>CAWUFW010001435.1:0-1443129 GCA_963921515.1 Calotriton arnoldi
ATCCACCCGAACACTTTCGACTTGGCCGCCAGCAGCACTTTGCAGCAGATCGCCATTGAAAACGACGACGAAACGCGACCCCGAAATACACCTATGCACCCGGCTCCCCTGGGTGAGGTAACTCGAGTACTCTGGTGCTCCCGTGAGTATTGACACTAGAACAGCCTAGTTCTAAAAGGGTTTGCTCCAAGTCCTCCTCTAAGTGTCCCTTTTCTTTAAACTTCCAACCGCGACTTTCCCCATAGAAGTCAACGGCGATTCGCGGCTGTGTTTTCACACTGCACGCGTCCCCCGTGGGTCCACTGTGTCACTACCTTGGCTGGTTCCTTGTGGTCCAAGCACTTCTACAGGCTCTAGGCCCTGTGTCTAGCTCAGTCGTGGTTCTTATACCACTTTATTGGTATATGGTTTGAGTACGCCCCTAGGGCTCAAACGTGTATTTGTGCTATTACTGTAGATAACTAACTTATAACTTATGTACTTCGAACTCTAGCCTCATAAAGAGACTAGAGGGGTGTGTTTAGTAATAAATACATATATTTTGAATATATACCTGGTGTGGTCCTCTTTCATTTGGTCACTCAAGAGATTATAGACTGGTAAAACAAGCTGCTTTACATTCCTTCAAGACTTAGCCTGAAGGCTGCTCTCCATAGCTCCCACTAGGATAGCTTTCAATAAAGGTTGTCTTTAACCTATCTCCAATAAGGGGTTGTTTGGACTGGTGCAAGGTGCCCACTATAATTAGTGGACAGCATATGCCAGGCCAACTTCTCACATCCACCACCCCAGTTCAGACATGGCCATATGCAAATCAGTCTGACCCTGTGCCTCATGGGAACAGTCCAGCCCGAACTGCCAAGCCATGTCTTCCTGGACCGGAAACAAGCATCCTGGGACCGGTTTCGGGTTCATAACCCTCATCAGCCAGGCTATCTTGAATCCAGTGGCAAAGTGAGCAAGGGGCCCACGCCTGGGCATACCCTGCCAACTTAGGGCAAACAAAGCGATACCAAAGGGGATGATGGACGGAGCGTTAGAGCAAATCAAACACTCACCCCCAGTCAACTGATCTGGGTTTAATCCATCATCATTCTTTAGCTCACTCCACCACCCCAGTTCAGACATGGCCATATGCAAATCAGTCTGACCCTGTGCCTCATGGGAACAGTCCAGCCCGAACTGCCAAGCCATGTCTTCCCTGGACCGGAAACAAGCATCCTGGGACCGGTTTCGGGTTCATAACCCTCATCAGCCAGGCTATCTTGAATCCAGTGGCAAAGTGAGCAAGGTACCCACGTCTGGGCATACCCTGCCAACTTAGGGCGAACAAAGCGATACCAAAGTGGATGATGGACGGAGCGTTAGAGCAAATCAAACACTCACTCCCAGTCAACTGATCTGGGTTTAATCCATCATCATTCTTTAGCTCACTCCACCACCCCAGTTCAGACATGGCCATATGCAAATCAGTCTGACCCTGTGCCTCATGGGAACAGTCCAGCCCGAACTGCCAAGCCATGTCTTCCCTGGACCGGAAACAAGCATCCTGGGACCGGTTTCGGGTTCATAACCCTCATCAGCCAGGCTATCTTGAATCCAGTGGCAAAGTGAGCAAGGGACCCACATCTGGGCATACCCTGCCAACTTAGGGCGAACAAAGTGATACCAAAGGGGATGATGGATGGAGCGTTAGAGCAAATCAAACACTCACCCCCAGTCAACGGATCTGGGTTTAATCCATCATCATTCTTTAGCTCACTCCGCCACCCCAGTTCAGACATGGCCATATGCAAATCAGTCTGACCCTGTGCCTCATGGGAACAGTCCAGCCCGAACTGCCTAGCAAGAGGGCACGTTATGGAATCAAGATGTATATGTTGTCTGAGAGTAGGACAGGATATGTCTATAATTTTCAGGTGTACACTGGTAGGGATCCCACTATTGACCCCCTGGTTGTCCGTCCACTTTAGGAGTTGCAGAGAAAATTGTGTGGGATCTTGGTAGAGGTCTTTTTAACAAAGGTTACCATTTGTACCTAGATCATTTCTACACTGCTGTGCAATTGTTAAAGGAATTGTTCAAAGTGGACACTCTTACATTTGGCACAATTCGCTCTAACTGTAAATGTTACCCAAAAGTGCTTGTTTGCAAAAAGCTTGAGAGGGGACAGTGCAGTGCCTTGCGTAGTGATGAACTGCTAGCTGCGAAATTTGTGGACAGGAAGGATGTCTACATGCTGACTACGATCCATGATGAAAGCTCTTCACCTGTGACTGTTTGGGGTCAGGTTGCTGAAGTGCGCAAACTTGCGTGCACTGTAGACTACAATAACCACATGGGTGGTGTAGATAGAGTAGATCAGAGGTTGGAAGCTTACACTGCTGTTTGTAAGGCTTACATTTGGTGTAAGAATTTGGCCAGCCATCTTTTCAATTTAGCAACTTTTAATGCTTTTGTTGTGTTCAAGGAGTGTTCTCCAGCATCAAAGATGACTTTTGTTCAGTTTCAGGAGTCTGTGATAGGCAGCCTTGTTGTAGTCGAATAGGCAAGTGTTCCTACAGTTGGAGTGGTGGAGGATGTGGCTAGATTGAAAGATCACCACTTTCCCAATTCAATTCCTCCCACCCCCAAAAATCCCAATCCCTGTAAGAGATGTAGAGTCTGTTTGCGAAGAAGTATACAGAAGGAGAGTCATATGCACTTTGCTGATTGTCCTTCTAATTGTGGGCTCTGTGTGCCCATATGTTTCAGATTGTATCACACTCAAAAGAGTTTTTGGAAGCAACCGTGAGTTTAATAGTGAACTGCCTGGTCTGTATTGTTTTATATTTGTAGTTCTGTTTTACGGTTGGCATTAGAATTATGTATTTAGTTACCGCTGTTGTGTTTGTAGTTATAGTTTTGTATCTAGTTCCAATTGGTTTGTGTTTTCTTTCTTCTTAAAAAAAATGTGATGACGTTGTGCGTGGACTGGCATTTGGCATGACGGTGTGCATGGACTGGCGCTTGGCTGGTGGTGTGCGTGGACTGCGCTTAGCTGGCGGTGTGTGTGGACTGGCGTTTGCCTAGTGGTGTGTGTGGATTGGTGCTTGACTGGTGGTGTGCGTGGACTGGTGATTGACTGGCAGTGTGGGTAGACTGGCGCTTGACTGGCGGTGTGCGTGGGCTGGCACTTGGCTGACGATGTGGGTGGACTGGCGTTTGGCTGGCATGTGCGTGTCCTGGCTTTTGGCTAGCGGTGTGCGTGGACTGCCACTTGACTGGTGATGTGGGTGGCCTGGTGCTTGGCTGGCGGTATGCATGGACTGGCATTTGTCTGGCAGAGTGTGAGTAGTGTGTTGCTGTTGGAAATTACACACACTACTAGCCAATTGCCACTGCACACACTACATCAATCGCCAGCCGTTGTGATTGCTGTGTCAGTCCTGTGGGTGTATGAGAGTGATGAGCCCTTGACCTTTGTCTCTAGGGGAAGTTCACGAACTTGAAATATTTTTGTAAACTAAAAATAAATGGGGAGTACTGGGTGGTGTGCCTCTCATAGATCCCAACAATTCTTTTACTCACAAAGCCATGCAAATCTCGAAATTTGACATTTGTCACACATTTTACTTGCATTTCTGTGTCATAATCTTGTGGTATCAGAACAACCACAAATTCCCTACCACCCAGCATTCCCCAGGTCTCCCGATAAAAATGGTACCTCACTCGTGTGGTTGGGCCAAGTACCCGCAACAGGCAAGGGCCCAAAATGTAGTGTGGAGACATCAAAATTACTTCTCACAAAAAGACCTGGTTTTGCAAGGGGGTCACCTGGGTTTTTGGCCCCGGGATTGGCGGCCATCTAGGGTAACCTACCAAACCCACACATTTCTGAAAACTAGACACACAGGGGAGTCCAGGGGGTATGGCTTGCGTGGAACCCCCAACGTTTTCCTACCCAGAATTCCCTGCAAACCTCAAATTTAGCTGAAATTTTGTGGATTCACACAGATTCCAGAACTTCCATCACAGAAATGAGAGGAAAATGTGGTTTATTTTTTTACAAAGTTTGAGGTTTGCAAGGGATTCTGGGTAACAGAACCTGGTGAGAGCCACACAAGCCACCCCATCCTGGATTTCCCTGGGTGTCTAGTCTTTAAAAATGTATAGATTTGATAGGTTTCCCAAGGTGCCGGCTGAACTGTGGTTCAAAACCCACAGCTAGGCACTTTGCAAAGAAAGGGTCAGGTTTCACTGTAAAAATGTGGTGTGTCCACATTGCGTTTTGGGCCGTTTCCTGTCTTGGGCACTAGGCCTACCGACACAAGTGAGGTACCATTTTTATCAGGAGCCTTTGGGGAATGCTGGGTGGGTGGAAGTTTGTGGAGTCATGCAGATTCCAGAACTTTCCGTTACAGAAATGTGAGGAAAACATGTTTTTTTTAAAAAGTTTGAAGTTTGCATGGGATTCTGGGTAAGAAAACCTGGTGAGAGCAACACATGTCACCCCATACTGGATTTCCCTGGGTGTCTAGTTTTCAAAAAGGTATAGGTTTGCTAGGTTTCCCTAGGTGCCGGCTGAGCTAGGGTTCAAAATCCACAGCTAGGCACATTACAAAAAAAGGGTCCGTTTTCACTGGAAAAATGTGATGTGTCCGCGTTGCTTTTTGGGCCGTTTCCTGTCGCGGACTCTAGACCTCCCCACACAAGTGAGGTAGCATCTGTATCGAGAGACTTAGGGGAACACAGAATAGTAGAACAAGAGTTATTACCAATTGGCTTTCTTTGCATTTCTGCCTTCCAAATGTAAGACAATTTGTAAAAAAATAAGTCACCTCTAATTCACATGCTGGTATGGGTACCCACAATTTTGGAGATCTTCAAATAACCACTGCTTGTACACTCTATATTTTGTTCCCATTTTAGAAATATATAGGTTTCCTTGGTACCTATTTTTCACTCTTTATATTTTACCACATGAATTGCTATATGCCTGATACACAATGAAAAACCATTGCAAGACGTAGGTCAGTTATTGGCTCTGGGTTCCTCGGGTTCTTGGTGAACCTACAAGTCCCCCACAACCTGAAGTGTCCAGCGGATGTAACAGTATACTGCTTTAACAAATCTGTGATACTTAGAAGAAGTTACAGGTGAAAATGTTGGCACAAATGGCTGGTTTTTTTCAACTCAATTTTAATATTTTCTATTTTCAACTGTTAGTTTCTATAAAAAAAAAAACTTGAAGGATCTACACAAATGACCCCTTGCTGAATTCAGAATTTTGTCTACTGTTTAGAAATGTATAGCTTTCTGGGCTCCATTTGTTGCTTTCATATCCATTTCTGCCACTAACTGGAAGGAGGTTGAAAGCAGAAAAATAGGAAAAGTAGGCTATGTCCTGGTAAAATGGCAAAACTGTGCAGAAAATGTTGGTTTTCTGACAAAAGTCTACCTGTCATAGCATTCTTTCTAATTCACACACAAAGGGACTGATTATGATGACGGTACGACTGCCACCAACTGCTCGTCGGTGGCGGTCCTACCGCCATCGTAACCATGTTTACCGCCCACCATATGACAATGGCAGGCAGATGGTTGGCGGTCGGAAAGACCGACTGCCACGCATCCGACGGGCTCCTTGAGCATGCCGGTGCATCGGAGGGAGCCGCAATCCTTACAATGGTGGCAGTGCTTGCCAGGCACTGCCATAGGGATTATGATGTCCCTCCCCACTGGCCGTTTCATGGCGGTTTACCTGCCATGAAAAGGCTGGCGGAAAGGGAAATCGGAGGCCCGTAGTGGGCCCCTTCCCTCCTGGCCCTCAGTTTTGTGTGGCACCTATGGTTCCCCCCTACACATCCCTGGACCATGTGGCAGGACGTAGTGCAGGGATATGTGAAGAGTCCCCTTTTTGCACTGTGGCATGTACTGCAGCCAGCAGCACCCGCCACAATGCAAAACATAGGCATTGCAACCGCCATGGTGGTGGTCGCATACTAATACCTATGGCGGGACTGCCGTCAGCCTGTCGGGTGGTCCCATTCATGAAAGGACGTCTAACCGCCACCCTAATCAGCCACAAAATTCTTTCCAAACACCCTGGCAAGCTGTAAAGTGAATTTGATATTACATTTTATCCTTTTTACAGCACCATTGCCACTAGGATGATACAACGATGTAAACTTATATTAAATTCCCGGGTATTGCAGAAATTCTGACATGTCATTAGACTTGAATTGTATTCCATTATCAGTAAGAAAGGATGCAGGAAAACCTTCTTTGGCAAAAATCTTACTAAGGAATTTAGGGCCTCAATACGATCTTGGTGAATGGGATACTCCATCACAAACGTGACGGATATCCCGTCCGCCGTATTACAAGTTCCATAGGATATAACTGATTTGTAATTCAGTAGATGGGATATCCATCACTTTTGTAAAGGAGTATCCTATCCGCCAAGATCATAATGTGGCCCTTAATCACAGACTCTGTGTCCATCTTGTTGACACCTTCTTTTTCTACCCAGTTAGAAAAAAAGGTCACTTAGCACAATGATGTATTTAAAAGTTCCATCATCCCATTGATATCACTGACACATGGAATGGTAATGCGATGCACTCAGGGGCCTCTCGCAATCTTAAAGATAGGTGGGAGCAAGATATTGGGAAAATTGATGACGAAGACTGGCAAGAGTCACTAGGCTTCTCCGCACAAAGGGGCTGTTAAGACCAGCTTCAGATTAATCCAACTAAAAGTAATACACAGGACATATTATACCAGGACTTCACTTCACACAGTTGGGAGGGCTGAGAACCCTTTGTGCCTCCGAGAGTGTGGGGCTGAAGAGACTTTTATTCATACATGGTGGCACTGCCCTGGGATACCCCCATTCTGGGAACAAGTGGCCAAATCCTTGGAGAAGACTGTTGGGACAACTATCGATCTAATACCCGTAGGGCCATGCTGGACATATAGGAACCCTCAGATCTCACAAGGTACCAGAATATTCTGATCAGCATCATTCAGGAACTGGGAAGAATGTATGACAAGCCGCAAAATTATTAGAAAAGAAGTCTATAAGTGCAGAGGCTGCAAGAAGAAGTACGAGAAGATATATGACGAGACTTTACTATTAAATCACATAAGATGGGGGCTTCATTATGCACGTTGGGGTAGGGAAGATGTTCTATACCAGAAATGTACTGCTTGGATTATGATCTGCTGACGTGTTAATGTGGTGCCCATGCACTTATTGTTAGTTGTATTTGAAAAACAATAAAACTTCTAACAAAACAAATTTCATTTGTAACTTCTTTACAACACCGGCATGTCAACTCATCAGTGTTAACGGTTTAATATATTGAAATGTGTAGAAATATGAGCTTCTTTATTTAAAAAAATTAAATATGATTACGTTATTTGTAGTTCATATTGAGTGCTACCATATGCTTATAAAATCAAATCTGCAGATAAAAAAAAGAAAAGTTTCTTCATCCCAAATCATTGGTTCCATGATATCTAAAGCAAGACTATCCCTAGGTTTGGAAGGACACTCAATCGGACACAAAGGAGGATTCAAAGTTTTGTGTGATTTGTCCTAATTTTGACACTCAATGCATTCCCTAACAAATTTCTCAATGGCAATTTCTACCTCAGGCCACCAATAAAATTATTTGATCCTCTGTTTGGTTTTCACAATGTCTAAATAAACTTCATGAAAAGATGGAATAACCTTCACCCTTAACTATGTGGAGGAATAGCTTTGTTACCTCTCATCAAGAAAGGCGTGACAGTACTCAATTCATTACGTATTTCCCCAAAATCTTTGAGATCAAGTTCACTTTTGTATTCTGCATTCCAAGCATTAATAACACTCGTTTTGACATTTCTCACAACTTCATCTGAATCTTATGCTGAACACCATTCTTGCTCAGAAATAGCTTGACAATCATTCTCATAATGCAAGCTCCAGGAAAGTAATTCCAATCGTTCATATTCAGCTCTACCAAGGACAAAGGCAGCCTTCTTAAAGAAATTGGCAGTCACATTTTCTTTCCAGGCACCTACTGTGCTTCATAAATAAAATCCTGCAGATGCATTGACATCCTAGCAATTCTGGAAGACTCAGACACAAGACTCTCAATCGTAAGTAACTTGGTAAGTGGTTTGTGGTCACAATGAAGTGTGAATTTCTGTCCGCAAAAATACTTGTGAAAATATTCCATCGCCCACTCACACTCTAAGGTTTCTCTTGCAATAACTGAGTTCTCCTCCACACAAGGAGACAAAGAGCATGAAGCATATGCTATTACATACTCCTTGCCATGTTTATCAATCTGAAATAGAACAGCACCAAGATCGTTCCTACTGGCATCAATTGTAATAAAAGTAGGAGCTAAAGAAACATAACTCTGAAGATGAGGCGCTGAACTAATAGCATCCTTCACTTCCTGAAAGGCATATTGGTGTTCAGGTGACCATTCAAACTTGCATTTGTTTTTAAGGAGGGACCATAAATGAAACGTTCGGCTTGAAAAATTCTTAACAAATTTGACATAATATTCAGCCATACCTAAAAAGATCTAACATACTCCTTGGATTGCGGAGAAGTTGCATTTCGAATGGCTTCAACAAGTTTAATTTTGAGACTAATGCCATTCCTGCTAATAACATGGTCAAGGTAAGCTACTTCTCACTCAGCAAACTTGCATTTGGTGATTTCTGCTGTAAGACATTTTTTTCCAGGATTTTCATGAAACTATGTAACCTAGCATCATGTTCAGACTTGGATGTACCAAAAACAAGGATATCATCCTAAAAACCCACAACCTCTTGCATATCATCAAACAATCCACCCATAAGTCTTTGGAAGACTGCAGCGGCTGATGCTAGCCCAAACGACATTTGGCAAAATTGATAACATCTGAAAGATGTGATAAAAGCCATTAGAGACTTGCTATCAGGATGTAAAGAAATCTGGAAATATGCAGACAATAGGTTGATTGTAGAAAACCATTTAGCATTACGTGTTAATGATAACATTTCTTCTTTTCTTGGAAGAGGGAACTGATCTACCACAATATTGTTAAGGTGCCTCAAATTGACCAATAAATTGATTTTGCCATTGACCCACAACTACCAATGGCCAAGCCCCTTCAGAGGATTCAATTGGCTCAATTATATTGGCATCAAGTATTTTCTTAATTTCAGATTTAGCCTCATACCTAACAATAAAAGGAACATTATGTACTTTGTGAATCTTAGGTTTTGCATTAGACTTAAAACAATTATGTGTGAAAAACCCTTCAGTTGCCGAATTCTTTTCTCAAAAACTGTAGGAACGCACTTCAAAATATGTAATTTGGTATCCCCACTGTCACAAGCCACTAGTCCTTGTTCAGGACTGTTAATGTCCAGGATAATATGGAGTGAATATTAATCTCTCCATCCTAGAACAGATGGCTCATCCTGAGCTACATACAATTTACACAAAGCTTTTCTGCCTTTAAAATGAAACATTAATGATCTATACACAATCATGTCAATGGTATCGCCCATAAACCTTTGAGGCTTAACATGTGGGGGATTGAGGTGTGAACCAATTTTTCCAGTGAACTCGCTTTCCCAAAATACAATTATGGTATACGATGAGCCTGAATCCGCTGCCACCTGCAAACAAGCACCACCAAAACTTACCCAACACAAGGGTTTGTTTGAATCCTTGCAAACAATATTTAAAACCACTTCAGTGCTCAAATGGAGACAGTCAGATTCTTATCTGAAGAATTGTATTCTTCCGCATTTCTGATGCATTTTAAGACGTTTCTTTTTTTTTCTGCACATCTTTGTGAAGTGTCCTACATTACCACACTCAAGACATTTCACATGTTTCGCAGGGCACTTAGGATAATTTGCGAAGTGTAATGTTTTAACACATCTATTACAAGCATTGTCAGCTTATCTTTGCTGTGGAAATTGTTTTCTAAGTTTATCATCACCATTTTTTTCCGTCTGGCTTTTGGTCAGAAATCTTATACACAGGCTCTTGTTGTGTTTTACTCAAATGATGAAGAGCAGCTTTGGCACATCTTTCAGAAAGTTCAGTTTTAAGAACCATAGCAACAATTTCTTTTTGATCTTTAGCCCCATTAATCTATATTTTTTCTTGTATACTCTGAGTCTTCATATGCATTATCAACTGGTCTTAGATAAGTTCATCTTGCAATTGTGCAAATTTACAACTGCTCGCAAGTAATTTAAGAGCTGCTACATACTCGTCCACACTTTCAGAAAGAAGTTGTTTCCATTGAAAAAAATTACATCTAGTAACAGCAACCAGCAATGCAAATGGTTGTTGAATAGTGTTAATCTAGATCTTTCAAGGCTTTAGCAAAAATATTATCATCACCTCCATTACTGCCAATTGTCTGAAGTCTGTTGTAAACTTTCAGCCCTTCTGGCCCGAAATTATGTAATAATAATCTTTTTTTTCTTTCAAGGGACAATGTGATCCTTCATCCTCAATGGTACCCAAGTAGTTAAGGAAATTATCCTTCTATTCAGACCAAGGTAAAAGCGGAGGACCCGGAACGGATCGGAATTCTTTAGGACAATTAATTGTGATGTGATGAGTCCTGTAATCTGCCATAATGCTGTGACCAAACAACACCAAAGCAGAAATGGACAAGGTTATCCAGCCTGATACAAAATGGTGGTGTATTACTAATAACTGAATCCAAACTAAATGGCGTAGCATTTACATGTCAACAACATAATCCAAAATGGTGGTGCATCTTCATTGAATGAGCCAAAACCAAAATGGAGGTGCATTCCCACATCAACAATGTGATGACGTTGTGTTGCTCAGTATCTTCAGTTAGATCTCACCCTTTTCCAGAAATAAAAGGCTGCGCGCTGGGAGATATTGTTGCACTGCAATAACATTTGTGACTTTCTCACATAAGAATAGCTGGGCAGAAGGGCTTGGAGAAACTGCTAAGAGTGCATTAACCTGAATAGGTGTGATGCAAAATATATGTTTTATTTTCCTAAATAGCATAGCAGCCGGCAGGTTTGGAGGGAACTGGTACAAACACTTCCACTAGATTTGTAACTCAGTCTGCGGAGTCCATTTTTTTTTCTTTTGAGGGCACCATTTTCCAACGCCTCCTGATAGATCTCTAAAAGATACGGTGCAAGCAGATGCTTATATGCTTTATAAAAGCTGCACAGAGAAACCGTCTAGGCCAGGAGCTTTCGATTAATCCTTGACGTCTATTGCCTGGATGATCTCCTCCTCCATGATAGGCTCTCCAAGGAATTGTTTGTGTGCCGAACTGAGCCATACCATGGCCACTTTATCTAAATAACGGTTGCTGTCCGCTGTGTCTGCCACAACCCGTGATGTGTATAGGTCGGAATAATAGGTAAGTATTTTGTCTTGTATGCCAAGAGTGTCTGAAATATATATGCCGTCGGGGCATTGGAGAGCAGATATGTAAGAGTGCCACTTAGGGGGCTGTAACAATCATGCAAGTGTGCGACCCGGCCTTTTCCCCCTCCCCGTATCGATGTACTACAGCATACCAAGTACCGTGCTTCGTGCTCCACCACTTCATGATATTCTGTCAGTAGTGTGGCTCGACGCTGTAGGCAGGACGATTGGTACTGCAACGTTTGTGTTTGATCTAACTCCAATAGTTGCTTTTCTAATTGGAACAGTGCGCGATGTAGGTCTTTGAGGATTCCAGTATGTTTAGATATACAAATCCCTCTTATGTAGGCTTTAAAGGCCTCCCATAATGTGGGCCAGGAGTTCACAGTCCCTTGATTAAGGTCAAATTATTCCGCTATTTCCAATTGTAATTCAGATCAAAACAGTTAATCGAAAAGGGTCATTTCAGGAAATCTCCACTGCCACTCCACCCCGCCTACCCTGGGGATACGGAGTTTCAAAAGGACTGGTGATTGACCAGACAAAGTACACAGCAGGTGCTGCAAAGAATCAATCCATTGTGTCAGGCTGGATGCGAGGAACCAATAATCCAAGCGAGTCCAAGTGTTGTGTGGTGCTGAGTAATGTGTGTAGGCTGCTTGAGTGGGGTGTTGATGGTGCCAAGCATCCGTTAGGTGATATGCGTCCCTTAGATCCGATAGTATGTGTCTGGCCGGGGGTTTTGCATCTTGTGTGTCCGCTGTACTATCGTGTTTGGGATCAAGTAATAGGTTAAGGTCACCCTCCATGCATATCTGGTTTGCCTCCATTTGGTCAATTTGGGTCAGAAGATCCAGATAAAACTCTGGGTTATCAGTGTTTGGGGCGTATACATTAACTAGAAGTATGGTGTATCCTAGTAGGCAACCCTTCACCATCAAGTAACGCCCCTCAGTGTCGGCCTGTAGCGCCGTCACCTGGAATGGTACATGCTTGTGGATCAGTATAGAGACCGCTCTAGCATACCAGCTATATCTTGAAAAGTATTGATGAGGGCCCCACACTGCAGCAAAGGTGTTAGGCGCTGTAGGGGACAGGTGTGTGTCTTGTAAAAAGGCAATATCAACTAGGTGTCGCTGTAAATAGTGTATTACCTGCTTGCCCTTGCTTTTATTATTTAGCCCACGTATGTTCCAGGTCACTAGTGTAACTTCTGCAAAGGGGCAGACTCTGTCACTTTCAAACATTGCTGCGCTAAGGAATATGGAATGGGCATGTCTAAAAGCATCTGTACGGTATCAACAACATTCGGAATAACAAGTGACTGTAAAACAATCTGAACGTTCCATTCCTCCCCCCACCAATCCCCATGCCCATTGCTACAGGGAAAACCCATACCTAAAAAAATTGCCATAATTCAAAACTTTAGCAACATATGCAACTTTTAAACAATTAGGTGTGAATACACTTTCGGGGCAGCGACGCTTCGCCGGTTCCCTATTCCCTGTATGATGTATAATAAGCAAGGTTACATGCCATGCACTAGGTACTTAGTCTTAAGCATTCTGAGAGAAATCATGCCCATTTCATACTCTGATGCAGTACTCCATTACGATGCGGTCGCCGAGCCCAGCACGGGCAAGATGGTATGCTGGTGGAAAACAGGTCCGCGCTGTCTCCGGAGGTAGGGTCAGGGGGTGATTGTTCAGGAAAGGGTCATTTGATGTCCCCAAGTGCTCTGGAGAAGATTCAGCAAAATTCCTGCACCGCTGTCGGGGTTTCAAAAATCAGTGACCTGCCGCCGATGTCTACCCTCAGGTGTGCTGGGTATAACATCCCATATTTCAGACACAAGTTGCTAAGAGTGGCTTTGACTCCAGTGTACTTTCAGTGGGCTTCCTGGACCATCGCTGTGAAGTCATGATAGAGGAAGATCGATGGCCCCTGCCAACTGAGAGGGCCCCTCTCCCTCACCAGTCACAGTGCTGCATCTCTGTCTCAGAACATTAATAGCCGGGCAATAAGAGGGCGTGGAGACATCCCAGTGTGGGCGTAGCCCCAGAGTTCGATGCACCCTCTCTACCACGAACGAAGGAGTGAAGGACTCATGGCCAAACAAGTCGCTCAAAGGTTGCTCCACAAAACCATCACGTCGCCCTGTGTTTGTAGATACCAGAATGCCCAGAATGGTGATGTTGTTGCATCTTCTCCTGACTTCCAAATCCTCGTTTTTCATGGCCACCTTCTTAAGTAGTTTCTCCATGCTTTTCAGCCTTTTGGCCGTCTGGGCTGATCCGTCCTCTAGGTCCGAGATCCTTCCCTCCGCTGTGTCAAGCAGCCCCACATGCCGGTCCAGGCATGCCCCCATTGTGTCTAGGCATTTATCCAATGTGTCAGAATGTGTATCTAGTGCCTTGAAGCCCGCTCTAAGCTCTACCATAAGGGCCTCCGCCCCTGTCGGGGCAACTGTATTGGTGACCGGCAGATCACCACCCTCCGCCATTTCGAGGCCGAGCGCCTCCCCAGCATGCTTAGCTTTATCAAAATTCAGCCTGCGCTGTTTTGGGTCACCTCGGACCATGACCCACCAGTGGAGAAGAGTATGATTTTTCTGTTTGTTTTGTTTTCCTTATTGTGTGAGCGGGGGTAGCGTGGGTCCCCATCCAGCCCTGCCATGGTTGTGTCTGTGCTTAACAGATGAAGATTAATCTAGGAGTATATCATGGTGTTCCGGCTCAGCTGAGAGCGACACAGAACGGGGCGCCCCCCGCAAATTATGATCTGCCCCCAGGGGAGGGGGGTTTACCCAGCATTAATTGCCCCATGTAGTTGATCTGGGAGACTCACCTCAGTTCAATGTAGGCACCCCAGGGGTCTCTATTCAAGAAGTGCATGCAGCAGGGCTCATGTGTCTGGCCCCCACCGTGGAGGCAACCACCCCTGCCAAGCTGCCGGTGCCTCCGTCACCTCCGGTGGTGGGGCCGCATGTGAGAAGGTGGCTTATGTGGCCATTAACTTGGTGACATTTTTTGGGCCAGGTGCACAGTTATCCCAGGCCTCCGATTCGTAGGCCTATGCTGCGGTATTTGCATGGATGGCTACAGGCGAAAGGTCGAGGCAGAGAAGGGTAGGATAGGAAGAAACCAAGGGGGAGGCCCGCCCAGATACGGCCGTCCCAACAAGGCCCGGCGGCTGGCCCCCAGGCTCACCCGTGGTCCCTGTCACCATGGGGCCTTCGGGGGTGATGTGGGTCAGTCTTACCTGGCACAGGGTTCTGCTGGAGCAGGGTGCTACCCCCGGTCGGCTTGTGTTCTTCACGCCGCTGCGTGTGCTGGTTGTTTCCGGCCCGACCGTGCCCGTCGACCAGAGCCAGTGTGCACTTCCGCTGCTTTCCCCAGTGTCCAGCTTCTTACGGCAGCTGGGCCCGGTGGTTCGGCCAGCCCCAGACCGTCACAGCGGGCGCAATGTCTCTCGAGCCAGATGCTGAGCCCTCATTCACTCGCAGCCACTCCCAGTCCCACGAGGGCCTCAGTCTTCATCCAGGTCAGTGGCAGCCGTGCCCATGCTCGTGTCGATTTTACACCCCTCTGGGCACTGCCCATGTCGCAGCTCATCACCACATCCGTTCCACTGCTTAAATAGCGTTTATAGCCTCGTGCATGGTTAGGTTCTAGGGGAGTTCAGCGGAGCTTCAGAGCTACGCGGCCATCTGGGTGGGCAGCTTGGCCACACCACCAGGCTGTCGGAGTCCTTTATGTGACTGACCCAGCCCAATTGTCCAATCTGTACAGGCTCAGGGAGTAATTGGGAGAGTTTCAGGTGCGCCGGGAACAGCAGAGCACCACTTTTCTCCTCGGTGAGGGCTTTGTGCAAACACATGATTCAGCAGCCAGCTATTAGCCCAGTTCTCCATCGTACATGCATAGAGATTCCGAAGTCATTGGCGGTTCGTAAGATCGTCGCCAAAATTGTAATCACGATTCTGACACCATGAGTAGTAAACTTCTTTATTTAGATGAACAGCCAATAAAAGATAGATTCAGCACCTCTCCACTCTGATCTCAGTCTCAACCATCACCATTCCAACTGTCCCTCACCACCCAGGATTCCTCCCAACATTCTAACCAACAAGTTCAAGTACACGCATACACCATAATCAAATAATAATAAAAAGAACGTAACACTACAACCCTTTCTGTGAAACAAGTACTGTGATCTCTCAACAGTGATTGCACACATTGAAAGGAGTGCAGACAATAAAAGATTGTATAGCCCTTCTAGTCATTAAGGATATCCGTAGCTAATCACAAACATCACTGCTATGCACAATAAAATACAGCGCCATAACTAAACTCCTGACAGACCCCAGGGACACGCTCAAATTCATCTTTCTGCACAGAACAATGGAAAGTCAAAGATTCACTTATTCAAAACATAACATGGTATGCCATCATTCCTGGAACACCACAAGAAATGGTATAAGGCCATGGGGACTTCTATGAGGGAAGTTATCCCTCCTTTCCTTATGGGCTTAAAACACAAACATCACCACCAAGAAGCCTTAGAGATGCTCTTTCATGTACTATATACCCAAGGCCTCAAAATCTAGTTGATAGGCCAACACTTGCTTCCTTGCCTGTTTCAAATTACTTTAAAGACATGACACTTTCATCCTGCATGCCTCTCGAGTATCTATATCGATGCAATACATAATTATAGTAAGTGTGTCTTATTCTGTTGGTTTCCTTCTTTGCAGACACTATATATGTTTGACTTTCTACAGCCTTACTGCTGCTGAGGGTGTTTACCCATTAGAGTCATGGGAGACAAGTGTGAGGGCCTGATTCACAGAACTAACTTACGTCAAAAACGTAAACGTAAAGTTAGTACTTTTTAGGTATTCACAGAATACACTTACTCATTTTGGTATTCACAGAATGAACTTACTCATTTAGGTATTCACAGAAGTTAGTAGTCCTAACTTTAGGACTCCTAAATGCCTTCTGTGAATACCGAAAGTCTTAAAGTTAGGATTTTTCTCAGTTTAGGAGTAGTAAAGTTAACTTTCATGGCCACCTAGTAAAGTTAACTTTCATGGCCACCTTCTTAAGTAGTTTCTCCATGCTTTTCAGTCTTTTGGCCGTCTGGGCTGATCCGTCCTCTAGGTACGAGATCCTTCCCTCCGCTGTGTCAAGCAGCCCCACATGCCGGTCCAGGCATGCCCCCATTGTGTCTAGGCGTTTATCCAATGTGTCAGAATGTGTATCTAGTGCCTTGAAGCCCGCACTAAGCTCTACCATAAGGGCCTCCGCCCCTGTCGGGGCAACTGTATTGGTGACCGGCAGATCACCACCCTCCGCCATTTCAAGGCCGAGCGCCTCCCCAGCATGCTTAGCTTTATCAAAATTCAGCCTGCGCTGTTTTGGGTCACCTCGGACCATGACCCACCAGTGGAGAAGAGTATGATTTTTCTGTTTGTTTTGTTTTCCTTATTGTGTGAGCGGGGGTAGCGTGGGTCCCCATCCAGCCCTGCCATGGTTGTGTCTGTGCTTAACAGATGAAGATTAATCTAGGAGTATATCACGGTGTTCCGGCTCAGCTGAGAGCGACACAGAACGGGGCGCCCCCTGCAAATTATGATCTGCCCACAGGGGAGGGGGGTTTACCCAGCATTAATTGCCCCATCTAGTTGATCTGGGAGACTCACCTCAGTTCAATGTAGGCACCCCAGGGGCCTCTATTCAAGAAGTGCATGCAGCAGGGCTCATGTGTCTGGCCCCCACCGTGGAGGCAACCACCCCTGCCAAGTTGCCGGTGCCTCCGTCACCTCCGGTGGTGGGGCCGCATGTGAGAAGGTGGCTTATGTGGCCATTAACTTGGTGATATTTATTGGCCCAGGTGCACAGTTATCCCAGGCCTCTGATTCTTTACTACTCCTTTACTACTCCTAAACTGAGAAAAATCCTAACTTTAAGACTTTCGGTATTCACAGAAGGCATTTAGGAGTCCTAAAGTTAGGACTACTAACTTCTGTGAATACCGAAATGAGTAAGTTCATTCTGTGAATACCAAAATGAGTAAGTGTATTCTGTGAATACCTAAAAAGTACTAACTTTACGTTTACGTTTACGTTTACGTTTTTGACGTAAGTTAGTTCTGTGAATCAGGCCCTGAGTCTCTACCCCACAACACTTCCCCGGGAAAGCCTTGGGCTGCTTAACTTCTTTACCCTGAAGGTTAAGTGCAAAAGGGGTGTACATGGTGTTCTGTTTTGGGGTAAATACAATGGTTAAGCCCCAGAATATCAATGGTAATAAATGAATGAATGCATGTATGAATGAATAGGTCACTTGTAAAGCACAACAGCTACCCAAAACGGATATCACAGCACTACAGCAAGTAGGAGGAGGCACGATGAGAGCAAGAAAGCATTGGTTAAGAAAATATAAAGAGTGAGGCTTTCAATGGTTTTTAAAGTAAATCTTGTTGTCGATGCAATGTAAAGTAACAGGAAAATCATTCCAAAGTTATGCAGCAATGAGAGCAAAGAAAGACCCACCTTTCCTTACCCATTTGGTCCTGGGAATTGTTAAGATTTGTGCATTTGACTATTTCAAATCCGTAATGTTTTATATCTTCGATTAGACACCTGGGAACCACACATGAATGTAAGGACTAAGCTATTAAAAAGAATTTTCTTGCTCACTGCGAGTCAGTGTAGGGATCTGAGATGTAGTGTTCTGTGTTGATAATGTGGTATCTTCAAAATTAGCTGGTTGTGGCATTTTGCACCATTTGAAGCTGCCTAATAAACACTGAAGAAGACCAAGATAAAGTGAGTTAGTATTATCCAATCTGGATGTAATCAGAGCAGTGGCGTAGCTAGCCCTATGGCTGCGCGTGCTTTTGCCAACCGACGGCGGCCGCATTGAAGAGCGGGGGGATGCTGGCGAGACTCCTCCGATTGCCGCCCAGTGACGGCTGAAGAGCAGCAGGGGGGTGCTGCAGATTGCCGCCTGAGACGGCAGGTAAGAGCGGGGGGAGCCGCCGCCCTCAAAACACGTGGTGCCCGGGACTGTTGTTTGAACTGAGACAGGCAAGATGCCCAACAAACTCTTTAAAGAGCGTAAAAAAGAAAAAACTGCCAGCAGTGAACAATATATTTGAGCTGAAGTATAATTCAGCATCAAATTTGACACCCAGATTTTGTGCCATGCTAGTGGCGCAAGTGGAAATCCCAGTTTCTTAGGCCACCATTCAGGTGAACAGATGGATTGAGCCACCAATGATCAAAATCTCGGATTTGTCAGAGTTAAATTTCCAGCCACTGTTTTTCATCCATTGAGGAACTTGGGCGAGGAATACATTTGTATCAATGGAGAACATCAACTGTGCATTGTCAGCATACGAAACCACCCTAAGGCCATAGGCCATAGCTAGATGGGCCATGTAGTTGTCAAATAAAGTTGAGCTCAATGAAGAGCCCTGTGGCATTCCATAGTTTAGCTCTTTAGATTTTGACCTAAAGAGAGAGATCGTGATTGACTGGCTTCTGTTAAAAAGGAAAGATTTTATCCAGTTAAAGTGCAAACTGCTCATCCATGTCTCATAACCTTTGATTGCTGTGTGATGCCTGAAAAACTTCCCAGAGGCCATGATGGAGGTGGGGACATATATAGAATGACACCCTTTGAGACCTTCACAGAATGACCCATTGCATTCACATGACATGACATGCCAAGCAGAATAATGGGTGATATACTCACATGAACATATCTTTTCCTCTTTCAGCTCCTTTGTGGGTGGAAATGGCAGTGTCAGGTCTGTTCTCTAAGACTTCTTTGCATATAGATGGTAATAGTGGGTTAGTATGTGCAACATTGTCCTACTGTAGAAGCATTCACCATTATGCACAACTGCAAGGTGCTTGCAAAGTACTGCCTCCTTATGCACACAAAAAGGGGTGCATAAGAAGGTGTGTTCTGCTCCAACTACTGTGAAGGCTCGGGGCAGATTACCATAGTTTCTGCGATTTGGCTATTTATATTTAGAATCCTCCTTTTTATACACGGTGCTGTAAGATATGCAGTAAATTTTTGTCAAGTAAACACTTCATAGCGATGTAAACTGCACCATTCTACAATACGCCTTATATATGATGCCTCTTACCTGCTAGGGGTTTCAGTTTAGCCTACTCCAGGTGGCCCTATCCGCTGTCCCCCGGGAGTTGGTTGCGACTTACAGATGTAGAAGCTAGAGTCACAGTGACCGGTTTCTATAGTATTGCCCTGTGTTTCAGTCGCAACAAAGTATGAGGCATTTTTGTCCGCTGATGTGCCAACCCATTGGCAGCTGCTGGTTGTCTTGGTCCTCTCAGCAGGTGTGATGTATCTGGGCTATGAGATGTAAGCTGCTGCTCTGAGGTGTCAGTAGCTTTGATTGTGGTGCTTTTGTTTGTCTCCTGCCCGTTCCTTTCTACACATGTTTCTCTCATTTGTGTCTGGGATTGATGTATTATGATATAGGAGTCGTTTTACATGTAGCATTTTCCTCTTTTGAGGAGAGTGCAGTAGATGTCCTGCATGAGTTGATTGTAGATAGTTACAGTTGCATGATGATTTGCCTCGGCCTATGAGGTGCACATTACAGTTTACTATGGGGCCATATGCTAGTAGGTGCTGCAGGTAGACATCTAGCAGTCAATAATGTATTTATTTAGGTGCGGTAATCTCTGGTGTTTTGGAAGTGTGAGTGCTGGTGCTTTCCATTTTGTAATGACTTCATTATCTGAATAGATACTAAATGAGCACAAACAATTTTGAGTTGCGAGTGACTTCCAATAGCAAAACTCATGTTGCTTAATGCATTATTGTACATGGCGCGATTGTAGTGCTAGAGGCACTCTTATGGTCAGACACCACCTGATGACCTTTGACTACCATCATTTTAATTGACTTTGGTGTTTTACTTTACCCTAGCTTGAATGTAGGACATCCTGCACATGCCTTGTTTCTCTTGAAGGTTTCTTTCTTGTAATTTTGCAGTCTTACAGTGGGAGCTGTCTCAGAATAGGACAGCCTTGCCAAGAACAGAATGTGTGGGATGTGCATTTGAAAGCATGAGAGAGAGAGAGGTGTGGAATGTACTTTTTGGTCTCGAAGTGCAGTGTTATAAGCAGTGGTGCACAAATGTGCATTGTGTTGTACATTGAGAGATGAAGTATGTGATGCTATAGGAAGTGGTGCACAAATGTGCATTGTGTTGTACATTGGGAAGTAGTATGAAGTTCTTACTATTGGCTTTGACCTGGCCTCATGTCATCCTGAATTCTTACTCTGCTTTGCTTGAGCTTTTCTGCGCGCACAGACAGGCCCCCAGAGTGTTTGCAAGTTGTTTGGGTTAATCACGTGCAAGGTTGTTTTTGTGAGAGGTTGTTGAATGTACCCTGGAAGGCTTTCGTAAGCTTCGTTAAGATAAAGGCTGGAACATGTGAGAATGTAGAGCGAACGTGGGAACTCCTTTTGCCCTGGAATGCTTGCATGGAAACTGGCCAGTTCCAGTAAGTTTCCTTGGCGCAGAGGGAAAGACTCTCGAACCTTCTAGTGTGTTTTGAGACTATAAAGCTGAGGGTTGTTGACTTAGAAACCGGGATTTTGGAATCCGAATGGGGACGGACGCGTCTACTTCGGTACAGTGGAACCCTGGTTGCTGAGGCTCTTATCCCCAGCTGTTAAATCCCCCGGTCTGGAGTGGGCTAAGATGCAGTGTTTGCAGCAGGTAAAGTGTTTGAGTTTTGATTATTGCCATTCTTATGTGTGGCCAGTGGCTATGATCATTTGAGGTGTTTTCTTTGTGATGTGTGAGTGAGTCAGAGTGCACATCCAAAGTAATCAGTTGGTGTATTTGGTGTATATATACCTTTCTGATTTCTTGCAGGACGTCCAGTATTATTTGCTGCTTGTTTATTCATTATTATTATTCATGCATTTAACTGTTGCCTTTACCAAGTGTGTTATTATTGCTTGAATATAAATATATATATATCTATATACACTTGAGAATATTATTCATTTGACATCTGGGAAAACCTTTCTGTTAGAGAGCATTGCATAAATAAAACCCCAAGCCTTATTCTCAAAAGAGAGTCTTTGCATTTTATAAAGTGAAACCCCTTTTCTAGGTGGTGTTGTGTTTTATGTCTCCTGCCTCGTCGTGCTTGGGCCATCGTGTGGGGGTGGTAGTATTTTGGAAGTCTAGGGAGGCAAGACATTTTGGCGTCACTCGCAGGATTTACGAAAAGTGCAATTTTAAAAGGGGAAGATGCTTTCTAATATGTCCATGTTTTCAGTTGCAGATTCCCAGATGCCAACTGAGTTATTTGAGTGGGAGATTGCCTCTAATGCATATTTAAAATATGAGGGGCAAACACAGACATTTAAATGTGTACATGATTTTTCTCTTAAAGAGTGAAAACAACTTGGTATTTCAGACAGAAATAGTGGTGTCATTTTAAATGCATTGCTCAGAATGTAACAAAAATATGGACAGTTGGAAAAAGAATGTAATGAGCTGAAAAGAGAGTTAGCTGATGCTTAGTTTGAAAATAAATCTTTGAAAAAAGAGTTGAAAATGTAACCAGCACTGAAGCCGTTTATTTTGCCAGGCTGTTTAGATAGCCAGAGTGATTCATTCATGAAAAATGTGGATGCAGAGAAGCTGCAGGTTAATTATTTACGGTGCTCATAGGAGGTTTTAATTAATTCTTTTGAGGACGTTCCTCAGCCAGAAATGAATGTTATCTTGGTTGATTTTGAAGCTTCCAAAGTAATGCTGAACCGAGAAAATGTAAACGTGCAGGAAGATAAACAAACCAGCCTGTTAGAACTAGCGATCATTGGTTGCAGTTATAAATCAGACATGTCAGTGAATGACAAACCTTGCTTTACATGGGGAGACGCTATTTTGAAAAACAGAAATGACAGAAAATTTGATTTTTAAACTTGATTTGAGTTTGAATTTGAAGAAGAGCAACAATGTGCTTTTGAATCTGCAAAAGAGATTATGTAATGTGTTTTAAATGTGTGGCCAATACAGAAAGGAGTCATTGAATTACATGTAACAGTTCAGGGGCAGTGTGCCACTTTGAGTATGTGTGAAAAACAAGGAAAGAAGAGGGTGCTTTTAGACTTTTGGACTGAAACATTTTCAAATGCTTGAGAATGTTTTGCTTGCACTGTTGCAGACACAGGGCAGACACAGCTGTGTGTGTGATTTTGTGCTCGGATAGATACTGGCCAGACACTGTTGATTTTGAGTTGTGTTCTGACAGACACTATGCAGACACAATCGTTTGTGTGTTTTTGTGCTGTGACAGACACAGGGCAGATACAGGTGCTTTGGTGTTTTTGCACACTGACAGACGTGGCAGATGACAATAAGACATAATGTGATTTTGACTTTTGAATTTTCTTCCAATGCAATAGCTGATGCCTTTCCTTGAGATATACAGAACAGGTAATGCACAAGAAGCAAATGTGATCAAATGTTACGTACAGACAGAAACTGCAGTTTTGCATGAACAGTTGGTGCAGGTCCCAATAGAAAATCCAGGGGTGGTGTTTGAGGTGCCTGAGATACAGGATTCCCCAGTGAAGTGGCACATTTTACTGCAAAGCGCAGCTACTGTGTATCATGTAGATGCTCATTGTCCTATTCATTCACTAGACAGAACCTTTAATTCCCTTACAGATGAAAAGGCTAAAATATTGGAGACGGAGGTGGTGACACACGATTCTGATTTGGTGTGCATGACTAAGTGCGAGCACCTAGAAGAGAAAGACCATATTAACAGGTGGGCAGATAATGAAGGGATGCATATTCCCCTAGACTTACTTAGAACTGTGATTTCTATGTATCAGTATGCACAGCACAGACCAGTCCCACAGAAGTTGAGGGGCCAGTTGAAGAATGGAAAGTTACCAGAGCAGATAGGGCAGATGGAATGCCTTGGGCTCATGCCAAATGATCACAGGTGCACGTCTTCAGCAGTGTGTGGAGCAATAGTCAGGAAGGGAGCTGCCCCAGCCCTTCTTACTGAGCAAGGAGAAGGAGAGTTTCACTCTAATACCAAGAATTCAGAGGCCTTAGTGTGGGTAGAATTCTCAGATAATTCCCCAGAGCCAGCAGAGAACCGTGCAGACAGGAATGATAATATTGTGCCATCAGACCCAAAACAGAAAAAGGAGAACATGCGCTTTTTGAAAAATATTTTTTGCAAGAAGAGTGATGCTTGTTTCTTTTTCAGATCATACTGCGATGTGTTGGTGTATCTGATGTCCCTGTCCTGTGTGTGGGTGCCTTTGTCTGAGTGGGCCTGTGAGGGTGTGGGTCCCCCCAACCCTGAAGTGATCACCGGACAACGTAAATCGACACCGTTGCTGAAATCCTTTGGCTGAACAAACCAGATGAACTTATCTAGCCAGTGATCATGAACTGATGTTTTGAACATGAAGTAAAATATTTTAAAAAAATAATAATAATTTCAAAGAAAGAGAGTGTTGACTTTTCACACAGGAGGATATTTTTTATTCCTAAGCATATCCAGAAAATGACAGAAGATGAAAGATGATGTGGAAGTTCCTTTATTTTTAAGCAAAATATATAAGTTTGGCTGCTTCAATAGTAGAAGTTCCAGAATTACCCATTTGTGACATTAGGAGCATTAATGAGTTTATATGCTTGATTCTATTTGTGCATTCATTTTGTGTATTCATCATACATTTTTTCTTGATGCTGAGTTTTCAGATATGCATGAGCTATTTTAAATGATTATGTTACATGCTTTTATAATGTCACTGTTTTAATGTGTGCTTCAATTAATTATTTTTATGCTTTCAGTTAAGAAGTTCAGTTTTTTGATATATGTATGTTATGATAGTCAAAGGTCATGGGGTGGAATGTAGTGCTAGAGGCACTCTTATGGTCTGACACCACGTGATGATCTTTGACTACCATCATTTTAATTGACTTTGGTGTTTTACTTTACCCTAGCTTGAATGTACGACGTCCTGCACATGCCTTGTTTCTCTTGAGGGTTTCTTTCTTGTAATCTTGCAGTCTTACAGTGGGAGCTGTCACAGAATAGGACAGCCTTGTCAAGAACAGAACATGTAGGATATGCATTTGAAAGCATGAGAGAAAGAGAGGTGTGGAATGTACTTTTTGTTCTCGAAGTGCAGTGTTATAAGCAGTGGTGCACAAATGCGCATTGTGTTGTACATTGAGAGATGAAGTATGTGATGCTGTAGGCAGTGGTGCACAAATGTGCATTGTGTTGTACAGTGGGAAGTATCATGAAATTCTTACTATTGGCTTTGACATGGCCTCATGTCATCCTGAATTCTTACTTTGCCTTGCTTGAGCTTTTCTGCGTGCACAGACAGGCCCTGAGAGTGCTTGCATGTTGTTTGGGTTAATTACGTTCAAGGTTGTTTTTATGAGAGGTTGTTTAATGCACCCTGGAAGGCTTTCATGAGCTTCATTAAGATAAAGGCTGGAACATGTGAGAATGTAGAGGGAACGTGGGAACTCCTTTTGCCCTGGAATGCTTGCATGGAAACTGGCCAGTTCCAGTAAGTTTCCTAGGCACAGAGGGAAAGACTCTCGAACCTTCCAGTGTGTTTTGAAACTATAAAGCAGAGGGTTGTTGACTTAGAAACCGGGATTTTGGAATCAGAATGGGGACGGACGTGACTACTTTGGTACAGTGGAACCCTGGTTGCTGAGGATCTTATCCCCAGCTGTTAAATCCCCTGGTCTGGAGTGGGCTAAGAGGCCGTGTTTGCACCATGTGAAGTGTTTGAGTTTTGATTCTTGCCATTCTTATGTGTGGCCACTGGCTATGATCATTTGAGGTGTTTTCTTTGTGATGTGTGAGTGAGTCAGAGTGCACATCCAAAGTAATCATTTGATGTATTTAGTGTATATATATCTTTCTGATTTCTTGCAGGACGTCCAGTATTATTTGCTGCTTGTTTATTCATTATTATTATTCATGCATTTAACTGTTGCATTTACCAAGTGTGTTATTATTGCTTGCATATATATTATCTACTGGCGGTCGCCAGTAGATAGTTATAGTTAGGACCTATTTTCCATAGGAAATCCGCGACATTCTATTTGAAATAACTCTTGCGTCGGTTGACGAATCTTCGCGAAATTTTCAAACTTTATGGCCCGCTCCGAGTCTGCTCCTACCCTGAAAGTCTCAGGGTGATTCGTCAAGCGGGGGCCAAGAAAAAAGGGGGGTCCCAAAACGTGTTTTCCCCATTCATTTTCCCATAGGAAACTTTAGACACGGCTACAGCCTGAACTGCTGAACGGAATTACACCAAAGTTGGCAAAGAGGTAGTTCTTGGTTCAGAAAGAACCCTTTTGTTAAATGGTGTAAATCCGTTCAGTAGTTGCTGGAGAAATTAAAAAAATAAGAGTCAAAAAATCAATTTCCCATAGGAAAATGTATGCAAGGCTACAGCCCGAACTGCTGAACGGAATTACACCAAATTTGGCAAAGAGGTAGTTCTTGGTTCAAAAAGAACCCTTTTGTTAAATGGTGTAAATCCGTTCAGTAGTTGCTGAGAAAATCAAAAGTAAAAACACATATATATCTGGGCGGAGCCTAACCACACATGTCATCGTGAGATCTGATTGGCTGTCAGCAATTCATCCTGGAATTGCTGGCAGCCATCTTGGGACCAATATAAATTATAGTACCCCATTGAAATGCATTGTAGTGAATCGAAGATTTTGAGGGTTACCAAAAGGAGAACTATAAAGGGTGATAACAGACTTTAGTTACATTAGAATTCATTTGTTGATGGTACCATACTAATTTCAGGAATTGTGGTGTGTTCTAAGGTGATTTTACCCTGTGAAAAACCTTCTGCTGGGATATCATGAATCATGTTTGAGAGAAAACTATTTTCACATGCTTGTCCCATACAGTTTTGGAAGGTGCCCCAGAAGCTAAAATGAGAGCATATTTTCTGTAAATTCACATTATCTTTCTCAGTCATGTGAGAATGAAGTCTGACATTCTCAGTAAAACATGTACATCCAACAAGGGCAGAGACTGTCAGTTGATTCCTTTGTGTTCTACTGCAGCTTCCCAGAGTGTTCTAAAGAACAACTAGAGTGCTAACAGCCTTACTTATGACAAACGTATGGCACACCTGAAGCCATCTTGATTGGAATAAACTGGTAACACTTAAAACATTTAATTTAAAAAGGAACAAAATGATGGGGTTCATCTTGTCATAGAAATTATGGTTAGTGCTCTGGAAAGAAAAATTAGGACATGTTTCAAGTGTGATCTCAAATATCTTCCTGTTATATTTCAACAGGAGCAGCCTGTCAGTTGATGCCTTTGTGTTCTTCTGCAGCTTCCCAGAGTGTTCTAAAGAACAACTAGAGCGCTAACAGTCTTACTTATGACAAAAGTATGGCACACCTGAAGCCATCTTGATTGGAATAAACTGGTAATACTTAAAACATTAATTTAAAAAGGAACAAAATGATGGGGTTCATTTTGTCATAGAAATTATGGTTAGTGCTGTAGAAAGAAAAATTAGGACATGTTTCAAGTGTGATCTCAAATATCTTCCTGTTATATTTCAACAGGAGCAGCCTGTCAGTTGATGCCTTTGTGTTCTACTGCAGCTTCCCAGAGTGTTCTAAAGAACAACTAGAGCGCTAACAGTCTTACTTATGACAAAAGTATGGCACACCTGAAGCCATCTTGATTGGAATAAACTGGTAACACTTAAAACATTTAATTTAAAAAGGAACAAAATGAGGGGGTTCATTTTGCCATAGAAATTATGGTTAGTGCTGTAGAAAGAAAAATTAGGACATGTTTTAAGTGAGATCTCAAATATCTTCCTGTTATATTTCAACAGGAGCAGCCTGTCAGTTGATGCCTTTGTGTTCTACTGCAGCTTCCCAGAGGGTTCTAAAGAACAACTAGAGTGCTAACAGCCTTACTTATGACAAAAGTATGGCACACCTGAAGCCATCTTGATTGGAATAAACTGGTAACACTTAAAACATTTAATTTAAAAAGGAACAAAATGAGGGGGTTCATTTTGCCATAGAAATTATGGTTAGTGCTGCAAAAAGAAAATTTAGTGCATGTTTTAAGTGAGATCTCAAATCCTCTTCTATTTCATTAGAAAATTCTGACATGCAGACTGAAACAATCACTTTCAATACCAGCAGTAGACTTCCAGTTAACTCCTTGGTGAGCAGTAGCTTTACTACAGTGATCTAATGAACAACTAGAGTAATAACATTCTGAATTTATGGCAAATGTGTGACACATCTGAATGCCTTCTTGATGGAATCAAAGTAAAAAACTGAAAGCATTTCCTACTGAGGAGACTGCAGTAAATGAGGAAATTAGGAAACTTCATAACAAAGAAGTCTTCCAAGATGGCCACCAGTGAAAAAAGAGCCCAAATGTAGCACGAATATTACCCAGATGTAGCCCACATATAGCCCAATGACAAAAGTGTGCAAAGTACTTTTTATTTTTAGTTTTTTAGCAGTTTTATGTAGTGCAGACTGGTCAGGTATTGGAGCGTTGCATCTTAAAACATGACCCCCTACACTACAAAAACACCACTGCACTACCCTAAACCCTAAAACACTACCCCAACACCACTGCACTAACCTAAATCCTAAAACACTACCCCCAGCACGACCCCCTACACTACCCAAACACCACTGCACTATCCTAAACCGTAAAATACTACCCCAACACCACTGCACTAACCTAAATCCTAAAACACTACCCCCAGCACGACCCCCTACACTACCCAAACACCACTGCACTACCCTAAAACATGACCCCCTACACTACACAAACACAACTGCACTACCCTAAACCCTAAAACACTACCCCCAGCACGACCCCCTACACTACACAAGCACCACTGCACTACCCTAAACCCTAAAACACTACCCCCAGCACGACCCCCTACACTACACAAACACCACTGCACTACCTTAAACCCTAAAACACTACCCCCAGCACGACCCCCTACACTACCCAAACACCACTGCACTAACCTAAATCCTAAAACACTACCCCCAGCACGACCCCTACACTACCCAAACACCACTGCACTACCCTAAAACATGACCCCCTACACTACACAAACACCACTGCACTACCCTAAACCCTAAAACACTACCCCCAGCACGACCCCTACAATACACAAGCACCACTGCACTACCCTAAACCCTAAAACACTACCCCCAGCACGACCCCTACACTGCCCGAACACCACTGCACTGCCCTAAACCATGAAACACCAGCCCCTGCACGACCCCTACACTGCCCGAACACCACTGCACTGCCCTAAACCCTGAAACACATACCCTAGCACGACCCCCTACACTGCCCGAACACCACTGCACTGCCCTAAACCCTGAAACACCAACCCCAGCATGACCCCTACACTGCCCGAACACCACTGCACTGCCCTAAACCCTGAAACACTACCCCCAGCAAGACCTCCTACACTGCCCGAACACCACTGCACTGCCCTAAACCCTGAAACATCACCCCCAGCAAGACCCCTACACTGCCCGAACACCACTGCCCTAAACCCTGAAACACCACCCCAGCACGACCCCCTACACTGCCCGAACACCACTGCACTGCCCTAAACCCTGAAACACCACCCCCAGCACGACCCCCTACACTGCCCGAACACCACTGCACTGCCCTAAACCCTGAAACACCACCCCATGCACGACCCCCTACACTGCCCGAACACTACTGCACTGCCCTAAACCCTGAAACACCATCCCCAGCACGACCCCCTACACTGCACGAACACCACTGCACTGCCCTAAACCCTGAAACACTACCCCCAGCAAGACCCCCTACACTGCCCAAACACCACTGCACTGCCCTAAACCCTGAAACACCACCCCCAGCAAGACCCCCTGCACTGCCCGAACACCACTGCCCTAAACCCTGAAACACCACCCCCAGCAAGACCCCCTACACTGCCCGAACACCACTGCACTGCCCTAAACCCTGAAACACCAGCCCCAGCACGACCCCTACACTGCCCGAACACCACTGCACTGCCCTAAACCCTGAAACACCACCCCCTGCATGACCCCCTACACTGCCCGAACACCACTGCACTGCCCTAAACCCTGAAACACCACCCCCACACGACCCCCTACACTACCCGAACACCACTGCACTGCCCTAAACCCTGAAACACCACCCCTGCACGATCCCCTACACTGCCCGAACACTACTGCACTGCCCTAAACCCTGAAACACCACCCCCTGCAGCACCCCCTACACTGCCCGAACACCACTGCACTGCCCTAAACTCTGAAACACCACCCCTGCACTGCCCCCTACACTGCCAGAACAACACTGCACTGCCCTAAACCCTGAAACACCACCCCCAGCACGACCCCCTTTACTGCTCGAACACCACTGCACTGCCCCAAACCCTGAAACACCACCCCCAGCACGACCCCCTACACTGCCCGAACACCACTGCACTGCCCTAAACCCTGAAACACCACCCCCTACACTGCCCGAAAACCACTGCACTGCCCTAAACCCTGAAACACCACCCCCAGCACGACCCCCTACACTGCCCGAACACCACTGCACTGCCCTAAACCCTAAAACACCATCCCCAGCATTACCCCCTACACTGCCCAAACACCACTGCACTGCCCTAAACCCTAGAACACTACCCCCAGCACGACCCCCTACACTACCCGAACACCACTGCACTACCCTAAACCCTAAAATACTACCCCCAGCACAACCCCCTACACTACCCGAACACGACTGCACTGCCCTAAACCCTCAAACACTCCCCCAGCATGACCCCCTACACTACCCGAACACCACTGCACTGCCCTAAACCCTAAAACACTCCCCCATGCACGACCCCCTACACTACCCAAACACCACTGCAGTACCCTAATCCCTAAAACACTACCCCCCGCATGACCCCCTACACTACCCTAAACCCTAAAACACTACCCCCGCACGACTCCCTACACTACCCAAAGACCACTGCACTACCCTAAACCCTAAAACACGACCTCCTACACTACACAAACACCACTGCACTACCCTAAACCCTAAAATACTACCCCCTACACTACACAAACACCACTGCACTACCCTAAACCCTAAAACACTACCCCCAGCAGTACCCCTACTCTACCCAAACACCACTGCACTAACCTAAACCCTAAAACACTACCCCCAGCAGTACCCCCTACACTACCCAAACACCACTGCACTACCCTAAATCACTACCCCCAGCACGACCCCCTACACTACCCAAACACCACTGCACTACCCTAAAACACTACCCCCAGCACGACCCCCTACACTACCCAAACACCACTGCACTACCCTAAACCCTAAAACACTCCCCCCAGCACAACTCCCTACACAACCCAAACACCACTGCACTACCCTAAACCCTAAATCTACCCCCAGCATGACCCCCTACACTACACAAACACCACTGCACTACCCTAAACCCTAAAACACTACCCCCAGCACGACCCTCTTCACAACCTAGCGATACAAAAGGGGATGATGGACGGAATGTTTGAGCCAATCAAACACTCACCCCCAGTCAACTGATCTGGGTTTAATCCATCATCATTCTTTAGCTCACTCCACCACCCCAGTTCAGACATGGCCATATGCAAATCAGTCTGACCCTGTGCCTCATGGGAACAGTCCAGCCCGAACCGCCAAGCCATGTCTTCCCTGGACCGGAAACAAGCATCCTAGGACCGGTTTCTGGCATTCCAGCCGTCATCAGCCAGGCTTGCTTGAATCCAGTGGCAAAGTGAGCAAGGGACCCACGTCTGGGCATACCCCGCCAACTTAGGGCGAACAAAGCGATACAAAAGGGGATGATGGACGGAACGTTTGAGCCAATCAAACACTCACCCCCAGTCAACTGATCTGGGTTTAATCCATCATCATTCTTTAGCTCACTCCACCACCCCAGTTCAGACATGGCCATATGCAAATCAGTCTGACCCTGTGCCTCATGGGAACAGTCCAGCCCGAACCGCCAAGCCATGTCTTCCCTGGACCGGAAGCAAGCATCCTAGGACCGGTTTCTGGCATTCCAGCCGTCATCAGCCAGGCTTGCTTGAATCCAGTGGCAAAGTGAGCAAGGGACCCACGTCTGGGCATACCCCCGCCAACTTAGGGCGAACAAAGCATCCTAGGACCGGTTTCTGGCATTCCACACCCAGCACGACCCCCTACACTGCCCGAACACCACTGCACTGCCCTAAACCCTGAAACACCACCCCCTGCACGGTCCCCTACACTGCCCGAACACTACTGCACTGCCCTAAACCCTGAAACACCACCCCCAGCACGACCCCCTACACTGCACGAACACCACTGCACTGCCCTAAACCCCGAAACACTACCCCCAGCAAGACCCCCTACACTGCCCGAACACCACTGCCCTAAACCCTGAAACACCACCCCCAGCAAGACCCCCTACACTGCCCGTACACCACTGCACTGCCCTAAACCCTGAAACACCACCCCCAGCATGACCCCCTACACTGCCCGAACACCACTGCCCTAAACCCTGAAACACCACCCCCTACACTGCACGAACACCACTGCACTGCCCTAAACCCTGAAACACCACCTCCAGCAAAACCCCCTACACTGCCTGAACACCATTGCTCTGCCCTAAATCCTGAAACACTAGCCCCAGCATGACCCCCTACACTGCCCAAACACCACTGCACTGCCCTAAACCCTGACACACCACCCCCAGCACGACCCCCTACACTGCCCGAACACCACTGCACTGCCCTAAACCCTGAAACACCAGCCCCAGCAAGACCCCTACACTGCCCGAACACCACTGCACTGCCCTAGACTCTGAAACACCAGCCCCAGCAAGACCCCCTACACTGCCCGAACACCACTGCACTGCCCTAAACCCTGAAACACCAGCCCCAGCATGACCCCCTACACTGCCCGAACACCACTGCACTGCCCTAAACCCTGAAACACCAGCCCCAGCATGACCACCTACACTGCCAGAACACCACTGCACTGCCCTAAACCCTGAAACACCAGCCCCAGCACAACCCCTACACTGCCCGAACACCACTGCACTGCCCTAAACCCTGAAACACCAGCCCCAGCACGACCCCCTACACTGCCCGAACACCACTGTACTGCCCTAAACCCTGAAACACCAGCCCCAGCACGACCCCCTACACTGCCCGAACACCACTGCACTGCCCTAAACCCTGAAACACCACCCCCTGCACGACCCCCTACACTGCCCGAACACCACTGCACTGCCCTAAACCCTGAAACACCACCCCTGCAGCACCCCCTACACTGCCCGAACACCACTGCACTGCCCTAAACCCTGAAACACCACCCCTGCACTGCCCCCTACACTGCCCGAACACCACTGCACTGCCCTAAACCCTGAAACACCACCCCCAGCACGACCCCCTTTACTGCTCGAACACCACTGCACTGCCCCAAACCCTGAAACACCACCCCCAGCACGACCCCTACACTGCCCGAACACCACTGCACTGCCCTAAACCCTGAAACACCACCCCCTACACTGCCCGAACACCACTGCACTGCCCTAAACCCTGAAACACCACCCCCAGCACGACCCCCTACACTGCCCGAACACCACTGCACTGCCCTAAACCCTAAAACACCACCCCCAGCATTACCCCCTACACTGCCCAAACACCACTGCACTGCCCTAAACCCTAGAACACTACCCCCAGCACGACCCCCTACACTACCCGAACACCACTGCACTACCCTAAACCCTAAAATACTACCCCCAGCACAACCCCTACACTACCCGAACACGACTGCACTGCCCTAAACCCTCAAACACTCCCCCAGCACGACCCCCTACACTACCCGAACACCACTGCACTGCCCTAAACCCTAAAACACTCCCCCCAGCACGACCCCCTACACTACCCGAACACCACTGCACTGCCCTAAACCATAAAACACTCCCCCCAGCACGACCCCCTACACTACCCAAACACCACTGCACTGCCCTAAACCCTAAACCACTACCCCCCGCATGACCCTCTACACTACCCAAACACCAATGCAGTACCCTAATCCCTAAAACACTACCCCCGCATGACCCCCTACACTACCCTAAACCCTAAAACACTACCCCCGCACGACTCCCTACACTACCCAAAGACCACTGCACTACCCTAAACCCTAAAACACGACCTCCTACACTACACAAACACCACTGCACTACCCTAAACCCTAAAATACTACCCCCTACACTACACAAACACCACTGCACTACCCTAAACCCTAAAACACTACCCCCAGCAGTACCCCTACACTACCCAAACACCACTGCACTAACCTAAACCCTAAAACACTACCCCCAGCAGTACCCCCTACACTACCCAAACACCACTGCACTACCCTTAATCACTACCCCCAGCACGACCCCCTACACTACCCAAACACCACTGCACTACCCTAAACCCTAAAACACTACCCCCAGCACGACCCCCTACACTACCCAAACACCACTGCACTACCCTAAACCCTAAAACACTACCCCCAGCACGACCCCCTACACTACCCAAACACCACTGCACTAACCTAAACCCTAAAACACTCCCCCAGCACGACTCCCTACACTACCCAAACACCACTGCACTACCTTAAACCCTAAATCTACCCCCAGCATGACCCCCTACACTACACAAACACCACTGCACTACCCTAAACCCTAAAACACTACCCCCAGCACGACCCTCTTCACTACCTAAACACAACTGCACAATTTGTTACAGGCGTTGCAACGCAGGCCTGTGGTGCTTACTGGAAGTACCTAGTGGGCTAGTTGGGCCCCAGGGACCCTCAGGATTCAAGGTGACCTAATCCCCCAACTTAAAACGCACCACGGGGCGCGTTTGCACAGTGGTGAAGGGAGGGGCGGGGCCTCAGGTGACATGTGCGCAAACACGCCCTGTGGTGCGTTTTAAGTTGGGGAATTAATTGCCTTTGAATCCTGAGGGACCCTGGGGGCCAACTAGCCCACCAGGTACCTTCAGTAAGCACAACAGAGTTGCGTTGCAGAGAGGTGAAAAAGGTGCGTGGCCTCGGAACGCCTCTCTGCAACTCAGCTCTGTGGTCCTAACTGTAGGTACCTGGGGGCTAGTTGGGCCCCAGGGACCCTCAGAATTCAAGGGGACTTAATCCCGTAACTTAAAACGCGCCACGGGGTGCGTTTGCACACATGTCACCTCAGGCCCCCCTCCCTTCACCACTGTGCAAACGCGCCCTGTAGCGCATTTTAAGAGGTAGTTTTAATCCCCTGCCCTATTATGTACTAGGGACTTGCAGAGGAGGTCATGCTAATCACAGGGGTACCCCAACGCATAGTGTTCCCTAGTGAATGTAGGTGTTTTCACTGTATTCTAAGTGTCTTTTAGCATAGCACTGGCTCTGGTTAGTCAGAGTCAGTTACCACCAGTACCCGTCTGAAAAAGTTGTGGGCACAGGATGATTTTGCAACAAGGCCTCTTTCTGCTCCTCTGTTGGTTCTTTCTGCACATCTTTTGCTTCTTTCTGTGCGTTTTTCTTCTTTCTTCACATGTCCTACCTCTGTAGGCATAGTTAGAAACTAGCATTTAAAAAAACCTTTGAAATTCACTTAAAAATCATAGGTTTTAGGCACGTTATAGTTAGAAATTAGCATTTAAAAAACCTTTGAAATTCACTGAAAAAACCATAGGTTTCAGACACGTTATAGTTAGAAATTAGCATTTAAAAAACCTTTGAAATTCACTGAAAAAACCATAGGTTTTAGGGACAGTTATAGTTAGTTGGACATTTCACTCGTACAAAACCATAGAAATTCCCCCGTTATAGTTAGTTCAGCTAACTATAACTCGCGCCCGCAATGCACTGCTGATGACGTCACATATTACATCACTCATGACATGGTCAGTGACATCACTGATGACATCACTGATGACATCTCAAATGACATCACTGATGACATCATCCATGTGATAATTTCATGCATCTTCTCACACCCTAATATAACTTTTGATACACCCACTCTAAATTACAGACTGCCATTCTCAAAACCATGCGATACAAAAGGGGATGATGGACGGAACGTTTGAGCCAATCAAACACTCACCCCCAGTCAACTGATCTGGGTTTAATCCATCATCATTCTTTAGCTCACTCCACCACCCCAGTTCAGACATGGCCATGTGCAAATCAGTCTGACCCTGTGCCTCATGGGAACAGTCCAGCCCGAACTGCCAAGCCATGTCTTCCCTGGACCGGAAACAAGCATCCTAGGACCAGTTTCTGGCATTCCAGCCGTCATCAGCCAGGCTTGCTTGAATCCAGTGGCAAAGTGAGCAAGGGACCCACGTCTGGGCATACCCCCGCCAACTTAGGGCGAACAAAGCGATACAAAAGGGGATGATGGACGGAACGTTTGAGCCAATCAAACACTCACCCCCAGTCAACTGATCTGGGTTTAATCCATCATCATTCTTTAGCTCACTCCACCACCCCAGTTCAGACATGGCCATGTGCAAATCAGTCTGACCCTGTGCCTCATGGGAACAGTCCAGCCCGAACTGCCAAGCCATGTCTTCCCTGGACCGGAAACAAGCATCCTAGGACCAGTTTCTGGCATTCCAGCCGTCATCAGCCAGGCTTGCTTGAATCCAGTGGCAAAGTGAGCAAGGGACCCACGTCTGGGCATACCCCCGCCAACTTAGGGCGAACAAAGCGATACAAAAGGGGATGATGGACGGAACGTTTGAGCCAATCAAACACTCACCCCCAGTCAACTGATCTGGGTTTAATCCATCATCATTCTTTAGCTCACTCCACCACCCCAGTTCAGACATGGCCATGTGCAAATCAGTCTGACCCTGTGCCTCATGGGAACAGTCCAGCCCGAACTGCCAAGCCATGTCTTCCCTGGACCGGAAACAAGCATCCTAGGACCAGTTTCTGGCATTCCAGCCGTCATCAGCCAGGCTTGCTTGAATCCAGTGGCAAAGTGAGCAAGGGACCCACGTCTGGGCATACCCCCGCCAACTTAGGGCGAACAAAGCGATACAAAAGGGGATGATGGACGGAACGTTTGAGCCAATCAAACACTCACCCCCAGTCAACTGATCTGGGTTTAATCCATCATCATTCTTTAGCTCACTCCACCACCCCAGTTCAGACATGGCCATGTGCAAATCAGTCTGACCCTGTGCCTCATGGGAACAGTCCAGCCCGAACTGCCAAGCCATGTCTTCCCTGGACCGGAAACAAGCATCCTAGGACCAGTTTCTGGCATTCCAGCCGTCATCAGCCAGGCTTGCTTGAATCCAGTGGCAAAGTGAGCAAGGGACCCACGTCTGGGCATACCCCCGCCAACTTAGGGCGAACAAAGCGATACAAAAGGGGATGATGGACGGAACGCTTGAGCCAATCAAACACTCACCCCCAGTCAACTGATCTGGGTTTAATCCATCATCATTCTTTAGCTCACTCCACCACCCCAGTTCAGACATGGCCATGTGCAAATCAGTCTGACCCTGTGCCTCATGGGAACAGTCCAGCCCGAACTGCCAAGCCATGTCTTCCCTGGACCGGAAACAAGCATCCTAGGACCAGTTTCTGGCATTCCAGCCGTCATCAGCCAGGCTTGCTTGAATCCAGTGGCAAAGTGAGCAAGGGACCCACGTCTGGGCATACCCCCGCCAACTTAGGGCGAACAAAGCGATACAAAAGGGGACTGTTCCCATGAGGCACACGGTCAGACTGATTTGCATATGGCCATGTCTGAACTGGGGTGGTGGAGTGAGCTAAAGAATGATGATGGATTAAACCCAGATCAGTTGACTGGGGGTGAGTGTTTGATTGGCTCAAGCGTTCCGTCCATCATCCCCTTTTGTATTCTCAAAACCATAGTCACTCCAACACCAAAAACTACATACCCACTCACTGATTCTTAGGTCTACACACACATCCACTCACTCACCCGTACAGTCACTCATACTTAGTCACTCAGTACAGGACTATCATATGCACTCATACACCTATATAAACACTCACACACCGCCACTCATCCATAGAGGTACTCACACACCTAGTCAGTCATGCAAAAAACATAATCACACACCCATTTACTCACCTATACAGTTATACACACACCAGCTCACTTACTCATACAAATACTAGCACATTCTTACGCTCTTATACAATCACTGATACAAGTACACACTCATCCATACAGCCACTCTCACAATCACACACTCTCACTTATAGCCATTTATATACTCCAGCACACATATATACTGCCTTTCACATATGTAGTTACTCACACATGTACCACTGAGATATACATTCAATCACTAACACACCCATACACACACTCACCCACCCATACAGTCCATCACAGATGCACTCTTGCAACCATGCACCCAGTGAATGACCAACTCACACATCTATGCACAGAGTCACACACCCCAACCACACAAACACTCAGGCACCCATACAGATACTCAGACAATCAATCAATAACCCATGTAGACACTCATGTAGCTATTCAGAAAGCCATGCAGCCGCTTACAAACCAACAGACAGACAGATACAGACATTCACACAGTTTAGTCACTAACCCATGCATTCAGTAAGATACATTTAATCCCTCACTTGTAGAGTCAGTCACTCACGTACTAAATCATCCATTCAGACACTTATACACCCACTCATTCTTCAATACGCCTTTCCCTATATATATTAAACATATTTAAACTTTACAGAAACACACAGTCACTGGATGATGTCATCAGTGATGTCATCAGTGATGTCATTTGAGATGTCATCAGTGATGTCACTGACCATGTCATGAGTGATGTAATATGTGACGTCATCAGCAGTGCATTGCGGGGCGCGAGTTATAGTTAGCTGAACTAACTATAACGGGGGAATTTCTATGGTTTTGTACGAGTGAAATGTCCAACTAACTATAACTGTCCCTAAAACCTATGGTTTTTTCAGTGAATATATATATATATATATATATATATATATATATATATATATATATATATATATATATATATATATATATATATATATATATATATATATATATATATATTCGACCAAAGTCCGTTATGGCCCACGGGGCAAATGTTTACCTGATTTTAGTATAGGAAAGGATATTAGACAGGGATGTGTGCTAGCCCCTTTTTTGTTTTCCCTTTTTATCAATGGGGTGGACGAAGTCTTGCAGGCGTTACAGGCAGATGTACCCCTCATTTCTAGGCGTCCTATTCCGGTGTTGTTATACGCCGATGATTCCGTATTGATATCTAGGACCCCCAACGGATTGCAGAAATGAATGGATGCCTTCAGGGAATTTATGGCATCTAAAAAATATACTAATTAACAAATCAAAGACTTTCACAATGGTATGTGGAAACCAATCAAATAAATGTAGGCCCTTCTATATTGAAGGCTCCTTAATCAATAGAGTGAACACATTTTGCTATTTGGGGGTCCAGTTTACAAGTAATGACAAAAGATTGCAAATGCTAAACTTAAAATCAGCAGGAATTGTAAGGGGATTTTTAACTTTTCAACTAAACTGGGTCAGCGCCCCATTAAGGAAATGATTGAGATCTATAAGGCTAAATTATTATCTGCTGCTATATTTGGGGGTGAACTGTGTGGTTATACTCCTAGCAAATCACTTCAAGTTGAAGAAAATACTTTTTTTAAATGATTGCTTTGTTTGCCTGTCTCAGCCCTGTCCTTGATTGTGCAAAAAGATCTGGGATTGTTTTATTTGGAAGACCTCCTTTTAATTAAACCACTGCTGCTTTGGTTTTCTATCTGGATGAAAGAAGAAACCAGCTTTATAAATTGATTATACTTGATTGGTTAAAATTGGTTTATGCTTCTCGCATTCCATGGCTGGCTTATATAGTCTCTGCGTTTAGGTCTATATTTAACTTGGCAGAGGGGGAGGAGCCATCCCAGGTACTCTCATTAACTAAAAGTCATATTAAGGCCACTTTTTTACAGCATAGGTCCGAATCTAGATTATGTGTAGAGATTAAGAAAATGACGGTTGTAATGTATATGCCCTTGGAGGAAAGGGAGCGGTGTCAGGAGTATTTGATGCGTGTCAAAAATAATCAGCATTGGTATGGCTTAACTAGATTATGAAGTGGTATTGTTCATCATTTGGTTGCATTTCCGAAGATGAAATCTTATCCCTCTGAATAAACTCCTTGTCCTTGGGATGAGTGAGTGGGAAAAGCACACAGCACTTTTTTCTATTCTGTAAGTTTTACAAGATGTTGCGATGTCAATATCTGAAACCCCTTTTTATTACACAGAATATAAGAAACTATAAAAATGCACTGGCATTTTTGCTTACACTAAATGACCAATTTGTGTGTTTTAGTGTTGTCCTTTTTATTTTAAAATCTATTTATTTAATGAAATGCAGTCCCGGCTCCTGGAGGGAGTTCCGCCGGGCGGTGACGTGCGGCGGGGAGGGGCAGGGTGGGGTAGTAAACCGGAATCCGGCTGAATCCAGGTAAGTTAGCAAATAAATAAATAAAACGAATTTCGTAGCGCGCGCTGCAAAATTCGTTTTATTTATTTATTTGCTAACTTACCTGTGTTCAGCCGGATTCCGGTTTTTACTACCCCCCACCCTGCCCCTCCCCCGCCGCACGTCACCACCCGGCGAAACTCCCTCCAGGAGCCGCGACTGATTAAATGTATTGTATTACATCTCGCCTAGGGCTTATGATTGTATATCTATGTTATGTGATGATATTTTGAATGATTTTATTTATTGTATTGCTCGAATTGCTTTTTAGCCTGTTTGATAACTGTATGCACTTTTATGGCAGTTTATACTAACCGAATAAAGTTTTTGAATCGAATCGACAAAATTATGCAATGATACTACACAACATGGGGCACATTATGCCGCATAATTCACTTTTCTTGCCATATAATTTAGTAGACCCTGCCACATAATTTGGTCCTTCGTGCCGCTTAATTCCAGTGGCTCTCCCATTGGCCACCTTCTCATTGTTAAGATTTATAGTGCACAGCTTTTAAAACATCCTGAACGCTTACGGATATTTATACATTACTAAGAAAATCTAAGTTACAAAGCCTCAGGGTGCCCCATCTGCTTCCAAATTCTTTCAAAAACCAGCAGACCCAACAGACTAGCTTTTAGTAACTGCTGTAGCTAGAGAGTGTGACAGTCCCCTTAGTTTAGTGCATTACAGGGAGTATAAAACTCTCAACACCTTTTGGAGTATGACCTTGTGCCCTGAAGGGCACGTCTAAATATAGATTGCATAAGCTGGCAGAAGAGCGAAGCCATGGCTTGACGAGTAATGGAACAATTCAAGGACACTTAATATTAAATGACACCATGTACTTAATGCCCTAGAAAAAGCCCTCCACTTATCACTGCAGTCGTGTAAGTGAATTATATTTTCAGACTGTTCTTTCTGAACATCCGGGCGCGACGAGAAGCCGAAAAGGTCGGCGAGGAAGCCGTGACAGCCCCCACTAGAATAAACGTGCTTTTCCAACGCAAGTGGACATATTTCCATTTAGTGAATCATAGTTTCGCTTGTCTTGCATTTTTCAGTAAACCATAGGCAATGGTATTCAGAATTATGCAACAATTCGTCGATGAAAACAGAAGTGTTGCACTGCCGTCAACAAATCCATTCTCAACCTTTTCCCCCATCTGGGACAGCCATTTTCATTTCATTTTATCCAGAGCTCAGGCACCAATATTCTAGGGCTAGTAGCAATATAGATCGAGGTCTATAAAAAAAAAAAAGAAAATTAATGTGAAACAGACACACTCTAGGTCCTGTTTTCTGAAAAGTATTTCATGCTTTGTAAAGCCAGGCACTGGTGTCGCACAGAAACAGCAGGTAGCAAATAAATGTCAGACAGTGTTAGGATTTATCGACCATGCATCAGAATGTAACTGAGGCCTCTGGTCTCAGAGCGTGTACAGAATCCGCAGAACTAAAATAGTTTTTGCGTTGGCTATTTTATCCCGTGCTACTGTTTGTTTGTAATAACACTCAAAATATGAAAGACAACAGAAATATAGTGCCTGTCTTGTCTACCAAATACATGTGCAAAACAGCAGTAATGTTATATAAAAGGCAGAGGTGTTTGGTGTCATTTGAAAGTAGTGAGACATAAATATCTTCATCAAGCAGGCAAAGTGAGCTGTACCTTTTTCGCCCTGGGGGGGTTCCCATGGAGGTTCCTTCTCTCTGAGAACTTCCCCGATAGGTTTTTAAGGAAAATAAGGCTAGACTGAGCATTCTGCAACAGTCTTTGTATGTAAACTGATTAAATTGCCAAAGGTTCTCAATAAGGGGCGCCAATTAAATTGTGCAACACTTTCATGATGTGCCAGACAAGCTTTACCCTTCCCTGAGTGGTTAGGACTGTTCACCCTCTCCATAAAAACATTGACATAATTCTGTCAGAGACTGCATATGTCAGCATAATTTCCCTAGCAATTTGCTACTTCTATCGGTATTTCAGTCAGCTGAAAAAAATGGGGTTATGACATTTCACATGTCCTTTTGTTTCCCATAATATATAAACACAATTTTTCTTCACTCTTACATTCCCTTCCTGTCCCCTCCAAGAATCTCAGTCATATGCATATGGCTGAGAATCTACATGGAAGGTGTAGGGTGGGAAATCCACTAATCCAATTCTCAAGTCACAGGCCAAAGAGAGCAGAGCTAGACAAATCGTACAGGTTTATATAGCAGTGCTACCTCTTAAATTACAAAAGAACTAGAAAGCAGACATATTAGGACAATCTTTCAGACTAAACCAGATCATAAGAAGGTATGTCAATATACATAATTAAATGCCTCTACACAAATAAAAATATGTTCCTTTGCAAAAAGTACCCTCCGGTTCTACGGAATTAAAGGTTTACAAACTCGGCATTAATAGACACTCAAACTTAATTTTAAAATATATTTCTGAGCCATGCTAATTTTGAGCACAATCATTAGAATGCTAGTCCCTGAACACATACACGTTTTGCTATCGAAAGCGGACTTCACCATTATAGCAGGGATAGCAACACTCAAGCCAAGAATGCTCCAATATGCCATAGTTTATGGAGGCTGCATAAGAAAAGATGAGCTGGATCCACCTATTTTTAGGGCTGTGCTTCGAATTCCTGACTGGAAAGCGTGAGGCCTTAGTCAATGACTGGGGTTCAGAGTTTGTGGAAAAAGATGTACGCTACAGAAAGTGTAAAAGGATTCCACATGTTAATCTGAACTCACCAACTTGGGTTGGTAGTCTTTCAGTGGTGGCTCACAGTTCATTACTTAGGAATCATTAGGTCTCAGTACTAGTGGCTTCTCTTAATCCTCCATGCCTTCTGTGCCTTGCAAGGATGGTCTCTGATAGTGAGAGGCTGATAGGATCTGGCCCCCAGTAGAGCAATCAGGTCTAGTGCATGGCCATTCAGCCTTTGGTCTCCCGATCTGGTCCTTCTGCCTAAAGTGGGCGCAGGTAGAGTGGTCTAAATATACGCATGCAAAGCTCACCAGACAGATCCCAGGGGTCTCTGTCAGCAATTCTGCAATCTGCGTCAAGCATTTTTCCTGAAGGACATGTATTGCTTAGCTTCTTCCTAGGTCTCCGAAATCCTAATTCTCATTGTACTCTTGAGAACATTTCCCATGCTGCAATCATCAGCCACTTTGAATTGATACATAATAACAACTGGAGGGAAGATGGCCTTACAAATGTATAGCAATCTTTATCTTCCATGAGTGGTCGTTTCCTCTTTCCCTCTTTATCTTGCTTACTTATCTTTGCTGCAGCTTCTCCTTCCATGCTCTGTCTTCCTTGATATCTTAGGGTCTAATCACAAGTTTGTGGTCCATGGGACCACCGAACCCGTGGTGCGCGGTCCACCCGTCGTGTTATAACAATGGCGGTGGGACCGCAACAGGACCGCCACATCCGTCGGGGATTCCTGATCTTGCAGCGATGGTACAGTGGTGTGAGGCTGTGATATGCTGATGGTGCCACTGCGGCACCGCCAAGCATATTACAAATGTCCTCACTGCAACCCTTTTTATGCCAATGAGCTCACCATGAAAAGGGTGGCAGTGAGGAAACTAAGGGGGCCCTATAGGGCCTCCTGTTGCCTCTGTGCATGGGGGTGCATGCAGGGGGGCACATGGTGTGGCCCCTGGCTGTATGCATCCCCTGTTCCTGCATGGAACAAAATGCACAACATTGTGCATTTCGGTCAGTGTAGGAACAGGCTGCGGTGCTCCCACCATAGTGCCTTTCTAAGGCGCTCCTATGAGCCCTAGACAGGCACTGCCATGGGACCGCTGCCGCAAGACTGCCCGACCTGTATTCCAGTCGGAAGACGGTGGGCGGGTTGACTACGGGTTTGGCGGTGTTGCAGCAGAGCGCCGGCATAGCGGCCCGCTGCAACACCCCCAAACTCATAATCAGGCCCTTAATCTTTTCACAGATTCTCTGGTACTTCTACTGTTCTTGTGGTTTTCTGTGATCCCTCTTTCCACCTCTCAGAAGCGAAACTTTGAGTGGCCAAAATATTGCTTCAAACATATCAATAATATTTTGTCAAAAATATTGTCATTTCAATAATATCAAGAAACAGAACAAAGAAGCCAATAATATTCTTTTTATTGTATATAATATGTTTTAAATATTGTTGTATATAATGTTTATTTTAATATAGCTGTAGAGAGTATTAATTTGTAAATGACTAATATATTTTAGCTATATTTTGGGGTATTAGTAAAATCTGAATACATGTTTTAATGTACAATTCCTTTTCTTTACATTTAATTAGTAATTTATTATGTAATAATGGGTTGCTGTGTTTGTAGTGAAATTATTATTTTGTTTATTTCAGATTAATCTTTTTGTAAATTAAATATTTATTGGTAACTAATTATCTCATTCATTTACTTGAAAGTTAGGTTAAATAAGGGTACTCTGATTTTAATTTATAAACAATATTTTCTATAGTTTAATTACTAGTTTAAAATTTACTGGTGTGATGTTTGGTTTGCATGGGAATAAGGAGAGAGTTTTTTTTTTTCAATGTTAAACTATTGTTTTTTCATGTAAATTCATTTATTATGTTAGATAAATATTTAATTGATGATTAAAAATGCTGAATATTTATTTGGTTGATTGTTATGTTACGTATTTTAGTGTATTTCATGATTTGTAATCTGTAATATATATTTTCTACAGTTTAATTACAATTTTTTTATTTTTTAGCTAGTTGTTTGCAGTCATTAGGGTGGGAACTTATTGAAAGTATTATTTATTGTTTGTTGCTTGTAAGGAATGTTTAGGTTAATTAAATGATTACTTGATAATTATGTACATTACATAATTGACTATTTAATATGTCAATGTTTTGTTGTATGTTTTTACTCATTTTACATTTACTAATTATTTTAAATGCATTTGTTTATTTAATTACCATTTTATTGCTATTTTATTAATGCTTTATTTGTAATAATATTTATAATTTAATATTTATATTCATTCGCTAGTGATTTGTTGGGTAGCAGGGAAGGAAGTGTATTTAGTTTACATTTATATTTGTAAAATTAATATTTAATATTACATTTCATATTTTTCTATGACATTTAAATTTATGTGTGACATGTGCATTTTTATTTTAAATATGTGGTAATATTTTTATAATGTTAGGTATTTAAATTTTTTTCTTTGAATGATTAGGAATTAGATAGGGATATCTAACCCTTCCAAAACCCAACACTTTCCATGCTTTCGTTTACGTTGGAGTGGGAATAGTTAATCTAACCCCTTCAAAGCCCAACACTTTCACTACTGTTACTTATATTGGTGGGAAGTGTAAATCTAACCTTTCCAGAGTCCACCACTTTCCTTGATTGTGCTTTCATTGGAGTGGGTATAGTAAATCTAATACCTCCAACGTCCAACAATTTCCCTACTGTTGCTTAGATTGGAGTGGCAATATAAAATCTAACCCTTACAAAGTCCATCACTGTCCCTACTGTTGCTAACTGTGGGGTAGGAATAGTAAATTTAACTCCTCGAGAGTTCAACACTCTGCTGTTTCCTAAATCGGATTTAAAATGGTCCTTTGAAGTCCCACACTTTTGCTAGTGTTGTTTATTTTATATTTTTTCATTTGTTTTTCTTTAATGACTATATTGTTTAGAAAAAAGAATTGTAATATTTATTTACATTTTATTTTTGTTTTTTATATTAATGCTATTTTTCAACTAAGTGTGATATGTCTGATATTATAGATTTGTTAATTTTAATGATTACGTTATTGTTAATATTTAATGTAATGGAAAAAAATTGTTTAAGTATTGTTTTTATATTTATTTATATATATATTATTTACATATTTAGTTCACATTACTACTAAAACTATTTTTTATACTTTTAATTTTTGCATGTACTTTCTTATATGTTTTCCATATATATGTTATAAAGGAAGCAAGCTGGCGCGACGACACTTGTGTAGCTGGTAACGCATTTACAGCACTGCTTTGCACAGGGAATGGGGGAAATGACCTTTTTGATATGAATCTATTTTCAAATGAAAATATTGCTTTTTTAAAGAAAAATTAGGGAAATACCTGTTTTTAAAAAAGTATGCTGTCGCTGCTACCTTTTTTTGGAACTGAAACCGCTTGATGGCCGCCATGACCATCACACAAGTGAGCGGTCTTTTTGTTGAGGACTTGAAGGAGGGGTATAAAGGAAGCAAGCTAGTCTGACCGTGCTTGACTAGCTGGTAACGCATTTGCAGCACTGCTCTGTTTTAAAAAAAAGTATACTGTGGCTGCTACCTATTTTTGGGACCGAAACCGCTTGACGGCCACAATTACCATCACGGTGGTGAGCGGTCTAGTTGTTGAGGACTTGAAGGAGGGTCATAAAGGAAACAAGCTGGCGTGACCGCACAGCTGGCATGCTCAGTGGATTCGCTGATGGCGGGCTACAGTCTGCGCGCCGACCGTGCACAGAACCGGTCATGCTGTTGGTTCTGGTACCGGTGGAAATAGGTAACAGGATAGATTTTGGGGTAGAGAATGTGGAGTGCAAGTTAGTTAAAAGTACAACCTCACTAAATGTAAAAGTGAGGGGGGAGATTATGTGTTGCCTACTTAACGCACGCTCATTGGTGAAACATGCAGTGGAGTTAAAGTTCTTCCTAGAATCAAATGATTGGCATATTCTCTTCATTACGGAGACCTGGATTCTCTCAGACTCAGAAGTGGACCTGGGGGCTACTTGCCCTCCAGGTTTTAAAGCACTTCACCAATTAGAGTAGATAAAAGAGGAGGTGGAGTGACAACTGTCTTCAAAGAAAAATGGCAATTAGCTATCCAACAAACAGATAAAATACAGGGAGTAGAATCACTAGGCTTTGCCATTAATACGAGAAAGGGAACACGTGTCGGAGGAATTCTATGCTACATTCCGCCAGGCCCCATAAATAATTTTATACAACCCTTTATGAAACTGACTTCAAATCTTGCACTATCTTACACCAACTTCTTTGTATTAGGGGACTTTAATATCTGGGCAGAAGACTCTACACTCACCAAGGGTAGAGAACTCCTAAGCTCATGTAGGATTTTAGGATTAGAACAATTGGTAACAGGCCCAACTCATTAAGGGGGCACACCCTTGATTTGATATTTGCCACTGCCAACTTGATTACAGTGAAAGACCTCATCTCTTTAAGTTGGTCAGATCATGTATTAGTGAACTTTGACATTGCTAGTATTGGAGGACGTGGTAATTGCTAAAAAGGTAGTCCAAGGTAGAAGCTGGTACAAACTAAGAAATTTGAAAGATGGAAAGATATTTGCTGGACCCATTACCACCCTATATGTGGAAAGAAAGAGAGGAGGAACTATTTCCAAGCCTATTAAAATTTTGTAATCAATCTCTTAGGGCACGCATTGTACCAGATGCCTGGAAGAAAGCTCAGGTCACTCTGTTATTGAAGAAGTGAACTGCTGATGTAAATGATCCTAGTAACGATCGCCCAATTTCTTAACTTCTCCGTCCAGCTAAAATAATGGAGAAGTATACCAGCAAAAAATTAGCAAATTATCTAGAAAATCACAACATTTTGGAGATTTAATAGTATGGTTTTAGACCAGTGCATGGTACAGAGTCAGCTTTGATTCTGAGCATGGACGAATTGAAGATGGCGGTTGATAGAGGCCATACAGCAGTTCTGATATTATTAGATCTGTCAGTTGCGTTTGACACTGTCAACCACAAAATACTGCTACTCAGACTTAAAGAGATAGGAGTGGAGAGAAACTTTCTGGAATGGATTGGATCGTACTCCTTTTCGTTCGGAGTTTAAGAAAATAGAACACTGGGTACCCCAGGGTTCAGTTCAAAACTCTATTTTTTTTAATATATATTTATGTCCACTGCTGACCCTGATTAGATCCTGTGGGATCTTCTTTGTGAATTATGCTGATGATACACAGCTAATTCTGACTCTGGACAAAAATTGCCACAACCCCGTAGACCTCCATACCTGTCCACATGAAATGACTAGTTGGCTTAAAAAGAACTGCTTAAAGTTCAATGAAGAAAAAACGTAATTTTTATACTGTTCTCCGTCTCAATTTCCCTCCTTACTCCCGGCTAACTTCTGCCCTTGGTCCCTCACAGAGAACCATAAGACATCTGTGTGAAATCTGGGAGTTTCTGTGGATGAGAAATTATCCTTGGAAACTCATATCAATAAAACAGCAGCTACATGCTTTGGCATACTAAGGAACCTCAGGAAAATTGTTCCTTTATTGCCTCAGCCAGCAAGAAGGCTAGTAGTTCAGTGCACAATTTTTAGCAGAATAGATAACTGAAATGCCCTTCTTCTGGGAGCCCCAGACTGCTTGATTAAGAGACTGTATAGGGTTCAAACAATTGCAACAAAATTGTCATGAAACAAATCAAGATATGGCTCTTTCTCAGCCGCACTGAGAGAGCTACATTGGCTTCCAGTGAAAGAGAGGATTGTCTTTAAATTAATGTGTGTAGTGTATAAGGCATTAAAGGGAACTGGGCCAATGCTGCTGCAAAGGAAATTCAGCTACTGCAGGCCACGGAGGAACCTACAGTCTGCTACGGCTAATCTGGTCTGTATACAAAAATTCAGGAAAGGTAGTGCGGGTTGAAGGACTTTCCAGATGAAGGTGGCCCAGCTTTGGAAGAAGCTTTCAGCCCCCATCAGAGCTAGTGGAAATCTTAACAGCTTCAGGAATAACTTAAAAACATGGCTCTTTCCATTGAAGGATTAGGCCCGAGCTGATATAATATTGGATTAAGGCTGCAGATGTAGGACTGGTGTGTGAAGGCTAGGTAAAGATGATATAGCACCAAGGTATCTGCAGGGTGAATGTTGCACTCTATAAATGTTTGTTATTATTATTATGTTTGTTAATCTTTACCTTTCAGTTATTGTTACTATTTTAAAGTACTGTTTTTTAAACTATGGTTTAAATATTTTTTATATTTTTTAAGGAATATATATATTCTTTAAAAAAGTCTTTATACACTGCTGGGTACGTATAGTTAGGGCAACATTTTCTTAGGAAATGTAGAACTTCATGAAACTTTTTTTTTTAAAAGTGTCATCCGACTCAACTCTTCCCTAGGAAGTTTTATAGTGATCCATTAAAAGGGCTGAGGAAAAGGGGGGTCCCCAAACTCATTTTCCCTATGCAGTTTTCCATAGGTAAAAAAAACCCAGATACATTCAAAATGGTGAACAGAATTACTCCAAATTTAGCAGAAAGATAGATCTTCGCCAGAAAGTGTGCTTTTTGTGATTTGGTGTAAATCCTTTCAGACGTTGTGGATCCGTGGAGCTGACAGATAGAAGTAAGATCTGATTGGCTGCCCCCACATTAACAAAGATGAGGGAGCACAGAGCCTCCTGCCTGAGCCTTATGGAGGCTCTTTGGACCCCATTTCCTGGGGCTGATTTTTGCATTTAGGGAAGGAAGGCGCTCACCACCTGCTCCCAAGACTTACAGAGACACAAGGTACTCCATCCTTGGGGCCAATTTTTACATTTAGGGGAAGGGATGTGCACTCCCTCTCCTTGAGTCTTACAGAGGCCACGGGGACCTGAGCACCCAGGACTGAGTTTTACATTTGGGGGGGCATTGGGCCCCCCCACCAGAGCTGTACCATAGACTAGTGGACTCTATCCCTTGGGGCTTGTTGCATTGCTCCCCCAGCCAGGGAAAAATGTTTGCTCCTACTGCAGGAGCAGAGTAAAAATCTGCTCCTGCTGGGTGGGAGCATAGTTATGGCTAGCTCCTGCCACCACCCATGATGAGTGCTGGCGAGGGAACCAGATAGGGGTACAAGAGCCTTGGGGCTCAACCCTTGGCCTCCAACATATTTAGTATATGTGAGTGCCCTCTGTGAGCACAGAGGCACTCACCAAAAAAAAGTGGCTGGCCCCTGCCCAATGCGAGCAAAATTAATTCTGTGCGAACAGTTTGCCTTTGGTTCATGTTTGTTGTTTGTAGAATAATTACATTGTTGGATCATGTGACCAACAAATTGATAAATAGATTGTAAACAATTCCTTCAGGAACACATTCTCTCTGCACCCATGAAAAGTTAATCATTTGTTTAGCATTCCAAAGCTTGAGCTTTTGAGCTTCAGCTTAGGAATGCAAGGATTCCTTGTGGTTGGTCTTCTGAATGTTTTATGTAGCTTGAGGAGTGTAATAGAAAGAGTCACACACTTGTTTAATATTGTTTTGACTTCAAAAGATTTACATACATTTTTTTGACTGACATAGCAATGACCCATTTATATATATATATATATATATATATATATATATATATATATATATATATATCAAATGCGAATGTTACTCCTCTCGTACACATTCAACTCGAGCCCAATTTACATAAAGCGTGTAGTTTATTCAAAACATGAAACAAGCACAACGCCCGACGCGTTTCGGTGCAGCCGCACCTTGGTCACGGGTCAAGGAACTGTTTGTCCAATCAGAATACATATAGTGCACAAATAATAAACATCAATGTAGGACTACCTATCCCAATGTTCAAAATGGCATCCATTTTGTAATGGTGTTTTTTACATAGCGACATGCAATGTTTTATATACAAAATATAATAAATCCATTGATCACAATCTTTTTATCATTTTATACACACAAGAACTACATTTGATATATTGTGTTTGACTACAGTTACGGCAGATTACCAATAACTGCCGATATTTCATTTGCCACCCCGTTACTATAATCCTGTCAGCTTCACAATGAACAAATATACGCAAGTGCGCAAAATGACGAAAACGGTAAATCCATACCGCCCAAAAATCAAAATACTGCCCCAGTGGGTCACTGACAAAGATAACATAAGTGTTCAATTCTGCCCCTGTGGGCCAACTTAATTTCAAACATCATTTTCATTAAAGAAAATACCAGATTCTATTCTTTATCACAGTTTGAGTATAAAAATATATTGCTTTTCTCAAATAATTCGATCTCACACACTGCAGTCACAATTGCTTCAGTTGCCATATCTTCAACCTAAACAGCTGGTAATTCTGCATCCTACAAAAAATTAAAATTAAAATAGTGCCATCAATACATTAAGTGTAATAAAACCACAAACATAGCTAAGACATCTCTGTATTCAATATATACAACGGTTCAGACCTGATATTACACTCCGATTCCACCAATTAACCTAAATGGACCCACATCTCCTCATCTTTATTTAATCCTTTGGGATGTCCTGTGTCATACTTAATGATTAACCTGGATTCCAGACATCTCAGTTCTCACACTCTATTCCCTCCTCTCTCTGATTTAGGGATTCTGTCCAATGCACAGAAACGTAAGAGGCTTGTATTTTTATTATGTACTTCTTTAAAATGTCTAGCGACAGGATATTGTCTATCCTCATTTACAATTGCCCTTGTGTGTTCAAGTATCCGCTTTTTAACCGGATGAATAGTGCTTCCTATATAAATTAGCAGACAGGGGCAACTCAGGGCATAAACACAGTAGTCAGACTTACATGTGAGATGTTTCGTTATGGCGAACGGTTTCCTATCCTTGGACAGTATCATATCTTTACACTTGGAGCTATTTCTACAGGCTTTACAAGATTTACATGGAAAAAAGCCTTGTACTGGGTTTGAAACTGCATCATCTGATAACATATTGCTACACAATATATCTGACAAAGCATTACACTTTCTGTAAGTGATTTTTGGTTGTCCACCCACAAATTTATTAAGTGTTGAATCAGTGTTTAAAACATGCCAGTATTTTTTAAAACAATTTCTCATCTCCCATGATTGATTGTTATATGAAGTAATGAATCTCAAAGGTTCATCATCTTTAGTTTCTGGGATCTCACTTTTTAAAGTTGATACTCTATCAACGGTTGACACCTTCAGACATGCCTGATTTACCACTTTTAATGAGTAGCCTCTTTCAAAAAATCTGTTCCTCATAATCTGTAACTCGCTTTGGAATAGCCTCTCAGAACTACAATTTCTTTTCGCTCTTAAAAGCTCCCCATAGGGTATGCTATTAATAAGGTTTTGGGCATGGCAGCTTTTTGTGTGAAGTAAACTATTCCCAGCCGTTGATTTTCTAAACAACTTACTGGTAAGTTTATTCTCCTGTACCTGAATTTCTACATCCAGAAACTCAATCTTTTCATGATGTACAGTATTGGTAAATTTTAAGTTATGTTGATTAGTGTTCAACTCCATTACAAATTCAGCTGCTTTCCTTTCTGATCCTTTCCAGATACAAAACACGTCATCTATATACCTCACCCAGAGGACGGCAATCTTACTAACAATCAATATAAAGCAGTTAAAGAACTACAAGAAAATAAGTCCATTATCATAAAAAAGTCTGACAAAGGCGGGAACATGGTGGTTTGGCCCAGGCGAATGTATCTGGAGGAAGGCAGGCGTCAGTTGGGTGATGTGGAAAGTTATCAAGTTAGCAATAGATTGAGTTATGAAAAGAGTAATGAGGTTTTCAAATCTCAACTATTAACTTGGAAATATGAGAAATTGCTATCAGATGATGAACATAAATATCTCCATTGTGAACACCCTAAGCTGCCAGTAATGTATTTACTACCCAAGATACATAAGAATAATACAATTCCGCCAGGGCGTCCCATTGTGGCCTCAATAGGAAGTACGTATGAGAATACTTCAAAGTATATAGATTATTTCCTACGTCCCTTTGTGCAGTCCCTCCCGTCTTATATACAAGACACCAGAGATTTTTTGAACGTGATTGAAAAGGTTGTCTGGAGCAATGATATGTTACTTATGACACTGGATGTCAATAGTTTATATACTTGCATACCACACAGTCTGGGAATTGAAGCATCAAGTCATTTTCTGAGACTACGTGATTTATCATATCTTAAACATACTGAAATGTTGCTCACAATGATGAAAACATGCTTATCAAACAATTATTTTCTGTTCAATCATGTCATCTATTGCCAAACCCAGGGGACTGCAATGGGAACTTGCTTCGCCCCCAGCTATGCGGGTTGTTCCTAGGCTGGTGGGAGGAGCAGGTGGCCAGTAACATCAGGGCATTTTTCCAGAATGTCGTCCTCTGGGTGAGGTATATAGATGACGTGTTTTGTATCTGGAAAGGATCAGAAAGGAAAGCAGCTGAATTTGTAATGGAGTTGAACACTAATCAACATAACTTAAAATTTACCAATACTGTACATCATGAAAAGATTGAGTTTCTGGATGTAGAAATTCAGGTACAGGAGAATAAACTTACCAGTAAGTTGTTTAGAAAATCAACGGCTGGGAATAGTTTACTTCACGCAAAAAGCTGCCATGCCCAAAACCTTATTAATAGCATACCCTATGGGGAGCTTTTAAGAGCGAAAAGAAATTGTAGTTCAGAGAGGCTATTCCAAAGCGAGTTACAGATTATGAGGAACAGATTTTTTGAAAGAGGCTACTCATTAAAAGTGGTAAATCAGGCATGTCTGAAGGTGTCAACCGTTGATAGAGTATCAACTTTAAAAAGTGAGATCCCAGAAACTAAAGATGATGAACCTTTGAGATTCATTACTTCATATAACAATCAATCATGGGAGATGAGAAATTGTCTTAAAAAATACTGGCATGTTTTAAACACTGATTCAACACTTAATAAATTTGTGGGTGGACAACCAAAAATCACTTACAGAAAGTGTAATGCTTTGTCAGATATATTGTGTAGCAATATGTTATCAGATGATGCAGTTTCAAACCCAGTACAAGGCTTTTTTCCATGTAAATCTTGTAAAGCCTGTAGAAATAGCTCCAAGTGTAAAGATATGATACTGTCCAAGGATAGGAAACCGTTCGCCATACGAAACATCTCACACGTAAGTCTGACTACTGTGTTTATGCCCTGAGTTGCCCCTGTCTGCTAATTTATATAGGAAGCACTATTCATCCGGTTAAAAAGCGGATACTTGAACACACAAGGGCAATTGTAAATGAGGATAGACAATATCCTGTTGCTAGACATTTTAAAGAAGTACATAATAAAAATACAAGCCTCTTACGTTTCTGTGCATTGGACAGAATCCCTAAATCAGAGAGAGGAGGGAATAGAGTGCGAGAACTGAGATGTCTGGAATCCAGGTTAATCATTAAGTATGACACAGTACATCCCAAAGGATTAAATAAAGATGAGGAGATGTGGGTCCATTTAGGTTAATTGGTGGAATCGGAGTGTAATATCAGGTCTGAACCGTTGTATATATTGAATACAGAGATATCTTAGCTATGTTTGTGGTTTTATTACACTTAATGTATTGATGGCACTATTTTAATTTTAATTTTTTGTAGGAGACAGAATTATCAGCTGTTCAGGTTGAAGATATGGCAACTGAAGCAATTGTGACTGCAGTGTGTGAAATCGAATTATTTGAGAAAAGCAATATATTTTTATACTCGAACTGTGATAAAGAATAGAATCTGGTATTTTCTTTAATGAAAATGATGTTTGAAATTAAGTTGGCCCACAGGGGCAGAATTGAACACTTATGTTATCTTTGTCAGTGACCCACTGGGGCAGTATTTTGATTTTTGGGCGGTATGGATTTACCGTTTTCGTCATTTTGCGCACTTGCGTATATTTGTTCATTGTGAAGCTGACAGGATTATAGTAACGGGGTGGCAAATGAAATATCGGCAGTTATTGGTAATCTGTCGTAACTGTAGTCAAACACAATATATCAAATGTAGTTCTTGTGTGTATAAAATGATAAAAAGATTGTGATCAATGGATTTATTATATTTTGTATATAAAACATTGCATGTCGCTATGTAAAAAACACCATTACAAAATGGATGCCATTTTGAACATTGGGATAGGTAGTCCTACATTGATGTTTATTATTTATGCACTATATGTATTCTGATTGGACAAACAGTTCCTTGACCCGTGACCAAGGTGCGGCTGCACCGAAACGCGTCGGGCGTTGTGCTTGTTTCATGTTTTGAATAAACTACACGCTTTATGGAAATTGGGCTCGAGTTGAATGTGTACGAGAGGAGTAACATTCGCATTTGATTATTGTGAGGGTCGCGACCTCACTCGAAGCCCGCCGCCGGAAGTGGCAGAGAGACCCGCGACTTCCGTGGTTTATATATATATATATATATATATATATATATATATATATATATATATATATATATATATATATATATATATATATTCACTGATGACATCATCAAGTGACTGTGTGTTTCTGTAAAGTTTATATATATTTTATATATATATATGCCAAGGTGTATTGAAGAATGAGAGGGTGTATAAGTGTTTGAATGGAAGATTTAGTAGGTGCGTGACTGTCTGTATAAGTGAGTGATTAAACGTGTCTTAGTGAATGCATGGGTTAGTGACTAAACTGTGTAAATGTCTGTATCAGTCTGTCAGTTGGTGTGTAAGTGGCTGCATGGGTTGGCGAGTAGCTAAATGAGTGTCTATATGGGTTATTGATTGGTTGTCTGAGTATCTGTATGGGTGCCTCATTGTCTGTGTGGGTGGGTGGGGGTGGGTGACTCTATGCATAGATGTGTGAGTGGGTGATTCACTGGGTGTATGGGTTCAAGAGTGCATCTGTGATGGACTGTATGGGTGGGTGAGTGTGTGTATGGGTGTGTTGGTGAGTGAATGGATGTCTCAGTGGTACATGTGTGAGTAACTACATATGTAAAAGGCAGTATATGTGAGTGTTGGAGTATATAAATGACTATATGTGAGAGTGACTGATTGTGAGAGTAGCTGTATGGATGAGTGTGTGCTTGTATCAGTGATTGTATAAGAGAGTAAATACGTGTTAGTATCGGTATGAATAAATGATGTGGTGTGTGTATAAGTGTATAGGTGAGTAAATGGGAGTGTGATTGATTCTTTGCATGACTGACTAGGTGTATGTGTGCATATGATAGTGCTGTATTGATGAGTGACTGCATGTATGAGTGGCTGTATGGGTGAATAAGTGGATGTGTGTGTAGACCTAGGAACCAGTGAGTGGGTATGTAGTAACTGGTATTGGTGTGTCTATGGTTTCGAAAATGGTGGTCTGTATTTTAGAGTGGGTGTATCAAAGGTTATATTAGGGTGTGAGGAGTTGCATCAGATTATCACGTGGATGATGTCATCAATGATGTCATCAGTGATGTCATTTGAGATGTCATCAGTGATGTCATCAGTGATGTCACTGACCATGTCATGAATGATGTAATATGTGACGTCATCAGCAGTGCATTACGGGGGCGCGAGTTATAGTTAGCTGAACTAACTATAACGGCCGAATTTCACTGGTTTTGTGCGAGTGAAATGTCCAACTATGGTTTTTTTCAGTGAATTTCAAAGGTTTTTTAAATGCTAATTTCTAACTATAATGCCCCTGAAACCTGTTGTTTTTTCAGTGAATTTCAAAGGTTTTTTAAATGTTAATTTCTAACTATAACGTCCCTGAAACCTGTGGTTTTTTTCAGTGAATTTCAAAGGTTTTTTAAATGCTAATTTCTAACTATAACGTCCCTGAAACCTATGGTTTTTCAGTGAATTTCTAAGGTTTTTTAAATGCTAATTTTTTAACTATGCCTACAGAAGTAAGACATGTGCAGAAAGAGGAAGAAAGGCGCAGAAAGAAGCAAGAGAAATGCAGAAAGAGGCAACAGATGTCCAGAAAGACAAAGAAATATGCAGAAAGAAGCAAGAGATATGCAGAAAGAATCAACAGAGGTGCAGAAAGAGGCCTTGTTGCAAAGTCATCCTGTACCCCCAACCTTTTGCTGACGGGTACTGGTGGTAACTGACTCTGACTAACCAGGCCTAGAGCCAGTGCTCTGCTAAACGACACTTAGAATTCAGTGAAAACACCTACATACACTAGGGTACACTATGGGTTGGGGTACCCCTGTGATTGGCATAATCTCCCCTGTAAGGCCCTAGTACATAATAGGGCAGGGGGATTAAAACTACCTCTAAGTCAGAGGTGCAGAAACATGCTTCTTTAACTAGTAGTCGCGTTTGCAGAGTGGTAGAGCAAGGGTGCTGGGCCTCCGACCAGCGCTCAGGAATTCCGCTGCGTAGGACTTACAGGAGGTACCAGGAGGGCTTCTTGGCCCCCAAAGTCCTTCAGGAGTAAAGTGGACTTCATCCCCCATCCTGTAGTCTGCCAGGAGGTGCGTTTGCAGAGTGGTGGAGAAAGGGGGCATGGCCTCCGAAGACGTCTTAGCAATCCTACTGTGTGGGACTTACTGGAGGTAACAAGAGGGATACTTGGCCCCCAAGGACATCCTTGGGGGCCAACTACCCCTCCCATTACCTCCAGTAAGTACCACACAGCAGGATTGCTAAGTTCTCATAACAGGCCACGCCGCCTTTGCCCACCACTCTGCAAACGCGCTCCCTGGTGCGCTCTTGGATGGGGATTGAAGTGCCCTTCACTGCTGGGGGTCCTTAGAGGCCAACTAGCCTACCTCTTACCTCCAGTAAGCCCCACACAGTGGGATTGCTGAGAGGTGGTCACAGGCCACGCCCCCTTTCTCCACCACTCTGCAAACTCGACTCCTGGCGCGCTCTTGGTTGGGGGATGAAGTCCCCTTTCCTCATGAGGGTCCCTGGGGGCCAACTAGCCCACCAGGTACCTCCAGTAAGTGCCACACAGCTGGGTTGCTGAGAGTGATCTGAGGCCACGCCCCCTTTTTACACCAGTCTGCAAACGCGGCTCCTGGCGCACTGCTGCTCGGGGGATGAAGTCCACTTGTGTCCTGAGGTCCTCAGGACCCCAGAGGACCTCATTGCCCCACCAGCAGTGCGCCAAGACGCGTGTTTGCAGAGTGGTATAAAAAGGGGCGTGGCCTCAGACCACCTCTCTGCAATCCAGCTGTGTGGTGCTTACTGGAGGTACCTGGTGGGCTAGTTGGCCCCCAGGGACCCTCAGTATTCAAGGGGACTTAATTCCACAACTTAGAACGCGGCAGGGGGCGCGTTTGCAGAGTGGTGCAGGGAGAGGGCGGGGCCTCCGGCGAGATGCCGGCTTTTTTAAAAAAAAATTGTTAGAAGGGGGGCTGTGTGACCCCCCTTCTTTCAATCTTTTTTTGGGCCCTGGGGACCCCATCCCCCAGGGCCTACCACATTTTTTTAATTAAAAAAAAACAGGAAGGGGGCCGCGCAGCCCCCCTCCCGAGGCCGATTTCGCCCCGGGGACCCCATCCCCCGGGGCATGGCCTTCTTTTGAAATTTTTAAGTTTTGTGCCACTTTTGGCCCCGGGGACCCCATCCCTTGGGGTCTGGCCTTCTGTTTTTTTTTTATTCAAAAATTAATTAAAAAGGAGGGGGCCAAGTGGCCCCCTCCTGGACCACTTCTGGCCTCGGGGACCCCATCCCCTGGGGCCGGCTCTCACGTTGGGGTCCGTGGGGGGAGCCCCAATGCCCCCACGGTCCCTGCCGGCTCCCCGCCTCCTGCAGGAGCCGGCATTGCTTTTGGGCAAGGGGAGCTGCTAACATGCAGCTCCCCTTGTCCAAAAGCAATCTGCTTTGCTTTTTGGAAGTGAGAGCAGGTTTCCTGCTCTTGCATCCAAAAAGCAAAGCAGAGTTTGCTATGACAGGGCGGGAGCCGTGCTCCCGCCCTGTCATAGCAAACAGCAATGTCCCGGGGGTGGGCACCCCGGGACATTGCAGGAGCCGGCCCGGGGGGGGTAGCGGTCAACAGGGCCATCGAGGGCTCCAGGAGGGGGGCCGCCCTGCCCCCCTCCCTTCATTTGCATAGCCCCGGGGAGGTGGTGGTCACCGGGGCCGGGGGTCTGTAACGGACCCCCATATTAGCATATTCAATTCCCCGTGGAGGTGGTGGACCCCGGGGCAGTGTGGGGGGGCTCGAGCCCCCCACACTAATTATTTACCAAAGCCCCAGGGAGGTGGTGGTCCCCGGGGCTTGGGTGGCCTGTGAGGCCTCCCCACCCAATTTTAATAAAGCCCCGGGGAGGTGGCATTCCCCGGGGCTTGGGGGGGCCTGTGAGGCCCCCCGCCCTTATTTAAAGAAAGCCCCGGGGAGGTGGCAGTCCCCGGGGCTTGGGGGGCCCCCTGCCATTATTTAAATAAAGCCCTGGGAAAGTGGTGGTCCCAGGGGCTGCGGGGGGGGGCCGCGAGGCCCCCGCCCTTATTTGAGCAAAGCCCCGGGGAGGTGGCAGTCCCCAGGGCTTGGGAGAGGCCTGTGAGGCCGCCCAGCCATAACTAATAAAGCCACGGGGAGGTGGCGGTCCCCGGGGCTGTGGGGGCCCCCACTACATAAAACAGCATTGCCCCCGGGACCTTGCCCACCCGGGGCCATAACAATAACGAAGCGCGGGAGTCCGCGCTTTGTTTTTTTTTGTTTTTTTTTTGTTTTTCTCGGCCGGATTCGCGCACCCAGCGCAAATTCGGCTGATTTAAAAAAAAAAAAAAAAAGCTTTTTTTGGCCCTGGGGGGTCAGGGACCCCCTGAGCAGGCCTAGGAAGTCAAGGTGTTTCTACCCTGCCCCCTTTTCTTGTTTTTTAACCTTTTTTCCACTGTTTTCTTGTGACTCGGTTCCTGAGTCACGAGATGGCTGCCAACACATTCTGGTTTGGAGTGTTGGCAGCCAAACAGAATTGAGCTCCGGTGGGTTTGCAAACCCTCCTCGGTGCTCAGATATCGATATTTTTATTTTTTGAATTTCTCAGCAACTACTGAACGGATTTATACCATTTAAAAAAAGGGTGCTTTCTGAACCAAGAGCTACCTTTTTGCCAAATTTGGTGCAATTCCGTTCATCAGTTCGGGCTGTAGCCGTGTCTAAAGTTTCCTACGGAAATTAACATGGAGAAAACGCGTTTTGGGACCCCCTTTTTTCTCGGCCCCCACTTGACGAATCACCCCAAAACTTTCAAGACAGGACCTGACCTGAGTGAACCTTTTTTTGGGAACATTTCACAAAGATTCGTCAAACGGCGCCAAAGATATTGGCAAATCAAAAATGCTTTTCCTATGGAAACTAGGTCCTAACTATAACTATCTACTGGCGACCGCCAGTAGGTTTATATATATATATATATATATATATATATATATATATATATATATATATATATATATATATATATATATATTGACTTATATTTGAAAAAAACGTAGAAAATCCTTTATAAAAAACTAGGGTCAAGTGGCAGTTATGGTTACATAGTCAGAAAACCTTAGACATTTTCTGAAATGCCCTGCCTATACCCACACATTGTAAATCACTCATGGCATGTTCTATGACATCATAGATAACATCACTGCTGGCATCTGAAATGACATCATTAATGACAAAACTCAATCAATCAATCAGGCATTTGTTAAGCGCGACTACTCACCCGTAAGGGTCTCAAGGCGCTGGGGGTGGGGGGAGGGGGTGTGCAGGTTCCAGTCCATCATGGAGAGGGTCCATCGAAGAGCCAGGTTTTGAGGTTTCTTGCGGGATTGGAAGCAATGTTGTCTGCCTGAGGTGGAGCGGAAGGGCGTTCCAGGCTTTGGCTGCGAGGAAGAAGAAGGAGCGGCCTCCCGATCTGGTTCTTCTGGTGTGAGGGACTACGGCGTAGGAGAGCTGGGCTGATCGTAGGGTCCTTTGGGGTGCGTGGAATTTGAGTCGGCTGTTCAGGTATGCTGGTGCGGTGCGTGGAGGGCCATGTGTGCGTGGGTGAGCATCTTGAAGGTGACTCTTGCCTTGATGAGGAGCCAGTGGAGTGTGCGCAGGTGCTGGGAGATGTGGCAGTGTCATGGCAGGTTGAGGACCAGTCTTGCGGCGGCGTTCTGGATGTTCTGTAGTTTGAGTGTGAGGTTTTTGTTTATTCCGGCGTAGAATGCGTTGCCGTAGTCGAGTCTGCTGGTGACCAGGGCATGAGTGACGGTCTTTCTGTGTTCGAGGGGGATCCATTTGAAGGTCTTATGTAGAAGGCGGAGGGTGTGGAAGCAGGAGAATGAGACGGAGTTGATCTGGCGGCCCATTTTGAGCTTGGAGTCCAGGATGATTCCCAGGTTGCGTGTGGTCTGTGGGGGTGGGCGGGTTTCCGAGGGCGGGGGCCACCAGGTGTCATTCCAGGTGTCAGGGTTTGGGCCCATGATGAGTACTTCCGTCTTGTTGGTGTTTAGTTGTAGGCAGCTGTGCATGATGGGGGCACAAGTTATAGTTACTTCAAGGCTTGGGTTATAGTTACTTCAGTTAATTAAAACTGGCAATTTCACTATATGTATATTACAGGGACGTTATAGTAAGGTTCACTTTTTATGTACTCAAAACCATACAAATTCAGCCGTCATAGTTATACTAATAGTAATACTTATGTTAAGAAACTATAAATCATAGCTTAAAGTTACTTCACGGCATGAGTTATAGTTTCTTCAGATAAGTATACCTATAAATATAACTATAACTCTTGAATTTGTATGATTTGGTGTGTGTAAAACATGAACCTAACTATAACGTCCCTGTAACCTTTGTTTTTTTCAGTGAATTGTTATGTTTTTTTAATGTAAAGTAATATATAATTACCATATATTAATCCAACTACTGCTGCAGGCCAACACCCCACATGCAGCCAACACCACGATGTGTATACCCCTTAGGGGTATATGGTGAGTGAGTGGGTATATTTTTTTTCATTGTGCTTCAGATCCACTGCAAAGTTATATTGGGTGCTGCACAGCGCATCACGGTAGATCTAGATTCTCATGTAGGGATCCCACCATATGTACTATGGGGTCAGGATACCTGTATCCTGACCCCTTCTGGTATTTTTCACTTTTCTTTCCCCCCCACCAGCCTGCTGAGAAACAAAACTGTCAGGTTGCAGCCTGCCAATCAAGGCCTTGCTTTTCATTCCGGATCCGCGGATCTACTCACGGGGGATTTGCGTCCCTAGATATCGCATTGCTTTGCAGGAGCAGTGCTCTCGCCAAGCCTTAGCAAACTGCAACGTCCCAGGGGTGGGCACTCCAGGACATTGCTGAGGCCAACCCTGAGGGGGTGGCGGTCCCCAGGGCCATCTAGGGATCCAGGAGGAGGCCACGTGGCCCCCTCCTTTTTTTGCCTTTGCCCCAGGGAGGTGGCAGTCCCTGGGACTGTGAGGGGGGCTGTGCGACCTGCCCACATTAATTACATTTAAAGCACCAGGGAGGTGGTGGTCCCCAGGGCTGTGGGGAGGTCTGCACACCTCCCCACATTCTTTAAACAAAGCCCAGGGAGGTGGCGTCCCTGGGGCTGGGGGGTCTGCATGGCCCACCCATTGATAAAAGTTAAAGCCCAGGGGAGGTGGTGGCCCCAGAGTCTGAGGGGGATCCACACGGCTCACCCACATTATTGCCTGTAAAGCCCCAGGGAGGTGGTGGTCCCCGGGGCGCAGGGATGCTGTGCGGCATGCCCGCATAAATCAGAACAATAACCCCGGTGAGGTGGTAGTCCCTGGAGTTTAATTAACCCCTAGGACGGGGGCCCCTTGTGCCCCCTCCTTTATTTTTAACATGCCCCCAGGATTTGGCCCACCTGCGGGCTTTATATAAAAAATGTGCAGGAGCCTACGCATCTTTTTTTACATTTTGCTGTGGATTCACGGATCTACCCGCATATTCGTGGAAAAATAAAACAATTCTTTTAAATCCCGGTGGGGTCCCATATCTGGCAGGGTCAGGTTATTCCTACCCTGCCACTTTTCTTTTTTAAACATTTTTGTGGGACTCTTCTTCAAGCCGACTCCCAGGATAGCTGCAAACACTTCCTGGTTGAAGTGTTGGCAGTCAATCACATCTTAGTAGGATCCACCAGTCCACTGCAAGGACTCGCACCCCGAGATATCCATATTTTTTATACTCAAATATCTCAAAAACTGCTGAACAGATTTACACCAAATCACAAAAAGCACGCTTTCTGGACCAACATCTAGCTTTCTGCCAAATTTGGTGTAATTCCGTTCAGCAGTTATGGCCGTAGTCATGTTCAAAAAATGAAAAATCCCCATAAATATAACATGAAGAAAATGCGTTTTGGGACCCCCCCTTTTTTTGGGCCCCCGCTTGACTTATCACCCCAAAACTTTTAACACAGCACCTGAACCAAAAAGTGGAAGTTTTTTTTAAATTTCGGGAAGATTCGTCAAGCAGTGCCAAAGTTATTGGCAAAACATAAAAAGCTTTTCCTATGGAAACTTTGTTCCTAACTATAACTACCTACTGTCGTTTTAGTTAAGTGAATATGCCAATGACAAGGTAACATTTTAAATTCAAAAACCACTGAAATTCACGTTATAGTTATCTGAAGTAATTATAACTCATGCCCTACAGAAACTTTAGCTCGCGCCTCTGCCATGCATAGTGTTGCTATCAATGATGTCATTTCAGTTCTCATTTGGGATGTTATCGATGCACTCATTGAACATTTTGCGAGTGATGTATTATGTGAAGGTATAAGCGATTTGTTTGTCATTTTTGAAGGTAATGCATGGATCCTCCGAGGATTCACTGTCTCGTCCACAAAAAAATCTGGAATTGGCTCTAGGGGGTCAGGGTCCTTCAGTTATAAAATGGCTGGTGCAACATCTTTATTGATGTTGTGACAGCCAATCAGATCTTATCTTTTAATATGGCATGTCCTCGGATACTCTGTGCTATGAAATGTACATAAATTGTGAACCTTATTTCTCAAATACTACTGAATGGATTTACACCCAGTCACAAAAAGCATGTTTTCTCGATCAAGATCTAACTTGCTACCAAATTTGAAGTGATTACATTTAGTCGCTTTTTCAGTATCGCTGTTCAATTTTCCTATGGCAAATTGCATGTGGAAAAGACATTTTGGAACTCTGCTTTTTCTCGGCTCCTGCTTGGCTGATCATTCCAAACATTCCAAGAAGAAGCAGAGGTGGATGAGATTTTTTTTTTTTGTAAAGTTTTGTCAAGATTCGTCAAGCTGTGTCAAAGTTATTAGCATATCAAATGATCAATTTTCTATGGAAACATGGTCCTAACTATAACTATTATACATTAACATGCCAAAAATGCATGAAGTGAGCAATGAACAGGAACAATTTGCTCAACATCACATGCAGGAGATTCCAACTGAACACAATTAAGAAATATAGGTGAAAACGGGTTGTGTTTTTATCCTCAGGAAACAATTCTCCATATCCTGTGTTGCTGGCCAGATGTTACCGCAGAGAAACCGTTGCTAGTAAAACTGATTTTTTAATGAGTGTGAGTTAAATATGCAAGGAAGCTCTGAGCTACTGTTTGAACATGAAGGACATCATTGATTTATCTAGTTTCCCGAAGTTCCTAAAGCTTATTTTTGCAAGATCAAATGTGAATGTGGGATTTTAGTGCATTTTAATCTTTATAAAACTGTATTTATGTGTCCTTTCAATCATTATGTTCTTGATTATGTATTATAATATTGTTTATTAATTGAACAATAACATTTACTACTAGTACTATATGTATTTTTATCTATAATATACATTACTAATTAAAACAAATTATTTATTTTAAATTATTATTTTGTATTTACTATTTCAAATAGATTACATGTAATATGTACGAATATTTTGATACACATACTTTTTATTGATGATATTCTGTTCCACAATATTTTTCACTCAATATTTTGGTAGTTCACATACAATGGGGCATATTCTCAAGGAATTATCACTGATTTAGCGGCACTTTATCGCAGCCAAAGTGGTGATAAATTCATCGCACCATTAACAAGCTGGTGCTAACAGCCCATATCACCAGTTTTCCTGCGATAGCAGCCGCAAAAAACATTGCCACGGATGACACCGGCAACTAACGCTAATGATATGCAGAGTAGGCGTTCCCGTGCAAAAACCCGCGGAAACACCACTTCGCAATATTCTCTACGACCAGCCAGATCGGCGATAAGAATCAAAAACATGCGATAAGGCGCGTTAGCAGCAGGGATTTAACACCTGCTCCTACCAGGTGTTAAGTCGGACGACAACCTGCACCATGAAAGGTAGCCCAGCCCAGAGCCACACCTGAAGAACAACAGATGCCATGGAGCTACTGATCATGCAGCTCGGAGCCCCAAGAGGGACACAACACCCACCGCCACCACACCCAGGTAGGACCCCCCCCAGGAACCCCCCGGGGCCCTACACCGGGCCCCCCCGGACAAAGATATTTCACATCTACCTTACAAATTCATGAACACAACAATTCGCCTGATGTCGCACAAGTACAACAATTAACATTCATGTGTGGTCAGAAAAAGGAAAAACATTCATACATCTTAGAATTTCAAAAATAATTATTTTATTCAAATTTAACTCAACACTAATATTTGGAAGAGTCATGGCGGGTCTTCACTGGACAATCTGTAAGTCACAGCCTGCAAGACAAAATTGAAGATAAGAAGGTGTGTCATGCGCTCAACAAAGGACAGAGAGAGAGAGAGAGAGAAAGAGAGAGAGAAAGAAATGGAGAGAGAGAGAGAAAGAGTGAAAGAGAGGGAGAGAAAGAAAGAGAGGGAAAGGGGGAGAGAGGGAGAAGGAGAGAGAGAGCAACAGAGGGAGAGAGAGACAGTGAAAGAAAGAGAGGGAGAGTGAGAGAGAGAAAGAGAGAGAAAGATAGAGAAAGAGAGGGAGAGGGAGAGAGAGAGACAGTGAAAGAAAGAGAGGGAGAGTGAGAGAAAGAGAGAGAAAGAGAGGGAAAGAGAGAGACAGTGAAAGAAAGAGAGGGAGAGAGAGAGAGAGAAAGAGATAGAAAGATAGATAGAGAAAGAGAGGGAGAGGGAGAGAGAGAGACAGTGAAAGAAAGAGAGGGAGAGAGAGAGAGAGAAAGAGAGACAAAGATAGAGAAAGAGAGGGAGAGAGAGAGACAGTGAAAGGAAGAGAGGGACAGGGAGAGACAGTGCTGACACTGCACATCCAGGCCTCACAGCTCACCTGCTGCCACCGGTGTGTCTCCAACCATGTGCCGGTATACACTGCAGTCCACCAGGTCCCTCATCTGAAACAGAGTCCACAGCTAATGATGGCAGAGTACATATCATTGCACACGGCAACATCGCTTGGCCGCCCCTGCGCACACAGGCTGCTGCAGCCCAGCCCCTCCAGCCGTCCAGTGTGAATTGCCCACCCCTGCGCACCCAGGCCTCACTGCTCACCTTCCGCCACCAGCGTGTCGCCAAGAGGGCCCACCACGTGCCGTTGCAAACTCCAAGCCCGGGGCCCGCGACCTTGACAGCCTCCATATCATGCAGCCCCGCACCGTGGTCCACCAGGTCGCACACTTGATTCTGGGAATTGATTTTGCAACGGCAGAGATCATATCAGTGCACACGGCATCATCGCAGGCTGCACACCCGCTCAGCTCTAATAGGTGCCACTAACTGTGAACCGCGAGGCAACGCCACGTGGCAGTAGGCCCGCGCTGTCCGCTGGCTCAGGCCTACACTTCGGTCCACCAGGTCGCACACTTGATTCTGGGTCTTGATATTGCAATGGCAAAGACCATATCAGTGCACACGGCATCATCGCAGGCTGCACACCCGCTCAGCACTTTAGGTGCCCCTACCTCAGTGCACAGAAAGTCATCGTCCCGTGACGGTAGGCCCATGCCAGCCACAGTGTAACCGGTGCCACCGACTCCGTGCAACGCAAGTCATGGTCCCTATATGATTGAGTCTCGTCATATGCCAGGCGGACGCAGCCATGTCACGTCAGGCAGTGGGGAAGAACTGGGATACGTAGCGTCGTCGTCCCTCCTTTATACGTAAGCTGAGTGGGCTGGCTCGGCGTACGCCAGGCCAGCGTAGGGGTGTGAGCAATTATCCCTGGCCTCTGGGCGTGGTTCATATCTGGGCTGCACAGTAAACCAACTGATGCGTGTGTCTCTGTTGCTGTGTCTGCACCACACGGCCTGCAATCGACAATGTTGCATGCAGCCGGAGGGCGTCCGCGCACGAAGGGATTGTACAAGGAGCGCAAGGCCGCTCAGGGTCTTGGCTCATACATGCCAACTATTGTGTGTGTTCATCACTTTTGGTGCACCATAAGCCCAAGGCCTAGCCTCAATTGCAGTGCGAAAGCCACATCACATTCCCAGGATACAAGCAGTAGTCTGACTAACATTAGGGATGAAAGCCCCTTTGTCTCAATACAGAAGGCAGAAGGACATCTGCACCTCCGACCTTGGAATTGCATGCGGCAGGCACCCCCCGAGAGAGATACCATGGCAGATGATGACGACTCCCACACTACACACAGCGCTAATGAAAGATCAATGTATCTACATCCCACACACAGAAGTCCTTGCTCGAGGTACTCCTGCATGGAATGGCCTTGACACTTACGTACAGGACAACCCATACGTCCAAACTTTGCACACTCATACGACTCATTGCTCCAAGCTGTGGCATATCATCCACATAACAGCCGCAGGTCAGAAGAGTGCCGGTTCTACGAGAGCGAACAACGCAATGTCAGAACATCCCGGGCACATGCACAACCCCTGTCACGTGGAACTGTACCGTGACCGAATGCTGCATTTGTTGGGGGCACTGCCACTGGCAGTGTTGCGCATCAGTTACCGTCTGAGCTTCCGTCTTGCGTACGTCACCTGCGTCCAGCCCTGGTTCCACTGTTGATCATGCATATTCGAGTGGCCCATGGATGTCTGCCTATCCAACACAACGGTAGCTGAACTGGATTTTGACATGTGTGTGCGCCCCCTGTTGGACCACGACCAGGAGTGTAACCGTGATACCCGTTCATGGGATGCCTTGGTATGTGGCGTATGTGCTGGCAGTTGGGCATGTGAGATTGCACAATTCCTCGTGTGCAGTGACCACATCGAAGCGCTCCCCTATTGGGCTGTGTTGCGGATTGGTGAAACGGCGTGGACGGAGCACATCTGGCTGGCCAGCTAATGGATTGGCTCGCCCCCTTGTTCGTTGAAGTCGACAACGACGTACTCTTGGAACTGATTGCCCACGAAGCTGCGCTCGCTTTCATGGACGAGTAACTACGTTCCTGCAGCCACAAAAGATTGTAACGCATAGCACAGGTCCCAACACCCTTTTGCATCTTGGAGAAATGGACACATATCCCACAATAACAGTGGACATGGCTGCATTCGCCTGGACTCAGAATGCATGTGCGTGCAAGACTGCGGGTTGACACACACCAGTGCAAGGTGAGTGGACAGCGGCACCTGGCAACGTTCCTCAACCTGACACACCGCTGGAGGGAGAGTACACACATGGCAACGTAGTACTACATGTGACCTTGTTGGACTCCTTCACCTGCTCACTGTCAGCAGAGCAGACAGTCAGCGCAGTCCTATGGTACAGGACTATGCAGATCCCATGGGCTGTGAGTGGTGTCCCCTGACACGGTGCAATGAGCATTCGCCAAACACCACATGACTCGTCCAGCAAGGCAAGGTGGGCTGAAACCGTTGGCATCCGTAATGATTGGTGTTCATTTGTGCCTCCCCATGTCTTGCACCTCTACATGTTCCTTTGCTGCCTGTTAGTGTATGATGCATTGGTCTGCATGTTGTGGCCCTTGTCTTGCCCGTACTGACACGCACATGCTAATAAAGTGTGCGCAACTTCACTAGTGTTCAACTGTGATGAGTGTTGATTAGCATGCCAAATCGTGTGCCTCAATGAGCATTTTCCGTACACAGGGAGGGACTGACTGACGCATTTCACTTAGGGGTGAGTCCCTATTGCCAGCTCCACCTCTGTGAGCCAGACATTGTGGTTGGGAGAGTTGCTGTTAGACCTGTGCGCTTACGTGTCTTCAGCAATGTGAGTATGGTGTCCAACTTCTTGCCATGTGGATCAATGTGTTCCATCAACCCAGGCTGTGTCCACACAGTTGAGTGTGTGTAGGTATGTGAAGAGATGTTCAGTTGTCACATGTGATGTGGGACACTACTTTAGGCCGCCTACCGACTTTGAAAGTTTTACACACAGCCCTATTTAATACATGGACGTGGGGCTACGTTGGGGGGTTGCAAGATTGTTGTTCATGATCAATGAGGCCACAGCTAGTTCACACCTTCACAGTCATCTAATTGGCCATGTGTGTCACGGTCAAACATGCGCATTGATGTCATTTCCCAGGGTGTACCTTTTTGTGCAATCAATGACACTACAGTCATCCATACTGTTATACTTGACTGAACATAGACATTACACATCTGTGTGATTAGGAATGTTTTATTCACATCCTGTGGAGTGTTGGAGCTGGAGCAGTACATGGCCATGCACACCCCATATTACATGGTTGCCCAGTGGAGGGCCAAACAGAGTCCTTTAGGGAATGACAAGTTAATCGGTAGAGGAAGGGTTGAGTCCGCAGCCTGTTTGCTGTGTCATTGATAACCAGAGCAGATATGGCAGTCCATGTCGGGGTCCAGGTGAATGTCGCAGAGTGTTTCGGGGGACAGTGGAAGGTGTTGTACCAAGGCATGATGCAGAGGGCTGTACCAAGCAGAAACAGGCCATATGGCGGGGGATGAATGCTACAACCTCCTTTTTGACACAGAGTCATTACCATCCACATCTTCGTCCTCTGATATGTCTTCTGTGTCAGGTGTGTGTGGTGGTGTTATGGCTGCATCACTGTGTGCCACTGACACATAAGGGGGCAGAGGTGGTATGGCTGCATCACTGTGTGCCACTGACACATCAGGGGCAGAGATGTGTGTGTCGAAGTTCCTGCAGTAGTCATCTGGGACAGGCTCTGTGGCAGCACTGGCAAGATGAGGATCTGCAGGGCATGGTAGATCCCAGCTACATCTCGCTGGTGTTCAGCCGTGGCAGCCATCCTTCCTGCCTGCATCCGCTCCATGTTCTCCATTGTCCTCTGCATCTGTGCCAACTCTGTGCTGTCGTCGCTGGAGCCTGTCTGACTAGACAGTTCTTGTATCCGAGTAATGGCTCCAGCGAGGTCAGCCAAGGATTGTTGTAGGGCATGGAGCGGACTGTGGGTGTCCGTTAGGTACTGTAAGTGGTCCCTGATGGGACTAAGACACCCACGTATGGCATCTAGTTTGGCTGCCATGAGGTCGAAACCCACCTGCACCTGTTCAGACAGCCCCCTCTGGCAGTCTGACACACGGCGTTGGAATGCCATGTGTTCTTCGGTGAGGTGCTGGGAGCCAGCCGTGGTGGTGGGTGCTTCCTGCTGTGTGGTCTGTGCAGGGGGTGGGATCACCTCGATGCAGCTGGGCTGCCCTGCTCCTGGAGGTGGGGTGCAGAGGCTGTCCACGAGCCATTGGAGGGTGTTGGAGCAGATGGCCAGGGGGCCTCCTCATCATCACTGAAGAGATGTCTGGTCTGCTCTGCAGGAGGTGTTGATTGTCCCTCTGCAATGTGAAGGGGAGAAGCAGGTTAACAGTGTGTTCCATGCATGTGCACGCATTGTACATGTTTACATACAGACTGCATGACAATGTACATTGTGCCTGTTTTGGAGGAGCTGGGTATTTGATGGGAGACAGTGGACATTCTGACTACATGACGGATGTGAGGTTGTACTCGTACATTATCATCTGACAGTTTCCTGCTATGCCTGATGTGATTGGGCAGTTTCTACGTACATGCGGCACCATTTGTGTCCTCTGTTCTGTGGTGTAAGTGTGGCACTTTGTACCACATTGTCGTCAATGTTGATGTGCTGTGATTGCTATGTGTGTGTGCTGCATTGTGGGAGAGTCGCCCCTGCAGCTCTGATTTAGCAGCCCCTTATCACTTTGAGGCGGTGTGCCTTTGACTTGTGTGCTTTTACGGTGCTGAGATGTTGGCGACTTGGGTCATTTGTGCTCTTGGATGGATTTTGGACTCTTGTGCATTGTTTGTCTGCAGATGTGTTGTTGACGTCAGGGGTTGTATGTGCACGTGGATGTGTCAGAGTGTGACCTGCTCCTTTGAGGATGTTATCCACACTGGGCCACCTCAGTGTCGTGGCGTGCACCATGTCATGTATTTTGGCTGCAGCCATGCTATTGGTCATGCAGTGTCACTTGCATTGTCAGTGTGGCTCACAGAGCCGCTGCTTTGCTTGGTTCAGCACATGTGCATGGGTACGTTGTGAGATTGGTGATGGGGGGGCATTTGTGCACATGGTGGACGGGGGCCTACTTGGTGTTTCTATGTGTGCTGCAGTGTGCCAAGGTCATCAGGGACATGTTCCACAGTCATTGTGGGTGTGCAGTGTGCTACACATGATTGTGCATGTGTGCCATTGTGCCCATCTCCCCCGTCCCCCCAGTCCCTGGTCGTTACTCACCCTGTTGCTGTTGGGTCAGGTCATATCGAGCAGTGTCCGGACCCCCAACTCCTTGCACCGTCTCCGCACTGATGACTGTGGCCACCATTTCCTCCAGCTCATCCAGCTCCTCCTGTGGCGCAGGACTCCCACCTCCAGTCACCGTTGCTGCCTTCCGATTGGCAGCGAGTTTCTGCTTGGTTTGGCTTCTCGCATCATGCCAGTGCCTCTTGACCTCCTCCATTGCCCTCCTCAACACTCCGACTGCATTCACGTTGTTCACGATGGACTGCCATATTTCCGTTTGTGTTGCCGATGACACAGTGGAGGTGACGAACAGTTGTTGGTAGTGTTCTGTCACCTCCGTGACGATGATCCAGTTTTCCTGCGGACTGAACCCAGTCTTCCTCTTCCTCTTCTCCTTGCCCTTCCCCGGGGTTCCTGGCTGGTCGTCTGTGGGGCTTGTGGGGTTCGCGTTGTCCTCTGCACTCGGTCTGGGTGCGTCCATGGTGCTACGCAGTTACATTTTTTTGTCTTTTTTTTTCTCTGCTTTTATAGTGCATTCTCACGCATGATGCGTGGGAATCGCAGGCCTGTCGCTGGTTTTCACTGATTTTTGTATCGCCATTGGGGACATCGCCACTTTTTTCGCGTTTCGCATTTTTTCGGTGTTGCGTTAATTTTAACGCGGGCATTTGTCGCATTATCGTGAGACTATTGCATGGTGCCGCCGGGTTGGGAATACTGCGTTAACACAGTGTTATTTTCTCGCAATAGACTGCGATGTGAGAAGTTGCGTTAAGCGAATTTGGCGATAGTTAACACACGTTCTTGAGAATATCCCCCACTGTATGTAAACTTGATATTTTTGTAGACAATATTTTGGCACAATATTGTGGTGTTACAATATTGTTGTTTGGATATATTCTGTCATACAGCCATTGTCACTTACATTTTCAAGCCTCCTTCACTCATTTCTTCCTTGCTTGGTGGACAATTAACTAGCTCTTTGTAGTATCCCTACTCTCCCAATCTCCTGTATGTTCTTTCATGCCATCTGTTGTCATATAGGTTTAAAAATGTATGGTGTTCTTTACATGTTTCCCCTCATCCAAGCAATTAATTTTCAGTACAGATGCTCCTTATTCCTTGATCTCTCCCTTACTCCTGTTCACCGTCACCTCTGCCTGACTGTATGTGTCAAATCACCTGCAGTGGCAGCTCTTCTTTCATTTGGGTAACACGTTAAATACTAAAGATTCCCCCCTTGGCCCCTTTCACATTGGTAGTAACATGTTGGGTCCTTCCACAATCTTATATTTCATGATGTACCTTGTTTGTACCAGGGCTGCCAAGTTTTCATTTTGCATGTTTGTGATATTTCCACGTCGGAGATGCACTCATGTTTGACATTTTCACATTTAATACCTTGATGACACTTAACTCAAAGTTACACCTCCCTAAATATTTTTCTATGCATCTGAAATGCGTCTCTGACGACTACCCAGCTCCGTCCCAGAACCTCCAAATCCCTAAACCTCCCACACATCTACCACTTCAATACATCACCCTCTAGAAGGACCACACATCCTGAAAATTCCAAACATTGGGTGAAGTGGGCTTACTCACATAATGTGACATTCTTCAACATAGGCCACCTCATCCCACTCCAGTAAGATGGTACTATCAGGGAGGACTCAACCTCAAGTTGGGCTGTCTTACCTGGGTGGGATGAGGTGGCCTAGATGAAGCATGTCATATTATGTGAGTGAGCCCACCTCATCCAATTCTTGGAATTGCCAGGATTCAGAGTAGGAAAGTAGTAGCAGGCAGACAGAATTTTTAGAGAGGCATTTAAAAGTTTTTAAATGCTCCTGTACAGGTTACCATGTCATATTTGTGTTTTGATGTTGTACTAGAGGCAGACGTGGGGACCTAGCTCAGACTCTTTTTCTCCTTTGGTGTTAAAGAGAGCACATTTTTTACACCATTGCCCTCCACTCCTCTGAAAGCTCTCCATACACAGCACAAAGTGGTTTGCCATCAACCATTATCAGGGCACAAATGTAAATAATGCCAGAGTTGAACAGAGAAAAAATAGAAAGGTTAGGCATAACATAATTGTTTACACTGGCCAGCGTACACAGAATAACAAACTCCCTCCCTCAGAAACAGGACTTCAGGAAGTTCTGTCAACTTAACATCTTGTATCTGGACCTTCTCTTAGATCTGTCAGTGGCCTCACCAAGCTTAACTGTTAACCGAAGAACAGGCTAGCAACTGCACTTCAGCAGTGCTCCATCAAATCAAAAGTAAGAAGAGGCTGTGCTGAGGCCCACTGGCGAAGAGATATCCAGTCTAATAAACTTCAAAATCTCAGCACTCCCACAGATGTTGTGCATATAGGTGCTGAAGAGGTTTGGCGTGAGCAGATACAACTCACTTACCCCTGTGCTGGAGTCACCCTGTGTCTTTGCTTCTGTTCCTTAGCCAGCCAGATTCTTTGGCTCTCTTAATACTTCTGGGGACGCACAGTGGCGTCACGACCGACTCTTGTGGTCGGTGTGCGGAGCGTGGCCGACGTGGCCGACCTACCCTCCGAGAGTCCGAAGCGGTGTCAACAAACCGGAGCAGCCTGCTGCCCTGATCGCCTACTTGAGTCCCCTTTGATGAGGATCCTACTTATCAAAGATGCACTGACCAGCGATTTTGGGCCCGATTCACAGAACTAACTTAAGACAAAATCCTAAACTTACTACCATTTTGGTATTCACAGAAGGCACTTACTTACTCATTTTGAGTAACTTACTCATTTTGGTATTCATAGAAGGCACTTACTCATCAATGAGTAAGTGCCTTCTGTGAATACCAAAATGAGTAAGTTACACAAAATGAGTAAGTTACTCAAAATGAGTAAGTAAGTGCCTTCTGAGAATACCAAAATGAGTAAGTGCCTTCTGTGAATACCAAAATGGTAGTAAGTTTAGGATTTTGTCTTAAGTTAGCTCTGTGAATCGGGCCCGGTGTATTTAAAAAGGAAGGGTGAATGTACTTTATTATCTAGATGTGTAATAATTTCCTTCCTCTTTGGTTTTGGAGTAGTTAATAGTTGTTTTAGGTCCTGAAGAAATGTCACGATCAATCTTGACAACTTACGGCATGAAACATGTCAACCGCCACTTACACTTAAATACTTGACGAGGCTATTATCACTTTTTCCCAAGTATTAACCATCTTTTAATCATGACATGGAACCCACTAATTAAAGTTAGTTCAGTGGGGTCTCCATAGTTATTTTTAACCCACCCTTTTTCACACTCCACTCACCACCTTAATACACCATATCCACCCCACATACACCCACTTCATCTACGGCCAAGACTACGATCTATAAAGATCTCCTGCAAAGAGCCCCCCTGCGGGGCCCGTTAGGCATTGCAGCACCGGCTCAATGAGGAGCTGCCCTATGATGAAGCATGACACCTCTTGGGGAGTGTGATGGCCCTTGCTCCTTATAGTAGCTATTCCTCCTTCTCTTCCTTTGTTTCACCTTAAGGAACAGCATACCTCTTGATTTACTGTGCACACGTTAGGGCATGTATGCTGGACCTTCATTGCCCTAGGTCCCCCTTTTGATTTAGTGAAATGTATACCCTCTCATCTGGCCCTTTAGATGTTGCCATACACCCACCAACCCTAAATCCTGGAGCATATTCCTAAGGGCCTGTCTTGCCCGGGGTGCTTGAACACAGTCTCTCCAGGTTGAACTATCTAGAATGGGGTCTAATAGTGTATTAGAATCACCTCCCAAAAGCAATAGGGCCATGTACTTGACTAAATTCCATTCCAAATTTGCTATATAATGGAGATTATCCAAGTTTGGGTCATAAAATCCTACACACAAACTCAAAACCAGCACATCTCATACCAGCCAGGGCCCACCTGCCAGAGCTATCAGTTTTTGAAAATGTAACCTCCACCCCCAGCGCCCTTCCTTACCAAAATCACTGCTCCCTTACAACCTTCTTCTTCATCCGAAACCACATAACTCTCCACCCATCTGCACCTGGAAAGGAGATCTCTACTCTCACTTGCAATCAAAGGGGTCTCCTGCAAAATAATGATGTGGGCGAGACTTCAAGATAGCGCATCACCAGTCTTTCCTTACCCCGGGTCCTAAGACCATTAACAGTCCAAGTTAAAAGACATATATTCTAGCCAACGCCCATCATCATCAACCAGGTTCGAGTTCCTCTTCCAGTGGACTATCTTGGGCCCCTGAACATAAAAACAACTCCTTGGTAATATCGAAGACATTTGTTTTAGTTTTTTTCCCACTGCTCCCCACCCTGTGCCCATTCCCACACCCACCCCAGCTCCCCGCCCTCGGGGACCCTCCAAATGCTTGTAGGCATACAAATGCCTTATGAGCTTCCCCGGGAGATGCTAACAAATGACACTCATAACTACTTAGCCACAATGGGCCTTCCTAGTCACCCCAACTCCACATGCCAGGTACTCACAGGCTGCCAATAAAGTCAGCTCCTTTTTTTTTATGGTGTCAATCAATGCGTCCACATCTTCCACAGCACGATAATTAAACATCTGATTGTTCCACATAATGTGAAGCATTGCTGGAAATTTTAGTTGTACTCTTGCCCCCAATTTTTGTAATTCCTCTATTCTCCTACCTAGTTCTCATTGCCGCTGGTTTGTCACTTTGCACACATCCGATCTAATTGTAAAGGAAAACCCTCTGATCATGCAGGTGTCACCCCATAAGGCCACTCTCAGGATTGCCTCCTTTACTGCGTATGAAAGAAAATTAGCCAAGATCTTTCTCTGTTTTATTCATTGAGGATTCCTCATAAAAAAGATCCCTGTGCGCTCTCTGTATCCCCTGATCTAGATTGAATCCTGGTTGGTCTTTTAAGACTGTATCCCGCAACAAAGAGATTATAAAGAACTTTATATCAGCTCCTTTCTCAGTCTCGGGCACATTCAGAAATATAAGATTGTTCCTCTGTGAGAGGTTCTGCACCCTCTCGAGATCCTCCCTCAAACCTTGGTTTTGCGTAGTCAGCATGCTTATCCCTGTGGAATCTTTTATGACATCTTGTCTCATTAAGCCTACATCGTCCTCCAATGCTTTGGTACACACAGCCACTTAATCTAGTTCCTGAGCCAAAATGGAGCAAGAGGCTTGAATGCCCACCTTGTTAGCCTCTGAGATCTTAAATCTGTTTTTCATCTCTTCTTTCAAACCCAGAAGAATGTCCGCCAGTGATTCCTCTACTCGCTCCATAGCTGTTACACCTCCATTTTCCTCTTGCTTGCCTCTCAGGGTCTGCTCCTCGGCCAGACCAGACTCTTCTTGTAAGTCAAGAGCTTCAAACCTATTGCTGGTGGCTACCTGGACTACAGTACGAAAGTCTTCATCTGACCTTCTCTCCTCTTCAGGGGAGCCTGATTTTGCCTACTGAAACATCAGGAATGGAAGAAGAAACAGCAAAAGGATTCTCCATTTTCAGGCCCTGTCAGTACGTATCCTCTTCAGAACCCACTACACTTTGTAGGGCTGGTATGACTTTTAAAAAAGATTTAAGTGAGGGAGTGATCTTAATCTGGTGGGACGAGGCCCTTCTACCCCTACCAGCAGAACTCTTGCCAGGAGAATTTACAGGCTTCCTGCCTTTAGAGGCAGAGGCCAAGGCCCAAGTAACCCCACCAGACACAAATCACTGTCTCGCCCCTGTGTCCTTGGTGACTGTGGTCGTAACAGTAGAGGACAATTCTGGCACAGGGCACACCTTTGCAGCCACTATATTCCGGATGCGCAAAGTATACCTCAATGCTGTACCTCCAGCTCTACCGGTAGGTTGACCGCACTTATCCATATGCAAGGGGCTTCTATCCCACTGGTCTTTCTCCACTGCCTCCCTGCCCCCCTCCTCCAACTATTGTTCTCCAAGACCTAAGGACGACTGTACGTCTCTGAGCATGTCATTGTAGGGGACTGGAAGGGTTCCCTGCCTGAATGCTGACTTGTGCTGATGCTGCCATGAGCCAGTACACCAGCTGCTCTGCCGCGCTGGAGTTCCTGTGCAGCTACCTCCCAGGACAAGATCCGAGCCCTGGCCGCCGCACTGAGAGAGAACACCACGTTCGCTGGAATCATTGCGGGGGGCCTCCAGTATAATGCCATCAAAAAAGGGGCATCATCTGGAAGCTATCCTCCAGGTATGCGCTTCAGTTCGGTGGTGGCTGGAACACTATCATGTGGCACGGAGCATATTTCTCCCAGGTAGCTCGCAGCCGCTCAGTGTGCGGCCACCATGTTCCCCCTCATTCCTGTTGCCTCTCGCCATTATTATGATAATTTTGTGTATTTAACGTTATATTATTTTTATTAATTACTGTTTGTAATATGTAACATATTGTTAGTAAAAAATATTTTTTTATTTTGTTTACTTCTTTTTGTGTAAGTAAATTGTTATGATTTTTTGAATTTTTTCCAGTTTATTTGTTACAGTTTGTAATTTATGTGTACATGTATACATTGATTGAATGAGGGAGTGGAAAGGTAAGGGCCTTTTGGAGTGGGAAGAATACCTCTTCCTCAAATGTAACCACCCATAGAATTCCGGTGATATACTTACTACCGAAACTACACAAAGATGCATCCAAGTCCCCAGTGAGACCCATTGTGTCAGCTATTGGGTCCCGCCTTGAAAACACTTCAAAATACATAGAACACTACTTGAGACCGTTTGTCACAGTGTTACCAGCAAATATAAAAGACACCACACACTTTTACTCTGATTGAAAACATACACTGGGAAAGTGACTACCTCCTACTTAGCCTTGATGTAAGCAGCCTATATACAATAATATTTTTATCTTTGATACCCAGATGTACAACAGCTGCAGGGGACAGCAATGGGCACCTGTTTAGCCCCCCAGTTATGCCAATCCCTTCATGGGCTGGTGAGAGGAACAGGTGTTAATGCAACTGGAAGTATTCAAAGATCAGGTGAAGATGTGGATCAGGTTTATTGACGACATTTTTGTCATCTGGAAAGGAGAAGAGAAGTCTGCTTCTGACTTTGGCTTGACTCTCAACACCAGTACACATAATATCCAACACACTGCACAAATCAGCAAGACTAACATTTTATTCTTGGATATTGAGGTGGACGTCAATAATGAAAGACTACAAACCAAGTTGCATTGCAAACCCACAGCAGGTAACTGTCTACTCAGTGCCAGCAGTGCCCACCCTTCCAGCCTGATTTGCAGCATCCCTTATGGTGAGTTCCTATGTGCAAAGCAAAACTGCAGCACCGATGAGGCTTTTGAGGGTGAGAAAGCCACCATGTACAAAAGATTCAAGGAAAGAGGGTACAGTATAAAAATCATTGATCAAGCAGGTACTAAGGTAGACCAAGTGTCCAGACAAGGTCTAATATACCTTAGTAATGTAGCTCCTTCAGACAAACCTCATCAAGTGAGATTCATTGCCACATTCTCCAAACAGGCCTACTAGCTTAGGAAGGTCTTCTTTAAGAACTGGCATATCCTCAAAACTGATCAAGTATTAGATAAAAATCTATATGAAATTCCACAGATCATGTTCAGGAAGAGCATCTCACTCAGGGACAGACAGTCATAATTTGGTCACACAGGATACCACCAATCATTATAGAGGAGGTACCAGTGGCTTTTTTGCTGCATGAGATGTAGGGCATGCAGCAATAGTTCCAACTGTCAAAGCCTGGAAAATTCCAACAGTACCAGGGTGCACCATATCAAAGGTCATTTTGATTGCAACACAGATTACTGTGTCTATTGCCTCATTTGCCGATGTAACAAACTATACATAGGCAGTACAATTCACTGAGCAAAAAAACGGATACATGAGCACAGACGTGCTATTTGTCATAACGACAAACAGTATCCGGTAACACTACCCTGCCTTGAGATTGCTCGCCACTATATACGGCCCCCTGTATGGGGTAATCCCTTGACACCTTACTCTATCGGCGCATGCTCAGTATAATCGCCTGAAGCACAACGCGCCATATTGGGACACCTCCTGCAAGCAGAACTCTAAGCATTGGTTATGCATATGCAATACTTGTGATACACCGGCATATACGATTTGGAAACTCCATCTCCCAGAATTCTCCATTGGGATTAATTAATTTTCACCGTTTGACTTTGTGCCACTCAGTTATACATGGTATGCCTTCCATATTTTTCTGTACAAGTCGTGGCAATATGTTACATGCTGAACATCCTGTTATCATGGACCACAATTGGTGTGCTATGTTATAGGATGCTACAGCAGCTTATCTGCACTCTAATTTTTGTTTTTACTATGTTGAGTATTTTATTACATACTTCAATGATTGTGTTTGAGGGAGTACTGTATCCGCATTCTCATTTACTTATAATCATCTTTATATAATACAAGTGCAAATATGGGAGCTACTTTTTGACAATGTTTGTATTTATCACTTATTAGTGTATGGCTTTTGTGTCACTGATGCACCTTATGTATTGACCAAGTCAGTTCCTCTTCCCTTACCGTGATCAAGGCTGTAGCTGAAACGCGTTGGTGAAGACTTAGTTTGTGAATTAAACGAATTGCAATTTCGAGAGTGTCCGCGACATCCTTCATGTTTGGGGATTGTTTTGTTGAGCTATACATATATATATATTTGTTATTTTTTAACGTTTTCAAAAAATGTGTACATTGTAACATAAATTATAATTAATATTTTAATAATAGTTTTAAATTCTATATGTTTATATAAACATACATATATATATATGAGTTTTTTAAATAAGTATAAAATGTATATATAATTTTAAATTATTTAAATATATTTAAATTACATTGTCTTACTTTTTAATGTCAATATATTTAATGTTTACTATGTTTAACTATGTTTATATTAAAAAACAATTTTTTGTGTTTGAGATTAGTGTATAACAATTTTTTAAAGTATTTTTGTTATTTACATTATGAGTATAGGATAACAATATTTTTCTGCCCAATATTTTTGACACGATATTTATGTCCCACGATATTTGTGGTTTCAATATTTTGTCAGTGAATTGTTGTGCACTGTGTACAAAGTAGTCAACTCTAGCAGGAGTAGTTAACTATAAGAGGAGAAAGGCTGTTTAGCCTGGTACCAGAGCTCATGGTATAAACGCTGAATAGACAGCTGATAAATTTGACATAGACAAAACCAGAGGGGTAAGTGAGGAAGTAGTGGTAGGGCATGTGACAACAGTAGTGCCAGTGTTGCTTTGTACCTTAATGACTGTGGTCCTCATTAAGAGTTTAGCAGAGGAGGTGCACTACTAAAATAGATTAGTGGCTGCTCTGCCCTGCCAAACTTGCGGTTCTCCTGCCCCATTTAGAGATGGGGGAACTGCCAGGTTTTTTATCAATGGAGACTTAGCCAGGTCCATTCGCAGAAGCTGTTGACGTGGTGACTGATCCACCACTGGGCCATCAGGTTTTAACTGGGTGGTAAACATGGATGGGGTGGGAATTGCAGTAATATTCCCTACTCTGATTCCCAGAGCAAGTAAATGGGCTTTACAGCATTATTCTGGTTCATTAATACCTGGCATTTGAGTGGATCACAAGGGCGAAATTGGTCTCTCTGCAGGTGGGAGCTGCACGGTGACCCCCATTGAGGTGTAGTCTGGGTCTTAGGGTGCACAACCACCTTCTCTTACCCAATTCCATCCAGGGAGACTTGCTAATGTCACCCATGGCAAGGACCCAAAACAAAACTTGGGAAATGCTGACCTAATTCGGGGTGGTTTTATGCTTGCTTCAACAGGCATTGCACATGATCAGTTGCATGGCAGTGCCTGCAAATGGAAGGAGTGACGCCGTATTTGAAAACTGGATGCCATCTTGTAATGGTAGATTCGCCTTCTGTGCTGAATGTTTTGGTGGGACACAGTTGACAATTAGACCATGTCAGTTAAACACGCCTCTCAACCCTGCTGGGCAATAAGTGAGATCGGATTGCCTCCGGGCTCGGGAACAGTGTTTGTATACCCCTAGGAACAGTAATTCAGGCCTTAAAATCCAACAACGTGTCAATAGTGGAAGGCACGTCGCCTGTTTTATAGTGCAGAATGTGTAACTTCGACGTAGAAACAGTCAGATGCACTGGTTCGAAAAGCACCGACTGGAAGATAAAGGAATGACTTACCCTACAACTGAAATATGATTTTATTAAACAATTCATTAGACAGCTGGGTCAATCATGAATACTTGCTAAAAGAGATGCTTTCCATATGTCTCCCCACACGTACTGAATATTGCTTATATCATAGCAAATTAGAACTGTCGTTTTGTGTACCAATTATCATACCGATGAACAAAGAATTAATCTTGCTCAGTCGTTGACCGATTTTCAAGACATTTCAGGAACGATGCATTTTCAAAGTTGTTTTTGGGCCATTTTCCAGTGTCACTCTTAATATTCTGCAGTTTCACATAATGGTGAAATTCGACGCTTGGAATTGTTAACACAGCTTAAGTGACAGCACATATTCTCCAAAAAGTAACTTGCTCTCCACTTTATGCACATCCGTAAAATCTCAAATTATTTTTAACCTAAGAGGCACTGAAGCCGATAGACGTGATTTCACTGTCGGAAAGCCTTCGAAAAGCTCAAGCTTTCTATTGTTGTTTCAGATAAGATAATTATGAAGAAAGAGCTTACCTGACAGTAGTCTGACAGTTTGTCTTTTTTTGTGCATGTTTTGGCTTGCTCTGTAGCTTTGCATTTTCATTTGCTGAATTTCTACTGTCAGGATTCTAGCATTACAGAATTAAGAAGTTGTAACTTCATAGTATTTGCAGACAAATCTGAGATATCTCATAGGGCCATCTCAGGTGCAGCCTATTCCTGCCAATCTCGGACGTGTGGCGTCAGAGCTGCTCAATGAAATGACGAACATCCCCATCAAACTGTGCTGCAGGGAGTCTCTGCCATTTTTCCCCTTTGCCCCCCACGTTCACCCTGTCTTTTTTAGGTCTCGCCTACGCAGCGCGCATGCGCTGCATGGGAGGAGACCTTTAGCCATCAGTTCCCTTTTTTCCCCAAAAACGTGCACGCGTTCCATTGCCTTCAATGGCAACGCGTGCTCGTGTGGCGATTGCCTTGCGGGAGCGAGCGGCAGCACCATATGGTATCAATTATAGCCGCTGGCTCCCGCAAGGCAATCGGCAGACCCGCCTCCCCCCCCTGTTGTCGCGCGAGGCGCGCTTTTGCTTCTTTTTTTTTTACCTTCAGCGCGAGGCGCGCGCTTGTTTAAATTATCATGTCCTTAGCGCGATCGGTTTCACTTTCACGGCCGCTTGAGTTGGCCGGTAGAGGTAGCGCCGCTCGGCACACACAACACAAATTGGCGCCTCTCACCGCCGCTCCTTTTTTCCTCTGGTTACTTGTGTCTCGCTCTCGCTCACGGCAGATCCAGAACCGCCAGCCAGTCAGACCTCCCAGCCCTCGCTCCTCCGATCAGATAGTACAATTGTCCTTAACCGTTGTCACCCTCTCCCCACGCCTGGTTCTGTGCACCCTCGATCACAGCTTGACCTGCCCGGCCGAACCAGCAGAGCATAGCCACCACCAGGCTGACGTGTTGAAAGTGAGGAACAGCGGGGGATGACAGAAACAGACTGGCAAGGAGTCGCCAGAGAGCCGTGGCCCAGACTGTGGCACAAGCGCTTCTACAGCTTCCACTACAGGCGGCCGCCTCAGTGTGTCCCGTGATGATTGAGGACAACTGTGGGAGATTGTGGGGTAGCGGAGGGGGAGACCTAAAAAGATGAGGACAAGTTACATGCTTTTGACTCATGAAACATCTATTTATGCAATTTTGAAATAGTGCGTGCCTTTGGTGGCGCTTAAGTTCTGCTCACAGAAGGCAGCAGCATTTGGGTAAATTTAATCTCACTGAAATTCATTTGATGACAATCATTAATCTGCATAGAAACAACCCGCACTCCATTGGCATACAGAAATGCGTATATAATGGGTTTCGAAGAAAGAGTTTAAGTTTAACCATGCTTAAAAACTAATACAAGTTACATTCCTTGTCCCTATCATTTTCCGAGTCAGCCGGTTCCAAGGTTTTGGTGTGCACAGTTTGGGAGTGGTGCCTCGCACAACCATCATCCGTCTTCATTATTCCAAAGTGCTGAAAACCAAACGATCCCTCTGGGGGTAAACAAACCCCAGTGTGTGCTGGTGCACAGATGCACTGCCCAGCTCTTTCTCCTCCGCATCGGGGTCTACAAATGCAAAGCAAACATGCGAGACACCGCATTCCCGGACCTTCAATTCAAAACAGCTTTCTGTGAAAGATTGCCCGACAGATAGGGTTTTTACCATTAAAGAGTTCCTCTGTAAAAAGGTGAAACTGTGGTTAGCAGCATGAAGAGTGGCCTAAAGGTTTTTCGCAAAGCATCAAAATGTTTTCCACTCTAGAATTTTGCCGAAACCCACCCACAGACAAAATCAATAATTGGCAAAGCCAAGAGGTCTCACCTTTGAAAGTGGTAGCTGATCTTTTGACTTTGACAGTGCTTGTTGCCGATTCTGATCAACTGCGGCTAAGGCAAAAAAAACAAGCATTGGCATAGCCAATAGGTCTTGCTTTTGGGACCTTATAAGTATTTAGTTATGCAGCACAATATCCTTGGTGCAACAATATCAACCGTTGCATGGCTAATCACTTATAAGGTCCCAAAGGCGAGACCTATTGGCTATGCCAATGCTTGTTTAATTTGGCAACGGTTTTAGGGGCTCCTAAACCCTGAAGGCACCCATACTAAGGATTGATGCCCTCGGGATCTTCCCTTAGGGGTTCCATTTGACTTGCCACCCATATTCTCATAGGAGAAGTAACCCCCATCACCCCACCCCCTGAACATCTCAGTGGAGGACCTGAATGGTGGTAGCTGATTTACATCTTTTGGGTGCCTAAGTGTACCCAGAGAAGCTGCCTACTGGCCTAGAGGTTTGAACTGAAAGTGGTCCCTTCACGTGTGTGTGTGTTTGCGTGTGTGCGTGTGCGTATATACATATACATGTGATCAAGGCTCGTCTGAGCTGAAACGCGTCAAGCCGACCGAGCAATAAAGAAGCTTTAAGCACAAATTTGTGGTCCGTTTCCGTCTGTGGAGTAACTGCTGTGAATCGACGGAGATATTGATACATATATATATTCACTGAAAAAACCATAGGTTTTAGGGACAGTTATAGTTAGTTGAATATTTCACTCGTACAAAACCCGTGAAATTCCACCATTATAGTTAGTTCAGCTAACTATAACTCGCGCCCCCGCAATGCACTGCTGATGATGTCATATATTACATCACTCATGACATGGTCAGTGACATCACTGATGACATCACTGATGACATCTCAAATGACATCATGCAGTGACTGTGTGTTTCTGTAAAGTTTAAATATTTTTAATATATATAGGGAAAGGCGTATTGAAGAATGAGTGGGTGTATAAGTGTCTGTATGGATGATTTAGTAGGTGCGTGACTAACTCTATAAGTGAGTGATTAAACGTATCTTACTGAATGCATGGGTTAGTGACTAAACTGGGTTAATGTCTGTATCCGTCTGTCTGTTGCTGTGTAAGTGGCTGCATGGGTTTGTGAATAGCTACATGAGTGTCTATATGAGTTATTGATTAGTTGTCTGAGTATCTGTATGGGTGCCTGAGTGTTTGTGTGGGTGGGGTGTGTGCGACTCTGTGCATAGATGTGTGAGTGGGTGATTCACTGGGTGGATGGTTTCAAGAGTGCATCTGTGATAGACTGTATGGGTGGGTAAGTGTGTGTAAGAGTGTGTTAGTGAGTGAATGTATGTCCCAGTGGTACATGTGTGAGTAACTACATATGTGAAAGGCAGTATATATGTGTGTTGAAGTATATAAATAGCTATAAGCGAGAGTGTGTGATTGTGAGAGTGACTGTATGGATGAGTGTGTGCTTGTATCAGTGATTGTATAAGAGCGTAAGAATGTGCTAGTATTTATATGAGTAATTGAGCTGGTGTGTGTATAACTGTACATCTGAGTAAATGGGAGTGTGATTAATTATTTGCATGACTGACTAGGTGTGTGAGTACCTCTATGGATGAGTGGCAGTGTTTGAGTGTCTATATAGGAGTATGAGTGCATATGATAGTCCTGTACTGAGTGACCGTAAGTATGAGTGACTGTACGGGTGAGTGAGTGGATGTGTGTGTGTAGACCTAAGAATCAGTGAGTGGGTATGTAGTTATTGGTGTTGGAGTGTCTATGGTTTTGCGAATGGCAGTCTGTAATTTAGAGTGGGTGTATCAAAGGTTATATTAGGGTGTGAGGAGGTGCATCAGATTATAAGTGGATGATGTCATCAGTGATGTCATCAGTGATGTCATTTGAGATGTCATCAGTGATGTCATCAGTGATGTCACTGACCATGTCATGAGTGATGTAATATGTGACGTCATCAGCAGTGCATTGCGGGGGCGCGAGTTATAGTTAGCTGAACTAACTATAACGGGAGAATTTCACGGGTTTTGTACGAGTGAAATGTCCAACTAACTATAACTGTCCCTAAAACCTATGGTTTTTTCAGTGAATTTGTAAGGTTTTTTAAATGCTAATTTCTAACTATAACGTTCCTGAAACCTATGGTTTTTTCAGTGAATTTGAAAGGTTTTTTAAATGCTAATTCCTAACTATAACATGTCTGAAACCTATGGTTTTTTTCAGTGAATTTCAAAGGTTTTGTAAATGACAATTTTTAAATGTATTAATTGCTATATTTATTTTTTTAATACTGATTGACTACATTTTTTTAAACTATTTATTTTTAGATATTTTATTTTTTAAATTACATTGTAATTACATTATACATTACATTACAAAATATACTTTCTCAGAATGATTTACTTTAGTTTAAATACTTTGCAAATAGGCAATAGACTTTTAAGTACAGTAGTTACAGTTGTTGCAATGGGCAACACAATTTCAAACACAATGCAACATTGAGCTCAATGTGAATTTCTAGTTAAATGCAATTAGTTACTTTATGGATTACTTTTCTAACCACAGGACTGGATCCTAGATTCAGTCCTGGGACATCTCCTGTAAACAGTTGAGTAAAAGCGTTTTGGTTACAGTAGTGATTTTTAAGGAATATTATTGTATTTTAAAAGTTGACAGAAACTTTTTCACATAGAATCACCAATGTTATCCTATGGGAGGAAATTCACTTAGCAGGTAAGTAGTGTTATCGTTACTTTTTCTTACTCAGTGGTCGATCCTGGTTCCAGCACTGGTGCATCTCCTGTAAACAGTTGAAAGAATGCGTTTAAGTCATACAGGCGATTTTTAAGGAATATTAGTAGTTTGTGAAAATCGACACTTTGAAACTTTTCTGCTGAAAACCAGACAATGGATTCCTATGGAAGGAAATACAAGTTACTGGTAAGTACGGTTAGAATTACTTTTCAGGGTCAGTGCTGGGCTAAAAGATGCAGCACTGGGTTCTCTCCTGATAACAGGTGAGTAAATCGGAATTCGTAGTTCGGCTGATTTTAGAGGAATATTATAAAGTTCCAAATCTCCACACTTAGAAGAATTTCCAAGTGAAACCAGTCAATGTTAGCCTATGGAAGGAAATTCAAGTTACTGGTAAGTACGGTTAAAATTACTTTTCAGGCTCAGTACTGGGCTCAAAGATGCAGCACTGAGGTCTCTCCTGATAACAGGTGAGTAAATCGGAATTCGTAGTTCTGCTGATTTTAGAGGAATATGTGTATGTTTCAAAAATAGACACAAACTTTTTCAGCAAAAAGCAGGCAAGGATATCCTATGGAAGGAAATTCAAGTTACTGGTAAGTACGGTTAAAATTACTTTTCAGGCTCAGTACTGGGCTCAAAGATGCAGCACTGGGTTCTCTCCTGATAACAGGTGAGTAAATCGGAATTCGTAGTTCGGCTGATTTTAGAGGAATATTATAAAGTTCCAAAACTCCACACTTAGAAGAATTTCCAAGTGAAACCAGTCAATGTTAGCCTATGGAAGGAAATTCAAGTTACTGGTAAGTACGGTTAAAATTACTTTTCAGGATCAGTACTGGGCTCAAAGATGCAGCACTGAGGTCTCTCCTGATAACAGGTGAGTAAATCGAAATTCGTAGTTCGGCTGATTTTAGAGGAATATTTGCACAATGGTGAAGGAAGGGGGTGGGGCCTGAGGTGACATGTCTGCAAACACGCCCTGTGGCGCGTTTTAAGTTGGAGAATTAATTCCTCCTCAATCTCGAGGGTCCCTAGGGGCCAACTAGCCCACCAGGTACCTCCAGTATGCGCCAGAGATCTGCGTTGCAGAGAGGTGTTCAGAGGCCACACCCATTTTTACAACACTCTGCAACGCAGCTCCGTGGCGCTTACTGGAGGTACCTGGTGGGCTAGTTGGCCCCCAGGGACCCTCAGGATTGAAGGGGATTTAAATCCCCATCTTAAAACGCGCCACGGGCCAAGTCCCGGGGGCATGCGGGGTTTATTTATAATATGTGGGGGGCCTCTAAGGCCCCCCCAAGCCCCGGGGACCGCCACCCCCCGGGGCTTCTTTTTTTAAATTATAATCGCCTGTGTGGGGGGGGCTCCAGCCCCCCCACACGCCCCGGGGACCGCCACCTCCCCGGGGCACTAAAGATTTAAATATGGGGGTCCGTTACGGACCCCCAAGAGCCCCGTGGACCACCACCTCCCCGGGGCTTTGAATACGTTGGGAGGGGGCCGCGCGGCCCCCCTCCTGGAGCCCTTGATGGCCCTGGGGACCATCACCCCCCAGGGCCGGCTCCTGCAGTGTCCCGGGGTGCCTACCCCCGGGACACTGTATTTTGCTATGACAGGACGGGAGCCTCGCGGCTCCCGTCCTGTCATTGCAAACTGCTTTGGATATTGGAAGAGAGAGCAGGAAACCTGCTCTCTCTTCCAATATCCAAAGCACATTGCTTTTCCACACGGGGAGCTGCATGTTAGCAGCTCCCCATGTGGAAAAGCAATGCCGGCTCCCGCAGTACGCGGGGAGCCGTCAGGGTCCGTGGGGGAGTTGGGGTCCCCCCACGGACCCCAAAGGATAGGGCCAGCCCCGGGGGATGAGGTCCCCGGGGCAAGTAGTGGCATGATTGGCCCACCCAATTAACAACGAAGCGCGGGAGACCTAGGGGGTCAGGGTGTTTTTACCCTGCCCCCTTTTTGCGCTTTGCGCACTTGTTTTTCTCTTTTCTTGTTCCTCGGTTCTACCGAGGAACAAGATGGCTGCCAACACTTCCCGGTTTGGAGTGTTGACAGCCAATTAGCATGCAGCTCGTGATCGGGAGGGTGCGCGGACCCTACGCGGCCATAGATATATATGTGATTTTCCTTTTGATTTTCTCGGGAACTACTGAACGGATTTACACCATTTAACAAAAAGGGTTCTTTCTGAACCAAGAACTACCTCTTTGCCAAATTTGGTGTAATTCCGTTCAGCAGTTCGGGCTGTAGCCATGGCTAAATTTTCCTATGGGAAAATGAATGGGGAAACACGTTTTGGGACCCCACTTTTATCTCAGCCCCCGCTTGACGAATCAAACCGAGACTTTCAGGATAGGAGCCGACCGGAGCGGGCCATAAAGTTTGAAAATTTCGGGAAGATTCGTCAACTCGACGCAAGAGTTATTTCAAATAGAATGTTGCGGATTTCCTATGGAAAATAGGTCCTAACTATAACTATCTACTGGCGACCGCCAGTAGATAATATATATATATATTCACTGAAAAAACCATAGGTTTCAGATAAGTTATAGTTAGAAATTAGCATTTAAAAACCTTTGAAATTCACTGAAAAAACCATAGGTTTTAGGGACAGTTATAGTTAGTTGGACAATGCACTCGTACAAAACCCATGAAATTCCCCCGTTATAGTTAGTTCAGCTAACTATAACTCGCGCCCCCGCAATGCACTGCTGATGACGTCACATATTACATCACTCATGACATGGTCAGTGACATCACTGATGACATCACTGATGACATCTCAAATGACATCACTGATGACATCATCCAGTGACTGTGTGTTTCTGTAAAGTTTAAATATTTTTAATATATATAGGGAAAGGCGTATTGAAGAATGAGTGGGTGTATAAGTGTGTGTATGGATGATTTAGTAGGTGCGTGACTAATTCTATAAGTGAGTGATTAAACGTATCTTACTGAATGCATGGGTTAGTGACTAAACTGGGTTAATGTCTGTATCTGTCTGTTGCTGTGTAAGTGGCTGCATGGGTTTGTGAATAGCTACATGAGTGTCTATAAGAGTTATTGATTTGTTGTCTGAGTATCTGTATGGGTGCCTGAGTGTTTGTGTGGATGGGGTGTGTGCGACTGTGCATAGATGTGTGAGTGGGTGATTCACTGGGTGGATGGTTTCAAGAGTGCATCTGTGATAGACTGTATGGGTGGGTAAGTGTGTGTAAGAGTGTGTTAGTGAGTGAATGTATGTCCCAGTGGTACATGTGTGAGTAACTACATATGTGAAAGGCAGTATATATGTGTATTGGAGTATATAAATAGCTATAAGCGAGAGTGAGTGATTGTGATAGTGGCTGTATGGATGAGTGTGTGCTTGTATCAGTGATTGTATAAGAGCGTAACAATGTTCTAGTATTTGTATGATTAAGTGAGCTGGTGTGTGTATAACTGTATAGGTGAGTAAATGGCAGTGTGTTTAATTATTTGCATGACTGACTAGGTGTGTGAGTACCTCTATGGATGAGTGGCGGTGTTTGAGTGTCTATATAGGAGTAAGAGTGCATATGATTGTCCTGTACTGAGTGACCATAAGTATGAGTGACTGTACGGGTGAGTGAGTGGATGTGTGTGTGTAGACCTAAGAATCAGTGAGTGGGTATGTAGTTATTGGTGTTGGAGTGTCTATGGTTTTGCGAATGGCAGTCTGTAATTTAGAGTGGGTGTATCAAAGGTTATATTAGGGTGTGAGAAGATGCATGAAATTATCACATGGATGATGTCATCAGTGATGTCATTTGAGATGTCATCAGTGATGTCATCAGTGATGTCACTGACCATGTCATGAGTGATGTAATATGTGACGTCATCAGCAGTGCATTGCGGGGCGCGAGTTATAGTTAGCTGAACTAACTATAACGGGGGAATTTCACGGGTTTTGTACGAGTGCAATGTCCAACTAACTATAACTGTCCCTAAAACCTATGGTTTTTTCAGTGAATTTCAAAGGTTTTGTAAATGCTAATTTCTAACTATAACTTATCTGAAACCTATGGTTTTTTCAGTGAATTTCAAAGGTTTTTTAAATGCTAATTCCTAACTATAACATGTCTGAAACCTACGGTTTTTTCAGTGAATTTCAAAGGTTTTGTAAATGACAATTTTTAAATGTATTAATTGTTATATTAATTTTTTTCATACTGATTTATTACATTTTTAGAATTTTTTTTTAACATATTTTATTTTTTAAATTACATTGTAATTACATTATACATTACATTACAAAAAATACTTTCTCAGAATGAATTACTTTAGTTTAAATACTTTGCACATAGGCAATAGACTTTTAAGTACAGTAGTTACAGTTGTTGCAATGGGCACCACATTTTCAAACACAATGCAACATTCAGCTCAATGTGAATTTCTAGTTAAATGCAATTAGTTACTTTATGGATTACTTTTCTAACCACAGGACTGGATCCTAGATTCAGTCCTGGTACATCTCCTGTAAACAGTTGAGTAAAAGCGTTTTGGTTACAGTCGTGATATTTAAGCAATATTATTGTATTTTAAAAGTTGACACTTAGAAACTTTTTCTCATAGAATCACCAATGTTATCCTATGGAAGGAAATTCACTTAGCAGGTAAAAACTGTTATCGTTACTTTTTCTTACTCAGTGTTGGATCCTGGATCCAGCACTGGTGCATCTCCTGTAAACAGTTGAAAGAATGCGTTTAAGTCATACAGGCGATTTTTAAGGAATATTTGTAGTTTGTGAAAATCGACACTTTGAAACTTTTCTGCTGAAAACCAGACAATGGATTCCTATGGAAGAAAATATAAGTTACTGGTAAGTACGGTTAAAATTACTTTTCAGGACCAGTACTGGGCTGAAAGATGCAGCACTGAGGTCTCTCCTGTTAACAGGTGAGTAAATCGAAATTCGTATTTCGGCTGATTTTAGAGGAATATTTGTATGTTTCAAAAATCAACACTTAGAAACTTTTTCAGCAAAAAGCAGGCAATGATATCCTATGGAAGGAAATACAAGTTACTGGTAAGTACGGTTAGAATTACTTTTGAGGATCAGTACTGGGCTGAAAGATGCAGCACTGAGGTCTCTCCTGATAACAGGTGAGTAAATCGGAATTCGTATTTCGGCTGATTTTAGAGGAATATTTTAAAGTTCCAAAACTCCACACTTAGAAGAATTTCCAAGTGAAACCAGTCAATGTTAGCCTATGGAAGGAAATTCAAGTTACTGGTAAGTACGGTTAAAATTACTTTTCAGGATCAGTACTGGGCTGAAAGATACAGCACTGAGGTCTCTCCTGATAACAGGTGAGTAAATCGGAATTCGTATTTCGGCTGATTTTAGAGGAATATTTGCACAATGGTGAAGGAAGGGGGTGGGGCCTGAGGTGACATGTCTGCAAACACGCCCTGTGGTGCGTTTTAAGTTGGAGAATTAATTCCTCCTCAATCTCGAGGGTCCCTAGGGGCCAACTAGCCCACCAGGTACCTCCAGTATGCGCCAGAGATCTGCGTTGCAGAGAGGTGTTCAGAGGCCACACCCATTTTTACAACACTCTGCAACGCAGCTCCGTGGCGCTTACTGGAGGTACCTGGTGGGCTAGTTGGCCCCCAGGGACCCTCAGGATTGAAGGGGATTTAAATCCCCATCTTAAAACGCGCCACGGGCCAAGTCCCGAGGGCATGCGGGGTTTATTTATAATATGTGGGGGCCTCTAAGGCTCCCCAAGCCCGGGGACCGCCACCCCCGGGGCTTCTTTTTTAAATTATAATCGCCTGTGTGGGGGCGGGCTCCAGCCCCCCACACGCCCCGGGACCGCCACCTCCCGGGGCACTAAAGATTTAAATATGGGGGTCCGTTACGGACCCCAAGAGCCCCGTGGACCACCACCTCCCCGGGGCTTTGAATAAGTTGGGAGGGGGGCCGCGCGGCCCCCCTCCTGGAGCCCTTGATGGCCCTGGGGACCATCACCCCCCAGGGCCGGCTCCTGCAGTGTCCCGGGGTGCCTACCCCGGGACACTGTATTTTGCTATGACAGGACGGGAGCCTCGCGGCTCCGTCCTGTCATTGCAAACTGCTTTGGATATTGGAAGAGAGAGCAGGAAACCTGCTCTCTCTTCCAATATCCAAAGCACATTGCTTTCCACACGGGGAGCTGCATGTTAGCAGCTCCCCATGTGGAAAGCAATGCCGGCTCCCGCAGTACGCGGGGAGCCGTCAGGGTCCGTGGGGGAGTTGGGGTCCCCCCACGGACCCCAAAGGATAGGGCCAGCCCTGGGGGATGAGGTCCCCGGGGCAAGTAGTGGCATGATTGGTCCACCCAATTAACAACGAAGCGCGGCAGACCTAGGGGGTCAGGGTGTTTTTACCCTGCCCCCTTTTTGCGCTTTGCGCACTTGTTTTTCTCTTTTCTTGTTCCTCGGTTCTACCGAGGAACAAGATGGCTGCCAACACTTCCCGGTTTGGAGTGTTGACAGCCAATTAGCATGCAGCTCGTGATCGGGAGGGTGCGCGGACCCTACGCGGCCATAGATATATATGTGATTTTCCTTTTGATTTTCTCGGGAACTACTGAACGGATTTACACCATTTAACAAAAGGGTTCTTTCTGAACCAAGAACTACCTCTTTGCCAAATTTGGTGTAATTCCGTTCAGCAGTTCGGGCTGTAGCCGTGGCTAAATTTTCCTATGGGAAAATGAATGGGGAAACACGTTTTGGGACCCCACTTTTATCTCAGCCCCCGCTTGACGAATCAAACCGAGACTTTCAGGATAGGAGCCGACCGGAGCGGGCCATAAAGTTTGAAAATTTCGGGAAGATTCGTCAACCGACGCAAGAGTTATTTCAAATAGAATGTTGCGGATTTCCTATGGAAAATAGGTCCTAACTATAACTATCTACTGGCGACCGCCAGTAGATAATATATATATATATTCACTGAAAAAACCATAGGTTTCAGATAAGTTATAGTTAGAAATTAGCATTTAAAAAACCTTTGAAATTCACTGAAAAAACCATAGGTTTTAGGGACAGTTATAGTTAGTTGGACATTGCACTCGTACAAAACCCATGAAATTCCCCGTTATAGTTAGTTCAGCTAACTATAACTCGCGCCCGCAATGCACTGCTGATGACGTCACATATTACATCACTCATGACATGGTCAGTGACATCACTGATGACATCACTGATGACATCTCAAATGACATCACTGATGACATCATCCAGTGACTGTGTGTTTCTGTAAAGTTTAAATATTTTTAATATATATAGGGAAAGGCGTATTGAAGAATGAGTGGGTGTATAAGTGTGTGTATGGATGATTTAGTAGGTGCGTGACTAATTCTATAAGTGAGTGATTAAACGTATCTTACTGAATGCATGGGTTAGTGACTAAACTGGGTTAATGTCTGTATCTGTCTGTTGCTGTGTAAGTGGCTGCATGGGTTTGTGAATAGCTACATGAGTGTCTATAAGAGTTATTGATTTGTTGTCTGAGTATCTGTATGGGTGCCTGAGTGTTTGTGTGGATGGGGTGTGTGCGACTGTGCATAGATGTGTGAGTGGGTGATTCACTGGGTGGATGGTTTCAAGAGTGCATCTGTGATAGACTGTATGGGTGGGTAAGTGTGTGTAAGAGTGTGTTAGTGAGTGAATGTATGTCCCAGTGGTACATGTGTGAGTAACTACATATGTGAAAGGCAGTATATATGTGTATTGGAGTATATAAATAGCTATAAGCGAGAGTGAGTGATTGTGATAGTGGCTGTATGGATGAGTGTGTGCTTGTATCAGTGATTGTATAAGAGCGTAACAATGTGCTAGTATTTGTATGATTAAGTGAGCTGGTGTGTGTATAACTGTATAGGTGAGTAAATGGCAGTGTGTTTAATTATTTGCATGACTGACTAGGTGTGTGAGTACCTCTATGGATGAGTGGCGGTGTTTGAGTGTCTATATAGGAGTAAGAGTGCATATGATTGTCCTGTACTGAGTGACCATAAGTATGAGTGACTGTACGGGTGAGTGAGTGGATGTGTGTGTGTAGACCTAAGAATCAGTGAGTGGGTATGTAGTTATTGGTGTTGGAGTGTCTATGGTTTTGCGAATGGCAGTCTGTAATTTAGAGTGGGTGTATCAAAGGTTATATTAGGGTGTGAGAAGATGCATGAAATTATCACATGGATGATGTCATCAGTGATGTCATTTGAGATGTCATCAGTGATGTCATCAGTGATGTCACTGACCATGTCATGAGTGATGTAATATGTGACGTCATCAGCAGTGCATTGCGGGGCGCGAGTTATAGTTAGCTGAACTAACTATAACGGGGGAATTTCACGGGTTTTGTACGAGTGCAATGTCCAACTAACTATAACTGTCCCTAAAACCTATGGTTTTTTCAGTGAATTTCAAAGGTTTTGTAAATGCTAATTTCTAACTATAACTTATCTGAAATCTATGGTTTTTTCAGTGAATTTCAAAGGTTTTTAAATGCTAATTCCTAACTATAACATGTCTGAAACCTACGGTTTTTCAGTGAATTTCAAAGGTTTTGTAAATGACAATTTTTAAATGTATTAATTGTTATATTAATTTTTTTCATACTGATTTATTACATTTTTATAATTTTTTTTTTTAACATATTTTATTTTTTAAATTACATTGTAATTACATTATACATTACATTACAAAAAATACTTTCTCAGAATGAATTACTTTAGTTTAAATACTTTGCACATAGGCAATAGACTTTTAAGTACAGTAGTTACAGTTGTTGCAATGGGCACCACATTTTCAAACACAATGCAACATTCAGCTCAATGTGAATTTCTAGTTAAATGCAATTAGTTATTTATGGATTACTTTTCTAACCACAGGACTGGATCCTAGATTCAGTCCTGGTACATCTACTGTAAACAGTTAAGTAAAAGCGTTTTGGTTACAGTCGTGATTTTTAAGGAATATTATTGTATTTTAAAAGTTGACACTTAGAAACTTTTTCTCATAGAATCACCAATGTTATCCTATGGAAGGAAATTCACTTAGCAGGTAAAAACTGTTATCGTTACTTTTTCTTACTCAGTGTTGGATCCTGGATCCAGCACTGGTGCATCTCCTGTAAACAGTTGAAAGAATGCGTTTAAGTCATACAGGCGATTTTTAAGGAATATTTGTAGTTTGTGAAAATCGACACTTTGAAACTTTTCTGCTGAAAACCAGACAATGGATTCCTATGGAAGAAAATATAAGTTACTGGTAAGTACGGTTAAAATTACTTTTCAGGACCAGTACTGGGCTGAAAGATGCAGCACTGAGGTCTCTCCTGTTAACAGGTGAGTAAATCAAAATTCGTATTTCGGCTTATTTTAGAGGAATATTTGTATGTTTCAAAAATCAACACTTAGAAACTTTTTCAGCAAAAAGCAGGCAATGATATCCTATGGAAGGAAATTCAAGTTACTGGTAAGTACGGTTAAAATTACTTTTGAGGATCAGTACTGGGCTGAAAGATGCAGCACTGAGGTCTCTCCTGATAACAGGTGAGTAAATCGGAATTCGTATTTCGGCTGATTTTAGAGGAATATTTTAAAGTTCCAAAAATCCACACTTAGAAGAATTTCCAAGTGAAACCAGTCAATGTTAGCCTATGGAAGGAAATTCAAGTTACTGGTAAGTACAGTTAAAATTACTTTTCAGGACCAGTACTGGGCTGAAAGATACAGCACTGAGGTCTCTCCTGATAACAGGTGAGTAAATCGGAATTCGTATTTCGGCTGATTTTAGAGGAATATTTTAAAGTTCCAAAACTCCACACTTAGAAGAATTTCCAAGTGAAACCAGTCAATGTTAGCCTATGGAAGGAAATTCAAGTTACTGGTAAGTACGGTTAAAATTACTTTTCAGGATTAGTACTGGGCTGAAAGATGCAGCACTGAGGTCTCTCCTGATAACAGGTGAGTAAATCAGAATTCGTATTTCGGCTGATTTTAGAGGAATATTTGCACAATGGTGAAGGGAGGGGCGGGGCCTGAGGTGACATCTGTGCAAACGCGCCCCGTGGCGCGTTTTAAGTTGGGGGATTAAGTCCCCTTGAATCATGAGGGTCCCTACGGGCCAACTAGCCCACCAGGAACCTCCAGTATGCGCCAGGGGGCTGCGTTGCAGAGACATGTACAGAGGCCACACCCCTTTTTACACCTCTCTGCAACGCAGCTCTGTGGCGCTTTCTGGACGTACCTGTTGGGCTAGTTGGCCCCAAGGGACCCTCAGGATTGAAGGGGATTTAATTCCCCATCTTAAAACGCGCCACGGGGCCTGTTTGCACACATGTCACCTGAAGCCCCGCCCCCTCCCTTCACCACTGTGCAAACGCGCCCGTGGCGCGTTTTAAGTCGGGGATTAACTCCCCTTGAATCCTGAGGGTCCCTGGGGTGCAACTAGCCCACCATATACCTCCAAAAGCGCCACAGAGCTGCGTTGCAGAGAGGTGTAAAAGGGGCGTGGCCTCTGTACACCTCTCTGCAAGGCAGCCCCTGGCGCATACTGGAGGTTCCTGGTGGGCTAGTTGGCCTCAGGGACCCCAGTATTCAAGGGGAATTCGTTCCCCTCTGCAAACGCGCCAGGGGCGCGTTTGCAGAGTGGTGAAGGAAGGGGCGGGGCCTGCGGGCCCGATCGTTCGTTTTTTTCTCCCTGAAGGGGGCTGTGTGGCCCCCTTCCTTTTTCCTATTTTTAGGCCCTGGGGACCCCATCCCCCAGGGCCTTACCCTTTTTTTTAATTAAAATTTAAAAAAAAACGGGAAGGGGGCCGCGTGGCCCCCTTCCCTGGGCCTGTATTGGCCCCGGGACCCCATCCCCCGGGGCATGGCCTCTTTTTTTATTTGGAGGGGGCTGCGTGGCCCCCTCCTCAGGCCATTTAAGGCCCCGGGGACCCCATCCCCCGGGGCAAGGCCTTGCACTTTTTTTTTTTTTTTACCTTTGGGGAGGGGGCTGCGTGGCCCCCTCCGTGGCCACTTATGGTCCCGGGGACCCCATCCCCGGGGCCTGGCCTCTCGTTGGGGACTGTGGGGGTCCCCAAACCCCCACAGTCCCGCCGGCTCCCCGTGTCCTACGGGAGCCGGCATTGCTTTACACATGGGGAGCAGCTAACATGCTGCTCCCATGTGGAAAAGCAATCAGCTTTGGATATTGGAAGAGAGAGCAGGTTTCCTGCTCTCTCTTCCAATATCCAAAGCAGTTTGCAATGACAGGACGGGAGCCGCGAGGCTCCCGTCCTGTCATTGCAAACAGCAGTGTCCCGGGGTAGGCACCCCGGGACACTGCAGGAGCCAGCCCTGGGGGTGGCGGTCCCCAGGGCCACCACAGGCTCCAGGAGGGGCCGCGCGGCCCCCTCCTTACATTTTGAAAGCCCCGGGAGGTGGTGGTCCCCGGGGCTTGGGGGTCCAAAACGGACCCCCATTGTAATTTTCTTAGTGCCCCGGGAGGTGGTGGTCCCCGGGGCGTGTGGGGGCTGGAGCCCCCCACACAGGTTAATCAAAAATAAAAAGAAGCCCCGGGAGGTGGCGGTCCTCGGGGCTGCGGGAGGGCTCAGAGCCCTCCCGCACCATTACACATAAAGCCCCGGGGGTGGTGGTCCCCGGGCTTGGGGGCCCCTAGAGGCCCCCACACATAAAATTAACCCCCCCAGCATGCCCCCGGGACTTGGCCCACCCGGGGCCAATTAACATCGAAGCGCGGAGACCGCGCTCGATTTTTTTTTCGGCAGGATTCGCGCACCCTGAACGCATTCTGCTGATTTTTAAAAAAAAAATTTCTTTTTTGCCCAGGGGTCCTTGTGGGACCCCCTGAGCAGACCTAGGGGGTCATGGTGTTTCTACCCTGCCCCCTTTGTGCGCTTTGCGCACTTGTTTCTGTCCCTCGGTTCTACCGAGGACAAAATGGCTGCCAACACTTCCTGATTTGGAGTGTTGACAGCCAATTAGCATGCAGCTCGTGATCGGGAGGGTGCGCGAATCCGACGCGGCCATAGATATATATGTACTTTTACTTTTGATTTTCTCAGCAACTACTGAACGGATTTACACCATTTAACAAAAAGGGTTCTTTCTGAACCAAGAACTACCTCTTTGCCAAATTTGGTGTAATTCCGTTCAGCAGTTCGGGCTGTAGCCGTGTCTAAAGTTTCCTATGGAAAATTGCATGGGGAAAACGCGTTTTGGGACCTTCCTTTTTTCTCGGCCCCCGCTTGACGAATCCCCCCGAGACTTTCAGGGTAGGACCGGACCGGAGCGCCCCACAAAGTTTGAAAATTTTGCGAAGATACGTCAACCGGCAAGAGAGTTATTTCAAATAGAATGTCGCGGATTTCCTATGGATAATAGGTTGTAACTATAACTATCTACTGGCGACCGCCAGTAGATAATATATATATATATATATATATATATATATATATATATAATATATATATATATATATATATATATATATATATATATATATATATATATATATATATATATATATATATATATATATATATATATATATCATACAAAGGTGCCCAAAAGCGAAGACACAACCAACAGCAGGCGAATCCAGCTACTGCAGAATCCTTTATTCAAGCAAAAACCGGCATGACATTGAAAATTTCCTTTGCCTTTCCCCCAACGCGTTTCGGAGCTCCTGCTCCTTGCTCACGGGGCCGGCATTTGAATGGGCAAATGCGCGCGAAGATCAAGTCTTGTAAATAGCATATCTCGCCCTCCAATGGGCTTTTATGATCAAGGCTTCATGGGACTTGTAGTCTTGCGCTGAAATATTACCCTGCATGGGTTCTGCCTCACACAACATGATTGTCAAGACTCTCGATCCAGTGTAAAGTCGGTTCTGAATTAGCACAGACCTGCCATTCTGCTATCCGATTGTTGGAATCACCAATCACCAGCCCGCCAAACAGTCAGGGCAGTGGTGCTGTTCAGGGCAGTGGTGCTGTCTTCCCGACCTGGACAGGCCGGAATATATCATACAAAGATGCCCAAAAGCGAAGACGCAACCAACAGCAGGCGAATCCAGCTACTGCAGAATCCTTTATTCAAGCAAAAACCGGCATGACACTGAAAATTTCCCTTGCCTTTCCCCCAACGCGTTTCGGAGCTCCTGCTCCTTGCTCATGGGGCCGGCATTTGAATGGGCAGATGCGCGCGAAGAACAAGTCTCGTAATTAGCATATCTCGCCCTCCAATGGGCTTTTATGATCAAGGCTTCATGGGACTTGTAGTCCTTGCACTGAAATATTACCCTGCATGGGTTCTGCCTCACATAACATGATTGTCAAGACTCTCGATAGAGCCTCCAGTGTAAAGTCGGTTCTGAATTAGCACAGACCTGCCATTCTGCTATCCGATTGTTGGAATCTCCAATCAGCAGCCCGCCAAACAGTCCGGGCAGTGGTGCTGTCTTCCCAACCTGGACAGGCCGGAATATATCATACAAAGATGCCCAAAAGCGAAGACGCAACCAACAGCAGGCGAATCCAGCTACTGCAGAATCCTTTAATCAAGCAAAAACCGGCATGACATTGAAAATTTCCTTTGCCTTTCCCCCAACGCGTTTCGGAGCTCCTGCTCCTTGCTCACGGGGCCGGCATTTGAATGGGCAGATGCACACGAAGAACAAGTCTTGTAATTAGCATACCTCGCCCTCCAATGGGCTTTTATGATCAAGGCTTCATGGAACTTGTAGTCCTTGCACTGAAATATTACCCTGCATGGGTTCTGCCTCACACAACATGATTGTCAAGACTCTCGATAGAGCCTCCAGTGTAAAGTTGGTTCTGAATTAGCACAGACCTGCCATTCTGCTATCCGATAGTTGGAATCTCCAATCAGCAGCCCGCCAAACAGTCTGGGCAGTGGTGCTGTCTTCCCGACCTGGACAGGCCGGAATATATCATACAAAGGTGCCCAAAAGCGAAGACGCAACCAACAGCAGGCGAATGCAGCTACTGCAGAATCCTTTATTCAAGCAAAAACCGGCATGACATTGAAAATTTCCTTTGCCTTTCCCCCAATGCCTTTCGGAGCTCCTGCTCCTTGCTCACGGGGCCGGCATTTGAATGGGCAGATGCGCGCGAAGAACAAGTCTTGTAATTAGCATATCTCGCCCTCCAATGGGCTTTTATGATCAAGGCTTCATGGGACTTGTAGTCCTTGGGCTGAAATATTACCCTGCATGGGTTCTGCCTCCACAACATGATTGTCAAGACTCTCGATAGAGCCTCCAGTGTAAAGTCGGTTCTGAATTAGCACAGACCTGCCATTCTGCTATCCGATTGTTGGAATCTCCAATCAGCAGCCCGCCAAACAGTCCGGGCAGTGGTGCTGTCTTCCTGACCTGGACAGGCCGGAATATATCATACAAAGGTGCCCAAAAGCAAAGACGCAACCAACAGCAGGCGAATCCAGCTACTGCAGAATCCTTTATTCAAGCAAAAACCGGCATGACATTGAAAATTTCCTTTGCCTTTCCCCCAACGCGTTTCGGAGCTCCTGCTCCTTGCTCACGGGGCCGGCATTTGAATGGGCAGATGCGCGCGAAGAACAAGTCTTGTAATTAGCATATCTCGCCCTCCAATGGGCTTTTATGATCAAGGATTCATGGGACTTGTAGTCCTTGCGCTGAAATACTACCCTGCATGGGTTCTGCCTCACACAACATGATTGTCAAGACTCTCGATAGAGCCTCCAGGGTAAAGTCGGTTCTGAATTAGCACAGACCTGCCATTCTGCTATCCGATTATTGGAATCTCCAATCAGCAGCCCGTCAAACAGTCCGGGCAGTGGTGCTGTCTTCCCGACCTGGACAGGCCGGAATATATCATACAAAGGTGCCCAAAAGCGAAGACGCAACCAACAGCTGTTGGCTGTTAGAGAGGTCGTACCTGTTGGCAACTTACAGGAGACACCTCCGCTCCTCATAGTTTGTAAAGATTTTATTTTTAATTACCCTTTCGCTCGTCTTTGCTGCTATTCTGTTCCTAATATCGTTTTTAATGAATTGTATGAATTTGATGTCCTTTTAAGTCTTTTTACCTGCACTTTGCACTGGGAGCTGTGTCTCAGCTTGGGGAGGGCTTGAGTACGCATGCGCAGGGTTAGCGCTTCAGCTGTTGAGCTTCGCCAAGGAACGCCTATAAGTCACAGCTGATGCGACTGCGCAGCGGCTGTTAGAGAGGTCGTACCTGTTGGCAACTTACAGGAGACACCTCCGCTCCTCATAGTTTGTAAAGATTTTATTTTTAATTACCCTTTCGATCGTCTTTGCTGCTATTCTGTTCCTAATATCGTTTTTAATGAATTGTATGAATTTGATGTCCTTTTAAGTCTTTTTACCTGCACTTTGCACTGGGAGCTGTGTCTCAGCTTGGGGAGGGCTTGAGCACGCATGCGCAGGGTTAGCGCTTCAGCTGTTGAGCTTCGCCAAGGAACGCCTATAAGTCACAGCTGATGCGACCGCGCAGCGGCTGTTAGAGAGGTCGTACCTGTTGGCAACTTACAGGAGACACCTCCGCTCCTCATAGTTTGTAAAGATTTTATTTTTAATTACCCTTTCGCTCGTCTTTGCTGCTATTCTGTTCCTAATATCGTTTTTAATGAATTGTATGAATTTGATGTCCTTTTAAGTCTTTTTACCTGCACTTTGCACTGGGAGCTGTGTCTCAGCTGGGGAGGGCTTGAGTACGCATGCGCAGGGTTAGCGCTTCAGCTGTTGAGCTTCGCCAAGGAACGCCTATAAGTCACAGCTGATGCGACCGCGCAGCGGACGCGCCGCTGGCGCGCCAAAGGCGCGCCTAAGGCAAGCCCGTCTGCGGCCGTCCGCGTCCATTCGGGCCCAGGGGCCAGTCCCCCTGTTCCCCATCCCTCAGCCCAATATGTCTACTCCCCAGCTCAGCTGTATTCGCTAAACATAGCACCGGATCCTCAATGTATTCACTCCATTGTATTAGAGAATAATCAGAAGAAATGTTCACATTGTTTATTTGAGCCCCCAGGACCCCTCATACACAAGCTCGTATAGAGAAACATTTTAGCTTCTTGCTGCTGAATTGCAGATCCCTTCCGAAACATTCCACCGAGATATCATTACTATTATCTGACCTTGATCCAGAAGTGCTATTTCTCACAGAGACGTGGCTCTCGGCAAGCTCAGAACCGGATATTGTCGGAGCCCTCCCTCCGGGCTACTCTATTCAAAAATTAGATAGAAAGACAGGTATAGGTGGTGGCATTGCCATCATCTATAAAAACCACTTGACCTGCCGCCTGTTAGGTAGCCCAGTAGTAGAATGTGAGAATGTTCACTTTTCTATTGAATTCACCCCAGCACTGTCTTTTTCAGGGATTCTTATTTACCGCCCTCCAGGGAGGATGGGTCAATTTTGTGATTCCCTATTGGAGGCTATCAGTGACCTTGTTAATACCAACGCTAATTTTACGCTTCTTGGGGATCTCAATATCCATTTTGATGACCCTTCGGCATTGACTGCCACTGATCTTGCCCAAGACCTTGCGTCTTTTCAATTGCAACAAAAAGTCCTCCTACCTACACATTCTAAGGGCCATCTTCTTGACCCAATTTTTTCCACGCTGAATGACATAATAGGGAAAACTCCCATCCCTTTACCCTGGTCGGACCATTTTCTAGTCCCTTTTTATGGTCCCCGATGTGCACCCAAGGTCATACTCAGCCCTCTCGAGTGTTCAATCGTCCCTGGTCTAAGATCTCAGTGGAGAAATGGTCTCAGGAACTTAATAAGAGTCTTCCTGCCCCACACACCAACCCGGTAACTGCTTATAACCGCTTCACCTCCTGGATCGAAGGATCCCTTAATTTAGTGCTTCCAAAAAATCTTTTCAAAAAAAGAGTGGATCTAATATATCAGCATGGTATACCCCCGAGTTACGTCTCCTCAAAAAATTATGTAAAAAGAGGGAGAGGCTCTGGAGGAAAGAATACTCGTCTAATAAGAAAGCAGAATATAGAGCAACCTTACGGTCATATAAGGCGGAAATCAAAAAGGCACAAGCATCCTATTTTGAGGAGCAGATCCTTTCCGCAGCCAACTCCCATAGAGAAATTTTCCGGATTACCAAATCATTACTGAGAGTTCCGGACCCACCGACTTTCCCTGATCGCTCGGGATTTCGGTGCAATAATCTCGCTCAATTCTTCTTCGAAAAAGAACAAAATATTCTTAAAAACCTCCCGGTGAAAGATAATGCATTTATCACGAATTCCACTTATCCTTCCCAAGCTAAGAATGTACCCCCTTGGAGGTTTTTGAACCTTTGTCTTTGGATTCCCTGTTACCCATACTGGCCTCCGTTAAAGTGGGTCCCCACTTGACCCCGCTCCTCTAAATATTTTGAAATTGGCCGCCCCTATTATTGCCCCTTACATTCTTAGCATGCTTAACGCCTCCTTTTCCTCGGGCCTGATCCCGTCCGATTGGAAAAGAGCTATGGTGAAAGCCCTACTGAAGAAACCTCACCTTGACTCTAAGGATCTTGGTAATTATAGGCCCATCTCGCTCCTTCCAGGAGTGAGTAAAATCACTGAAAAATATGTGAACACTACTCTTTCAGCGTTTCTTGAGTCACATGATCTGCTCCACCCATCTCAAACTGGTTTCCGCCCACGTCAAGGGACTGAAACCGCCTTACTTATGGTGGTAGAGGAAGCAAGGAAGATCCTTGACTCAGGAGGTTCTTCAGCTATCATCCTCCTTGATTTAAGTGCGGCCTTTGATACGGTGAACCACCAAATTCTGGTTCACCGTCTCAGGAATGTAGGGGTGTCAGGTCTGGCTCTCTCCTGGATCGAGTCTTTCCTGGAAGGCAGGACCTTCCAGGTGTTCGAAGACGATATTGTATCTGACCCTCTGCCTTTGCAATGTGGGGTTCCTCAGGGCTCCTCCCTGAGCCCGACATTATTTAATGTTTATATGGCCCCTTTGGCGGATTCAGTAGCTCCTTTTGGAGTCCACATTGTGTCCTATGCTGACGATACACAGCTGGTCGTGGCTCTGAACCAAGTTAACCAGTCACCCACCGACCTCCACACTTGCCTAGCAGAAGTGGCAAAATGGATGAGTTTCTCCCATCTCAAACTCAACGGCGAAAAAACCGAAATAATGCTTCTGGGTAACCATCCCAGCACCAACTTGAATGCCATCTGGCCACCCTGCATGGGCATTGCTCCGGACCCAAAGCCCGAAATAAAAGTCTAGGTGTATGGCTGGACCAAGATCTGACCCTCAAAATCCAAGCCAGGAAGACGGTGGCCGCCTGCTATGGCATGCTTAAATTGATCCAAAAATCCTCCCGGTACTACCATTTCTAGCCAAAAAACTCCTGATCCAAGCTCTGATCCTATCCAGGATCGACTTCTGTAATGCCCTATACCTTGGGTCCCCTAAGGCAGTGATTACCAGACTTCAGACTGCTCAGAATTCGGCAGCTCGACTACTTACTGGTATTAATCGTCACTTCTCGGCCAAGCCCGTGCTGCACGCGCTGCACTGGCTTCCGGTGCAGGAAAGGATCAACTTTAAGGCCCTTTGTCTAACCCATAGGTCTTTGGAAGGTAATGGACCTCCCATCCTTAAAAACCTGATCCATCCGTATAAAGCCTCTAGAAATCTCCGATCTGACTCCCTTCGTCTAGCCAAAATGCCAAGAATCAAGAGAGCTAGAAGTGGTGGTAGGCTTTTTCCTACAATGCCTCCAAGTTATGGAACTCCCTCCCTCTTCATCTTCGAAGGGAATCAAACCATCTTGGCTTTCGGAAGCTGTTGAAGACATGGCTATTCATCTAGCCGTCAGCCCGATCTCTCTTTCAACACATAGCGCTGGGATGCTCCCGGGTAACCATGCGCTTTACAAATCCCTTTTTCATTTAATTTCATTTCATTTCAACAGCAGGCGAGTCCAGCTACTGCAGAATCTTTTATTCAAGCAAAAACCGGCATGACATTGAAAATATCCTTTGCCTTTCCCCCAACGCGTTTCGGAGCTCCTGCTCCTTGCTCACGGGGCCGGCATTTGAATGGGCAGATGCGCGCGAAGAACAAGTCTTGTTATTAGCATATCTCGCCCTCCAATGGGCTTTTATGATCAAGGCTTCATGGGACTTGTAGTCCTTGTGCTGAAATATTACCCTGCTAATTCAGAACCGACTTTACACTGGAGGCTCTATCGAGAGTCTTGACAATCATGTTGTGGAGGCAGAACCCATGCAGGGTAATATTTCAGCGCAAGGACTACAAGTCCCATGAAGCCTTGATCATAAAAGCCATTGGAGGGCGAGATATGCTAATTACAAGACTTGTTCTTCGCGCGCATCTGCCCATTCAAATGCCGGCCCCGTGAGCAAGGAGCAGGAGCTCAAACGCGTTGGGGGAAAGGCAAAGGAAATTTTCAATGTCATGCCGGTTTTTCCTTGAATAAAGGATTCTGCAGTAGCTGGATTCGCCTGCTGTTGGTTGCATTTTCGCTTTTGGGCACCTTTGTATGATATATTCCGGCCTGTCCAGGTCGGGAAGACAGCACCACTGCCCGGACTGTTTGGCAGGCTGCTGATTGGAGATTCCAACAATCGGATAGCAGAATGGCAGGTCTGTGCTAATTCAGAACCGACTTTACACTGGAGGCTCTATCGAGAGTCTTGACAATCATGTTCTGTGAGGCAGAACCTATGCAGGGTAATATTTCAGCGCAAGGACTACAAGTCCCATGAAGCCTTGATCATAAAAGCCCATTGGAGGGTGAGATATGCTAATTGCAAGACTTGTTCTTCGCGCGCATCTGCCCATTCAATTGCCGGTCCCGTGAGCAAGGAGCAGGAGCTCCGAAACGCGTTGGGGGAAAGGCAAAGAAAATGTTCAATGTCATGCCGGTTTTTGCTTGAATAAAGGAATCTGCAGTAGCTGTATTCGCCTGCTGTTGGTTGCGTCTTCGCTTTTGGGCACCTTTGTATGATATATATATATATATATATATATTTATATATATAATGCAAAAAGAATTGCCTCTAGGTGGGATGCACTCCCAGGTGGAGATTACGCCAAAGCAAGGGCACACACCATGAACAAAGTCCTTTTCTGGTTTCCAGCCAGACGCGTTTCGGGCCAACGCCCTCTTCAGTGGCAGACCATGTGACGTGACGGCGTGCGGCAACCACCAGTAAATCCCTGTAATAATTATGCTCAGGTGAACCACCTGAAGCAATGCTTCCTGGGACTGGTGGTTCAGTAAAACGCAAGTGGATCGCCGCCGATACTCACATTAAAAAAAGTATTTGAAAGGATTGCCGATGTTCGTGCCGGCACCCCTGCATATAACAGGCACCTCCTGTTCCACAGTTAGCTGCCCCAATAAAGCAGCCGCGGACCCGCAAGTGTTTCGCGGTGGTGTAATCCAGCGACCAGGCAGGCCGCTATACAAAATGCAAAAAGAGTTGCCTCTTGGTGGGATGCACTCCCAGGTGGAGATTACGCCAAAGCAAGGGCACACACCATGAACAAAGTCCTTTTCTGGTTTCCAGCCAGACGCGTTTCGGGCCAACGCCCTCTTCAGTGGCAGACCATGTGACGTGACGGCGTGCGGCTACCACCAGTAAATCCCCGTAATAATTATGCTCAGGTGAACCACCTGAAGCAATGCTTCCTGGGACTGGTGGTTCAGTAAAACCCAAGTGGGTCGCCGCCAACACTCACATTAAAAAATGTCTTTAAAAGGATTGCCGATGTTCGCGCCGGCACCCCTGCATATAACAGGCACCTCCTGTTCCACAGTTAGCTGCCCCAATAAAGCAGCCGCTGACCCGCAAGCGTTTCACGGTGGTGTAATCCCGCGACCAGGCAGGCCGCTATACAAAATGCAAAAAGAGTTGCCTCTAGGTGGGATGTACTCCCAGGTGGAGATTACGCCAAAGCAAGGGCACACGCCATGAACAAAGTCCTTTTCTGGTTTCCTGCCAGACGCGTTTCAGGCCAACGCCCTCTTCAGTGGCAGACCATGTGACGTGATGGCATGCGGCAACCACCAGTAAATCCCCGTAATAATTATGCTCAGGTGAACCACCTGAAGCAATGCTTCCTAGGACTGGTGGTTCAGTAAAACCCAAATGGGTCGCAGCCGACACTCACATTAAAAAATGTCTTTAAAAGGATTGCCGATGTTCGCGCCGGCACCCCTGCATATAACAGGCACCTCCTGTTCCACAGTTAGCTGCCCCAATAAAGCAGCCGCGGACGCGCAAGTGTTTCGCGGTGGTGTAATCCCGCGACCAGGCAGGCCGCTATACAAAATGCAAAAAGAGTTGCCTCTATGTGGCAGCTAATTGTGGAACAGGAGGTGCCTGTTATATGCAGGGGTGCCGGCGCGAACATCGGCAATCCTTTTAAAGACATTTTTGAATGTGAGTGACGGCGGCGACCCACCTGGGTTTTACTGAACCACCAGTCCCAGGAAGCAATGCTTCAGGTGGTTCACCTGAGCGTTATTATTACAGGGATTTACTGGTGGTTGCCGCACGCCGTCACGTCACATGGTCTGCCACTGAAGAGGGCGTTGGCCCAAAACGCGTCTGGCAGGAAACCAGAAAAGGACTTTGTTCATGGCGGGTGCCCTTGGGTTGGCGTAATTTCCACCTGGGAGTGCATCCCACCTAGAGGCAACTCTTTTTGTATTTTGTATAGCGGCCTGCCTGGTCGAGGGATGCACCACCGCGAAACACTTGTGGGTCCGCGGCTGCTTTATTGGGGCAGCTAACTGTGGAACAGGAGGTGCCTGTTATATGCAGGGTGCCGGCGCGAACATCGGCAATCCTTTAAAGACATTTTTGAATGTGAGTGACGGCGGCGACCACTTGGGTTTTACTGAACCACCAGTCCCAGGAAGCATTGCTTTAGGTGGTTCACCTGAGCGTTATTATTACGGGGATTTACTGGTGGTTGCCGCACGCCGTCCCGTCACATGGTCTGCCACTGAAGAGGGCGTTGGCCCGAAACGCGTCTGGCAGGAAACCAGAAAAGGACTTTGTTCATGGCGTGTGCCCTTGCTTTGGCGTAATTTCCACCTGGGAGTGCATCCCACCTAGAGGCAACTCTTTTGTAGATTATATATATATCCACTCCAATTCCTTTGTTCAAGAACGGGACACTGACACAGGAGCTAGATCAGATGATCAGTTTCTTGTTTATTTGATTTTCAGCTGTTACGCGTTTCGGCACTTCCTGCCTTGCTCACACAACCCAGCGTTAACATTTATATATATTCACTTGGACCTTTTATTAAGGCTCGCATTTCCCTTGTACAAAACCAGACAAATTCATCAGTTATAGTTACCTGAGCTAACTATAACTTACGCCTCTGCAATGCATTGCTTATGATCTCACATATTACATCACTCATGACATGGCCAGAGACATCACTGATGACATCTCAAATGACATCACTGATGACATCATCCAGTGATTGTGAGTGTTTTCTAAAAGTATTTTGTGTTAAACGTATATACGAAGGTACCACAAAAGTTAAATTAGCATACTTTGAGTTCTACCAATGAGCGATTCCTTCTTTTAACATAGTTTATATGAGTTGCTGTGTGACTGCTGTGTATACGTGTGTGAGCGGGTGTCTGAGTGACTGTACAGGTGTGTGAGTTGCTGTATGGGTGTATAAGAGGGTGTCTGAGTAGCTGTGTGGGTGACATAGTGGCTGTGTGAATGACTGTATTGGTGAGGGAGTGGGTGTCAGTGGTTGTATGGGTGGGTGAGTGAGTGGCTGTGTGAGTGGCTGTATGGGTGAGTGAGTGGGTATGTTAGTGACTGTATGGGTGAGTGAGTGGGTATCTGAATGGCTGTATGAGTGAGTGACTGGGTGTGTAAGTGGCTGTATGGGTGAGTGAGTGGCTTTTTGAGTGTTTGGTTAAGTGAGTTGGTCTTTGATTGGTTGTATTATAGAGTAAATGTATGTCTGAATGGATGTGTGTATGGGTGAATGTGCAGATGTGTGAGTGCTTGTATGGATGTGTGAATGGGTATGTGAGTGGTTGTTTGGGTGTGTGAGTGAGTGTGTGAGTGCTTGTATGGGTGAGTGAGTGGCTCTGTTGAGAAGCTGTATGGGTGAGTGGGTGTGTCAGTGGCTGTTTAGGTAAATAAGTGGGTGTGTGACTAGCTGTATGGGTGAGTGTGTGGCTGTGTGAGTGGTTGGATAGGTAAGTGACATGTTGTATGAGTAGCTGTATGGGTGAGTGAGTGCTTGTCTGAGTGCCTGCATGAGGGAGTGAGTGGTATGTGTGTGGCTCTATGGAGGAGTGAGTGGTTGTGTGAGTAATTGTATAGGTCTCTAAATGGGTATCTGAGTTGTTGTGTGGGTGTGTGAGTGCGTGTATGAGAGGTTGTATGGAGGTGTGAATGTGTGTGTGAGTGGTTTTGTGAATTATGTCATCAGTGATTTCATCAGTGATGTCATTTGAGATGTCATCAGTGATGTCAAATCAAAGCAAAAGTCAGCTTTAGTCAATTTAAATTAAAATAATAAAAGCAAAAAGACATTACAACATGATAATATGTACATATTCTAAACAAAAGCAGCTATGCAAGTTTTGACCATGTATTAATCACAGCAATGCATCAGATACATTATACAAAGATAAAAACATAGCACACATACATAAATAAGTTAAAACCATACAGTCTAAAAATGCTGTCTTGTGTATATCATTGCACATAGTTAAAGTTTTTTCTCACAAAAGTCACCGCCCACAAAAAACTTGACATAAAGTATCGTATGTCCAAAAAAGGTGATGTTTGGAAAAACAAGTATGCAGGACAGCATTGTGTAAAATTGTAATGCTTTAACAGTGGGACAATATAATGTTTCCTCTGTTCAGTACATAGCTTGCAAAAACACCATGTTCATAGTACTCTGTTTTGACACTTGCTCACAAGGACAGTTATCTAATTTTGAGACCAATCATTCAGTTCGGTAAAACTGATTAAGCGATGAAAGTTATCCATTCTGAAACGCGCAAGTATGAACCTATGCCTGGGGTTCAGACTGTACTTAAGATAAGGTTGCATATCAAAGGCAGTCAGAATGGATTGATTTTTTAACACAGTAGGTTTTAACAGTTCTGTATACACCCTAAGTTCTTCCAAGTCCCCCAGGCACTTAGATTTCAAGTCTTTTCTGCTTCTATCTATCAAGGTATCAGGCTGCTCGAAATATATTGGGTGTCCCATATCAGAGTAGAATTGCTTAATATAAAGTAGCCATGGGAATCAAAGTGCAAGACTTAAGTTAAGAAAATCTCTAATAATGGCTCGGTTAAATCCCCAGTAAATTCTGCGGATCACATTTTGTTCCATAACAGGATGGGCTCTATCTTAATTATATCAACAAGAAATGATAGCCCCAATTCTGTGTGGCAAACTAAAGAAGAAGAACTGTTATGTACGGCGAGGAGGCATGTCAAAAACTAATTTTCAACAGTTTGATGCACCTTACAGTTAGCATGTGCCCACACACCCACCCAGTAAGTAGCGATGGATAGGCATTTTGCTTTATATATTTTTAACACTTCATAAGGCGGGTTTGTACCTAGCTTTCTTGCCAAATTTAACAGGGCCATAACTGTTTTCCCAGATGAAAGATTTCTGATCTTAATAGCTTGCGTCCATGTGGCCTCGTTGTCAAACAATATACTAAAATAAGAGAAGGTCACTGTAGTACTAATCTTTATGTCAGATATTTCAGTATCACAACTTTTCGCTGTCCTATTTCTATATTTCATAATGTATGTTTTGCTTTGATTAACTACGAGAACCAGGTCCCGCATATAGGTAACAAAATTAGAGAGCAGTCTTTGTAAGCCCAAAGGTGTTCGTGCCATAAGGACAGCATTGTCCGCATAGAGAAAGGCCGGAATGGGACAATGGCCAATCTGTGGTAGGTCCTTGCATTTGCTGGCAAATTCACTCCCTAGATAGTTAGATAGTTTTTTTTATTGCACAATTAATTAAAATCTTAGCAATGAGATCACATATAAATATACAATATACATTTTTTCCCTTATTATACAGGATAAAAAGAGTGGATTTCATTCAATTATGCAAAAGTTTAAGAAAATGGAAACACCATATTGGTTGCTCTAAACTTAAAAACCTTAAGAAAGTACATAGCATGCCCCAACTTTACGAATTAATTCACTCCCTAGACTATTGATATATAAGGAAAACAAGAAAGGAGCAAACACACAGCTCTGCTGCACCCCTCTCTCTATGAAGAAAGGCTGCGTGCACTCACCATCAGTGCTGTCACTGACCATGTCATGAGTGATGTAATATGTGAAGTCATTAGCAGTGCATTGCGGCAGCGTACGTTATGGTTAGCTCAGGTAACTATAAATGCTGAATTTCTCTGGTTTCGTATGAGTGAAATGTGAGCCTAACTATAATGTCCCTGTAACCTTTGTTTTTTTCAATTAATTTCTAAGGTTTTTTTCTATTCTATTTCCTAACTATACCATCCCTGTAACCTTTGGTTTTTCGAGTGAATTTCTGAGGTTTTGTAATTTTATTTTCTAACTGAAACTTCTAACCTTTGAGAATGAGCATGTGAGTGAGTACATGAGTGTCTCAGTGGGTGTGTGAGTGTCTCAATGGGTGTGTGAATGTCTGAGTGGGTCTGGGTGTACCTGAATAAGTGTCTCATTGGGTGTGAGTGAGTGCGTGAGTGTCTGACTGGGTCTGTGAGCGAGTGCATGAGTATCTGAGTGGGTGCATGAGTGTCTGAGTGGGTCTGTGAGTGGGTGCATGAGTCTCTGAGTGGGTCTGTGAGTGGATCCGTAAATGTCTAAGTGGGTCTGTGAGTGAATACATGAGTGTCTCAGTGGGTCTATGAAAGGCCTGGTTGTAAAATTCTGCTGCGCTCGAGGAGTTTGCAGAATTCACCAACTCCACGTTCCGTGGAAAATGCAGAGTTACCAATAAACTCTGCACTATTTTTGTGCCGTAGGTGAGCACGATCGAGCACGAGCGAGCACGGCTGCAACCTGTAGTCCGGCAGGAGGCACCTTTGCAGAGTGGTTGAGAAAGGTTTGGGGCCTCCGACGACGTCTTAGCAATCCAGCTGTGGGGGACTTACTTGTGGCAACAACAGGGGTCCTTGGCCCCCCCCAACCCTTAGCAGCCAAGGGTACTTCATCCCCACCCAGTAGTGCGCCAGGAGGCCCCTTTGCAGAGTGGTTGAGAAAGGGTGCCGGGCCTCCGATGACGTCCCAGCAGTCCCGCTATGGGGAACTTACTTGTCACAACAATAGGGTTTCTTGGAACCCAGCGACCCTCAGCAGCCAAGGGGACTTCATACCCCAACCAGAAGTGCACCAGGAGTCGCATTTGCAGAGTTGTTGAGAAAGGAGGGGCCTCCAACGAGGTCTGAGCAATTCGACTGTGTGGGATTTACTTCTGGCAACAATAGGGGCTCTTGGCCCGGGACCCCGTCCCCCAGGGCCCGGCCTATTTCCAATGGGGGCCCCCCTTCCTGGGCTGGATTTGCCCTGGTGACCCCATCCCCTGGGGCCCTAGTCTTTTTCAAATGGGGGCCCACGCAACTCCCCTCCCTGGGCTAATTTTGGCCCGGGGGATCTCATCCACCGAGGCCCGGCCCGTCAAAGCCAAGTTTCAAGAGGTGAGGGAGCCATGTGGCCCCCCCTCCCTGGGCCAATTCCGGCCATGGGGACTGTGTTGCAATGGGCACCACATTTTCAAACACAATGCAACATTCAGCTCAATGTGAATTTCTAGTTAAATGCAATTAGTTACTTTATGGATTACTTTTCTAACCACAGGACTGGATCCTAGATTCAGTCCTGGGACATCTCCTGTAAACAGTTGAGTAAAAGCGTTTTGGTTACAGTAGTGATTTTTAAGGAATATTATTGTATTTTAAAAGTTGACACAAACTTTTTCACATAGAATCACCAATGTTATCCTATGGGAGGAAATTCACTTAACAGGTAAGTAGTGTTATCGTTACTTTTTCTTACTCAGTGGTGGATCCTGGATCCAGCACTGGTGCATCTCCTGTAAACAGTTGAAAGAATGCGTTTAAGTCATACAGGCGATTTTTAAGGAATATTTGTAGTTTGTGAAAATCGACACAAACTTTTCTGCTGAAAACCAGACAATGGATTCCTATGGAAGGAAATGCAAGTTACTGGTAAGTACGGTTAGAATTACTTTTCAGGATCAGTACTGGGCTCAAAGATGCAGCACTGAGGTCTCTCCTGATAACAGGTGAGTAAATCGGAATTCGTAGTTCTGCTGATTTTAGAGGAATATTTGTATGTTTCAAAAATCGACACTTAGAAACTTTTTCAGCAAAAAGCAGGCAATGATATCCTATGGAAGGAAATTCAAGTTACTGGTAAGTACGGTTAAAATTACTTTTCAGGATCAGTACTGGGCTCAAAGATGCAGCACTGAGGTCTCTCCTGATAACAGTTGAGTAAATCGGAATTCGTAGTTCGGCTGATTTTAGAGGAATATTATAAAGTTCCAAAACTCCACACTTAGAAAAATTTCCAAGTGAAACCAGTCAATGTTAGCCTACGGAAGGAAATTCAAGTTACTGGTAAGTACGGTTAGAATTACTTTTCAGAATCTGTACTGGGCTCAAAGATGCAGCACTGAGGTCTCTCCTGATAACAGGTGAGTAAATCGGAATTCGTAGTTCTGCTGATTTTAGAGGAATATTTGTATGTTTCAAAAATCGACACAAACGTTTTCAGCAAAAAGCAGGCAATGATATCCTATGGAAGGAAATTCAAGTTACTGGTAAGTACGGTTAAAATTACTTTTCAGGATCAGTACTAGGCTCAAAGATGCAGCACTGAGGTCTCTCCTGATAACAGGTGAGTAAATCGGAATTCGTAGTTCGGCTGATTTTAGAGGAATATTATAAAGTTCCAAAACTCCACACTTTGAAGAATTTCCAAGTGAAACCAGTCAATGTTAGCCTATGGAAGGAAATTCAAGTTACTGGTAAGTACGGTTAAAATTACTTTTCAGGATCAGTACTGGGCTCAAAGATGCAGCACTGAGGTCTCTCCTGATAACAGGTGAGTAAATCGGAATTCATAGTTCGGCTGATTTTAGAGGAATATTTGCACAATGGTGAAGGAAGGGGGTGGGGCCTGAGGTGACATGTCTGCAAACACGCCCTGTGGCGCGTTTTAAGTTGGAGAATTAATTCCTCCTCAATCCCGAGGGTCCCTGGGGCCCAACTAGCCCACCAGGAACCTCCAATATGCGCCAGGGGGCTGCGTTGCAGAGAGGTGTTCTGAGGCCACGCCCCTTTTTACACCTCTCTGCAACGCAGCTCTGTTTTGCTTTCTGGACGTACCTTGGTGGGCTAGTTGGCCCCCAGGGACCCTCAGGATTGAAGAGGATTTAATTCCCCATCTTAAAACGCGCCACGGGGCCTGTTTTTTTTTAAAAAGGGGCCTGTTTTTTTTTAAAGAGGGCTGTGTGGCCCCCCTTCTTTTTAATTATTTTGGGCCCTGGGGACCCCATCCCCCAGGGCCTGACCCCCTTTTTTAATTTTTTTTTAAAGTAACGGGAAGGGGACCGCGTGGGCCCCCCTCCCGTGGCCAATTTTGTCCCGGGGACCCCATCCCCCGGGTCATTGCCACCTTTTTTTTTTTTTTTTTCCATGGAGGGGGGCTGCGTTGCCCCCCTCCTCAGGCCTCCTTAGGCCCCGGGGACCCCATCCCCCGGGGCCAGCCCTATCCTTTGGGGTCCGTGGGGGGACCCCAACTCCCCCACGGACCATGCCGGCTCCCCGCCTCCTGCGGGAGCCGGCATTGCTTTTCCACATGGGGAGCTGCTAACATGCAGCTCACCATGTGGAAAAGCAATGTGATTTGGTTTTTGGAAGAGAGAGCAGGTTTCCTGCTCTCTGTTCCAAAAACCAAAGCAGTTTGCTATGACAGGACGGGAGCCGCGAGGGTGGCGGTCCCCGGGGCTTGGGGGGCCTTAGAGGCCCCCCACATAAAATATAAACCCACCCCCCGCATGCCCCCGGGACTTGGGCCACCCGGGGGCAAAATAGCACTTCCTGATTTGGAGTGTTGACAGCCACTTGACAGCCAATTAGCATGCAGCTCGTGATCGGGACGGTGCGCGCAGGGTGCGCTCAGGGTGCGCGGATCCGACGCGGCCATAGATATATATGTGATTTTACTTGTGATTTTCTCAGGAACTACTGAACGGATTTACACCATTTAAGCAAAAGGCATGAGTCTGAACCAAGGGCTACCTCTTTGCCAAATTTGGTGTAATTCCGTTCAGCAGTTCGGGCTGTAGCCGCAATGAACGGTTCCTATGGAAAAATGAATGGGGAAAACACGTTTTGGGACCCCCCTTTTTTCTCGGCCCCCGCTTGACGAATCACCCCAAGACTTTCAGGATAGGAGCGGACCGGAGCGCCCCAACAAGTTGGAAAATTTCGCGAAGATTCGTCAACCGGCGCCAACGTTATTTCAAATAGAGTGTTGCGGATTTCCTATGGAAAATAGGTCCTAACTATAACTATCTACTGGCGACCGCCAGTAGATAATATATATAAACACCAACTCCAGTTCCCTTCCAGTTCCTGGACACCAACACAGGGACTCCGGTTTTAATTAAAAGAAATTCTCTTTATTTTCGGTTTCTCTGGTAACGCGTTTCGCCTGTATCCACAGGCTTGGTCACACCAACAACGCTGTTGCCATTTCCTCATCTTTTTTAAATCACAACATCCCGATCACGTGGGTCGCTGTCTCCATAACCATGGAAGACAGACTTTATCCCACCTCCGTGTTTAATCCAATTTCAAACCATATTCGCCGTGTGCAATCATTCAAAATAATTCAAATTAATGTTTTACATTATATAAATGTATACCCTATGTTAATCTGAAATTATATACATTGGCATAAATTGTTATTTGCATATGCTCTTTTCCATTGTTCTTATTAAATTTGACCGATCGGATTATTGACAAGTGTCTTCTTCATCCTCTGTCATATTTACATAACAATAGATTAAGATTATGCAAAAAAAATCACATAAATAATCATGTACCAATTCCATTCTTTTAAAATCCATATTCAATTCATACGTATTTTGAATATTTACACTATTAAAAACCTCTAAAAATCCTTTCTTTTAAAGAGATTTCATGTATATTTCAGCAGCTTATTCTGTTTGGATAAAAATCTTAATTCAACATGCATAAAAATTTACAATTTCTTAAATTCCATCAAGTCAATCCTTAACAATAATAAAACCAATAAATAGCCATAAAAGTAAATATATACTAAAATAGACGGTCCCCTATAAAGTGCTAGTGCATTGTGCAAAATTCAATGTGCAAATATACGCAATACAGTACATTTGATAACAATGCAGTGCAAATATTAATAAAGCGCAAGTGCTTTGATATATATCCACACGAAGAAAAACGTCAAAGCCAAGTTTCAAAATTGCCAAGTTTGTAAATCAATAAATAACACAAGTGGCAGCAGCATTTCCTATTCATAGTCCTCATATCCTAACGTGTTTCAGCTCACATCACGAGCCTTCGTCACAGGTGAGGAAGGTTACTCTGTTGAGTGACCTCGTGATTTAAATGCAGGTTAGCACTACGCACAGTAGTCATGTGCAAAAATACAACGCCCAGAATGCATTGTCAGTAAAATACTCAAATTCCAAAATAAACTTACAGTGCTTTCCACTTCTGATAAAATACCATCGTAGCACTGGGTTTACAATTATATTTCAAGTTGAAAGCAATCTGGGTAAATAAAATGTCTACATGCCTTTGAATTGTTGAAATTAATTTCATGCGCATGGTGCCACAGTCAAATAGTCTTTGAGAAAACAAAGGAATTTTGAAACCAAAAAGAAGCAGTTCCATGCTGCTCTTATCTCCCTTACTCGCCAGATGTATTTCATTCTTTGGGAAATTCCTCTTGTAATACCGGGGCAAGCAGGTCATTCTCCCATTTCTGCATACAACAGTCACTAATTCCTCCATACAGGGAGCCCTAGACCCATGCAGGGGGGCTTCAACAACCGGGTTATGGAGTACCCGTACCTTAACCCACACTAAGAAAAACGTCAAAGCCAAGTTTCAAAATTGCCAAGTTTGTAATTCCATAAATAACACAAGTGGAAGCAGTATTTCAAATTCATAGTCCTCATATCCTTACGTGTTTCAGCTCACATCACGAGCCTTGGTCACAGGTGAGGAAGGTTACTGTGTTGAGAGACCTCGTGATTTAAATGCAGGCTTTTATATGTATATATATATATATGTATATATATATATATATATATATATATATATATATATATATATATATATATAATTTCCTGCATGGTCCCATTATTTGACCATGTGGGCGCATCTGCGGCGGTGCGTTTTCGAGTACGGCCGGACCAGGCCGTTACCAATCGCCAAACACTTTTCCCAAAAGGAAAACCTCTCCGCACTCAGTTCCATTATTGTCGTGAAGTAATAATCATGCCAGTGCCTTCAAAAGCAGTTCCACGGTGCTTTTATTCAATCATAAAAAGTCAGCACACCCCTACGCGTTTCGATCTCAGCCGAGATCTTGTTCACGGGGATACAAAAAAACACAGAACAAATCGCCATTACTGCCATATATACCCATGAGACATCACTGCCCGTGATCAACCCCAGTGCAGTCTGGTATTCGTAGTTCCAATCATTTGTATATTCTGTATTTTTTAGAAAACCACTCATTTACAATTAAAAATGTTACTTAATATCGTAACACAAATTAATATGTAAATTTAAGGATTTAAATTTCACACCACCACACCCAGGATCAAACCCTTATTCCAACCACTACTCTAGGGCGCTATGCTACGGTGAGCTACTATAGACCTTCTTATTTGTTACCTCATTTTGTAGCATGTGCAATTCGTTCCTTTTAACTTGCACAGTAATATATCCCTCCAGTGGGCCTACTAAGCTACTATAACCATTCTAATTGGTTATCTCATTTTGTGGCCTATGTGTTACATTCCTTTTATCCTTACACATTTATATATCCCTCCAATAGACTACTCCTCTTGTATATACCAAATTCATTAATATATGAGTGGTGTTATATATTTTTACGAGCCTGAAAAAACCATCATGTGTTGTGTAATCATTACTGCATGTATCTCTGCAATGCATATCTAATCTAATTTACTAACCCAAGGGAGCAAAGGGATTAGTTAAATATCATCCTTGATAAGAAATACCATTGCGATCACATAACAATAAAAAAAAATTTTAATCCTTAAATTTACATATTAATTTGTGTTACGATATTAACCTTTTGCAGTAATACTTTTGTCACCAATAATTTGGGGGTGGTGTCACACGTTGATATTTATAATGTGAAAGGCCAGATACAAGTTTAAATGAATGTTCATTGTGAGCAAACTGTGGTAAAAGACAATTGAATTTGTTTTTGATGGAAAATGAGAAATAATTAATGCAATGGAGGGCCGTAAGAACTATTATGCATTGCGGTAACATTTTTAATTGTAAATAATGAGTGGTTTTCTAAAAAATACAGAATATACAAATGATTGGAACTACGAATACCAGACTGCACTGGGGTTGATCACGGGCAGTGATGTCTCATGGGTATATATGGCAGTAATGGCGATTTGTTCTGTGTTTTTTGTATCCCCGTGAACAAGATCTCGGCTGAGATCGAAACGCGTAGGGGTGTGCTGACTTTTTATGATTGAATAAAAGCACCGTGGAACTGCTTTTGAAGGCACTGGCATGATTATTACTTCACGACAATAATGGAACTGTGAGTGCGGAGAGGTTTTCCTTTTGGGAAAAGTGTTTGGCAATATATATATATATATATATTCTCCGCTCCCCGTCTCTTTCTCTGTCATCGCAAGGACCAGGCACAGACTCCAACTTCTGTTATCAAAGATTATTTATTCCGCACGATGCTCCGCCATGACGCTTTTCAGCCACAACACTGGCCTTGATCATATATATATATATATATATATATATATATATATATATATATATATATATATATATATATATATATATATATATATATATATATATGTGATGTGTGTATATATATATATCAACGTTCCAAGGTGCCCCACGGGTGAGGAGCACTCTGCATCAGCACAGTTTCAGGTACGAGCGCTGCCGGCTTACCGATAACTTTAACAGCTGTCCCGTTATGAATGCCGATGCGTTTCGAAGTGTGTCCTTCTTCTTCAAAGGCTTCAACGGTAAAGGTGCGTCCAATCCAGTATATATAAAAATTTTAAATCATTTCTGTAAATATTACTTGTAGTAAACACTGGAGTAACCCTTTGAAGATGTTAGTTTGTATGAATTCGTTTTTTTTATAGTCCTTATATCACTGTAACGTCTGTAAATCTCCAAATGCTCTATCTGTGCGCCTCATGTTGCAGTCGCTCTTGGCCCCTCCGTTCTAAACCGCCCAAGCGGGGCCTTCACCCAGGGCGGTGCCTCAGTGTAATCATAGGAACTCATTGTTCTATCTAGGGCGATTCCGTAAGTTCCACTCCATCTGGAGAAGTCTGTCCATATCCTGGATGTACTTCCTGTCTTACATTCCAAGTCCGAGCGCCAAACCCAGGTGGCCGCTTTGATCCAGTATGCGACCTTCGGGGGGTAATGGATCGATCCACTCTGTACAGATTTCCCTCCGTGCTATAAGTATCAGATAAAACAAGAGACCACTCTGCTCCCTGTGCAATACACTGTGTGAGGCCTTATCTACTCCCAACAAAACTAACAATGAGTTTATGGCTATTGTTGCCCTAAAAATGTCTTTTAGGATAGACTCAATGCTAAACCAGGACGCTTTTATCCTGGGGCATGAAAAGAAAATGTGTTCATCATTATCTTTAAAAAATCCACACCTTCTACACCTTGGGGTGAGTGATGGTGAGAACTTGGCAATTTTTAGAGGTGTCCAGTATAGTCTGCTAATAGTAAAGAAATGATTTCGCTTTAAATTTGCCAGTTTAACGACTGAATATAGTAATTTTAAGGAGTCGCACCAAATTGGTTGTAAGTCCACCCCTTGGAAGATATCTCCCCACACCATATGTGATGATTTTTATTTCTTATCTTCAGCTTCCAGAAATTTTTAATACCATACAGCGACCTTCTTTCTTTCAGATCTCATACCCTGGAGGGAGAACTCGAATTCAAAATCCCCTCCCGTCTCGAGTTTCAAGGATGCAAACCAGGAAGACAGTTGCAAATATTTGAACCTGGATAGGCTGTCTCCAACTTTAGCTCTCAGACCTTCCCAGGGTAATTTTTCTTGCATTGTCTTCAAGTCTCCCCAGGTGACAATCCCAGCCCACCTTAGTGGAAGACTCAGCCCATCCTTCATACATTCTGGGGTACCAGGGGAGTCCCATATTGGTGCAAAGTAGGAATAATATCCTATGCTGAGCATTCAGTTTGTATGAATTAGTATAAGGGGTCGCTAATGTTACTGACATGCCTGATTGGGTTACCTGTAAATTTTCACAAACAATTATTATAATATATAAATGGCATATCTAAGATGGAGGATCATTGCTACCCACAGAGGACAACACAGTTCCCATGTCTTCTTCCTGCACTTCCTTTGTTTGAGGTACTCTTCATTGAATTGCATAGCTTTGTCCCAGAGAAGCCCTTGAAGGTTTGGCCTGAAACCCCTGGAAAGAGGTAGAGCCAGACTACTCTTTGATGATATAAACTTGAGCCAGCTTGATTGGATTGCACTTTGAAGTTTTGAGATACAATGGAGGTTTATGGACAATGTAGCTTCAGACAACTGCCCAACTTTGTGTATATAAACTGGAGCTTGACAACAACTGATCAACTGTTTTCTAGACTTGGATCTGTGCAGAATTATTCTTAGTGTGTGCAGCGTGTGCAGCCACGACACTGTTTTCCTGCCTAGGACTATGCCTGTGGCCTTACTGAAGCCTTAATCCTGTTGTTACTAAAGTAAGCTGCATGGATACAACACAACCTGTCCAAGTAGTCCTGAGACCCTGAAGAGAGTGGAATGTCACTATTGCCTTCACTAGGGTATTGAGGTGACCAACTGGAAAATCAACCTCATTGAACACACATGTATGAATATCGGTCTGAGCCGCATATACTCAGCACCATTGACTTTCCAAAAAATCGATTCCTTCAAGTACTGTTGAGATAGTGGTGGCTCAGCCTGACAATATTTAGCTGTAGCAACTTTTCTTAGTTTTGCCTACTTCTCTTTGCCCCTTTTGTACTGCTGTGTCCAGTGGCCCAGCATCCAGTTGGCTAGCCACCTAATCCAAGGAGGTGACACCGAGATAGGTGCTTAGAGGCTTGGCAAGTGGAGCAGCCACTCTACATAGGCCCACTGTATTCAGGAGTGCTGCAAAACTGGCACAGCCTACTCCAGGAGAGGGTAGGTGATATCACTAATGCAGCGAGGCAGGGTTATCTTGGCAGAAGGACAACACACAGGCTGTACATTGAATAAGGGCTGCCTAGCTGCATGTGAGGAAAGGGATAAACTAGACTGCAGCTCTCAAACATCACTATCTAGATCTATGTACAGGGGCGCTCTCTGACCTAGAGGAGCCTAGGTCAGAGAAACAACAATAGGGACCTGTCTCTCACACTAGTAACATCCCCCCTCAATGCAAAGAAGCTGACTATTACTATTTTGGTAGTGCTATGATTACAATGTGTATTGATGCTTTGAATCATGTATATCGTGATGATGAATGAGGGAACACAAGTACCCATAATATTTATTCACTGTGGTTTGGTACATGTGCTTATCTTGTCTGCATTAATTGATATGACCTCACAAAATCAGTTATGTGTGTAATAAAATACTTTATTGTATTAATCATTTGATTGCAATAAAAAGAAATGCGAGCATTTAGAAGATAAAATAGTTTCAGTGATTAAAACTTCCTATGAATAGGACATACACATTTCATATTACCTTATTTACACGTATATATATATATATATATATATATATATTATAAAAAGCTGTCTAAACAATTAATGCTTTATAGGCATGCTCTAAGAACGGTACCGTCCTTATTATTGCACTGTCCTCTTTGAGCCTGAAACAGTATCGTACCGCCTCTGCAGTTGTTCTTATTTTAGCATTATGAAACAAGGGGCGTAAATATGTCCTCCGTATGGCCAACAGCTTTGGGCAGATGCATATTAAATGTTCAAGAGTTTCCTTACCAGTTCCACAAAGCCGACATGCTTCTATACCTTTAAGTGCCTGGTTCCAAGTCCCTTCAAACTCCCCAATCGGTATATAAAATTGTCTAAACCTTGAGTATTTCTGTTTTATGTAACTGGGTAGATTCCATCCCAAATATTCTTGCGCCTCTATGGTATATGTATTGATTACTAGGTCCATATGTTTATGTTTCACAGCTTGTAGAAGATATGAACTCCACTGCTTTGTAGTTAGTGTATTACGTATTAGATTTTTCCGCACAGCTCTGGTCATTTGCCCCATCTCCTGTATATCAGGCAGATCATAAGATCCTATTTCCATCATTATACTATATAGTTGTAAATCTCTGACTTTTTTGCTCCGGAGCTCTTCAAATATTAGGTGTTTCAATGTGCATGGATCAGCCTTGGCACAATCAATAAGGTAGTTCACACAACTTCTCTTATGCAACAGTTCCAGAGATTCTAGACCGAATTCCAATCTTATGATACAATGTGGAGTTGCCTGTCGTAGATGAAGTATGGTACGTACACATTTCATAAAACATTTCTCAAGTTCAAGAATGACTTTTTATTCATTACTGGAGATGCATATAATAAGTACGGAATCATTTTCATTTGTAATGCTTTAAGTGATGGATTAATAGCATTTCCTCCAAACATTTTCATGAATCTCGAAATTGATTTAGTAATAACTGTTGATTTTGCATTTTTACTGACCTTATGGCTTCACCATGATAACTTATTGTCGAAGATTACTCCAAGATAGTTATATTATTCCACTACCTCAATTACATTTTCTCCTAGTGTCCACTTTTTAGGTTTAAAGACTGTCCAAACGTCACAATTTTTGTTTTTGACAAATTGGCTATCAAACCGTTCACTGTATTATAGGTATGTAGTTGATTCAGTTGGTACTGGAGTCCTTTCGAAGTTAGGGACAAGATTACTATGTCATCCGCATATGCTAGGTATGGGTTTTTTTTGCCTCCTAGTTTAGGTGCCACACCCATATCGGAACTTAGTGCCAAATCTATGTCTGCAATATAGAGAGAAAATAACAGCGGTGCAAGGACACAACCTTGCTTAAGACCATTTGTGGTATCCATTTTTGGCGATAGTGTATTGTCATGAGCCAATTTCACCTGAAGCAATGTTTCCGAATGCAGGCCAATAATAAAATTCAAAAGATTCGGATCAATTTCCCATGCTGTTAATTTACTCCACAGCCTTTGTCGGTTAACCTTTTCAAACGCTGTGGAACAATCCACAAAACAGGTGTATAGTGTTATTTTCTGTATGCTTGCTTTTTTTCCTGACAGGGCCAATGAAATGTTGTTATCGAGTGTCGAACACCCTGAGCGAAATCAGTTGCAATATTTGCCTCGCTGAGCAATGCAATGCATGAAATCAAGAAAACACGCTTATATAGCCACTTAAAGATTCTGGAGGACCATGGTCCCATCAAAATTATCTTGGATTAAGTTGAAGTGCCCTGTTGTTGACACTTCTGTCAATTCTTCTTTCTTGTAGCTTTTATCCTGGGAGTATGGATGATCTGGCAGTAGACTACAGAGAAGTACAGATATGTAGAGATGAATGCAGGAATGTGTTTTTTCTGTAAATCCTTTGGATGCACTATACTCTGGGACTCTAAATGCGGTTGTTTGAAAGTGGCAAGAACAGTGTCTAGTGTACAGTACGTAATCCAGATAAGGTGGCCAGTGAGGATGTGTGTGTTTGGGAGCTTATTGGTAGAAAAGCCATTAGGCTTCAACTGGATTGTGACTTAATTTAGCTTTAGGCTAGGTATGTTTTTGAAACAGAGCACTGGTCGTTCTGCTTAGTTGCCTACACTTTGACCAGGGTGTGTCTTTATTACTGCTTTGTGTGCCTTCATCCAGGGGAACATTACAGATCCACATTGAGCTTGAGCATTCTGTGATGACAATACAAAATATTGAAGTTAGTGCTGACTGAAAGTTGTTAGGCAGTTAGTCACAGTTGGGATTTAGCTAAATAGGAAAGGAGGGAGTTGGTTTTCTGGTCTCAATAGCCTCCTCTGAAGGCCATCCCAGAGCAGAGGTTTGCTTTCAGAAACCTGGCTCATATGCTCTCAAATTAGTTATCAAAAAGGTAACAGCTACTGAAATTGTGAGCCAAGTTCAGTAGAGCCAACCTTGAGGTGAGAGATGAATCCTCTGATGTGAACTGAACCACTAGGAACCCTAGTTAAGCAGCATTATTAAAAGGCCTTCCCAGAGCTTTAAAGTGGAATGAAAAGGGGCACGAGGGGCTATAATTATGGAGGGAGGGGATTTGGAAGGGCTCAAGAAGTATCTATAGGAATCTTCCTTAACCCCTTCGCTGCTAGGCCTTTTCCCCCCCTGTGCTAAGCCTTTTTTTGGCTATTTGGGGTAGTGCGCGCTTAGGCCCCTGTAACTTTTTGACCACATAAGGTATCCACGCCAAATTTGCGTCCTTTTCTTCCAACATCATGGGGATTCTAAAGGTACCCAGGGTTTGTGGATTCCCCTGGAGGGGTCCCAGAAATTAGCCAAAATACAGCAAAAGTTTGGTTTTTTGGAGAAAAATGGGAAAAAAGGGCTGCAAATGAAAGCGTCTGGGGTTTTCCCTGCAAATGGTATCCAAAAAGCGTTTATGGGGCTGAAAACAGCATTTTAACCAGCTTTTAGGGAATGACAGACTTTTGTCAGAAAACCAACATTTTTTACACAGTTTTGGCATTTTTCTGGGACATAGCCTATTTTTGCTATTTTTGTGCTTTCAACCTCCTTCCAGTTAATGGTAGAAATGGGTATGAAAGCAATAATGAATCCTGGAAAGCTATACATTTTTGAAAAGTAGACAAAATTCTGAATTCAGCAAGGGGTCATTTGTGTAGATCCATCAAGGTTTCTTTATAGAAACGTACAGTTAAATATAGGAAAAATTGAAAATTAGTTGAAAAAAACAGTCTTTTGTGTCAACGTTTTCACCTGTAACTTCTTCTAATTATGACAGCTCTTTGAAAGCAATATACCGTTACATCCGCTGGACCTTACTGGTTGTGGGGATATATAGGACTTGTAGGTTCACCAAGAACCCGACGAACCCAGAGTAAAAAACTGAGCAGCAATTTGCAATGGCTTTTTATTATGTACCGGGTATATAGCAATTATTGTGGGAAAATGTATACATGGAAAAATCGGTATGAACAACACCTATGTATTTCTGAAATGGGAACAAGTTATAGAGTTTAGAAACAGTAGATATTTGCACATTTTTGAAATTGGGAATACTCATACTAGCATGATAATTATCGGTCATTTTTCAAAATGACTTCTTTTTTACACAATGTCTTTCATTTGGAAGGCAGAAATGCATCAAAAGTCAATAGGTAATAACAGTTGCTTTACAAATCTGAATTACCCTAAGTCTCCCGATAAAAATGGTGCCTCACTTGTGTGGGTAGGCATAGTGCCCACGACAGGAAATGGCTCAAAACCCAACGTGAACACACCACATTTTCTCAATGAAAAATTACCCTTTTTTGCAAAGTGCCTAGCTGTAGTTTTTGAACCCTAGCTCTCCCGGCACCTAGGGAAACCTAGCAAACCTATACATTTTTGAAAACTAGACACCAAGGGGAATCCAGGATGGGGTGACTTGACTGCCTCCCACCAGGTTCTGTTACCCAGAATCCCTTGCAAACCTAAAAAATTGTCCCAAAAAACACATTTTCCCCACATTTCTGTGGTGGAAAGTTCTGGAATCTGCGTGGATCCACAAATTTCCACGCACCCCGCATTCCCCAAAGTGTTCCGAGAAAAATGGTACCTCACTTGTGTGGGTCGGCCTAGCGCCCGCGGCAGGAAACGGCGCAAAACGCAATGTGGACATACCTCAATTTTGCAGTGAAAAATGACCCTTTTTTGGCAAAGTGTCTAGCTGTAGTTTTTGAACCCTAGCTCTGCCGGCACCTAGGGAAACCTAGCAAACCTATACATTTTTGAAAACTAGACACCCAGGGGAATTCAGGATGGGGTGACTTGACTGCCTCCCACCAGGTTCTGTTACCCAGAATCCCTTGCAAACCTAAAAAATTGTCAAAAAAAACACATTTTCCCCACATTTCTGTGGTGGAAAGCTCTGGAATCTGCGTGGATCCACAAATTTCCACCCACCCCGCGTTCCCCAAAGTCTTCAGAGAAAAATAATACCTCACTTGTGTGGGTCGGCCTAGTGCCCGCGGCAGGAAACGGCGCAAAACGCAACGTGGACACACCTCAATTTCGCAGTGAAAAATGACCCTTTTTTGGCAAAGTGCCTAACTGTAGTTTTTGAACCATAGCTCTGCCGGCACCTAGGGAAACCTAGCAAACCTATACATTTTTGAAAACTAGACATCCAGAGGAATCCAGGATGGGATGACTTGACTGCCTTCCACCAGGTTCTGTTACCCAGAATCCCTTGCAAACCTCTAAAAAATTGTGAAAAAAAACACATTTTCCCCACATTTCTGTGCTGGAAAGTTCTGGAATCTGCGTGGAGCCACAAATTTCCACCCACCCCGCGTTCCCCAAAGTCTTCCGATAAAAATGGTACCTCACTTGTGTGGGTTGGCCTAGTGCCCGCGACAGGAAATGGCGCAAAACGCAACGTGGACACACCTCAATTTCGCAGTGAAAAATGACCCTTTTTTGGCAAAGTGCCTAGCTGTAGTTTTTGAACCATAGCTCTGCCGGCACCTAGGGAAACCTAGCAAACCTATACATTTTTGAAAACTAGACATCCAGGGGAATCCAGGATGGGATGACTTAACTGCCTCTCACCAGGTTTTGTTACCCAGAATCCCTTGCAAACCTAAGAAATTGTAAAAAAAAACACATTTTCCCCACATTTCTGTGCTGGAAAGTTCTGGAATCTGCGTGGAGCCACAAATTTCCACCCACCCCGCGTTCCCCAAAGCCTTCCGAGAAAAATGGTACCTCACTTGTGTGGGTTGGCCTAGTGCCCGCGACAGGAAACGGTGCAAAACGCAACGTGGACACACCTCAATTTCGCAGTGAAAAATGACCCTTTTTTGGCAAAGTGCCTAGTTGTAGTTTTTGAACCCTAGCTCTGCTGGCACCTAGGGAAACCTAGCAAACCTATACATTTTTGAAAACTAGACACTCAGGGGAATCCAGGATGGGGTGACTTGACTGCCTCCCATCAGGTTCTGTTACCCAAAATACCTTGCAAACCTAAAAAAATGTCCAAAAAAACACATTTTCCCCACATTTCTGTGGTGGAAAGTTCTGGAATCTGCGTGGATCTACAAATATCTACCTGTTACACTTTAGGGTCCTGGTTAGACACGGCACACCGTAGACACTACATTACCCAGAATGCAACACTAGGGAGAATGATTGTGTGCGCTCACAGACTCACCACGTGACCTTGTGGGGGGATAAAGACAGCCCCTTCCCAAGCGCAGGTGCTTGGCAATCGTTCTACCTGCTGGACCACGCCTTGCTTCACCTGTGCCTTGTTTCCTGTTCGAGGAATAGAGATCGAGTGTTTGTCTATCTGAGGTCTCCCGTGGTTTGAACGCTCTCCTGCCTGCTGCTTTACCGGACGGCTCTCTCTAGGCTCCCTCGCAGTTCGACGAGAGAGTTATTCATGTTTCGCGAGTCTCACGTTCTGATATATATTTACACTATCGTTCCTATTAGGGAGCAGGATTTATTGGCTCTCCTTCGCCTAATTTTTATGAGTGTCGTGTGCGCGCACTACCTCTTATTTTTGTGTTCTAAACCGGGAAAGGTTTTACCGCTACTAGATAGTTAGCGGTCTTTGTTTATTAGTATCCAGTCCTCGCACTAATTCCCCCTACCCTGTTGGAATTGGATTCAACCCTCTGCACCTCCTGGATTGAGTGGATCCTTGGAAGTTGGACTTCTGGATGGCCTGAACTCCTGACACTGAGTCGCTGTGAACTTAACCGTTGCTTGGTGAGGATACCTGCTGGCTAGAAGTTGGTCTAAACTTACGGCGATTAACGGCTGTTATACTGGTGAGTCTGGGGTCGTACACAACTAGTGAAGGGGTTATAATCTACACAGGAGGTGGGTGGTTAAAATAGGAACATACATTTGTCACTCATCTGCATTTCTTTTGTCTATTCTGTTGTAGCACCTCAAGGCTTCTTCTCTGCCCCTTCTGAGAGTCCTGTGGAAAACCTTGCTCTTACCCTCACTCTGGTGGTCCTGAGATGTCTCTTCTCTCCCTTGTGGGTAGACAACTAGTAATCCAGTAATATCCTGATCTGGTGATACCCGGGGGAGAGTGGAGGTCCTTCTTCGCTCCCGAGGAAATTGGCACTCTACCGAGTACACAGGAGAACCCGACAGATTGCCAAGCCCACGTTTCATTTTTCCCCTGAGCGGAGATGGACATAGCGGACACATTTGACATGCTCCAGGGTGGAGCTATGTCCGCTGATAATCCTGTATTAACTATGAACGAGTTAGTTGCAGTAGTAACCAGTTTGCAACAGGAACTCAGGGCTGTAAAAACTGAGAATTCTAGATTAACGGCTGAACTGAACACGGTGAAGGCCCAAACGCAAGATGACCCCAGCCTCATGGCTAATACAGTCAAGCACAAAAAGACCTATATACAACCTGCCCGCTTTCCGGGTCCTACCCCTCCTACTGTCCCCACTTCCTTCGCGTCCTCTAGCACACCCACAGCTCCGGTGAATGTAACAGTGGTTACTCCACCGCAAACACCATTAGCGATGCCTGAGAGATTCAATGGAGACAATACTAGATATTCGGTATTCATGAACCAATGTCAGTTACAGTTTTTGTGTAGAGCAGCCTCGTTTCCCGACGATGCCGCAAAAGTGGCTTTCATCATTTCCTATCTGACGGGTAATGCAGCCTTGTGGGCTGTGCCGCTGGTGGAAAATAATGATCCAGTCTTGTATGATTTAGTAAGCTTCAAGGACAGCATGAAGAATTTGTTTGCTCGTCACTCCTACATGCAGGCGAGTGATAACGAATTGTTAGGATTAAAGCAAGGTTCAAAAGATCTGTTGAGTTATATCACTACCTTCAATCGACTAGTGGCTGAAACGCAATGGCCGGAGGAGAAACGAACTTCCTTATTTTATAGAGGGCTGCGTGATGAGTTGAAGGATGTTTTATCACAGATAGTGACCCCTCCAGAAGACTGTCCTTCTTTTATTGACTTGGTGGTTAAACTGGATCATAGGTTGAGTGAACGGAAGGGAGAACGCACAAAGGGGGATTTCCCTCGTTTTCTGGTACCTCGCATTGAGAAGAAGGAAATCAAGGATAGTGTAGAACCTATGCAGATAGGTGGGATTCGTGGCCCACTGTCCCGAGAAGAACGCGATAAGAGGAGACGACTAGACCTATGTCTTTACTGCGGAAAAGGGGGACACTACGCCAAGGACTGTAGTGTTAAACCGAAGGTAGGACCCCGACTGCCTGGGGGAAGATGGGATTCGCAGTCCAATCGGAAAACTACTAGACTTGGAGAGATCTGAGACCAGCTCTTCAAGTCCTAAAACCCCATGGGTCTCTTTATTCTTGCCAATACCTCCACGGTCGTCCCTAAACATTTTACGATTTCAGTAGTATTGGTAATGCCGTCCCAGTGCAGAATCCCCTTATCGATCATGCTAGACTCTGGGGCAACTGGGAATTTCTTGGACATCACGTTGGCAAAAAGTCTCGGGATAGAATTCCTACAGAAAACTCACCCTGAAAAGGTGAGGGCCGTAGATGGCACAGAGTTATCATCTGGCTTAATACACTATCACACTTCCACTCTGACCATGGTCTGTGATAACGGGCATACCGAGAAGATACGATTTGATTTAATTGATACACCCAATTTTGGCGCCATTCTGGGAGTGCCCTGGTTACAGACTCACAACCCTCACATTGACTGGGTTACCCGAAAGGTAACATTACGTTCCTCTCATTGTATGTTGCACTGTTACCATGATTCCTTACCTGTCAGCCCCTCACTTAGTTGCACGCTCACGGATTTAGGAAATACCACCTTGCCTGCAGAATACCATGAATATAAAGTGGTCTTTGACGAGGCCAAAGCTGTAGCATTACCACCGCACAGGCCTTTTGATTGCCGTATCGATTTAGTACCAGGTGCCACCTTGCCGGTCAGCCGAGTATACGCATTGACAGAACCAGAAAGCCAGTATTTGTATGACTATCTCCAAGACATGTTGCAAAAGGGTTTTATACTCCATTCCACCTCGCCTGTCTCATCCCCTCTGTTTTTATACCAAAACGTGAAGGGGGTTTGAGAGCCTGCCTGGATTATAGAGCATTGAATAAGGTGACTGTAAAAACAAATATCCTCTCCCTCTTATTTCCGGGCTCTTAGACCAAGTACGAAAAGCCAAAATCTTCACCAAACTCGATTTACGAGGAGCTTATCATCTGATTAGGGTAAAGGAGGGAGATGAATGGAAGACGGCATTTCGCACGAAATACGGGCTGTATGAATATTGTGTGATGCCTTTCGGGTTGTGCAATGCACCCGCAGCCTTCCAGTTTTTTATCAACGAAATATTGAGAGAATACCTTGATGTGTTTGTCATCGTCTACATCGACGATATTTTGGTTTATTCCCAAAACAAAAAAGACCACATCACTCATGTGAAGCTCATACTTCAACGCCTATGTGAAAACCATCTGTTTGCCAAACTGGAGAAATGCATCTTCCATACACAAAAAGTAGATTTCCTAGGGTTTGTAATTTCACCAGAAGGTATTCACATGGACCCCGCCAAGGTATCGGCCATTGTGAAGTGGTCTAGTCCTACCTCGGTAAAAGAGGTGCAATCATTCCTGGGATTCGCCAATTTTTACAGGCGCTTTATAGATCATTTTTCAGACCTCATCACACCCATCACCAAATTGTTAAAAAGGGAGTTACTTTTAACTGGGATGACAATGCAGAAACATCTTTTCAAGCATTAAAAGACAAGTTTAGTACAGCACCTATTGTAAAACACGCGGATGAAACTCAACCGTATTTTGTAGAAGCAGATGCATCACAATACGCCGTTGGGGGTCTTATCCCAAAGAGACTTTCGAACAGGCACCCTTCATCCAATAGCATACTTCTCAAAGACTCTATCCCCCGCGGAACAAAATTACACCATTGGAGAACGAGAGCTCTTAGCGATTAAGTTAGCATTTCAGGAATGGCGACACTACCTATTAGGATCACCTCATGTGATCACTATTTATTCAGATCACAAGAATTTACAGTTCTTTAAATCTGCAAAGGCACTCACTCCTCGACAGATGAGATGGGTCTCCTTCTTTAGCGAATATGATTTTCTTATTAACTTTAGACCAGGAGCCAAACAAGGAAGAGCTGACGCTTTATCACGACTAGGTAAAGAGTACAAATACATGGTTGACACTCCCCCACCCTTGATCCCGGCTAATAAGATGGTGGCCGTTGGTAAAATTGAGGGGATTACAGATGAACCTTTTTATGAGAAACTACATACGGCATACCAGACCATTAGTATAGAAGAGTGGTTAGCAGACCCTATGAACAAGATTGAAAATGGGTTGTTTTTCCATGATACTCTCTTATACATTCCCTCTAAAGAATTACAGAAAGTCATCATAAATTGGTGTCATGCACTCCCTTAGCTGCACACCCAGGAGGTGAGAAAACACTACGGCTGTGCAAGAGATGGTTCTGGTGGCACAAAATGAATACAGAAGTGTATGATTACGTGAAAGGGTGTACGGTTTGTGCTCGTCAGAAAGCACTGCATTGTGCCCCAGCTGGATTATTGCAGCCCTTACCCATCCCTCCTGCCCCTTGGTCGTCCATTAGTATGGACTTTATCACGGATCTCCCTGCGTCCCAAGGGTTTACAGCGGTATTGGTTGTGGTGGATATGCTGTCAAAGATGGGCCATTTCGTCCCCCTCAAGAAAATACCCTCTGCCAAAGAGTTAGTAGACATATTCATCACACACATCATACGACTACATGGAGTACCCTTGGTAGTGGTGTCTGACAGAGGCCCACAATTCATATCCAAGTTCTGGCAAGGAGTGTGTACTGCCTTGCGCATAGATCAACGCCTCTCCTCAGCCTATCACCCCCAAACAGACGGGCAGACAGAACGAACCAATCAAACGTTAGAGCAATATCTCAGGTGCCTCTTAAACACGGTCACAGGGGATTGGGTACAGGCACTGCCTTTGGCAGAGTTCGCATATAATAACTCCACGCACGCCTCCTCCAAAGTCTCTCCATTCTTTTTCTCCTATGGTTACCATCCTAGATTCCTGCCTCTTTCCTTACCCCCTTCCCTCTCACGAATCCCCGCTGTGTTGGAACACCACACTCAACTCACACATATATGGAAACAAGCCATACAAGAATTAACAGAAGCCAAGGAAAGGATGAAGAGACAAGCTGATACACATAGACGACCTGCCCCTGAGTATCAGAAAGGCGATCAAGTCTGGTTGGCCACAAAAACTTGAGAATGCCTGGTCCTAGAAAATTACAACCTAGATACATTGGGCCTTATACCATCGTGCATAAAGTCAACCCTGTTGCTGTAAAATTAGAACTCCCCCAGAGATACAGGTCCATCCAGTTTTCCACACCTCACTTCTTAAACCATATGCTCCTCCGTCCTGTCCTGAACCTCCTCCCCCTCCTCTTCTCGTTGACGGGGAAAAAGAGTATGAAGTACGACGCATACTTGATTCACGAAGGTACAGAGGGAAATTGCAGTATTTAGTGGATTGGGTAGGGTATGGCCCAGAAGATCGAACCTGGGAACCGGCTACAGGCGTACATGCCCCGCTACTAGTGAGAAGGTTTCATGCCTTATATCCCTCCAAACCCAGACCGGTGGGAAGGCCTTTGGGCGGGAGAACTGTTACACTTTAGGGTCCTGGTTAGACACGGCACACCGTAGACACTACATTACCCAGAATGCAACACTAGGGAGAATGATTGTGTGCGCTCACAGACTCACCACGTGACCTTGTGGGGGGATAAAGACAGCCCCTTCCCAAGCGCAGGTGCTTGGCAATCGTTCTACCTGCTGGACCACGCCTTGCTTCACCTGTGCCTTGTTTCCTGTTCGAGGAATAGAGATCGAGTGTTTGTCTATCTGAGGTCTCCCGTGGTTTGAACGCTCTCCTGCCTGCTGCTTTACCGGACGGCTCTCTCTAGGCTCCCTCGCAGTTCGACGAGAGAGTTATTCATGTTTCGCGAGTCTCACGTTCTGATATATATTTACACTATCGTTCCTATTAGGGAGCAGGATTTATTGGCTCTCCTTCGCCTAATTTTTATGAGTGTCGTGTGCGCGCACTACCTCTTATTTTTGTGTTCTAAACCGGGAAAGGTTTTACCGCTACTAGATAGTTAGCGGTCTTTGTTTATTAGTATCCAGTCCTCGCACTAATTCCCCCTACCCTGTTGGAATTGGATTCAACCCTCTGCACCTCCTGGATTGAGTGGATCCTTGGAAGTTGGACTTCTGGATGGCCTGAACTCCTGACACTGAGTCGCTGTGAACTTAACCGTTGCTTGGTGAGGATACCTGCTGGCTAGAAGTTGGTCTAAACTTACGGCGATTAACGGCTGTTATACTGGTGAGTCTGGGGTCGTACACAACTAGTGAAGGGGTTATAATCTACACAGGAGGTGGGTGGTTAAAATAGGAACATACATTTGTCACTCATCTGCATTTCTTTTGACTATTCTGTTGTAGCACCTCAAGGCTTCTTCTCTGCCCCTTCTGAGAGTCCTGTGGAAAACCTTGCTCTTACCCTCACTCTGGTGGTCCTGAGATGTCTCTTCTCTCCCTTGTGGGTAGACAACTAGTAATCCGGTAATATCCTGATCTGGTGATACCCCGGGGGAGAGTGGAGGTCCTTCTTCGCTCCAGAGGAAATTGGCACTCTACCGAGTACACAGGAGAACCCGACACTACCCACCCTGCGTTCCTCAAAGTCTTCCTAGAAAAATGGTACCTCACTTGCGTGGGTTGGCCTAGTGCCCGCAACAGGAAACGGCGCAAAACGCAATGTGGACATACCTCAATCTCGCAGTGAAAAATGACCCTTTTTTGGCAAAGTGCCTAGCTGTAGTTTTTTAACCCTAGCTCTGCCGGCACCTAGGGAAACCTAGCAAACCTATACATTTTTGAAAACTGTAAACACCCAAGGGAATCCAGGATGGGGTGACTTGACTGCCTCCCACCAGGTTCTGTTACCCAGAATCCCTTGCAAACCTAAAAAATTGTTAAAAAAAACACATTTTCCCCACATTTCTGTGGTGGAAAGAACTGGAATCTGCGTGGATCAACAAATTTCCACCCACCCCGCGTTCCCCCAGGTCTCCCGATAAAAATGGTACCTCACTTGCGTGGGTTGGCCTAGTGCCCGTGACAGGAAACGGCGCAAAGCGCAATGTGGACATACCTCAATTTTGCAGTGAAAAATGACCCTTTTTGGCAAAGTGCCTAGCTGTAGTTTTTGAACCCTAGCTCTGCCGGCACTTAGGAAACCAGGCAAACCTATACATTTTTGAAAACTAGACACCCAGGGGAATCCAGGATGGGGTGACTTGACTGCCTCCCACCAGGTTCTGTTACTCAGAATCCCTTGCAAACCTAAAAATTGTCAAAAAAACACATTTTCACCACATTTCTGTGGTGGAAAGTTCTGGAATCTGCGTGGATCCACAAATTTCCACCCACCCCGCGTTCCCCCAGGTCTCTCGATAAAAATGGTACCTCACTTGCGTGGGTTGGCCTAGTGCCCGTGAGAGGAGACGGCGCAAAACGCAATGTGGACATACCTCAATTTCACAGTGAAAAATGACCCTTTTTTGGCAAAGTGCCTAGTTGTAGTTTTTGAACCCTAGCTCTGCCGGCACCTAGGGAAACCTAGCAAACCTATACATTTTTTAAAACTAGACACCCAGGGGAATCCAGGATGGGGTGACTTGACTGCCTCCCACCAGGTTCTGTTACCCAGAATCCCTTGCAAACCTAAATAATTGTCAAAAAACCCACATTTTCCCCACATTTCTCTGGTGGAAAGTTCTGGAATCTGCGTGGATCCACAAATTTCCACCCACCCCGTGTTCCCCCAGGTCTCCCTATAAAAATGGTACCTCACTTGTGTGGGTTGGCCTAGTGCCCGTGACAGGAAACGGCGCAAAACGCAATGTGGACATACCTCAATTTCGCAGTGAAAAATGACCCTTTTTTGGCAAAGTGCCTAGCTGTAGTTTTTTAACCCTAGATCTGCCGGCACCTAGGGAAACCTAGCAAACCTATAAATTTTTGAAAACTAGACACCCAGGGGAATCCAGGATGGGGTGACTTTACTGCCTCCCACCAGGTTCTGTTACCCAGAATCCCTTGCAAACCTAAAAAATGTAAAAAAAAACACATTTTCCCCACATTTCTGTGGTGGAAAGTTCTGGAATCTGCGTGGATCCACAAATTTCCATGCACCCCGCGTTCCCCCAGGTCTCCCGATAAAAATGGTACCTCACTTGCATGGGTTGGCCTAGTGCCCGCGACAGGAAACGGCGCAAAACGCAATGTGGACATACCTCAATATCGCAGTGAAAAATGACCCTTTTTTGGCAAAGTGCCTAGCTGTAGTTTTTGAACCCTAGCTCTGCCGGCACCTAGGGAAACCTAGCAAACCTATACATTTTTGAAAACTAGACACCAAGGGGAATCCAGGATGGGGTGACTTGACTGCCTCCCACCAGGTTCTGTTACCCAGAATCCCTTGCAAACCTAAAAAATTGTCAAAAAACCCACATTTTCCCCACATTTCTGTGGTGGAAAGTTCTGGAATCTGTGTGGATCCACAAATTTCCACCCACCCACGTTCCCCCAGGTCTCCCGATAAAAATGGTACCTCACTTGTGTGGGTAGGCATAGTGGCTGCAACAGGAAATGGCCCAAATCGTACTGTGGAGACTTCAAAATTACCTATAGCAAAACTACCTGGTTTTGGGGGGCACCTGAGATTTTGGCCCGGGCTCGGCGGCCATCTTGGGAAAGTACCAAACCCAAACATTTCTGAAAACTAGACACCCAGGGAGTCCAATGAGGTATGGCTTGCGTGGATCCCCGACGTTTTCCTACCCAGAATGCCATGCAAACCTCAAATTTAGTTGAAAATAACACATTTCCCACATATTTGTGTGTGGAATCACCGTGCCGGCACAAATGTCCTACCACCCAGCGTTCTCCTTGTTCTCCTGAGTAAAGTGATACTTCACTTGTGTGGGTGGGCCAAAGGCCTGTGGCTAGGAAGAGCCCAAAACATAGAGATTTAGAGTATAGCACCAAGAATTGTAAGCGCTACATTTTTTTAAAAATACGTTTTTAGCCAATTCTGCTTTGGACACCCACACAAGTGAGGTATCATTTTACTCAGGAGAACAAGGAGAACGCTGGGTGGTAGGACATTTGTGCCGGCACGGTGATTCCACACAAAAATATGTGGAAAATGTGTTTTTTCAACTAAATTTGAGGTTTGCATGGCATTCTCGGTAGGAAAACGTTGGGGGATCCACGCAAGCCATACCTCATTGGACTCCCCGGTGTCTAGTTTTCAGAAATGTTTGGGTTTGGTACTTTCCCAAGATGGCCGCTGAGCCCGGGCCAAAATCTCAGGTGCCCCCAAAACCAGGTAGTTTTGCTATAGGTAATTTTGAAGTCTCCACAGTACGATTTGGGCCCTTTCCTGTTGCAGCCACTATGCCTACCCACACAAGTGAGGTACCATTTTGATCGGGAGACCTGGGGAACGCTGGGTGGGAGGAAATTTGTGGATCCACGCAGATTCCAGAAATTTCCACACAGAAATGTGAGAAAAAGTGGATTTTTCAGCAAAATTTGAGGTTTGCAGGGGATTATGGGTAGGAGAATGATGGGGGACCCACGCAAGCCATACCTCGCTGGACTCCCCCGGGTGTCTGGTTTCCAGAAATGTATGGGTTAGGTAGGTTTCCCTACATGGATGCCGAGCCCCAGGCCAAAAACTCATGGGACCCCCCATGCAAAACCAGGTTGGTTTGTGATATGTAATTTTGATGTTGCCTCAATAGCTTTTGGGGCCTTGCCTGTCGCGGGTCCTTCACCCACCCACGCAAGTGAGGTACCATTTTTATAGGGAGACCTGGGGAAATGCTGGGTGGGAGGAAATTTGTGGATCCACGCAGATTCCAGAACTTTCCCACACAGAAATTTGACAAAAAGTGAATTTTTCGGCGAAATTTGAGGTTTGCAGGGGATTCTGGGTAGGAGAATGATGGAGGACCCACGCAAGCCATACCTCGCTGGACTCCCCGGGTGTCTAGTTTCCAGAAATGTATGGGTTAGGTAGGTTTCCTACATGGATGCCGAGCCCGGGCCAAAAACTCATGGGACCCCCCATGAAAACCAGGTTGGTTTGTGATATGTAATTTTGATGTCGCCTCAATAGCTTTTGGGGCCTTGCCTGTCGCGGGTCCTTCACCCACCCACGCAAGTGAGGTACCATTTTTATCGGGAGACTTGGGGAAATGCTGGGTGGGAGGAAATTTGTGGATCCACGCAGATTCCAGAACTTTCCCACACAGAAATCTGACAAAAAAGTGAATTTTTCTGCGAAATTTGAGGTTTGCAGGGGATTCTGGGTAGGAGAATGATGGGGGACCCACGCAAGCCATACCTCGCTGGACTCCCCGGGTGTCTAGTTTCCAGAAATGTATGGGTTAGGTAGGTTTCCCTACATGGATGCCGAGCCCGGGCCAAAACCTCATGGGACCCCCATGCAAAACCAGGTTGGTTTGTGATATGTAATTTTGATGTCGCCTCAATAGCTTTTGGGGCCTTGCCTGTCGCGGGTCCTTCACCCACCCACGCAAGTGAGGTACCATTTTTATCGGGAGACCTGGGGGAATGCTGGGTGGGAGGAAATTTGTGGATCCACGCAGATTCCAGAAATTTCCCACACAGAAATATGAGAAAAAAGTGGATTTTTCAGCGAAATTTGAGGTTTGCAGGGGATTATGGGTAGGAGAATGATGGGGGACCCATGCAAGCCATACCTTGCTGGACTCCCCCGGGTGTCTAGTTTCCAGAAATGTATGGGTTAGGTAGGTTTCCCTACATGGATGCCGAGCCCCGGGCCAAAAACGCATGGGACCCCCATGCAAAACCAGGTTGGTTTGTGATAGGTAATTTTGATGTCACATCAATAGGTTTTGGGCCATTCCCTGCCGCAGGTACTTGGCCCACCCATACAAGTGAGGTACCATTTCTATTGGGATACTTGGAGAAATGCTGGGGGTTGGAAATTTGTTGTTACTTTCTGCAGTGTGAAAATTTGGGCACAAAAATGCAAGGAAAATGTCAGTCACATTTTGAGGTTTGCAGGACATTGTGGGTAAGATAACTTGTTGGAATCCACAAGAGAGACATCACCATGCACTCCCATGGGTGTTTAGTTTACGACAAAAACTACAGTTGTTAGGTTATTCTTAAATGAAATGTACAGCTTGGCAGAGAGACAAACCAGACAAAGATTACTGCACCGCCATCTATTCCTCAAACATACACACATACTGGTTGGATTTGGCACGAGGGCGAGTGATGGTTCAGTATATAAAATTGTATTAACAAGAGATTTCACAAAAATGAAATGCACTGTCAATAATTGAATGGACAAAAAACTGAACCAGTGACTCGCAGCTCGTGAGCTGTAAAGCCACTTCAAGGCACCAACCGCTTTACAGGCCATTCACACACCTTTCATACATGATACACACAAGACCATTCACACCACCAGGCACAAAACCAACACATTACAACATTCACAAAAAGGACAAGGTACACCCTGCTTGACAAAAACAGAAAAGACACATTTTTATGCACAACCACCTATTCCTCAAGCATACATAGATACTGGTTGGATTTGGCACAAGGGTGAGTGATGGTTCAGTATATACAGTTGTATTAACCAGAGATTTCACAAAAATGAAATGCACTGTTATTTGAAAGGACAAGAAACTGAACCATTGACTCACAGCTCGTGAGCTGTAAAGCCACGACAAGGCACCAACCTCTTTACAGGCCATTCATACACCTTTCATACGTGTGACACATACAAAACCATTCACGCCAGCCGCGGGCCCAGCACATTACAACACTCACACCAGCAGACAGCGCCATTCAAGGGCCCATCACTTTCACACGCCCACATTCCTGACACAGCAACCACACCAGCTCACGGATTGCGTTGAGTGGCGTTTGGCTAGCAGTGTGTGTAGTGACCAGCAGCTAGTCACTACTCGCACATGTACACCGCCAGCCGAGCACCAGTCCACGCACACCGCCAGCCAAGTGCCAGTCCACGCACACCGCCAGCCACGCGCCAGTCCACGTACACCGCCAGCCAAGCGCCAATCAAAACACACCGCCAGCCAAGCACCAATCAAAACACACCCCACTCCACGCACACCGCCAGCCAAGCGCCAGTGCAAACACACCACCAGACAAGCGCCAGTACAAACACACCGCCAGCCAAGCACCAGTCCACGCACACCGCCAGCCAAGCGCCAGTCCACGCAAACCGCCAGCCAAGCGCCAGCCCAAACACACCGCCAGCCAAGCGCCAGTACAAACACACCGCCAGCCAAGCGCCAGTCCACGCACACCACCAGCCAAGCGCCAATCCAAACACACCGCCAGCCAACCGCCAGACCACGCACACCGCCACACAAGCGCCACTCCACGCACACCGCCATCACATTTAGGATTGTTTTTATAAAAATAAGAAAACACAAACAAATTGCAAATAGATACAAATCTACTAACACAACATCTGAAACTCAATACACTACACAAATGCCAACCTTGAAACTGAACCAAAAATATTAAACAATAGAGGCCAGGCAGTTCACTTTACCACTCATGGATGCTCCCAAAAATTATTTTGCGTGTGGTACATTCTAAAACAAGCAGGCACACACAGCCCAGGGTTAGAAGGACACTCGGGGCAGTACATGCGAGTCTCCTTCCGCATACCTCTTCGCCAACAGACTCTACATCTCCTACTGGGAAAGTCTTTTGAGGGTGTGGGAGGAATGTGATCAGGAAAGTGGCGATCTTTCAATCTAGCAACATCCTCCACCACTCCAACTCTAGGAACACTTGCCTGTTCCACTAAAACAAGGCTGCCTATTACAGACTCTTGAAACTTAGCAAAAGTCATCTTTGACTCAGGACAAGAATCCTGGAACACAACAAAAGCATTAAAGGTTGCCAAGTGGAAAAGATGGATAGCCAACTTCTTGTACCAAATGTAAGCCTTACGAAGAGCAGCGTAAGGTTCCAACCTCTGATCTACTCTGTCAACACCACCCATGTGCTTATTATAGTCTAAAATGCACACAGGTTTGCGCGCTTCAGCAACCTGACCCCAAACAGTCACAGGTGCAGTGCTTTCATCATGGATGGTAGACAGCATGTAGACATCTCTCCTGTCTGAAAACTTCACAGCTAGATGCTCCTCACAACGCAACGCACTGCACTGTCCCCGCACAAGCTTTTTACAAACAAGTTCTTTTGGGAAACCTTTACGGTTAGAGCGGATTGTGCCACAAGCAACAGTGTCCACTTTGGCCAATTCCCTGAACAACCGCACACCAGTGTAGAAGTTATCTACATATAAATGGTGGCCTTTGTTAAAAAATCCTCTTCCAAGTTCCCACACAATTTTCTCAGTCACTCCAAAAGTGGACGGACAACCAGGGGGTTAATCCTGGAGTCCTTACCGGTGTACACTCTGAAATTAGAGACATATCCAGTCCTACTGTCACACAGCATATACAGCTTAATTCCATAGCGTGCCCTCTTACTAGGAATGTATTGCCTAAAAACCAAGCGGCCCTTGAACAACACCAAAGACTCATCCACTGCAATTTCTTTCCCTGGAGCATAGATCTCAGAAAATCGATCAACAAAGTGATCAATGACAGGCCGAATCTTAAAAAGACGGTCACATTCAGGGTGATCTCGTGGCAACGCTAAACCATTATCGACAAAATGCATCATCCGAAGCAGAAGCAAATACCTATCATGACTCATGACTGCCGGAAAAATAGCAGTTGCCATCAAGGGGCTAGTAGACCAATATGAAGACATTGATGGCTTCCTTAGCAAGCCCATCAAAAAAGTTAAACCCAAGAACTTCTTCATCTCTTCCAGATTTGTGGGAGTCCACCGGGTAGCTCTAGAGTGGGGCTTAAGACTGGCACTGTTGTCCCTCAAAAACTGTTCGGCATACAAATTAGTCTGCTCAACAATCTCTGCCAAAAACACATCGTCCATAAACAACTGAAAAAAATGTATCGGCAAAAAGTTTTCAGTATTCACTCTACACCCTGGAACACCAGTAAAGTCTGGCAATGCCGGCTACACCATGCCTGGGGCAACCCAGAGGTCAGCACTTTCAACGGGAAGCCTTGCAGCCCCATGCTGCAGCCCAGGTGCCTCTTGCCGCACTATACCAACGGGAAGCCTTGCTGCCCCAGATGCCTCTTGCCGCACTATATCAACGGGAAGCCTTGCAGCCGCAGGTTGCAGCCCAGATGCCTCTTGCCGCACTACACCAACGGAAAGCCTTGCAGCCCCAGGCTGCAGCCCAGATGCCTCTTGCCGCACTATACGAATGGGAAGCCTTGCTGCCCCAGATGCCTCTTGCCGCACTATATCAACGGGAAGCCTTGCAGCCGCAGGCTGCAGCCCAGATGCCTCTTGCCGCACTACACCAACGGAAAGCCTTGCAGCCCCAGGCTGCAGCCCAGATGCCTCTTGCCGCACTATCGGCACATCAATCTCCTCCTCTAACACAGGCACTTCATCCGCACTAAGAGTATCTTCAGTATCCGATGATTCCATGTGGAGAGAAAACTCACTGCCTGAATCGTCCCCTGCCTCCTCTGACTCAGATGCAGAGTCAGTCTCTGAACCATGGTCAGAGGAAGACTCAAAAAGCATACCAACAACCTGCTGAGCAGTAATCCTGCGGCTAGCCATTATCCTTACTAAGAAAGGAGACTGCACAAACAAGTCAACAACAACCAACACTGTGCAAAACAAGTAAAATAATGTGTGCCTTTATCACAAAGATCTATATACTCAAAAACTATACAATTCACTTACAAGAGACAGCTACACTCACCAGCACCTACTCTGCAGAGACACAGCAAAAACGATATCCCACTAGAAAGAAAAAAAGCAAAACCAATTACTCACAAGACAACAAAATACACATCGAGCACAAATGCAAAATGTTTTTGACACTCAAAAACAGAAGCCAAACATACTGCTATTATTACACCATTTGCAAAAAACAAATTCATGCAGAGAAATGAAACTCATTTACATTGTACAAAAAACTCTCTTACCAAACACGTGCAACTACACAAACAGCAGAACCACCAGTAACGAAACCGCAACCTGGAACAGTCTAAAGAGCAAAAGCCTTCAACTAGAACAAAAAAGGAGAAATAAAGCATTACAATTGCAATTCACAAAAAATAAAACAATTAACATTATAACATGCTATGTTACTACCCAAATGGTCAATCGGCCAGATGGGCCTTCAAATAGGGCTGAGAAAAATAGGGGGTGATCTTGCCCAAGGGATCGGGTGAGGTTGTCTGCCAGGCCAATCTGCCCCCAGGTGGGGCAGAAAACAGCAGACAGAAATTTGCCCCCTTGCAAAAGTAATAAATCCCTAGTGCCTAGTAGGGTTTTCTGCCTCCCCCTCCCGCCTAGGGCAGAAAAGCCAAAAAAAGGGGCAGATTTGTCCCCAGGAAGCAACCATGTCGCTTCCATTACTCGCAAAACAAAATCCCTGGTGCCTAGTGGGGTTTTCTGCCCCCCGAAAGGGCAAAAAACTAGGCTGATCTGCCCCCGGGAGGGCAGAATACACATATAAAAATCTGCCCCCTGGAAGCGACCCTTGCCCAAGGGGTCGCTTCCATTTTTATTTAAACTACTTCCCTGGTGTCTAGTGGGGTTTCTGCCCCCCTGGGGGCAGAAAGGCAAAAAACAGGCCGATCTGCCCCCAGGGGGCAGAATTCCCATTACAAAATAAAATGGCCCCCTGGAAGTGACCCTTGCCCAAGGGGTCACTCCCATCACAATTAAAATAAACGCCCTGGTGTCTAGTGGGGGTTTCTGCCCCCCTGGGGGCAGAAAGGATAAAAATGGGGCGATCTGCCCCGGGGGGGGCCAGAATGTCCAAACAAAGAAAAATGCCCCCCTGGAAGCGACCCTTGCCCAAGGGGTCGCTTCCATTTCATTATAATAATGAATCCCTGGATCTAGTGGGCTTTTCTGCCCCCCTGGATCCAAAAACGGCTGAAAAAATGGTCGATCTGTCCCCAGGGGGGGCAGAAAAGTCTTCAATGTAAATTGCCCCCCTAGGAAGCGACCCTTGCCCAAGGGGTCGCTTCCTTTATCGAAAAAAAACATCCCTGGTGTCTAGTGGGGCATTCCTGCTCCACGATCGCGACGCTGTGCGCGATCGTGAAGCAAAAATGCCCTGCATTGAGACATCAGGGGAGAGGAAATACTCTTTCCTCTCCCCCGATGCCTCAAGGCATCCTGTTTCGGCCCCCCCGCCCCACCGGAGACGAAAAACCTACCTCCTTCCTGGACGCGCTGGAAATAAATGATTTCCAGCGCGTCCGGCGCTTCCTGGCGACGTCGGCGCGCGCTGTGCGCGCTGACGTCATGGGGAAGCGTGGGGGGGGGTCGGGGGTGGCAGCAGAAAGTCTTCCGCTGCAATCCCCCTCTGTGGGGGCAAGATCGATGCCCCAGGGGGGGAGCGCCAGCGCTTCCCCCAGGGGCTGTGCTCATGACGGAGCGGTTCCGTCATAAGCACAGCCCAACCGATGCTCATGACGGAACCGCTCCGTCATGAGCATCGATGGGGTTAAGAGTCATAACCTATGTAAATAAGGGTGCAGTCTAATGCATGTGAACCCTGTGCCTCAAACATGAATTTATAAATACTGTTTTACCAGACAAAGAATAGGCAAAATCAACATGCATCAAGGTATTTAACCGTTTAAAGTATACAGCACTATTATCTTGGCCCTTAAGCAATAAAACAACTTGGCAAGTAAGTTGGTTATTCAGTTGCAATTTTACAGTAAGCCCCCAGGATACCAGTGGTAAATGACAGTATCCACGGTGTGAGACTGGTTCAAAGTCTGTTTTTTGCTTTGGCAAGGCCTGTCCTTGGCAGCCCTGGCCCACTTAGAGCACTAGCCAACACGCCAGCTGATGAGCTAACAGATAATACTGAAGGTATGCAGTGCATGTCTTGATGTGTGTGCTTATCTTTAGAAATATATCATCACTTAGTATCATAAGTACGAATAGTTAAAAACCTTGAATATTATCTGAAAATTCTATCCTAAGGGAAAAGTGAGGTTTCAGTAAGTGGAAGCATGCATCATGTAGCGAACTATCTAATAAAACGACCGAATAATGTCTGCCTCAGGTAGAAATGGAGCTTATAACCCTATACGTTAGTAGTTGTCTTTAAGTATCGAAGAACATTGTTGAAACAGTCATTTCGCTGTAAGGATTAAACTCTGACCAGGTATATAATAGCCATTTGCAACGAAAAGACGTAAACTTATAAAGTGTGTAGACTGTTTTAAAGCTAGCAAGGATCTGTTGTAACAAGGACTACTTTGTCTAAATCATCTTTACTGGCAGAGTAGCTATATGACTACATACGATTTGTGGTAAGGAGGTGACACTGGTCTGTAAGCTGAACAAATTAGCATATTCAGTCTTCTCAGCATACTTGAGCTAGTATTTACTTTTCTGAAATATTAGTATATATTTTTAGGGAGAGCTATAAGAGTAAGTCACTTATTAATGCAAAGCGTATGTTCAATAGAGTTTAAGACCGTTAAATGCTGACTATATGATTAAGCTGTACATAATTAAAGTGTTTAAGTAAATATATAAGCCAACTATGTAGTTTGCACATTATTTTCCTATGAATAAACATATATGTCTGTGTTATTTTTGTGTAATGTTTCCACATATTATCTCTTTTAGATTCTACATGCAACTTGCTGGAGTGGCGATACTAAACACATTTACCAACTTCAAAACTTCAAAATACTCTTAATCCTGTTCAATGTTGGCTTTACATATACTTTTATAAACCACAGTGACAGTGATTATGTTGACTTATCCTTTAGTAGGTTAAGAATGAGAATTTCTCTTCTGTTTCTACTTTGACAGCAATTTAGTTAATTAATACAAATGGGAAGTTCTCTCAGTGTATGAGTTGTAATGTGCTATGTGGTGCCTAGAATTCAGAGAGGTGCTAGATGTAAGATCAAGAAGACATAAGTTATAACAAAGATTAAAGAATCTCCACTCAGGAGACAAAAAGTCTGAACCCAGTTAAAAGAGAATGGGCTGTTTTACATAATGCTATTTGTTAAACTCACAAGCATATAGATTGGCACTAAAGGAAAGGAAAAATACTCTAAAGGCTGATACCTCTCATAGAAGCAGTTCAAACAGTGATAGCACAGCTTTGTGGTGCATTATTAAACTCCCCCTTCCTGGAAGATGATGCAGCACCCCGTATGGAGATTGCTATTACTGAAGTGGAATGGGTAGCCCATTTTGGTAAAATTTATTCTAATCCTCATCAGCTATCGGCCCGCCAGTTATCTAATTCATCTACTGATCGGGAGGATCCTGCAATCAATCTTAGGTTTACCCTTGACGAAGTGAGTAGGGCTATTATGCTTAGCAAGGGTGGCAAGGCTCACGGTCCAGATGGAATTCCCTTTGATCTTTTCATAGAAAATACTGCATTGTGGGGACCTATGTTAACTATGGTGCTAGAAGTATGTGGCAGTGTAGGTATTTTGAGCACTTGGTCTGAATCCTTAATTGTCCCAATTTACATAAAAGGTGATCGTTTAAACCTATCTTGCTACCACCTGATATCCCTACTTGACTCACTGATTAAGGTTGTAGGCAGGATTATATTGGACAGACTGGAGGATTGGGCGGAAAGCAATGAGATACTATGAGACACTCAGTATGGCTTTCTTAAAGGCTTAGGGACAATAGAGCAGTGCTTGAACTTAAATCTGTTAATTGGAAAATTCACACTTGGTAGGAAAGATCATTTATTTTTGGCCTTTGTGGACCTATCAAGTGCGTATGACTGTGCTATTTATGAAAAACTGTGGTCTATTTTCAGAGAACTAGGAGTAGATAACTCTATAATCATTTGTTTACGGGGTCTGTATATAGGTAGTAGAACCAGAGTTCAAAATGGCTTAAGGGGTGAATGCTCTCCATTTTTCGTTGTGGAGAGGGGGGTTAGGCAGAGGTGTGCCCTTGCCCCCTTCTTGTTTAACCTTTATATTAACAACTTGGGTGACATGTTGGCTAAAGGGTGCAAGGACCTTCCCCAAATAGGACAGCGACTGATTCCATTCCTCCTCTACGCGGACAATGCCGTACTTATGGCCCGAACCCCCATGGCCCTACAATGTGTTTTGATTTCCTTTTCGGAGTTCATGCAGGACTTGGGTTTAACCACAAATCTGAGCAAGACATTTGTAACGAAACGTGGGAAGGGCTCCGAAAGATGTCGGGACCTTTCTGTTAACAACACTAAACTTAGTTTTACCCCTTCATTTTCATACCTTGAGGTCATGTTCTCAAAGAGTGTGTCATGGAAGGTTGCTATTAATTCAAGGAAACTTAACTTTGTAAAATCAATTGCTGCCTTGACTAAGTGTGCACACAAATTCGCAATTAGATTGTTAATGAAATTCTGACTATATATAAGTCCAAGTGTATATCAACTGCATTATATGGGGCAGAACTGTTAGAATTAAATTAAAAGTCTGATCTGTGCTACCATATGTAATGATTGTTAAGTTAGCCTTTGCAGTGCCATTTTATACTTAGCCGCTAATTCTAGACCATGTTTGCAACAAATTGTTCCCTGGCTCTGCAAGTAGCAGCTGTGTAGAATTCCCTGTGTCTCTATAAGTTGGGTCTCGCTGTATAAATTAATACACTCTTTGTACTTCTGCATACCTTTCCCATGAGATGGAGCCTGCCCCCACTGGCTCAGCTGCAGGCACGGACAGAATGTCAATGCCAGAGAGATAGTGTGTGCCCGGTCTCAGACTCTTAGCTCATCTTTGTGTGCCCCCTCTGTTTCTGCTGCCTTCTGTGGAAAGTTACTGGGTGGGTGTGTCTTGTGCTCAGGCTGAAATGTATAATTGTCACCTTTATGCTTGTGAAAGGCAGTCCCTCGGCAGACATCTTAGGGTGCAGGTCAGATTGGACTCCTCTGCAGAGTATTGCTAATAAACAACTGTTTGTATTCTCTACTGTCTGACTGACTCTTCATTTTGTGGAAGGTGATGAGGAGGTTGTAAATAACCCGGGTGACCCTTTTCGGGCCACTTCCTTCAGTTGGCGCCTGAACAGGGACTCCGCAAGGTGACCCAACTCGCCCGTAATCGGGTTGTAGGGTCGGGGTGGTGTCCGGTCGGTCGGGCGGATCGGGGATCCGCACACGATAAGAGCCCGGTTCTCTTGGCTGCGCCGCCCATCGGATCGGGCGACTCCTCGTCTAGTGGTCACCGGCTGGGGTCCCGAGAAGGCGAAACCTTGAATTTGACCGTTTGGTCCGAAGAGTTGGCAGTGGAGAATAATCTTGCTTGACCTGAGTGCACCAGGTGAGTGATTTGAATTTTTGGAAAAATGTGGCGCCATGGTTGAATGGCACGAGCCTACGGGCTGTGTCTGGTACAGTCTCCGGACTGTCTTGTCTTGATCTTGGGGGGTTTGCGAACGCTTAAAAGACACAGAGTGTGTGTGAACAGTCTACCAGGCCAACTGGAAATTCGGCCCACTCTTGAAAAGATCTGGGACTGTTTCCGAGCAATCTGCCAGGCCAACTGGAAATTCGGCCTATTCTTGAAAAGGTCTGGGGCTAGAGCCTGTCTTCTTGTCTTGGTACAGTCTTTGGACTGTCTTGTCTTGGTACAGTCTCTGGACTGTCTTGTCTTGGTGCAGTCTGAGGACTGACTTGTTTTGGTTCAGGCTAGAGCCTGACTTGTTTTGGTTCAGTCTGAGGACTGACTTGCCATGGCGCAGTCTGAGGACTGCTCTTGAGAGCTCTTTTTGTCTGTGAGTGTGCTTTGTGAATATGGTGCACCATCAGTTTGTTTTTGGTATGGTCTGAGGACTGTCTTTTGGAAAAAAGTACTTGTAATTCCTTTGCCAGGCAAAATAATGTATTTGGGCCCTTTCTTTTTTTTTTTACTTTGTTTATTGACTTTTTTTTGCACAAAAAAAAATAAAAAATAAGTCACATCAGTTAGGAAAGACAATCCACATTACATCGATTATTCAAGTAAAGGTAAATGCAGCTCAGCTCTACCAAATCAATTGTAGAATAGCAATGGAGTATTACTGCGAAAATAGGAAATAGACAACAGTATACAGCAGTTCACATCAGTGGTACATTACATATGACAACCATACAAGATAAGAGTTTTGAAGTAATAATTGATAATAATCATGAGGGAGCGACAGGGACCCCTACGCACATGTCATTTTACAGGACTGGGCATCAGACAAATCGCATATCCCTCCCAAAGGGCCTGAGGGAAAGATCAGGCATCACGTCAGTTCTCAACAGGGTGTTCCAGAAGATATGATTGTAGTGGACCACAAATATCTCGGGGCCGTGAGGAGGTTGGTAGCAGTTCGGCATATGTGTGTGTTTGTTCTTGCCAGAATATCAGATCTTCAATCCATTCCTTGAATTTAGGTGCCCTACCACGACCCCACCTGCAGGCCACCCTCCGACGAGCCAGTAAAAGGGTGAATGATGCGAATTTATGGTAGGCTACTGGCAGTTGTTCAGTATATCCAAGTAACGTCAGTAATGGGGAGGCTTGTAATGACGTGGAAATCATCATCTCCAGTGCAGTAAGCACCTGCTGCCAGTAAGTATTAACTGAGCAACACTCCCAGGCCAAGCGTAGAAAATCAGCCCCTTCTGCCCGGCATCTGTCACATCTGTTATTGTCTCTTAGCCCGAATTTGCGTAATTTAGCCTGGGTGTAATAGGTGCGGTGCAGGAATTTATAATGTATGAGGCGGAGTCGACTACTAGAGGAAGCCCGCTCCGTCTGCTTGCAGCAGTACTCCCACTGCTGATCTGTAATGTCTATCCCGAGCTCCGCCGACCACTTATCCCGAGCAGCGCATGCGAGAGTCTCAGCGTCGTTGTATAGAGTATGGTAGAGTTTAGAAACTAAATGAGAGGCGGTGCCGGAGCGCAGTGTGAGATGCAAAGGGGGAACCGTTGGAGGTTCATGAGGGTATGAAGGAGTGCAGTCTTTAATCCCTTGGCGTAAGCGAACATATAGGAAGGTTTCCATGGCAGTGGGTGGGGGGTCTGAGCATAGTTGTTGTAGCGTGCGAAATGTGCCGTTCAGATAAAGATCGCCCCAGCAGTGTATGTGTCGTTGAAGTTTAACTTTTTTAAACACACCTTCCTGTAATAGGGAAAGTTTTGGATGATAAGTGAGTGGGAGCAGCGGGGAGTATAGCATGAGAGTATGGAGGCGATGAGCAATCCGGGACCATGCTTTAATTGTGCAGTCAACGGAAGTCGAGCAGGGGGTCCGGGGTGCCACTGTGGATAGTATAACTCCGTCCAGCGGAATTGGATCAGCGAGCCAGTGTTCAGTTGCTACATGTGATGTATATAGTGGAGGGCGGAACCAGTATTGGGCATAGTGAGCCTGGGTGCATAAGTAATACAATTCGAAATTGGGGACGTCAAAGCCGCCTTGGGAGTATGGTTTCGCCAATGTGTCCCATCGAATACGGGGCTGCCTGCCTTCCCAGATGAGTCGAAGCAGTTCAGTCCGGAGCATTGAGAAAAAATGTCTGCCTGGGTCGTACGGAATGTTTAAAAACAAGTATAAAAATTTCGGAAGGATCACCATTTTAATAAGGGAGATACGGCCCGCCATATTGAGTGGGAGTGCGTTCCACCTAGTAATGTAGCCCTTTACTTGGTCTAGTGTTCGCCCGTAGTTAAGCCGCATCAATTCCTCACGGTCTGTAGCAACATGTATACCAAGATATTTAACCTCAGTGGAACACCATTCTATGGGGTAGTCGGTAGCAAATGGTGTCGCTGACGCAGTTAGCGGGAAAATCTGAGACTTAGTCCAGTTTATATGAATACCGGAGAGCCCACCAAACCTGACGAATTCCCGCAGGAGCGGGTTGAGGTTTTGCTGGGGATCTTTCACATATAGGGTAACATTATCTGTGTATAAGGATATGAGAATCGGGCGAAGGAAACAACAAAGGCCCTTCTCCTGATGGTGTTGCCGAATCCTGGCGGCTAGGGGTTCTATTGCAAGGGCAAACAGGAGGGGAGATAAGGGGCATCCCTGCCGAGTGCCACGCAAAAGAGACAGGGTGGATGAAGCATGTCCATTAATCAATACCTTCGCCGTCGGAGAAGTGTATAGGAGGCGAACGTACACTAGAAATACGTTAGGTAACCCAATGCACTGAAGAATGGTAAAGAGGTAATCCCACTCAACCGAATCAAATGCCTTGGTGGCAACTAGGAAGACCGCGACCAGGGCTAATTGGGGGTCAACAGTTTGAAGAATAGAGAAGAGCGTCCGGAGGTTATGAGAAGTCGCTCTTCCAGGTATGAACCCAGCTTGGTCCGGAAGAACCAGTTTCTCCATCAGGAGACTGAGGCGATTAGCCAGCAGTTTGGCAAGGATTTTTGCATCAGTGTTGATAAGGGAGAGGGGACGGTAGGAGTCGCACTGGTCTGCCGGTTTGCCAGGTCTCAAAAGCGAGGTAATGAGTGCTTCTCTCATTGTTGCTGGTAAGATTTGAGTCTCTTGTGCTTCAAGATATACCTCCTTTAACATGGGAAGTAATTGATCAAGATATGTTTTGTAGAAATCTATAGGTAGCCCGTCAGATCCCGGAGCCTTTCCCGATTTCATTTGCATAATAGCTTCGCGAAGTTCATCGTCCTCAAAAGGGGCTGCTAAAAACTCCCTCTGATTATCCTGCAACCAGCCCAAAGCGATATCTTTAAGGTAATGAGATAGATCAGGAGGAGCAGTTCTACGGGAACTGTAAAGATCGGTGTAAAATTCGGTGAATGTGCGAAGGATCTCCAGTGAGTCCCGGTGCCACACACCAGCCCCATCTACTATTTCTATTATATAATTTGAGAATCGGGGAAGGCGAATCTCAGTCGCCAAAGCCTTACCGGGTCTGGACCCTTCTCCATACCGTTGGGCTACGAAGTATTTGCCCTGGAATTTGGCTTCACGGTCAGCCGTGGTGGTGTAGTCCGTGAGCTTCTCCCGGAGTAATGCTCGTTGAGCACACAATGTCTCATTCCACAGCCCGTCCTCGAGATGTTTCATTTCATCCTCTAGACGCCGCAAATTTCGACGGATATCTCAAAGGACTCAGAAACTTTTCGACATACAGGTGCCGCGCATCGTAACTTTGAAGGCCTCCCAGACCGTGCCTACATGTGTGAAAGTGCCTTTGTTGCGCTGAAAAAAGTCTGAGATCTCCTCCCCAAGCTCTGTCTGAAAAACAGTATCCAACAGTGCCTCCGGAACTAGCCTCCAGCATCGTGGGGTCGCAAGAAGATTGGGAGGTGTAATTGTGACACAGACAGGTGCATGGTCGGAGAAAGTCCGAGCCATATGCTCGGCCGAGAGAATCCAAGGGCTTACTCCCCGGGTACATAACCAATAATCGAGGCGCGACCATGATGAGTGTGCAGTGGCGTAGTAGGTACCTTCCCTCCCGTGTGGGTGGGCATGACGCCAGGCATCAATGAGGCCGTGATCTAGGATCAGCCGGGAAAACGTGTCTTGGGTTTTGGTGTAGGGATGCGGGAGGGGATTGGACCTATCAGCTGAGGGACATAAGATAGTGTTGAAGTCACTCCCCCAAAAGATATGTGTGGATCCCACCTTGAGAGTCTGCCCCCATAGGGTAGTAAAGAAATCCGGATCATCCGTATTGGGCCCGTAACAGCAGACCAATGTAACGGACTGTGTGCCCAGTGTGCCCCAGAGCAAGCAGCTCCTCCCCGAGGGATCGCTGTATGTGCCGCCAAGAATGAATGGGGTGTTTTTTTTAATTAAAATCAACGTGCCGCGTGAATATGTGGAGTAGGAGGAGAACACCCGATCAGAGGCCCACCTGTTTCCGAAGCACTGGGGACGGCGGGGGTCAGTGTGTGTTTCTTGAAGTAATGCAATTTGTATGTGATGCCTGTCAAGGTATGCAAGAATTTGCCTTCGTTTATGTGGGTCGCCGAGGCCTCTGACGTTCCATGTAAGTAATTTTAAATGCAATTGATCAGAGTGTGGAGCCATTCCAGATCGTGCCGTGCCATAGAAGTGATGTCATATTGTGTGGTGAGCTTACAGGTCGCGTAGTGTGTGCTAACATGTCTACCTGCTGATGTGACAAAAATACAATAGAAAAATACAACATTCCCAGACAGTTCTCCACTCGTGAAGGCACTCCGACCTTGCCGACAGCATAGTGGGATAGCAAAAACAAAAACCCACCCCCACCCACAACAGCACCCCAATCGTGCTGTTGCAAGATTGCCCACCCTTACCCGAAATTCTTTCTGATTTACAGTCTCAAACCAAAAAATCCAATATAGTCAAACAAAAACAAATTACGAAGTGTGGGGGAACACCCATTTGGGGGGGGCTTGTGGACCACGGTACCCTCCCGTCTCCCGACCAGAACTGCAAGCAGTGTCCCAGATCTATTGGGATAGAGGAAGGGAGACCTCCGGGGGGAGGGTGCTTGGCAAGGTCTAGAACAAACCTACCAAAAGGCAACAATAACACCTACTTATGAGTACCATTGTGTTTACGAGTCACAGGAGATATGTTAATGTCCAAGACATCTCCCAGGAGAGCAATATAGAAAAAGGAAAACAGCTGACCACATTCACTGTGTCCATATCGTGTGCCGGCATTGCTTGCAGCCATTGAGATTGAGGTTGAATGTAGTGGACGGTAATGATGGTAATCGGGGCCGTTGGCGTTTCACGAATCTCTCCGTTCAGTTCCCTGTAGGGGATGAAGATCTGGAATCGTGGTCGGTGGAGTCCTGGCGTGGTGATCTACGCTTAATAGATTTAAGGAAATCTTCAGCTTGCTGTGGATTGGTACAAATGGTGGTTTTTCCCTGATGGGTGATCTGCAGCCATGCCGGGTACAAGAGGGCATAGTCAATTTGAGCTTTGTGAAGTTTTTGCTTAACTTGCAGGTATTTCCGGCACGTCTCTTGAACCGTGACAGTGAAATCAGGGTATATGGTGAACTCATTACCTTCAAAGTGCAGCGATTTCTTTTCTCGAGCCAATTTTAACGCAGTATCCCGGTCACGGTAATTAAGGAGTCATGCCACGATGGGCGTGGCGGGCTACCAGGAGGAGGACGGGGCCCCAGAGATCGATGTGCACGTTCCACAATGAGTTGTGCTGAGAAGGGCTCAGATCCGAAGGTCTCTAGCAAGAGGCGCTCAATAAAGTCCTCCATGCGGCCTGTGTTCGTGCTTTCAGGTATGCCCACCACTCGGATATTATTGCGGCGGCTGCGGGCTTCGAGATCTTCATTTTTTGCCGCAATAATTTTCAGGAGCTTATTCATTTGCGTCATTTGGCGCTGCATCTGGGAGCCTGCATCCTCCGTGTCGGAGATACGCTGTTCCACCATTTTGAGCTGTTCATCGTGTTTGTCCACTTTCTGCACGAGACCGTCGAGACGGCTATTCATGGTGTCCATCTTGCCGGATAAGTCAGTGAGGCTATGTTGCATAGCTAATAGTAGCGTTTTGACCTCATCCGCTGGGGCTGTCGGCGTCTCATGTGATTGTTCAGAGCCTGGTTGGCTATTGTCGTCTGCATTAGACGGTGTAGCCACCTTTTTTTGAGAGTCAAAAACCAGTTTGGGCTGGCGACCATCAGGCTTCCCCATTGTGTGGGCCAGGGGGCTGACAGAGGTGATGTGGCAGTAATGTAGGTGGATTAGACGGTGTTTTTGGTGCACCCAGAAATCCTCAGCAAGGAACAGTGTATGGACTGTGAAGCTCCGTGGGCAAGGTGGACAATATCGGAGGAGAAGGCGCAGTCTCAGTGAGGAGCTAGGAAAGATCGCAGCAGTAATCTTCAATATGATCGGAGATGAGGTCTGTCCTGCGACTGCTGGGGGGCCACAAGTTTTAGGGATGTAATGCAGAATGCAGCATCTCGCTCAACAAGTGGCCAGTGTAGAAATCTCGTCGGTGGACGGCCGGCAGGCAGCAGCGGTGGCCACCAAGGTAGGAATGCGCCCTGAAGCGCAAGTGCCAGACGATGGAGAATTTCTTTCAGCGCGTAACTCAGGTGGTGCAACCAATGTAGGATCAGGCCGCGATGGTCATCCTACGGGCAGGATATACACTCCAGGGCAACGCGATGGTCTCCCAAGCCATCCAGCAACCACCAGCAGCTCCCCGCCAGTAAGTGCGGTCGATACGGGTCAAGGGCGTAGTCTTGCAGTAATGTCCCAAAGTACTAGGGGGGCATGGGGCCTTCAGAGGTGGGCCCGGGCGGCAAACCGATCAATCCCAAACGGGAGCAGCAGGCAACCCAGTGCAGCGGCCGGGACACCATGGGCGATTACAGCAGTACTGGAAGAAAAAAAATAGCAGGGAGCACTGTGGAGCGCTGCAGGAGACCAGCGCAGGCAGAATCGGCAATGGCGGCAGCTTCGTGGCGGAGAGAGTCTCTAGCATAAGGCAAGGAATTCAGCCGTTGCCGCTAGGATTCAATGTCGCCCGCAGTGGGTAATAGCTAATTAGGCTCCATAAAGTCCAGTCAAGCCACATGCAGGTGTCATGCTCTGGAGCATGGCCGGCGAGGAGTCTAGGTGCGGAACGGGTCGCGGCGCACAATCTGGGGTTCTGGGATTATTGCAGGGCAGCATGCACCTCACCGTGTGTCTCCGGTAGCTCCGACAGATCTCCACTCCTCAACTCCCACACAGCAGCGATAGCTGGGCATTCAGATGAGCGGCTTGTCAGCAGGCCTATGGTATCAGCAGTCACCGCCGGCAGAGGAGGCCCGTCGCCACGTCGGATCCCCGAGCCCCGCGTAGCAGCGGCAGCCGCACCGGCTTCCAGGAGCTGCAGCACGCTCGCCCCTCGACCCACAGAGGCCGATCCGGAACCCTTCAGCAATGTCAGGGAGCCATGAAAATCGCCACAGTGTTGCAGGTTATAGTTAGCAGTAGGTAGCAGGTATTTCAGTCCGGATTCATGTGGTAGGGGTAGGATTCATGACGGATTTTTGTTGCCAAGCTGCCAGAGCCTCACAGGCGTGCGGCCATCTTGGTCGTGCGCCACCTAGCGCCCCCCGTATTTGGGCCCTTTCTTGAAAATACCTGGAATGAGCTTAATTTGTCCTCAGCCGGTGCCTCCTTTTGAATAAAATTTAAAAAAAGAAAACCATGGTGATAATGTATTTATATATATATATATATATATATATGTTTGGTTTCTTTTTTTTTTACATAGGATGAGTGGTGTGAGAAAGGACGAAGGAATGTGTAATGGGAGAGAATGTTAAGTGAGACAGTTAGAGGGCATGATGTAATTTTAAAAAAAAGAGAAAAGAAGGGGTGCGCTGATGGCGCCCAGATCTCACATTTAGCTTTGGACATTGCAAAATGACAAAAGCTGTTTTGAGCTGCAGACATGATGTTGTATTTTAAAGTTTGGTACGTGAAATTAAAAAATGAATGAATGGGCCTTGCGCAGATGCTGATGTGTTTAGTTTGGAATTGACCTCGCAATATAACGTTTATTTAATTTGGAAAAGGTGTTTTAAGCATTTCAGGCAACACGTATTCATGCTGAATAAAAGGGATTTTCAAAGTTGAAATACACAGCTTGTGTTCAGCTTGGTTTGGCAGATTTACTGCAGCCTTTTTGGCCTTGAGATAGGAGTGGAATTTCTCTCGCTGGTACTGTTCGTTTTTTTTTCCTTCATGAAAAGGACCCATGCAGACATACACGGCCTTATCTGCAGAATGGAAAAAAAAAGGAGGCAGTCTATGTTAGATTTCTTTTGAGCATGGCTGAAGGAGGTTAATAGAGGGGAAAAAGGATGGAAAGGAGAGTGGGGTTTGCTTGGATGTTTCAGCCTGATGATGCTCAATTAATTAATTAATTCATGATCGATTTGAGTGTGTTGAATTTAGATTTTACCTCATTATAGAATGTGCATTTAATTTGCAAAATGTGTTTTCAACATTCAAGGTAGCTTGTATTGGTGCTGAATAAAAAGGCATTTTGAAAGCGTAGTGGGAAGGCTGAAACACATTGCTCGTCAATTCAGTTCATTCTGGCCTTGAGATAAGAAAGGAATTCCCAAGGAGGGGGCTCATGGGCAGGGAGACGTGAGACGCAGGATGGATTTAGGAGGAAAAAATATGATGGTACAGAGAGGGTTTGCTCAGGAAAGTTGTTTGCAGGGAAGTTTTAGAAAAAGTTCTAGCAACAATAGGTTCATTTGAGAAAAGGTTACCAATTAGTTGCTTGTGACTTAGGCCTGACAGGAAAAGATTAGTTTTTGGCGAACAGAAAAAAAAAAAAAGGGGCACAGATTACTGTGCACCAGATAATGTTAAACATCAGATTCCTGATGAGTATGTACATTTTAAAAGGGACCAGCAGGACACAGCCATAGCATTGTTTTCAGAAATGACAGTTTGCAAATATAACTCTGATTTTATTGCTTTCAATATTCTGCTGTTCTTCTATTTTTGCTGTTTCTACCCCTGCTATGACGTTCAGGCTGTTTTGGCTATGGCACATGTGTCTTCCCCTATTATAACGGTTGGTACACTGGCACGCATATTACCCCAGTGTCCTTTTTTGCTAATGCTCATGCTTGCGCCACAACAAACTGCGATGATAATGTCTGTTACTTCTGTTGCTACTCCCAGAGACTGGATGAAATTGGAGGAACGTGTGGGTTTGTACATGTGACCTGAGGTGGGAAGGGAAGGAAAGAGGGTAATAGCGAATTCGTAAGGAAGGTGTGTGGAATGTGATAAAATAATAAGCCTTTTTGGACAACACATGGTTTCTAGGAGCAGGGTTTACAAACTGCTGTGCTACAGATTTTGTGTGATCCCTTGGGTAATGTAAGTAAATGGCTTGCCGCCAGGGGAAAGATGAGAGAGTGAAGATGTTTCCAGAATTTAGTGGGCAGGATTTGTGTTTTCCCCCCCAAAAAAAGGGGGTTTAATTGTTTGTTTGCAGATTCGGTTTTCCATTTTAGTTAATGTCTAATGGTGGTGAGCATGTGATGGGTTTGGCATCCTACTATTACTGCTCTCAGGCAGGTGAATGTCTGATGACGGGCCTTAATGTAAGTAGTGAATAGTGTTTGTGTCCCCCCCCCCGAGTTTTGCAGATGTCCCATCCACTTTGTGGGCAACAGGCGATGTAGAGCTGGGATTCCTACAGATTTCACGAGCCTTGTTGTGTATGATACAGGATTTGGTTGAGAAAGGTGTTGGTGAGGTGACGACTGGTACATGGTAATAGTCCCATTATTTTGATTGTGTTTACAATTTTGTGGCTGATTGGTGTAAAGTTCATGAAAAGGTGGTTTTCCAACATCCTGCTGTTCTAGCCATTGCTATGCTTCTGCTAATGGTTCTTTCTGCTGCTCAATATCTTTTCTCTCACTGATGTAAAATACATTTTTTGGCAGTATTATTTATTTCAATGATCGGTTTTTGTTCGGATTCACATAGACTGGTAGGAGTCATAGGTTCTGCTGTGCTTCTTAGGACTATGAAGAAGGACAGAGCATCCATAACCAGGTTTAAAAAGGAGGTAGTTACTTGTTCATCGTTTCAGAGACACAGCAGAGTTGTAGGGACAGTGCAGTTAAATAGTGTGCGACATGGCATCCTTGGCGTGGTTTTCCTTGACTTTTTGCCTCCACCCCCTATGTTTTCGATGCTGTACTGGATTTCATTTTTGTTACCTTAGATGCTTTGGGCACTTTGCCATTGCTGATCAGTGTCACAGTGCAAGTGCTTTCTGTGTAAATAGATATTGTGCTTGGTTCTCCCTGATTGGTATATTTGTTTTACTAAGTAGATCCCCGGTGAAGTGCACTGATTGTGCCAGGGCTAGTAAATAAATTGCTACCAGTAGGCTTGCAGCGCTGATTGTGCCACCCACATGAGTAGCCTGTAAAAGATGCCTCAGGCCTGCCACTGCAGTGCCTGCACGCAGTTTGTACATAGGACACACCTATGGTAGGCCCACGGTACCACCCTAGGCGAGGTGCAGTGTATGTGAAAGGTAGGATATGTACTGGTGTGTGTGACATGCCATGATAGTGACATACTGCCCATTTCGTTTTTCACTATTGAAAGGCTATCTTGACCATAGGACAGAATGGGGAATGCGTTGTAAAATATTACAAGCATATCCTCCCATGGGGATAAGGTAGAAAATTGGAGTCTGGAATCAGAATTTGATAACACACCTTTTAGTAAGGATGGGTTTTAAAGTCTGTGTTTGCAACTGGCACTTTTAGAAAAGTGGCTATTTTCTTGTCCACCTTTTCTGTGTGTTTCTGCCTGATTGTGGATTGCCTGTTTGGTTTCAGTGTGACAGAGACTGAGGATGTGCATTTGGTGTGGTTTCTTCTTGTGGTGTTTTCACTGTGTTACTGTGAGTGTTGATACAAATATTTTACACATTGCCTTTGGGATAAGACTGTCTGCTCGTGCCAAGCTCCCAAGGGGGTGAGCAGGGGTTATCTAAAGAGTGTATTCCCCTTACGCTGACTGGAGGGTAGGGTCCCTATTTGAACAAAGGTACCTACCTGTGCCAACTAGAGACACTCATTTCTAACAAATTGTTCTTATCTTTAGTTTAGACTGACCAGGGAGTTTGTTTTTAAAAGAGGCAAGTATTTTCGAAAGGAGGTTTCCTTCTCAGGTCACCTACTGTCGAAGGGGGTAGGAGATTAGCTCCTTGGCGAATTAACACATTAAATGAGGTGCATGGGGTGCATGAGCCTTAACTCTGAATGCCTAACACTTGAAACTGCATTTTTTTTCTTTGGCTTCTGTGCGTGGTACATATATTGTTGTATGCTGTTTTGTGTTGTAAGTACACAAGATGGCTTGTTGTGCGCTTTCTGTCTTTTGAGCTCGCCCGAGCTGTCTAGGAATGGTCATGACGGTGGCCATTTCGATAAGACAATCAGTTGGACTCGCTTTAGCCACTCATTTCACAGGATGCTGTGAACATGCCCTTGAATAAACAGAGACACAGCACCTCACCAGTGCACGTCTAATTGGCTATAAAATAACACTGTTCGCAAAAATTGTCATGATTAGAAAAATGTGTCACCTTGAAGTTAGCCATGTTACTGCCCCTCCGTTCTGTAAAATTTATGGAATTGGAATTGAAATGGAAATGAAAGGATGGGTAGACTAGACTGATGTTCCCTTATCTGGTCCTTAAGGGGAACTATATGTCGGTGGCTTTCGTTTGAATGCCCAGGTGGCACCACCATTATTGCTCATTGCAACACTACGTACAGTTGTAGAGACATCACAAGTCCTCTATTAGTTAGCCTGAGGAACTGGGTTGTAACAGATGATGTGGGGAGGAACAATGCGTTTGCAGAAAATGATTAAGATGAAATGAAAGAATGTTTGTAGCAGGCCCTGCTGGGTGGAGACTGGAAGTCACGATGTCTAAGTTGAAAGTAAGGCACATTCGCAGGGACGAGGGATTGTGAATTAATAGGCCAGGGGAGAAAGAAGAATGTTGCCAGATACCTATGTATTTCCTGTGATCAGGATGAGACATTGCTCAGCCTGTGTACTGTATGGTGCACATGATGCAAATAACTAGGAAGGGTACCTGTATGCCCCCAATAATTTCGCACCACACATTTTCTTTTTGAGGTTCTTCAAATGAATAGTATAGGAATGGACAGATGCAGTGATCCAAAGTATGTTCGAAATATTTTTTTCAGAGCTTAGTAAATTAATTGAATGCTTACCCCACTACTTGGTGCTGGGAGAGAAAAAAAATAAATTATATAAAGTTTTATCCTTGCCAGTTAACTAAAAGTTTGTATTATATCCACTAATAGGTCCGGGACGCCCTGCAGTCACATTAGAGAGGGGCCCGGACATGATGCACAGCCTGGCTGCTTGTTATGGAACATCCATGGATACGACTGAGGTGAAGATGCAGAGCAAAGAAGGTGCTGGACGAGGCAGTACCACCGAACAAGAAAAGAAAAGAGGGGCTATCCAGGAGCCCCAGCCCGCTGGTCCACCTTTGCTTGAGTCCCAGCCCATTGAGCCTAGCCTGTGGGCTCGCCTGTGTTTGAGTCTCTGCCCCTTGGTCCCCCTTGAGTTTGACCCCCTTTTTCCCTTGACCCCTCTGAGTCTGGAGTGACAAGGTACAATATACGCCCGACGGAGGAACAGTGCACCAAGGGAAAGTTGGATTAGTAGGGATGGACTTCATGGATGAAGAATAGGGTGCAGGTGCCCTGTCTAAGGTGCCAGCGACAGAGCAGGGTTAAGGAAGATTGATGCACTGGCCTGGGCACTGGACAGGATTAGTTGAGGGTGTCCTCCCAGGAGGGAGGGTGACCTATCCTGAGTGAAGAGGATTTCTCCAGAAAGAGCTAGACGAGTAGCTCCACCGCCGATGCTCAATAGCACCTACGCCAGATGAACAATAGGAGCCTACCAGTGATGGCTCTCTGAAAGACACTGGAAAGAAGAGTTTTGCCCATCCTCCTGTTCCCTGGCCACCAATTCCATTGTATTGCATTTCTCTCCCAATCACCATGTATCCGTTTGGTCACCCAATTGATGAGGAAAATAGCCTTTTGCACCTCCCTGTCCAGAGCAGGGGCGGTACATAGAAAGTACGAGTTGCATCCATAGTTGTTATTGTGCTAATAATAGTGTTAGGGACATCCTACTCCCTGAATGAGAAGTATCCTGTGCACTCTCAAGTTCATACAGCACCTGTTTCTCTTGTGAGCATGTTTGTTACTTTGGCTCCTCGCACAGGGGAGCACCCGAGGACATAAACTGATAATACAAGTGTTCAGATTGGTGTACCTTCAATTCTGTTCTCCAGTCCTAGATAATGCATTTATTGATTTCTGCACTACAAATGAATGTGTACATTGGGCAGATGCCTGTCATGATAGTTAATATGACAGTTTGTTTTTGTATCCAGGGGTGGGGGATATTAAGGTGGGTGAGAACATATGACTTCATTTACAGACTGAACATGACAATAGGCCCGTCTTAGATCCTGCATCATAATGTTCACTTCGCCCGTGGATCACAAGTTCATACTTAGCATCCGAGGGGATGGGTTGCAAATGTTGCCTTTCTTTTCTTTTTCCCCACTGTATTTGTTGCCCCATCTACGTATTGCACATTTCATCAGGTACAATGTAAAAGTATGTTAAACGAAAAATAGGCCCTTGTATGCACTGTCTCCCAGTTTGTTGCATCTACTGCGTAAGTACATTGACTGCTAAGGAAAGGACATCCATGCAGCACAAATGCTGAGATCATGCTTCAGAAGGAGATAGAAGGGTTGATGAGCGTTGATGTAGATACTTTTTAGGTCAACATGTCTCTTATAGTTTCCCTACTTAACAACGAACATTTGAACAGTTCTGAGTATTAATATTGTTCATGTGAATAGAGATGTTTCACTCCATAGTATAAAATGACTTAGCTAAGGCTAAAACGGGGGTCTGTTAGAATTAAATTAAAAGTCTGATCTGTGCTACCATATGTAATGATTGTTAAGTTAGCCTTTGCGGTGCCATTTTATACTTAGCCGCTAATTCTAGGCCATGTTTGCAACTAATTGTTCCCTGGCTCTGCAAGTAGCAGCTGTATAGAATTCCCTGTGTCTCTGTAAGTTGTGCCTCGCCCTTATAAATTAATACACTGTTTGTACTTCTGCATACCTTTCCCATGAGATGGAGCCTGCCCCCACTGGCTCAGCTGCAGGCACGGACAGAATGACCTTGCCAGAGAGATAGTGTGTGCCCGGTCTCAGACTCTTAGCTCATCTTTGTGTGCCCCCTCTGTTTCTGCTGCCTTCTGTGGAAAGTTACTGGGTGGGTGTGTCTTGTGCTCAGGCTGAAATGTATAACTGTCACGTTTATGCTTGTGAAAGGCAGTCCCTCGGCAGACATCTTAGGGTGCAGGTCAGATTGGACTCCTCTGCAGAGTATTGCTAATAAACAACTGTTTGTATTCTCTACTGTCTGACCGACTCTTCATTTTGTGGAAGGCGATTAGGAGGTTGTAAATAACCCGGGTGACCCTTTTCGGGCCACTTCCTTCAGAGCTATGGGGATTCTGCGATATGACCTCCTTACAAATTGTGGAGAATGTGTTATTTAGATCTCTTTTGTCAGTGCCTCAGAGTTGTTCGTCTCAGGTTTGCCATTCAGAACTGGGGATGCCGGCCTTAGTCAATACAGCATGATTGAGCCCCATTTGTTTGTGGCATAAAGTGTGGACTAGTCCTGACACTCTTTTAAATCGTAAGGTAGTCATGGATTGCCTTAATTTGGCAGCATACCATCATGTACCCTGGCTGAAAAATGTCAAACAGATCTGCTCAGATTTGGGGCATCCAGAGTTCTTTGAATCTCTGAAAACTTTGCATTCCATATCAAGGAAAGAATTAAACAAGATGTGTTTTACGTTGTTTGAGGAAGCTAGGTTGACAATTGAGTTATTTAAACCCAAATGTCTTTGGTTACTTTATCCTTACAACCATATTTAATGTTTGTTTATAGCACCTGGCATAAGTTTGTCCTGACCTGATTGAGATTAGACATTTTTCACCGTTTAGTGACATTTCTAACCCAGAATGACTGGTCCAAACGTTTATCTAAATGTCCGTGTGATAATATATCCACTCAGAGCACTATACATACTCTGTTTTTCTGTACTTTTTTCAAGGAATTGACGAGTCAATATATTGTACGTATTTTATGCAATTTGAGCTTTAAACAATGCTGCCCTGCCTTTTTGTACCTGCAAATGTTACCATCCTTATCTATCTGTTACTCTGTGGAAATTTGTTTGTGTAAAGTTTTACAGTATAGGAAAACAATGATTTTATAGTATGACTTTCTGATATTGTGAATTGTTTCTTATAATGCTTTCTTTCATTGGATGTATGCTTTTAGCTGGATGCTTTGTATAAAATTTAGATATTATTTAATATGTATTTTATTAAACTTTTAAGATGTATGCATGGCACATAGAATTAGACCCTGAAATAACCATTATGTATCACAATGGTATTTGCACTACGCAGTTTAAGCGTCTTTATGTCAGTTAGCGCCATTTGATATCTTATCTTGCAAATCCTTAGACTTTCCAGATGGCAAAGTGGACCTGTTTTAAGCCTATTGTAAGTTTTTGTTTTCTCGAGGTCTGTATTCTTCTTTGCCTATAACTATCCTCATGTAATTAAATTTGCAATTGGCATTGAGGAATTACAGAAAGCCTTCTCCAAAAGCAATGCCTAGTTGTTACCAAGGTCAGGCAAACCCATTATTCGACCAGAATCAAGCACGTTTTCTAAAAAGCTTGTGAAAAATTTGCAACCTAATTCTGATGCCATTCAAACATTCCCAAAACCAATAATTCAACTTACAGCATCAGTAGTTTTTTGTCCTCATATTATCCGCTAAATATGATGTGGATTGTGTTGCAGTGGGGCTTATCTGGACCGAAGCGAAGAGAGTTCTGCAGTGCAGAACTGGAAAATCAGCATTTATGCTTTCTTTTATGCAGCAATCCCCCTGTTTGGGGCAGGAGAAAGTGAACACAGCAGGCTCGGGCTCTTGCTGGAGCTGAGACACACCACAAGGCATCGAACACAGCGCCCGCATGCCCCTGGCCAACCTGGGCTGCACCCTTAATTGTGACTCACACCAAACTGGAGACTGCGGGTCGGGAACCCGAGACGTGTGATTCCGGCACCCCCTCGGACTTTGAGGGAGTGCTTTGATGCAGCCACTACAAGGGACACTCGGACCCGCACAGCCAATGCCTGAAGCGTGTGGGTGGGCCCTGGGTATGGGGTTTGCCCGGCCAGTGACATGGCGGCCGACCCGGAGCTGAGGGCCTGAGTTTGGGCGAGGCTTAACACCCAGCCCAGCCCAGCACCTCCGCTACTCGACGGCACATCACCTCGCGGATGGAGGAGGATGATGAGGAGGGAAGGAGTGACAGTTAGATCCTGGGTGCGGCAACCGGCCAAGACGATATTCTGTTGCTGGGCCTCCCACTGGCCGGGGGATGGGCTGCGGAGGCCAGAAGCGGGCCTGTACTGAAGGAGGGGCTGAGGCACCTCTCTACATCCGGAGGGGGCACCCGAGGAGAACTGATTGCCTGGATGCCCGCAGCTGTGGACCGGAAATGCCTATGATTTTGAGAGCAGGCCCAGATTTGAGACTCAAGGGGTCTCCGGTGGAGCAGGGCACCAGAGACTGACAAGTCTTGCAACACAGGATTGGGCTCCGCTTCCGGGAGGCCTGCGGCTGCCCTACCACATGCCCTGGTGAGGAGGCCTTGTCATGGTGCTGACCCCTGCCGCACTCACACCCAAGACGCTGGCGACAACAAGGGGTAACCCACCCACAACTACAGGAACTTGTTGGAGGGTGATTTTAGGGTGGTCTTTCACCACCCTAATTTGAGCAGGGATGTGCTATCTAAAATAATAAGACATACGTGTGAGATGCAGGAACTGAGTCAGAGTGGCACCATTTATTCAAGAAACAATTTAAACAATAAATGTCAAAGGCACATCATTAATCAGAAATAATTCTAAGCAATCTCGCAAGTAACAAGTGTCAGAGACACATTTTAGATGAAGAGCAAAAACATGCAATCTAGTAAATTTTAAAATCACAGCAATGCAAAGGAAAGAGAGAAAGAGAGAGAATGAATTTCAAAGCACCATGAAGCATTACAACCTCAATTAAAATGCTAGATAAGACAGTTAACCGGGAGCACACACGCGTCGTGACCCAAGAGATCACTGTGCGAGGTGGTCAACGAATGGACTTGGGGCAGCTCTCTTATATTATTTTAATGAGGAAGTGCTGACCACAAGTCCTGTTATGTCAGATGTTTGACCGTAAATCATAACAAAAATTTGAACATTTATCAAAAACAATTTGCGTCACTTCTCGGAAAACTAGACCCTGCTTCAAACTGAAGTGGCAATCATCTAATCCCCATATACCAGGGTTTCTGTCATTATCCCAAGCGATCACTGAGAAGTCTGGACTAGAGAAGGAGGTGAGGCGGAGCGGCCACCACTGGGACTCAACGTGGGGGCACCTTCCCCACCCTCAACCTCCAGTGCTGCAGAAGGACTTAAGACTTGAGGGGCCGCTGCATGGGAGAGATTCGGGGGTGAGGCCCACCGTGGCAAAAACTTAGGCGGCAGTGGCTTACCAGTGATGAACCAGACCTCAACCAGTTGATTAAGATACCGCCCTCCGTTCACACCCGAGGACCCAGGGCCCCAGAAGGCTACACTGAGATAAACAGCCCTGTTGCATGACTGGAGTGGGATGGACTTGCCACTGCAGGGCCCCCATGACACCGCCTAAGTTTCCGGAATGGGCCTCCAGAAACCAGCACCAGGCCTCTTTAGGCCTCTTTCACCTCCATCCAAGCCCCAGCGGCATGACGAGTCTCACCGCACACAGCATATGTGCCCCCGGAGTCTTGGGACAAGCTGGATGCCATTTTACAAGTGAGACATCACTATCCTCTGTGGAAACAAAGAATGAGGAACTCCAAGAGGAGGTTGGCCTCCTTCCTGATGACCAACGGAAGCTAGCCTCCACTGTGTCAGAAACAGAGTGCACCCTAAAGGGCATTATGCCTCAAATGGATGACCGGGGAAGCGCACTTGAGAGCTTGCCAACTGGGTAAAGCGACTTGAAGACCGAGAGGAGGTTGCAGAACGAAGAGCATGGCAGAACAATATTCAACGGGTGAGGCTCCCAGAGGAAACAGAAGAATCCAGCACAATGATCACCTTCCTGGAAGACTGGCTGTGCTCTTTTAACCCTGCACAAGACCTGTTGCTGTATTTCTCCCTTGAGTGCATGCACCAGGTCCCCACCCACCACCGGGCTCTCAACCTCATCCTGTCGTGACCAGGCTCCTCCAATATAAAGACAGGGATGTGCTTCTGGGGGTGACCCAACAGGCAAGCCCACTTACACTGGAGAACAACAAGATCTGGGTGTTCCCAGACTATACCATGATGGTGAAGCAACAGCACTCCTCATTCCTTGGGGTCAATCGCCAACTCCGAGACCTCCAGTACTCACTGCAATACCCAGCCAAATTAAGGTGATCTGGGGTAACCCAACTAACTTCTTTCCCAACACTACTTCAGCCTGGGACCGGATCAAACAGCACGCAGGTGGCTGCACCCACCCTCTGGGGGAGACTGCATGTGTGACCATCCACAAACCGAGGCATGGATGCCGAGGTTGCCGAGCCATCCAGCCACCGGACAATCCCAGAATGCCCTGTCTGTAAGAATGAAGGAGGGAGCAACAATCAGCCATCGCCACAGCCCTGACGTTCCACTGGGCCTTGTCCCCACCAGACTCAGATACTAACCCTAGCACCAGCGAGTATAGCAATGCCTCAAGCTCTTTCCAACGCTTGGATGAAGCCTCGGATCCTTGAGTCAACCCACAAACGGCTGATGATCTGCTCTAAAGTGCCCCCTCACCGCTGTTTCCTGGACTGCTAAGGCAGTGTGCAGGTAGGGGGAGTCCCGGCGCTTTCCAGGGAGAGGGAAATCACATGGTCTCATGAACATTCCTCCCCCCCTGTGCTTGACCCTGCACAATGCTTGCCCAACAATGCCCAAATATGTGACTCACCAGCAGCCAACCCAGAGCCAGGACAGTTATGAACAAAGATTTCCTGCCGTCTATCCCCGACACCATTGCCCTCCTGTTCTCCACGTCTGGGTCACAGTTTGACACAGAAGCCCCCCACCACCTATGGTGTGTTTGTCTGATAATAGTTCGGGCAGGTAGCTGGTTGCTACAATCCCCGAACAAAGTTACAGTTCTTAATGTTCTCTGTTACTGCAGTTATTTTCCCTTGCAGTACAGGAGCTTTCAAGATACTAACCCAATCGCTCACGGTGGATGGGTTGGGGGGACAGCCCGGGATGGACAGTAGAGTTAGGACCCACAGGACACACCACTGACACATGACACACTTCCTACAGATGTGCTTTCTCACCCTCAATGTTAGAGGCATGCACAAAGCAGGCTGCCGACACTCGATTTACACCTGCCTTATGCGACAAAGCACACACATATGCTTCCCCCAGGAAACTCATCTAGTCAGTGAAGAATTACTTTGACTACGAAAGCACTGGAGGGCTACCATATATGGCACCTCATACCTGCGTGAGGCACATTGATCTGGTTACACCCAGACACACCTTTTCAGCCATCTACCACTGCATTAGATAGTGAGGAGAGACACGTCTTTGCAGAGGGCTGCTTAGACAGCACCCAAGAACTCCTGTGATGCATTTATGCTCCGAGCTCGTACCAGGCTGGGTTCTGGACGGCCCTATGAGGAATCCTAGCCCAGTGGTATGATATCCCTTGGATACTGGGTGCGGATTACAATAATGCCCTATACGACCATCTACACAGGTCGCATCCTCCTCCCCCAAGCACCTGCTCATCGCCATTACTCACAGTTTGTTCACTGGGCATGGCACTGCACCTTGTCGGATGCCTGGAGATCCCACAACCCTCATCTTAAGCAATACTCATACTATTCAGCCCCCATGACTTATATGTTTGTCTCGATCAATTCCTCTGCTCCACAGCCATCCTACAGTTAATCAAACACTCAGACTACCTAGGGTGTATCATATCTGACCATGTGGCGCACATAATTGACATGGACTGGAGCACACGCTGTCGCCTGTCCCTAGATGGTGTCTGCCAAAAGATGCTATAGATGACCCATCCTTTTATGAAACCCAGCTACCACATATTGACTCTTATTTCACTGAAAACCATGAAACAGCCACCACATTTGCCATTGAGTGGGACTCCTTTAAGGTGGTCACTAGAGGCATCTGCATTCAGCAGATATTAGGGGTGCACCAATAACTAGACAGGGAACTTGTAGAGACAGAGGTGGCTTTGGCTGATCTTGAACGGCAGGCCCCTCCACGCCGTTGATACACATAAAGCTGTGACGGCAACTAAAGATCGACATGCTTCTCTCCTAAAGCCTCTACGCTGCTACAATCTCACAGCCTACACAGCTTGCATACACTCTACAGGGGATAAACCTGGCCATCTCCTGGCATGACTGATGTGTCCCGACAGTGAAGCAAGCGTGCCTCCTATAACAGTTAAACTTAGACCACGGCCCCCCTTGCACTCACAGCACACCATCCCGGCGCATTTTACAGTTACAATTCCAACCTCTACTGGACTCCCCTTCCCTACAACCAGATACAGTAGAGTCGTTCCTAATGTCTCTTCCACTCCCCAGCATCCCTACTATTGAGTGTGAGGAGCTTCACGAGTGTGTGAGGAGCTTGACAACCCCATCACAGTGACAGAGGTGAAAAAAGCCATACACGACTTAACTAGGAATAAACCACTGTGCATGGGTGGCCTGCCAGTCTACTATTATGACTGATTCACTCTTCATTTATCCCCTAAATTGGCAGACATCTACAGCGAGGCACCCGATACTAGGACACTCCCGTCGTCCCTACAGGAGTCCCTTCTCCTCTCCCTCCTCAAGCCCCACAGGGAATGCGGCCCCCTGTTTTCCTATCGGCCCATTGCCATACTGGATGCTGATTGTAAAATACTGGGTAAAATCCTGGCAGATTGCTACCTCCAGATACTACCCAATGTCAATCATACAGACCAAAACGAGTTTGTTCCTAGCAGAAGCTCCTCCCATAATCTTAGGCGATTTTTTCATGTGATGGACCAGGTGTAGTTGTGATAACCACATGCAGTGAGCCTGGTCCTTGATCTGGAGAAGGCGTTTGATATGCTGTCTTGGGACTACCTATTTAAAGTGCTGACCAGACTTGGCATAGGCAGGCGTCTCCTAGCGCACACAAAATTGCTCTATACTAATCCGTCCTCTAGGGTGCATTTTGGCGTCCTAATCTCAGTCCCTTTCCTAATAGGCCGGGAAACTTGCCAGGGCCGCCCCCTCTCTCCTATCCTCTTCGCCATAGCCATGAAGCCCCTGGCCATTCACCTTTGTGGCAGGGGGAGCATTGGGATCCCACTGGACGGGACAACACATGAAGTGTCACTGTATGCATATGACTTAACTGCTACACCTCAGCGACACCAAAGCAGGCACTGAGGAAATAGATACAACTCCACAGGCTTTCAATGCAGTGGCTGGCCTACGGGTGTTGCTTGAGCGTGAACTACCTTGAAGAACAAGAGACAATTGGCGTTTGGCAAAACAGGAACAGTTTGTTTGATTAAACAACTGGGCAGGGAGCACAGTCACAGGCATAGGGTCTGAAGACTGTTTTAATTTACAATCATTTTAACATACACTTTTATACAGTTCATTGAATGTAATACAATGGTTCTGGTGATCCTTTTTTGGTAAGGAATGTTTACCTCAGTCTTTGGAGCCATAAATTAGGGTATTGGATGAGGAATCCAGGTGGGCCTCGACCTTGCATGGACACAATGCGACCAGTGGGTAATATGTCCAGCATGGGGAGCGCATGATCACTGCAGGTACTGTGGGCCTGATTCACAGAACTAACTTACGTCAAAAACGTAAAGTTAGTACTTTTTGGTATTCACAGAATACACTTACTCATTTTGGTTTTCACAGAAGGCACTTACTCATTTCGGTATTCACAGAAGTTAGTAGTCCTAACTTTAGGACTCCTAAATGCCTTGTGTGAATACCGAAAGTCTTAAAGTTAGGATTTTTTTCAGTTTAGGAGTAGTAAAGTTAGTAGTCCTAACTTTAGGACTCCTAAATGCCTTCTGTGAATACCGAAAGTCTTAAAGTTAGGATTTTTCTCAGTTTAGGAGTAGTAAAATTAGGACTCCTAACTTTAGGACTCCTAAATGCCTTCTGTGAATACCGAAAGTCTTAAAGTTAGGATTTTTCTCAGTTTAGGAGTAGTAAAGTTAGTACTCCTAACTTTAGGACTCCTAAATGCCTTCTGTGAATACCGAAAGTCTTAAAGTTAGGATTTTCTCAGTTTAGGAGTAGTAAAGTTAGGACTTCTAACTTTAGGACTCCTAAATGCCTTCTGTGAATACCGAAAGTCTTAAGTTAGGATTTTCTCAGTTTAGGAGTAGTAAAGCTAACTTTACTACTCCTAAACTGAGAAAATCCTAACTTTAAGACTTTCGGTATTCACAGAAGGCATTTAGGAGTCCTAAAGTTAGGAGTCCTAACTTTACTACTCCTAAACTGAGAAAAATCCTAACTTTAAGACTTTCGGTATTCACAGAAGGCATTTAGGAGTCCTAAAGTTAGGACTACTAACTTCTGTGAATACCGAAATGAGTAAGTGCCTTCTGTGAATACCAAAATGAGTAAGTGTATTCTGTGAATACCAAAAAGTACTAACTTTACGTTTTTGATGTAAGTTAGTTCTGTGAATCAGGCCCTGTATGTGCTGTGTCTTGATTGGCTAAGTGTTTCTAACTTTATGTGGCATCTGACTTTATGGTGTTTTGAGAACGCTAGCACCCCTCCGGCCATGTGTACTTTATTGGGGCTAATCTCCCTGAACCGTTGTGGTGTTGCTGCACCTATCTGTGTGATTGATCTGGGATTTTCTGTTCGTGCATTTGTCTGCTGGCTACGTACCACCCCACTTGTGACCTGTCAATCAGTGACCTCAGGTCTGGGTCTCTCGGCCTGCCTAACTACGTATTTCTGAGTGGGGGTTGACGTGGAATTCACAACGGGTGAATTTGTCAATAAACATGAGATTTCAATCATGAATGTATCGTTATACATATTGACATTGACTTTTTCAATATTAACACAGGTGAACTGGGCAAAGTCATGTGTCTTCCCACTCCGCTGCAATGAGCCACTGTGGGCACTTCGGCTGGGTGGTACTTAGCTGACCTGGGCAGGGGAAACAGTTCACTATCTTGGAATCTACCTATGTAATTCCCAGAGCAACTTATTTGAGAGGTCTTAAAACGGGCATTCACAGCCCTTCAATCCCAGACTAAGGGGCCGATTCCGATCTCGGTCGGAGGCGCACCCAATACCATTCGGTCGGGAAAAAAGCCATGCGAATGCCTGTTTCCCGACCGATCCGTACATCATTCCGAACGAGTAAGTACGATGCGCACAACAGCATAGAATCCGGCCGAGTCGTACTCACCCAATCCAGGTCCTGTTCTCCGACCGAGGCGAATCCGGAAACGCCGAATCGAGTCGCACGGAAGGAAAATGCAGCCCCGTCCGGCCGGACAAGTACGATGCGCTTTCCGTACGCGCCGAACCCGTCGCTACGTCCGGCACGTCAAAGCTTCCGGGAGAGGCGCACATAAGCTCCGATTCGCGCCACAACACGATCCACGGCTACGAGGCGAACACGCCAGCGACGAGGACGACGCGAAGCAACGAGAAAGACGAACGAGACGAACCAACCATGAATCCCTTCGTTCGGATCCTACCAATATTCTACATTTACTACCGGAACAGGCACGGACGCGTACGGCGCAGAAGGTAAGTCAGACACCAACCACAAAAACATACAACACGTACACGACACATCACACACACACAGAGGGATGCAGAATTTACTTACACCAGCAACAGCAGCACCATAGGGCGGGATGCCCATCACCAATGCCACAAATGCACACAGGGGCCTGGATGCGCACCACCACTACCACCCCTACCCAGGGGGGGCTGGATGCCTACCACTACTACCACCCTTAGCCAGGGGGGTGCCAGATGCCCACCACTACTACCACCCTTACCCAGGGGGGCTGGATGCCTACCACTACTACCACCCTTAGCCAGGGGGGGCTGGATGCCTACCACTACTACCACCCTTAGCCATGGGGGTGCCAGATGCCTACCACTACTACCACCCTTACCCAGGGGGTGCCACATGCCCACCACCACTACCACCCTTAGCCAGGGGGTGCCAGATGCCCACCACTACTACCACCCTTAGCCAGGGGGCTGGATGCCTACCACAACTACCACTCTTAGCCATGGGGGTGCCAGATGCCCACCACCACTACCACCCTTACCCAGGGGGGGCTGGATGCCTACCACAATTACCACCCTTAGCCAGGGGGGCTGGATGCCTACCACAACTACCACCCTTACACAGGGGGGGGCTGGATGCCTACCACTACTACCACCCTTAGCCATGGGGGTGCCAGATGCCTACCACTACTACCACCCTTAGCCAGGGGGGCTGGATGCCTACCACTACTACCACCCTTATCCATGGGGGTGCCAGATGCCTACCACTACTACCACCCTTAGCCATGGGGGTGCCAGATGCCCGCCACTACTACCACCTTTACCCAGGGGGGGCTGGATGCCTACCACTACTACCACCCTTAGCCAGGGGGGCTGGATGCCTACCACTATTACCACCCTTAGCCAGGGGGTGCCAGATGCCCACCACTACTACCACCCTTAGCCAGGGGGCTGGATGCCTACCACTACTACCACCCTTAGCCAGGGGGTGCCAGATGCCCACCACTACTACCACCCTTAGCCAGGGGGTGGATGCCTACCACTACTACCACCCTTAGCCAGGGGGGTGCCAGATGCCCACCACTACTACCACCCTTACCCAGGGGGGGCTGGATGCCTACCACTACTACCACCCTTAGCCATGGGGGTGCCAGATGCCCACCAATACTACCACCTTTACCCAGGGGGGGGCTGGATGCCTACCACTACTACCACCCTTAGCCAGGGGGGCTGGATGCCTACCACATCTACCACCCTTAGCCATGGGGGTGCCAGATGCCTACCACTACTACCACCCTTAGCCAGGGGGGCTGGATGCCTACCACTACTACCACCCTTAGCCAGGGGGGTGCCAGATGCCTACCACTACTACCACCCTTAGCCATGGGGGTGCCAGATGCCCACCACTACTACCACCTTTACCCAGGGGGGGCTGGATGCCTACCACTACTACCACCCTTAGCCAGGGGGGCTGGATGCCTACCACTACTACCACCCTTAGCCAGGGGGGTGCCAGATGCCCACCACTACTACCACCCTTAGCCAGGGGGGCTGGATGCCTACCACTACTACCACCCTTAGCCATGGGGGTGCCAGATGCCCACCACCACTACCACCCTTACCCAGGGGGGGCTGGATGCCTACCACAACTACCACCCTTAGCCAGGGGGGCTGGATGCCTACCACAACTACCACCCTTACCCAGGGGGGGCTGGATGCCTACCACTACTACCACCCTTAGCCATGGGGGTGCCAGATGCCTACCACTACTACCACCCTTAGCCAGGGGGGGCTGGATGCCTACCACTACTACCACCCTAAGCCATGGGGGTGCCAGATGCCTACCACTACTACCACCCTTAGCCATGGGGGTGCCAGATGCCTACCACTACTACCACCCTTAGCCAGGGGGCTGGATGCCTACCACTACTACCACCCTTAGCCATGGGGGTGCCAGATGCCTACCACTACTACCACCCTTAGCCATGGGGGTGCCAGATGCCTACCACTACTACCACCCTTAGCCAGGGGGGCTGGATGCCTACCACAACTACCACCCTTACCCAGGGGGTGCCAGATGCCTACCACTACTACCACCTCTACCCATGGGGGCCTGGATGACTGTCACTACTACCACCTCTACCCATGGGGGCTGGATGCCTACCACCAACACCACCCCCACTCATAGGATGGACAATGCATGACACAACCAGCACACCACAACCTAGGGAATGCAAGAAAAAGACATCCCCCCAACACCATGACAAGCGTGTGTAGACTGTGTCAAATGCCTACAACACTGAACATGACTTTGAACATACAATGTGACCCCCTATCACATGTGCCACACATATATGTGTGTGGCCCACACAATGCAAGCAGGCCATGACCATTGTGGCAATGGGGTCCAAAACCCCATCATCACAGTGACCAAAATGTTAGTGTGGGCTCCATAGCTGAAGCACATTTTGAACATTGTGGCAATGGGGTCCAAACCCCCATCATCACTGTGACCAAAAGGTAAGTGTGGGGTCCATAGCTGAAGCACATTTTGAACATTGTGGCAATGGGGTCCAAACCCCCATCATCACAGTGACCAAAAGGTAAGTGTGGGGTCCATAGCTGAAGCACATTTTGAACATTGTGGCAATGGGGTCCAAACCCCCATCATCACAGTGACCAAAAGGTAAGTGTGGGGTCCATAGCTGAAGCACATTTTGAACATTTTGGCAATGGGGTCCAAACCCCCATCATCACTGTGACCAAAATGCAAGTGTTGACAAAGAAAAAGCTGCAACTGCCAAACTGCATGGATGATTCCTGGTCACAGAACATAAAACACATCAGTGGCAAAGTAGTGCATGTGTCCCATTGCAACATAGATTGGGGGAGGCAAATACTGCAGTGCAAATAAGACATACCTTTGGCCATGTGCAGACAAACAACACCCATGGGGGCTGACACAGTCAACATTCATCAATGACACAATGACAGAAGTGACCATCAGAATGCAGACCCACATATTTGCACCAATGGGCACACAAATGCAGATACCCTGTGGAGACTGTAGATGTGAGGTGAACAGATACCATACCATGGCAGCAATGGGACACACAAACCATGATCATTGTGCTGACCGATGACCTAGGAGTCCCAGGGACAGCAGGGGAAACCCACCAAACAACATACAGCCAATGGCACACCTAAGATATGCCAATGCAGTGGTGCAGATGCACAAACACAAACAGGCAGACCCACACTGCACATCAAACACAACAGGTGAGGGGGGTGCCAGTGTCCCCAGGCAACCACACAACACATGAGGAGGCCTGAATACCAATTACACAGATGTGCATACAGTGCCACACAAAGGTAACTCATGGATCCAAATCCCCTATGTGGGCAATCAGGCATTGTCAGATGAGAGGGAGCACAAATCACACATGTCACACAAGCATGTAGGAACAGCAACTGACACAGCAAGACACAGACACACCACAGCACTACCCCCAGGGCCCCCACAATGTGGTGACCCTGGGCTGCATTACAATCCCACTGTGATGACAAAGCTAAATGTCATTCACACTGTGAACCACAGTCATGTGTCCTGAGCAACAAACTACCATCACACCTACACAAGCACAAATCAATCAGCACGGCCAGTAAGCCAAGGCCAACATGGAGGCAGGGGTCTAGCCGGGCAACAACTCTCATCTGCACACACTCAACACCACACACCTCGAACTCCAACAATGTGCAGCAGTGAAGCACACATGCACTGGTGACATTGCACATGCACCCATGACAATCCCAGGGTGGTGGGTGGGAACCAAGGTGCAGAAACACATCACACATGGCCACTCAACAAGACTCCTGAATGTCTGACACACTGCACACTACGCCGTACATGGACATGACGGCAATACCACACCAACCAATGGGATCCCAGCCACAGTCACACACCAATGAAGAAGCCAAGGTCACCCACAAAGAACACACATAGACAACAACCAACATTGCAGCCCGGACCCTGAGGAGTGCCAGCAGTCACACACACAACGTGTCACAATCACTGAAAGATAACACAAACTGGAAATCACATGACAGGTGTAAACAACAAGTGCCAAGGGGAAACCTGGCTGTGACCCATCTGCGTCTGCACACAAACTCAGCCCTGACAGCAAACACACCTATGGGTGACACCCTGATGACCAATAATGTGCCATGCACCCACATCACAGAAAACCCAGGGAGAAGACTTTGGGGGAACATAGGTCAACTCAGCAAGCATCACAAACAGGTACAACACTAGGGATCCCAGCATGCACAGCAAAACGGAAGTGAACACACAGACATGCTCATACAACACACACCTTGGGCGCAGGCAATGTCACAGGAGTACACACTGCCATGAGGGGACTCCACTCCTGTGTGAGGAAAGCTGTGCCATATGTTGCCTCAGTAGGGCCCCATCATGTCAGCTGAGCACTTGGTCACACAATCAACAATTAGCACCAAATGAAGGCTCCCGTCACATCAGCCTGGTCATGGGAGTGCCAACGAAATCATCAGCACAGATCCAACACACTTGTATAGCAATGTTGCACTGACAACACAGATGAGTCCTTCCCCATTGATGCCCAAACCTGCATGTCCAGTGGAGATGGCCACACTGTCAGGGAAGTAGACGAATTGAACAATGGCAGGCACAACAGATGTGCAGGGGTGGAAGCCACAGATGTGAAATTGCTAATGTAAGTAGGAAATCCCATTGCCAAATACTGAACACATGACACCCTCAGATGCTGCTAAGGATGACATGGATACACCACAGGATAGGACACATTCCCCCTGGACCACATGTGTTCCTGCACAGTAACACTTCATTATCATGAGACCAAATATCACCATCACTGAAGCAAGGGCATGGTTAGCATCATCAACAACATGTACATCAGAAGCAAAAGCACTAGAGAACAGAAAGTTGCTTTATTCAGCATATGTGTGTCCAAAAACTCAGAGAACAGTAATGCTCCAACAAAGGCCAATGGCCAGTCCATCAAGTAAGTCAATACAGGGTGACAGTGGCAGATGTCACCCTACGCATGCCTGCACTGCACAAAACCAGGGACAATCCATTAGGAGGGGCAACCGGGGGGCAGGCCAGGCACCGCAGGGACAGGATCAGGGCTCACCAGGAGGAGGCAGGGAAGGGGTGGTGGGTGCTGGAGAGCCACTGACAACTGCAGTGGAGGTGTCTGACATGGTGTGTGCCGGCACAACTGGGGGGCATGATTCAGATGTTGTGGGTGCCGGCACGACTGCAGTGGACCCTGCAGATGGAGTGGACAGGTCCGCCACTGCAGTGCCCAAGTCAGACAGGGTGGTAGTGGACTCCACTGCAGTGCCTACCTCCAGGGGAGGAGAATGGGGAACAGGCAAGGTGGGCTGGACAGAGGGGAGGACACCCTCACCACATCAGTGGCACAGACAAGCGCAGCGGGGGTGTGGAGCCGGGAGAGCAAGTGGCAGGGGAGAAGGCCGGATCCTCTTGGGGATGGTATATCTGTGGGTGGGGGAACCTGGGGCAGGGTGTGGTGGGGGCACCTGTGGAGTGGGGGCCTGAGGGATGGAGGAAGGAGACCTGGTGCCTGAGCTGCAGGGCGGCGGCGGGGTCTTGCTCTTACGACTCCGGGGGACTTGGGGGTGAGGGCCTCAGTCTGTCTGCGCCTGGGGGAGGGTGTCCGGGGGCGAGGGGCACTCTGCTCCGTGTGGGTGGGCTTCCTCTTCCCCCTGGATGCTGGAGCAGCTGGATCGTAGGGGATGAGGCCGAGGTCACAGAGGAAGAGCCGCTGTGACTTTGGAGTTGCAGGTGAGGCAAGGGAGGGTGCTTTGGAGGGAGAGGCAACTGAGGACTGCGCAGTGCTTGTGGATGCGTGTGTGTGTTCCAGGGCCCCATCCCCTGTGAGTCTGGTTTCAGTCCCCTGACTGTGCGTGCGTGTGCGTTTTGTTTGTGGCGTGTGTGTCTGTGTGCTGGACGTGTGTGTGCTGGTGTGTGCCTGTGCCAGTGTGTGTGTGCTTGGGACGGGTAAGGTGCTGGGGAGTGTGGATGGAGCAGAGGCAGGAGGGGTGAGGGACTGTCTGAGGAGGGACACTGCTGCCGTCAGGGAGGAGTCCATGGACCTATTGCCCCTCTGTAGGTCAGACATGCCCGATGAGATGCCCTCCATGAACGACACCAGCTGAGTCAACAGAGCGGTGTGCGCATGGAGGACACTCAGCATGGCTGTCTGCCCTACATGGAGCTGGCGAAGGAGGTACACAGACTCCTCACTCAGGGCAGCAGGGGACACAGGGGCAGGGGGTGCGGTGCCTGGCCCGAAGGAGACACGCTCCCGAACATGGGAGCCTCCACGGACCTGGGGAATGGGAGCCGATGGGAGGGCGGTGGTGGTGCTGGTGGTGGCGGGGACAGCAACACTAGCTGGGGTGTGGTCGCTGCTGACACCCGCCTCCATAAGGGAGTCATCCTCCGAGCCGCTGTGGTCCTCAGCTGAGGTGGATGCTGCTGAGGACTCCTCGGTGTGGCTCCCCTCGCCCTCCGTGCCACTGGGTCCCTCCGACCACTCCTCAGCTGCTGACCCAGTCTGGCTCTCCGGCTCCTCCTGGTCCGTGGAGCTGTCCCCTTCCGTGGCCGTGGATGTATCTGCAAACAATGGGGAAACAGACAGACATCAGTCACCTGCACCAAACGCACACACCACTGTGAGCACAGCACATTACAGAGCAAGCCCTGGCATCATTAGTTGAACATTGCTAAAAGTGCCCTAACTGAACAGGAGAAGCCAATTGTCAGTCTGATGCCAACCATGGCACTCACATCCCACATGGCCTTGCACCCATCTGTCTGGTGTCTGTTGGATAGCAACACCCCAGTGTGGACACATGCACCACCTACACAGTAGTTGGACAGTGCAGAGGACACGGTGTAGCATGTGGACATGCACACATCACAACTCTTGCCACTGAGTCAGTACAGGTTTCCGGATGAAAGGGATGCCCAAAGTCAAATAGGAAATGCATGTGATGCATACCAGCGACAGACACCATGATGCACCCATGTCCTGATAGCCATCGCCACAATGGTGTGCATGTAGCACATGTCACTCCCCTGCAGGATCACCAATAAGTAGACACATGCCATGGCGGAGGCATGACTGCTAAGTCATACATCACTGTCTCAGTGATGTATGACTTGGCAGCCAGACAACAACACTCTGCACTGTGTCACAATAGTAGGTCATGGGGAATGCAAGTCCTGGAGCTGCACAAGTGTACATGTACATCCCCCACACAACACATCATCTTAACCCTCATCTGTCCAGGTCATACCGATTGGACATATGGGAGACCTGTGACACTACCCTCTGAACCTGAGCCCCTCACAATCTGCTGTGAATGGGAAACAGCTGCCTGAACTTCACATTCGCATACCCCAGTCTGCACGGGCAGCTGATCAAACACCTATGTGACACACAAGTATCGTCTCCTATGGTCACATCTCCAGTGGCATGCTGAGCCCCTACCGAGAAACACCCCAGCAGTCCTGGCAACAAATCCACAGCACACTGACACAGAGGCAGACACCTGAGGGGTCAAATCACTGCGCACAACGTGTCAGCTGATACACGGGAGTGGGAGTACAGGTGTATTGGATGGGCTGGAGTAGGCATGACTGTCCTGCCCCACATGAATGAGGGATGAGCCCTGGACAGTGGATAGCTGGCTATGTATGTGTGACACACGTAATCTGCACACTCCTGGGGCCCAAACATTGTTCCCACCTGCTGCATGGGTGTGTGCCAGATACCCCAGGCACATGTGGTGGCTCAGCTCAGCAAGTGGACCGCATATCAAAGCAACACACAGATTACATGTCCGAACACAGGCATTGTGTGAACAATGGACCCACCCATGATGCCCACAACAGAGTTAGGGAAACAGATGCTGTCCCCCACCTTGAGTGAAGCAAACTGCAAGGACACAGTCCCAAGTGACACAATTCCCTGAATGTAAGGGCCACACCTGGGTATCAGATGAGGAGTGGGCAGTGCACAATAGAGGGACATGGCTCCTGGACAACATGACTGCTGTACTGTGGCAGTTTAACCAGGCCAGAGGAGGGCACATAGCATGTAATACAGAGTTCACAGTGCAGTCTTTGACTCACCCCCTCCTTGCTGCTGTCTGGCCTTCAGCTGCCCATCCAGGTCTGGAAACACCACCGCCAGGATCTGGAGCATGTGGGGGTCAGGGTCCGTGTTCCGCCCCTCCTGCGAGGAGGCGACAGCTTCAGCTGGACCCGTGCAATCCTCCGGGTCCAGCCCCGAAGGTCCTGCCACCTCTTCTGGCAGTTGCGGATCCGGCGCTTGTAGACCCCCACGGACCGGACAGCCCGGACGATGTCCTTCCAGATCTCCTGCTTCCGATGGGCATTAACCTGTCAGGATGACAAAGTGAAAAGGCCATTACTACACATGCAACATATCCGTGCATGACACAGTTGTATATACATGTCTCAATCACAGGGGCACATGATGTACACAGGCAGTGCAACGCTGCCCATGGACAGTTTGCCAGAAGTCACTACATGGTATCATTGCATGGGAAGTAAAACCTTGTTCAAATGCACTGTCACTGCACCATACCTGTCCAGTGCATGTCACTACACACTATGGGGGGTGACAACTACTCAGTGAGCCTGCTAGCCAGTGGCGTGCAGACTTTCAGCCTTGCTAGTCAGACAAAATGCACATTCAGAAAGGCAGTGCACAGAACACTCACCTGCTCCCCTGGTGTCCCATACAGCTTGCTGTACTGTGGAAGTAGGCTGTCCAGCAGAACCGGGTTCTCCTCAAGTCTGAAGGCTGGGGCTCTCTCCACAGTACGTGCCATTGCAGGGTCCAGAGGGGGCAGAGACAGCAGCAGTGCAGTGGCAGATGTCGTCCTGGAGCATGTAGTGCAGGCAAGTGAGCTCTCAGGGGAACAGCCAGCAATATATATGTGCTGCAGAGGCAGATACTGTCCCATGTGTCCAAAGTGATAGGTCCAAGTCGTTTGCATCTTCTGAATCTGGCCAATCCATGGAATAGCAGCACCAATACACGCCCACAGCATCCTTCAAATCTTCAACTTCATGACATACATGATTTTGCAACATTGTTGTGGGTGACCAACTGAATTTCCAGCAACCGACTCGTTAGAATTTCGAAAACGCGTCCGTTGCCAGGCTAGGCCATTGACAATGGGTGCGCACCGATCGGTCCATTGCTGTTCAACGCGTACAGGGGTACAACGCTGCACCCGCACACATTGAATGCAATGGGCCGGCCGGGTGCACCGATCGGTCCATTGCTGTTCAACGCGTACAGGGGTACAACGCGTACCCGCACACATTGAATGCAATGGGCCGGCGGGCGCACCGATCGGTCCATTGCGGTACAACGCGTACAGGGGTACAACGCGTACCCGCACACATTGAATGCAATGGGCTGGCCGGGTGCACCGATCGGTCCATTGCTGTTCAACGCGTACAGGGGTACAACGCGTACCCGCACACATTGAATGCAATGGGCCGGCCGGGTGCACCGATCGGTCCATTGCTGTTCAACGCGTACAGGGGTACAACGCGTACCCACACACATTGAATGCAATGGGCCGGCCGGGTGCACCGATCGGTCCATTGCTGTTCAACGCGTACAGGGGTACAACGCGTACCCGCACACATTGAATGCAATGGGCCGGCGGGCGCACCGATCGGTCCATTGCGGTACAACGCGTACAGGGGTACAACGCGTACCCGCACACATTGAATGCAATGGGCCGGCCGGGTGCACCGATCGGTCCATTGCTGTTCAACGCGTACAGGGGTACAACGCGTACCCGCACACATTGAATGCAATGGGCCGGCCGGGTGCACCGATCGGTCCATTGCTGTTCAACGCGTACAGGGGTACAACGCGTACCCGCACACATTGAATGCAATGGGCCGGCCGGGCACACCGATCGGTCCATTGCGGTACAACGCGTACAGGGGTACAACGCTGTACCCGCACACATTGAATGCAATGGGCCGGCCGGGTGCACCGATCGGTCCATTGCTGTTCAACGCATCCCTGTACAAGTGACTGGCATATGTCACCATGCCTGTCTCAGATGAACATATGCCAGCCACAAATAGCTCCCAGGGAGTGAGGGGCACACCTACAACACCACAGCCTGTCCAAACTGTATCATAAGGCATGTAAGGCTGCATTTCCTATTGTGTGTATGTTGGTGTACATGTTGTCCTGTGGGTGTCACCTGGGGGCAGCCACCCCCAGGCTGTGCACGTGTTCATGGGGACAGGATCCTGGGTGTTACGTGTACATGACCACTGTGATGTGCAACTGTTCATATCTGAGCATGTGCCATGGTCACATTTCACAGTGGTGTATGTGTATGTCATGTCACATACCCCGTGAGTCCCATGTGGGACGGTTTGTTTGAGCCAGGGTGACCCAGTGGCACAATAGTGATGGTCCTCCACAGTCTGTGTGCATGTAGTGTTTACAATGTCTCTGATTTCATGTGCACAATGGGAGACAGTCTCCACATCCACGTTGTGTGTGCATGGACTTTGATGTTGTGCGTGTGTGTGTCACAGACGTCCATGTCTGTCCTGCAGAGGCAAGTGGAACCACTACCTGTGGGGGTCATGGTTGTTTTGCTGTGGTGTATACATGATACTCCATGTAATGCCAGTGTCCATGTGGCAATACAGGGTCCCTGGGAATGTACCTGTCGTTGAGCTGTGATGCCTGGGGCACATCTGTCCTCACATGTCACTGTGGGGGGTGATTGTGACATGGCAGCAGGAGATGGGAACTGTGACACGGCCTCATGATATCCAATGGGCCAACCTGGGACTTATTGATGCCACTTGTTGAACCGTGATGACAGATGTTGGCCATGTATGTACCATACATGTCCTTACGGAACTGCACACTTCATGTAGTTGTGCCTCATAATGATGTATGATGTGATATTGAGTGTGTTCAATGCCGCATATGTGGGGTGACTGACAATCTTGCTTTCTTCTCCTCTGCACTGCAGGGCTCCTGCTGTCCATAGACCATTCCCAGACCTGGCAACGATGGTGGAACGGGACAGCATCCGATGGTACCGCTTCACCAGGCAGCTGATTGAGGATTTGGCAGTGCAGTTGGCCCCACATTTGCAGCCTGGCCGGCCGTATCCTACAGCGCTGACCCCCAAGGTGAAAATGATGGCAGCCCTACACTTCTTTGCCACCGGTACCTTTCAACATACTGTGGCGACTGCTGGTGGGATGTCACAGACCATGTTCAGCCGTGTGCTCCGCGATGTTTTGGAGGCAATGTTGCTATACCTGAACCGGTACATCTATTTCCCTAGACTGCAACGACTCACTGATGTGAAGAGTGACTTCTATGCCCTGGGGAGGATGCCGCATGTCATTGGCTCCATTGATGGGACACATGTGGCTTTGGTACCACCACAGGCCCAGGAGCAGGCCTACCGTAACCGCAAGCACTACCACTCGGTCAATGCACTGGTGGTGTGTCTTGCAGATATGACCATCTCACACGTGTGTGCCCGTTTCCCTGGTTCAGCACACGATGCCTTTGTGATGAGGAGTAGTCGCATCCCCAGGATGATGGCACAGATGCAGAACCAGCGTGCCTGGCTTGTCGGTGTGTACTGACTTTGTGCCATTGTGTGTGATCTGATCTGTAGTATTCCGCCCACTTTTCCAAGTCAGCTAATGTGCACTTGTCTGTCCGTAGGTGACTCGGGATACCCCAACATGCCGTGGTTGCTGACACCCCTCAGGAACCCTGTGACACCAGCCCAGATGCGCTACAATGAGGCACATGGTCGGACCAGGAGAGTGATTGAGCAGACATTTGGTCTCCTGAAGAGCCGCTTCCGCTGCCTCGACAAGACAGGAGGGTCCCTCCCATATGCCCCAGCGAAGGTGTGCAAGATTATCATCGTCTGCTGCATGCTCCACAACCTGGCAGTGCGGAAGGAGTTGCCTCTCATCCAGGATGACAATGACCAACATCCGCCACCTGTGGAGGATCCTGGCCTGGACCACGATGCCAGTGATGATGATGATGATGGTGATGTCCGCACACAGCTCATCACCAACTTCTTTAGCTGAATGTGAGTATCCTGAGGTGTCATGTCAATGATGTGAGTTGGCATGATATGTGTAGGTGGTGCTCTGGTGCTGTTGGAGTGTGTCCATGGGCTACTTGACTGGATGTGTGTAGCGATGTGTGCTTACAGGTGGTCTGTACTCCCCAACAGTGTTGACATGCTACCTTGGTTCTGGGTGGGTATCTTGTAACATGTATTGTGCATGAGTTTTGCTGTTCTGTCCTGTTCTCCATTGCTTTTGACTGTGTGTCATTTCTGTCCTTCACAGGGTACTTTCAGATTCGTTTGGTCAACTGTGTCCACCGACGACGTGATTGTACTTCCAGGGTGGTAGCTGTTGTGTCCCTACAGGTGATGTGCGCCACACCCATGGACTTCCTTCCTTCTACAGTTGCTGACTGTGTGCCCGCTGCCAGGTGGGATTACCTTGCATCTGTAGTGGTTACGACATGTTGCAACTGTGTAATAAACCTGTGCTTCACTTTGTGATGTGCGTTGTCTGTGGTCACACATTTGACTGCCATTTGCTTACTGCACCTGTGGGCTACTTGACTACAACTGGGAATAGGTGTGGTGTCTGTGCATTGCACCGTCTTTCCTGGCAACATCAGTGTAGGCAATGAGTCAGATGGCCTAGGTGTCTATGTGTTGTGTAGCCCTGGTGGTGTGTCTCCCTCATATGTGTCACGTTGCCATTACTCACATGCCTGTGTTGTACTTGCTGTTGCAGTTCGCATACACAGTGTAATTTTGCAGTTCATCATCCCCATGACAGCACCCACGTTGGAATCACAACAGAGGCAAGTATGGTGTATTAGTGTGTTTATTGTGATACATTTGTGTGAATAGTGCATAGGATGGTTAGTGCTGTACATTTATATTGCAATCAGAAGTTCCTAGATGAATTGAAAGTCCTGGTAGACAAAATCCCCAGTATCGGGGCCACAGTTGTCTGAGACATTGGTCCAACTTGTACTCCCCATGTCATGTGTGGGAGTTGTGTTGCCGTCAACAGGGTGAACAGTTTGCGCACAAAGGTGAACATCCAGAACAGGTTCAGGCTTCCTGGGGGTTGCACTTGGCCATCGGCCTCTCACTTGCCCCTCCTCGGACGACCCCTCTTCTTTGGGGGGCCCCTCAAGTACAGGCTGCTGCGGTGCAGGGGACTCTCCGCCAGAGTCATCCTCCCTCCCTGTGGCAGTTGCAGTTGTTTCAGCACCAGATGTTGTTGGCACACAGGGAGGTGTAGACTGGTTGCTGTTCATCTGGCAGAGGCATTGTAATATGTCCCTATGCACCGCCGTCATCTCTTGCAGTGTGTCCCACTTGGACTCCACGCGGGACATGTGTGAGTCCAAGCGGGCATGATGGGCAGAGTGCTGCTGTTTAATGTCCCTGAGGAGCCCCACTACCTGGCTGAGATCTCCGGTGCTGGACTGGTACGCATCGGCTATGCGTGCCAGTTGTGGGTCATCATGCACACCAGACACCTCTGCAAGCAGCGACCTCTGTCTCCCACCCCTCCCACCACCCCTGCCGACATGTGCAGTGCGTGCAGTGGCACGCACAGATGACCCTGGTCCCCCTTGGGGGTTGGTGGTGGTGTCCATGGCCCCACGTTGGTCCAGGGTCCCTGTGCTGGTGGTGCTCCTTGTTCTGTCCATGTCGGCAGGGATGGTATTTGTGGTGACAGTCGTTGGAGGGGTGGGTGCAGGGGTGCAGCTGGTGGTCCTGCTGGTGCTGCAGCTGGTGGTCCTGCTGGTGCTGCATGTTGACTTGCACTGGAGGTGCCAGGTTGGTCTTCTTCATCCGAGGAGGGCAGAGGCTGTTCGACACCAGTGAGCTCCGTATCCTCTTGAGCCTGGGACTGGGACTCCTCAGCGTCTGCTGCTGTGTCCCCATCATCACCTGTTTTTGGGAGACACACACAATGTATGTTATGTTTCTGCAGGCATCAATGGTTGACACACCTGACAGTTGTGACTGTGCCTCTGGGTGCGGGCCTGTACATTGCATTGTCCTAAGTTGTCACAGTCAGGGGTTGATATTGGTGTAGCACATTGTCCTGCATTATTTGGGCATTTCTATGTATTTGTTGGGGTGTGAACATGGTCTGCATTGGTTGTATTTTGTTGACAGCCGGCCCTCCTTCCCACCCAGCCAGTCAGTTATCCCACCATGGACTGTGCTTGCATTGCAGGGAGTGAAAGTTGTCTTTCAAGATGTCAGTCAGTGGTGTCCTGCTGTTGGTTGTTGCACAGTTGCCAGCGGAGCCTTGTGCTCCCCACAGCAGTTGCCAGTGTCAGCCATCTTGTCAGTTGTTTTCCACTCCCTGTGATGTGAGCATGGTTCAGGGTGGTGTTGATGGGACAGTTGTGGGGGTGAGCTATGTCTGTGACTATGACTCCCATCATGCTATTGCCTCCACCCCACTTCCCAGCATGCCCATCCTTCCTTCCTTTTGACTCTGCTTCCCTGTGGGGTGGGCTGCCTGTGCTGACAGGATGGCTGGGAGTGTTGTCCTGGGAGTTGTTTGGCTAAAAGTCCCAAGAGTGTCCCTCTGCTTCACACAACATAACCCAGGGTGGTGGTTCTTTGTGGGATCTTGAGTTAGGATGTGAGGTATTGCATTTTCCCAGGTGGGTTATGTGGAGTTTGTGTTGAGGGGGTGTGTGAGGGGAGGTGCTTGTGACTATGGTCAGTGCTGCAAGTCCTCCTTCCCACCCAGCCAGATATCCCACCATGGAACGTGCTTGCATTGCAGGGAGTGGAAGTTGTCTTTCAGGATGTCAGTCAGTGGTGTCCTGCTGTTGGTTGTTGCACAGTTGCTAGCAGGGCCTTGTGCTCCCCACAGCAGTAGCCAGTGTCAGCCGTCTTGTGAGTCCTTTTCCACTCCCTGTGATGTGAGCATGGTTGTGAGTGGTGTTGATGGGCCAGTTGTGAGGCTGAGCAATATCTGTGCCTACTACTCCCATCATGCTATTGCCTCCACCCCCCTTCCCAGCATGCCCATCCTTCCTTCCTTTTGACTCTGCTTCCCTGTAGGGTGGGCTGCCTGTGCTGACAGGATGGCTGGGAGTGTTGTCCTGGCAGTTGTTTGGCTAAAAGTCCCAAGAGTGTCCCTGTGCTTCACACAACATAACCCAGGGTGGTGGTTCTTTGTGGGATCTTGAGTTAGGATGTGAGGCATTGCATTCTCCCAGGTGGGTTATGTGGAGTTTGTGTTGAGGGGGTGTGTGAGGGGAGGTGCTTGTGACTATGGTCAGTGCTGCAAGTCCTCCTTCCCACCCAGCCAGATATCCCACCATGGAACGTGCTTGCATTGCAGGGAGTGCAAGTTGTCTTTCAGGATGTCAGTCAGTGGTGTCCTGCTGTTGGTTGTTGCACAGTTGCCAGCAGGGCCTTGTGCTCCCCACAGCAGTAGCCAGTGTCAGCCATCTTGTGAGTCCTTTTCCACTCCCTGTGATGTGAGCATGGTTGTGAGTGGTGTTGATGGGCCAGTTGTGAGGCTGAGCAATATCTGTGCCTACTACTCCCATCATGCTATTGCCTCCACCCCCTTCCCAGCATGCCCATCCTTCCTTCCTTTTGACTCTGCTTCCCTGTGGGGTGAGCTGCCTGTGCTGACAGGATGGCTGGGAGTGTTGTCCTGGCAGTTGTTTGGCTAAAAGTCCCAAGAGTGTCCCTGTGCTTCACACAACATAACCCAGGGTGGTGGTTCTTTGTGGGATCTTGAGTTAGGATGTGAGGCATTGCATTCTCCCAGGTGGGTTATGTGGAGTTTGTGTTGAGGGGGTGTGTGAGGGGAGGTGCTTGTGACTATGGTCAGTGCTGCAAGTCCTCTTTCCCACCCAGCCAGATATCCCACCATGGAACGTGCTTGCATTGCAGGGAGTGGAAGTTGTCTTTCAGGATGTCAGTCAGTGGTGTCCTGCTGTTGGTTGTTGCACAGTTGCCAGCAGGGCCTTGTGCTCCCCACAGCAGTAGCCAGTGTCAGCCATCTTGTGAGTCCTTTTCCACTCCCTGTGATGTGCGCATGGTTCATGGTGGTGTTGATGGGACAGTTGTGGGGGTGAGCAATATCTGTGACTACGACTCCCATGATGCTATTGGCTACACTGACTTGCCCAGCATACACAGAATTCCTTTCTTTCAGTGGTCTTCACTGTGTGTTGGTGTTGTAGTGGTGGCTACATGTCTGGATGTGTTTGTTAGTTATATTTGTGCCACTGCCTAGCTGTAGTTGTAGTTGTGTTTGTACATGTGATGACACGGTTAAATGTAACTTTGAGATGGCATGTGTTGTGTTTATCTGACTGACATACACATTTTGGGATGATTCTGTTCTGGTTGCTGTTTAATTGCTAAGAGTGCATGGTTTGACTCTCCCCTTGACAGTGATGTGTGTGTGTATTGTGGCAGAATATTGTGTACATTTGTTGTGTACTCACCAGGCTCTGGGATGTTTTCTAGTCCATAGACGCTCACTGGCGGAAGGATGGCCCGCACCTTCTCCTCCCAGGGCCTGAGGTATACTGGCTTGGCAGGAGGGCCACTGCCGGTGTATTGGCTCAGGAGGTAGTCCTTCTTCAGCAGCTCCCGTACCCTCCTGCGCACGTCATACCACCTGTTCTGGATGTCAGTCTTTGTGCGCAGACATGGTGATTGTGCGTTCACCCTGTTGATGATCCTCTCCCACATCTTTGTTTTCTGGGAGATGGGTGTCTGTTGGACCAGTGCGCCAAACAGCTGTGGCTCTACCCTGAGGATCTCGTCTACCAGGACTTCCAATTCACAATCTAGGAACTTGTGATTCTTCTTTGGGGGCATGGTGATGGGTGGTGATGGTGAGTGATGTGTGTGTTGGTGTGCAAGTGAAGGTGTGTGAGTGTGTGTTTTGCTGGGTGTATGTGAGGTAGCTATTTGTTGGTGTGCTGATGGTGTGTGGCTTGTGTGAGGGATGAGCTGTGGGTGTGTGGTTGATGTCTGTTGAGTGCTGGCAGGTGAATAGCATTTGCAAAGGATCATGGTTGGGATTTGTGTCCTTTATATGGGTGGAGTTGTGGGTGTGTCTTTGTTCTCTGTCCCCACCCCCCCAGTATTTATTGGCTTTGTAATTGCTTGTTTGGCCTTTTTTTGTGTATTTTCCCTTAGTACTTTCTGTGCATGTTGGAAACGTTCTTGTGACCGAGTCGGACCCTGCAGTTGTCTTGTACGGTCTTCTCCGTTTCGTTCACGCTGTGTTTGTGCAATTTTCTATGCTGCGTACGCGTCGGTCGCGGTGTTTTGTGTTACTTCGGCTCGCAGTTTTGTATGCGTGTCGGTCGTACGGCTTGTCCTCCGTACGACCTGGTCGTAGTTTTCGCGCCTTGCATCGTACTTTGCGGTTTGGAGTTCGCGGGTACGTTTCGGTCGGATTTGTTCCGGGTTCGATTCGCGTGATTTTCCGGCCGGATTGCTGTTTTCCGTGCGACTCGGTCGTTCGGCTTGGGTTCCGTACGTGTCGGTCGGATTTTGCACGCTTTGCATCGTACTTGGCGGGTCGGGCGCCACAGGTACGTGTCGGTCGGAATTAATTCCGGCTCCGAGTCGGTCGGTGCTTTTTCCGGCCCAAATCGGAATCAGCCCCTAAGTCTGGAAGCATCTACCCTGGCCCTCATAGGAATAATTGTCCACTCCAAAATGGTAATCCTCCCCTAATTATTATACTTCTTTGTTTATGTACCTATGCACCCTCCAAGACTATTTTTGCGCAAGTTGGGCTCCTTACTGGGAAAACTGTACTGGGACGACAATCAACGCCGTATTGCTCTTAGCAAACTCCAACTACTGGTGGGACAGAGCAGATTGGGAGCCCCATCCTTTGTATTATATTATCTTGCAGCCCAGCTTCAGTGGGTGTCTCACTGGTTGGCTCGTATTAACCTGTATGAAACCAGTGGCGGAGACAGGCCCTTACCACCCAATGTCCTCCATCAGTTCCTCCAACCAACTGTTATGTTGCAGCAATCATGGTCCCTACATGTGTGGTTGGCCTGCAGATGTCCCACCTAAATTTTCCAATTGACGTGCCACATCCTACTATATGCACCTGAAATTACCCTCTGCCGTGATTACCTGGTTTTTCACAACTGGGGACGTAACCGCGTGGCATGACAAGTCGATCGACACAGTAGGTGACCTGTTTCAAAACCAACACTTACTAATATTGAACCAACTGCAGCAAGACTACAACGTCCCCCTCATCAATTCCTTGTCAATGGCCAACTACTGAACACATACTGACACCTGTGGCACATGATAGATGAGGACCCCCCATGCTGCCATACACACTCTCTATACCATGGGCGCCGGGAGACATTTGATAACGTGGCTAAATAAGGACATCGGGGAGCATACAGGAATCCTCTAATGCCCCTCCAATAGAAATGGGAGCAAGACATTGGACTCCCTCTTCAAGACTCCGAGTGAACAATGGCACTTGAATCCCAGCAGGACATATCTCATAAAGCATGATTCAAAAACATACAATACATGATGCTACATAGGGCCTATTTAACCCTGTTGAAACTTAACCACATATTCCCTATAGCCTATATAACTTGCCCAAGATGTCAGTCCAATGTGGAGGATTTCCAACACATGCTATGATCAGACATAGAATCACTCACATTCCCTTCACTAACAGACCCGCCCCGGCTCATAGTCTCAGGTATGTCTGTGACCCTCCTGGCCTGCACATACATACACTGATGCCGCCCCACATGGGTGAGTAACAGACACTGTTGACAATTGCAGCCCCACGGCCCTGCTGGTCACCCTTGCCAGCTCTGGCACCCATGGCCCACCTACATCCTGCTGACCCATGCACCAATCGCACCTGTGCTATCGTTTAGCTAGTTCCTCCCCCCCAGTTTTGTTATAACAGAGGTACACACACTTACCGACCCACAGCTAGAGTCCCATTCTTCACAGCACACAGTCCAGCCCCACACAGTCAGCATGTTACATTCTGAGCCCTGCAAGGGGCCACTGCAACACCTCGTCACCCTGACCGGCTACCTCTGCTGTACTGTTTTGAAGATTGGACTATGTAGCTGGACTCACTGAATATCACAACTGTAACTATTATTATGCATATATGAATGTAACTGTGATAAGTTGTGAAAAAACATAAACCTTAATGAATAGAGTTTAAAAAAATGAATTGTGCTGCAGCATTAAAAAGCCAAACTAGAAAATTGCGATGCAAAAAAGTTTGACACTAAATGTAAAGTGTTTAATAATTTCTCAGGAAAGCCTTAGGAGCAGGTCCTCGGAATATGTGTGGCTACATCTATTCAATGAACAGTCCCTGGAGAAATTTAGTGTTATCTGAGAAAAGGACAATCTGTTCAAGTCGTTAGAACCTGAGGCCTGGAAGGAGGCTCCTACTTTTCAGATTAAGGGTCGGCAATTCTAAATTGATCATACATTTTATTACACTGCTCTTACTGGGACAAGAGATGACTGATATAATGGCAGGTGCTCAGTGTCCTGCTGGAAGGGATAAAAAAAAATGAGAGAATACGGGCCCTTATTTAGAGATGATTGGAAATACAAAAATATAACAGTAAAGTAAATTTATGAATCAGGAGCATTAAATGTGATGCCATGCCACAGTGAAACAACACTAGCACTATTTATGCAGCAAAACTGGTAAATAAACACAAAACAAGTTTGTAGTAATAATTTAAGGTGAAAAAGGTGTGCTGCAAGCCATGCGCATAAGATATGAAGAGCTAATTTACATACATTTTAGCACTGAAATTAACATAGAAAAAATGTCCGAAAGCAGGTAGTAAACTTATTGAGGCCGCCTAGAACAGTTGTGAATTGCCTCCATGCACTATAAAAGTGACTTAAATCTGAGCATTTGTGACTTCATCATGGAAGCTGCTGCTGCAACACGTGTTGTTAGCCCGCAGGAGCTATACATACTAATGGCATATGCAAGTCAATAGGAGCAGCAGAAACTAATGTACGCCAAAAGAGAGAGATGAATCAACTCACAGGGAATGATGTTGTGAACACCCCCAAAGCATACAGATTGGACAGTACCCTGAGGGAGAAAATCCTACAACCTAACAAGGGCACAAGCACAGCCACACCACCGCTGAGTAACCTCGTAGGATTCCTGTATTACAGTATCACAGGATTCTATTAGCACACTGTTGTCCTGAAATAAAGTAGTTTCACAGCCAACACTTACCCATGTATGCAGCAGGTCCTGCATGGTTCCAAGAGGCAGGTGGAATGTCACATCTCATTCCCCATGGACAGTCACACAAGCCTGTTACTTTGCCATTGCCAAAGTTCAACATTTTTTAGGTGCCACTGACTTCACTAAAATCTACCAACTGAGGTGATGAGTTACAAATCACCCACAACCCTGATATCCTGTCTGTGTACCTGACTCAATGGCCTTCTGCAGGATCAGGTACCATGCAAAAGCTGGCACGATTCTTTAATGATTTAACTTGTTGCTGCTCATAACTGTTGTGTTCTTTATGAGTTTGAATTCTAGAAAGCCCATCACAGACTTCTAAGACTTCTATCCCCATTAAGGGACCTACCCCAGAAATCCTAAAAAAGAAAAGTAAGTTTTTGTCTAGGTCTATGGTAAACAATTAAAAAAAAGGTTTACAGAGGAAAGAAGGCCTGCAATACTGAATATGGGGTGGCTCTAACAAGATCCTTTGTGTTTATAGTGTGGTGTGTGAGGTAGAACAGGATACCTTCCTTTAAGTTGTTGAGGAAAACCCTACTCCATTATGCTGTAAAATGTTCTCCATCTGTTCTGTAGATTTGAGAAATGTCAAAATGGAAGTTGTTATAGTGAATGGACCCATGGCATAGTCCCAGGAAAATGTTAACATAATTTTATTGACATGTCTCCAGGATTTCTCAATTTTTGGACCAGGTTGATTGGATCACTGCAACTTTTGCCTTTGACATCGGCAAAAGCTGTGTGGGGGAAGAGATTTATTAAATCCCCAGTTGTGGCTGCAGTTGAACAAACACCACCACCACCTCCAGTTCAGTCAGGAAGCAGTGGCATGGGGGCATGTGGGGTCAAGATCACAGGGAAGTGAGGGTAGTGGTCTGTGGGCCATCAAAGTTAGGCCACTGGGTTCACGGCCACCCAGACCACCATCAACCATGTCTTGGGATCCTCCATCAGTCCATAGACATGATGTGCCAGGTCCTTACAGAGCTCCGGGAGATGAAGCAGTTGCAGAGGGAGCACAATGTACAGATGGATAATATTCACTCCAATTCGGGCTCCCTGACTGTGGTGCTGCTTGACATTTACACTCATATGGGCAGGGCTTTTCCAGCACCATAGTCCCCTTTCTGTGGTCCAACAACATCTGGACCAACTACATCTGCCTCAGCCACAGAAAGGGAAGCCCTGCCACAAGAGGCAACACCTGCACCCACCTCAGTCCCTGCAACTGTGGATCTACCAGCCCCCCGCAGGAGCACTCGATCATCAGGACCACCAGGAGAGGATGACAAGACCACCACCACCAAGAGACACAGAACCTAATTTCTTCCAGTGTGTGACTACCATTCACTCTGTGGACACATTTACCTTTCAGAGGCAGTTGTATTTTGGACATTGGATTTCAAACATTTTTTGATCTTCAATAATCGTTTCATTCACCATGATTGACTTTTATTCTTTTTGTGAGGTTTTTCTGTTTACATCCTGTTTTAGTTTATTTGGTTCTGTTGAATAAAAACAAAACTAACAAAGTCAAAGAGTGTTGTTGTATTTTTGTTTCTCAATTTCTATATCATTTTTTCCCTTCAAATGTCATGTTCTTTTCTGGCCACACATATTAAAATGTAAAAAATAAAATGATTGTTTATTCATAAATAAATGCCATGTAGCTAATGTTTCTCATAATCTCCAAAAATGATCAAAAAGAACAAATAGCACAAATAGCACAAACCCAACTGATGTATGGAATTAAATTGTTAGAAAGAAATGTTTGTCATAGTTTACACAAAAATTACAACCCATGCATAATCCAAATCATCAGTTCCATTTTAAAATGTACAGTTCCAGACATTGCCACCATGGAAGACTGTGATATAATCCAAATGTCACCAGCTGGAGCCTGATCTTCTGCCTCAGAAAAGTAATCCCACATCAATAATATCAACAGTGAAAATCCTGGCATTACTCCATTTTGTGGCCACAGGATCAATCCAAGACATTGTTGCAGTATCTGGTGCAATGTACCAGCCAACTTTAAGTTGTCTGATACAAGAAGTTCTTTCTTCAATGATGAGACACATCAACAGCTTCATACACTTAAAAAAATGAGGATTTAGCCAATGTGAAGGGAGATTAGTATGCTTAGGTTTGAATACCACATGCGGTTAGAGCAATTTAAGCAGCACATATTGCCTTGGTGGAACCATTCAAAAGAAAACAAGCCTACTGTAATCTTAACAATTTCAAATCAACAACTGTGCCAGTTGTCTTTGAACAAGATATGTACACCCAAATTGTGTGTGTATCTTTCACAGGATCAATCCATGTTCCTTTTGTTCTTTGTAACAGCAGCATATTACTGCAAATGTCACAACTTTGAAATGTCCAAATGAAGATGGCATGGTGAAGGGACCTAAAATAGATAAAAACTAAAAGTTTACAAAAATTACATTCCAAAATAGACACCTTACAAATGAATAATTTTGAGGACATGTTTTCTAAGAACAATCAAAGATAAACAATGTAAATGAACACAGTAGTCAATGTGTCAAAACTTTGATCAACAAAAATCTTTCCCTGGATTTCACTTAACTTGGCCTTTCTAAAAAACTGTCCAGCACAGACTTTAATCCTAATTACATTACAGGTTGTTTTAACATTTCATGTAATAAAATGTAAATATATATTTATACTCATATGAAGAGGTTGTCAATGACATCTTCAAATATGTCAATTCCTTCCTCTTTACCAATATCATCGACATTTGGCATTTCAACATCCTCACCCGGTGACTCTTCACGGTCTTCTTCATCTGCAATGTATGGGATATTCCATCGCAGGGCTATGTTGTGTAACATGCAGAATGCCCTGATAATTTTGCACACCTTATCGGATGAGAAGAGGAGGACTCTACCAGTCTTGTCCAGACATCGAAATCTAGTCTTTAGGAACCCAAAAGCCTGCTCCACTGGCTTCCTCCGTGTTCATGGGCCTCATTAAAGCAGACTTTCCTTGGTGTTGTTGGATTCCTCAGAGGTGCTAACAACTATGGACGGTTAAGATAAGCTGAGTCTCCTCTATGGAAAAAATAAAATGAGCAAAAAATGTAACACCATTTTAGATCTTTACACTTTAAATGAACCAAACTATATTATGACAGATTGTACTTATCCTCGCAGGTCCAAGTTGTGAAATGTGTTTGTGTATGCTGCTGTTCTGTAATACAAAGGAATCATGGGTGATCCAGGGAAACACGCACAGACACTTGTGATGTACAAACCAGGTAAGCGGACAACTTGCACATTGGGGGTTCTTCCGATTCCAGTAGACTTGTTCCCTGAGATTGGATTAGATCCAATGAGGCCGTATATCACCTTCAAGCTTGCTTAATTCCCAAAACAAGCACTGTGGACCAGATTTGTCAGTTTTTGACATTAAAATAGAAATTTGTCGACCTGGAATGTTGGAGAGCTCTTTGTTGCCTTTGTCAATCTTCATGTAGCATTTGACCTTGTCCCAAGGGCAAAACTCTGGGAGATCCTCACAAAAATCGGGGTTCTCTCATGGCTATTGATGTTGATTCAGAATTTGTACACTGATAATTTTGCCAGAGTCAGATGGGGCCCGGGGGTGGAGAAACCACAGAGAACTTTCCAATAGGGCATGGTGTTCGGCACAGGTGCGTCCTTGCGCCCACATTATTTTTATTATTCATTAATGAAAGTATACCCTATTTAATTATTTGTATGAATGATGCTCCAAAATTTGCTGGCTCCAAAATACCAAGCCTGCTCTTTGCAGACAACACACTTCTCTTCTACATAACTGCCATGGATCTTCATGTCCTTTTGGGGAAGTTCAACACATTTTGTAAAGACTATGGCCTTGAATTAAACAACTCTTAAACAAAATACATGATATTTCCTCACACCAAGAAAACTAAAGGGAATGTGGCTCTAGATGGAGCCAATTTGGATAGGGTGACAAAATTTGACTAACTAGGGGCGAGGTTGTCTGACTCCACTAGTTGGTCAGCACGGATAAGAAAAAGCTCTCAGTCCCTTAACTACAAAGCTGGATCTATCGTCAGATTTGCAAAGAAAGCCTCTTCCTATCCCATTTCACCAGCACTGGAAATATATAGGGCCCAAGCGAGCAGTGCCGCTCTCTATGGTTCAGATTTGTGGAGATATTGCAATCTTGATGTGTGAGATAAAGGTGAATTACTTCTTAAGATCTCTACTGAAGCTGTCAAAAGGTACACCACTACTTCCCTTAAGGTTTGACCTAAATGTTAGGCAAATTTTAGACAAAGCCCATCTTAAGCCTATTTTATTATCAGCAAGGATATGGAAATCCAAGCAACTTGCGCCATATAGAGAGCTCCTTACGAAAATCTTAGCTCAGCCCTTGGCCCTTAGGATCCTGTGGATAGCCCATGTTAAACTATGACTGGTTAAGCTAGGATTGCCCAAATTTTGGCGTCAACCAACATCAATGGCCTGCAGCTCCCACAGTCTTATTAAAGACCACTACTGGAATATTGTTCTTGGCTCTAAAATTTCTGCTGTTCCCTCGGACAGTGTAACGGGCCAGTACCTGTCTTTTAAATGTGGTTGATATTTTGAAGATTTTATGGACTATTTGAATACGCCATTGTCTAGGTCTCTTTATATTAAATTAAGACTGGGGATTTTAGCAAATGCTTCTTTTACCTCCTCTTGGAGGAGTAATGTTAACTCCTACAATCTTGGCCCCATGGGTTGTCAGTCAGTGGAGAAGGATGAGCACCTACTGTTCTTCTGTGGTGCAGACAAGAAACAGCGTGCTCGCTGGATTATCCCTCTGTGCCACCTCCTTGGGCTTGATGATAGGCACTATGCCTTGAGAATATGCAAGGCAGATACTAGAGGCTGTGTTGTTTACTTAGTTTCCAGCTAGTTAAACTCTATTTGGCATCTCAGAAAAAGGAAGTATCAATACCCTAGTGCACCAGGCACTTTTAGTTTAATTGGGTTTATGGCTCCTTTAAAGTGATTTTAAGTTACTTTTATGCTTTCGTACAAGAACAGCTGCTAGATAATAGGGGTTTGTCGAAAGGCCCCATTAAGTTTCTTGTTCGTTGGAAATATAATTTGAATGAATTGAAATGTTTATACTCCGTCATATTTTTAAACCTACGCAGCTATGGGAACTTTTATGCAAAAAGAATAATTGATGGACAGAATGCTGAACAATGTCAAACATTCACCCCAGTACAGAGATATGGGCCTAAATCCATCGCTTTTTTGCTCTCCATACCACTCCAATTCACCATGCCATTCCAGTTTGGACCCAGCCATATGCAAATCAGTCTTGACCCTGCTCCCCATGGGAACAGTCCAGCCCAAACTGCCAGGCTAGGTTCTCCCTGGACCAGGAGCAAGCATCCTAGGACCGGTTTCGGTTATCACCCCTCATCAGCACGGCTAGCTTGACTCCAGCGGCATGGAGAGCACGGGACCCACGTCTGGGCATACCCATCCCCCTCGGGGTGACAAATACAAAAGAAGAATTGATGGATAGAATGCTGAACAATTTCAAACATTCACCCCAGTACAGAGACCTGGGCCTAAATCCATCTTTTTTTGCTGTCCATGCCATTCCAGCTTAAAGCAGCCATATGCAAATCAGTCTTGACCCTGGTCCCCATTGGAACAGTTCAGCCCACACCGCCAGAACCGGTTTTCCCTGGACCAGAAACAAGCATCCTAGGAGTGGCTTTTTATAACCGAAATAAAGTAAGATGATGCTGATGACTTGTTCCCTGGCGTGTGATGGCACTAAGACAGTATGTGTGCTATCAGTTCCTCCAACCACATATGGTAGGCAACTCAAACTATAAAAATCTACCTTCACCTTTGCAAAATACTCATGTTGTGGAAACTGGATGAAGAAGTTGATGTGTCACATCATTGAAGAAAGAACTTCTTGCAGCACACCACTGAAAGTTGGTTGTGACCTTACACCAGATACTGCCGCAGTGTATTGGAATGATCCTGTGGCCACAAAATGAAGTACTGCCATGAGTTTGACAGTTGCTGTAATAGATGTGGGATTCTTATTGTTAGGCAGAAATTCTGGCTCCAGCTGATGACATAAATCCAGAATATTTTGTCTATTCAATCGAATTTGTTTATACTATCCCATTCTTTCATGGTGGCATCATCTGGAAATGGTCAGAACACTGGGCTGCAGATTCCTCACTCTCCCGGAGTTGATATGTCTGCATTGAAAAATTGTCAACATTTTAAAACATTTACAAACTTTTTTTTGATAAATAACACAAATGTCATGTTTTGCTAAAAAATATATATGGTTTCGTAACAAAATGTAACCCAACATGTAATATTAGCATTTTTTCCTAACAAATAATTTTTTTTACCTTTCTATAGTTTAAAAAAAAAGATTGTGTAAATTATACATTATAAATGTATTATTTACACATCCTTTTTTTTATCAACCAAAATACCGTCAATGTAAGTCTAAACAACACTGTGCAACTATCGCATTTAACCACAGTAACGCACTACATATAAATGTTTTTTTTATTAATAATTGACATTAGCATTTTGTATATGTGAACAAACTAGCGACCATTTTGAGTAGTGGCGATGCATTAAACATTCACGAACACACTATTTGACCATCTAAAATGGCAGGCACCTGACCTCACCGTCAGGACATTTGGAATTAGATGCCCTCAGTGGAAGTTGACTGGGTAGTGGGTGTAAAACTCCATGAAGGACACAGCCATAAGCTAACATGTGAAAGCAACGTACGAAAGCCAATGGCTGTCTCTATCTCCATTGACGATTGCATACGTCGTGTACATGTATGCAGCATTTCGAAAAAAGCTCACTTACCTCCTAACACTGCAGCCAACAAGACATTCCCAACTTTTGCTGTGGTTTCTGACCTCTGGGAGCCACGATGCAGGAAGAGCAGGAGACAGGGTCTCAACCTTCTCGCCAGAGGCACTGGAGTTGCTGGCAACGGAGGTCCTGTCCCTGTACAGCCAGCTCTATGGCTCACAAGAATAACAGGTACATGTTTAAAGTGAATTTGTAAATCTAACTGTTTCTTTTTAAACACAAGCTAGAATGTCTCTTTGAGTTCCTGAGTGGAGTGTAGTGATTGAAGTGAAGTGTTATTTATTTTTTACATTACATAGAACAATGATTGTGTGAATTTTTCAGCACTTTATGATTAGAGAAAACAATAACATTTGTATGTGTTGTGTGTTTGGCCCTACATTTTATTTAGTATGTATTTTGAGATATATCTATACATATGTATGAATGTCATGTGAAATGTAGAAATTTCACATCATGCAAAATTTGAAAACATGACCACGGACCGCCAGACTCGAGGTGCGGCTGTGGCGGTCTTCTGAGCACTCTAATAGGACCAGGACAGTCGGGCCACCCTGGTACCACCGCAACTGCAAGGGATCAGAGATTCCTTGCTGTGGCACGGTAGTCTTGAGACCGCTATATGCTTGGCGGTGGCACTGCAGCCCTGCCAAGCATATTACGAGCTTCCTCACGCCAAACTTTTCATGGCGTAGTGACCACCATGAAAAGTGTGGGGGTGAGGAAACAAAGCGGACCCTACAGGGCCCCCTGGTGCCTCATGACATGTGGATGCACACGCACACACATTATGTGCCCCCCTGTGTGCATGCACACCAGCACGTGCACGGCATGGACTGCAGCAGTCCATGCTGTGCAGGTACTACGTTTGATGTTCCCATTCATAGGCACCGCTGTGGGAACGCCAAAGAACAGCCTGCCAGACAGGAGAAAATCCCTATTTTGGTGGGCAGTTCAAACATGGGTTTGGTGGTGCGGGAGCAGGGCAGTCCCACTCCCTCACCGTCAAACTCATAATAAGGCCCATTATATTTTCTTTACAACTGTACATAAATATAATTTTTTACATACCAAATATAAATAATGTTGCTAAGTGGATTGTCCCACAAATCACTCAGCCTAGATCAAGTGTCTCCATCCAGTCCGTTGGGAGCTACCAGTAGCTCCCAGACACCTTCAGAGTAGTTCACAGCCTTGAGTTCATTTTTAAATGAGCACAAGGTCATATTTCCATTTCAAAGTAAAGGGAAGGCTATGTTCATTTGATATCATGATCATCAGGCTGCAGAAAGCAGGGGCTGACAATGAGCAGTGCTCAGTCAGATTTATTGGGCTAGCCTGGGGCTGAGTCGCAGAGGTGAACAACTGAAGCACTGAGGTATTTGACTCTTAAAAGTTATTTCTTGTCAATTCAAAATTGGAGTTGTGAACAAAATGATGCTTCTGAATGCTTTTAAATGGACAGAATCTTTTTTTTTGAGTTATCTTAATTATTGAGTTAACACTTCATTTCAATTTTCTCCCATTGCAAAGTGTTACATTTACAAACAGCAGGCCCCTTACTCCCAGTGGGTAGCATACACTGTGCCATAATTATATAGGGAAAATACAGCCATTTTCTTACACGAGAGAAATTTAAAGTGCAGAAAAATGTTCCATGATCTGAAGTGTTTGGTAGAATATCTGCCCTTTTAATTTTTCCTAATTAAAAAGAACATACAATTGTATGCTTGTGTCATTCATTTAACATGCCACATATGGCAAAGGTATGTCCTATGCTGCAAGTACATATGGCACATGCTCTCAGTCACCGGTACAAATATATCCCCTTCATGCGCACACATGTTCATACATCCCCAAAGACCACACTTTCACTGACACACATTGCAGCCCTTTCTTAGGGCCCTTAGTCATAGTATTTAGTTCAAGCCATAGTATCTGTCTCTCTGGACATTAGGATTCAAGTCAATGTAGCTGGGCATGGGGGTGTCTGTTTACAATTTGTAAGTTGTTTAGCATTCAGTATTTCACAATGATTTTACCTGATCAAAAATAGCTCTCATGAATGAAAAGGTTGGAGCCCCCTGGCCTAGATGATGTCACTGGCCTAGATTAGTGAATTTAGGACATGACAAGGGATAAGGGTAGTCAACAGGTTACAACAAAAGTATTATTTATTGTTTTATTTTGGCAGAATCAAAAAATATATATTGTGTAGTAACTTTTGATTAATGCTTGTGATTGTTGTAGTCAAATTGTGTTACACCCATACAGCTAAACAAAGTCACGAAATAATTATTTTTTCATTCATTCCTTGTATCCATACAGGTCAACGCCCTTCAGAAAAAGACCATTTGGAAGGCCATCAGGAAGAAGGTGTAGACCCTGAGTGTCTACAAGTGGTGCAGCACTCACTGTTGAAAGAGGTGGGAAGACATATGACGCTGGACCAAGAAGTCATCAGAAGTCCAGCTCGGCCAGTACTAAAAATTTGAAAAGTGTGGGCGCACGCCCTGACTCCTCTAATGGCCCGCATGCTTGCGGTGGCTTATCCAGTGCTTGATGGGCAGTTGAGAGCCCAAAGCAGCATCAAGGGGTTAAGTTCTAGTTTATGTTTAACATGGTAAATAACTATTTTTTGTTACAGCAACAAATTTTGCCATCAACATTAATGTTGTCACATGTCCAACACACAAGCGGAGTTCTTGAAGGTGTAAGTTTTGCACAAAGTGTATGATGATGTGTTTTGTATATGAATTTTTGGAAAAGGATACCACCTGATTTCGGTTCAATACCAAAGGACTGATTTAAGCAGACACATGCCTGCCTAAATAACAAATATGCATCAGGGTATTTGATGTTATAAGGGGCAGTTATACCAAATAGGCCACTGGTCTTTATTGTGTCAGGTGTGGTGCTCCTTTACTATTGTGAATGATGAAACATTACAGGAGACATAGCATAAAATACACTTATGATACAGTGGATGTTACAGACATTACATTGGTAAGTTGGTTTTATACATAAACAAGAGTATGCATGTGAGCCAAAATGACTGGTAACATCAGTTTAAATGGCTACATTTTTTATTCAAAACATATCCCAATTGTGTTTTGATTCAAAAATAATATTTCGATCATGTTAAAAGTAGCAGATTTGCATGATGTCTTATTACTTCACAAATGTGCATGTAAGCCAGTCTGTTTTTGGAAAATAATTGTGATAGGCATACAATCTTTGGAAAAACACAGACAGGAATTAGTACACATTAGGGCCAGAGTACCACATACCCAAAACCATTTTTCAATGTCCTTTGTTATGTTGAGATGATAAATCAAAGATGGAGAAAAATGGGATACTTAAAGGGAAGTTTATAGATGGAATGTTCTCTGGGACCACTGCCTGCTCTTAATAATATTTTCTCACATACTCACAAAGGGGAAGGGGTCCCCTGGGGACCCCTTCCCATTTGCGAGTGGTTTACCACCTACTTGAAGTAGGTGGTAAACTGCGAGTGTTTTGCGGCCACAAATGCAGTCGCAAAACGCTTGTACATGGCATGGTGACTCGCTATTAGGAAGGGATGCCCCTTCCTAATAGCAGGAGTCGCAAATGCTATTTTGCGAGTCAGTGACTTGCAAAATAGCATTTGTACATGCCATTACCCTTTTTTGCGGTCGCAAACGGGAGGATCTCTCGTTTGCGGCCGCAAAACAGTGTTGTACATCTGGCCATGAATCCATATAATATTTTTTACATCTGAAATATACTTTAGCTACTTGAAGCAAGTGTTAATATTGTGAATACCCAAACAAAGGAAACAGGTTTTCAGTTTATATAAATATTGGTGACACACATTGATTCTTTTGTGAATGAAAATAATGCAGTGTTTTTAGCTTTGTACACACACTGTACAAAGGTATTTTTAGTTTATATCCTTTTTGATGACATAAGTTCACTATTCTATACAACAAAGCCCAAACATTCAGAGGTGTTCCAACAGTTCTTGGAGAGAATTAAAACTGAATAAGAGACAAGATCATAAATGATATAGGAGCTATCATGGGTAAATACAAAACTGTGACCAAATGGTTTCTGAAGGTGTTTCCTACATGCATGAGATAATGATAATACAGAACCAAAGTTTGAGAGCCTTGAAGCAGGTGAAATATGAAAACTTCGAAAATGTTTTGTGATCAAAGTTCATGATCAGTTCTATTTACACAGATACAATAAAACTATTGTATATCTATGTCTTTTCAACATCATTAGGATTAGGGGAAGGAGAAATTGCCACATAGGCAGGAAAGCAGTTGGTCACTGTGTTTCGGGTGCTGAGACCACAGACCCCGAAAGACACAGTGGCACGGAGATTGAGGGGAATGGCAAGGAGGCCACCAACTCTACATCATGTTCAGAGGCCTCCACAAGTGGCCAGTCCACAGTGGTGGCAGACCCTACAGCTACTGTTCCACCTGCATCCTTATCCTCCACCCAGAGACCCATCTCCACCCTCCTTCTTGCTCCCCCCCAGTAGGCCGAATTCACCCCTCTAAAAGGGCTGGGGTCTCCTTCGTGGCAGGCACCTCACCTTACCCCCTGCCCCCCTAGCTGCACTGAGTGAGGAGACTGTTGACCTCCTATGCAGCATCTCTGTAGACCAGACTGCGCTCCTGAATGCCATCCAGGGCCTTAGTTGCCAAATGCAACAAATGGTACCATACCTGGAAGACAATCATAGTGCTATGTCTGGCCTGCAGAGATCATTTACAGGACTAGCCTCCTCACTGACCACAGCCTCCCAAACAGCCCAACCATGTGTCCTAACTCAGGCCCCTTGCCGATCCCAATCCCCAAATCCCAGCCCTGTCCCAAGCACCCCAAGTACACTCACTCCTTTGCAGTCATCCCTTCTGACAGACAGAAGCAGCACACCCACACATAAACACAAACACACCAAGAAACACAAGCACACACCCAAACAACATAAATACACCACACAACCAGCACGCCCACGAGTATCACACCCACCACCACACCCACACCCACAAAGACCACTACCACCACACCCACAAGCACAACATCCACCACCACACTCACACGCACCACCACCAGCACACCTTCAAGCACCAAACCCACTACCACAAGCACCACCACATCCACAAGCATACCCCCAAGCACCACACCAACCACCACACCCTCAAACACTACCACATTCACAAGCACCACAACCTTGCCAACCACCTCAACAGCACACTCATCCAAAAGCACACCTATATACAAAACAACACCCACCAAACACAAATGCACACACTCACCCGAACAATATACACCTGCCACGAAACACACACTCAAATGTACAAAACATACAGCAGACCCACATGCAAATGCAAAACCAACCAACACACGTGCATTACCCATTGCAGCTCCCTCTACCTCCCAAACCCAATCCTCTACAACCCATCCTGTCCTTTCTCCTCCTTCCGATTATTTATTTGTTCTGGCCTTGACCCCTTCCAAACCCAAACCCACCCCTCCCAAAGCAAACCCAACAACCCTCCCACCCCTCTCAAACCCACACCCACCCCTTACAAACCCACCCATCCCTGCCAAACCCAAACCTATCCCTTCCAAGAAAGATCATTGTGGTGCCTTCTCTGTGGCCACTAGATGCCCCTTCCTGAGTGGGTTCCCCTTGACAGTTATATAGGGGGCAGGTTACCAACAAGAGCACAACAGTGCAATCTGACTATTGTAATTTGTATATATTATTCATTCAATGTGAGCAATGAGAGAAGTATCTCATAAGTTAACTAAATCAAGATTTTTCATTTCACCAAGTTTGTCCTGACATTAATTTTCATTTGCAATTGTTTCATTCAGAGAAATGTTTATGACTAAAATGTGAAGTACTTAGAATGATTTACCATTATGGCAGGAAATACAACAGATTTTTGTAATGTCTACTTTGTAAAGTGCATGCACTGGTTAAAATAGTATGTGATGGTAATTTGAATTCAGGTGCAAGCATTCATCATGATAATGGACACATCCGCCAACAAATAGATGTTTTAAAGGGTTAATTCAGGTGTGTTTATTTCAACTTGATAAGTGATGAGAATAAACACATATGCATTACACCTTAAAAAATTATGTGACAATTGAAATTTGACAAAATACAGGACTTGCACTGGACAAGGGGAAAGGTTACATGGATAAATATGTTAACTGTTTCAAGTTTGAGACTCACATTGATTTTAAAGGTATTTAAAAAGCCATCATTACAACTTCTCTTATCCCAATGATGTGTATTGCATATGTTTTTAATTCGACAATTTACGCAATTTATTTGAACACACCTGTATGGTTACTTTTTGATTTTTTGTTTGATGTCCTTTTTTGTGGAAGTGCCCATTTTTTGGAAGGCAGCTTGCACCAAATTTGGAAATACATTTTTATCATGCAGGTGTGTTTCTGTACATTTCTTAAATACCAACATTACACACATATGCATTGCGCATTGGTGTGCTTTTTCTTATGAGAGAGATTTCAAAATGCACTTGTCCAGAGCACATGTAAACAGACAAGTCAAAAGGTAACAGGTAAATGAGGAGCTTACCTTCGATTCCGGCCACAAAGGGGTTGATTGCCTTCGTCGTCAAGCAGCAGAGTTAGTACTAGTAAAATCAGGTCCATTGCGGAAAAGGAATGGACCTTCTTATTCTTATTCTTATTGATGGGTGACTTGCCTCCTTCGCACATACTTGGTTCCCACCTCTCCCCACATTCTGCAATTGTGTGGCTGAGGGGCCATGCCGTTTTCGGAAGGTTTGCTGTCTTCTTCTGCGCAGCCTCGGGGGTAGACCGGGGGTGGGGGGGCCTGGGGGTGGTGGCGGTGGGTGTTGTGGCCCTCTTGGGTCTCCGAGCTGCATGGTCAGTAGCTCCATGACATGTGTTGGTCTTCAGATGTGGCTCTGGGCTGGACTCCCTTTCATGCTGCAGGTCATCGACCTGCTTTACACCAGTAAAAGGCAGGTGTTAAATCCCTGCTGCTAACGTGCCTTATCGCCTGTTTTTGGGTCGCATCGCAGATCTGGCTGGTCGTTGAGAATATCGCAAAGTGGTGTTTTAGTGTGTTTTTGCACGGGAACGCCTACTCTGCATATCATTAGTGTTAGTTGTCGCTCTCATCCGTGGCGATGTTTTTTGCGCCAGCTATCGCTGGAAAACTGGTGATATTGGCAGTTTGCACCAGCTTGAGAATAGGGCGAAAAATCTATCGCCACTTTTGCTGCTCTAAAGTGCCGATAAATTGGCGATAAGTCCTTGAGAATATGCCCCTTGGACTGATCAAGAGAGAGTAATGATAACGGTGGAGGATGAACAAGTTCATATTGTAAAAACTCCTGTGTTTGCGAAGAAGGGTCAAAGATAAAGTTGACATCAGCCGATGTCAAAGAACTAGCCGATTGTATCCAAAACAGATGCAAGGCTTTTGAATTTGGGACACTAGCCTTCGTGACTACTTCTAAAGCAGGCACTGGCCAGACCATAAAAATGTGTTTACCCTAAGCCAAAGAGCGTTCTTTCAGAATCACCAGCTGGACCGCTGTTAAAAAAAATTCCGTAGAGAGAAATACATCTCAGCTGGAGTATACAAATGCGATTTATAAGCAATGGGGACTGTGTCCCCCTCATTGAAAGTTACGTAGGTAAAACCTAACGCTCCTGGTACAATCCTTCTGACCAAATTAGTACTATTATCTCTCATTAACAAGAATTGAGTCGCAAGCAGATCAGACTGCAAAGACCTAAGTATTGCTGTATGTTCCGGAAGCCAACTGGAAAACGAAAAAGAGGGTTGTATCAACCCGTATAGGAGTTTGAATCGCTGGGCATAATCAGGAATGTAAGTTCTGCCCAGCAAAGACTGCAATTTTGAAGGGTAGAGGGAGGCTGCAATTGAGCACATTTCTCCAAAAAGTGGGGGGCCAACCCCCTACCTTCGTTATTACGTTCATAACCAAGGAAAAACACTGCCAGAAAGGCAATGTGGGATTTCGCAAAATTAAATTTATAGCCTAACTTCGCAAAATGTGTCACTATGCAGTCCACACGCATAAGAGGAGGATCCATGATGGGGGCGTAACCAAGTAGGCTGTAATGGCAGACATGCTGGAGCGAAGCTCTGCTCACAGGCACGAATCTTGCCTGTCACGTCACGCTCAACCGAGCCAAAACCTCGACCAGCGGCGGTCGGAACACTCCCAGAGCACACCTCCATGCTTAGAACTAGCCAGAGACCGCGCAGAACCCTGCAATTGAGCCCGAGTTGGTGCCGGATCTGGGCCCAAAATGGCGGGCGGGAAGGGCCTGAATTGAACAGAAGCCCGCTGGAGAGTCCCACACACCGGGAGCTGATCCTGTGACGACACCCTGCAAGCAGTACGGCTGCCTTACCTCAAGTACAGTTCAGGTGAGGAGCGGGGTACAGCGGACACCCTCGTGGCGTAGGCCCACCGCAAGTAAAGACTCCTCCCCTCGGGCCGAAGACCGGGAGCTGCGGACCGGCGCGGCCGGCAACATCCACCCAGAATTTGGCCCCGCTGCGGAGCGCCTGCCTGTGAAGAAGAGGTCAGGCGGGAGGGTGCAACGATAGCGAGCGGTGTGCCTGGACCTAAGATGGTGGCTGCCGTGGGCAAATGGTGATCCTGGGGCCGTCAGCTTCCCTCCCTGAAGTCGGTGCGGTAATCCTGATGGCCTCGCTCTCCCCACGGGGGTCTGGGAAGCAGTCCAAAGAAAGACGAGAGGGAGAACACAGCACGGAGCGTGTTGGCCCCTCCCCCGCTAGGAGTAACAGCGGGGAAAACATAGACGTCGGCGCCACTGCAAAGGCACAGCACAGTGCCAACAGCTACCACCGACATCCTCAAGAGCAGAGGGCATCCTCCTGCCAAATCAGAGATAGTGTGGTTCCATAAGCATAGAATCCCTACGGAGCCAACAGCTGAACTATGATGGCCCGCACGAGCCAACAGGGTCCCTTCATCAGAGTGCACCCAGCGGATAATCTAAGGCGCTCGGGAGGCAACGCACAAGGCAAGGCTGGACACTGTAGGACATTGTGTGGAGGTGGGCACACAGGCCGCGAAGAAGACGGTGGACTCCCTAGTGGTGCGCGGAATTCCCCACTCCTCCCCCCCTACAGTACAATAGTGAAGACCCCCAGATCATTGGAGCGTATCAAGAGGCGAGGAAGTACCACACCAATACTAGCGGGCAAACTAGAAGCCCCCACGAGCACCTAAGACCTGGTGCATTGAACAAGAGGGCGACAGCCACCACGAAATCCGGCGAGCCGGAGGACAGACACTGCCCTTCTCCCCCCTCCAGTAACGACGGGAGAAGGGGTCCCGAAGCAACACATCGGCAGGAGGGGGTGACACCCGTGTGGACTATAACGGGAATCACACCCAGCACGGCAGACGCCTCACAACTCTGCTTCTCAACACCCACCCTCTACCTCGGGAGGGGAAATACGTCTCCTAGCTTGGAGCCGGAATCTACCAACCGTCAACATGGGGAAACCACGCAACACGACGGGCCAAGGAACATCCATGACCATGCAGGAATCTGCCACCAGCGCCAAACTACCGCAGAATGAAGCTGGAACACCACAAGAACTGACCCTCTCCGAAAAGCTAAACAAAGTGCTTGCGGCCATAGAACATTCGAGGGTGTCAATGGAGGAAAGACTCGGGACAATCACCACAGACATCACCCTGCTCAGGGACGATCATCGCAAACTTGCGGACAAAGTGTCAGAAGGTGAGAAAGTAATAGCTTCCATGCACCGATCAATCAAGACGCACCAGGAGTCCCTCCAGTCCCTAATTGGGCGCATGTCAACGATGGAAGAATGAATCGATGACCTCGAGGGTCACTCAAGAAGGTGCAACATCCGCATTCTGGGACTTCCGGAGGGGATTGAAGGAGTGGATCCCGTCGCTTACATGGAACATGGACTAAGTCCTTTACGCCGGCCACGGACCAGACACCTTTCTTCTCCATCGAAAGGGCTCATAGAGTGCTGGCGCGTAGACCCCCACCGGGAGCCCCCCTCGCCCCATGCTGGTGAAGTTCCTTCACTTCAGGGACCGAGATGCGGTTCTCAGGGCAGCCAAGCAACACGGCCCTATCCAGGTAGAAAATAAGCAAACAATGCTCTTCCCAGACTACTCCAAAGTGGTGCAGCGTCAAAGAGCCACATTCCTTGAGGTTAAATGTCGCCTACACCTAGAGGATTTACAATACTCGCTGCTATTCCTAGCCTGACTAAAAATCATACATGGAGGGTCCACCACATTCTTTACGGACGCGGAGGAGCCCTAAGACTGGGCAGACTAACACTGTTGGAAGCTTCCAAAAGTAAATGAAAAGATCAACAGACGCCCTAAAACCCAACGTGGTTATAGAAGCCGCCCGGGAAGACAAGGTGGCAGAGTCACCATTGGCTCGGGCGCTCAATCCCTGGGGTCCCCGGACTTGGAACAGATTATAGCAGAAAGAAGAAGGGCCCTGCAGGCGGCCGCAAAGCTTCAACCATCCTCACCAGCTACAGGTTCAGACAGTGGCCCACACATCTTCTCGTCGGGGGAAGAAGAGGGTAGCAAAGAGACGCTCTCCCGAGAGAACTCAATGACTCTGCCGCTGGTCACACCCCAGGCTGCTGACTAGCAGGCAACAGTGCATGTGCAAAGGGCACTCATGGAAGTTACGACATAAGGTAATAGATGTTACATAGTGCGCTGAGTAGTCCAGACAGCGACTCCCTGCTTATCCCTTGGCCACTGAGAGCGAGAGAATCCTACAAATGCCCCAGCGTGAGCCACCCAGCAGCTGCGAGACGCCACCCCCTTTGAGTTCCCTACCGCCATTGCTCTCCAACCCGAAGTTGTTCCCCCAACACTGTACACACATTTGCATAAGGACAAGGCGCTACGCCCACGCTTGGTCTGCGAGATAAGACTGGCTCAGGGCAGCGGTATGCAGGGCGACATGACGCTTAGAAACCCCACTCCCCCTGTACCCCCCACATCACAGCATGGCACATAAGGGGCAGCTCACCGTCCTCACCCTGAATGTGCGGGGCATGCACACTGCACGTAAGCGATACGCAACGTATGCATACATAAAGAGGCAAAGCGCTCAAATTGCGCTGCTGCAAGAAACCCACTTGGCAGCGAACGAGTTGGACAAGCTGCGCAGACGGTGGTGCAGGATACTCTGCGGCACGACATATTCGGCCTATGCGCGAGGGACCCTCATATGAATACGCCCAGGAATCCCATTTCAAGAGCTCTCCAGAACGATCGACACAGAGGGCCAATATGCACTCCTACATGTACTACTAGATGGTCAACAAGTGGTTCTGGGGAGTATATATGTACCGAACACAGACCAGCATACATTCTGGGACACACTCTTGCACCCCTTGAGCGCATACACTCAAGCCCCATGGATATTAGGAGGAGACTACAATTGTGTACAGAACACTCTCCTCGATAGATCCCACCCGCCACACCCGGCATCCCCCATAACGATTTGCGGCCTTGGCAACACACTGGGCTCTAACTGGCGCTTGGCGCTCCAAATACCCGGACCTCCGACTCTATTCGTTCCATTCCATCCCACATGATCTTAGGGTTTGCCTGGATTGCTTTCTCTGTTCACCCCCCATATTGCCCAAGATACAGGAGGTGGAATATCTAGGCAGAGTCCCCTCTGACCACGACGCACACACAATCACCCTCATATGGCAACCACCCAGGCCCCCGGTCCCCACTTGGCGCCTACCTACAGAGTGCCTTCAAGACCCAGTATTTAGGCAAACACAAGCGGCACACATACGTGGTTACTTCGCAGAGAACGAGCACACGGTGACCACCCACGCAGTGGAATGGAACGCGTTTAAGGTGGTAATCAGAGGAACATGCATACAGCACATCTCGAGGGTGTGTAAAACCCTAGAATGCAGCATAGTAGAGAAAGAGCATGCACTAGCCACTCTAACACAGGCAGCGGATAGAGGGGAGGCCACGGTAACACAAGTGACGGAAGCCAAAACCGCATACGCGGAGGCGCTGGCAGACCTCCGCAGATATAATTTCAGAGCACACGCCATAAAGATGCACAAAGAGGGTAACAGAGCAGGCGCATAGTTAGCCTGGCTGGTGAAGCAAGACGATACCCTTCCACCGATCACAGCGATCTGCAATACAGCAGGTGTCCTAGTACACTCGCAGGCCTCCATCTTAGCAGTCTTTCTGCAATACTACACACAACTATACACAGCCCCGGCCACAGTAGACCCGGAAGCACTTCCCCGATTTTTCAGATTCCTCCCCCTGCCCCGCATAGCACGAGCGGTCCGCGAAGAGTTAGACGAGGTAATCCCGGCATCGGACGTTACGCAGGCAATGCAAGCGCTGGAAACTTGTAAGACGCCTGGCCTTGATGGCCTTCCGCTGGAATTTTATCGCACCTACTCTACACAGTTGGTGCCGCAGCTGGTGAAACTATACCAATCAGCGCTAGATGAAGGGGACCTACCACAGTCCATGTGCGAATCGGTCTTTGTTTCCTTCCTCAAGCCGGACAGGGATCCCCATCTCGTAGGGTCCTATCGTCCAATAGCCCTGCTACCAGCGGATTATAAGATATTCGGGAAAATACTGGCGGAAAGGTACGACTCTATCCTTCCAACAGTGATACACCCAGACCAGTGAGGGTTTGTGCCGGGCAAAAATACCTCCTACAACATTAGACGCCTGCTTCATGTCCAGGACCGGGCCCGTAATCATTTTCCACATGCGGCAGGCTTGGTCCTGGACCTTGAGAAGGCTTTTGACACCCTGAGTTGGCTCTACCTCCTTTGGGTCTTGCATCAGATGGGAATAGGTCCCCGATTGCTCGCATACACTAACCTTATATGCACTAGACCGACATCCAGAGTGAAACTGGGCCCCTACATGTCGTCATCCTTCCCTATTCTCAGAGGCACAAGACAGGGGTGCCTGCTCTCCCCCCTGCTTTTCGCGATGGCGATGGAGCAGCTTGCGATACGCCTCGATAGAGAGGGAGAAAAGTGGGGCATACCAATAGCGGGCATGACTCACGCGGTGTCGCTATATGCTGATGATGTCCTCATCTACATCCGTGACATCATGGCAGACCTTACCCCTATACTAGACACGCTACAGGACTTTGAATGGGTGGCAGGGCTAAAAGTTAACTGGGCTAATTCCACAATCTACCCACTCTCAGGTGACCTCCCACCCCAACAGCTGCTAGCGGGTGGGCAACACATATCATGGACCGCTCAGGAAGTTCGATACCTAGGTATACGGCTCTACCACACGCCGCAAGACATGTACAAAGGTAACCACCGCAGGGCCCTGGCCGGGGGTCGATCCTCAATCAATTTCTGGAAGGATCTCCCTTTAGCTCCCATAGGGAAAATCGCAGTAGCCAAGATGATACTGGTCCCACGGCTACTCTATTTTTTCACCAATCTCCCAGTGGTCCCCCCGCCCTTTTTTCTGGGAATTGGATACCCTTATGGTATCTCTCATCTGGGGCACAGGCCGTAGGAGAATATCCCTAGCTAAACTACAGCTGCCCATGGGTAGGGGAGGACTGGGTGCTCCATCCTTTGAGGCGTACTTTTTGGCGGCCCAGCTGCAATGGGTGTCACAGTGGACAGCAGGTCAAGCACTGACAGAGACACACACGATAGCTGGACCGGTTACAGCCCCTGTTCTGCACCGCATGCTACTGCCAGGAGCCGAGCAAGTACCAGATTGTCCTCTCCAAATAACAGTCGCATAAGCATGCCTAAAGCGTATACATAAAATGAGCCGTACAGCTCCTCTCTATTCCCCCATACAGCCACTGGTGGGATTTCCTAGAGGCCGAGCTCATTTCACGGAGCGCGTCCTACGTACCTGGACCAAGCACCCGATCACAGAAGTGGGCGCCCTATATGAAAATGGGCAATTGCAGTCATTTCTGAGCTCACCGCCGGCACAGACCTCCCAAATGGGCAATTCCTCACACATAGGCAACTGCTGATGGAGTGCAGAAAGCTATGGCATACAATCAACACGGAACCACCCACACACCCAGTCCTACACACTATATTGCAGATGGGTCCCAGACGACACCTAGTAACATGGCTGTACAAAGCGGTGCATGAGCTAAGCGCGGTCACTTTGGTTCCTCTATGGGAAAAATGGGAGGCGGAGCTCCAACGGCCCCTTCACGATAAAGAGTGGGAACGCGCCCTTGAGTTCCCGAAGAAGGTGTCCCGCAACTACCGGTTTAAAAACATACAATACCACATGCTACATCGGGCATATCTGACCCCAGAAATGCTAGAGCGTTATTACCCTAACTTACACTTCACCTACCCCAGATTCCCGGAACCCGGGGCCTCCTTCCTGCACATATTTTGGGATTGTCCGAACCTCCACACATATTGGGCCACAATACAGGCAACCCTACTAGAGGTCACCGGGCTTACGGGCCTCAATACATGGGAGGTCTGCGCGCTGGGCATAGGCAAACGCCAAAAGCACCAAAAAGTGGAAACGTGCTTTGCCTCCCTGACAATCCTTTTGGCAAAGAGATGCATAGCCATGTACTGGAGAGCGCCGGGGGGGGGGCGTCCGTTGAGGCGTGGCGGGGCGCGGTTAAAAAGTGGGGAGCCTCTGAGGAAGAGGTGCTTAGGTCAGAAGAAATCCAAGGCACACGAAAACACCACATTTCTATGCAATGGGCGACAATGCTCCATACCTTCACGCAAGCTGGAACAGGTGAGCCACCCACGCAAGCCGCTAAATCCCCGGTACAGGAGACACACCAGGAGCACACACAAAATTCCCCCCTGTAATTGGTCCCTCAGCGTCATGCGTCCCTCCATCTGACCTTGGGAGGCGACCGCCACCCCCCACATAGTCATGCACAACCCGCACCCTGCCATATAGAACCAAGCGACCGACGTCGTCCATTGAAGTTCCTAGCCCCTATAAACACACAAGTTCCTATATACAGTGAATCCCAGTTCAAATTACCTCCGCCTCTTGCGCAAGACCTTCAAATGGATCCCCCTCGAACAGAGAAAGATCGTCACTCACGCCCTCGTCAACAGCAGACTTCACTACGGCAATGCACTCTACGCCGGAATCAACAAAAACCTCACCCGCAAGCTACAAAACATCCAGAATGCCGCCGCCAGACTAATCCTCAACCTGCCACGACACTGCCACATCTCCCAGCACCTGCGCACACTCCACTGGCTCCCCATCGAGGCAAGAATCACCTTCAAGATTCTCACCCACGCACACAAAGCCCTCCACAACACCGGACTAGCACACCTGAAAAGCCGACTCAAATTCCACGCACCCCAAAGGACCCTACGATCAGCCCAGCTCTCCCACGCAGTGGTCCCCCGCACCAGGAAGTCCAGATCTGGAGGCCGCTCCTTCTACTTCCTCGCATCCAGAGCCTGGAACGCCCTCCCGCTCCACCTCAGACAGACGACATCACTCCCCATCTTCACGAGGGACCTCAAAACATGGCTCTTCAATAGACCTCCTCCTTGATGGACAGGATCCTGCACCTCCCCTCCACCCCAGCACCTTGAGACCCTTACGGGTGAAAAGTTGCGCTTAACAAACCCATGATTGATTGATTGAAATTACCCACTTTGAAGAGTTATATTCATACTATAAGAAAATACAATAGCCGGTGTTACCTTGCACCAGCACAGAGGTCCACACATAAGTAAATGGACTACGGCTGTTCGCACGGGCTGTACGAATACATCGCCCCTAGATACTAAGAAGAATGCCGAGTTACGACTCATGTTTCTAATTAATACTGTACAGCCTGAGAACAAAAAGTCTTGTGATTAATGTATTAACCATCTGCGATGCTGATCTCATTAAATGTGGACCTTGTAAAATAATGAAATGCCAATAAAAAGATTTTTCAAAAAAATAAGAGGAGGATCCATCTCATCATCAGTCAAATAAATGTCATCGACATACGAAAAGGCATCAGGGTCAATCTCATGTAAAATTAAAACAATGCATGCCGCAAACACACCTGGGCTATTCTTATATCCCATAGGCAACCTCATGTAGCTTCTCTGATTGCCTAACACACTGAATCCGGTCAAATCACGGCTCTCATGAGCAAATGAATGGCTGAAAAAGCCGTTCGAAATATCCAAAGTGGTTTTATATTTTTTACGAACAATGTTGTTTACTAACGCAGAGCTATGTGTGTTCTGAACCGCAAAGGTACGAACATGACTTTTCAAATGTCTGTAGTCTAAAACTACAATATGAACCGTCCGGTTTCAATATCGGAAAAAGAGGATTATTCATTGACGAAACACAGGGTTCAATCACACCCTGATATTCCAATTGAGTCAAAATGTCACTTACTGACGCCTTTGCGTCTCATTTAATTGGATACTGCGGTTGGTGCTGAGGTGTAGAACTCAAAGGAATCACATGAACTGGGGAACCCTTGTCCCAACCAGCCTGATTGCGATATAACGCCGGAGCTAAGGATAATGCCCACTCTGATGCATAAGCCAATTTATCGTCATCAGGTACGTATTGTGAAAAACTTGGTAGAATAATATCTTCCCCTCTGGGAGAAGCTAGGACAAAAGGGGGAGACCAATCAACCTCCGCCAATAAAATATCATAGGAAGAAGTCAGATTCTCCCAAAAGACTGCTTTAATCTGGCGTTTAATATCACCTTCAATTTAAAGGCTTACTTCATAAAGCCTATCAGGAGGGGCAACTCGTGTATCAGCAGTTTCTATGGTAATGAAAGCATCAGTTGCTTTCGCCTCCAGACGCTGGTGGAGTGTCTGCTGCATTATGGTAACCTCTGCTGCGCTGTCGAGGAGGGTTACTGCCCAACTCCTGTCAAGGAGCAGGGTTCTCACCGTCTGAGGTATACATAGCAGTCAAAGCGGCAACTTTTTTCTTCTGAAATAGGGCACGATACTGAAGTGGTTCCTCCTGCTTGACTTTTACATCAAACTGGCACTGCGGGTCACGTCTAGCCTGCGCAGACTTGCCTTGTCTGCAATCCTGATGCCTGCCTCCGCCGAATTGTTGATCCGATGATTCCTGAAAGGAATGAGGAGAACGAGGATCAGGAACCTGGAACCTCTCTGGTGTCTTTATTTTCTGAGCGGTCACGCAAATCATATCTACGCTCCGAAGCGTCAGGTGGAGGAGAACCTGCATGTGAACCAAGCTTTTGTTGTTGCGGCCGCTGCATCCTGTTCCAAGCCTTTTTAGGAAAGACTGGACGACCCTCCTTATCAGGAGAGGGTTTAACTTGCAGCTGAGTAAATGGTCGAATCCCCAAACTATTGCAACTAAAAGATGTGTACACATCCAAAATAATAATCGGCAACTGTCTCTGCCGATCCACTTCCGCCACCGCCGCCAGGCATTGACGTGCTTGTAAGTAAACTGCCTCACCTTTAATATTGGCCAGAATCATATCGGAGACAATAGGAAGTATTCCCACTAACATCATCCCCAAATCCAGGGCTGCACCAGCCCTGTGCTCCTACTGTACCTTCTTCAGAAGGCTCAGTAGAACGCTCATGGAGGGGGTGCCAAAGCACAGTGTATACACTGTAGCAAACACCGTGCCCCAGGTGGTGCAGTCAGCCAATGTGGGAATCAGACCACTGAGCATACTCATGGTAAGGATCCTGTGTTTTTCTACAGGAGTCGTGTGGGGAAAAACTGCCTCAAGCTGCTCAAAGTTCTGTGCAATCCAAATCGGTAAATCATCGCGGTTTTGAGGACGTTTGCCCATTACCGAGTTAATCATGATGGGACTAATCACCAGTTCACCACGTGTCAGAGCTGCTTGAAGTGCACGAGACATAAACTGTATTACTCGTCTATGAAGATGAATTATCTGTGCATACAATTGACGTAGCTCTGCGATAGTAACATTGAGATAATTTGGAAGTGGTGCAAAACCTGCCAAAACAGGCCAAGTGGCCCCATTGATAGACAAGGGGCCCATTCGAACAGAAGAAACAGGGTGAGTGTGAGAAGTTGGCCTGGTATATGCTGTTCACTAATTAAAGTGGACACCTTGCACCAGGGCAAATCGACTCTTATGGTAGATAGGTTTAAGACAACCTTTTAAAGAAAGCTATCCTAGTGGTAGCTGTGGAGAGCAGCCTTCAGGCTAAGTCTTGAAGGAATGTAAAGCAGCTTGTTTTACCATATAATCTCTTGAATTACCAAATGAAAAGACACCACACAGGTATATATATCAAATATATATGTATTTATTTCTAAATAACTCTCTACTAATCTCTTTATGAGATTAGAAGACAAACATATGCACAAATCAACGTTTCTCAATAAGTTAAGCACAAAATATGGCTGGGGCCCTAGGGGCGTACCAGACCATATACTAAAAAGGGACTTAGCAACAACGACTTGCAGGGAGACAAGGCCTAGGGCCTTCAGAAGTGCTGGGGCCTCACGAAGCCACCCAAGGCAGGTAAGTAAAGGACCCTCGGGGACGCGTGCAGTGTGGATACACAGGCGCGGATCGCCGTTGACTTCAATGGGGCAAGTCGCGGTTGGAAATTAAGAGTTCTAGGATACTTCGGGAGAACCTACAAGCAAGTCACTTACAGGGTAAGTAGTTCTAGGGCCCACACCCACAGGAGCACCGTAGTGCTGGAATTACCTCACCCAGGGAAGCCGGGTGCATAGGTGTCCTTTGGTGTCGGGTCGCGGCGTCGTTTTCAATGGCGAACCAAGAAGACTTGCTGCTTGCGGGAGCTGAAGAAGTGTCCGGTGGAATCCAAGCCTGGATTCTGAAGAAGGATGACCTGAAAGCAGAGGGGACATTGTTCAAAGTCACTTGGCAGTGACTCGGGGCAAGGAAGATGGATGCCCACCGTCGTCGGTTGATTCAGGTCGGTTGCATGTGCCTTGACTCTTCAGCCACGAGGTCCAGGAGGCGTCGACGATGACCAGGAGCTGGATTCTGTGTGTCCCACGAAGTCTGCAGCTTACTGCGGTGTCGGCAACTCGATTAGAGTCAACAAGCCTTGGCAACAGCAAGTCTCGGGGAGATGAAGAAAAGTCGATGGCGCAGACCAGCAAGGTCTGAGGGACTCACCCAGCGAGGGTAAGTCAGGGCAGGCCTGGAGCAACCAGGGGAGCCCTCTGGTTTCTTTAAGAAGTCTTCTGGGGACCCACGAGCCGGCTGGCAAGGGATCGCAAAGACACCTCGGGCAGAATCACTCAACAGGGGCCCACAGTCACTCGGGACGGTGTAGGCCTCTAATCCTCGGAGGGATTCCTGCTGGAGGTCGGGACCATACGTGGTCCAAAGCATAAGTTCGTGGAACGTTGTGAAGGGGTTGCACTTGACAATAGTGCACGGTACCCAGGGGTCGCGGTTCCTCGTCACTCGTGGGGTCCACTTGCCTCAGCTTTGCTGGGGACTCACGATGGCCTTGGAGAAGTCAGGAAATCCACCTCTTGGGGTGCAGGGACTTCGGACTCCGCCGGGAGCGGCGTAGTTTGCGACCGTCGTTGTCGTTTTTGGTGCCTGCCAAGCAGGGGAGTCACTCCTTGACTCCAAGGGAGATTCTTCTGTCTTCCAAAGGTAGTGGAACGAAGGGCCAGGATCCTTCTGTAGAGCGTCGTCCAGGGGTTATCTAACCAGCAAGTTCAAGGGTTCCCCTTCTTATACTAAAAAGAGGGGATGGACTAGCTCTATGACCCCACCTATGGGAGGGTCAAGGGAGGGGTGGCTACACCCACTTCCCTTTGTCCAGTTTCGCGCCAGAGCAGGGGCAGGTAGCCCCTGAGCCGGTTTGAACTGGCATATGCACAGAGGAGCCTTCTGCTCCCCAGTGCAGGACTTCAAAGCACTCTAAGAGTGCACCCACCCAGCCCCAATACACTAAACCCTGTCTGGGAGGGGTTACACCTCCCTGTGACAGGATGCCTATTGTTGGGCTTCCTCCACTGCGAGTTTCGGTCATCAGCAGGAGGGCAGCCCAGTGTCTGTGACTGGTGGCATCCATTTTGTGATGCCAGGGCTCTTCAGGATTCTACAGCGTTTCCACAGCAGGTACATGTCTTATCCCTCTAGAAGGGTGGAATGCAACCCCCGCCGCCAGAATTGGCGGGGGGGTAGTATTCCAAGATGTTTGACACCAAACACGACATGTTTTGATGCAGCCATTCCAAAGTTAGCATTTTACCACGAGGATATAATGCACTTAAGAGTATATGGTTTAACCGCATCCACAAACAGCCCCAGAGAATAGACTCTGAGAGCTGCAGAGGGGCCCTGCTCAGGCAGAGGCACCCCCTCACATAGAAGCCAAGCACCCTGCCCTCAGGATTGATAGGGCCTGCCTTAGGGGTGACTGATAGGTTTATATGTGTGTGCAGGAGAGATATAGGAAACCTATATCTCAGTGAGGGGTGCTAGCACCACCTCACCCAGGCTGCAGTAGCAGGCCTGTGGTGTCAGATTTAGACTGCTTCCCAGGGGTGGCATAATACATGCTGCAGCCCCTGGTAGGCCTGTGAAGTACCTATGCCCTTGGTACCTAAGGTACCATATAGTAGGGACTCATAAGGCACCACAGTATCCAATCACTAGTGCACCTAGAGTGCACTCCATGTCGTTTAGAGAGAACAGAGAGGCTGGGGCCCTGATTGGCAGGGACCCAGCCAGACTATAGCCAGAAACCAGTGCTAACATCAGAAAAAAGTGGGGGCAACATAAGAGGCAGATCCTACTCTCCTACACAACCCCCCAAACGCAGGGACACTAAACTAACCTTGACCAGTTGAGTCTTCGTGTTCAAAGTGGAAATACCTTGAGAGTCCATCTGCATTGGCATGTTGGGTCCCAGGCCTATGTTCCACTGTATAGTCCATCCCCTGTAGGGAAATGGACCACCTCAAAAGTTTTGGGTTTTCACCTTTCATCTGCTTTAGCCATAGGAGGGGCTTGTGGTCAGTATGAACTATGAAGTGAGTACCAAACAAGTATGGCCTCAGCTTCTTCAGGGCCCATACCACAGCAAAGGCCTCCCTCTCTATAGCTGACGAACGTTTCTCGCTAGGGGTCAGCCTTCTGCTAATAAAAGCTACTGGCTGGTCTTGACCTTCATCATTCAGTTGAGTCAGTACAGCTCCCACACCCAGCTCAGAAGCATCTGTTTGGACAATGAACTTTTGGTGTAGTCTGGACTCTGTAAGATGGGGGCAGTGCACATGGCCTGCTTTAGGTCTTCAAATGCCTTTTGACAGCTAGCTGTCCACTGAACCTTTTTGGCATTCTTTTTGAGGTCAGATCATTCAAGGGGGTCACTATAGATCCATATCCCTTGACAAACCTCCTATAGTACCCAGTCAGGCCTAAGAAGGCTCTCACCTGTGTCTGGGTGGTTGGAGCAACCCATTCCATTATGGTTTGGATTTTGCTCTGTAAAGGCTGAACCTGGCCTCCACCTACAAGGTGGCCCAGGTACACAACCTGACTCTGCCCTATCTGGCACTTGGTGGCCTTGATAGTGAGGCCTGCTTTCTGCAGGGCCTCCAAAACATTTCTGAGGTGGACCAGGTGATCCTGCCAGGAGGAACTAAAGACAGCAATATCATCTAGATAAGCTGAGCAATATGTTTCCATCCCTGCCAGAACTTTATTCACCAACCTCTGAAAAGTGGCAGGTGCATTTTTCAATCCAAAGGGCATCACCACAAAGTGGTAGTGCCCACCAGGAGTCGAAAATGCTGTTTTGGCTTTTGCATCATCAGCTAATCTGATCTGCCAGTAGCCAGCTGTTAGGTCAAATGTGCTTAGATACTTGGCTGAGGCCAAAGTATCAATCAGCTCATCTGCCCTTGGTATGGGATAGGCATCAGTCCTAGTGACTGCATTGAGGCCTCTGTAGTCTACACAAAACCTCATTTCTTTCTTACCACCCTGGGTATGAGGCTTGGGTACCAGGACTACTGGGCTAGCCCAAGGGCTATCTGAAGGCTCAATCACGCCTAACTCCAACATTTTCTGGACTTCAGTCCTGATACAGTCCCTGACATGGTCAGGTTGCCTGTAGATTTTATTCTTGACAGGCAGACTGTCCCCAGTGTCCACCTCATGGGTGCACCAGGTAGTCTGACTAGGGGTCAGGCTAAACATATGTCTAAACTGTTGCAGAACTTGTCTGCACTCAGTTTGCTGATGGTCAGTGAGGCTGCTTGCCAAAGCAACACCATCTACTGACCCATCATCAGGGTTCTGAGAGAGCAGGTCAGGGAGAGGGTCACTCTCCTCCTCCTGGTCCTCATCAGTTGCCATGAGCAAGCCCATGTCAGCCCTGTCAACATATGGCTTTAATCTGTTGACATGAAGCACCCTTAGGGGGCTCCTGGGAGTTCCAAGATTCACCAGATAGGTGACTTCTCCCTTCTGTTCAACTATTGTATGGGGGCCACTCCACTTGTCCTGGAGGGCTGCTGGGGCCACAGGTTCCAACACCCACACTTTCTGTCCTGGCTGGTATACAGTCAGCACAGCCTTTGGTCATGCCAAGCTTTTTGCAATTCTTGGCTGGCCTCCAGGTTTTTGGTTGCCTTTTTCATGTACTCTGCCATCCGGGAGCGGAGACCAAGTACATAGTCCATCACATCTTGTTTGGGGGCTTGAGAGGTAACTCCCAGCCCTCTTTTACCAAACATAGTGGACCTCTCACAGGATGCCCAAACAGAAGCTCAAATGGGCTGTAACCAACCCCTTCTGTGGAACCTCTCTGTATGCAAACAACAGGCAAGGAAGAAGAAGGTCCCATTTCCGCCTAAGCTTCTCTGGGAGTCCTTTAATCATTCCTTTCAAGGTTTTGTTGAAGCGTTCAACTAAACCATTGCATTGTGGGTGATAGGGGGTGGTGAACTTATAAGTTACACCACACTCCTTCCACATTGCTTTCAGATATCCTGACATGAAGTTGGTACCTCAGAAATTACCTCCTTTGGGAAACCCACTCTGGAGAAAACTCCAATGAGGGCTCTTGCCACCACAGGGGCTGTGGTGGTCCTCAGAGGTATTGCCTCTGGGTACCTGGTGGCATGATCCACTACCACCAGGATAAATCTGTGCCCAGATGCAGTCTGAGGGTCAAGGGGACCAACAATGTCAATCCCTACCCTTTCAAAGGGTACCCCCACCACAGGTAGTGGTATCAGGGGGCCTTTGTTGTGCCACCTGCCTTACCACTGGCTTGGCAAGTGACACAGGAGCGACAAAACTCCTTTGTGTCCTCTGACATATGTGGCCAATGAAAATGTGGAACAAGCCTGTCCCAGGTCTTGTTTTGGCCCAAGTGACCTGCTAAAGGGATATCATGTGCTAAGGTCAAGAGGAACCCCCTAAACTTCTGAGGTATTACCAACCTCCTGGTGGCTCCAGGGGCTGGGTCTCTACCCTCAGAATATAGGAGTCCCTCATCCCAATAAACTTTATGGGACCCACTAGCACTCCCAGCAGCCTCAGCAGCAGCCTGCTGTCTGAGGGGTTCAAGAGAGGGGCAGCACTGTTGCTCCTTACTCAGATCTTCCCTAGAAGGGCCCCCTGCCCCCAAGAACTCAACCTGGTCAGGTTCAAGTCCCTCTGGGGCAGTTCCTTCTTCAGGTTCTGCTTCACCTCCCTCTGGAAGTGACTCTTTGATCTGAGACAGAGGGAAGGCACTGCCTTAACCCTACTGCTCCTCCTCTTGGGAAGCATCTGGTCCATTGTTCCAGGATCCAGAGCTGGTTCAGTGTCATGCATTCTTGCTTGTGACCTGGTCACAGCAAATACCTCTGCAGGGATGCCCAACATCTCAGCATGAGTCCATAACTCTACTTCAGACCAGGCTGAAGTCTCTAGATCATTGCCCAACAGACATTCTACAGGGAGGTCTGCACTGACTATAACCTTTTGGGGCCAGTTACCCCTCCCCAGGAGAAATTCACAACTGCCAGACTATGGTTGGTCTGGACATTGCTTGCATTGGTCACCTGGTACATTTCACCCAGGATGATCTGTCCAGGGTCCACTAGGTCCTCTGCCACCATGGTGACACTAGCACCTGTGTCCCTAAATGCCAAAGCCTGTTTGCCATTTATCAAAGGCTGCTGTTTGTACTTGCCCAGATTACTGGGGCTTACTAGGAAGGACATATCAATGTTTCCATCACAAATCAGCATTGCCTGAGTGGTCACTCTGACTAGGTCAGAAACCACTTCAGAACCCAGGGTCAACCCTACTACACCCTTATTCTGCGTACCACCTCCACCAGTAGCTGAGCTAGGGGGCACAGTTGCCTTAGGGGCAGGAGTGGTGGTGGTTTGGTCTTTGGACTTGGTACAATCAGAAGTCCAGTGCCCTTTCTGTTTACAGAATTTGCACCATGGCTTCTTTGGCCTTTTCCCTTGTTGGACTGTGACTCCCCACCAGATGCAGATTTTTGGGGCCCTTGTGAAGACTTCTGGTCTTTTGACTTATCCCCACCTTTCTCAGAGCCTTTAGGATCTTGCTTCTTAGTGTCACCCCCTTGGTTCTGGGTTTTCTGCCTCACCCTGGTTCTGACCCATTTGTCTGCCTTCTTTCCCAATTCTTGGGGAGAGGTCAGATCAGAGTCCACCAGGTACTGATGCAACAACTGGTTCTGGCAATTATTTAGGATCTGTTCTCTCATCATCAGATTATACAATCCCTTGAAATCAGTAACCCTACTGCCAACCAGCCAACCCTCTAGAGCCTTGGTTGCACAATCAACAAAGTCAGTCCAGTCCTGAGTCTGTGCCTTCTGGGTATCTCTGAACTTCAACCTGTACTGCTCAGTGGTTAAGCCAAACCCATCTATCAGTGCACTCTTCAGGACCTCATAATCATCAGCATCCTCTTTTCTAACAGTGAGGAGCTTGTCTCTTCCTTTATCTGAAAAGGAGAGCCACAAGATTGCTGCCCACTGCTTTTGGGGGACCTGCTGTACTCTACAGGCCCTCTCCATAGCAGTTATCCACTTGTGGATATCATCCCCACTCTGGTAGGGAGGAACAACCTTGCTCAGGTTCCTATGGTCAGGAATATATTCTCTGCCTCTAGGGACACTGTTGCTGCCACCAGGGGTTCTAACCCCTCTTTTCTAGAAGCTCTCTGGATCTCCAGGGCTTCCCTATCCAGTGCCAACTGCTTGGTTCTGAGGGCCACTTTGGCTTCCTCATACTGGAGCAGTTTGCACCTTCTCTCAGAGGAGGTCTCTCTTAAGGAAAAGTATGAGCTCCTCTGCTGGACAAATTCTCTGCCAGAGTGATAAGAGTGGTCAGATTCCCTGGAAGGGGATCTGTGCCTCTCCTCCTCTCTGTCAGTTCTCTTAGGGAGAATTCCTCTGTCCTTTTCAGGCCCCTTGAAGCCTGGCCCTTCAATAACAGAGTCTTGGTCATTCTGATTTTCATCATCTGACCCAGATACTATGACTGACCCACCCACTGATTCAGACCCTTTAGCTCCTAGAGCCAATCTAAGGTCATCTGCTGTCAGCAGATCTATCAGGTGTAGTGTTGAGGGACTCTGTCCTAGCTTCAGGTGTCTGTCAACACACATGGCTCTCAAGTCAGAGAAAGCCATGTCCTTATACTGAGGCTGAGTGGATCCACTGGGTCCACACTTTAAGGACATTCTAGTGTTGTGCAGTATTGTACTACCTACACTAGTTTGTGGCCTACTGATCCTAGCTTGAGCTGTGGAAAGGGTGTGCTATCCCTTGGCACACAGCTCTAAGTTCAGTAGAACTTATTGATACTAAGCTTGACTTTATATGTACCTTGAGTACCTATAATGGTTTTCAGTTAGTAATTCAAATAGAGATTTTCTGGTAAAACAATGGCAAGCTGGAATCCCACACGCTGCCCACCAATGTGAGAAGTTGGCCTGGTATATGCTGTTCACTAATTAAAGTGGACACCTTGCACCAGGGCAAATCGACTCTTATGGTAGATAGGTTTAAGACAACCTTTTAAAGAAAGCTATCCTAGTGGTAGCTGTGGAGAGCAGCCTTCAGGCTAAGTCTTGAAGGAATGTAAAGCAGCTTGTTTTACCATATAATCTCTTGAATTACCAAATGAAAAGACACCACACAGGTATATATATCAAATATATATGTATTTATTTCTAAATAACTCTCTACTAATCTCTTTATGAGATTAGAAGACAAACATATGCACAAATCAACGTTTCTCAATAAGTTAAGCACAAAATATGGCTGGGGCCCTAGGGGCGTACCAGACCATATACTAAAAAGGGACTTAGCAACAACGACTTGCAGGGAGACAAGGCCTAGGGCCTTCAGAAGTGCTGGGGCCTCACGAAGCCACCCAAGGCAGGTAAGTAAAGGACCCACGGGGGACGCGTGCAGTGTGGATACACAGGCGCGGATCGCCGTTGACTTCAATGGGGCAAGTCGCGGTTGGAAATTAAGAGTTCTAGGATACTTCGGGAGAACCTACAAGCAAGTCACTTACAGGATAAGTAGTTCTAGGGCCCACACCCACAGGAGCACCGTAGTGCTGGAATTACCTCACCCAGGGAAGCCGGGTGCATAGGTGTCCTTTGGTGTCGGGTCGCGGCGTCGTTTTCAATGGCGAACCAAGAAGACTTGCTGCTTGCGGGAGCTGAAGAAGTGTCCGGTGGAATCCAAGCCTGGATTCTGAAGAAGGATGACCTGAAAGCAGAGGGGACAGTGTTCAAAGTCACTTGGCAGTGACTCGGGGCAAGGAAGATGGATGCCCACCGTCGTCGGTTGATTCAGATCGGTTGCAGGTGCCTTGACTCTTCAGCCACGAGGTCCAGGAGGCGTCGACGACGACCAGGAGCTGGATTCTGTGTGTCCCACGAAGTCTGCAGCTTACCGCGGTGTCGGCAACTCGATTGGAGTCAACAAGCCTTGGCAACAGCAAGTCTTGGGGAGATGAAGAAAAGTCAATGGCGCAGACCAGCAAGGTCTGAGGGACTCACCCAGCGAGGGTAAGTCAGAGCAGGCCTGGAGCAACCAGGAGAGCCCTCTGGTTTCTTTAAGAAGTCTTCTGGGGACCCACGAGCCGGCTGGCAAGGGATCACGAAGACACCTCGGGCGGAATCACTCAACAGGGGCCCACGGTCACTCGGGACGGTGTAGGCCTCTGATCTTCGGAGGGATTCCTGCTGGAGGTCGGTACCACACGTGGTCCAAAGCACAATTTCGTGAAACGTTGTGAAGGGGTTGCACTCGACAATAGTGCACGGTACCCAGGGGTCGCGGTTCCTCGTCACTCGTGGGGTCCACTTGCCTCAGCTTCGCTGAGGACTCACGATGGCCTTGGGGAAGTCAGGAAATCCACTTCTTGGGCTGCAGGGACTTCGGACTCCGGCGGGAGCGGCGTAGTTTGCGACCGTCGTTGTCGTTTTTGGTGCCTGCCAAGCAGGGGAGTCACTCCTTGACTCCAAGGGAGATTCTTCTGTCTTCCAAAGGTAGTGGAACGTCGAAGGGCCAGGATCCTTCTGTAGAGCGTCGTCCAGGGGTTAACTAACCAGCAAGTTCAAGGGTTCCCCTTCTTATACTAAAAAGAGGGGATGGACTAGCTCTATGACCCCACCTATGGGAGGGTCAAGGGAGGGGGTGGCTACACCCACTTCCCTTTGTCCAGTTTCACGCCAGAGCAAGGGCAGGTAGCCCCAGAGCCGGTTTGAACTGGCATATGCACAGAGGAGCCTTCTGCTCCCCCAGTGCAGGACTTCAAAGCACTCTAAGAGTGCACCCACCCAGCCCCAATACACTAAACCCTGTCTGGGAGGTGGTTACACCTCCCTGTGACAGGATGCCTATTGTTGGGCTTCCTCCACTGCGAGTTTCGGTCATCAGCAGGAGGGCAGCCCAGTGTCTGTGACTGGTGGCATCCATTTTGTGATGCCAGGGCTCTTCAGGATTCTACCGCGTTTCCACAGCAGGTACATGTCTTATCCCTCTAGAAGGGTGGAATGCTACCCCGCCACCAGGATTGGCGGGGGGTAGTATTCCAAGATGTTTGACACCAAACACGACATGTTTTGATGCAGCCATTCCAAAGTTAGCATTTTACCGCGAGGATATAATGCACTTAAGAGTATATGGTTTAACCGCATCCACAAACAGCCCCAGAGAATAGACTCTGAGAGCTGCAGAGGGGCCCTGCTCAGGCAGAGGCACCCCCTCACATAGAAGCCAAGCACCCTGCCCTCAGGATTGATAGGGCATGCCTTAGGGGTGACTGATAGGTTTATATGTGTGTGCAGGAGAGATATAGGAAACCTATATCTCAGTGAGGGTGCTAGCACCACCTCACCCAGGCTGCAGTAGCAGGCCTGTGGTGTCAGATTTAGACTGCTTCCCAGGGGTGGCATAATACATGCTGCAGCCCCTGGTAGGCCTGTGAAGTACCTATGCCCTTGGTACCTAAGGTACCATATACTAGGGACTCATAAGGCACCACAGTATCCAATCACTAGTGCACCTAGAGTGCACTCCATGTCGTTTAGAGAGAACAGAGAGGCTGGGGCCCTGATTGGCAGGGACCCAGCCAGACTATAGCCAGAAACCAGTGCTAACATCAGAAAAAAAGTGGGGGCAACATAAGAGGCAGATCCTACTCTCCTACAGTGAGGAAGGGCGCCATTAACCAAATGGTATGCTCTCAGGATGTCAACGGAACTTCAAGTAACGCATAAGGATGATACGCCTGAGGAGGCGCAGCAGGTGTATATTCATGAAACAAATGATCATTTCCAACTACTGCCGGAAATGTAACCTACGAATAAAATACTTTAAAGCGGTATGCTGGATCAGCCTCAACCACGAAACTAATGTCTGCCCCTCCATTGGGGACCCCATGTTGAGTTAAAAAAGCTGTAACCGCAGCGCGGTTAGAAGCCGCAACTGCACCAGCTTGTGCCATCTTTATAAAGAAAGCAACTAACAAAACGGCAACGCTAGATAGGGTTAAAAACCTTTTTTTAATTCAAGCTTGAATAATCTAAAGAAATAGGGTTACCCTACAAATATAGGAGGCTAAGCCCCCCCCAACCACAGATGTCTCCGAGAACTGGTGAGAGGGTATTGTGGACAAGCACAAGCGCTTCTCAGGGGTCTCGTGAATAAGTACCAGACCAAACGTTGGTGGCGCCATATTGAAGGGATTCTGCACAAACACAGAACTATGCACAGGATTATAGGACCTTGGTGTATAGGGACTGAGTCATCCTACCACCTTAGTACCCATGAGCCCAGGACCGACTAGCTATAGTGTCTTATTTGCTCTCCTACTTACTCACAGAGAAACAAATTATTAGACACCCCAGAACACAACACTCCCAAATCTCTCAGGAATCGCGGTAACAAGACACACCCTTTCGCTCTCACTCTTGTACTTGTCCACAATAAGATCTGACAGAGACACGAAACAGTTTAAAATATTTATTTTAACTAATGTGCCCTAACATGCAGTATATGTGCTACAACAAGCAGGAAAATGCATACTACAACTACTGTCAGCATAGCAGCTAGTCCATTAATCATGAAGGGAGATATCATCATGAAAAGACAATGGAGCCTAACCTCCCTCCCCTTGCTAAGAAGCAGTCTGATTATATATTAGAAGATCTCTGGACTTTGTCAGCAGACCCCATACCTTAGTCTATAGATGGTAGATCTACATCATAGGTGCTGTCTCGCTCTTCTCCCTGGAAAGGTCCCTCTCCAAGTGTCTGCTACCTATTCATGTATTCTAATCAAACCAAAGTATGTTGCCCAAACAACAGCTGCATTGGTATGTTTTGTCTAAGGGTTAAGGCCTGGCCAGAACAAAAAAGGAAGGGGCATTGTTGTTCGACCTTGCTCACAATGTTCAGTCAAAATCCCAGGAACTTGCAGAGAGTGAACACAGTCATGAGTTCTCATGTGAAAACAGCCATAGAAATTATTGCAAAAATAAAGTCGTGTAGTAACGTGCATAAAGCAGCAGGCAAGCTGCAGCGTGCTCATGCTAACTTAGAGAAAATGACAATGTCCCCATGGGCCATGTGACACAATACAAGCATAAAGCAATAGGGATCTGAAAAGAATAGTGGAGCAGAAATAGGAATTTAAAACTGGCTCAGGAATATCTGCTTACACCTTTATTCCTAGACTGCGCTAAAAGGCATGTAAATAGACACGTCCCTTTCTATTCCTCATATTCCATCTGGTAGTCAGCCTCATCTGGAGCGATTGTTTACCATCTTATATTAGCCCCAATCTTGCTGATAAAAAAAGGTTGTTCTATATTTCTATTTTTTATTTTCACTTACATTCTAAATTATTTGTCTCCTCTTTTGCTTATTTTCTAATGTGATATGTGTGGGGGACAAATTATCTCATTCATTCAGCACTCAACTTCCCCCACATGGGTGCTACGCTCATTAGGGAATTTGTATATCCGTCTAATGGGTGCTCCACTCTGGTCACAGACAGAAACAGGAGTGTAAGTGATGTAATTTCTTTTAAACATCCATACATTTCTTCTTCTAATGTTAGAAATCTATTCCAAAGTAGATATCACTCTACTGATCTGTACACATACTTTTCCCTTCCAAAAGCGGGTGAATATACCCCTGCCCATCTTGTTCTGTGACTATACGACTATTATTAGTGAGTCATACTGTCAGTCAATGTCAGACCTTCCCCCCCCCCTATACATCCCAATGCTTGGCACTGGCGGGAATCCTTGTGAGGTCATATTAATAGTCATAGTCTATTCAATAAATTCCATGGGCAGTCATCGTTCAAGCCATTCTCTTTGCTGTTGACCCTGTATATCTATTTCTGTTCTCTGATCAGCAGACACTTCTTGGTATCTTGCGCTGTATGTGGGATATTCGGTTTGTAACTATCATCCACTGTGTGCTTTTTCTCCAAGTAGTGTGTGGTAAATTTCAGTCATGGCTTTCTGACATCTAATGTTGCTCCTGTGTTCCATAATCTGTATTTTTATTTTTCGTGTTGTCATCCCTATGTACATTAATCCACATGGACATTTTATCAGGTAAATGGCATTTTCCAAATTACAATTAGTGTGTTTCTTTTGAACCCGGGGATATTTCAAACCTACATCAATGCATTTTGTATCCTTGGTTAGGTTGCATACATCACATGTGCCACATCTAGTGTGGCCTGTAACTGGTGTGATGTCCCTGAGTCTTTGTTGTAGTCCTGGTATCTCCTGGTGTGGTCTAGTATGTACCAACAGATCCCTTATGTTAGCACCTCTCTTGAAAGAGAACAATGGTTTCTCAATAGTCAGGCAGTTGGAATTCAAGATGCGCCAACCTTTCATTATAATGTGTCTTATACTATTTGATGCTGTGAGTTTGGATTATGCAACAAAGGTGTGTGCATGGTGCGTGATGCTAGGCATCCGTATTGTGTGCCAGTGAAAGGGGTGAGAACTTAGTAGATATGGTGCTTTTGTGCTCTAGTCTGCTCATGCAATTCAGCGCAGCAACTTTGGTTGTTGAGCTGTGTTGTGACAAGTTAATATATCTACCCCTAGCCCTATGCAACAGGATAAGAACATAATATTTTGTCTAATTTTAAACCAACTTAGAGTGTTCCAAAAGATTGTTTGTTTTTTGGAACTTTTTATATTTTGTGGAAGTTTTTGGGAGGGATTAACAAAAAGCCACAGAAAAAACAGGACTTTTTAACCTGGAAAAAAACATAAACATACATTTTTGTACATGGTTTTGTATGCAATCACCAGATTCTAGTGGGCTGTGATTCACCCACTGAAATCACTTTTCTACAAGTAAAGCAGTGGAGTCCGATAGGAGAATAACAGGGATCACTGTCCTGCTGTTGGGCTTGTAGGACATCCTGGTTGCACAATATGTTGTAGAGCAGCAGCAGAGTCCCCCTCTTCCTCCTGCTTGCATCGCTTAGTTGAATTAATCTGGCGACAATGCTAAGCTTTCAAATACCTTTGCATCCCTGATGTTCCAAAAAAGAAAACTTCTTCTTGTGCCATGACTAGACTCTCTGTCACCTAGTTTACAGGTGACAGTTTTTTGAGACACTTTTTTTCGCCCACAGGAATCTTAAATACTTCTGATACAATAAATTCAAGAGTTGGTCTGGTCTCCTCCTCCTGCAATTGTTGAGGACATTGCTGATCTCCAGCTGATCTGATGATGCATCCCCAAAAAAAGAAGAAACTCTCCAAAAACAGCAGAAAATACAGTAGGTGCCTGGTGAGAAGCAGATCCCTTGTGAAAGAAATGAGGCAGGAATTACAAAGTGCAATGATACAGTGACAGGTGGTTCTCAAATAATTTACAGCCACCGAAACGTGTCAACGCCCTTTTGTTATAGGGTTATATTCGAGGAACTGTCTTGAGTCCAATCAAATAAATATCGATAGACTCCCACTAAGCTGATTCATTCGAAATAACCAAATTATGATGCTTTTAATGTTTCACATGTTTTTTGTCTCTCATGTAATTTTAGTGATTCATTTGTTTATTTGATGATTTGTCAATACACACCATAAATTTGTTTGGGGTGTTCTTGATTTGTATTAGGATTAATTCAATATTTTAATAAAACTATTTTTTGATACCAGGATTCGTTTCTATCCATGTGTTTATAATTGTTCTTTGGGTCCGTATCTGTGATTAGAAATAGGTACCTGAGTGGTTTGATGGTTGATGTATGGTTGATTGATCCTTGGTGAATGTCATTAATAATTGTTTGTCCAAGAGAACCTTCTTTATATTGATCTTCACAAAAACCAGCCTGGTCAATTTTCGATGGGCCCTTGTGGAATGTGGATACACACGCCATCCACCCAAATCATATTGCTCGAACAGAGATTCAATCATAGCATAATGGATATAAAGAAGAGTGAAAAACTGCACCATCAGAAGTAGTGCAACAGGCGCAGTAAAAAGAACATCCAAAGATGAGTACTTCACCACATATGGAACGGAATGTATGCAAGTTGTCTTTTTCTGGGGAGAGGAACAGGAGCTTTTCATCAAAAGTCACCGACACTCATCTGAAAGAACAACTTAAGAATTTGAACAAATCACCCAAATTAAAAGTAGGTTTAAAAAAGTTGTGTTATAAAAAATGTTTCACCAAAACACAAAATAAAAAGTTTAAAAGATGTTTACACAAAGGTTTGACTAAAAAAGAAGGAAACTATAAAAATTGTTTGAAAATTAAAAGTTTCCTGGAAGAAAAGGTTGAAAAAGAAGAAGCTTTAAAAAAAATCTATGTTTGATTAGTTGGCTGCAGTTTGTGGCAAACAGCCAGGCACTGTAGAGTACATATAGTAAGAAATTGGGTGTTTGGTTGGGGGGGGTGAAACCCAACTCAGGCAACAACTGCAATTCTTTTCAGGGTGAGTCACAAATGTCACTAAATAAACCTGTGCTTAAACCCTCTAGTAGCTTGTGCAGCGCTTAAACAGAAATAAAGTGAAAACACAACACCAGAAAAATACCACACTCATTTAGAAAAGTGGAGAAAATTGTAATAAATTATGTGGCATCAAAACAACAAAACTCCAATCAGTAGAACCATAGTTATGAATTTTTAAAGTGTGAAATGCAGCTTAAAAGATCAAAGCGGCAACCACGGATATCCTGTTGCGTGAGACCAGGGCAAAGTTGAAAGTTATGGCTGACGTGATGAAGCGCGATTCAGATACACAAAGTGGATTAGGCCCGGTCTCAGCTTTCCTCCAAACTTAAAAGAATTTTTCATTAAAAATGACTGAGAAGATAAAGTTCAGCAGGGAAAGGCAGTAGGCCATGTCCCAGGAAGAGGCGTCATCATCACACAAAGTTACAGTGAATATTTCTACATTCTGACTTAGAGGCAGATTTACCAATATTTTATGCAATGTAGCAAGACTCCTTGCTGCGCTGCGTGAAAGGGAGAGGGCAGGAATACAACATATTTAACATTGCATGGCACATTATTGTCCTCTCCTTGTGCTGACACGCTTCTGGCTGCCTAGCACCAAAGCAGGCATCGTCGTGTCATGGTGCAAGGGTGCCTGCATTACAGGCAGGATTGGTTTTGTGCAGGAAGGGACACCATCCTGCACAAAAACATTCCTCTGAGGCTTTTTCCACTTTCTTTGTGTGGTGCAGAACTTAGCACACATGGATAAAGGAAAAAATTAGCATTAGCTAACATTAGCATTAGCGTAGCAATTACATGCATTCCCAGGTATTCCACTCATGGGAATTCTGGGAATGCACCAAAATCCATGGGTGGATGTATGGGAACACCCAAGCTCCACCCATGTAATTGTTCCTGAAGCAGCAGAGTAGAGCAAGGCAGCAACTTGCTCTGCCCTGTGTTACTCCAGATTTACCAAGCACCGCAAGGCCACAGTGGCTTGGTAAATCTGACTTTAGTGTTGCATTGCTCTTGCGTTACTTTTTATGACGCAAGGGCAATGCAACACTTTGGCAAATCTGACCCCTAGTGTATTTTAAGGAAGTAGAAAATCTCCAGCATGACAAAGCTGCAGGCTGTAGCCGACGAGGCCTGCATGAGGCTGGATAACCCTTCTGCAAGGAGCTCCAGAACAGGATTTGCTGCTGCGGAGATTAATGTAGCGGGAACTGCCATGAAGTCAGGCTGACTACCGATGCACCTTAGGCTACAATGGCAGACCTGAGACATGTTTTGAATGGCTACTTAAGTGGGTGGCACAATAAGTGCTGGAGGCCCTCTAGTAGTATTTAATTTACCAGCCCTGGGTATATGGTTACCAACTTTACTACGGATTTATGAGTAAATTAAATATGCCAATCAGGTGTAAGTAAATGTTTCCAGGTTTGAGGGAGTGAGCACAAATATTTTAGCACCGGTTAGCAGTGATAATGATAATGATAATGATAATAACCTTTATTGCGTGATTACTTAAAACCCTGCAACCATAAAATCAATGTATCAAAAGAAGAAAACAATTTCAATTGAAAAAACATGTTTAAAACACAGGGCATTGTGGTAAAATGGACACAGCCAAGTGTTCAAAGGTTAGGTCCTTGTTTGTAAAGTAGGGTGTATCATTTCATAAGTCTCCAGGTTTAGAGAGCAGTCTGTTAAAACAAAGGAGAATAACTAGAAGGGTTAAAAATTTTGCATTTGCCTAATTTCGGGTTGTTGCTGTTTTCCCCTTATTTCTTGCCAAGGGCAGTGAGTCTTAGGTACAGCATAATGTGTCGTCTGTTCGCTGCCAATTAGAATTCAGCTTTTTTTCTGTTTTATCTAGGAATTGGACACGGCGGCACGCTAATTGGATATTTTCGCCATCAAAGCATGCTTTAACCGCCTGCCTGCATGTTCTTGTTCACATTTTCTTTATAGCAGGTTTTAATAGGGATCTGCGCTCCTTGTCTAATCCCTTGCAGATGCATATTAGATGGAGAATATCCTCTTTTAGATCCCCACATAGGCGACAGTTGGTTGTTGTTTGTGGGCGTTTCCATGGGGGCAGAAGATACAATGATGGAAGGATGCCCAGCAGTAGTCGTAGAAACTTCTCCTTCATTGTCCGCGTGAATCCAGCGCCTAGGTAGGGTTGATGGGAGCCTCTGGTGTAGCTTTGAATGACAATCCAGCCATGGGCCCTTTTGATTAACGTTGCTTTCTCCTCTACCTGCGAGATGATCCTTACTGTTTTATTTACCAGTTGTTTGAGCGTATTGTGCGATCCAGTGCTTTCCCAAAGATCTCGTAGAGCCAGAGTGTCTATTGAATGTTGTAGGTAGATTGTAACTTACGCTACCTTTTTTTATTTCTAGCTCCTTCCAGAGATAGTGATCCATTGTTGCTACGTCAGCTCCCTGTATTTTATGCCAACATTTGGCGTAGGCGCCCATTCGTGCTATTCTTTGGTTCCTCAGGCCAAATTCAAGCCTTATTTGTGCCTGAGATGTATATTTAGGGAGGTTGAATATCATTTGCATTGCCCTAGCTACTGTATTGTCCAAGGTCCGCGCATCACCTCCTCGTAAGCATTCACTTCCATAGGTGATAGCAGGTAGAAGTTTAGCTTGGATCACCTGTAGCAAAGGGGTAAAGCTGAGGCCAGCCGTTTTCAGTTTGAGATTTTTCAGTGCAACCGCCGTTGCATTCCCTCTCCTTGCTACTGCTTCTTTCTGTGGTTGGAATGTACCTTTACTATCAACTATTACACCCAAATACCTATATTCTTCCACAATTTCCAATGGTAATCCTCCCAGTTGCCAGAGGAGCCTGGGTGTAGACCTCTTAAAGTTTATTCTCATCGCTTTTGTTTTGGAGTGGTTATGCTTAGACCATTTGTTGCTCAGTACTTATATGTTGTATCAATTAGATGTTGTAAACCAATCGGTGTATGGCTGATTAGAACAATGTCGTCGGCATATAATAAGTTTGAGAGGTTAAGACCTCCCAGCTTGGGAGCATGAGAGTTGCAGTCGTCTAGCTCGGGTGTAAGGTCGGACATGTAGATGTTGAATAGGGTCGGGGCCAGAACGCATCCTTGTTTAAGGCCCTTGGTAGTCTGTATTTTTCTCGACAAACAGTCGCCTGATCCCAGCTTGATTTGCACCCGCGTGTTCGTATGTAGTAGCATCAGTTGAGATAGTAAAGCTGATGGAATTTTTCTTTTAAAGAGCTTATCCCACAGTATATTTTTGTTGTCGAAAGCAGAGGTAAAATCGATGAAGCAGACATAGAGTGGGTAGTTGGCAGATTTGGCGGCATCTATTAGAAGTGTTAAGGCAAGGATGTTTGTTGTTGTTCCTGTGTGTTTGCGGAAACCTGTCTGGTTGATGGGGATCACTGCGTAATCGTCGGCCCAGTCCGTAAGCTCATTCAATAGAAGGCCAGCATAGTATTTGGTGTTGTTGTCTATTAAGGCCACGAGTCTGTAGTTTTTTGCTTCGTTTATGCTGCCTTTCTTGTGGATTGGGGCTATTATTGACCCCTTCCATGAGTCAGGAATTATCTCCGTTTCTAAGATCTGCTTGTAAAGCGGTAATAATGCCGCTGCCCAATATTCCGAGTCTCGCTTATACAGGATGTGGGGGATACCGTTAGGACCTGGTGCCCCCTCTGTCTTGCCTTTCGCTATCCTTCTTATAATTAGTTTTTCTGTGAAGGCCATGCAAGCTAGCTCCAATGATAAGGCCCAATCTGATGCGCTTCTAGTGGGTTCAGATGGTCCGATTGTTTTGTCCAGTGGTGCCGCGTTGAAGTGATGCCAAAGGTACTCAGCCCAAGCTTCTTCTGTCAGGTGCGAATTAATGCAGGGTGCTCTTGGATTCTGAAGACTGTTCACAGTAAGCCAGAACCTTCTGCTGTTGTTTCTTTTCGCATCATGGAGCAGCTTGGTCGACAGCTTGTCCTCTGTTTCCCTTTTTGAGTGCTAGATGAGTTTCTTTTTGGAGGTTTTTAGATTTTTTAATTCCACTTGAACAGCCTTATTTGGGCCAGCTTGGCGTAGGAGCAGCAGTAATTTATTAATGTTTCTCTTGAGGAGCCTTACGTTAGTTTTTTGCTCTAATGATAAACCGTGGCCTTCCACACTATGAGATTCAGGGGAGGGCCCTTTTCGCAGTTGAACTTCAGCTGTTGGTTGGTCATTTTTTCTCTTTGTGTGGTCAGCCCCGAGGCTGTTAATGAATAGCTGCCAGTGTCTTAAGTTATCAATATGAATCAATGTGCTTTTTTTCCCAGAGGATTTATGCTTCCATCTCAAAGCTGTCCAGGTTGCGCGTATTGCATTTTATTCTTTTGTGAGTAACTGAGAGAGAAGGCCGCGGATTTACTACTGGCAAGGTTAACACTGCCCCTTGAATATTTAGCGTGATCTCTTGCGGTAAGTGATCGCTGGCGTCCATTGTTCCTATTCGGAAGTCGGAGACTTTACTGAACAGTGAAAATGATGTAAATGTATAGTCTATGATTGAACTTGCTGTTGAATTGTGAAAAGTGGCTGCCGGCGGACTGTCGTTTGGAAAGCGGCCATTTAGTGCTGCTAGATTAAGGTGTTCTAGAACACCTTAATAAGCGAAAAGGGCCCTCCCCTGAATCTCATAGTGTGGAAGGCCACCTTAATAAGCTTTCCCTCGCTAGTCTGCATTGTTTGCCCCATTTGCTCGTCTCCTGGTGTGGGATGCCCCATGTTAGAAACTGCTCTTCCAGAAGTGGATCCCTTGTCAGGGGCCCTGCGAGGTGCATGTTGAAGTCCCCTGTTATGAGGATGTTAGCTGTTGTCTCCTCTGACAGAATTTTTGACAGCTCTGCGATCAAGAATTTCATCCCTGCTTTTTTCTCTCGAGGATGCAGGTATATATTTAGCAGTAATAATTTTTGATTGAGTTTGTTTCCCCCTATGTCCAGCTTTATAGCATTTATACAGTTGTTTGCTGACTGTTTAACTTCTAAATTCTCTATTTTGTTTATGCTCCTTATTGAGGAATAGATTGTTTGCCCTCCCTTTAAATGGCCGTATTTAGCACTTCTGACCGCCGGTAGGTGGTATGCTTTGAAGCCCTGTAATTGATGTGGTTGGTCTGACCAGGTCTCTTGGAGACAATTAAGTCGAATTTTTGAAAGTATAATAGTAATTGTGTGTCATTGACTTTATTTCCTAGGCCATTTATGTTCCAGGAGCATAGTTTTATTTGATGTTTGGTTGTTGGATTTTGTTGCATGTCTTGTAAGGTTTTCATGGCCCGTGTGTTGATGGTCCTTGCTATCCACTTCCAATCATTTGATCTGAACGTTCCTTGTGGTTGCTTTGGGCTCCGTAGTTTGATTTCCGCGTGAGATAGAGGTGCTTCGGGCCCCTTTCAGCACACATGGCGTCTTGCCTGTCCTTTGGTCGGTTGACAGTCTGCCGACTTCCCTCTCTTGTTGTGGTCGGGACAATGGATCTGGGTACCCAGTTTTTGATGGAATTTTAATTGTATCCCACAGGCATGAAATCGACGTTCCTCCTTCAAAATTCTCTCTGCAATTTCCTGCGTAGCCCATGTTGTCTTCGTGACCTCCTGGTCTGACAAGTAATTAAAGTGTTCGAACTCAACAGATTCCAAGTCATTTGTGCTTATGTCGATCAGATTGCTGATGGAGGATAATAATCGTAAAATATTGCCTCGATTAAGGATGTCCCCGACCTCTTGATTTGTACTCTGGGATGAGCAGGATTGTGCAGCTGTCTGCCTCCTCCTGGTTGCAGCCCCTCGGTTTAGTTTCTACTGTGAGCGGTTGTTCCTGGGTTCAGACAGATCTTTTTGTTCTGTTTGATGATGATGCTTCTGCCTGCAGTACTGCTACCTTAATTCCTGCCGCGGGCGAATAATTCTGGTTAGAGGGAATTCTCTCTCTGCCGAACGGTGGTGTTACTGCCCTTAGGGCGTTTGGGGGGACAACGTTTTCAGCCCCCTTTGTTGGACTGGCAAAATTGTTTAGCCGGTGGTTACTCCCAGTGTTTCCCCTGTGGTTTGTGCCTTCATCTATGTTTTTGGGCTCCTGAGATTGTGCAATCTCCTTGGCCGGTGAGGTTGTTATGGCCGGAGTTAGCCTGTCGGTTTCTTCTTCCTCTTTTGGGGTCACTGTTCCAGCTTTAAAGTAATCTCTTATGTTGGTAGACTTTTTTCTCCCTTTCCTCCTTTGCTTTCGACATTATTGGGTATGCTCCCCAGTTTTTTCCTGGCTTCCTTTCCCCGCACGTTGACCCTGCGGACTATGGTGACCGGTGTCTTCTGGTACACTCTCCTGTTGCCTCTGGGTGTTGCAATGCTATGTGTTTAAATGCTCGAGGCATTCCTCATGCTGTATTTCCCTAGACTGCTTCAAGGCTTTTCCTGCGATTACAGCATAGGTTTTTTCTTTGGTGTTCTCCGATGGATTCTTGCTATTCCTATCCCCCCCGGAGAAAGTTTGGTCCTTTAGCCCTTTGACATCCCAGGGCTTTGTAGCGGTGACTTGCGTCCAAGTCTCCTGCTTTTTCAGCCCTGTGCAGCCTAGTTGTTGGACTGACATATTACGATGCTTTCTGCTTTGCCCAGTTGTCTTTTGTTCTGTTGTTCTCTTGTCACTGCAAGGGGTACTGGGGGGTTCTCGTTCAGGTCTCTGCTGGTTTAAGCCCCCTGAATAGCTGGAAAATGGGGCTGTCAGCTCTTCGCCGTGGCCAGGGTGCGATTCTTTTTTTACGTTGCTGGTTACCTTTTTTAAGTCGGACTGAAGACCCCCCAGTAATGATGGAATTGTTGTGAGTTTATCCACAATGGTGTGGCAGGTACAACTCGGCTGCGTTATTTTTGTTTCTGCTTGGACCCTCTTGATCATGCTACTCATATCCGATAGCTTGTTGTCAATGCTAGACACATGTACTGCCAAAGTGTTTAGGAGGGATAGTTGAATGTCCATTTTGTCGGAGTGATACTAAATGGCTTTTATTGAAAGTTGTAGAATGTTTAACAGGGAGGACCATAAATTTTCCACTCCCTCTGAAGACTTTTCTGTAGCCAAGTTTTTGTCGCATTCTAGCTTACTGCTGTCCTCCTGTGGGGTGGCAGGGGAGTATGAAGTTACCAGTCTCTCCCACTCCTCTGTTGTAAGATATGAAGTGTTTCCCGGTTTGGAGGTTACCGTTGATTAGTTCTCTGCCTCTTCTGTTGTTGCACTTTTCGCTGGCTCTTTCTCGGACCCCTCTGGGTCATGGTCAGATTGATTAAGCTGGTCTGGGGCCTGGTCTACAATAGTGCTCCCCACCAGGTTGCTGCTGTCGGTTGCTAGTCTGTCTCCTGTTTGAGCTGAGGCGTCAAAATCCCTGGATTGTGGCTGTCTTAGGACTTGTAGGTCAATGTTGATCAGCAAACTAGGTAAGTTAGATGTTTCATGTTTCATAGAAGCATGACTGTTAGATTCTGCCCCTGTTTCTGTTGTTGTTGGTGACGGAGTTGGCAGGATTATGATCTTTGGCTCAAGCGGATGATCCCGTTTGTCGAGAAGGGCTCTACTTTCAGTGCTATCAGTACTCTTGCTTTCCCCACGGAGATTTGTAACCACCATTCCTGCTTCAGTGGGCATAAGCGTGAGTATAAGTGTGTTAGATATGCCTTCTGCCAGTTCCTCGCTTTCGGGGCCATATCCTTGTCCTTGTCCATCCCCTGTATAAATACCTCTTGCATCTTGCGTCTTGTCTTGTTTTACGTTTTCCATCTTTTCCATTTTTTCGCTATCAGAGGCATCATTACGCGCTGGTGATGAGGTTCCTGTTGCGACCCCCCCTTCTATTTGTACTACCCCGTCGGGCACCATGGGAGAGGGGAGTCCCTTGAGATCGCCGGTAGATGAGCTCAAGAATAACCCAGCGTCTTTCAAGAATGAAAATTTTGTGTAGATCTTTGGCTGAAAGCCTTCAGTTGCCGTTCTATGCGGGGTGGCAGATTCTGTCTCTACCAGCATCAGATTTTCCAATGGTTTGTGATCACCTGTCTGCTCCCGTGCCGATGGTTTGTTTGTTTCGCTTGGCGTGTTGCACTTCCTGTTTCCTTGCCTTCTAACCGGCGCCGTATTGGTTACTTTCCCTACTCTCCCCGACCTCACAGTGCACCTATGGGGGTTATATGATTACTCAAGTGATTAGCAGCAGTGATTAATTTTTGCCTGGTTCCCCCGTGGCATGGCCGTTCTAGTTATTCTAGCTCCTTACACCTCCGGCCGGCGCAAGGTGCAGGAGAGCCTATATTAGTCTTTCCTTTTCCTTTACTTTAGGGGGCACTAAAAGTGTTCTAGATACGTCTGCTTGCCAGGCTCCCCCACCCCCCCTGCTTCTTGCTGCACAGTTACCTCTTCAGGAGGGCTCCCTCGACAATGCCCAATGTGGCAGTTCCACTCGGGGGGGCTAGGAGACCCCAGGGGGACGCGTGCACCGCCACTTGCCTGCTTACTGCTTACTGCTTTTCTGCTTTTCTTGCAGCTGTGCTGGTGGCTCTTAGCCCCCCTCCTCCGCTCCTCAGCTCCTGTTGTAGGGTTGGTAGACAAGCGGGAAGACCATAGAGCGTGCCTGCAGGCTGCACCTGATCCTAGTCAGGCCACCTCCGCAGACCGCCGATTCTCCCTCTTAGCGGCCGCCCGCTAATGGCGGCCGTGCTTGTTTCTCCTTGCCTCTGCCGCCCCGCTGTTTCACGCACGCACCTACGGGATCCTGTGTAGCTGCAGTGCAGGTGTGGGTGCAGGCGGGCCACTCGCGTAGCCGCACAAAATCCTCCCCCCGGTAAAGCCGATGAAGCCGTTGCAGTCTTGGGAGAGTCCTGAGAGAGCTCCACTCCACTCTCTTGCACTGTCTCCGCCAGGATCATATGGTTAGCAGTGGAAAAGTGCACAGAGTCCTAAGACCAACAAAAACAAATTCAGCAAAACAGGAGTGGTGAAGGGAATTAATTTTGGGGGTGACCCTGCAGAGAGGGCCAAGCCCCAGATGACCCCCCACTGCAACCAAAAGTTACGAGAGACTAATCAATACCTTGATGTGCACAAAAGCAATCGGACTTAACTTAAAATAGAGTAAATTTTAATAAATTATTTTACACTGAACTGACAAAACTCCAATCAGTAGAACCGAAGTTATGAACTTTTAAAGTTTAAAGTGTAAAATAGTGCCTGAAGATCAATGCGCCAACCGCAGACATCAAGGCATGATTGAACTGGGCAAAATCAAAAGTTGTGGCCAACTGTGATGGAGTGTGATTCAGATACACAAAGTGCATTGGGTACGGTCTCCACTTACCTTCGGACATAGAAGGGTTTTTCATAAAAAATGTTGGGGAAGGTAAAGTTCAGCAGAGCAAGGCAGCTGGCGATGTCTGAGGAGGACACATCATTGTCAGAGAGCCACTGGACAAAGTTAAGAAGAAGATTTCTACGTTCAAACGTATTCTCTTTTATGGAAGGCAAAAATCTCCAGTGTGACAAAGCAGCAGGTTGTAGCCAACGAGGGCTCCATGAGGACGGATACTGCTTCTGCAAGGAGCCTCTGAACAGGATCTGATCCTGCGTAGAAGAAGGTAGCTGGAGTTGCCGCGAAGTCAGGTCAACCGGCGATGCACCTTGGGTGGATCGGCAAGTAGCTAGATCCCGGTCTTCTCACAGTTCTCAGAGCACTTTTTGCCAGAAAATGTTCTAAGTCCCAAGTTTTGGATTTGGGCTATCTGTGCACCATTAGCGTCATGTCCAAGGGTCCAGGCCTGGTGGTGTATCACTTGGAAGGTCAGGACTCTCTCAGGCTGGGTCCAGGTGTGGGTTAAATATTTTTGGATCCATTGTTGTCCCTGAGGCTCTGATCAGGAGGCCAGCCAACTAGCCCTTGGAGTCATTCTGGAAGTTCTAGGTTCAAGCCGATAAGTAGGTCTCAAGCAGCAGGGCAGTCCTCTGGAGGCACAGACAGACCTGTTGGTGAAGCACGGCAGTCCTCTTGGTGCAGCAGGGCAGTCCTCTGAGAGTCTTTCCACAGGTCTAGGAGTGAACTGAAGAGTGGGTCTAAGAGCCCTTTTTTCACACATGATGCACACTTTGAAGTGGAAGAATTTTCTGGGGTTTCCCTCCCACAGAAGTGTCTGCAATTGTCTGCCTCCCTGCCCCATTCCCAGTCTGTCTGCAGTCACAATAGACTAGTGTGAAGTTCTTTGTGTGGGGGCTCAGGCAGTGTCTTTGAAATGCAAGTATGGCTGTACACAGCTCCACACCTGATCCTATTTTGGATGAACCATCCGGTTAACACCCAGTCTGTCTATTGTGTTGCTGTCTGGTAGGAGTATACAAAAGGCAACTTCCAGCTACATTTAGTCATGTGACGCAACAAACAGGCTGCAGGCACCAAATGGTTAGGACAAGAAAATGGCAACTTTCTAAAAGTGGCATTTTCAGAATTGTGACTTAAAATCTGACTTTACCATTGAAAAGGATATTAAATTACAATTCCCTAGACACAAATCATGATATATTTACTTGCTACTAAGCAAAAGTTATTACTTACTAAATGTAATAAGGTATCCAAATGTTATCCTAAGGGTTGGGTAGGCCTCACAGTACTGAAATACTGTTTAAGACGTTTTTCATTACCAGGACATGTAAAACTTAAAAGTACATGTCCAGCTTTTTAAATACAATGCACCCTGCCTTGTGGGCTGTTTAGGCCATACCTTAGGGAGTTTTCGCGTTGGCAAAAGGTTTATTTTGCATAGTTGTTTTGTTAGTTTAAAATTGCTCACAGACTGCAATGGCAGGCCTGGGACATATTGTAAAGTGCTACTTAAGTCGGTGGCACAATACGTGCTACAAGCCCATTAGTAACATTTTATATACCAGCCCTGGGTATATGGTATACCACTTTACTAGGGACTTACAAGTAAATTAAATATACCAATCAGTTGTAATTAATTTTACCATATTTTAGGGAGTGAGAACAAGCACCATAGCACTAGCTAGCAGCGGCAAAGTATATAGAGTCCTAAAGGGTGAATTCAGTAAAATAGGAAGGGTGAAGGAAAAAGTTTGAGGGTGACCCTGCAGAGGGACATGCCCAACACATACATTGCGTATAATTAAAGGGTATGTCCAGCACAGCTTTCACACTCATAAAAATATATACAAATACTTAACTTTATAAAATACTTCCCACCCTTACCCCTAAAAACCTGATATCCCGCTCCTAATTTTATTCAAAAACTTTAAATAAAATTAAAATATATATACTAATACATTCTTTTTAAAATACTCCCCACCCTTATCCCCTATAAACCCAACATCCACTTCCTAAAAAATATAATTTTACTAAATACAAAAAAAATTACTTACAAAAAGAATTACTAAAACAATTATAAATCATTTCTAGAAATAAATAACATATAGAAACAAAAATAGAATATATTACCCACTATTTATTACTAAAAAACGATACTATAAACAACAATATTAACTACATGGATATTATATATATCGATATTAAATACATGTAATATTTGACAACAATATTAAAGACAATGATATTTATGTGTCATGCTATTATTGACATATTTATGATACACATTTTTTTTTTCAATATTTTGTCCGAACACAAGAAATAACATCACCAACCGAGCCATTAATCAAGGAATTGGTATCAACCCTGCTCAGTGGGATCTGATCAAATGTATTCCCGAGCCCAAACTGTCTCCCCAGTACCAATTTCAAAGCCAACCCAGACCTGTGGGCAGAGATCTTGACCCCTTTATTTAACAAAATCTTATCAACAAGGTCAGTCCCAGAATTATGGCAAGGAAGCATGCTGTAGCCCATTTACAAGAACGGTCCTTTTGACAATCCAGCAACGACCAGTATATAGCACTAACAGATGTTGAGGCGAAGGTTTTTGCATCATGCTTACTTAAGGATCTCGAAGAGTGGGCAGCATTGCATCACATAATACCTATTTTCTAATCGGGATTTCGAAAAGACCAGTAAACAACTACAAATTTACTGTCTCTTACTTCAATGGCCAAAAAAGCAATTTACTAAAGGCAAAAATTATACATCTGCTTTGTTGATTTAAAAGCAGCCTTTGATGCTGTTCCACATGACCTGCTATGCTAGCAGCATGGGAGTACTGCATAAACGTCTTGATGTAATTACCCTCCTATAAACCAACACATGGGTTCAGGTGCAGTTGGGAGACTGTACCAACTTGACCTGATGATTTAACACATTTAATATCCTGAAGCAAGGTTGTGTGCTTGCACCATGCCTATTCAACGTCTTCATGGTGGAACTACCTCTCCACCTGCATAATGTAAATGTACACTCTCCTATTTTCACAGGTTGTAATATAAAGTACTTACAATACGCCGATGATACCATATTACTCAGGCACAGGCCAATAGGCCTACAGCAGTTAATCGAGTCCTATGACAAACATATAACAGCAAATCATATAGAGTTGAGTATTAAGAAAACTAAAATAATGTCAATAGGGCAAAACAGTTCAGGACTCCCTGTCTGGAAAGTACAGGAAATGCCCATTGATTCAGTGAGGTCTAGGCATTTTATTTGATGACAGAGTTTCATTTAAGGGTCATTTTAACTTTTTAGGGCTAAAACTGCTTCCCCATCTATCCTTTTAGAACATTGCGTGACAAGTTAACGTGCGCTCGCTATGAGCATCTAGTAAAAATCATGAAGGCAAAATTGGTTCCAGCATTAGCCTATGGCTCAGTAAGTTTTTGAGGTCTGGACGCCAAACCACTAGACCAGTTACAAATTAAGGCTTTTAAATCTGTCTTTAAGATACTGAAGAATATAGGCCAATGCGGAAATTCATTTGTAACTTGGACTACAAAGTAAAATTTTAGTGAGACAGACCACCTTTTTAAAAAGTCTTCTTGTCTTGTTCTTATCCAAACCTGGCTCCTTAGCAAATTTGTGTTAGCAAGAACTTAGGGCCTAATTATGACTTTGGCAGTCTTCCTGTAGGACCACAGTGGTACTAGGAAATACAAATACAAAGTTGTAGCTGGGCTGGTGAGGCCAAGGCAGCGGTCTCACGGAGGCGGCATGCTTTGGCTGAGGATTACAAACAGCAGTTATGCCACTGCCGTGGGACTGCTGCCACATCGGGTGCACTGTGTAGCATGCACCATGTCATGCATACCACACAGTGCATGCACGATGGTGCAGTTGTGCCCCCCTGCACACACTCCCATATGCAAATTTGCCTGGGGGCCATGAAATGGGGGGTGGAAAGGCAGGTCATAATCTGCTCGGTAATGCTGGCATTGACACCACCACCATTTCCGGCCCCTTTCACCACCGCTCTCACCATGGGATCCTGGATCCCAGCGGAGGCGGTGGTCTTGTGGCGGTCCCACTGCCACCATCGCAGTTGGGCGATGGCAGCTGTCCGATCGCCATCCACTTGTACGGCGATACCAGGACAACCGTACTCGTAATTAGGCCCTAAACAATTCTTGTATTAAAAGTGCTTGGAGATCTTTATTTGTTTCTGAAAGTCCAGTCATCTGGGCTTTCAGAAACAAATAAAGCCTCTTTTAAGATTTCTTTAAATTGAGCAACAAATCTTCTATCTTTTATAGTGGATAAAGAGGCCTTAGTGGCAAAAATACATGCTTGAACTATAATTAATTCTTTTGAAAAACTTGAGGTCCAGCCTTACCTGCGTGCACTTATATGAGAGACTTATTTCTGCAAGCTAAGACTTGGCAGGTATTCAACTAAGGTCAGTACTCTAAGTTGGGTGCAACAATGCCCAACAAATTGTTGTAGGCTCTGTGACTAATCAAATGAATCATTATTGCATATAGTTTGTGTCTGCCCTCGTCTACTTCAAGCATGACAAACTGTGCTAAACCCAATTGCTTATAAAAATAGGTGTGAGAACTTGCCGCCAAGCCATCATGCTTTGCTTATCTGGCAGATCAATCCCTCTAATTTGCCGATTTTCAAGTTTTTGCTTTTTGTGGATAATATGTTAAAAACAGTAACATGGGGGCATGGCCAGCCAAGATGGCCGTGTGGACGTGACCCATGACTGTTCCGCTACCACAGCTCAATAAAAGAATGTTAATGGGCACCTACGACAAACACTGTCAATGAAAATCACTCCAACTCGCCCAGTAAGCCCCGCTGTTGCAAATGAGGTGTCTGATGCGGGGACAAGGCATCCTGATGGCAGCGGAAGGCGGGAGCCCTGGAGAAAGGCGGGCCTGACGAACAGGACTCTCAGCGGCTGGCCCGATGGATCCCGTGCAGCACAACACCACGACCCTGCAGCAAGTGGCAACGGGTGGTACCCGGCCTCCCTGCTCACCAAGACCTCCCGAGCAACCTCCGATCTTCCTCAACACGACGGTGAGTGGGGAGCAGGTGTGTTATATTTCATATAGGTACCCCGATATAGGTCTAGGTAACATCATAACCCTTCACCTACATTCTCCCCTATACTACATACATAACGGATTTGAAGGACTGACCTTTTACCCAGTTACAATACTACACACAAGTACATAGGGTTTTTTCCTGGACACTGGCCTCATAAATTATGCATGAGGATTCTTAGTTTCTTGGAATCACAGCAGGACCATCATCTCCTCCATAATAACTGTGTATAAAGTTCATTCCTGACGTCATCCTAAGTCTGACACTGGCACAGCAAGGTAAAACCCCTGGGGATACCTTAGGGTATATAAACACCACATCTTGCTGAGATAGCCAGAGGAGATCAGGACTTCCCGGCCAACACACTGACGCAAGACGCTGAGGTTCCTGCATGCAGATACTCCAGCTCGCAGTGGTCTGACATCCCTTGCGGGGTGTTCAGCTCGAGACCAGAACGGGGTCCCGCAGTCTCACATCAGGTAATGGGGTTGGCTTATCCTAGAGGGATTCTTGGCTTTACACCTACTCACATGCTAGGTACACTTAGGTACATCTAGTTAGGGTGCATCGTAGGAGTACGCATTTTATTGCCATGTATTCTATATACTTGCCTGTATTTATGATTTTAGCAAAATGGTAGAAACCGACCATCTGTTTACTTTCTTAGTGCTTCTACTCATTTATTTATGCTACTGCCTACTGGTGATTTCAGTGCACCTATTTTACGCTAGAATAACGACTGTTCAATAAATACTTATTGAAAACATCCCAACTGTTTATTCTGTGTATCTCTCTGAGAACAAGTAAGCACGAGTGACTGAGGGAAAAGTAAGTTACTGTTTCCACTGTCCTGAGGGATCAGGGTTGTCATGTTCGATAGTTGCCCAGAACTATTCTCTCCTTGGTAAGTGGAGGTTATAGTGGCATTGCGAGCTAGCTGGTACACAGGCCAACATACCCGGTGGGGGTGTCTGGAATCAGTCTGGACACCAGTCCCGCAGTGTATGTTGTCTAAACGTGCAGATCCTATATAGGTCTTATAGGAACTACACGACATGGCGCCGCCAACGTTGGTATTGGCACTTATTTAACAGTCAAATCTGAGTAGTTAAGTCGTGCTATTCTCAGAGACCCCTACTCACAATTTCCCCAGAGACGTCTGGAGTGGGAGGGAACAAAATCCACCGCAGATGAGTAGGAAAATTCCTCTGTATTGGCTGTTGGTTTAATCAAGCTTGAAGGATACAGTGTTCTTAATTGTGCATAACACCTTATCTCAGTTCCCATGAAACACTCTCCTTTCTAAAAATAATGACTGAGCAGGGAGACGTAGATGAAGGGAATGCACTAAACTTCACAACAGTGGAAGATGATGCAGACACAATACACATTGCAGAAAATGTTAGAAATGCCGTCACCCTAAAACTAGTAGCATATGGTGTTACAATTAGGGGTGGGCAAGTGACTTTCGTGATTGAGGCACACGAATCATATAGAACAGAGGTATTCTACTCATGGATTAGAATCCTGCAGGCAAATGCTTTGACAAAAACATTTCACTACTATGTCGAAGATGACATACCAGAGGAATATAGTCCATATGAGGACATTGAAATTCCACTAACTTACCACGAACATTTTTACTGGTTTAAAGACGCCCTCCCCCATACAAGAAATAGAGTAAGACTCGGCCTGCTCGGAAGAGACGGAGCAACTTGGCCAGTGCTAGCGGCCTACACACCACATCCTCACATTGACACAATGCCAGGAGGAGACTTACTAGTACAGCATAAAGAATTAATAAGACTTTACAGAAACATGACACAGTTTGTGATGAGAACACTCACACTTCAGCCAACACCGGCTACACAACCAGGACCAGTCCAAAATAATACAACCAAAATTACACCACAAACACTGCACGCAGTGATGGGTAAAATGCCCACTAAACGTGAGCAAATGCCCTTCTGGATAGCACAAAAATAACACAGTTGGAGGCAGTGTTTCCACACACTGGTCCTAAGGAAAAGCATAGAATACTGACAATTTGCTTGCCGATAGGGATAGCTCCCTCTATAGAAGATTGTACCTCTTGGGGTACAGTTTTCGCTGCAATATATACCAGGACTCATGGTATCCCTTCTTTAGCGGTAATACCAGATGTATTAAGACAAATACAGAACGGGTATGGAGCAGAACCTGCTCTAAACTTAGGGATGAAGTTGTTAAATAACTTCGCCCAGGTATCTGCGATAATATTAGCAAATATTACAGGGGAAGCAGCATCAGTGGCAATATGCCAACGTCTGAGAGATTTCACTCCATCACAACAGGAGACAGAGCTACCTAAAATAATTGAAACTGCTTATGCGGAATTAGGTAGAGACAGTCTGGGAGCTAGACTTGTAAAACCTCAACTAGTGGGAGGTACAGATAAAGAACAGGCAAAGCAAACACTCGTTTCTTCCAAAAAGAAATGGGGCAATAATAAACAGCAAAAGAACAGATCTCACTCCAGGGGAAGGTCTCCTCAACAGGAGCCCCCAGAAAGGAGATATAATCTTAGGAACAGAGATAACATTAAAAAACCTGACAGGTATCAGGACACTGATACACGTTCCTCTCGTTCCTTTCAGGGTTCATCAAAAAACTCAGAGAGGGAAGGACGGTCAGAACAGAGACAAGAAGAGCGTACAAAGCCCAGAGACAGGCAACGTACTTCGGACTACGCTTCAAAGAAAGAAGAAATTCCCAAAGCAAAACCTCAATATAAAAAGAAGAAAGTAGCAGGTCTCAAAGTTAGACATGCGCAGAATTCTGAGGACTCAACTACTGAACTGGGAATGGGCTCTGACGATGCTAGACAGCGCAGCAGAAGTAACAATAGCTCACCGGAACCTGATGGAATTTCTGGTGACAGCCGAGTTGAGTGAGTATATCACGGTGGAAACACCTGATACTAGGGTGAGTGTCCCACACAAGTTGCATGAAATAACACTCCAAATGGAGGGGGACAAGCCCAGACAAGTTAAGGTTTTTTTTTGGGAGAACCTGACTTCTGGCTACAACATCCTATTAGCAGAAAGAGATTGGCCACCTACTATTGTTATGGAATGCCCAAAGGGGGAAACTGTTTTTTTTCCAGCTTTCTCCGACCTAGTCCCCGCACACCTAAGACATACATATGCGCAGGAGTGGGCGGTAGCCCTTGCTCCAGCATTACACTGCAACCACATAGGGTGGGATGAAGAGTCACCCCACCACGTAATTCCAATAAAAACAAACCCAACTCCACAAAGACAGTATCCCATAAAACAGGAAGCTAAACAAACAGGTCAGGGAGATCTTAGATCAACTTGAATACCAAGGTGTAATTGAACCATGCACCTCATCAATGAATAATCCTTTGTTTCCCTTAATGAAACCCGACAACTCATATTGTCTAGTTTTAGACTACAGACACCTGAACTCATGTACAAAGACATTTGCGGCTCAGAATGCACACAGTGCCGCATTAATGAATAACATTGTGCGTAAAAAATACAAAACAACGTTAGATATCTCAAATGGATTTTTCTGCCAAAACATAGCGCCTGAAAGCAGATATGTGACAGCCTTCTCAGCGCTAGGGTCCCAGGGTCAATTTTGTTGACTCCCCCAAGGGTATAAGAATAGCCCGGGGTTATTCTCAAGAAGGGTAACAGAGTTACTACAGAATTTGGATGAAGAGGCATTATCCTATGTAGATGATATTTATCTGAAGGATGAGGACTTAGAGGAACACTTGACCAGGGTGAGCACCATAATTTTGGGTTTTGCCTCTGAGGGCTACAAATTTAATTTAAAAAAATCGAAAATAGCCCGCCTCAATGTCCTATTTTTGGGATATGAGCTTTCAAGTGAAGGCAAAAGTCTGGCAGCCCACTTTTTAGAAAAGTGCGCACTGCTTCAACCTCCAAAATCATTAAAAAATGTACAGTCCATACTGGTGTTTTTGAATTTTGGCAGAACATACATTTTGGATTACGCAGAGAGAGTAAAACCTTTCTACGACCTAATAAGAACTGACTTTTCAGTTAGACAATGGACACAGGAACACACAAATATACTTTGTTCCCTACAAGCTGATATGATATCATCAAAACATTTATAGACACGCAGAAACGTACGCAACCTGGTGATCCGCGTAGTCGCAGTCAATCAGGGTACACTTACTTAACTTTCAATGAAGGTGAAACAGTATCAATTGCATATAAATCACATTTGTACACTAACGCTGAAATGCGTTTTGCACCCACAGAAAAGATTCTGACAGCAGTACAGACTGCTGTAGTGAGGGAAAGAGCACTGGCTCAGGGGAAACGAATAATTGTCATTAACCCGGTGCCGGCCTTAGAGGCTGCCACAAAGGCAAGCGTCCCAAATGCAAAAGCGTTACATCCAAGATGGATACAATGGGCTAATTCTCTCACTGCAACAGATGTAGAATACAGATATGACCCTAGTCTAAAAACACAAGCATTCCTGCAATATGAACAAGAATATCCTCTACCAAATGAAATAATGCCTCTAGATCGGTATGAATACATTATTTATACTGACGGATCTGCTCAAACGGCCAAAGGGAGTAAGCAACAATACAGTGCAGCATGCGCTATTGTAAAAGGTAGGATGCAGGACGGCAAGTTCCGTCCAAGCGGTACAAAAACCCAGTCTCTCGGAGACTGCATGGCTCAGTTGGCAGAATTAAAAGCACTACTACTGGCACTGATAAATACGGATCCAGAATTCCCCACACTGATAGTGTGTGATTCCTTTTACTGTGTCCAATCATACAACGAATACCTCCACTATTGGGGACAAAATGGGTTCAGAGATTCAAAAGGTGGCACAATCAAACATAGGAAACTATGGGAACAGGTAGCAGAGTTGAAGAACGAACTACCAAGGGCTCACGTGATACACACACTGAGTCATCAACGTGATGGCGTTCACGTTGAAGGGAATTCATTGGCTGATGAAGCCACAAAGGGGGCAGTACGCACTGTGTCCGTAGCTGCAATCACCCGTTCAAAAACGAGGGTAGACGGTAGCACAATGGTAGCTGTGATTGCTTCGCGCATTAACAGCAAAGCACTACCTAAAAGTTTTCCACTCAAGTACTCCTACAAGTTAGATGCAAACAATGTTCCATTTGCTCAGATTCCTGGAGTGGGGGATAGAGTAATACCAAACATGGATCGCAGGTTAGGTTTAATCTTGGCTGCACACGAGGGTCTGGGTTCTGCTCATACAGGAGTTACGGCGACAGTTTCTTTACTGAAACAACGCTATTGGTGGCAAGGGTTAACAAAGCAGACCAAAGACTTCGTCTTAAAGTGCGATATCTGTCAACAGATAAAAGGGTCCACCGTAGCTTGCCCAGCGCAGACACCATTGTTAATATCAGACAGACCACTTGCATGCATTTACCTGGACCACTGCAGCCCCATACAATCTGATGGGGCTTACAAGTATATCATGGTGGCAGTAGATTCCTGTTTGAGATTCTTATGGGTATGGCCCCAGCACTCGGCTGATGCCAGAACTGTTATAAAAGATTTGCGAGTCTTCATAGGGACATACGCAATTGGCACATTACATTCTGACCGTGGCCCCACGTTCAGCTCTAGGGCTTACAAGGAAGCCATGGGAAGTTTGGGTGTAGCATTGCGGTACTCCTCTCCGTACCATCCCTAGGAAAATTCGGTTGTGGAGAGGAAAAACTGGGACTTAAAGCAATGTTTAACAGCTAGGGTATTAGGCTCGGGTGGTAGTTGGTCAATCATCTATATGAGGTCCAGCGAGCCAATAATAACCAGCCAAGAAACTCTCTAGGGGGTGCCACTCCTTACGAAGTCCTGTTTGGGACATAAATGTGGGTACCTGATCTCGATTGTGAAGGCACAGTGGCGGATGAAAAACCGTTTGACATCAATAAATGTTTGGCTGTTTTACAGGATCTGAATGAATCCAGAGCCTCCTTAAGTAACGTCGAGACAAAGAAAACCGACACTGGGGAAGTCAAGTCAGCCACGGCAAGACCTGCCTGGATTCCTAAAGCTGGGGATCTGGTCAGAGAAAAGATTGTGGACAAGAGAGAATTCGGGCCATCCTATCGAAAGCCTGTACCTGTCCTGGCCGTTGAAGGATCAAGAACTGTACTTCTACCGCCTCTTGCCGGAAGAGAAAAGAGATTTGTCTCAATCGATCTGCTCAAACCACACTATGTGGCCGATACTGAATAGTAGGCCTCGTGGGCTTCTGAGTAGCCGACGTCCTCCTCTCGCTACAATACAAGAAGTTCAAACTGAAAGACTCATAACATTTGAAGAGTCACCTTTACAAAACAATGGAATCGATAACAATGCAATGGAACTAGTTCCCCTTTACACAAACTTTCAAAATCAAAATGAAAGACAAACTTCAATTCAACCTAATAAGGATGTCTACGTCAACATGCCTCTTCAAGAGCAATCTACAAGTTCAACAAAACCTGCTGAGCTACCAAAAATAGATCGAACTGCATTTGGCTATTTCATTGACTTCGATACGTCTTCATTGGATCCAAGTGAACCTGAAATGCCGCCAGCCCAAATTGCTCGCAAACAATGGATCAAAGACTTTTTAAACTTTCTTAGAAAAACTTATTTAGTATCACCTTGGCTAGAACTTTGGATAATCACTGGTATATTATTTTTTCTTTTTGGTTAGGATTAGTAATCACTTTCCACTTGCTCATCAATGGAACTTATCTTCAACAGAGCTCTGCAAAGTCAGAAGTAAACTTAATTTTAAAACCTCATGTTTCATCTCATCGTGAACAAAGAGACTTGTCCTTCGTGAACATTTCAGCAGTTCCTATACCGGATAGTATAGTATGGGACAAAGTGAATTATGATATATTTGGACCAACCGAGCTTTTAAAAATTCCACATTTGTTTAAAATTTAATTGGACGATATCATTACCTCCAGTACATTTTCTGATGATTGGGATTTTGAAACTGTTAAGAACTTATTGTCTGATTTGGAACAATCTGTCGCATTTTCTAGCACTGAAATGTTAGAGGACACATCAGATTTTGACAAAATGTATTGTTACCAACATTATGGTCATCATTTCTTGCATAAATCTAGCAAACCTAGAAATGTTTTCACATTCCACCAGTGGGAACATTGCCCTACACCACCGAAAGGTAGTTCAAAAACATTTGCACGGAAATTCTCATATTTTTCAGGGTTTAATACTTCTGACCCAACCTAGTAATATTATATGGCTGCACCTATATCTGCACAGAAAAATATGTTAGCAAACACCAAACAGATTTACTCTGCTTCCTTTATTACCCAACTGTCTGAACAGGGTTTTGACTCATGGATGGACACTGTAGACTTGAAATCTATCTGGGGTTCTAGGGACTGGCAAGTCCAGGGAACAGAAGCACTTCCTGTCTTGGAATAGCCAAAAATAAGGACTTGAACACACCTCAAATTCCAACACCTTTAAACACCGAGGGAAATTTTACTTCAGAAAGAGGGGCTAAGTTGGATAACATGTTGCAATACAATAGATCAGACCCCAATTGGAAGGGATGGTTGGTTTGGCCCACAGACACAAACAAATGTCAGGAAAGATTCAAGGGTACCACCGAAGGGTTTAGTATCCATAGGCCAGACCCATGTTATGTACAGCGAGAACATCCAGGGGTAGTGACATCATACAGTGTTGGGAAGTTGTGCCTTGATTGGCTAAAGACCTCAACACTATCCCAGGTGAAACAACACTTGTCCTAACTCACAGAGGATGTGGACCTACGGGATTTTTAATTAGGTCCCAGAAAACCACGTCAGAAGCGTTTTTTGTATGCTGTCTATAACGAAATCTGGAAAATCTCCCAACAAGAAGCTGCAGAGAGATTAAGAGAAATAGATAGAGTTAACATAGAAAAGGCGTTAGCCGTATTTGACAATGGCATGACTACATTAACATCCAGGATATATTCACTGGGCAACATTGTATCTTCTGCTATCGATGTAATAGATCAGGATTTGTCCATATTGCAACACGGACAGTCACAGTTACGTTCTAATATTTTGTTAAGCTGGACGCTGCAGTCATTGCGCGCCCCTTATGTGCCTTGACGTTTTATCAACATTACGTCATTATTTTCTGAATACAATCTAACAGAAAAACAGATGAAAACGGCATAGAGGGGAGCAAAATATACAATGCTGCGTATTGAAGAAATGTATAGGTTACCCTTTACTGTGGCAGAGTCACCATCAACAGAGTGGTTAATCCACGGGAACATAACATTACCGGTCGCAACATTCCAGTTTCAGTATTGCCTAGAACAACAATAGGCGGGCAGATATGAAAAGATGGGTAAGGAATTCATCGGGGAATTCTGGGATGTACCATACAGATTTCGATGCAGAAGTGGGGATCTGGAAGTGCTTCTAAGCGGAACTAACTACGAGAACGCTTTAAGTGGATCTCTCATATGCCAGGATATTATGCTACACGGGGCTTGTAATGGGTCTGTGGCGAACTTGTCCTGTCATTTGAGGGGTACCCCGGCAGCTGTGATTAATCCGGTATTCAGGCTTCTCTGGAATGGGAGTTACTTGATGCTGAACGATCAAGGTTGTTGTGGGATGCTACCGGGCATCACATATCTAGTCACTGTGAGCTCCAGGGTTACATGCTGTATGCAAGTATTGTTTCCACCAACCCATACAGTCAGGGAGGCGCCGTTATGGCCTTCGGTAAATGTTTCCTTTATACAGTTTGATACTCTGAGCAGAATGAAAGCCATGCTTTTACAACAAACCGTGCCCTTAACCTCTGCCCGGGAGACTTTTGAACTCCAGATCGCAAGGTCCTCGGCTGAGATCCAGGCACTTATACGTACAAACTGCCCTTTCCATTTCACAGAAATGGTAAGTCGTATCTTTAACATGTCTGATCCGACGGGTATTGTACACCTATTTAAGACCGCAGGCACTGTTAAGACTGTTAAGCACCTTTCAGACGGTCCTCGGAGTTATACCGAACTTTATACACTCCTTCTTTGGAAGCATTTTTAGAGGGCTTCCGCTGATCCTGTTTCTAATAGCAGGAGTCCTGATTGTTACCTTTCTGCTACGCAATGGACGTCCCAGCCACCAAGGAGATAGCAATAGCTCTCCTGGAGCGCAAATACCGTGATCGCATGGTACAACATCTGGGCACACCTCGCCTACGGGAACTGAGCGCCTCTTGGTTCCTGTCATTTAGACCAGTCTGGATGGACTGTGTCCTACCTGTTCTCCGATGCATGTTCTGCGGAGAAGAATGTGTGTTGGACCTCTGTCTGACACTTCCATCGGCTGCGCCACCGGACGTTGATGCTTTACTGGACCCGATAACGGCCCATTTTCTGCAGTGTCCTCAGCGCATTCCCATGTTGTTGGCAGCATTCTTAGAGCCACCACAGGTAGTTTCTGCTCCTGTTGGAATGGACACCTGCTCCTCCAACACTAAGGCCTTGGATGTGGCACAGGCTGCCCCGGCTTCTGCTGCAGGCAGTATGGAAGATCATCTGTGCTCAATTGACATTCATTGTGAGGTGTTACAGGGATCGTCAGCTGCGTATGTAGACAGCAGCAATGTTGCATCTACCAGCAAGGACACATAAACATTTGGCATGTCGCACGCTGGGAAGATTTGGCTTTTAATTTTTTTTCGAAATTCCAAATTGAAACCTTTCGACCTGCATGGCTTTCAAATGCTTGTAGTTGTTCGGACTATATAAACGGACACTTTAGAGCCACTACTTGAATGATTTTTTTTGTAGAACACTTTTAAAGGGTTTTTTAACGCTTTTTTTATTTCTCCCAAAATGTTTTTATTATTTGTTGCGTACAAACCTCTAGACGTCTTGGTAGTACTCTAGATTTTAGTAATGTCGTCCAGCCGGATGAGGAGTGGGTGTTATATTTAATAGAGGTACCCCGATATAGGTCTAGGTAACATTATAACCCTTCACCTACATTCTCCCCTATACTACATACATAACAGATCTGAAGGACTGACCTTTTACTGAGTTACAATACTACACACAAGTACGTAGGGTTTTTCCCTGGACACTGGCCTCATAAATTATGCATGAGGATTCTTAGTTTCTTGGAATCACAGCAGGACCATCATCTCCTGCATAATAACTGTGTATAAAGTTCATTCCCGACGTCATCCTAAGTCTGACACTGGCACAGCAGGGTAGAACCCCTGGGGATACCTTAGAGTATATAAACACCACATCTTGCTGAGATAGTCAGAGGAGATCAGGACTTCCTGGCCGACACACTGACGCAAGATGCTGAGGTTCCTGCATGCAGATACTCCAGCTCGCAGTGGTCTGACATCCCTTGCGGGGTGTTCAGCTCGAGACCAGAACGGGGTCCCGCAGTCTCACATCAGGTAATGGGGTTGGCTTTATCCTAGAGGGATTCTTGGCTTTACACCTACTCACATGCTAGGTACACTTAGGTACATCTAGTTAGGTGCATCGTAGGAGTACGCATTTTATTGCCATGTATTCTATATACTTGCCTGTATTTATGATTTTAGCAAAATGGTAGAAACCTACCATCTGTTTACCTTCTTAGTGCTTCTATTCATTTATTTATGCTACTGTCTACTGGTGATTTCAGTGCACTTATTTTACGCTAGAGTAACCACTGTTCAATAAATACTTTTTGAAAAACGTCCCAACCGTTTATTCTGTGTATCTCTCTGAGAACAAGTAAGCACGAGTGACTGAGCGAAAAGTAAGTTACTGTTTCCACGGTCCTGAGCGATCACGGTTGTCATGTTCGATAGTTGCCCAGAACTAGTCTCTCCTTGTTAAGAGGAGGTTATAGTGGCATTGCAAGCTAGCTGGTACACAGGCCAACATACCCGGTGGGGGTGTCTGGAATCAGTCTGGACACCAGTCCCGCAGTGTATGTTGTCAAAACGCGCAGATCCTATATAGGTCTTATAGGAACTACACGACAGGTGACATTGGCCGTGCTGAAGCAACACAGAGCCCACTGACGTAGCACGTCTGGACTTGGAGGGGGGCACCGGCCCTGAGCGAGGGTCGCGGAGGTGCAGGGGCAGTGCTGGGAGTTGTCGACAGCACAGCAGGAATATGACACCGGAGCCCTGGGGCCCGGCTTGACCCTAAGATGGCACCCACCCGATACAGGCCATAAGCAGAAGACGAGCCCGTGAGTGCCATTGAGGCAGCTCTCCCCCCTTGGCAGATACAGAGTGGCTACAGAGTGGGCGCATGGCGGACTGAGGCACCGAGCGAAACAAGATGGCACAGACCTGCTGGGCAGATGGAATCTCCAGGGGTGTGACAACTCATTAGAACCACAACTCGTGGCAAAAGTGGGGCCACTCAAGAAGTAGAGGTGCATCCCGGAGCTGGCCAAAAGAGACAGAAAGACTCTCACACGGAGGGGTGCACGGGGAAGCCCTACTACATTCAGCAGATCTACCAGTGCAGGCACGGCTACCAGGTCAGAAGAAAGGCTCAACTCCCTGCTAAAACGTTGCCCCCAACAACTCCTGAGTGCCGTCCCGGCATGCACGGGTGCGATAGAGACTCTATTTATGCTGCCCAAAAAACAACAGAACAACAGAGTCTCCACCTACTTCACCCCCACAGCAGCCAAGGGAAAACAACCTACTACAGTAGGCGAGAACATCATGGCGCTAACCAAAGAAGATCTACTCATCTCTCTGCGTGAATTTAAACAAGAGCTAAGAGAGGAACTCAGGGCAGACATGTCCACCTCACTGGAAACGCTGAAGGCCGACCTCAGTGGCAGACCAATCACACTTTAGCAGGACAATATTTACAAATGGTAGTGGTGGTCTTATTGGTAGCACATCACTCTCTATGTGCATGAAATCTTTATTTGCAATATTGGTGCCCCTCAAGGTTAAAGGTTTACACCCCACTACCTAAGCTGTTATCCACTGTAGTTCATAAGAACTCAGTGGTGATATTAGAAAATATAGAAAAACCTCGGCACTCAAATCAGTTCAATTTTGATTCATACAAAAAGAATATTTGTTCAATGTTTATTTTTTAAAAGGAACTTAAAGCGATTCAAAAATATCAACATACAAAAAGTTTCATGGAGCAGTTCATAATACCAACAAATCAGAAGTAAAATAAACACATCCAACAAACAAATTTCAACCATATGTTTTAAAAGCAAATGGCATAGTATTTCAATAATAGAAGGTGGATACTGTAATCCTTCCAAATAACGTTGAACCGACAGCCGACACGTGTTTCGTTTCAGAAGAAACTTTTTCAAGGCTGCAATAAATGCCATAAAAAGAAATCCAATATTTAAAATACAAAAAATAAGAAGTGAAAAGAGGAAACTAGAATTTATATCATTTCTCAAGAATAAGAAAGACAAAAAGAAAGAAAGTTTATTTGCAGAAAATACACTGCATTTAGCAACCATAGGGTTATAGTAGAGTGCAAAAAGAACAATTATTTTGGAAATTGCTCCGTAGTAAACCAAAAACCAACCAAAAGTGTGGTCACATGATATACATCATGTACATTAGCAAAAGTGTAAGTGATGGATAGAGAGAGCCCTGAGTAAACCAGTAGTAAGATTCATGCTGCATTTGTGCACCATAGTAAAGATTATTCATAAACCCAATAGATATAAAAAATAATAAGAGCTAGCAAAGACAAAGCAATATAAAATACCTTCAATAGCTTTAAATAGATGATTTCTCAATACATTCTTAAAAATTCTGATCCTTTCAGCGAAAATGTTTAGTCCCTGACAAATATAAGTTAAAAGAGAGACAGAGCAGTCTTGTAAGTAAGTATCCAAGAATAAGTAATTGATCTTGTATAGTTAGACTTAAAAACCCTAGTAATTAAGTACCTACTAGAGAGAATATTTTTATTCAGAACGAAGATAGTTTCCATAATTTCATAGAAATATCGTAATAGGTATCTGAAAAAGAGTAATAAGAAAAATACAAATAATATTCTCTTATAATTAAAAGAACTCGTCACTCTAGACCCACTATCACTGAGCCATTCTTATAACTTAAATGGCTCCAAGTAGTTGTGAAAGTTAATAGAACCAATCTTTTACCACCGACATGTTAATGCATACTAATATCCGCCAAAAGCCCGAACAATATGTGAATCATTTTCACTTCGGTCAAATATTAAAATTTATTTAAAATAAGGCACCTATATATAATCCCACTTCTTTTAGTGGATATTTAATGCGTAAAAAGACTTATTGATAATTCCACGATGAACGTCGGGCTATGATATGCCCCTAAAGAGAAAACAATGATGTCCCTATTAGCAAAAATACAGAATATGTCATTCAAGTATGTACTTGTAAAGACCACTCTTAGGAATATTAAATGAAAAAAAGGAAAGAAAAAAGCCCCGTTGTTCGTCGCTTTTAATACAATTAAGAAGTCTTTTAAGAAAAATAGAACGCAGCAAAAATAAAGTCTGCTTATTTTTAAGTATATTTGTATGTTTCGCCACCTCTATTATATCGCTCAGTCTGCACATTACCTGACCAAATAAAGTATTAGGTATATGTGTTTAACTGCACATACTATGCTCGAATTAATATCAGCCAGTAATGGCTGCCGTTTCCCCAATAGAAAAAGAGGAATCTGGTTGCACTAGTCCTTCTTCTAGTTTGATGGAGAAATAAACGGAAGCAGTGACCTAATTGAGAACACGACGTACGTAATGGAGGATAATACGCTTAAAAGAAGCGTTAAGAGTTACAAGTTTGTTTCTTAATACATTCAGAACGTCTTCGGTTACACGACGAAAGTTACGAGGACAGGTTAGTGTTTATGAACCAAGAGGCCTTTTAGAACGTTGTTATTTATTCTTAAAGGCCGCGCTTTGTGCAACATCGTGTCAAAGTTTTCAGGGTCTGGACTTACCGTTCTAAATCTTTATGTTTCTGTTTAATGATATATTCTGCGTGGCAGTGGCTCTATTTGGCAATGCTTTAACAACGCTATAGACTGCTTGATATAATAGAGGTGGCAAAACATACAAATATACTTAAAAATAAGCAGACTTTATTTTTGCTGCGTTCTATTTTTCTTAAAAGACTTCTTAATTGTATTAAAAGCGACGAACAACGGGGCTTTTTTCTTTCCTTTTTTTCATTTAATATTCCTAAGAGTGGTCTTTACATGTACATACTTGAATGACATATTCTGTATTTTTGCTAATAGGGACATCATTGTTTTCTCTTTAGGGGCATATCATAGCCCGACGTTCATCGTAGAATTATCAGTAAGTCTTTTTACGCATTAAATATCCACTAAAAGAAGTGGGATTATATATAGGTGCCTTATTTTAAATAAATTTTAATATTTGACCGAAGTGAAAATGATTCACATATTGTTCGGGCTTTTGGCGGATATTAGTATGCATTAACATGTCGGTGGTAAAAGATTGGTTCTATTAACTTTCACAACTACTTGGAGCCATTTAAGTTATAAGAATGGCTCAGTGATAGTGGGTCTAGAGCAGAGGTCTTCAAACTTTTTTGCTCTGAGCCCCCCTAAGCAAAATGCTTTGAAGTCGAGCCCCCCTCCAAAAAATAATGCAAGAATAGTGCGAGCTGGAGGGGCAGGGTTTTTTTTTTTTTTGGGTTTTAAAGTGTTTATTACAGTTTACACAGCTTTGTGCCTACAACCCTGGGGCCGGCAGCATGAAATATCACGATGTTGTATGTGAAAACACAGCTATTATGCTGACATCCCAGTGGCCCGGCAGCGATCTGGACCGCACCATTTACAATGCAGTATGTTGTGTGTGGCTGACTGAGCGCCTTATTGTTTAACAATCCCTTAAACCCCAACTAAATAACATTGAACCCCCCCCTCCCGCCTGTCATTTCCACCAGCCGTCAAAATTGTACCTTCACACCTGCTAACAAAGCGTTCGTTCGTGTGACATGCCTCTGTCGATACTTATCACGAAGCCCGTCAACTACAGACAGCCCACCACAGCTCTAACTATGTTCCGGACAGCATTTGGCAGTTTCAATGTCAGTCGGTCCAATCTTTTGCAGTTACTCTTGTCTCGTTGCCTCCCCGAAGGTCATTTCCCCCTGCCGCCAACCAACTCGCAAAGGGTGTCCATATGTCTATAGGTCTGGATCTGCTAGGCATGAGCTCCCAGTAGCAGGATAGTTGGTCCCTACAATATGTGGCAGCCTTTAGCCAGTCCGCTACCGTAGGTGGATATGATTTCTTCCAGTGTATGGCCACCTGACGCTTTGCCAACTGTAGTAGCATTGCCGTAAGTTTGCGGGAACCTTTTGGGACTTCTAAGACAAAACCCAACAGCGCCACCAACGGTGTGACCCGTAATTGAATGCCGACAATGTGGCTTATGTGTAAAAGACCTCCGACCAGAATTGCGCTATAAGTCTGCAGTTCCATGCCAGGTGTGTGAACGTGGCGTCTTGAGCACCACATCTCCAGCATCTCGTGTCTGGGTGTAGTCCCATGCAGTGTAATTGGGGTGGGGTACGATACACTCTGTGCACAAAGTTGAAATGTATGAGCCTCGGTCTATAATTTGGCGAGAGATGCTCTAGTTGGGAACAGCAGAATTGCCACTGCTTGACTGTGATAGTTATGTCAGTTTCCCTTTCCCAATCCTCTCTGATTGTGGGGAGGACGACAGGGGAGTCCCTCTGGGTTATGCTATAAATGCGTGTAATCAATTTGCGGGGAGATGGATTTGACAATACATTTTCCAATGCTGACAATGTGGGAGGCTCCTGCGGGAAGTCCAGATATCTAGCCCTACATGCCGCTCTAAGTTGATAATATAATAACATGTCCGATGACGTGGGTGCCTGCGATTTACACATCTGCTGAAGTGTCATGAAAGTGGCCTCTGGAAATAGATCACTGCTCTTCACCAAGTCGTGTGCCTTTGCTCTCATTGAGGTGGCTTTGTCCGTCAGTGGCTCCAGTAGTGGATTTCCCCCCAATGGCATGGACGGTGCATAAAGTTCTTTGTGGCCCGCCCTCTTTGCAATTTCCTTCCAAGCCCAGCGTGTCGTTTCCACAGTGTCTATCTCTAAGTGGGGCCGTTTGTACGGTTTGTATATTGCTACGTTTAGTGGGATAGGAGCGACACGATCCAATTCTATTGCCACATGGGGCTGGAACGGAGTTGGGTGGTGCCAGAAGTACAGGTATTGAGCCTGTGCACTGTATGCGTAGAGTTCCAAATCCGGAGCGCCCAAACCACCCTGTGCAAATGGCAGTGTCAGCAGGTTCCATGAGACCCGGGGTTGTTTACCCGCCCAGACTAATTCAAGGACGACAGAGCGAAGCCGTTTAAAAAAGTGAGTGTTCAGTGGTATAGGGATGTTTACGAACAAATATAGTAGTTTTGGTAGTATCACCATTTTTGTAATCGCTATACGCCCTATTAAGGATAGCGGCAGTTGTTTCCATCTTTGTAATTTACTTTCTATCCATTCAATCACTCTCCCATAGTTGGCTAACCATATGTCCTGTAGTGACCTGCTAACCCCGATACCCAGGTATTTTATAGCGCCCTCTGCCCACTTAATCGGAAACTCTGTGTCGAACGGCATGGTATCATCCGTGAGTGGTAATAACACTGATTTGGCCCAGTTGATCTGTATACCTGTCAGCCCTCCGTATCTAATCAGCTCCCTCATAACCACGTCAAAGTTGTCCCTAGGGTTCACTATATATATTGTCATATCATCAGCATACATTGATATCAGGAGGCCTCTAGAGGTGAATCCTATACTCCTCTGTGTGTGGTGTTGACGTAGTCTTGCCGCCAACGGTTCAGTGGCTATAGCAAACAAGAATGGCGATAGGGGGCAGCCCTGTCGCGTCCCCTCGTGATTCCAAAAGACTCTGACACCTGTCCATTCACCCTGACTCTCGCCATCGGCTCCGTGTATATTATTTGCATCTGTTTGATGAAGATAGGGCTAAGACCCATTCGGGACAGTAGTGTAAATAGAAATTTCCATTCTAACGAATCAAAGGCTTTTGTAGCGTCAAGTAACGCAGCTATTGCCTGTACATGGGGGGCCAAATAATGTAGGAGTCCAAATATTGTTCTCAGATTGTGGGCGGTGGAGCGACCCGGTATAAATCCAGATTGGTCTGGCAGCGAGATCTGCGGTAGCATTGGTTGCAATATGTTAGCTATCAATTTGGCATAGATCTTGGCATCCAAATTGATCAGGGATAGTGGGCGATAAGAATCTGGTTTTGTGGGATCTTTGTCAGGTTTCAATAGGGTGATTATAATGGCCTCACGTAAGGTGGGGGGTAGAGTGCCCGTTTCCCCAGCCTCCAGATATACCTGCAGCAACCGGGGGGCAAGAATGTCTACATATTCTTTATAAAAGGCAGTGTTCAGTCCGTCCGCACCCGGGGCCTTGTCCGCCGGCATACTAGTTATTACGTGCCTGACGTCATCTACCGTGATTGGCAATTCCATATACTCATGGGCTCTTCTATTGAACCATGCTAATGCGACTGTGTCTAGATAGTCAGTTATGTCTGCCTGAGACGGGTTAGTCTGAGATGTATAAAGCTGTTGATAAAATTGGGTCATCGTATTGAGGATATCCGGCGGTGTTCTAGCCACCTCCCCTTCGTCTGTGTGTAGTTCAGTGATGTAATCAATACCCCTCGGGGCTCTGAGTAGGCCCGCCAGTGTTTTCCCGGCCCGCTCCCCTTCCCCATAGCGTCTCGCCTGTGCGTATTTATGCAGAAACTTCGTTTCCCTCTCCGCCTCCTGTTGGAATTCTGTCAGTGTGGTCCTGAGTTGAGCTTTAGTACTAGGGGTAGGGTTTGTCAGAAGCGATTGTTCTAGTTTCCTAATGTCTCTCTCTAGTCTATGTAGTGTGTTTCGAACATCTCGGAGGACCCCAGTTTTAAGCGCTATACAATGTCCCCTCGTGACCACCTTGAATGCTTCCCAAAGTGTACCCGGTGAATCTACCGTTCCCTCGTTTAATGCAAAATATTCAACAATTTTTTCGTGAAGTTCTTCCCGGAACACCTGATCCAATAATGCACCGGATGGGAATCTCCATGTGAATGGTTGTTTGTAAGGTACGGGAATTTGTAGCTTAATTTGTGTGGGTGAATGATCAGAAAATGTGCGTGGGTGATGCTCGGCTTCCGTACCCCAGGCGTGCATGTCCTTGGATACCAACCAGTAGTCTAACCTAGACCAGGCGTTCCGATGTTGTGTCACACACGTGCCCTCCCTAGCCATTGGGTGTAATGTTCTCCAGGTATCCACCAAATGAAGGTCCTCAATAATGCCTGACAACATCCCTGCTGCCCTCGGGTGATGTTCACGAGACGCTCCCTGTCTGTCTGCCGCTGTCGAGAGTACAACATTAAAATCGCCCCCCCACATTATCGCCATGCCATCCAGTGTCTGTATTTTCTGCCAAATGTGCTGAAAAAAGTCTGGACTGTCAGTGTTCGGGTCATAGGTGTTGATTAGCACCACTGGGGAGCCATACAGAGCGCCTTGTAATATTATATATCGTCCTTCCCTATCTATTGTCGTATGGTGTGTTTTCCATTGCAGTCCCTTACGTATTAGTATTGCAACACCTCTAGAGTAGTTCGAGTACCCAGCTTCCACTATCTCCCCCATCTATTGTTTCTGAGAACCCCCATAGCTGCAGCTGTCAGGTGCGTTTCTTGTAGGAGACAAATGTCCACACCATGTCTTGAAAGGTAAGAGTGGATCAACCTGGTCTTTCTATGGTCATTTAAGCCTCTAACATTCCATGAAAGACATGTAAGGGCATTCACTGTGGTGGTGTGTGAGAACTATATCCTTGGGACACGGGTCCGTCAAAAACTCCTGGTATGCGTACTAATGTCTGTGGAAGGGCTCTGCAGCTCGTGAGGCCAGTTAACACAATGTAGTGGTTTAGTGAGGTTAAGCAAATGTTCAACCAGCTGTGCTGCAGCTTATATCTCGACAGTCTCATGTCTCTTGATACAGATAATGACAGGTCTATGCAACAGAACTTGTCCCCCCCCTCCTCTACCCACACCAACCCCCCAATCAGGTTGTGTCGTCCCCTCCCCCTTCCCCATTAACTGTAAACGAACCGTCCACAGTAGTGAACGTAAGGGAGTCATCCCATGGGGGCACGTGGGGCCGCCGGCAATACTCCCCTGCACTTTTGGCAGGGTGGCCGAGTACTCCACATGCTATTGTGAACCCCGGAACCACTCTATACCTTACAACAGTAATTACTGTGAAGCATAACTCATTGTCAGACACTTGAGCAACTAGCTGACACATGTATATTCAGTTTACCGACTGCAGTAATTGTCCAGCAGACCGAATGATCACATTGGAGTAAAAAGGTGACACTTATCTGTGCATCCAGCGTGTGGGTTCTGTTATATCAGTCATTATCGCTCAGATTGTTCTCGATCTGCGAGTCGCCGGTCGCCATTCGTTGTTTTTGCTCTTTTGCCATTTGTTTCGCATAAGTCAAGGCAGCCTTAGCGTCCGTGAAGAATGTGGGCTTGCCATGTCCTTGTATCCGTAGCTTCGCGGGGTATATTAAAGCGTACTTCGTGCCTAATTGTTGAAAGATTTTCTTCGCAGGTAGGAACTCCCTACGGGCCGCCTGCACTTGTAATGTGAAATCCGGGTACATTGCGATGTTATTCCCGTTATACTGTATATCTCCTTTCTCTCTCGCCGACCTGAGTATCGTGTCCCGATCTCTAAAATTTAAAACTCTCGCCAGTATCGGTCGTGCTGGTACGCCTGGACGCGGCCTGGGTCCCAATGTTCGATGTGCACGTTCAATTAAAAACATGACGGATAGGTCGGGTCCGAAGAGGTCTGTCATCATCGTCTCGACGTACTTCTCCATGTTTTGAATGTCCGTCGATTCAGCTATTCCCGTGATTCTTATGTTGTTTCTTCTTGACCTAGCTTCCAAATCCTCATTCTTCTGTTTTATGGAGTATAGCACTCCGTCAATTTCCCGCAGTTTCTTGTCCATGTCCGTCTGTCCTTCCTCCGTCTCAGTTACTCTTGTTTCCAGCACATTCAGGCGGCCTTCCTGTTTTTCAACTCGTTGCGTTATCCTGTCCATTCTTTCTGCAAGTGAGTCCATTTTTGAGTCTATTCCTTGAAGGCTCGTCTTCAGGTCTTTAAACATTGTGCGAATATCTTCCTCAGGCGGGTGGCTTGCGGTGCCATCCTCAGCCTGATCTTGATGGCCAGCGTCACTATCAGCCGCTCTGTTATTCCGCTTGTCGAATGTTATCTTGGGTTGGCGCGTGTCCGGTTTCCCCATTGTGGCGAGCTTTGCCCTCTTTGATGTAGTACGTGTATTGTACGACTCGGTCTGCTGTCCTTAGCACCCGTGCCAGGTGCCCCGCCAGGCACACCGTCCTTGCTTAATGCCACCGACCAGGGATTCACTGCTATCCTTCACTCCGCCGTGCCCAGGCCAGGTTACTCTGAAGTTCTTGAGTGCGGTGACACCTTTTCACCTCCGTATCGTTGGCTCACCCCCGTCTTCTATGCCCAAGAAATGGGGTCTCCGGGGGTTGCACCACTCACCGCGTAGCACAGTCAGCCGCTCCCTTTTGCCAATGTTGTTCCTTCGCCACCAGTGGGCCTGGATCCCCAGAACCAGCCGCGCAGTTATTTTATCGGCACAAATCCCACGCGGCCGCGACCGCAATGCCGCACAGTGCGTCGCCTCAGTGTACACCTTATCAGCTGACTGCCGGTATCAGAGAGCGCACTTTGTCATCGCCCCATTGACAATCGCCTTGTAGTGTGCATGGGATCTTAAGCGTTTTTTAAGGGAAAAGGAGCAGTTCACCCCGGCTCACGGTGTATGCCTCTCACAGTCACCACGTTTGTCTCGATAATCCGGCCACTACTCCAGTCTTGTGTCTGCTTCCCTTTGTGCTACCAAGGATCACCCCAGCTGTTGCTCCTGGCCGTTTGCTTTATCCAATATTACCCTGCGTATATCGGCAGCACCTGCGGTGAGAGCGAAGTCCCGCGGCAGCCGGGCTCACAGCCCTAGGTCGCGCTCTACAAAATGGCGGCGTCTCAGTCGGACGTCCCCTCACTCCCCGTGCAGCTTCGGGGCCCGGGACGTCTCTCTCCGCTCCCTCGCACAATGCCACGATCACAATCCATGCACTGGGTGCCTCCGCTATCCAGTCCTGCTCAATGGGCACAACACGGAGTCTCCGGCACCGCCCCAGTTAACAATGGCGCCCGCCCGTCCTCATGCGCTTTCAATCTCCGGCAGATTTATCATGCGCCCCATGTATGTAGGGTCCGCCACTTTCGCCCTTTGACTCACGGTTTCCAGTGCTAGGGTAGGGCTCCAATGCTCCGCATGCAGTTCCGGCCGATGTAATCAGCGCTGATGTCACTTCCCCAGTTACCGCTCTCCGCTCACAGGGGCGCCACCTACTCGATGTCCCGGCTTGTGCGTGGCTGACTCTCGGGCAGGCCGCTTCTCGCTGCGTTTCTTGTGCCTGCAAGCAGCTACATTCCGGCCCGACAATTCTTGCTTTCACACTTTCAGTCTGTTCCTAGGGCATATTTCTTCGAGTGGCTCTCAGTTACACGCAGCATAAACGGATTTTTGTCGGATTAATAGACTCGGCCGGCGGAGCACCTCTAATGTGCGGCCATCTCGCTGCCCAGCGAAGCCACGCCCCCTGGAGGGGCAGGGTTGACCCCGGACGGCGCTTAGAACATTTATGGGGTATTTTTTGTAGCTCATAATCCACACAATGTGAGACTTATAAAAGTGCAAATATATCAAACTAAAACAGAAATTGACCAAAAGCACCAGTCCCCATAATTTGGGTGTTGTGAGCCTGGGTCCCAATGCAACTGCAACTGTTGCACTAAAGGCCCTTAAAAAAAACAACTTCCCACCTTCCTCATGGCATCTCTGAAGAAGCTGTCTGATTTTTAAACTAAAAATGCTCCCCACACCCCCAAATAGCACCGCTTTCTCTGGACCATCTCTGATGCTTTCAATGAATCTCACTACTTTCCCCTTTCCTGGACCATTACCTTGAGGCCTAGGGTCCGGACGTTCAGAGCGCTCCATATGCACGTGACCCTGCTGGCCTCATCCCCATCACCCCCTGGACTCACCTTGAAGGACATATGCATGTAAACAGAGGTCGAAGTGGACGGGATCCATGGGGACCCCCACATGCCACATGCTTTTTTAATTTTTAGAAAAGCAGTTCCCATACTTTTTATTAAAAAGCAACGACCCCTGAATAGTTATTGTGGCCCTTGAAGGGCCTTCGTGTAAAAGTGAAGGTAGGGTGGGATTAGGGTGGGGAGGAGTTTCCCTGAGCTGCGAAAGCACTTGTTTTATCTTAAAACACCAAATCATTTTGCAGCAGCCTCCCTTATACTGTGTATAATACAATTTTTAAATAATGACTTACATACAGCGCTTTCTGCTCCAGGCTGGGACCTTGTAGCACTATAAATATACAAGTCACTAATCCCCACATCTGCAGTGGTCACATTACCCAAATGAAATTTCGTAACGTAAAAGAGTATTTCCAACCGATTACCTAAATTTGCATTTATTTTTCGTTTAAGGTTTCTGCATTATTATATATGCAATTAACTGAAAGTAAAAACCAAAACACTTGAAGAATATTTTGTTCTTTTCAGCTATGATTTTGACCGTACCACCGCCCGAGTGCGGTGGTGGCAGTGTCAAAAACGTGGCTAAAAAGAACAAAATATTTTGTAAGTGTTTTTTTCCACTTACAGTTAAATGAACATAAAATAATGCAGAAGCCTTTAACGAGAAATAAATACATATTAAGCTAATTTCTTTTATTTTATGAGTTTCTCCATATACCTTTTTTATCACTTCAGGGACTGCATGTAAATGAAGACAGCCTGGAAACGCTCCACATCGCGCTTCCAGGTCATCTTCATTTACAAGTCCATGTTGAGCCATTTGCGCCCCCCTGGGAATGCAGCCACGGACCCCCAGGGGGGCGCGCCCCACAGTTTGAAGACCTCTGGTCTAGAGTGACGAGTTCTTTTAATTATAAGAGAATATTATTTGTATTTTTCTTATTACTCTTTTTCAGATACCTATTACGATATTTCTATGAAATTATGGAAACTATCTTCGTTCTGAATAAAAATATTCTCTCTAGTAGGTACTTAATTACTAGGGTTTTTAAAGTCTAACTATACAAGATCAATTACTTATTCTTGGATACTTACTTACAAGACTGCTCTGTCTCTCTTTTAACTTATATTTGTCAGGGACTAAACATTTTCGCTGAAAGGATCAGAATTTTTATGAATGTATTGAGAAATCATCTATTAAAGCTATTGAAGGTATTTTATATTGCTTTGTCTTTGCTAGCTCTTATTATTTTTTATATCTATTGGGTTTATGAATAATCTTTACTATGGTGCACAAATGCAGCATGAATCTTACTACTGGTTTACTCGGGGCTCTCTCTATCCATCACTTACACTTTTGCTAATGTACATGATGTATATCATGTGACCACACTTTTGGTTGGTTTTTGGTTTACTACGGAGCAATTTCCAAAATAATTGTTCTTTTTTTGCACTCTACTATAACCCTATGGTTGCTAAATGCAGTGTATTTTCTGCAAATAAACTTTCTTTCTTTTTGTCTTTCTTATTCTTGAGAAATGATATAAATTCTAGTTTCCTCTTTTCACTTCTTATTTTTTGTATTTTAAATATTGGATTTCTTTTTATGGCATTTATTGCAGCCTTGAAAAAGTTTCTTCTGAAACGAAACACGTGTCGGCTGTCGGTTCAACGTTATTTGGAAGGATTACAGTATCCACCTTCTATTATTGAAATACTATGCCATTTGCTTTTAAAACATATGGTTGAAATTTGTTTGTTGGATGTGTTTATTTTACTTCTGATTTGTTGGTATTATGAACTGCTCCATGAAACTTTTTTGTATGTTGATATTTTTGAATCGCTTTAAGTTCCTTTTAAAAAAATAAACATTGAACAAATATTCTTTTTGTATGAATCAAAATTGAACTGATTTGAGTGCCGAGGTTTTTCTACACTTTAGCAGGATGTGGACTCGGTGGGGTCTAGGGTGATGGATATGGAGACCAAAACTTCAGACCTTGAGCAGCGAACGGACCCGATGGCAGCAATCACTGAGGATCTTCAAACACAATTACAAGCGGTTCTCCTGAAAAACGAAGACCTAGAGAACCGTTCCAGGTGAGACAACACTAGAATCCGGAACCTGGAGGAAGGGGCGGAGGGCCCCGACCTAGAGGCCTTTGCGATGGGTCTCTTCTATGAAATCTTGGGAACAACAACTGTCAAACTCAAACTGGAGATAGTACACAGGGTGGGGAAGCACATCCAAGGCGACAAACGGCACCCCAGAGACATTTTGGCCAAACTACACTCATTCAAAACTAAAGAGGCAATACTACAAGCTGCCAGGAAATTGGACACAGAGAAGTTTTCAGGGGTTTGCATGTGAACTATACAAAGACATAGCACCAGCGACCCTAGCACACCGCCAGCAATTCAGACCAGTCACGGAAATACTTAGAAAAGACAACATTAGATATCGCTGGACCTACCACTTTGGCTTGGGCTTCGAATTCCAGAACAAAGCACACCACATCACTGAAGTGAAGGAGGCCCTCACCCTATTGGGGCTTCTGATACAAGAGGTTGACAATGGCTCTGACGGAACAGGGCATCAGGGCGCTTCCCCCACAGGGTGCCCTCCCAGATCACAGGGAAAACGATGATTCCCTAGAGACCCACAAGCATGTTCAACCTCTTTGGCTTCAACTATGCAATTAGAACACTATCACGCCCGAATGCTAACAATGGGCATATATAGACACTACTATCTCAGTATTGGGAACTAAACACACGTGGACTCTTTTTAACGGCCATGTTAGCCCACAATTTGACAAGGCCTACAGACATTCACCAGGAACCCAACGTCGGAGTTACCCACCATGACACACACTGATGTCGTTGGTGCCTACCTTCTCAAACAGAAATCACATAGGAACTTTGGCAGCCACAATGGTCCAAATCGCCTCCAAAACTCTATGGATATCACATGCGTAGACTGAACAGGGGACACGTTGTCCCAACATTATCTATATTATGGTTTGATTTTCTTCTTTTTACAGGGGCCTGGGTGACAATGTGGGCAGTGAGGGAACAACGACGATCATCAAGAACTGGAAACATGCATTCTGGTGGCCCTGTGGGAGTGGGTGGGGGCTGGAGGTGTTGGGGGAGGGTGAGCTGAAGGAAGAAGGCTTTCAAAGGCTGGTAAAGGAGATATCACTATTACCATGATGATTACTACTCTCTCGTGGAACGTAGAGATATAAATGCCCCTTCCAAATGTCAGAGGATTTGGAAATATCTTACAGATCAACACTATTATAGCATTGCAAGAGACCCACCTCAAGAGATCAGAAGACCATAGACTAAAACACAAGACATATCCTTTGATATACACATCCTCTGCCTCTATAAAACATAATGGGGTAGCCCTCCTCTTTCACTCTTCTCTGAAGTTTCAACCAGAGGACTATAAAACTGACAAGGAGAGGAGGGTTGTATTAGTTAAGGGCCGAATCCGAGGGAAGCTATGTACAATTGTGTCAGTTTATGCCCCCAATACTAACCAGGCGGCGTTCATAAACACTACGTTCACTCTGTTAAGTGGATTGCAGCGGGAGACATAATCATGATGGGGGGCTTCAACCTCACCTGGCATTCAGGGACTGACAGCACACATCCACACAGATCCCCTATGGGTAGCTTCCCAAAAAACCTGAAGCAAGCAATCCGAGAAATGGGTCTTATCGATGACTGGAGGGTGGCTCACCCAGAAGACAGAGACTACACCTTCTTCTCCCACATCCATTGTACCTACTCCAGACTCGAATATGTATTCTTGAGTCAAGCCCTGAGTAAATACACCAGAGAAGCTATAATACACCCCATCCTCATCTCTGACCATGCCCCAGTATCTGTCTCCCTGGAATGGAACAACCCCACACCGCAATTTAGGCGATGGTTCTTACCTAACGCGTTGGCCCATGACATATCAAACAACAGCAGACTGGGCTATAATGTGGCTTTGCCTGGGGGCGGCATCGACGGCAATTGCCGCAGCCTGGAAAAAGAAAGATGCCCCGGCCACGACACAATGGCAAGGAATTATTATGGAATGAATGAGCGACATTTATAGAAACAACTTTAAAAACTTTGAATACGCTTGGGGCTGCACCCCCACGTCACCGAGTCTCCTGTCAGGCCCAGTTTTTTCTATCTCTTGTGTTTATTTTCCTTCTTTTTCTTTTTCCTTCCACTAGCTGTATTACATTGTTAAAATGTTTTTTCCATTGGATTTCGTTTTACGGGAAAGGGGGGGTATAGGGGAGGGTTCAGTTTGGGAGGATGTTGAAGGAATGTTTCATTAGCATCCCGGTAATACCTGAATATGTACCCAAGGGAGAGAATACCCTGACTAGCTGACATACGCTGTACAAGGACATAGATAACCGGAAGCTATAAAGGGAGATTTTGATTGAATGTATTGCCATGCTTAATATTTTGAAAATCAATAAAAACAGGTTGACAAAAAAAAACTGTAACATAATTGGCCAATCTTTCTGGAAACACATACATCTGTTGATCTGCAAATATGGAGAGGAAGTTTATCACTTTAGTGCTACCATGCATATGCTTTTTTACTGTTGATACTTTTATGTATTGGTATACTGGTATTAGTTTTAATACCTAGAATGATTAAATACATTTTAAGCAATTGTGTATTATTTTGATTCTCAGTGTTTTTAGGAGCTTACTTTTGGTTTTAATGTCCTGAATGGTCTGAAAATGTAAGCATCTTAGTGCCATCTTGTTCTAACCCATGAACTTTTGAATAGGTAGCTAACAGTGTCTGTATTGAGTTGATTCTAGGCCCTTTGCACTTAATGATCTAGAGTAGATTGTAACTATTGAAGCACTTTACCATTATTTTGCACTAAATCCTGAACAATGAATCATAATGTTTTAGAAGCCGATCTTTACAGACTTGATGAATTTGTAAATTCCTCCTTTGCCATACAAGATATGGCTACAGCCAAGCACTTTATTTGATCATGGTTTGATTTTGCTTGTGACTAATGTATTGTTGTAAGAAGTGATGTAATTATTGCATTTATATATATTGTAGTGAATTTTATTAATTAGACAATTTAATCTACTTACTGTTGTAGGCTGATAGTTATCTAGGAATTCTACAAATTCGAATTTATTTTTGACTAAAGATTTAGCATTGATGAGACAACATATAAGCTCTTGATTCGTTTTAGGCGTGTCGGAACACATGGTAGTTTGCGCAACATCTGGGCCATCAATTACCCACTCATTGACTAAAGAAAAGTCACAATTTTAGCAAACAAAATTTCAAGAAAATTCTAAACAATCCAAGATACCATGAACACATTGGTGATGGTTACCTGATGGATTAAAACTGACAGGATCTGCACTGGAATAGCAGTGTCTGGTCAGAGGAGAAGAATCTGGAGTGAAAATGTCAAGGGTCTTGGCACTCAGCATGGTCCGGGCGTGGCCCGGTGTAGATGGGCTTGCCTTTGACAGGCATGCCTTTGGCTCTCCTTTTGCATGACAGTGGCACACCTGCTGCGTGGACGTTCTCTGCTTATGTATAAAAAGCCCACCATATAAGGGGTCATGGCTAGGTTAAAACGCATCCCAGTACTTTGTTCGAAGCAAACAAGAGGGGACAAAGAAGTAACCAAAACTGAAGTGCAGCTACTCCTAGTTGCCTAGCATCCACCCCTGTGGGGCAAGTTTACTGGAAAAGAAATTCAAACTGAAAGCAAGGTGAGAAACAAGAAATCATATCATTAAAATATTAAAGGTACAACCTTCCAATATGGTGCTTCCAAATGAAAAGGAGCCTGGCACCGCCTTTAAATTGAGACAAAAGTCCCTACAAGGAGCAGAAAAGTATGTGCTGTTTGATGCAATCCAGGTAAGTGAATAGCTAGTAGCTCAGGCTTTTTCATATATACATACTAAGGTTGGCCACCTACATCAGATTGGGTAGTTGGGCCTGGTTGAATCCCAGGCCTGTTGCCAAACCCTGCTGCAAATGAACAAAGACTGTGTTGACAGCATACACTGAGTGGGCTGGCTTCTGACAGACCCTGATGCCAACCACAACTGTGCAGCCCATGTGCCGCAAAGATTGATAATAAAATGAATTATAAAGACACCCTACAGATAGGCTTAAAGAACAGATAAAAACTGTGTTATGGGTCTGGGTGAAATGCGCAAAATTACTGCGATTCACCAATTATAGAAAGCAATGCATAAAAGGCACACCACTTTGCCAAAGGCATGGGAACAAAAGACAGAGGGCCTCATTTACAAGAAATGACGCATCGCTGTGCCAAGGCAGCGATGCCTCAACATTTCTTGCGTCTGCGTGAATAATCCTTACGACACCACGGATGTGACGTATTTACAATACGGGGCTCCATGGCGCAAGGCCCCAGGATGCATCAGAAATTCTTACATATCCTTGGGAAGGATGCCACAAGGCATCAGGCACAAAAATGGTGCATTGCTAAAATTGGCCATAAAATGGACTCAACTACAGTAATGCGTCAAAAACAGAGGTGAAGCGCCAGTTTTGATTGACGCAAGTAGCCTACTGTATGGGTACCACTGTAATAGAGTGTCAAAAGGTGACAAACTTACCTTGCACTCTATTACATTTGCCCTGGATGTCATGCATACAAGTGGGCATAGTGTACTTATGTGTACCATTATACCTATGTATGTGTAATGTAAGTCATTAATGGTGTGTAATGTGTGATTTACTGTGTTACGTACCTTATGTGTGCACTTACCTGTTGAGGGCATATGCCTTCATTGCAGATTACACTGTTTCAAGTCACTTCAGCTGGTCAAATTCCTCTGTAACAGCCAATGAGTCCTTCATACACCTGGATTTTAGAGGCGTAGGAAATGTGATGCATCTCAAGCTCAGCGGCCCTCCTCCCAATGATGCGTCACTTTGGGAAAAAGTCATAAATACCACTGCGTCTGTTTTATGGGGGATTTTAGCTGAGAATGCCTACCTTGCAATTATTAAAATTAGCGTGACACAGCCAATTCCAACAAAGGAAAAAACGACGCAGGCTGACGAAAAGTGACGCATCAGCCTAGATGCGTCACCTTGTAAATATGGAGCAATGACAGTGCTGCCACTGCATCAAAAAATTATACAGTGGTGGCGCAAGTTCCTTGTAAATAAGTACAAAGTATCTAAAAGAATGGTGAGTGGTGTGAGTTATTTCTTGTGTTTTGTGCGTTGCTAACTATAACTGGCGAATGTCAATGATTTTGTACTTTTGAGCTACCAATCATAACTCAGAGCCTCATTATGATGTTGGTTGGTTGGACTGCCATGGATAGGCTGTTGTGGCAGTCCAACCGATAGGCAACCCTTCGGTCAACTGCTGGATTTCAGTACCGGCGGGCAGACCTCAAGTGGTCGGAGGGGAGACCCCCCCCTCCGTCGAAATCAGAGATCCCGAAGGGACAGTGGTCGGAATTGTAATCCCTGAATGCCAGCGGTTCCGAGGCAGGCACCACCATCAGGATTATGATGTCCCTTTCCAACAGCCTTTTCATGGCTGTCTGACCGCCATGAAAAGGCTGTTGGGAAGGGACTTTGGAAGCCCCAAACAGGGCCCCTGTCCCTTTTGGGCCACTGCAATGTGGCCCTAGGGGCACATGTAGTGCCCCCACTCACATCTATTCACCCTGTGCCATGCACCACATGGTGCATGAATGTGCACAAAGTGCTCAATTGCACTGCAGCTTGTTCCTGGGCAGCAGTACAAGCTGCCGTGTAAAAGAGCACTTTCCTACCACCAGCACAGCACGGACCACTGACTGCTTGTCGGGCAGTCTACTGAGCGCCACAATAGTGATCGGCAGTCCAACCGCCGACATCATAATGAGGCCCTAAGGGCCTGATTTTGAGTCTGGTAGTCTTGCAACCGCCAGACTCGTGTTGGTGGTGGTCTGTACACCGCATTATGACTTAAAAAGTTGTTGCGGTGGAGGACCACCGGCTGCACCAGGGATCAGTCATTCTCTGATGGAGGTGGAGGTGCACCACAATGTAACATGCTCATCAAGACTGGCGCAGTCCCGCTGAGCATATTACAACTTCCTGCACTGCCAGCGATTTCATGGAAGGAGAAACACCCTGAAAAGGCTGGCGGTGCACCCCCCACAATAGGGATACATTCATGGGACGCAACATGTGCCCCCCTGTCAGTATTCCCCCAAAGTTCCAGCATGCCATGGACGTCACCATCCATGCCGTGCTGGAACTTTTTTGCGGTTCCCATTGCGGTGGCTGTTTTCCAGGCACCGCCATGAGAAAGGCGAAGGACCGTACACCATACACGAGTTCAACTCGTAATATGGCGGGCTGTTTTTGTGCAGGTTTGGTGCAGCTGTGTTGGCGGAGAGCAGGTGCAACTGTGCCAAACTCTTAATCAGGCCCTGAGATTTTAGCTGTCGTATATGTTGCTCAATTTAAAGGACCTGAATATTTAGTTATAAACACACTTACACGCATCTATAATTTGATGCCTCCTGCAAAGTAACAAGAATACATTTTAAACTGTTAAACATCACTTACCTGTTGCCTTCACCACAATGCTAAGTAGACCGCACTCTCGGTTGGACGGCCTGCCACTGGATCATTGTAATGCCAGAGTTGCAGCACAAGCTGTGCTGCGCTCACCCAGGAAGAGTGCTTGCCCGGCTAAAGTGTTTCTTTGCATTCCGCCAGCTTACGGGGAAGGGAAGGGCAAAGGGAAGATGAAGCATCAAGTAAACTATAAGTGCTGTGACCTCCTTCTCATTAAAATTGTTGCATGATATCACTATGTTCCGTGGGAGAGGGACTGAGGCCTGCATCTGCCATGAGTCGGCGGGCAAGGAGGTGACAAAAAAATAAAAAATACAGAAAGGTACTGGAAAAAAATGAAAAAATAAAGAAGCTGAGACAGAGGGCTGAAAGTGTAAGTAAAGTAGTACAAATAGGACAGTTGGTGAGAAAAACGGTCAAACTTGAGTGGGATGAGTTGGAAGCTTGGAAAACAGGCAGACAGGAGCAGAATGGAGCCAGAAGTGCCAAATCCTCAACCAAAAAGCCTGCATGTGTGCATCGTATCATGCACAATTTCATGCTTTTTCAGCTCAAAATGTATTCACTGTGGACACCAGATACAGGAAAGGGCATTTTGTATTATTACGTATAATTTCTGTTGAATTTCATGTAACATATGTAAGGGAAATATGCATGATTTACCCAGGATTACTCTCAACACAACCCTGCCTGAGTTGCTCATGAAAATTGTTAAATTATACCACCTCCACTCTGATTCTAGTATGCCATATGGGTAGGTACTTGAAATTCTCTGGAAGGTTTTTAGCACTGTACAGTGTTAAAGCAGGGGATAACATTTGCACTGTGCAAATTATTGGTGTAGACTCAAGTACAAACTGCACTCAAGCGGATGGACCTTTTGTCCCAGGCTGAGGTTTGACGTCAACAAATAAGCAATTCATCAATTACAGTGAAGCACATTAGGCCCCACAAAGACAACATAGAGTAGTACATTTGCAAAACATGAAGGTTTATTAGCAGATTAGCAAAGTTACAAACTCAAATCATTTATATGATTGTAAATCATAAATCATCATGTAAAAGGTGAAAGTCAGTATGATGCAAAGCAATTCAAATATAGCAAACACAAAGACAGACTAGTTAACACTGTCAAATGAATATTAAATACATTTCAGTGTTCTCTGAAGGGAAATTTCCTAAAGCTAAAAAAGCTAAGCGAAGAAATCAAAAGAATGGGGAAAGGGAGCAAAAGGCATCAGCAAGTAAAGCCTGTAAATGGCAGAATAAAATGAAGAATCAGTTCAGTAAATAATAAGGGATTTGCTCAGGAATCTAACTCTGTGAGCAGGAGCAAAGGCAAGTAACATGTTCCAAGAGGATGGAAAGAGGCATCTGCGTTCATTCAAGAAGGAAAGCATATCCCAACTAACTAGCTAGGCAATGCACAATTATAACAGACAATGTTCTTCAGTCAAGGACAACTCCCTACAGTTCTCATCAAGAAAAACAATCAGAAGCTAACATTTCATGATAACACAGTGGTAGACTTCTTCCCAGACATCCCATAATGGAAGATTTCAGCTGCTTGGCCCGGAATTGATATCTTGTAATAGGCTGATACATCGCGGTCAGCTTATCCCAAGCACAGGTGTGACATTCGCTATTGACTCTCTATAGAACACATACTGACAATATATTCTCAAAGAAAAAAACATATTTGCAACAGTTTTAATACATTCTTACTACTAGTTTGGCTCCTGAAAGGGAGAAACAAGAGATAGAATCAAAGCAGCCAAAATTCACATTTTCAATGCTTGAGTGAGTTGTTTCTTTAAGTTTAAAGAACTGTATTTTTACTTTAGAATATCATCATCAAATTTCTTTATTCAGTTTCATATTACATAAAACCATAAAAGCACAAAGTAAAAACCGGGATAAAAATAATATGATACAATATGTACAATCACGAGAGCAAGTCTGTGCAAGTTCAAAATTCAAGTTATATGTACAAATTGCAACTAATCCCAGACTCCAGTTATATTAGGGTAAAACAGCTAAAACCAGTACATAAAAGCCAATAACTAGATCCGCGACCTGTTAACAATACAAATACATAAAACCAAAGATGGTGATAAAGGACGAGCCAACTAATCACAATTCGCCCTAAGCTTGATAGCGGATTTAAAAAAACCTAAAACATAAAATACTGTGTTGCCCCTCAACATCTGGAGAAAAATAAAGGCAGGCCGAACTTGTTTAAAGTTGGCCTGTTTCAGGATGGGAATTAAATATGATTTTCTAGGGGTTTCATAAAATGGGCAAAACATAGTACAATGTAACATTTCCTGCGGAGATATTCCATCGCAGCCGCAGGGCCGGAAGGATTGCCCTCTATTTGAGCCACTTGGGTAAGTAAGGAGTAAGTAAAACAGATCAAACCGAAACCTGGTCAGAAGGAATCTATCCTAAGAGTTCACGAAACCAAGTATATACGGCTCAGCCTTCTCTGTGGACCTTAATATAACAAAATGGCGAACACTTGGCTTCATGAGCTCCCTCTCCTCCCTTAATATGGTCTGACTCATACTGAACGCTGTCTTAAGAAGGGGTATATCTGCCTTTTGAGTTCCCTCAGGATAAGAAAAAAGGTCACCTCTTCTCAGGTTCGTTAGACTCCTATTGATATATTTCAGCCATGGTATCCTTAATGCTTGATCCAGGGCCAGGCAGTCTTTCAGGATTGCCTTATTTAGCGAATCCCCTGCCTTAACCCAAGTTTTTAACCAAAGTAACAGCGGGCGAAAGGCTATCTGATCTGTAATATAGGGCATTCCTATCTCTTCATGGGCAATAAAAGAGGGGATACCCTGGGGAACTGGCAGCAGATGTCTCATGAATTTGTTTTCCGCTATTTGGACATCCTTTACTTCAGCATAACCCCAGATTTCACTGCCGTAAAGTACTTTTGACAGACACTTAGCCCTGTAGAGCTCCAAAAGAGCCCCCACGGGTCTTTTACCCAGTCTACCAGCAAAGTTAAAAATTGCGGCAGTTTCCCTATTGAGGTTGTTTCTCTTACGTGTAAGTTGTGGGCCCCAGTTCAGTTTATCATCCTGGAGTACCCCCAGGTAGGAGAAAGCGGATGTGTTGGTAATCGGGGTAGACCCTACCTTAAAGGCATATGATCTGCTAGGCCGCATCCCCAGTTGCATGATGTATGGTTTGGAGTTGTTAACTTTTAAGTCCAAATCTCCCATAAACTGGGCAAACGTAGATAAGATGGTTTGTAAACCCCTCTCTGTCCTAGCCATCAAGACGGCGTCGTCTGCATATAGCTGAACGGGGAGACCTCGCTGTCCGATCCGGGGATTATCAGCCTTAGTCTCCAGGAGGGTTTTCTCCAAATTGTTAATGTAGAGATTAAAAAGAAACAGGGCCAATATACAGCCTTGACGGACACCGCCCCTAACGGGGAATGAACGAGATACGTTCAAACTCAATGAATATCGCACTACCGCCTTGGTGTCCCGGTGGATGTCATAGAGAAAGGAGACCAGCTCCCTGTCTACCCCTAGTGCTAAAAGGATCTGCCATAATTTACCCCTGTTTACGCAATCAAATGCGGATGACAGATCCATAAAAGCCAGGAAGATGGTACCCCTGCCGGCAACTGTATATTTACTGGTTATTAGGAATAGGTTCAAAGATTGTTCGACCGTGGAACGGCCAGGGTGAAACCCATGTTGGGCGTCCGACAGAATGTTATTGTCAGTAGCCCAGGTCGATAACCTATCCAACAATATCCTACCAACCACTTTTACCACCGAGTCTAGCAGGGAGATGGGTCTATGACAGACAGTGCTGTCCCTATCCCCCCTTTTAAAAACTGGCACAATAATAGAGGTCGCCCATGAAGATGGGGTGCCAAACCTAGCAACTGCATTAATTACGGAGGTGAGCACTGAAGCCCAAAGTGCCACATCCGAAAAATAAAGATCAGGTGGGATTCCATCGGGCCCGGGGCCTTATTACGTGTCAGTCCAGTGATTCCTCGCCTTACTTCTTCTTCCAATACTACTAATTTTTTTTGTGTACCACCAGGATTAAGTACAGGCGGCGGGCTGAGTCTCCCTTGAACATGTCCTCAAAATGACTGACCCATTCGTTTTCAATAATATGTGCTTCTAAAACATTAGCTGCCTCTTCTCACAGGATGGGGCTATTAGTAATGCTCCAGAACTTTGCACTACACTTATAAGTTGTTGCTTTCATGAGGTTGCCCCAAGCTTCTTCCTTCAGAGCCGCCCTGCGATTACTAAGAGCTAGTTTGTACTGCTTTCTATGGATTTTAACTAGCGCTGCATTCCTCGGGGAGGCATGAAGAGCTAATTTCAGCCTCCTGGCAGCAAGTGAGCATTCTGGGTTAAACCATCTAGATCCCCTCTCCCTCGGAGCTCCCTGGATTGGGAAAGCCAATAATTTGGCGACTGAGCAGGATATTGATTCGAAGGCACGGATGATAGACTCATCTGACTCTACCTTCGCATTCTGACAGATCTGAAATTCACACTGGCACATCTCCAGTAGAGACCTGCACAGAGTGTCTGGAGAAATCTGCCCCCATCTAAGTCGTCTCCATCCGTCTGTTGCCCGTAGAACCCCTCCTCCTGTGATCTGTCTTTTTAAGTCGAAGGTGGGCCATATACCTTTAATACACAGGGGGTTATGGTCGCTGTAGCTACTGGCTATTATTGAAAACTCTGAGATCAGATAATAAAGGGGGGTAGAGATTAAAATAAAATAAGATATTGCCTAGAGGGGGTCAATTTCCCTATGGTTAGTTGCAAATCCAAATCACAAACCATTGTGTTTAATTTTTCCCCCTGCCTACAGTGATCAAAATGCACACCATCTACAAGCGGACAAGAGGAATCATCACTGGCCCCTGGGCCCCCCTGCCTTAAGGCCCCACAAATATGTCTATTAAAGTCCCCTACCAGGATTATGTTACCAGGCTTGCGTGGCAGGGCCATACCATTCGTTAGAAATTAACATAGGCGAGTGACGTTACACACCTCAGGGAGAAGAGAAGTGACATTATAAAAGTTCAAAAGCATTAGACTATGGGACCCTGAGGTGAAGGTTAACGCCTGGAGACACGGATAATCCGTGTTCAATACCACAATACCACCATGTAGACTAAGGGACACATAAACTGCAAGACCCCCTTTTGGACGTCCTGCCCTTGAAGGAATAGCAGGGATGTTAAAAAGCTTAAAGTCCTCCAAAAAATAAATATTATCAATAGTCCATGTCTCTTGGAAACAGATAATGTCATATTTTTCGATGAAAGCCAACCACCCCGGATCCGAGAACTTGCTTGCCAAGCCGGCTATATTCCATGAGATGATGTTGCAGAGATTGTTACCAAGCGGATGACTGCAATGGTTCAACTGGGCCAGCTGATCCTTTAAGTCCGTTTGTAAGAGCACCGTGGATTTCCTTGGACCCGGACCACCCAGTCAATCACAGTGGTCAAGTTGTCCTAGCGGCTCAAATGAGTTGAATAAAGGGACCGGAGGCAGTTGTTGAAGCCATCCAGATGGGGCCGGGGTCACTAATTTCCTCGGATGCAATACCATAGGTGTGGGTGGGTAAAAATAACCCAAGGGCAGTGCTCTTATAGAGGAAGAAGGGCCTGTACTATTACAATGGTTGGCGGCATGGAGAATCCTTTCTGCCAAATGTGGTCTGTTGAAATTAATGATTATACAGTCACCATCACTATTCTTTTTCGAACCTCCTATCCAGGCCACCCTCCTAACCATGAGGATATCCCTTTTCACTCTAAGGCCCAAGGGTGTGTTGTTGTTAAGCCAGTAAAGGACCTTGTTCTTTAATTGGTAAAAATCCTCGATGGTGTCCTGCTTTAAGACTGGCACGTTACCTAAAACCACTACATACGGTGTTGCTTCCTAGGGTAGGTGGATGGAGTTTGGACCCTGGGGCACTCTGACCTGGTTAACGGCGGCAAAAAATGGGGTGTCCCCTTCTGCTCCCCTCCCAAGAGGAGCTGACTCCCTGCGAGGATTGGCCTCTAATCTAGATGACAACTGATGGCATGGCCTCGCCTGCGGACCACTTATGGAAGGTAGGAATTATCTGATGCTCGTAGATGGGCCAGGTAGGGAGATGGTGCTCACTGGGTGGGGGGTTTGGACAATGTGTGCTTTGCTTGAGGCGGAGGTAACAGGAGCCGATCCGGCAGATACATCGGCTGCATCACAGGAGCGGGGAATAGGGATGGATGTTTTAGGAAGTTGAGACAGATTTGAAAGATCTCTCTCTATAAGAGACACCCTTTGCTTAATTGGTTCCAACTAAAGGTCCAGGCGATCAAGAAGGGAACTCAGACCGTCCTCTAACATGATCGCCAGGTCGTCTTTCGACAGGGGTGCTGCACTCTGGATGTTTGACATTGGTGTGTCCACTTTAGATCGTTTCGCCTTAGCCCCGGTGGTGGTGTATTTGCGCTTGGCCCCAGGTCCAACCCCGCCACAAGGCTGTCCCTCCTGGACAACTACACAGGGTGCTTTGGTCTGAGCTGGTGACCTACTCCCCAATGTAGGCCCACAGTTGGCTCAACACAGTCAGGCTGCCTATCGATAGTAGTAAGGCATGGAGCAGAGGCTATCAACTAGGTTCCCTTTTCAGAGCACTGAAGCCCACTATTAGAGGCACAGGATGGGAGGTGATTCGCCGGGGACCGGGAAGGTCTGCGGGACACAAGTTCAATTTCTTTTTCAAGAACCCCCGCTGCTCTTTGTAAAAAACAGTCCATTGTGCTGGTGGTTGGCGCAGCGTGGACCACTGTCGTTTTGCGCTTACCAATTTTACCCACCCTGAGCCGTTTGAGGATGTTAGTGCAAAATTTCCCTTCGTTTCGAGCCCGTCAAGACAATGTTTGCAGTATGCACAGTATATAGCAGGTCAATGCAAAGACTAAGCAAACTTTTTTCTAGAATGGTATTACCTGTTCTTCTGTGCCTACTAGGAGGTCCCGCACTAATATAGAATGAACAGCAACCAGGATAGCGTCCCGAATAATGCAGCAATATGTATATGGACTCACCCTAAGGTAGAATTAATCCTTTACAGAGACATCAATAATATGGCCCAGCCCGGCCTCATCCGGTCTAGGACGGGCTAAGACGGGCCCGTCTTGGCCCGGTCTTGGCCCAGGCCGAGCCCGGGCACGCCCCGCGTGCGTCCCGCGCTGCGGGTCGCCTCGGTCCATTATATGGCGCTCCTGCACCCGTCTGGTCTCGTGGCCCCTCCTCTCAGGGACTCTCCTCAAAGTGAGCTATGCGGTGCGATGTACAAGGTCTTACTTTAGAATATAGTTGAATATGTAATCAACTGCCATACCATAAGAAGAATATAATGTTCAATGAAAATATAAAAACAATATATAAAACAAATCAAATACAATCATGAAGATAATGAAATGGATGGCAATTGAAAAATATCAAGCAAATAGAGGATAAGACAGCAGAAAAGGCAGAAAATGGGTAAAAGGTAACAAGAGAAAATAGATACACCTTCAAAGTCAATATCTAAAGTGTAGAGTATGTCAAAGAAAAGGAATTGCAATAACAGGAATCTCCAATCTATACTAACAGGCATATAAGAACCATTATACAATATTAAAAAAGGAAAAGAATAACAAGATTAAAGGTAAGCAGTCCCAGAGATAAGAAGTGATGGGTGACCTCGCAATATCTCTTTTAACCAACATTGGGAGCGTTTGTAAATTGTATATGTCAAGTGTATGGTTATGGCAAATTAAGTTTTACCATTGTTTAATGTTAAGATTTCCTGTGGACTTCCAGTGAGACGTAATGACTTGTAAACCTATTGCAAGCAACAAATCTACAAATTTACCATATTTCTTGTTAGTTTTCCGTAGTGTATGTACTCCACTGAGAAATATCTTGTCTAAGAAAAATGGTGCATAGATCCCAGTAACGTGTACAATTCTATCCAATACCTGAATCCAGAAATGAAAAACCATCTGACATTGAAAGAGCATATGAACATAAGTACCGGAATAAGAGTTACATCGCCAACAAGTATCTTGCCTAAAAAGTTTGCGTTTAAACATGTGAGCATGTGTATTAAATAATCTATTATAAAAATAGTATAATGTTTGAGTTAAATTAGCAGGATGGCCTGACGAGTGTATTTTGACCCATATTTTATCTCATAGAGAAAGAGGCCAGCTATATTGTAAATCAGCTACCCATAAGGTTTCCTGTTTAGTTTTAGGTCTATCCTGAGTGGGTGTAATAAGTGTTTTATAGATAAGAGAAGCAGTAGCAAGCTTATGTGGTGAGCATTGAGATATTGGCGTAACATCAGTTGTATGTGAGGGTTAAGGGAACGAGTTGAGGGCTTGCAAAAGAAGTTCATCTAATATGTTATATTGATTATGGAAGGAAGATGATAAAGTGAATAACAGAGAAAGAATTGGAAAGAAAATAATTGAATGATTTGTGATAAATTGAGAAACAGTAAGTAAACCTTTGTCAATCCATCTCTTCCAAAAAAGAGGTTTCCTTTTATAAATAAGCAATTTGTTATACCAGATGGGGAATAGGAGAAATTGTTGAAATGTGGAAGTATCAGAGATAAAAAGCAGTTTGATCAAGGAATAAGAGTGCAAAATAAGTGATGTTAATCAAAACTTAGGGGGCTGCAATATATAACTAATCTGTTTAAAGGAGAAAAGAGAGATCATAGAAGAGTCTAATGCTTACCATAATTTAGGTTCTACCGTACTAGGCTGAAAAATAAGGGATTGAATCTATTTAATACCGACGGCCTTGTGGCTAAGATAGAAATCAGGAAAGTTAACACCTCCTGCCGATTTGGGGAGTTCAACTCTATGTATTGATACTCGAGACCTTTTCCCACTGCCTAAGAATTTAGAAAAAAATATATATATAGAAATGAAATATTTCTTGGGAATCCTAATTGGCAACATTTGAAGAAATTGTATAATGGGGAGAATCATCATTTTAATGGTATCAAGGTGTCCCCGCCAAGATAAGAAGAGAGGTGACCAGCCCTGAGTGAGGTGTGTAACTCTAGCAATTATGCTGTCCAGATTGATTTTTCAGGTATCTCTGAGATTATTATTGGTAAAGATAATTCCCAAACATTTAGGGCCTGATTATAAGTTTGGCAGTCCTCCCACAGATCGCCACACCAGCACTCCGTGGGAGGACTGCCAAACCCATCTACACTCCACCCACCAGATTTGGAGTTTAATACTGGTCTAGCGAGCAGTGCTGCGGCAGTGCTGCGACAGTCCCACGGTGGCGCCTTTCAAAGGCTCATAGTAGAGCCTTAGAAAGACACCTCCATGGGACAGCCGCAGTACATTCTTGCACAGCATGGAGTGCACCATGTTGTGCAGTCCATGCTGTGCAGACCTGGGGTGCAAACATACAGGGGGACATAAAATGTGCCCCCTGCGTGCATCCCCATGCCCAGAGGCAACAGGGGGCTTATAACCTGATACAGCAGAATATGCCTTCAATTATTTAAAGAAAGACGGTAATTAAATGTTGAGTTGTGAAATGAAAGGAAGAATTTCATCGGCATATACAGTATATTTGATATGAGTACCTTTGACCTGAAAATCATGTAAGTTTTCGGAGGTTTTAAGTTGATGTAAGAAGGGTTCCAGTGCCAATATAAATATTAACGGAGATAAGGGGTGTCGATGTTGGGTACCTCTTTTGAGAGGAAAATTAGAGGATTGCGCGCCATTAACTAATACTGTGGAACGGGGTGACGAGTAAAGTAAGGAATGAGTTGGAGAAATCTGGGCCCAAAGCTATGCCATTTTAAAGTTTCCACAAGGAACTGCCATTTCACACTATCAAATGCTTTCTCTGCATCTAAAGTGAGTGCTGTAAGGGAAGACTTAAGTTTAATTGCTTTATTGATAATATTTAAAAATGTGCATGAATTGTCTGCAATGTTCCTATTTTTGACAAAGCCAGACTGTTCTTGAGAAACCAAATCCAGAAGTAAATCAATTAGCTGTAGGGCAAGCGCTTTTGCAAAGATTTTGCAATCTGTATTTATCAAAGAATTTGAGCAATAATTTTTACACATTGTCAAATCACAATCTTTTTTTGGAATAATGGATATCATGGTTTGTGTGAAAGTGCCAGTAGATGAATTAACAGAGACAATTAATAGAGAGAAAATAGTTAATAGGCTTGAAAAGCTTAGGAAATAATATGCGCGAACATTGAAGATAAAGTGCTACGGCAAAACCATCAGGCCCAGGTGCTTTGTCTTTTGGTATACTTTTAATCACTGTTTGAAGGTCGTCTATAGTCAATGTAGATTCAAGGAAGGAGGTTCAATATTAGTAGAAGAACGAGGTTTAAGGTTTGCAAAATAAGAATTTATAAGAGTTTCCTGGGTGCTGTTTTCAGGACTGAAAGTGTTTGGTAATATTTTGCAAAACATTCTGCTATCTCAGCATCTTAGAGCAATTGGGTACCCGAGGAGTTAACGATGGTCTTAATAGTATTTTTTTCCTTTCTACTTTCTAAATAATTGGCCAACAAGGCTCCTGCTTTGTTCTTACCCACATAATAATGAGCATTAACCCTGAGAAGTGTGCCACATGCTTTTTCTGTAGATAATTTATTAAACTGTATCTTTGCTGCAATCAATGCTTCTAGATCTGTCTTATTATTTTTAGATGTATAATAAACAAGTTCTAAGCGTTTAATGTTAGTTAATAGAGCCAAAGTCTCTTTTTCCTTAAGTTTTTTCCTTGATGAAACAAAACTAATTATAAACCCCCTAGCTGCAGCCTTAAAAGCATCCCATACAAAACTTAAAGATATATCACCTTTGTCATTCTGTTCGAAAAAATCCAACATGAAGAATTCAAATGGAATGAGGAAATCTTGATCACACAGGAAAGAATTATTGAATCTCCGTCTAGATTTGTAATTATGTGTATTTAGAATTTCAGCATCGGTTATAGCAGAGGCATGATCAGAAATCAAAATTGATCCTATTTCAGAATGTGTCAGATGTTAAAGCAGATTCTTGCTTAAATAAATATAATCAATTCTTCTTTTGGATTGATGGGGGGTAGTAAAAAGAATATTGTTTAAGGTCCAGGTTAGATTTTCTCCAGGAATCAGACAAGGAGTGGTGAGAAATAGTACGTTGGAAAGCTTTATGTGCTTTATGAGCTGAAAATTTAGTCGCGGAAGAGTGATCTAGAGAAAGGTCCAGTACCTAGTTACAATCTCCACCAAGTATGAAGCTCTGCGAATAGTGCTGTGTGATTTTATTAGAAATGGATGTCCAAAACTCAGGGTCTGGATGTGTTGGGCCATAGACTTTAAAAGGAGTAAAGGGAATATAATCAATATTAAGTTTAACTAGCACCCATCTGCCATCTCTATCAGATTCTTATGATACAAATGAAATATTAAGACGTTTGTGACATAGTATAATGACTCCATTTTTATGATGTATACATGGGGAAAAATATATATCACCAACCCAGCATTTCTTCAACCCTTCATATCTGTAAGATGCGTTTCCTGAAGAAATTCAAATTTGACATTTAAGATTAGACAAGTGTGACAATATTCATTGGCATTTGGCAAGGTTCTTTAGACCTTTAACATTCCAAGTAGCTACTCTCTAATTTACTGCAGGAACAGACATGACTGTAATGGATCAACATATGTGAAGGTATGTAAAGAATATATCAAAACGAGACAAAAGGAGAAGAGAAGGAAAAGAAAGGAAAGAATAAAGATAGGAACGTGGGAAAGGAAAGATGAAAATATTAATAAGAAAAACTCAAAATAGAAGCTAAAAAGGGCAATACAGGAAAGAAAAGTTCCTTAATTGCGGTTGAAAGAAGAATAACAGAACTGCACATCCCAAAGGAAGTGAGGGGGCGGAACACCTAATGAAGATGTGTCTGACTAGGCTCCGAACAGGCACGGACGTAATACAGCATATTAAAAGTTAATAAACAGAGACGGATACATGTAGGAAGGGGGGGGAGAGACATGCTGAAATGGACTACAAACTCACCATTAATGTCCAAAAGACATAATGTCAATGAAGGAAATGTATGCAAGGTAAGCACATATGGGTATGGAAACATCTGTCAAGAACCAAAACTGAATCATAAATGAAAGGGGAGATAAGGATCAACAACATTATCTCATGAAACATAACCTGCAACCTCTTCCATTATGTGCTCCAGGGAGAAAAGGAGAAGGTGACTTGGAAGGAGATTCAGTATCTTTTTTTGGACTTTTGCCTGATGTAGACTGTTTCTTTGAAATGATTCTCGTTGCAGATGTTGATGGAGATCATTTATACTCACATTCACCCTTCATAATAGCAGTCAAGTAGTCTGGACCGAGGTCCTTTTGGTGATGAGGTCTCCTAATAACAGGCTTAGGGGTAGAAAAGATGACTTAGTTAAACCTTGCAGTCTATGAGGCTTTCCCATGAAGAGAGATATTGGTGATATCACCAAAGAATATTAGACTTGATTTTATCACAGTTCCCCCTTGAAAATATGAGCTCGCCATCAGGGAAGCAATTAATAAGTCTCTTCAAATCCCTGCTACTGTAACTTTAAATTATGAATGTATTCTATAGGCAGATAGCCCTAAAAGGCTCAATATGCAGTCATAAAACCAGCTGCAAAACTCAATAAATACCTGAGTAAGCATTTACAGTTACCCACGTCTTGTTGAAGAATAACTGATAGCTTTTAACCCATTCAAAGGGTATCAATGCGTTATAACCATCCTTATTATAGGAGCTTTTGTTAAAGCCATACAACCCAGATGAGATATAGACACTGCAGAGAGTTTATCAGTTTAAAAATAAAGCAGCAGAGTCTCCTCCTGCCACTGTTGAAGCGCTGAATTTTACCTCAGGGTACAGTGTAAAACTGAAATGATGGCTGGAAGGTCTGAGGATCGTAGTCCCATATTAATAAATACGTTTTTGGTTTGAAAAATACATTACAATTACAGCGCATTGAGATATGGTTAGAAAGCACCTACTTTCCGATGCCAGGATCTGTGCTCAGCGGTGCAGCCCCCTGAGCACAGTACTCAGGCTGGAAAACTCGCGATTTAGTCCGGAGGGGGCCCCTCCTCGTACCTTGCAGGGGGGGCCCCCTCAAGTTTTGTTACGCCACTGTCTGTGCTGCATGACAGGAGCAGAGATGAAAGGACGCGGCCTCTCCATCCGGCCGTCAGAGTCACTCTAGAGCTTCTGCGGCAGGTGGCCATCTAGCGTGGCATTCGCACACGCCCTCCCTTGAGTGAGTTGTTAAGCTGAGGCCTACATTACCCATGGCTAACTCAATGTGAACGCATCTTTAACTATGGTCAACTATAACGTGAAAATCACTCTTCTCCCGATTTATGTGAATGTCAGTGCTGCTGTCTATGTATTTCCTTACTTCCAGGATATATCACCTTATGGGGCATATTACCATCCCCTATCGCCACCACAACGTCACTTTTTGTGACGTTGTGGTGGCGATAGGGTCAGCGCCCTATTACCAAGGCAGCGTTAAACCACATAACATGGCTAAAAGCCACGTTAAGTGGCTTAACGCTGCCTTGGTAATAGTGCCCCTTTCACGCTAAACTTAGCGTGAAAGGGCGTGCAGTGGAGTGTTGCGGTGGGCGTTCCACCGCAACACCCATTCACTCGACGCTGCCACCTATTATCAAGAGAAGCGATAATAGGTGGTAGCGCCGAACGCAAGACCAGGAAAATCCTGGTCTTAAGGTGGCGATACGAGGAGAAATGCTTCATTTCTCCTCGTTTTTGTTTTTCCATGTGTGCTGCCTTGTGCAGCACACATGGAAAAGCAAATGCCAAGGTTTGTTTATGTACAGGAAGGTGTCCCTTCCTGTACATAAACAAACCTTTTAAAATGCCATTTTGTAACTTACATGTGTGCTGCATGAAGCAGCACACATGTAAGTTACAAAATGGCATTTTAGGTTTGTTTAAGTACAGGAAGGGACACCTTCCTGTACATAAACAAACCTCCCTGCTTCGCAGACACCCTTGCACTCTGGTGCAAGGGTGCCTGCGTTGGCGTTAAGTCGTGAGACTTAGCGCCATCGCAGAGGAACGCCAGGCTGCACCATATCCTTGGTAATATGGTGCAGCCTTGCGTTTCCGAAGTGGCGATGAGAGGTGTTAAGCCAAGGAGGCTAACGCCTCTCACCGCCACTTCCTAGATAATATGCCCCAATGTGTTTTTAATTCCTCTGAGATATGATTCAATCGTTTATAACCGAAGGAACAAAGAGCTGGGCAATTTGCTATTCAGGAAGAGGGTAGAGAGGCCTAAAACATGCTACACTACATCGAAATTTGTGTCTATGGTATAGCTTTTAGTTATCAATGTCTAATCTTTTGTCTTTACAGTATCATCTATAAAATGCTTATCTACTAAAGAACATTACCTGTTTAATTGGACGTTCAGGGTAATTAAGTGCATTGTTAAATTATGTTAGCTAATCATCAACCCCAGCTAAAAAATAAAAATGTCTTGGATGCATGAGTCCTCTGTACTATCTATACCGTGTTATTATTCATATTGGGTAATCATTTAAAAAGATCAGCAACACTTTCTAATTGGATCTCAATAAATGTTAGCTTTCAGTATGCATTGTGCCCTCGTGGCCTAGAGGTGTCCGGGACTTCCACGATAAACAAAAACGGGGACTGGTAGGAGTGAGATAAAGCGGCAGCAGTGTCTAGTCAGAAGATAGGCCCGGGCATCAAAATAAAGGTAACCCCCATTAGCAAATCAGACAGCTAAAAAGTGGGCCACATTTGCAAAGCGGAGCAGTTTTGAACCTGCACAGGCATGCTTCGTAGGCGTTTCGTGAAGTATGCATTTGTTCTTGCTGCAGGAAACGTTTGTGGTAATATCAAGGAATTCTACAGTCACAAAAAATGAACCAATAAATCATAAAAAGGACCCACAAATAGCCACAAAACCGAGTCACTCCCTGTCTTGCCAGACTAACCCTTCTGGCACTGCCAGAATGCCACATAGGCCAGACCAACCCTGCATAATGATCTTTGCGGCAGTCGCTGTGATTTGCAAAGAACATTTTTTGGGAACCAAAAAGGGTTATTTTATTTTTAAAAAAGACATTCATTAAAGCCAAAAAAAATCCCACAGTTTTATTCCAATGTTCTCCTTGTGTTTGTACAAAGCTGTGCTCCATCAGCCCTTTCAAGCAGTTTTCTACGTTTTTATGCACATACATGCAAATAAATGAATTGGTTGAATTCTTATGTCAGGAAAACTCCCAAAATTCTTTCTTTATAATAAATTAATGAAGTTGCTTTATAAAGAAATTTAGAAAGGCATCCAAAACGCCAGCCAGCAGCTGATGTGGAAAATATTTAAATCTTAGAATTTGATAAGCGCCTCACCATTCAATATGGTGTCTCTGAGGTATGAAGAACAGAGACAAAGTGCCAGGTGTAGGAAGGGAGACGGAGGGAGCTGTATTGGGAAAGAAAGGCGATGAGTGGAAAATGCTGCGAGATAAACCTGGGGGGATATTACCAAGGAATTGCGATAATTATCGCAAAGCGCGCTTAGCGCTGTTTTTTTTATCGCCGGCTATCGCTGGATTTCATCGCGGAGATAACGCGTTATTATCAACGCTTATCTCCAAGGCGATGAAAAATCCAGCGATAGCGGCGAAACCCAGCAATAGCGCAAGAAATCCAGCGATAAATTCAACGCGCTAATGAAAAGCTTGCTAATAGGCAGGTGAGGACTTAACCTTACAATCCACCTCCCATTGACTAGAATGGTTAAGTCACGTTTTTAGCAGGTGTTAGATTCCAGCGATAATCGCGGTTAGCGCAAATTTTTTTATCGCTTCTCGGGCATTGCTAATAGGGGGAAGTTGTGTTTGTGACTGTTTTCAGTCGCTTTAAGATGGGAACGCCTACTTTGCATGTCATTAGCGATATATATCGCTGACATGCAAAGCGGCACCAAAACGGTCGCTTTCGCCATGAAGCTGTCGCTAACAGCTGTTAGCGACAGCTTGCTAATGGGGCGATAGAAATATCGCCGCTTTAGCGGCAAAAAGTGCCGCTAAAGCGGTGATAAGGCCCTTGCTAATATGCCCCTTAGTTAGAGAGGGAAGACAGCGAAGACGTCGGGCGGGATGAGTGAAAGGTGAACTCTAACGTTGCGTCATCAAGTTTACGAATCTGTTCAGTTCTGGTTCCATTTCATTGCATTATGGTACTTGAGCCACCGGGACAAATTTGGGACGCCAAATCCCAGAGTGCTTAGTGAAAATGCGGGCCACAGTCAGTTATGCGAACCTTACATATGCCAAAATTAGATCTCTGAGAGAGGAGGGAAAAAGTGAGAAGAAGGAAGTGAATTTTAGAGGAAGAAAAAAGTGAAAAAGAGCTAGATCTAGACATCTGCAGAGGTTGGACACAAAATAGCAAGTGCAAATGAGAGTTTAGGGCAAAACAGGAGATGGGAGAGGGAGTAAAAAAGTAGCAGTAAGGGTATGAGTTGTGGGGATGCAGGCATCAACAGAGACATGGAGAATAAGCCAACTACTGCATCACAATACCCCAGTACTTTCCCTTTACTACTTTCCATGTGTCTTCACCCATCCTCCAAAAGGCAGACCCATGTAGCCCACATTAAGTATCTCCCCAATGCAGTCATTCTGAATTCGAGATATTTAGTAGTGGGGTCAGTCAGATTAGGGGAGAGAGTTGGCCCTATTTGGATATATGAAAATACCTTGAGAAGCATGTTTCCTACAAACATAAACTCTATTCGTTGCTATATGTATAAATCAAGAAAGATTTTTAATGTATTTATTGTCATTCAAAACGTTTATTCTTTAAAATACTGTTTTACGAGCATTCCAAACATCAGACCTTCCACTCAACGTTTGCAAATATTGCTGTGGGAATGCCGCTTTATCAAAGCTGAACAATAAAATGATAACATATCTATGATGCAGGTACCCAATCGGAAGCATTGTAAACATTTCACCTCAATTTTTCTGTGCTTACTCTTGTAAGAGAAATATTTTCCCAGTCCCTTAAATGGGAAGACACTGTCGGGTACTGAGTACCTGCACTTCTTTCATTTGAAAGGGAGAGTACCTGCACTTCTCAGCACTGTTTCAATACATTTTATGAGAGAGTACCGGCACGTCTCAGGAGCAAACAGATACTCTGGATAGTGAGTACCAGCACTTTTCTATTTCTATTTCACGGATTTATATACCCAAGATATTACCAATCCCAAGTTAAGCAATACTGAAAGCCTGTGAGCGGTTTTATCCTTTGAGTTCTTTCTGTCACAGAAATTAGTGCACCAAATTACACACTTTCAACATACATTTCAATTCAATTTCAATTCAAATACTTTATTTCGGTCATTAGACCATAAAAGTGCAAGTGCAACAAGCTATACAGTACATTTAAAACAATCCTCAAATAAACAATCACAAACCCTACTGTCCTGATTTACAATTACAATCTCTGAACCAGCAACCCATTGAGTATACAAGAACCACAGCAACAAATGTGAAATACCCTAAAAAATATACTAATATTAGGCAAGGATAAAATTGTTACATTTCATAGTTATAAAACACTAAAAGATCACTCTATAAAACCACAGATGATAAAAATTGGTGAAAAGTAGTCCATGTCCTTTTAAAAACAATAACTAGTTATCAGCTTAGGCCTATGGGTTGGTATCCAAAAGTGACTTACGCACACACCACATGGAGAGTAGGAAGTGCGACACCGCGAATACAATAGGTGTTTGGGTGTTGTATTTCAGGAGCCTGAATGCCTCTGCACAGTGCTTGGACCCCAAGTTTCTACATAGTTGGATCAACCAATGGTGTCTGGCTTTTTTATAGCCAGGACAGAAAAAAAATACATGCAACTCTGACTCCTCTGTGTTGCTACAGGCCGGACAACCTAAAGAGAATGTGCCTGCCCATTTATTAGAAAGAGTGCACAGAGGGAGCACCCCATGCATGAATTGTAAATATAATTTCCTCGCTAGTGGGGGTTGTATGTCATCCAAGGCAGACTCTAGGATATTCTGGTCTTTAACTCTCATGAATGCAGCTGTTAATGTGCCTGTTGTTGAGCTCTCCTGAAGGTGGGCGAGTTTACCCTCCCTATGGCTCCAGACCAATTCCTTCCTGGAAGTTGTGGGACATGCTTCCTCAGGGTTGTACCATAGGCTCGCTCTACCCATATCCAAAAGTGTATCCCTAACATGAGCTAACCAATGTAGTTTCCCAGTAACCCTGCAGGCCCAAGACCTCCTTTAACTCTGGCCTATATACTGCCAATTCCAGGGTTACCCATAAGCGACACCAGACAATTATGGGTCTGAGAGCAATATCGTCTGCAATTGGTCTCACCCCCAAGTCCAGGTGGAGCGGTGTGATGGGGAAGCTGAGGGGGAGACAAAATAGCTGCCTAGCAAAAATGTTCTCGGTCTTGGTGATGTTTCTAAGAGAACAATGCCCCCAAAGTTCAGCCCCAAACATTACAGCACCCTTTGTTTGCACTTTGTAGATCTCCACAAGCGGTCCGATAGGTTTGTGGAAGGAGTTCCTAAATAGCTTGGTCAGCCCTCCTGAAGTCTGTGCTAGCTTTAGGCATGTTTTGTTGATTTATGTCCCCAGTCCATTTTTTCAGTTAGAGTGACCCCAAGATACTCGAATAAAGACACCCTCTCCAGCGGGATGCCGTGCAAGCAGGGATTTGGGCGAGTTGAACTGGCTGGGTTGAAGACCATGGGGCAGATTTATGACGACTGGCGCATCCCTGCAAATCAGCAGGGATGCGCCAGGTAAGATGTGTCACGCAAGTTTACCCTTGCGCCACCACAGATGCGCCGCATTTACAATGCGGCGCATCGTGGCGCAAGGATAAACAGATGCGTGACGCATCTCCCGTCGGAAGGGTGGCGCATTGCTGGAGTCGTGTCGCAAGCGTGACGCAACTCCAGCAATGCTCGTGGCCTGCCCATACATAACGTGGTGCGTCACGCCTTACGCCTGCTTCAAGCAGGCGCAAGGTTTTGACGCAGCGGCGTCGGAAAAGTGACTGAGTGGAATCTTGTAGATTTCACTCAGGCACTTTTCCGAGGCTTTACCTGCGCCGGAACGCCCCCCTGCGCCGGAACGCCCACATGAAACCTGACGCAGGTTTCATGTGGCGCAGGACTTTACAACGTGATGCATCTCCCTAGATGCGTCACTTTGTAAATAGGGCGCAACGTGGCGCATGGTTTACGCCGCCGCTGCGTCACAGAAGTGACGCAACGGCGGCGCAAAAGTGGCACAAGGGGCTCGTAAATCTGCCCCCATATATTTAGTCTTCTGGATGTTAATCTCCAGCCCCCTGCATTTGCAAAAGGCATCAAAGCTGTCGAGGATCCTCTGGATGCCCATGGGCGATTTTGAGAGGAAGAGAGTATCGTCGGCAAACATCATTGCCGGCACTTTGCTATTCGCGCATCAATGTCCTTCCCCGTGTTCAATGTGTCAACAAGTGCATTTGTATGTAGGCAAAACAGGGTGGGTTCGAGCACACAGCCTTGTCTTACTCCTCTGTCGATGGCTATTGGTGTGGTGAGTTTACCATGCTTACCGAACCTGATTTGGGCATAATTGCCTTCATGTAATCACCTAAGCATGTGGCAAAGATAGGTGGGGACCCCCAAATCACTTAAGACAGCCAACAATTTGTCTCTTGATACCAAATCAAACATGGTTTTTAGGTCCACAAAAATTAAATAGAGGCTGCCACACTCTAAAGTCACAGTTTTCCAGTACAAGAGTTGGAGCCTAAATATTTGGTCTATGGTGGACGTATTTTTCCTGAAACCGGCTTGGAATGGACTCAAAATTTTGTGTTTGTCCATCCAAGTCTGAAGACGGTCCAACAGTACCAGGGCAAACTTTTTCTGGCTGACGTCGATTAGGCTTATAGGTTGAAAGTTGGTGGGAAGAATTGGTGAGCCCTTTTTGTAGATCAGCAGGATTTCCGCTCCAGCCCAAGTTGCAGGGATCACCATTCCCTGCAATATAGCGATAAATAGGAGCCTCAGGAAGAAGCCCCAGATGGTTGGCTCTGTACAAAAGAGGTCCCATGGAATCTTGTCTAGCCCAGGAGCTTTGGATGGGGCTATTTTGCTTATGGCACTGGCTATTTCTGTGAGGGTTATCTCGGGGGCAGGTAAAGTATTATCTGGAGCTATAGTAGTACCCTCGACCTCCATCCTTGAGTAAAGGGCCTCAAAGTGTTTTTTCCAGACATCAGCCGCATTGTTGGGTTCTATGGCCTGCTTCCCTTCACTACGGCCTGTGTTAACTATATTCCAGAAGGCCCTCATATCGTGAGTAGATAGGTCCCTTTTCAGAGAGTCCCACTTGTCCATCTCTCATGTTTTCTTTGCTTCAGTGGTGCTATCTCTGTATAACACCCTCTTTTCTTTGATTAGGGGCCTATCCGTGGCTTTGATTGCATCTAGCAGAGCTAGCTTGGCCTTCCGACAGCTATCATTAAACCAGGAGTGCTTGACCTTTTTGTGCCCCCTTGAGCGAGTAGATGGAAAGAATATGTCACCCACAGTGGAAGTCAGCACTTCATGGGTCTCAGCAACTCGCATGAGGGAGTTGAATGCACCATCTCTAGGTATAAACTGTTTCACTGCCAGTAGGATCGGGGTGACAGATTCATATAAGGAGGCCAATCTATCATGAGATTGCTGTATAGCTGACCACCAGACTCTTCTTCTGTTGTTGGTAAATGTTAATCTGTTGTCTGGGAATGTTTTTAAGACAGAGGCTTCCTCGGAAATCAACAGTTCCACCTCCACAATCAGGGCATTATGATCACTATTGTGTCGGGACATGACAACAAAGTCAACAACCCTGTGCCACATCTTGGTATCTACCAGGATGTAATCTAGAATAGAGGATTGCCCTATTCTATTGAAGGTGTGTTTCTCTGGGGAATCCGATTTTGTTCGGTCATTGCATGCCCTTAAGGAATGCTTTAGGGTGAAAGATTTGATCTGAAGCACCAGCGGAGTCCAAGCCCTGGTTGGCAGGATAGTTGGCATGGGAATTGCCCTGTGCAGGTCTTCTTCGCTGGGGGTTCCTCCATTAAGATCGTTCAGGGGCTCGAATTGGCAGTTAAAATCACCACCGATAACCAACCAGGGATTGTTGGGGATGGTGGATATAAAAGCAGCCAGTTGGTCAAAGGTCGGTGATTCTTGGCTGTTGCTTACAGGCCTAGAGTAGACATTAACTAGGATTATACTGACCTTTGGTGTAAATGTAAGAATAATGCCATGGATGTCGTTTGAGGGGGTCCAATTGCTTAGCTATACAGCCCAAATGAGAGCCTACCCATATGCAGAGACCACCCGAAGGCCTGCCCTTACCCCTAGAGGTGGCGGCTATTCTATATGACGCAAATCCCATCTGCTGTGTGTCCTCTCTAGCTCAAGTTTCCTGGAACATGCATACATCATGTTGGTCCACAAATGTCCCCCAGTCAGGGTTGTCCAATTTGTTTCTAAGGCCCGTGGTTATCTGGGAAGGGTGTCTGAATGTCAGCATTGAGTGGCATAGTTTCCTTCAGATGGTCGCTTGCACTCTTCACCACAGGTCTTGTAAGAACACCACTGCTGTATGTGGTGGATGCTGGGGGATTTGGGTCCTCAGAGGTTTCTCGAACATAAGCCAGCACTGAGGCTTGTGGGGATCTCAAGATTGGGCTTGGTAGAGTATCATTGAGCAGCTGCCCCACATCAGTGTGCCCTGCACGAATTACATGCTTGTCCCAAACAGGTTGTGTTCTTTCAGGGTGCTTCTTCACTCCACCAGCCCCCAATCCAGATGAGGTGCTCGGGTAGTACAGCTCCCTGATTGGGATATCCCTCTTCCGGGGTTCCTTGTAACAGTTGGTTAACTGTTCTAGGTGATGCGGTTCTTTGAGTCAATCAACCTCTTCTAAGACCCCAAATCTATTGGCTATGGGTATGTTATATAGTAAGGGCCTGGGGGGGTTGGTGCCACTGTCTCGGTTGCTGGTGGTTTTGGTTCCACAGCCCCTGCCCCTGGCTCATTTGCACCCTGGTTGCTGGTACTTGACATTGAGTATAGAAATAGCCTAGCGGTAAGGACCTAATTCCTGCATCTTGCCTATACTGGTTCGAGCATAAAAGGCTATGGACAGTCATTGGGTTTTTTAAATTAATCACTATGCAGTCCCCTTGCACATCTTTCGGTCTGTTGCCCACCCAACGGACCCTGCGTGTCATGAGAATCTCACCTGCATTTTCATAAGCGAATTGCCTCTGTCTAGCTAGCCAAAACATAAATGTGTTCTTTAGTTCAAAATGGGTTTCCCTCTGCCCTGGCTTGATCTCTGGTACACCTACTAGAACAATAACATACGGGGATGATGCAGGTGGTAGGTTGATGGAGGGCAAAGCACTACTCTTGTCCCTGGCCTCTATACTAGGTTCATACCCAACCCAACCCCCTCCCTTCTGTACCTGGATCCCTGCAAGTGCATACAATTTTTCTTGGTTGCCATGTTGGGGTGTACCGGGGCTTCACTCTTGGCCGCATAGTTAGCCCTGTTGGTATCAGTGGTGGGGATACGGTTTTGGGCATATAGGGGTTCTGGCCTTTTTCCAGGTGTTGAAGTAGCAACGTCTATCTGACAGCTAGCACCAGACCCCCCCCAGTGGTCAAGACTGACCTTCCAACCCTAGTTTCAAATAATTCTGCCAACTTGTTTACACGTGCTACCAAGGAGCTAAGTTAATCTTTTACAATGGATCTGAACTGAACCTGCAAGTCCACCACCAGGTTCGTCACCCATACTGGGTAGTCCAAGGCCCCTCGTGTACTGTCTGTGAAGCCCATGTTCATGTCTGGGTCGTCCGGGCACTCTCTGTTATTGGGCGTCCCATCGTTAAGCTTCTTCCAATTGGCCCCCGCCCTAGTTGTTTGCTTGTGTTTCCCGTTTTTGGCAGGGCCTAAAACAGCACCCCCTTTACGCGGGTGGGCTTTTGGTACATCACTCGCCTTTACATAGTCAACATGCTGTGGCGTGGGAGGGTTAGTTTCCAAGACGAATGTGGTTTGGGGGAGTCCGAACCCTTTGAAGAAAAATGAAGGTCGGGGGTTAAAGACAACCGCCTTTCGGTAAGTTCAATTTAAGCCTATGGCCCTCTGTAACATCCTGTCAATTGAGGTTGGAGGCAAAGATGAGGGATGTGTCTGGGTCAGAGCTTGCTGTTTATTATGACAAGCCCCTTTCCCCATTGCTACTAGGTGCTTAGAGTTGTCTGTGATCAATGTAACTGCACAGTGCTAACCAACCGAGATGCAACCCGTGCTATCGCCCTCCCCTGCTGATAGAGCCGGACAAGATCCTTGACACTTACAGTTCACTTTACTTGGTGTACCAAATGATAACATAAAAGGAAGCACTATACCTTACTTGTCCTTGCCCAGCCCCCGTAGCTAGCGGCTCTTCAGAAGTCAGATGTCAGGGGGGTGGCCCAGCCCTGCCTCTTCCGGGCAATGACGGGCAAGGACGGGCCCACCCTTGGCCAGCGCGCGTCCCTCACTGTGAGAGACTGCAGCGGAATTTAGTGAGCGGAGGCCCCTCCCTCTCCCAGCTGCAGGTGTGAGGCTGGGGGACCGAGTCTCTCCCCAGCTGTCGGTAGAAGGCATGTTCGTTGCGGGCTGACAAAGCCTGTTTGCACATCCCGCGCTGTGGGAAACTTCGGCGGAATTTAGTGAGGGGAGGCCCCTCCCTCTCCCAGGTGCATGTGTGAGGCAGGCTGGGGGACCAAGTCCCACCCCAGCTGTCGGTCGAAGGCAAGTTCGTTGTGGGATGACAAAACCCGTTTGCACGTCCCGTGCTGCAGGAGACTGCCGCGGAATTAAGTGAGGGGAGGCCCCTCCCTCTCCCAGGTGCAGGTGTGAGGCAGGCTGGGGGACCGAGTCCCACCCCAGCTGTCGTTGCGTGCTGACAAAGCCGTTTGCACATCCCCATACATTTCATAATTGGTCCATTAGTCCTCTTGGAGTGGTGATCCCTCTCATATTTTATTTCATTAATTCACAACGTGTAAATATCACAGAAAGTTGCCTCAAATTACATTCATAATGGTACTTGCTTACAAAAATTCATTGATTTAATTAATTTCATCAGGAGCCATATAATAGCAATAATACACTATAATACATGGGGTTCAGTAATCCCTGTATAAATGTCAGTCTCTAATTTCTTTATAATCGGTGACTTGTGATGTACCCAGTTGCCAATTATAAAGAAAAGGCATCAGAACTGGACTATTATAAGCAATTATACTTAGGTCCTGACCTGCTGCCAGAGCCCGCAGCCTAGTTGAAAGGCAGGTCAGGTCACAGAGCATAACTTAAACAGCAGTTTAAAGCAATGAAAACAGAACTTTGAGCTTGTGTCTTCTGCTCTAATTTAATAGCTTACAATGACAAGCGAAGGGAATATGTTTATTGTTTGCAGTCCTTAGATGGAGAAAATATTGAATCTTTCTGCATGTTTCTACATATTCCAAGCTACTACAGCTTTTTTTTAAACTGACTTGTATTAAACTGTTTCTAATTTCTGTTTGCAACAAACATCTAACAGTTTTTTGATGCGTTTAATTTTGCACTATAGGTTTTATTTTTATTCTTCATGTTTCCAAACATAATCGCTCTTTCATATGAAAGTGCTATGCACCAAGGTTTTAAGTGGTTTGTAGAAAAGATGTTGGTGTGACCATGTATTATATGACATTAAGTACAACCTGGCTTACGTGATAAGGATACTGCAAGTCACCTCAGAATTCCATAACCTTATACAGGCACTCATCCTTCTGCCTCAGTCTTCTTTATGGTTATGGAACTCCTCAGTAACTTGCAATCCTTATAATGTATGACATGTGGTACTTTATCCCTTATATCACCGTGCCGATATCAGAGAATAAAAGGATAAAATGGGGAAGAGTGGTGAAGGCTCGCTGACCTACTATTAGGGCTGCCAACTTTTCCCCTAAAAATACCACCAATTTGCTCATATATTAAGAATCTGCAAGGTCTGAGCATGACACTTACAAAGAACTTTGGGGCATAATAGCAAGACCCACGTTAAAATTATCGCCGTTTTAGCATATTTTAATATTGCATTTATTTTTAACACAGCCATTCTGTCTTTATTTGCTTTAATTATCAATCATGACTCAGTGAGGCAGCTCTAGAACATGTTTTAAAGTGCCTTCATCTTATAGGCAACCGTTTTAATTATTTACTGATGATACCAGCTTTAAGACTTTCCTAATATTTGTATAAGATGGGTCATTAAAATACTGGTCAGGTGAGTAAAAAATCAGCCCGGTGGCAACCTAAACCTGGTTTTGAGATCCCTACGTATTAGCAATTTCGGTTTTCAAATTATATAGGTAACCGTGGTAAGATTTAAAAATGAGAAAAGGCAATAAGTACTCAGTTATTATTTAATCTTACAATACAACTTGGCATATATCGAAAATTCTAACCAAAAATAAAAAAATTCTTCAGACAAAAAATTGAACCCAGTGTGGCCTACCCCAAATTCAGGATGGTAGCATTTCATTCAACCTTTCCATCTTGAGTGAAATGCACCATCCTTGAATTCAAATTTATAGTCTGTGCACTTTCCCGTGTAATTTTCTTCCTGGGAGTGTAGAGCAACATTATTCCAAAATTGTGATATCTGGTTCTACCTAGAAACACAAGTGCCATCTGTGCTTTCACTGCTCTCACGTTCTCAATGCAAGTCTTTTAAACATAAGAATGTTTCTATGGAAAAATTTGCGAAAGGGATGCATCTTCATTCATGAATATAATGTAATTTAGTTTATACAACAGTATTACACAAACGAATTTGTCCTCGCAGAAAATTACAGATACGTTTTATATTTTCACTTTGCTCATGGTGAAAGTGACAGAATTAATCACAGATAGGTTTCATATCTTCGCAATAGTCCTGGTAAATTAAACAACAATTATTGATAGTAAAAAGTAATTTGTCAGCTAAGTCAAAGCAAGCATCGGATTCTTGTCCTCCAATAAATTAACTACTTTGTACTGCTAAGCTGCGCTCTTTTGCGTCATTGCAAACATATAGCTTTCACTGTAAGAGATTTAGGGACACATGCATCAAACGGGCCGATTCGAAGAATTGGCCCCTTTGTGACTGGTAAATAGCCTTTTGGGATGCATCAACCCCAAAGGCATTCGCACAATAGGTAATCGCAATGTTTGCGATTACCTATTTTGCGAATGCAGTTAGGGAATCGCAATTTGCGATTCCCTAAATGCAATGCAAGAAGCATTCTCAGAATGCGACTTTGCATTAAGGAATCGCTAATTACCATCAACTTCAAGTTGATGGTAATTTGCAATTCCTTAGAAAAATGGACAAAATTGAATTTTTCTAAGCGCCATGTGTCGCATACACATGCCCTTAGGGCATGTGTGTGCACCACATGTGCACAAATACCATTTTTGGGGGTGCATCAGGGTGGCCTTTTGGCCCCCTTGAACCCTTGAATTGCATTCGCAATTTGCGATTACCTATTTGGTAATCGCAAATTGCAAATGCTGCTTTCCCATTCATTCCAATAGGCCTCTAGCCCCATAGGAAAGAATGGGAAAGCATTCCCTAAGAGCGATGTCCAAAAATGGACAAAATTGAATTTTTCTAAGTGCCATGTGTCGCATACACATGCCCTTAGGGCATGTGTGTGTGCCACATGTGCACAAATACCATTTCTGGGGGTGCATCTGGGTGGCCTTTTGGCCCCCTTGCACCCTTGAATTGCATTTGCAATTTGCGATTACCTATTTGGTAATCGCAAATTGCGAATGCTGCTTTCCCATTCATTCCTATAGGAATGAATGGGAAAGTATTCCCTAATAGCGAATCGCAATTTGCGTTTCGCTCATAGGGAATGTGTAGGAATCGCTATTTTTTCTGCGAAACCTACATGCATAAGGAATTGCGATTCCTTAATTGCGATTCCTTAATAATCGCTATTAAGGAATCGCAATTCCTTTGCTTGATGCATGTGCCCCTTGGGGGCTTATTTACAAGAAACTGACGCATCGATGCGTTAAAGCAGCAATGCGCTAGTTTCCTCGCGCCTGAGAGTGAAACCCTTGTGACACCATGGATGCGCCGTATTTACAATATGGCGCACCATGGCGCAAGGATTGGCAGATGCGTCAGAAATTCTGACGTATCTGTCGGCGTAAAACCCACGCATTGCTGTAGTTGAGTCATAAGCCTGATGGAACTCCAGCATGCATGGGGGAGGCCTATTCTCATTGCACTGCGTCACTCCTAATGCCAGCTCCAAGCAGGTGTAAGGTTCTGACGCAGTGGCATCCTTGAAGTGGCGCAGTGAAATCTTGTAGATTTCACTGCATTACTTCTACGAGGCTTTCTGGCCTGGGAACGTCCACCCTGCATACATTATACCTGACGCAGGTATAATGTGGCACTTTTTATGTATAGTCATATAAATAAACACACTGTTCTGGGCAGGTCCATTTTGACTTTGCACATTCGAAGTACTCCAGGTAATAAAATTGAACACGCTGAAAATTACTTCATAATGTAATATAAGTATTTTAAGGTTTAGGGCCTGATTCTGAGTTTCGGTGGTCCTGGAGGGGGTGGCACGCCACTGCTCGGCTCCATGATCGCCGAAACTCACCACTACCTGACCACCAGATTACAAGTAATTTTGTGGTCTGGTGGGCAGGTAGCTCATTGTGAGCCTTAAACAGCACCGCCGTAGGACTGCCAGCGCACATTCCTGCACGGGAAGGAATGCACCATGTTGTGCATTCCTTCCTGTGCAGGAACTAGGGGGCAAATCTGCAGGGGGGCACAACATGTGTCAGAAACTCCATGAGACCGCTGGCGGTGAGGAAAGTCGTAATGCTTGGCGGTGCCTCAGGGTACCACCAAGAATATTGCAGCCCTCAGATGGCCACGGGACCATCAGGGAATGTGGTTCCCTGCCGGTTGTGGTGGAGCAATAGCGGTCCGACTGCCAAAGTCCTAATAGGCTGATCGCACTGCTGGTGTGTCGGTGCCACCGCCATGCCTCCGTGAGTCCGGCTGTCCTCTGACCGCCATACTCGTAATTAGGGCCCAAGTCAAATCTAACATCGAAGCCTTGTTCTTTTACACCATATTATTGTAGCCTTATCGCAGTCAGAAACACGATCGGGTCACTTGGACATGTGCATGTCTTCAATGGCTACAAATATGGGAGTCATGTCTGAATTGAAGGTTTGAATTGCAACTAACCCAGAAACAAAGATGTGCACACCATCAGAGGGACAAGTAAAGTTGTAATGAAACACTACTATTAGCGCCAGCATAGGAGTACTGCGCAAGTAATCAAGAAAACTTCTGCTGAAGAATTGTACCACCAGCCACTCAACCACCATCATCAGAACCTTTCTGCCCACCCCAATATCATGAATTATTGGGCCTGGTGTGTTAACTGGCTTAACAATGTCACTGCCTACATGAATCCCAAAATACCATTAGAAATGTAAACTGGTGCTACCTCTATATTGCATGCTGAAAAATGTCAATAAAAATAATTAAAAAGGAAATGTAGACAGGTGCTTTGTGATCCACAATTCATATTCTGAACAGTGTTAGTCTTTGAAAGTTGTAAGGTGAAGGGCATATTAAAGAAGCATTCCCATCCACCTTCGACCTGCAGGTTAAGGGGCAAATGCATTGTGACCCCCACTCCACACCTGTGGTTGCATTAAATGCTTACTGATTGCTGAGGAGATGCAGTAACCATTCACAAATTGGAATCTAAACTTGAACAACTTGTACTGCAAATACTGCTGGCAGTGATGGGAGCAGACAGGGGGTCACATAGATTCCTCTTTGCCCCCGTTATATCCCATTCTTAATGCATCAGTTTGTGTGAGACATCTCACTTCATTCCCTTTATGTGACAGAAGTTGCAATGCCAGCAGGTTGGGAAAGAGAATGCTGAGATGGAGACCTGCTGCCCTTTGCATTTGCTGTTGGAGACAATGAATAGCTCTAGCAGGAACGATTGCAATGCTTTTTAGAGAAAAGCAACTTACTATTTGTCGCCTCTAGCGGAAGAAAAATCAAGCTCGCTTAGGCTGTACAATCAATTACTATTGAACCTGAGGGGAATTAGTGTCTCTTAACTCAAAGAAGGGGGCCTCACTGAACGCCAAGTCACAGCACAGGAATTTAGGGGCATATTAGCAAGACCGGCGATAAAATTATCGCCGTTTTAGCGGCAGGAAACTGCCGCTAAAGCGGCGATAATGGGCTTGCTAATATGCGTTATAAAATTCAATAGAAGCCCAGGTTAGATGTGCAGGACATCTAACCTGGGCTTCTATTGGAATTCTATAACGCATATTAGCAAGCCCATTATCGCCGTTTTAGCGGCAGTTTTCTGCCGCTAAACGGCGATAATTTTATCGTTGGTCTTGCTAATATGCCCCTCAGTTCCCTTGGTTCCCTTTTTAGGTCTCGCCTACGCAGCGCGCATGCGCTGCCTAGGCAAAAGACCTTTGCTATCGCCCTGGCTTTTCAGCCAAAACGTGCACGCGTTCCATTGCCTTCAATGGCAACGCGTGCACGTTAACATTCACTTGCGGGAGCGAGCGCCACCATATGGTAGCAATTATCGCTCCCGCAAGTGAATCGCGCAACCCCCTCCTCCCCCTGCTGAGCCCTGCTGCCGGCAGCCTGCCACGCCAAAGTAAGGCTCTCACTCCCCGCGCGTTACGAACCAAAGAGAAGTGCTTACTGCTTTGTAAGAGGGCAGTGTTTACAACGGCCTGATTGTCCCGCCCGTCTGTCTGTTTCTATCCCCACAGTGTACCGGTGCCATGGCCTCCCTGCCGCATTCTAGGGCTCCAGATCCAGACTCCCGCCTTGAAACCTGTTGCCCTCCCCCGTGCCGGAAACCGCGACTGCAGCGTGGTGCGGCGGAGTCCCAGCATCGGGTAGGAAGAGGGTAGCTGTGCATTTACACCCCCATAACAGCAGTTTGACACTGCTCCTAAGCTGTTATGAACTGTACTTGTTTTTGGGGGTGCGGGGAAAGTTGGGGATTGGAGAGAGGAAGGAGTAGGCCTCCATGGCGAGCTTATGCTCAATATGTGGGAGGTCACTATTCTAGTTACCACATGATCTCTTCAGTCATGTTAACGAAAAATCTTGATTTTTTTTTTCCATAGCGCCTAATGTTACATACAGGCTTAACGTTTCTAAGTGCTGTGCCTAATTGCCGTTAAAGCACTTTACTGTAAATTTAGCAGTTGAAGCTGGCGTTGAGCGTATTTTAAGGGCTCCCAAATGGGCGACATCTGGAAACTGTAAAACTGAGGAAGGCACTCGAACACCAGCTTTAACAAGTGGGAATGGCGGGGTTAGAACCTAGGTCTGCGCCCCAGGGTCTACAACATGGCTGCAGCTGTTGCTGGGGGGTGTCTTCCTGCAATTGTGTATCAAAATCCCTGTGTACATTCCCCTTCAATATCCCCACAAGTAGAGTTTTTTTTATCTGCATAGTTCTGTGTCTGCGCTTGAAAAGAGCGACGGCCTCTCGCGGCAGAATGCGCGCACACGCTCTGCTGTATAAAGCGACACTTATTTTGCTGCACAAGCAATCACTTGGAACATAATGCAAAGTGGCTTCAACGTGTCGAAGCCTGTTAATACAGCGAGACAGCACACTTCCCCACTATATTCAGAAACACCGATTTAGTGCATTTCTTAGGGAAACATCTTCACACAATCTCCTTGAGTTGGCACCGCTTTTTTCTTTAAATCTCAAAGTAGCAGAGCTATAAGAGAGTCTAGAACAAAATACTGACAAGGGCTATTTATTACTACAGTGCCAGGACGGCTGCTCCTAGTGCTTTCATCAGTTTTAAATGCAGAGCAGTTTTAGGAGAGTCACGAAATAAGGGTGAGCTCAATTTCGGAAATGTGCACGAAAAACCGGAGTCATTTATCTTTGACTGCATTGCTCGGTCAGGTGCTCGGGGAAGTGTTGGTTTGCATGCGAGATGTGGGAGGAATGGGTTGGAGCTCGAAGACTGCATGGGGATACCACACTTTTTGCACTCTAGCGCCGCGTTCTCTTCTCTGCGCTGTCATTAAAGCTGGCCCAGTAAACCTTCATTTGAACTTTTTTTTAATACAATTTACAAAGCATCTTGTATTCTGCAAACCGAGACATCTTGATAGTGTATTGTAATAGGACATATATTTAGTTTTAAGGATTTTATTGTCATGGCTGAGACTAGCTCCATTCCAATTCCATGCCCTGAGCAAGGTTAAAGACGAAAAGGGCGACTGGGCCTTTTCAATTTCTATGTTTTCACTTCTTTCAAGCATGCAAAAAAACAGTGTTTGACTTTTTAGAATACAACTGCTTCTAATATTGTTGCTGTGACATTCACCCCACCATGTGCGTGGAAACAGTTTTGTCACCTTGGAACGTTTCGAAGTTTATGGTGCGATTATGAAGGCACATTGGAGTCCAGTATATATATTCTATAAGTAAGCTTTACATCTGCACAAACAAGTGTGCAGCGTCTACCATAGCACAGTCGCCAAGATGTGGAAGAACTTTGGCAGAATAAAAAACATTTTACACACTGATGGTGAAATGTCCCTTTTCATGAGGAATGCATTTATTAATTACCGTAGTTTATATTTGATTGTGGATCACGTAAACCATTTAAATGTAGAGCCCTTTCTTGAAGGTCTTCAAATTGTAATTTAAATAAAATATGGTACCTGACATCTTTAGGTCTCGTCCTGCACCAGCGCTTGCGCTGGTCTGGCCGAGAGTTTTAGTAAGCGGGTTTTGGAAGTGCAAACCCACTGGCTTTCGGCTGGCGACCAGCTTGCGTTCACGATGGCGTGCACGCGCGCAGCTGAGCTGCCATCTGGGTTTCCTATCTCTTCCTCATTTCCTCGTCATGGGTCATTAACTCTCTGGACTCTGATGTTTCAATCGCAGCAGCAGCTCACATTACCAACTGACGGCCCTGGACTACAGTCACATGAAAAACAACAGCGATTAGCATTGAAATGCAAGCTTTTTTTGTTTAGTTAGAAATATTGCTTCAGTGGGTTGATTTCACCTTATATCGCTATTTGTTTTATATTGGGAGTCACAGCCTAATTACCAGTATTTTTGTCTCACTCTGTTTTTTTATATTTATTCGCGCAAAGCACAAAGCTATATTTAAGGTTACTTTTTCCGCGTCACTTCTTCACTCTATTTAAACTCCACACCCCCACTCTTATTGTCTCTCTCCTTCTCTCTCTCTCTCCCTCTCTAATTCTCTCTCTACTTAATTAACTCTCCCCTCTCTATCTTTTTTAGCCTTTCATTCTCTCTCACCCCTTTATCTGTTTCTCTTTAAAACTCCTTCATTCACTCTCTCCCCTTCTTTCTCTTTCTCTATCCCGCTCCACTCTTTATTCTATGTACACCCTTTCTCTCTCTTTCTCTCTCACCACCCTCTCTAATTGGGCATTATATCTTCACTCTATCTCTCACTCGGCACCACCACAGCATCACTCAGCGCCACCACAGCATCACTCAGCGCCACCACAGCATCACTCAGCGCCACCACAGCCTCACTCAGCGCCACCACAGCATCACTCAGCGCCGCCACAGCATCACTCAGCGCCGCCACAGCATCGCTCAGCGCCGCCACAACATCGCTCAGCGCCGCAACAGCATCGCTCAGCGCCACCACAGCATCACTCAGCGCCAAGACAATATCACTCAGCACCACCACAGCATCACTCAGCGCCAAGACAATATCACTCAGCACCACCACAGCATCACTCAGCACCACAGCAGTATCACTCAGCACCACAGCAGTATCACTCAGCACCACAGCAGTATCACTCAGCAAGACCTGAGTATCATTCAGCATCACCTCAGCATCGTCTCCGCAACAGTCACCACCACCACCACTACCACCTCAGCATCACTCAGCACCACCTCAGCCTGCTCTCGGAATCTGGCATCTGTTGATTCTCCCCTAGTGTCTGGCCACTGCTAGTGTTATAATACAGGTACTAGTTCCCAACCTTCACCCTCCGATTGTTTATGCCCCCTCAAAAAAAAGCTTTAACAAACAACCATTGCAATAGGCAGAAACAAGTTGCCAGCATTGCAAGAACAAAAGAAAACTGAGGACATTTTTTATTGTAAATACTTTTTTTAATATGGCCGTTCAGTTTTACATAATGCCTTCTTGGTCATATATAAAGTAACAAAAATGCTTCTGACACTTTTTATTATAACTTTTCAGCATGCTGCACAGCAGCCACACTTCTCTACAGCACAGCTTGAAGACATTGGCAAAGTCAATAGCTCTGGATAAACACTTAGAAGGCCCCAAAGGCGAGACCTATTGGCTATGCCAATGCTTGTTAATTAGTTTGTTTGATTTAGTGCGTTTTTTTGCACGTGGCTTTCTTGCACGATGGCGAGGTAGTTTGTGCATGCACTGACAGTATCTTCTTTGATATCGGCATGCTTTGATTACTTCAAGGACAATACTTATCATTATACACAGTTCCCCGAAAAAAACATGATTTTATTTCTAGAGTGTGCGTCCCATTATGGTATGTGTTTTAAACACAATGCTTTAGAAGTTTAAAACGTTATTTACCTCCTTCATTTTTTATAGTTTTGGTGACCCGGGTTCTGCTTTGTCCTGAGGAGGCCTTAAATGTTAGGCCGAAATGAGCCGACCCCTGTTTTCCAGGATCAGCGCCAATCGTTCAGGAAACATTTATGTACTTCATTGAGTTTTGTGACCACAGAGACATTATTTGAGGCAACTTTTTGAGCCATTTACTAGACGGTCATAAATCTCTTTGGTGTTGATACCTGATGGCGGAATTGTTGTAATGAGGGTAGATAATCAGCTTTTGCAGTAACTTGTATTCACCTAGTTTTTGTGCTAATGTGATGTTTTTCCTGTGTTGTGTTAATGTTGACTATATATATGATGGTGTTTTTTAAGTTAAATATTTGTGAAAAGATTGTGAGAATTGAAAGTTACACCATAAAAATACATAATAAAGAAACAACGGTGCTGTGACTTGGTTTCCAGTAAGGCCCTCTTCTTTGAGTTAAGAGACACTAATTCTACTCAGCTTCAATAGTAATTGATTGTACACCCTAAGCGAGCTTGATTTTTCTACCACTAGAGGCGACAAATAGTAAGTCGTTTTTCTCTAAAAAGCATTGCAATCATTCCTGCTAGAGCTGTTCTTTTGGTTTCTTGTAAATTCAAAATGGTGTAGCCTAAGCTCTAGAAGGTTATATGGGCTCCCTCCCTCTTTTGTTGCTGGTTGGACACAATGAGGCACTCTGCTAATTCCTGCCATATTAGTGGGGCAAGCCTTATGTACCTTGCTGTGCACAGCCATTCGCTCTGCACCCAGTTACTACATCGGATGTAGGGAAGAAGGCTGACATTCCAGCAGTGCTGTGCTAGGTAAAGTCAGTGCAGCCAGAAGGCCAAGTGATACACATGTCCAACAATTCTGTCCAAATAGAAAGGATCGAAAAAGTAAGCCGACATACCTTTAGCTAGTCACAAATAGAGGTATGTCTAAGGCTCTGCAAGCTAGCATAGTCTTGCCTTTCCACAGCTGTGGCTAGCTCAATGATTACCATGTAAGGGGAGCTAGCTGGTGGAAGCAGGGTACAATAAGCTTAATGCAAACATTTCTAAAAATGGAAAAAAGAATAGAAAAAGTGCTCTTTTACAGGAGGCCTCATTCGTTCTGTGGGGAATTCTACCTATGTAGAGTAAAAGCCCTGGGACATGTCAGATATCCCATTCCCAATAGTACGCTTGAAAACTTGTTCTTGGAATAGCTTTCCAAGGATACTAGTGGAAATGATTTTAAATAGAATTCTTTTTTAAAGCGCAGTCAGGCGGAGTTGTGTATCTTCAACAGTATGTTTGTTTTTTGCCCTTAATAGGATCCTGTTTCTTAGAAGCCCCTCACACCTCTCAGTTATGAAACATCTATATCGCCTACGCCCCAAGTTCTCCATTAGAGATACATGTTCTCATGCTAAATACCCCTGTCTCTCCATACCAAATAGATTATGTACTTTGCATCTAGGACAGTATCACAACAATGCTCCTGTTTCAAACAAGGCTGCTTTCCTACTATCTACTTCATTTACATGTTTGATGCATGGCTTGTATAATTTGTTCCGTGATCAGTTTCACATGTCTTTTGGTTATCTATGCTGGACATGTAAGTCTATATGTTAGCAATGCGTTGCAGCAAAATGCAGTGATTCAGTGCCTGTCCTCCCTAATGCCACTTTACATGCACTTGAGCTACAGATTCTCTTGGCTGTAGAATGAGTGCTCTCATCTCTTACTACTCGTTTGGAAGCAATTGGGCATGAATTGATTGCCTTCAAGCAGGTGCAGGTCGCATCGGAGTCAGTAACTCATCTGGCTTCTAGTGCATCAAGGGGCAAGGCGACTTGGTAGTGTAATTCTTCTAATAGAGCAGGGGCTATGACATTAACAAAGTCTTCAATGACCAGACCCGGCACTAATCCTATTATTTCAAACCCTGAGCGGACATGCCCTGATCTCCCTCCATTGCCTCCCCACCCCCCAACCCCCTGGTCAGGAGAATCTTTCCGTCATACTGAGGGGACTAATCCCTCTGGAGCCACTATCTTAGAAAAGTACGGCACAGTGAATCACCTCAAAGCCATAGATAACCTATGGTGAACCTCCCGCCGGCATCATGTTCAATGTGGGGATCTTAACTAGAGTCCCTCACCTGCATATAGACCAGAGGGAATCGCATGAAGAGCACTACAATAAAACACTGGACTGGCTTGTACAGCACAGGTATTTCCCCCTATCTCTGGCAAGCAATATACTACTGAATCGCATGGTGGGCTAGATTGGGCCAGGGAAGGTGGACCACTGTGGTGACTGCGTTATTGTTAATTTTAGATCTCCATTACTGGTGCAGAACCTGCCTACTGGATATTTAAGCTAATCGATAGCTAGGAGCAACATTGAACTATTGCCTTTAGGTTACTTTTATAAGACAAGTGCACAACCTCAGACGGCCATTAAGGGCTTGCAATCCGCCTGCTTCTGCTTGTGCTAACCCTATGCGTAATGTTGATGCTTTTACAAAGCCAATTTCAAATCGATATGGCATTTTAACAGTTGTAGATTGACTTGCCAATGCCACCCATTCCGTATCCCCCACTGCTAGTTTAATGGGGATTGGTACTATGGGCATCAATTCAGGGAGCCATGAGGGGGGTAGCAGCTGATTACTCCAATCCATAGTGATTATACACAATGGCAAGACATTACTAATTGGTTTCAGATCAAATGCTGGGTCACCACTAGCCAAGGTTTGACCAAGTTGGGGATCCCTGTCACTGATCTCTTGCCACTTTATGGCAAAAGCGGCCCTAGTCCAATCCTAACAGGGGCGGATCAGCAGATTGAATGTAAATTACATAATCAAATATTACTAGCGGAACCTAGTGTCTGCCCTGCAAACATTACATTACCTAGAGAAAACAGGGTTAGCACTACCTCCCCCCAGATATCTGTAGTGAAGAGTAATGGTCTAACCACCCACACTTTTGATGATGGAGTACTTGTTTCCATCGTATTAGTACCACCAATTTAAGCTGGTTTCATGGAATGTAGCAGGCTTAGCTTCCAAATTAACTAGCCCAGAATGGTGTCAATTTATTGACCAGGACGATTTTTGTCTTTTTCAAGAAACTTGGTCATTAAAGCTCCTCTTCCATGCAGGTTATATAAACTTTAGTCAGGAAGCTGCAACTAGGTAGGTTTTCGGGGATTACGAGTCTAGCTTAGAACCACTCTAGCATGCATGATCAAGAAGATTTAGATGGGCTCCCCAGATATATTATGTATCAGCCTGACTGTCTCCCCAATTGTAGTCTACTATATATATAAAGTATACAGCAGATCTGCGGGGAATAAAACTGAGTTCCTGGTTATAGATCTTCTATATACACATCTAGCTGCACTACCTGTTACGGTCAGAAAATTTGTGGGGGGCGACTTTAATAGCCAATTTGAACGATCGGACGCAGATAGTGAGGCCCTTACAGTAGAAGAGGACAATGTATGGTCAATTTCGCGGTTAATAATCCCCAATTATGAAATATACACCCCTGGCATTCCTAATAGATGCACTTACTCTCAACCAGGGACTCCTTCCCTGTAACGGTAGATCAACTTCCGACAAAAATCGTAACCATACATTAAACCTCATACACAACACTAGTGTAATCGACTGTATATTGTTGGATGTAAGGCTATGGCCATGTATGATTGACATGACAATAACACTTCGCCATGATAGTGATCAGAATGCCCTTGTTCTTGCCCTTGGGATATTAATTCACATAATATATAATAACCTCGTTGAGTCATTCGATAGAAAGCTTAGAACGACTAATAATAGGTGCAGAGTTAAATGGAGCAATATGAATCCCTCCAAGGAGTCTGTAGGGGGGATTTACAGGAATGTAGCCGATGGCATTGAGGGATTGTTATCGCTAGAACTGTATGGGAACTACAAGAGTCTCTGGGAGGGGTCTGTACTGTACATAATCAGATGTTTCAAAAGTTAAGGAATGATTTTTTCATTAAGACCAAGCGGGTAGTAGAGAGGAAGAGCTCTCCCTATTGGTTTTATAAACAGTGCAGAGGCGCTAGGATAGCACAGACTGATGCAATAAAGAAGCAAGACAGATAGCATATTAAGTCACCAGGAGGGCTTATATCATTATTGAGGCAAATCAATCAATCAATCAATCACAGAATTTGTAGAGCGCACTACTTACCCGCGAGGGTCTCAAGGCGCTGGGGAGAGGGAAGGGGGGGGGGTGCTGCTACTGGTCGAACAGCCAGGTCTTGAGTAGCCTCCTGAAGGTCAGCAGGTCTTGGGTCTGCCGTAGGCTTAGTGGAAGGGTGTTCCAGGTCTTGGCGGCGAGGTGTGAGAAGGATCTGCCGCCGGTGGTTGTTCTTCGAATGCGAGGGACGCTGGCGAGGGAGAGGTCGGCGGAGCGGAGCTGGCGGTTGGGGACGTAGAGGAAGAGTCGTCTGTTGAGGTAGGCTGGGCCAGTTTTGTGGAGTGCCTTGTGTGCGTGGATGAGGAGTTTGAAGGTGATCCTCCTGTCGACGGGGAGCCAGTGCAGGTTCCTCAAGTGGGGGGTGATGTGGCTGTGGCGTGGTACGTCGAGGATCAGGCGTGCGGAGGCGTTTTGTATGCGTTGCAGTCGCTTGATGAGCTTGGCCGGGGCTCCCGCGTAGAGGGCGTTCCCATAGTCAAGTCTGCTACTGACGAGGGCCTGGGTGACTGTTCTTCTTGTGTCTGTCGGGATCCACCTGTAGATCTTGCGAAGCATGCGGAGGGTGTTGAAGCAGGAGGAGGAGACTGCGTTGACTTGCTTGGCCATGGAGAGCGTTGAGTCGAGGATGACTCCCAGGTTGCGTGCGTGGTCGGTGGGTGTCGGGGGTGCTCCCAGCGTCATTGGCCACCAGGAGTCGTCCCAGGCTGAGGGGTTGGAGCCGAGGATGAGGACCTCCATTTTGTCCGTGTTCAGCTTTAGTCGGCTGATCTTCATCCAATCGGCGACGGCCTTCATTCCTTCATGGAGATTGGCTTTGGCGGCGAGGGGGTCCTTGGTGAGGGAGAGGATCAGTTGAGTGTCGTCGGCGTAGGAGATAATGTTGAGGTCGTGCTGTCTGGCGATGCGTGCGAGCGGGGCCATGTAGATGTTGAACAGTGTTGGGCTGAGGGACGATCCCTGGGGTACGCCGCAGATGATCTCAGAGGCTTCGGATCGGAAAGGTGGGAGGCTGACTCTCTGGGTTCTGCCGTCGAGGAAGGAGGTGGTCCATTCCAGGGCCTTGTCTCGGATCCCTGCGTCGTGGAGGCGTGCGCGTAGAGTGCGGTGGCAGACAGTGTCGAAGGCGGCGGAGAGGTCCAGCAGGATGAGGGCTGCGGTCTCACCATTGTCCAGCAGGATCCTGATGTCGTCGGTGGCGGCGATGAGGGCAGTCTCAGTGCTGTGGTTGCTGCGGAACCCTGATTGGGATGGGTCCAGGATGCTGTTTTCTTCGAGGTATCGGGTTAGCTGTTTGTTGACGATCTTCTCGATGACCTTGGCTGGGAACGGAAGCAGAGAGATGGGCCGGAAGTTCTTGAGGTCTCTCGGGTCCGCCTTGGGTTTTCTGAGTAGGGCGTTGATCTCTGCGTGTTTCCAGCTCTCTGGGAAGGTCGCGGTCTCGAAGGAGAGATTGATGATGTTGCACAGGTGGGGTGCGATGGAGCTGCTGGCTTTGTTGAAGATGTGGTGCGGGAAAGGGTCTGACGGGGAGCCGGAGTGTATTGTGCTCATGGTCTTGATGGTGTCCTCGATGTCCACGCTGGCCCAGGCTGGCAGGGGGTCGTGGTCGATGGTGTGTGGCGGGTCTGGTGCATCGATCTTAGTTGGGGCTGTCTGGGTGTTGAAGCTGTCGTGGATGTCGGCGATCTTGCGGTGAAAGAAGGTGGCGAGGGAATCGCACAGGGGTTGCGACGGCGGGATGTCGTTGGTGTTGGAGCTGGGATTGGAGAGTTCCTTCACGATGTTGAAAAGCTCCTTGCTGTTGTGTGCGTTGTTGTCGAGGCGGTCTTTGAAGGAGATTCTCTTGGCGGACCTGATGAGGTGGTGGTGGTTACGGATGGCGTCTTTGTGGGCTGTGTGGCTGTCCGGTGTCTTATCACTGTGCCATTTCTTCTCTAGTTTCCGGCAGGTACGCTTGGAAGCTAGGAGTTCCGAGGTGAACCAGCTGGCTCTTTTGGTGGTGTCGCTGTAGGTGAGCTTTTTCAGCGGGGCGAGGGTGTTGGCACAGTCATCCATCCATCGTCTGAGGTTGCAGGCAGCGTCGTCGGTGTTGGATGGGTCAGGGGGAGGGCTGAGAGCGAGGGTTGCCCGGAGTTGGTCTTCGGTGACTTTGCTCCAGCAGCGGCGTGGGATCAGTTGGGTGCGGTGGTGTGTGGTGGGTTTCTGGAAGGTGAAATGGATGCAGCGGTGGTCGGTCCAGAGGAGTTCTGTGGTGTGGCTGAAGGAGACGTGGGAGCTTGAGGAGAAGATGGGGTCAAGCGTGTGGCCGGCGGAGTGGGTCGGTGTTGTGACGAGCTGGCTCAGGCCGAGGTTGGCGAGGCTGTCGATCAGGGTGGTGGAGTTGCTGTCGTTGTTGTTCTCCAGGTGAAAGTTCAGGTCTCCGAGGAGGATGTAGTCGGTAGAGGTCAGGGCGTGCGTGCTGATGAAGTCGGCGATGGAGTCGCTGAACTGGGGTCGGGGCCCAGGGGGTCTGTAGACAAGGGTGCCTCTAAGGGTGGTGTTGGGGTCCGTGTGGATCTGGAAGTGCATGTGTTCGGCGGTGCTGAGAGTGTCGTCGGTGCTGGTCGAGACCCTGATGGTGTTCTTGTGGACGATGGCGATTCCTCCTCCTACTGCGTTGATGCGGTCTCTGCGGGTGATCTTATAGCCGTCTGGGATGGCTATGGCGATGTCGGGGGCGGAGGAGTCGTTCATCCAGGTCTCAGTCAGGAAGGCGACGTCTGGTGATGATGTGTCGAGCAGGTCCCAGAGCTCGACGGCGTGTTTGCGTGCGGAGCGGGTGTTCAGTAGGATGCACCAGAGGTGGTTGAGGTCCTTCTTGGCGGGCGCCTCGGTGGCTCTGAGGCTGGTGTAGCTGCAGTTCCGGCAGGTGAAGGGACCATGGGTGCGTTTCGGGGCGGCCTTGAAGCAGTTGTGCGTCCGTCCGGGGTTGAGAGCGTGGAGTGTGGTGGCATCGTATCGGCGTCGGTCCTCGGGGCTGGAGCGGGGGGCGCGTGGCCCAGGGGTTCTGGCGCTGGGCGCAGTCCAGTCGCGGACGGGCGCAGACGGGCTTGCCTTAGGCGCGCCTTCGGCGCGCCAGCGGCCGCCATATATGGGGAGGTGGGAGGGAGGAGCAGCTGGGAGGCAGGGGCAGCGAATGGGCAGTCAGGGGGGCGGGGCCGCAGGGGACGCAGCAGCGGGAATGGAGAGAGGCAGCGAGGGGCACAGAAGGCAAAGTGGACGGCAAAACAGAACAAATACGGGCAAAGTACAGAGGGGCAGCGGGGGCACAGAAGGCAAAGTGGGTGGCAAACAGAACAAATACGGGCACAGTACAGTGGGGCAGCGGGGGCACAGAAGGCAAAGTGGGCGGCAAAACAGAACAAATACGGGCACAGTACAGTGGGGCAGCGGGGGCACAGAAGGCAAAGTGGACGGCAAAACAGAACAAATACGGGCACCGTACAGAGGGGCAGTGGGGGCACAGAAGGCAAAGTGGGCGGCAAAACAGAACAAATACGGGCACAGTACAGAGGGGCAGCGGGGGCACAGAAGGCAAAGTGGACGGCAAAACAGAACAAATACGGGCACAGTACAGTGGGGCAGCGGGGGCACAGAAGGCAAAGTGGGCGGCAAAACAGAACAAATACGGGCACAGTACAGAGGGGCAGCGGGGGCACAGAAGGCAAAGTGGACGGCAAAACAGAACAAATACGGGCACAGTACAGTGGGGCAGCGGGGGCACAGAAGGCAAAGTGGACGGCAAAACAGAACAAATACGGGCACAGTACAGAGGGGCAGCGGGGGCACAGAAGGCAAAGTGGGCGGCAAAACAGAACAAATACGGGCACAGTACAGTGGGGCAGCGGGGGCACAGAAGGCAAAGTGGGCGGCAAAACAGAGCAAATACGGGCACAGTACAGTGGGGCAGCGGGGGCACAGAAGGCAAAGTGGGCGGCAAAACAGAACAAATACGGGCACAGTACAGTGGGGCAGCGGGGGCACAGAAGGCAAAGTGGGCGGCAAAACAGAACAAATACGGGCACAGTACAGTGGGGCAGCGGGGGCACAGAAGGCAAAGTGGACGGCAAAACAGAACAAATACGGGCACAGTACAGTGGGGCAGCGGGGGCACAGAAGGCAAAGTGGACGGCAAAACAGAACAAATACGGGCACAGTACAGAGGGGCAGCGGGGGCACAGAAGGCAAAGTGGGCGGCAAACCAGAACAAATACGGGCACAGTACAGTGGGGCAGCGGGGACACAGAAGGCAAAGTGGGCGGCAAAACAGAACAAATACGGGCACAGTACAGTGGGGCAGCGGGGGCACAGAAGGCAAAGTGGACGGCAAAACAGAACAAATACGGGCACAGTACAGAGGGGCAGCGGGGGCACAGAAGGCAAAGTGGGCGGCAAAACAGAACAAATACGGGCACAGTACAGTGGGGCAGTGGGGGCACAGAAGGCAAAGTGGGCGGCAAAACAGAACAAATACGGGCACAGTACAGTGGGGCAGCGGGGGCACAGAAGGCAAAGTGGACGGCAAAACAGAACAAATACGGGCACAGTACAGAGGGGCAGCGGGGGCACAGAAGGCAAAGTGGGCGGCAAAACAGAACAAATACGGGCACAGTACAGTGGGGCAGCGGGGGCACAGAAGGCAAAGTGGACGGCAAAACAGAACAAATACGGGCACAGTACAGTGGGGCAGCGGGGGCACAGAAGGCAAAGTGGACGGCAAAACAGAACAAATACGGACACAGTACAGAGGGGCAGCGGGGGCACAGAAGGCAAAGTGGGAGGCAAAACAGAACAAATACGGGCACAGTGCAGTGGGGCAGCGGGGGCACAGAAGGCAAAGTGGGCGGCAAAACAGAACAAATACGGGCACAGTACAGTGGGGCAGCGGGGGCACAGAAGGCAAAGTGGACGGCAAAACAGAACAAATACGGGCACAGTACAGTGGGGCAGCGGGGGCACAGAAGGCAAAGTGGACGGCAAAACAGAACAAATACGGGCACAGTACAGAGGGGCAGCGGGGGCACAGAAGGCAAAGTGGGCGGCAAAACAGAACAAATACGGGCACAGTACAGTGGGGCAGCGGGGGCACAGAAGGCAAAGTGGGTGGCAAAACAGAACAAATATGGGCACAGTACAGTGGGGCAGCGGGGGCACAGAAGGCAAAGTGGACGGCAAAACAGAACAAATACGGGCACAGTACAGAGGGGCAGCGGGGGCACAGAAGGCAAAGTGGCCCGCAAAATAGAACAAATATGGGCACAGTACAGTGGGGCAGCGGGGGCACAGAAGGCAAAGTGGACGGCAAAACAGAACAAATACGGGCACAGTACAGAGGGGCAGCGGGGGGCACAGAAGGCAAAGTGGGCGGCAACACAGAACAAATACGGGCACAGTACAGTGGGGCAGTGGAGGCACAGAAGGCAAAGTGGGCGGCAAAACAGAACAAATATGGGCACAGTACAGTGGGGCAGCGGGGGCACAGAAGGCAAAGTGGACGGCAAAACAGAACAAATACGGGCACAGTACAGAGGGGCAGCGGGGGCACAGAAGGCAAAGTGGGCGGCAAAACAGAACAAATACGGGCACAGTACAGTGGGGCAGCGGGGGCACAGAAGGCAAAGTGGGCGGCAAAACAGAACAAATACGGGCACAGTACAGTGGGGCAGCGGGGGCACAGAAGGCAAAGTGGACGGCAAAACAGAACAAATACGGGCACAGTACAGTGGGGCAGCGGGGGCACAGAAGGCAAAGTGGACGGCAAAACAGAACAAATACGGGCACAGTACAGAGGGGCAGCGGGGGCACAGAAGGCAAAGTGGGAGGCAAAACAGAACAAATACGGGCACAGTGCAGTGGGGCAGCGGGGGCACAGAAGGCAAAGTGGGCGGCAAAACAGAACAAATACGGGCACAGTACAGTGGGGCAGCGGGGGCACAGAAGGCAAAGTGGACGGCAAAACAGAACAAATACGGGCACAGTACAGTGGGGCAGCGGGGGCACAGAAGGCAAAGTGGACGGCAAAACAGAACAAATACGGGCACAGTACAGAGGGGCAGCGGGGGCACAGAAGGCAAAGTGGGAGGCAAAACAGAACAAATACGGGCACAGTGCAGTGGGGCAGCGGGGGCACAGAAGGCAAAGTGGGCGGCAAAACAGAACAAATACGGGCACAGTACAGTGGGGCAGCGGGGGCACAGAAGGCAAAGTGGACGGCAAAACAGAACAAATACGGGCAAAGTACAGAGGGGCAGCGGGGGCACAGAAGGCAAAGTGGGCGGCAAACAGAACAAATACGGGCACAGTACAGTGGGGCAGCGGGGGCACAGAAGGCAAAGTGGGCGGCAAAACAGAACAAATACGGGCACAGTACAGTGGGGCAGCGGGGGCACAGAAGGCAAAGTGGACGGCAAAACAGAACAAATACGGGCACCGTACAGAGGGGCAGTGGGGGCACAGAAGGCAAAGTGGGCGGCAAAACAGAACAAATACGGGCACAGTACAGAGGGGCAGCGGGGGCACAGAAGGCAAAGTGGACGGCAAAACAGAACAAATACGGGCACAGTACAGTGGGGCAGCGGGGGCACAGAAGGCAAAGTGGGCGGCAAAACAGAACAAATACGGGCACAGTACAGAGGGGCAGCGGGGGCACAGAAGGCAAAGTGGACGGCAAAACAGAACAAATACGGGCACAGTACAGTGGGGCAGCGGGGGCACAGAAGGCAAAGTGGACGGCAAAACAGAACAAATACGGGCACAGTACAGAGGGGCAGCGGGGGCACAGAAGGCAAAGTGGGCGGCAAAACAGAACAAATACGGGCACAGTACAGTGGGGCAGCGGGGGCACAGAAGGCAAAGTGGGCGGCAAAACAGAGCAAATACGGGCACAGTACAGTGGGGCAGCGGGGGCACAGAAGGCAAAGTGGGCGGCAAAACAGAACAAATACGGGCACAGTACAGTGGGGCAGCGGGGGCACAGAAGGCAAAGTGGGCGGCAAAACAGAACAAATACGGGCACAGTACAGTGGGGCAGCGGGGGCACAGAAGGCAAAGTGGACGGCAAAACAGAACAAATACGGGCACAGTACAGTGGGGCAGCGGGGGCACAGAAGGCAAAGTGGGCGGCAAAACAGAACAAATACGGGCACAGTACAGTGGGGCAGCGGGGGCACAGAAGGCAAAGTGGGCGGCAAAACAGAACAAATACGGGCACAGTACAGTGGGGCAGCGGGGGCACAGAAGGCAAAGTGGGCGGCAAAACAGAACAAATACGGGCACAGTACAGTGGGGCAGCGGGGGCACAGAAGGCAAAGTGGACGGCAAAACAGAACAAATACGGGCACAGTACAGTGGGGCAGCGGGGGCACAGAAGGCAAAGTGGGCGGCAAAACAGAACAAATACGGGCACAGTACAGTGGGGCAGCGGGGGCACAGAAGGCAAAGTGGGCGGCAAACCAGAACAAATACGGGCACAGTACAGTGGGGCAGCGGGGACACAGAAGGCAAAGTGGGCGGCAAAACAGAACAAATACGGGCACAGTACAGTAGGGCAGCGGGGCACAGAAGGCAAAGTGGACGGCAAAACAGAACAAATACGGGCACAGTACAGAGGGGCAGTGGGGGCACAGAAGGCAAAGTGGGCGGCAAAACAGAACAAATACGGGCACAGTACAGTGGGGCAGCGGGGGCACAGAAGGCAAAGTGGACGGCAAAACAGAACAAATACGGGCACAGTACAGAGGGGCAGCGGGGGCACAGAAGGCAAAGTGGGCGGCAAAACAGAACAAATACGGGCACAGTACAGTGGGGCAGCGGGGGCACAGAAGGCAAAGTGGACGGCAAAACAGAACAAATACGGGCACAGTACAGTGGGGCAGCGGGGGCACAGAAGGCAAAGTGGACGGCAAAACAGAACAAATACGGACACAGTACAGAGGGGCAGCGGGGGCACAGAAGGCAAAGTGGGAGGCAAAACAGAACAAATACGGGCACAGTGCAGTGGGGCAGCGGGGGCACAGAAGGCAAAGTGGGCGGCAAAACAGAACAAATACGGGCACAGTACAGTGGGGCAGCGGGGCACAGAAGGCAAAGTGGACGGCAAAACAGAACAAATACGGGCACAGTACAGTGGGGCAGCGGGGGCACAGAAGGCAAAGTGGACGGCAAAACAGAACAAATACGGGCACAGTACAGAGGGGCAGCGGGGGCACAGAAGGCAAAGTGGGCGGCAAAACAGAACAAATACGGGCACAGTACAGTGGGGCAGCGGGGCACAGAAGGCAAAGTGGGTGGCAAAACAGAACAAATATGGGCACAGTACAGTGGGGCAGCGGGGGCACAGAAGGCAAAGTGGACGGCAAAACAGAACAAATACGGGCACAGTACAGAGGGGCAGCGGGGGCACAGAAGGCAAAGTGGCCCGCAAAATAGAACAAATATGGGCACAGTACAGTGGGGCAGCGGGGGCACAGAAGGCAAAGTGGACGGCAAAACAGAACAAATACGGGCACAGTACAGAGGGGCAGCGGGGGGCACAGAAGGCAAAGTGGGCGGCAACACAGAACAAATACGGGCACAGTACAGTGGGGCAGTGGAGGCACAGAAGGCAAAGTGGGCGGCAAAACAGAACAAATATGGGCACAGTACAGTGGGGCAGCGGGGGCACAGAAGGCAAAGTGGACGGCAAAACAGAACAAATACGGGCACAGTACAGAGGGGCAGCGGGGGCACAGAAGGCAAAGTGGGCGGCAAAACAGAACAAATACGGGCACAGTACAGTGGGGCAGCGGGGGCACAGAAGGCAAAGTGGGCGGCAAAACAGAACAAATACGGGCACAGTACAGTGGGGCAGCGGGGGCACAGAAGGCAAAGTGGACGGCAAAACAGAACAAATACGGGCACAGTACAGTGGGGCAGCGGGGGCACAGAAGGCAAAGTGGACGGCAAAACAGAACAAATACGGGCACAGTACAGAGGGGCAGCGGGGGCACAGAAGGCAAAGTGGGAGGCAAAACAGAACAAATACGGGCACAGTGCAGTGGGGCAGCGGGGGCACAGAAGGCAAAGTGGGCGGCAAAACAGAACAAATACGGGCACAGTACAGTGGGGCAGCGGGGGCACAGAAGGCAAAGTGGACGGCAAAACAGAACAAATACGGGCACAGTACAGTGGGGCAGCGGGGGCACAGAAGGCAAAGTGGACGGCAAAACAGAACAAATACGGGCACAGTACAGAGGGGCAGCGGGGGCACAGAAGGCAAAGTGGGAGGCAAAACAGAACAAATACGGGCACAGTGCAGTGGGGCAGCGGGGGCACAGAAGGCAAAGTGGGCGGCAAAACAGAACAAATACGGGCACAGTACAGTGGGGCAGCGGGGGCACAGAAGGCAAAGTGGACGGCAAAACAGAACAAATACGGGCACAGTACAGTGGGGCAGCGGGGGCACAGAAGGCAAAGTGGACGGCAAAACAGAACAAATACGGGCACAGTACAGAGGGGCAGCGGGGGCACAGAAGGCAAAGTGGGCGGCAAAACAGAACAAATACGGGCACAGTACAGTGGGGCAGCGGGGGCACAGAAGGCAAAGTGGGCGGCAAAACAGAACAAATATGGGCACAGTACAGTGGGGCAGCGGGGGCACAGAAGGCAAAGTGGACGGCAAAACAGAACAAATACGGGCACAGTACAGAGGGGCAGCGGGGGCACAGAAGGCAAAGTGGGCGGCAAAACAGAACAAATACGGGCACAGTACAGTGGGGCAGCGGGGGCACAGAAGGCAAAGTGGGCGGCAAAACAGAACAAATACGGGCACAGTACAGTGGGGCAGCGGGGGCACAGAAGGCAAAGTGGACGGCAAAACAGAACAAATACGGGCACAGTACAGAGGGGCAGCGGGGGCACAGAAGGCAAAGTGGGCGGCAAAACAGAACAAATACGGGCACAGTACAGTGGGGCAGCGGGGGCACAGAAGGCAAAGTGGGCGGCAAAACAGAGCAAATACGGGCACAGTACAGTGGGGCAGCGGGGGCACAGAAGGCAAAATGGACGGCAAAACAGAGGAAAAATACGGGCACCGAGGCCACAAGCGGAGGGGCGAGCTTACCAGAAGCAGCAGCGGGTGGACAGCACAGGCGGAGCTGTGTGGTGGGGGAGCGACCTACCTGGCAAAAAGAGAATGGGAGTGAGGAAAATGTGAGGGTCTGTTGGCTGCTGCTAAGAGGAAGGATCACCGCTCCTTCTGGAAATTAGTGTCTACCGGAAGTAAAGATGGTTTTTGCCCCATAGAAAACAATATTCTAGCAAGTGACTGGGTTGACCACTTCTCCAGTTTATACTCCCAGCCGGGAGAATGACGCATCCCCAATGCGATCGGGTAGGAACGTAGATAACTTGGCAACACTGTGAAGGCAGAGTGGCAAAGTCATTCAGAGTTCATGATAGTGCCACACAGGCCTAGAGAACAAAGCAATCAGATCAATGTTCCGGGCATATCAGCCCTTGAAATAATTTTGGCTATTAAAAAAATATCCCCAGCAAAGCTTTAGGGCTTGAGAAAATCTCATGCTATCATGAAAGGGGCACCCATCACACCAACATGGGCAGGTGCAGAAATTAGCCACATATTTAAAAAGGGCTCACAAGATTCACCAACCAATTACAGACCCATAGTCCTCACAGATAGCTCCCAAAAGTTGTTCAGCAGAACAATTCTGGATAGATTCCAGGGATGGCTAACTAAAAATGAAATCCAGATTTCTCTGCAAGCGGTTTTTCTGACAAATCCACAAGTATTATTGACCAAGTGTTTCAGCTCCAGTTATTGTTTTGGAAAACAGTTACCCAGGGTGGTGGTCGTTTTTATGTGGTTTTTGTGGATTTGCATTCCACATTTGACTTAGTGCCAAGATCCTCCCTCTGGCAGGTATTATTTGAAATGGGGGTCCCAAGTACCTGCTGGACATCATTGTAAGACTCCACAGAAACAACTATGCACAGGTTAGATGCGGTCAAGTGGGTGAACTGACTGATCCAATCCCTGTCAACAGAGGAGTGAGACAGTGTATTGCAGGGATTCTGCACATACACAGAACTATGCACAGGAAAATGGGACCTCGGTGTATAGGGGCTAAGCCTTCCCACCACCTTAGTGCCAAAGAACCCAGTACCGACTAGCTATAGTGTCTCACTCGCACTCCTACACACTCATGAAGAAGCAAATGATTAGACACCCCAGAACACAACACTCCCGGATCTCTCAGGAATCGCGGTAACAAGACACACCTTTTCGCTCACACTCTTGTACCTGTCCACAATAAGAACTTACTGAAACACGAATATAGTTTAAAATGTTTATTTCAACTATCGTGCTCTAAAATGCAGCATTCGAGCCACAACCAGCAGCAAAATGCATAATATCAATACAGTTAGCATTGCAGCAAGGCCATATATCATAAAGGGAGATGTCAGCAAATAAAGACAGTGGAGAAAGGACTATAAGGTCTAACCACCCTCCACTTGGTAAGAAGAAATATTATTATATAATAGAAGATCTCTGGGCTTTGTCAGCAGACCCCATACCTTAGTGCCTAGATGCTATATCTTCAACATAGGAACTGCATGGCTCTTCTCCCTGGAAAGCTCCCTCTCCAAGCGTGTGTTACCTAAACATGCACCTAAATAATATCAAAGCACGTGTTTTCAGCGGCAGCTGTGTTAGCATGTTTTGTCTAGGTGCTAGGGACTGACCAGAACAGAATAACAAGGGGCATTGTTTATCGACCTTGCTCATAGTGTTCAAACTAAGCTCCAGGAATAGGCAGAGAACGAACCAAGCAGACGGTTCTCATGTGAAAGGCATAAACAGAGTCCTGCAAAAACAAAGCCAAGTATTAACGCGCGCAAAAGTAGCATCATGGCTGCTGGACTCATGCTAACTTAGCGATGTCGACAATGTCCCTATCGGCCACGTGACACCCTCCCCTTGGCCAGATCGTAGCAAATAGAAAAACAGAGTGCAAAAGTAAGCAGAGTAAAAAAAAAATGATTGTAAAAGAGCCAAATTGAAAAAATGCAAAAAATCGAATTTTAAATATTATCAAGGCAGTCCGGAAAATTCATCAGTTCACATGAACCGAGGAATGCAAATTGATCCAAAAGGGCATCCCTGTCGTTCATAGCAAAAAGGGATGCCATCCAGTTGAGCAGATAGAATGAACATATGTGCTCCTCTTAATTAGAGGCCTCTAGGAGCATATCCGGACAACTTGTGTGATATTCAATGAAACTCCGTTGCAAGAGGCGCTGTGCAGCCGCACAGGTATTCCAGTCCGCCAACACTCCAAGTGCACCCGCACGCATCAAGCGGCCATCCCCAGAACAGGCCTGGTCATGGGCCAGTAATGGACCCATTAACAGATCATAATCCGGGTCGTGGCCGGAAGCATTAGAGAGGCATAAATCCAAGGCCCAATAAAAAGAGCACTGTCAGCAATAGAACACAGGTTGCATGCAAGTGAGGTAGGCAAAGCGAAAAGTAAGTCCGTAACTGACTCCAAGTGTCGCCAATGGCAAACATCCAAACAGTTGTTGCATTTGGTCACGGTACAGTTGCAATTGGCCGGGCCTGTGCAGTACCACGAGATGGGCAGCCATTGCGTAACAGGAGCAGAAGTACCAGCACGCCACACGCCAGCAAGAGGATCAATGGCAACCCTCCAAATGTGCTGGAAAAAATAGAATGAATAAATGCGGGTATTACTCCAAAAATCTTCTGAAAAGAGGACACAAGGCCGAATCCCACAAGTTTAAAAAAAATGAGCAAGGCATTCAGAATCAGACGCATTGAATATTTGGTGTATTAATTCTCCAAAGTGGAGTGGGAGATTGGTGTTTAGTAGTGAGTGTATCTCACTTGCGGTTCTCGCCACCTGCAATTCGAAGGCCTCTTGCACTGATGTGAGAGCCCCTTCTTGTTGAACGCTTTGAGTCTGCTTAGTTTATTGAAATCTGTTTTCAAAGTTGGAATGGAAGGCCAAAGCGAACTATCTACAATCCCATGCGGGGTGGAAAAAGGACATTGCTGCAACAAGTAACCCGTTGCGAAACCGTTACTATATACGGGATGCCGGCCCATAAGCCACAGCAGTCGTGGTTATTCAAAAGAAGATAACTGCCATTTGAAAGCAACGTGAGCGTGGGGATAATAGCTGGGACTGGCGTTCCTTTAAAAAAACAAGCCAGTTTGGGCGCCGATACGTTACAGGCGCCGTGCAACTTAATTTGTTTACAAACAAGGGAATGTCCCACCGTGGAATCACAATCCTCCGCTGTTAGGAAAACCTCCTTATCCGCACGCTGACATCTATATGTGAAGGGTAAAGACCACAATTCATGAATAAAAGCACTACCCAGGGGTTCAAAACAGCCAACCGGGAAGTGTTTCATGCAAGAAGTGAACTGAAATAGTGAGAAGGGTAGGGAAATAATACCATGTATTAACAACACAGCTGAATCAGTCTCAGCTACAGAAAACGACAATTGTTCTAATTGTTCAATATGTAACAGTGTGTAAGTAGCGTCTTTCATGGAAATAAATCTCTGTTTATTAGTTTAATTAAACGGCAAAAACAGCGCAGAAGCGTTCAAATAATCCTACAGAACTTTTCCCATTTTGAGTGTTTGTAACGTCCATACAAATTGCATTACAGAGCGCAATTGATTTTGCCCCTGATACAACACAGAAACATCGTTTTGTACAATATCAATAACAGATGATACAATATTATCCAAGGTGTAAATACGGGAGGATAATGTATTGATGCTGTTATCTACAACAGCAAGGACTTTTTCCAAATTAGCTTGGTCAATTTGGCGCAGACATACCGCAGCTTCCATCTGCGATAATTTCCATAACTCATTATATGCCTCATAAATAAATTGCTTTGATCTAGGTGATTTAAGACCTAAAATAAAATCAGCCAAATTGATGTCACTTGACAAAAGTGACAAGTGTTTTTTCACTGACGCTAGTGTGGAATGACCCAACCACTGCGGACACAATTTCCCCACCGATTACTTGGTTACTGAATGATAATCCGTAAAACGTGGATCAGGCCTACTTTGCCTGAAACATGCGGTGGTATTAAGAAAACGTAGTTGACATACATTGGAACTTATGGGCCATAACAACCATCCCAAAGGGTCGACATCAGAAACATTTATACTACCATTTCTGAACAGGGCAAGCAGTACATCAATAGTATGATTGATGTGTTTACGCCATGTATCGTACTCAGACAATGAAGGAATGGAAGGAACATCCACATTTTTGGCTGTAGCCAAACCAAAACAAGTAGTCTGCTGCACCGTGTCATTTAAAAACAAAATTTGAGTGGGGATTAGACAAGCACGATGCAGAGCTTCAGCACCTTGGACCTGCCAATCTTTAGTGCCTCAAATGAATTTCAAATCAATGGTATCTTTCCAGTGTTCATAGCCATGTAAGGCTAAATCAGACCTAAAGGAATTACAATAAATCAATTCTGTGTGAGTTAATATGAATTTAGATAGAGATGGCAATTTTAACTTGTAGAAATAGGACTCTGGATTGGACGCATTGTAATCCGAAAAGTATGTGAACTTACTTCGGAGAGCATTAGAACTCCCCAGTAAAGGAGTCGGATAATGCTCCCACTGTGTAAAATAAAAAATCGGTCTTAAAGTGTTTGTTTTATGCAAGAAATGATGGCCAAAATGTTGGTAACAGAATACATTTGCATAATTGGCTGAATTCAAATACAAATCTTCAGCATCAAAAGCAGCATAATATTTTAAATCCGAAAACAAATAATAAACTGCCTGAACATCCTAGTTATCTGAATGTATGTCCTGTGATACCACATCTCCTAGTGAAACGCGGGACATGTATGGAATGTTCAGGACCTCCATCGGACCATGGATATCGAATGCAACTTTATCCCAAATGATGCCATCAGCAACAGGGAAGGCCGAAATGTTCACGAGGGCTTGATCATCTTTCATGGTATGGGACGATGTATGAGGAGCAAGAATTCCATCAACCAACTTCACAGCAGAGCGTTCCGGCAAATAATGACCATTGATTAGTAAGAAAAACACAGTCACGAACCCAATCCACATGAAAAGGAAGATAAGTGTGAGCACTATCCAGAAATATGTCCAGGGAGGGACCAGGTAAGTCTTTTTGAACCAAGTGATGAAAAGACTGCTTCGCTTCAGTCGAGCTGTCACAGATAAGGACGAAGATGATGAATCGTATGAGAAACTTGTACGATCCTTGTAATAACCGCTAGCTCCCAAGCGCAACATTGGGGGCTGTACAACATCAGATAGAGGATGGTCAGTACTGTCAGGAATGTCATCGAGGACCTTAATAGGGGGAGAATCATACTCGACTCTGCATTGGAGGAAGATGAAGGGACAACGGGCAAGAAGTCAATAGAAGTTTTCATCTCCCCCTCCACAATGTGGGTACTAGTCGAAGAAGCTGGAGCCATCAGATTCAGCGAAGCAGCTCGGCTTGGAATACTAGGAGTAACACTATTCAGGATCGGCCATATGGTGTAGCTTGACATTGTCAATTGAAATAAATCTGTTGTCCTTGCGACCAGGCAAAGGAGGCAAAATCACTGTACGGGTACCTTTCAATCCAAGGACTGGGACAGGTGCACAATAAGAGGGACCACATTTTTTTTTTAAGTTCTCCAGCTTCTCTGGTACCAGATCACCAACTTTAGGAAGCCAGCCAGCAACAGGAATCAGCATTGCCGCTTCGGTGGACGAGGGTGAATGATCTTTAACCAGTGTGTCATGGGTATTTTGTAGTTCCTGCAACATAGTAGAATGGTTATCCACGTCAAATGTTGCGGCAGCCGCCACAACGTCTAGACCATCAAGGTCTGGCACAAACATTTTGATGCCAAAGTGCATTTCGTATGGGGTTCGCCCACCCAGAGATCTTCTTGGGAGATTATTTAGTGCTCGTTGAACCCCATACAAATGAGTCAACCAACCCCTGCCAATACCTAAGACTCTAGCTGTCAAAGATTGCTTTAAGTCACGGTTCATTCGCTCCACTATAGAATTGCCCCCAGGCCTGTATGGAGACAAAAACTGCACCAGCACCCCCAGAGACCTCATTGCATCCTTGTACGCCTTAGAGGCAAATGCTGGACCTTGGTCAGAATGGAAGGTGCCACAGGCAAAAGTCCAGACAAAGACACGCAAATCTCTAATGACATTTCAAGCATCAGCACTTCGTTGTGGTCAAACCCAAAGGAATCTAGTGCATGAATCAACTGCAACTAAAATATGTTTATTTGCAGTGTCTGAAGTCAAAGGACTGCAGTGATCAAGATATAAGCAACCAAGCGGTTGATTCAAAATGTATAGCTGTGTATGTGGTGGACTTGCAACCGTAGATGGTTTAATCTGTTGACAAATGTCACAAGACAGTACATAATTACGGGTTTGTTTGTATAAACCACGCCACCAATAACGTTGCTGTAAAATAGAAACAGTCACAGAAACTCCGGCATGTGCAGAAGCCATGCCTTCATGTGCGGCTATGATCAAAGGAAGTCTGCGGTCCTCGTTGGGAATCAGCTGATCCCCAACAGACAGTATCGTAGCAAAAGGGACTTGCTCAGGTGATAAATGATAAGAATACTTAGAAGGGAATCCTTGTGGGAAGTCTGTCCGACCCTTCGTAGCAGCTATCGCCAGAAGAATATCATTATAAATCTTAGTCATGGACCTAGTAACTGCTGCTACTGAACATGTGGCTACTGCAGATTTGGCTGCCTCATCAGCCAAAGAATTACCAATAGCATGTGCTCCCACACGCTGATGGCCAAGAGTATGAACAGCCTGTATGAGCGGCAAAAGTTCTTTAAGTTCCGCCACTCTGACCCAAAGCATTTTATGCTTTATTGCGCTACCTTTAGAGTCTCGATAATCATTCTGAGACCAAAAGAACAAATTGTCATTGAAAGCCTGCACACAGTAGTAGGAATCGCACACAACAAGAGTGTTCACATCGGGATCCGCAAATTCTAGAGCCAAAATCAAAGCACGTAGCTCCGCCAATTGAGCTGTACAGTCTCCAAGTGCCTGTGTATGGACTATAGAAGACTTAAGTTCACCATTGACTATTGAGCCAGCTACAATAGCACAAGCTGCTGAATAAGCATGCTTTGACCCGACGGCTAGTTGAGCAGATCCGTCAGTATAGGTGATACATTTGTACTGATCCAAAGGAAGCGACGACAACGGAGGAGGATGAACATGTTTGTATTGTAAAAGCTCCTGTGTTTGCAACGAGGGATCAAAAATAAACGTGACATCAGCCGATGTCAAAGAAATCGCCCATTGTATCCAACAGGGATGCAAAGCTTTAGAATTCAGTACACTCGCCTTAGTCACTGCTTCTAAAGTAGGTGCAGGCGCAACCATAAGAATGCGTTTTCCCTGCGCCAGAGAGCGTTCCTTCAGAATCGCCATCTGGACCCCAGTAAAACTTTTCTCAACTGTTGAAAACCGCATTTCCGCAGATGTGTACAAATGTGATTTATAAGCTATTGGTACTGTGTCACCTTCATTAAATGTCAAATATGTGAAGCCTACAGCCCCCGGCACAATTCGTATGACCAAGTTCATAGAATTATCATGTGTCAATAAAAGGTTGGTCGGAAGCAAAACAGACTGCAAAGACCGAAGAATCGTGGTATGTTCCGGAAGCCAGCTGGCAGACGAAAAAGAGGGTTGTATCAACGCATATAGCGGTTTGATACGCTGGGCATAATCAGTAATGTAGGTCCTCCCAAAGTTCTAAAGTCCCAGCAAAGATTGAAATTTTTTCAATGAAGACGGAGGCTGCAATTGTGCACACTTCTCCAGAAAGTGGGGGGCCAAACCCCGCCCTTCATTATTGAGCTCATAGCCCAAAAAGAGAACAGCTAAACAAGTGATGTGTGACTTGGCAAAATTACATTTGTAACCCAAGTCTGCAAAAGAGAGTATGATGCGATCCATTCGCACAAGATGTGAGATCAATTCGTCGTCCGTCAAATAAATGTCATCAACGTATGAGAATGCATCACGGTCAATGTCGTGTAACAGTGACACAACACGCGTAGCAAAAGCCCCGGGACTGTTTTTACAGCCCATAGGCAAATGCGCAAAGCGCTTCTGGTTGCCGACCGCAGAAAATACGGTCAAGTCACGGCTACCAGGAGCCAAATTGTGACTGTAAAAACCATTGGAAATATCCAGTGTTGGTTTGTATTTCTTACGAACTATATTATTCACTAACGCAGAGCTGTGTGTGTTTTGTACTGCAAATGTACAAACGTGACTGTTTAAATGTCTGTAATCCAAAACAATACGATATGAACCATCCGGTTTTGATATCGGAAAAAGAGGATTATTCATGGATGAAACACAGGGTTCAATGACACCCTGATATCCCAAATGGGTCAAAATTTCACTTGCGGAAGCTTTTGCTTCACGCCTGATCGGATATTGAGCTTGCGCTGTGGTATAGACCGTAAGTATTTCACGTGCCGGCGAATCATTATCCCAGCCCACCTGATTATGATACACAGCCGGTGCTAACGCCAAAGCCCATTCCGCAGCGTACGCAAGTTTAGTCTCTTCAGGGAGGTAACAGGAAAAACTCGGGAGTATCACGTCTTCCCCTCAGGAAGAAGACAATACAAATGGAGTAGGCCAATCTGTCTCCGCCAACAAAATGTCATAAGAGGAGGTAAGGTTGGCCCAAAAGACTCCCTCAATGGTATGTTTAATATCACCCTCAATTTGGAGGTCTATCTCATAAAGCCTATCAGAGGGTGCAACTCGTGTGTCTACTGTTTCCACTGTGATGAAAGTATCAGTTGCTCTCGCCTCCAGACAAGGATGGAGTGCCTCCCACACTATGGTAACTTCCGCAGCACTGTTGAGGACTGTCACTGCCCATCTCCAATCGAGGAGCAGGGTTCTCAAGTCTGAGGCATACTTTGCTGTCAAAACGACAACTTTCTTTTTCTGAAACGGGGCTCAAAAAGGAGGTAGTCCCTCCGGTTTGGCTTTAACGTCAAACTGGCATGGCAGGTCACGTCTCTGCTGAGTGGTCTCACCTTGTCTGCGATCCTGGCGCTCTCCACCACCGAACTGTGAATCCGATGAGTCCCGTAAAGAATGAGGAGAGCGCAGATCAGGAACTTGAAACCTCTCTGGTGTCTTAATTTTAGAGCAGTCACGCAAATCATATCTACGCTCAGAAGCTTCAGGTGTCGGTGAACCAGCATGCAACACTTGCTTCTGTTGTTGCTGCCGCTGATTTCTATTCCACGTCTTTTTAGGAAAGACGGGACGCCCGTCCTTTTCAGGTTGGGTTTTTTGTTGCGTCTGTGTAAAAGACCTAATCCCCAGATTATTGCGCCCTAAGCATTTATATACTTTAGCAATAATCTTCGGCAACTCACGTTGCTTATCGACGTCTGCAACCACCTCTAGGCGCTGACTCACCTGTAAGCTAACTGCTTCCCCCTTTACATTAGCAAGGATCATATCGGAAACAATAGGGAACACCCCTACCAATCTCATCCCCAACACCAGGGCAGCCTCAGCCCCGTGTTTTTCTTGAACCTTTTTAAGTACGGACAGAAGAACGGTCATGGAGGGGGTGCCAAAGCACAGTGAATACACTGCTGCAAACAGTTTCCCCCAGCAGGTGCAATCAGCTAGATTAGGAATAAGTCCTTTAGGTAAACTCATGGTAAGAATCCTGTGTTTCTCCACAGGCGAAGTATGTGGAAAGACAGCTTCAAGTTACTCAAATTTTTCTGCAAGCCAGTAAGGGAAGTCATCCCTATTCTGGGGACGTTTACCCATCACTGAATTAATCATGATGGGACTAATAACCAGACCACCACCATATCCTGGTGGGTGGGCAGCAGCTCTAGGTGGAGCCACCTGAATATTGCGTGACATGAACAGTATTACAGCCCTATGCATATGTATCAATGATGTATGCAATTGTTGTATCTCTACGAAAGAAACATTTAGGTAATTTGGATGTGGTGTAAACCCAGCCAAACTGGCCACATGGCCCCATCGACTGATAAGGGGCCTAAACGGACCACAGAAACAAGGTGAGGAAGGGCGCCATTTAACCATATGGTGTGCTGCCAATCCGTCAACGAAACTTCAAGTATTCTATAATGGCGATATTCCTGCGGAGCCGCAGAGGCAGTATATTCATGAAACAAATTGTCATTCTCATCCACTGCCGGAAAGGTAACCCAAGAATAGAAAACCTCGAAGCGGTATGCTGCATCCGCTTCAACAACAAAAATTAAATCAGCCCCTCCATTATGGACTCCATGCTGTGACAAATAAGCCGTGACTGCAGCGCGGTTCGGCGTTGCAATAGCGACCGCCATAAGAAGAAAAGTATCCAAAGAACGGTAGCACACAAGCGGGTCTATATAGAAAGAAGAACCTTTTAAAATTCAGGCTTGAAAAACCTATAAACATCAAATATAGGAGGCTAAGCCCGCACACCACGGACGTCTCCGGAAACTGGTGAGAGGGTATTGTGGACAAGCACAAGCACTACTCAGGGGTCTCGCGAATAAGTACCAGACCAAACGTTGGTGGCACCATGTTGCCGGGATTCTGCACATACACAGAACTATGTGCAGGAAAATGGGACCTCGGTGTATAGGGGCTAAGCCTTCCCACGGCCTTAGTGCCCACGAACCCAGGACCGACTAGCTATAGTATCTCACACGCTCTCCTACACACTCATGAAGAAGCAAATGATTAGACACCACAACACTCCCGGGGCTCTCAGGAATCGCGGTAACAAGACACATCTTTTCGCTCACACTCTTGTACCTGTCCACAATAAGAACTTACTGAAACACGAATATAGTTTAAAATATTTATTTCAACTATTGTGCTCTAAAATGCAGTATTCAAGCCACAACCAGCAGCAATGTCTTGCATCACTGAGCTGATCCAGTTCCTCAGGGTGTATGCACAATAGTGTCTGTAACAGTAACAAAAACAGAAAACCTTACTCTGAAAAAGATTCTCACCTTTAAACCAATCTCTGCTTTTTTGAGGCACAGTTTGCCTCAAAATGTATTTGTAATTTAGGATTAAAATGTTTCTTTGCATTGTGCTGGAGACGAAGGAGTGTTTAACTGCTCACCTGATGAAGCAACTATCCCTGAAAATGGATGGCACTGGAGCATTGGGCCCATACCTGGCCATCACTGGTGGTGAGAGCCACAGGGACTAAGCTGTGATGAGTTTGGGAGGGCCACTGCAGTGACCATGGAGACCTGGGGCAAGGGCTTTGGTGGAGCCACTGCAGGTGCAGATCTTGGTGGTAGCAGCAAATTATCTAATGATAACTTTAAAGACCAAATTGGCGGAAGGTTCCATGTGAACAGCAGTTGAACATGAGTAATTCGGGACTAAGGTTAAAAGCCTCTGGCATGTTGGAATGGTGTAGATAAGGGAATTCAGATCCATAACTTTGAGATAAGGATTGGCTCTAAGGGCTGAGTTGGTCAGGCTGGGGTGCAAAGTGGTGCTGAGCGTGCCCCTGGGCTGGATGAGGCATTGCCCTCCTGGGCAGTGGTGACTCTGGACACAACCCATGCCCTTCCAGTGGATCAGCCAAGCTGTGCTGGTTGCCTCTCCCTAGGCCTCTTCCCTGGGCATGGGGCTGGCGCTCTGCCTTGTCTGGCACCTAGCAACTAACTTAGAACTGTGTGGTCTAGGGAAATCTGACTGTTAAATTAAACCATAGCATCATGAAAGCCTGAGGCAGGTGTTAACAAGATATGATTTCTGCCCAGTGGCCTGAAAGTCAAAGTAAAGATATTCAATGAAGTGCGGGTAAACGGCAGGAGCAGCTATGACTCTCTTAACCTCTTTTCAGTCATAGTGGCCTTTACCTCCTAGTGGTCCCACTGGCACTGGTAATTATCTCTATATTACTCTACTCTGCATAGAGAAGTCTATAGAGTCAGGCAAAACAAGGTTCTGTAATGGCCGCGCACGTGATAGTGAGAAATGGCAAAGCTAATGATCACAATTCCAGATTGGGTAGTTCCTGGCGATTAAAAACCCTGTTAAGATGGTGAAAGGAAGTGCTGTCTTTTCCACAAATTGTTAACCTCCTTACCGACTTTGTCAATCCATAGCCCGCTTCTAACAGCACAACTAATAACAATGATTCAGATCACATTATACCAACCTGGTCACCCTCCATTACAAGAGAAGACAAAATAACCATATTTGTGGCCCCCCCTTGCCAAGAGTGACACTATTGCATTCAATCTTGAAAATCTGCCTGATGTTTATGAGGTGAACGATAAACTCAATAACAAGAAAAGTGATTACACCAAAAATGTCACTTACTGGAAATACCCCAATGACAAATATAAATTTGACCTATGTGGAGACATAATGGGAACTTTCAAAGAGCTGAGAAAGCATGTCTCCAATAAACATAAAGGATTCTATCTGAAAGCATATTGTTCAAAATGCGACAAAGAAGCCAAATTCCACAATATTGCATGCCACTATGCAAAATGCAAAGGAAGAACAAAAAAAGGAGAGCTGCAATTTCTGTGTAGCTTTTGTGACCTCAGATTCGGAACAAAAATCGGAGTATCACAACATGATTGGCATGCACATACAAGAGCGCAAAATGATGCTAGAGTCACAGCTCTAGCAAGCAGCAAACCATCCAAATTATGGTCACAAGAGGAACTACTGCTGTTAGCAGAATTGGAGAAAGTATATGAAAACAAAAGAAATATAAATGCGCTGATGGATCCGCATTTTGATAATAAAAACAGAAAACAAATTGCAGAAAAAAGTGATAGAAGAGATAAAAGTAAAAAAACAGCAAAAGATGTACTGCAAGCATCCAACAACACTGAAAGTGACTCAAACGATGAACCTGAAGTTTCAGCGGAAAGAACAACAGAACGGTGTAAAGACTTTGTCAAAAGAAAGCTTGCGCTAAAAATCAAAAACTTTGATTATCTGAACGATAGAATCTCAGAAGTTGAGAAATACACTCAAAATTCAAAGCATCACAATGCTTCTATGGACCTGATGGATGAAATTGTGACTTATATTTCAGAGAACACCAGCGATATAAGTCATACATCAGCAAATCGAAATGAACAAACAAGTGAACCCAGTAATGAGCCTATAAACACTGCTCAAGATGAGCATCAGAATGCCTCAGTTCAAAATAACGCATCTAAGAAAGATAAGAAAAATGGAAGTCTTAATCGAACACATAAGAAAAATTATGCTAAAGCAAAGGGCAGCTACAAGGAATACCAGGCTATGTTTAAGAAAGACAAGAAGAAAATTGCCATGACAATCACTGATGGTGCAGAAGATGCCACTTGCCAAATCAGTGCCAATGATATCTTTCAATACTATAAAGATATGATAGAAAAAGAAAATAAGAAAAACCCCAAATTCATCCCTATTGACAGAACACCTTATGAATGGGATATTGAAAGACTATGCAAAGAAATTACACTGCTTGAAATAACTGAAGCCTTCGAACAGTCAAACTTGAAAAAAAGCAGTGGGGCCCGACAAAATTAGCCTAAATGATCTGAACAATGTTCACAACAACCAAGACTGCTGCCCACAATTCTATCGTCTTGGTTAACAATGAGAAGAGTCCCAGAAAATATTAAGAACAAACGTTCAATATTAATCCCTAAAAATGTACCGATCAGTGAACTTAAGAAAATCAGTAACTGGAGACCAATTACAATTGGTACAGCATTCATGGAGTTATTCACGAGAGTATTGAGAAAAAGACATACATCGTTCATCAATTTAAATACAAGCAAAACGGCTTCATGAAGGTGAGAGGTTGTCTCAAAAATTTGACTCTTCAAAATATTATAAGAGTGGCAAGAAAAAACAAAGATTCATTAGCAGTGGTGTTGATAGACATCTCCAAAGCATTTGATTCTGTCAGCCATGGTCATATTCTATGGAGTCTCAAAGGCACAGAGTTCCTTCATATATCAGAGATATAATAAAAGATCTGTATACTGACTCAACAACGTATTTCAAGGGTAAGAATAATGAACTTACACCAGAAATAGAAATGAAATCTGGAATAAAGCAAGGTGACTCATTATCCCCACTGTTGTTTAACATTGGCATGGATCCTCTTTTATGTGATCTTCAGAAAAACGGAAAGGGCTTCACATTCAGCTCAGATGGTCTCATTGAACAGATCACTGCTCTAGCCTATGCCGATGATATAGCAGTACTCAGCAACACATGGGAAGGAATGAGTACTAATCTGAAGATCATTGAAAAATTCAGTAAAAAACAGGTTAGAAACTAAATGTGAAAAAAGCACATGGATTTTAAATAAGTCACCAGAAAGACAAAATCCTGATAAATAACTGCAAACTCTAGCAATTTGAGAAACAAGATATTGAAAATATTCATCAAAGGAAATAGTGAGAGATACCTCGGATTTAACTTTGATCCACACACCCGCCATACAAGTAACAACAAAATAAATGAGGTGCTTACTAATTGGGCTCAAAAACTTGACAATTTACTCCTTAAGCCCACCCATAAAATAGAAATCTTGTGTCAATATTTGATCCCTAAATTGTCATTTAAATTGGAAATGAAAGAGCAACAGCAAAAACTTTAAACACTCTGGATCAAATTATAAAGAAATATGTCAAACACTTCCTACACCTACCTGCATACACATGCAATGGTCTCCTATACTCCAAAAGATCAAATGGGGGCCTCAGTGTACCAAAGCTATGTACAACAATCGGACTAAACAAAATCAATAATTTACTGTACCTCAGAGAAGCTCTAGATCTGCACATAGCTCATTCCTATATGTATGCAAGTAAAATAATAAATGAAAAAATCGGTCATATCATCAAAACACACAAACTCAACATTTTAGACAGTAGATTTCTCAGTTATGATTTGCAATTGTTAGCAGCATATGATTGGAGGTCAGAGGAATTTGAGAAATGGACAAATCTCCCTGTCCTAGGTGATGGTGTTAACTATTTAGTGAACAATCCAACCTCAAATTTCTGGATCAGCAAGCATAACAAAATGTAGGAAAATCAATACATAGCTGCACTGATGTTAAGAGCAAATGTTTTGTATACAAGAGAAACCATCACTAGGGGAAGAAATCGAACATTTGCTACATGCACATACTGTAAAGATGTTTGCGAAACAATTGCTCAAATTTCAGGTGTATGTCCTAAAACTAAGGACATAAGGATCAAAATGCAGAACAAAATTTTGGAATAGCTTATCGAAAGAGCAAAAATGTGTGGGTAAATGACATATAGGGAAGCTCATGTCAAAAACAGCCAAGGTGAACTACAAAAACCAGATGTAGTATTTACCAAAGATGGTACTGCTGTAGTGATTGATGTCTCAATTCGATTTGAAAACTCACAGATTTCCTTTGAGCTACCGTTTGAGAGTAAAGTTAAATATTATCAGAATTTATCACAGGAAATCAAAGATCTTACCAACTGTACCACTGTTAAATTTTATGGCTTTATTGTAGGATGTAGGGGTATTTGGCCTCAATGTAATGATGTTGCTCTGGGTGATTTAGGTTTACCTATTCAAGAAGAATATTTGCCTGACTACTTTAATGGATACTCTTAAAATGTGCCAAGTATTCATGCAGAATTAAATGTCAAGCTAAATGCTTAGATGTACACTGTTTTCCATCACACATATTTCATCATTGAGAAACATAGTTTTAAGAATGTTTATTCATTAATCCGTTTTGACTTTATGCACAGTAGATTATGGTTGACATGTTGAATTTAAATATATAGTTAGAAATAGGAATGTTTATTCATTTGCTTTAGAATTATTATAAATGTGTATTATTATAGATGTGTGTGTTACAATTTAGATATAGAAGTGTACATCATGACTATTGAAATGTCTTGAATTCAGACAAATATTTGCATGCACATAATCAAAACATACCACATATTGATTTTTAATGTCCTGCTAATCATACTTTAAATTTATCAGGACTGTTCATAGACAATTTATATTGTTACGATAGTACTAGAGGGTGTACTATCTCTAGCCTATACGTGATCTCAGTTTCTGTGAGGACAACTTTAAGCGTGGCTGTACTCCGGAATAAATGAACGTTGTATTGTTGGAAACAAAACCGATTTGACGCTGATGGGCAGCAATAATACCCTAGAATGAGCCACCGCATGGTGGTACAGGAACAGCCAAATGCATCATCACCTAATTAGTGATGTGCATGAATGACTGTTTTAGATTCCCATTGTTCCTATTGACTATCTAGCAAAACCACAGCCAAGGAAGTATGCTTGGCAGAATCATCAGGGAAAGAAGACAGTTTTGAGCTTGACTTTAGTCTGGCATTGTGAACAGTCCTTAAAGGTGTGGGTTAAGTGGGAGGTCTTTGAGCTGCCAATGAAATACCAGTATTCTAATTGTTTTTTTTACTTACCCGGTGAGGCAGGACAAGCCCTGTTGGGCTCTCGCTTCTGGTTCCAACCACCTGGCACCAACAAGGCACAACCTACTCTGGGCACAGTGGTAGGTGGGGAGGTTGACTGGGGCAGTTGACACCATGAAGGCCAAACCACCAGAAAGCTTTCAGGACAGGGTGGTGTCAGACCAGGGAGAAGTCTGCAGGGTGAACAGTTCCAGTTATCCCCAATGACAGGCAGGCAATGCCATAGCTTTCACCTGGGTGACCCAGTCTCCACAGGCCATGGTTCCAGGCACTGGTCACGGTCACCCACACTACCTGGGGCATGGTGGCATCAGACCGAGGAAAAGTCTGGGCCTCCTTAGAGCTGAACATCTTCTGTAACCCTCTGTGAAGGTGTTTGGACAAAATATCAAATTGTAAATATCGAGAAGCAGAAATATCAGAAATAAAATATTGTGATTCATAAATATCGTGATGCAAGAATGTCATTGACAAGAATATCGTTTTTTGAGGTAAGTAATATTTTTTATATAATATTGATGTTTTTAATATCATGTTCAGTAATGTAGTTGTTAAAAATATTGTTTGAATAATAAATTTAACTCATCCAAAGTCCAGCACTTTTTCTACTGCTGCACAGATAGGGGTGAGAATAGAAAATGTAACCACTCCGAAGTCTAACATTTTCCCCACTCAGAGACTCACACATCTACTCGCAGACCTACTTAGACACTCAAGCACTCACTCACAGACCCACTCAAATTCTCATGCACTCAATCACAAACCCATACAGACACTCACAAACTCACTCACAGACCCTTTAATATTCTGACGCACTTACTCATAGACCTCATCAGATGCTTATTAACCCACTACTCATGCACCCACTCACAGACCCATGGTAGACACTCACACACCTGCCAAAACACTCATACACTCACTCACAGACCCATACAGTCACTCATACCCCAACTCAATGACCTAAACAGCCACCCACATACCCACTCTCAAAGATTACAATTATTTTTTAAACTGTAGAACTTTATTGAAATAAATAAAGGTTGCAGGAACGTTATAGTTAGGAAATAGAATCTTTTAAAACTTTAGAAATGCACTGAAAAAAACAAAGATTACAGGGACCTTATAGTTAGGCACAGATTTAACTCGTACAAAACCATTGAAATTTAGCAGTGATAGTTACCTGAGCTAACTATAACTTACACCTCTGCAATGTACTGCTTATGACCTCACATATTAAACCACTCATGACATGGTCAGTGACATCACTGATGACATCTCAAATGACATAACTGACATTATAGTTAGGACCTCGTTTCCCTAAGAAAATAGGTTTTTGTTGTGCCAATAACTGTCACCATTTGCCGAATCTTCACAAAACTTTCAAAATTAGTATGCCACTTACTTCAGCTGCTATTTTGAAAATGTTGGGGTGATTTGTCAAGTAGGGGCTGAGAAGAAAAATAAGGGGTCCTAAAACGTGTTTCTCATGCAATTTCCCATGGGTATGTGATTACGACTACAGCCCGAACCACTGAATGGAATTTCACCAAATTTGGCAGTTAGGTAGCTTTTGGTCCAGAAAGCATTCTTTTTGCTATTTGGTGTAAATCCATTCTGTACACATTTGTATATCTAGGGATCAGGACCCTCCGCAGATCAACTCGTGGTTGCTCCACAAATCTGTGCCAAAGTAAGGTTCTGATTGGCTGACTCCAACTTGACAGAAAAGTTGCAGCAGTCATTTTATATATCAGGAAACTGTCCCTGGGTCTGAAAAGTAGCATGTAAACTAAATGAAGGGGTCAGGCTAGAGCTTTCCTGACCCCATGCGTGTGTGTTATAGATGTAGGAAAAGCATGCACAATGGGCAGCAAATGCCAGAATTATTATTTTTTGCCATTCATGAGATCCACGGATCTATCATGGGGCTCAGTGCAGCCCTCCGTATAAATCCACAACGGATCGATGACCTCACTGCAAATCAAAAAAATATACATACTCACACGCCCACTCTGACACCCATATAGACACTCTCACACACACTATGACACCAAACAGACACTCTCACACTCAGTCAGACAGACGCTCTTATACCCACTGTGACACCCAGACAGGCACTCCCACATCTACTCTGACACCTATACAGACTCTCTCATACCCACTCACATACCCACGCTGACACCCATACAAACACTCTCACATCAACTCATACACCAGACAGACACTGTCACACCCTCTCTGATGTCCATACAAACACAATCACTCCCACTCACAGACACTCTCACACCCACTCTGACACCCATACAGACACACTCACACCCACTCACACACAAAACACTGTCCCACCCGTACCCAGTGACACACCCAGATGGACACTCTCCCACCCACTGTGACACCCAGACAGACACTTTGACACTCACTCACACATACAGACAGTCTCATACCCACTTACACACAGGGACACACTCGCACACCCACTCACACACCCAGACAGACACTCTCACAACCACTCACAGACCCACTGACAGAGCTACTCAGAGATCCACTTGGACACTGACACACTCACTAAGATACCCACACAGACACTCAGACACCCATTTACAGACCAACAGAGACAGTCAGATATCCACTTGCAGACCAACTTAGATACTGACACACCCACTTACAGACCCACTCAGACACTTATGCAGCTACTCACAGACCCACTCAGACAGTCTCACACCCACTAACAGACCCACTCAGACACTCACACACCTACTTACAGGACCACAAAGACACCTAGACAGCCATTCACAGAGCCACACATGAACTGACAGAACCACTCATAGACACCCTCATACACGAACATACCCACTCACAGACCCATACACACACTCACAGACCCACAGAGATACTCACACGCCCACTCACAGACCCACTCAGACACTCATGTACCCACTCACAGACCCACTGAGACACTCATGCACCCACTCGCAGACCCAGTCATAGACCTACACAGACACTCACAAACCCACTCACGTTCCTACTCACAGACCCACTGAGAAACTTATGCAGCCACTCACAGACCCTCTCAGACACTAACATACTCACTCATAGGGCCCACTCAGACACACACCCACTCAGACACTCACACACCCACTCAAAGACCCACTCAGATACTTATACACCCACTCACATGGACATTAGCAGATACACAGTCAATCACAGAGTTGCAAATTCTAAATGTGATGTTGTATATTGAATGTGTGCTTTTCCTTTGCAGATTTGTGACTGAATCTCAAATTTAAAAACAATATTAAAAAAGGGATTTAAAAAGAAACTTAACTAATGTTTGGGAAAAGGGTGGCTCTTAGAAGAGCCTTTGTGTTTTTTGTGTGTAGATGATAACTACACATAAAACAAGATACAGTCTTTGAAGTTGTTAATGAACTACCCGGTGCCTTTCTCTGTGAAATTAACTCCATCACGTCTATATATATATCATCCATGTCAAAGCGTAAATTGATGTTGTATATAGAGCCCATGGTATGGTTTCAGAGGAATCCAGAAACAGTTTTATTAACATGTTTCCTGGATTTGTCTTTCTGTGGACAGAAATTATTTTACCACTTCCATGTCTGCCTTTGGCAAATGTTGGAGAACTCCAAGGCAGCATGAGGGAAAAGTGCCATTATTTGACCAAAGGTATCATCCATTAGGATTTCCAGTCCTACCCCAGTCAATGTGACTAGGTCATTGCCACCACAGTGCACAATCATGAGGTCTGGATGCTGGGCATCCACAATGCCTTCAACTAAAGGCAGCAATTGATGCCACTTTAACCCTCTCTGGCCTACCCAAGTAGTGTCCACATTAGGCAATCCCAAGTCCTTGTCAATGCCACTCGTTATAGCACACTCTCCAGCTCAAAATACAAAGCTATGACCCACAATCCACACTCTAACAAACCATTTTGAGGGAAGGAGGAGTAGCACACAGGAGAAGGCTGAAGCTGAATGAGACAGTTTTCAAAATGAAAGGCAGTTAAAATGCTGTGCAGCATTTAATTTAAAAAAGAACATATTTCATTGGATGGTGTAAATTTGCAGGTAGCTAAAATTAGGTGGAGATTTTCAGCAGGGGTTATGTAGGAAGGTAGGATCCTTCTGCATGGTTACCCCCACTTTTTGTCTGGTGCTATGCTGGTTTTTGACTAGTCTGACTGGGATCCTGCTAATCAGGGCCCCAGTCTATCTGCTTTCTCCCTAAATTGTTGTGTTCAGTACTTAGGTACATCTCAGATTGGATACTGGGGTACCCTTGTCAGTCCCTAGTATATGGTTCCCATGTACCCAGGGCATAGGTACGCCAGAGGTCTCCCATGGGCTGCAGCATGTATTATGCCACCCATGAGAGACCATTCAAAATGGAACTACAGGCCTGCCATTGCAGCCTGTGTAAGTTGGTGCATACACCACTTACTAAAGATATAGGTTTACTATATCTAAGGGTCACTGAACTTAAAACGTATGAGTCACCCCTATAGCAGGCCCTTACAATCCTGAAGGCAGGGTGCTTGGTTCTAAGTGAGAGGGTGCCCCTGCATGAGCAGGACACCCCTGCAGCCTACGGAGTCCATTCTCCCGGTTTGTCAGTGAAGCAGCCATATACTATATAGAGGGGCACTGCGTAATCACGCGATGACCATCGCAAAAATGGCTGCAACTAATCCTATCATGTTTGGTATCAAACATATTGGAATCATACCCCCACACCATAAACGGTGTGGGAGGTATGATTCCAAGCACTGGAATAGCCCTCCGTTAGGCTCTCAGTGTTCCCGGTACCAGCCTTCTTGACCCGGACAGCACAACATGGTTGCTGCCGACCAGAGACATATTTCTACCCTCCTGCTGCTGAGCCAAGCTCGAGCAGAGGAAGGTGGAACAATAGGCATCCTGTCACAGGGAGGTGTGACCACCTCCCAGACAGGATTTAGTGTATTAGGGCTGGGTGGGTGCGCTTGCCAGTGACAGAAAGTCTGCATGAGGGGCACATTTGGTGTCCCTGTGCATAGTCTGGTTCAAACTAGTCCTGGGAGCCATTGGCTCCCGCTCTGGCGTGAAACTAGACAATGGACATAGGAGTAACCCCCCTCGCTGTCCGGACCCGCCCCTGGGTGGGTCCCCTGAATCTTCCCAACATTTCCCTAGGGTAATTAAGGGCTTACCTGAGTTCAGGCCCCTAGATTCATCATGGGATAAGATTCAGAACTGAAACCACTTCACTTCTACCGTCTGGGCACTCTGGACTTCGCAGGACTTTGTTTGGGCCTGACTTCATCTCCCTTCCAGTCTGCTGCATTGTCTGTGCCTCTGCATCATACAGGAACCTTACAAGGCCTGTGAAGCATCAAGGACTACTGAAGTAATCTCCCTTGGAGTGAAGGAGTCACTCCCCTGCATTCGCAGGCACCGCAACTAAGTTGACCGGTCTGCAGATCCCGAGCTCCTCCAGACACAGGGGGCTCTGCAACATAGGTGGTGGTTTTCCCCAGCTCCCAAGGCCTGCTCTACCCTCTCACCAAGTTTGAGGGAAGTAGTCCTTCTGGGGGTTGCCATAACCAAACCCCTGAGTACCGCATCCCCTTTGCAGTTGCAAAGGCTTGTTGACATCTTTGCAAAAAGATATTCGGGCTCCAAGTAGCCCCAACCTCGAGCACCTCCAGTGACCAGAATCTTCAGCCACACCGCATCATGGGAAACAGCGTTTACAACGCATGCTTTAGATCGCATGCCATTACAACGCGAATCATTACATCGCAAGTCATTACAATGACTTGCTGTAGGGGGGCAGAAGGTGTTGGATTTACAATCCAACACCTTCCCTGCTGTTGCTCAAACTGGAGTAGGAATAATAAATTATACTATTCCTAAGTCCAGTGCGCCCCCTACAGCAAGTCGTTGTAACGACTTGCGATGTAATGGTTCATGTTGTAACAACACGGTCTTTGTAACAACCACGTTGTAATGGCATGCTATCTAAAGCATGCGTTGTAAAGAGATATATTTGTGCATCGTGTCCTGCATCTTTTGGTGAGCTGCTTGAGGTCCTCTTGCGACTCCTGTGCCTCCGGCCTGGAGGTCCATTTGAGGGTCACCTTTGTTTTCCTTGGGCTCCCCTGATTGCTCGGGGCCTGCCCTGACTTCCCTGCTTGTGTTGAGTCTCCTGGACCTTCCTGGTCCCAACCGTGCACCTTCTGGTCTTCCTGCATGGGTTGCATTCACCAAGGCTTGTTGGTGCTCCCGCCGGACACCGCCCCACTCCGCACTCGACATCCTTCGTGGGACAGCTTGTATCCGGGTCCTGGTCATCCTCAACATCGCTTGCTCCTCGCAGCTGCAGAGTCAAGGTCACCGCCATCTTTCCTGAAGCACCCGACATCGGAGAGTATTCGTCTTCCAAGTCTCCTGGTCACCCGTGAGTGACATAGACTCTGTCCCCTCTGCTTTCAGGTACTCCACTTCAAGAATCAACGTTTGGATTCCTTCGGACATCTTCTCCTCTTCCAGCAGCGGCACTTTCCTGAAGTCCTCCATTGGGTTCGACTGCGGTTTTCGACGCCACTTCACACCTATGCACCCGGCTTCCCTGGGATAGGTAACTTGGGTACCACGGTATCCACGGTTCGGGTGGCTCTCCAACCTTCTGTCTTCCACGGGGTTTCTTCAAGGTCCACTGGGAAGGGTCCCTAATCTTTAAAAATCCAACCACGACTTGCACATAGACTTGTACGGAGCACACGGTCGGGTTCACACACTGCACACGCTCTCTGTGGTGTCCCTATCTACTTACCTTGGGTGGTTCTGTTGGTTCCCAGCAATTCTACGTCCTCTCGACATTGTCTTGACTCGAGTCGTGGTTCTTATACCACTTTCTTAGTATATGGTTTGGTCCCCTCTGGGGCCCACTGTGTATTAGTGCTATTTACTGTGATTTCTTTGCTTTAGTATTGTGTGCTTTGTGTCTATCTCCGTGTGGGAGATACTGTAACGTACTAGATAGTGTTATATAATAAATACATATTTTTATAAATACTTTGTGTGGTTCTTTTTCATTTAATCTATACTATAAGATTGCATTCTGGTAAAACAAGCTGCTTTACACTCCTTCAAGACTAAGCCTGAAGGCTGCTCTCCCCTGCTACCACTTGGATAGGTTGTCTGAGACCTCCCAAATCACCATAAGGGTTGTATGGACTGGTGCATGGTGCCCACTTACATTGGTGGACATCATATACCAGGCCAGCTTCTCACATTGGTGTGCAGCGGTTGGGATACAATCCTGCATTGTTTTATCAGATAAATCTTTGTATTGATTAACTAAAAACCATCACTAGTACTAGGCACATATAAATACATAGCAAGTTCTACTGAACTTAGGATTGGGTAAGTCAAGGGTCGAGCACACCCTTTCTCCAACTTCAGAGAGTTTAGTTCCCACTAGGTTAGGTAGGTGCAATACCACACCTCACTTAGTATGTCTACGAAAGGAGATGCCAGTGGCTCTCTGCCTACTAGATACCGTGAACTTTCGTTCCAAGAACTGAAAGCACTGTGTGCATCTAGAAATCTGAAGACAGGGAGAAGGGCCAACACTCAACGCCTTGTAGAGGTATTACTGTTGGATGACCTGAGGAAAGCCTCTGGGTCAGATGAACAGACCAGAGTGGGTGGGGCAGGGAATGAAGATAGAGCAGGAGGGGAACCCCTCTTTAACCAAGAATCTAACCCTGACCAGGTGGAGCCCGATGGCTCCCACCTGGACAATTCAGACCTCCCAGAGGAGAACACAGAGGGCCAAGAGGATGCCACCTTTGATCCTCCTGGGAAGGTGCAGAGTAGACCAATGAGCTCTAGATCCGCCTATGCAGAATCCAATACTTCAAGACAGCCAATAGGGACCTCCATTTTTTGGATAGGGAGTAGCAAATGCTTGAACTTGAGAAATCTAGGCTTAGGCTCAGGAAAGAGCAGTTGGCACTTGACAGAGAGTCCCTAGAAGTCCAGAAGGCAAGGAAGAAACTGGGACTAGAGTCCCATGGTGGCAGCAACAGTGTCCCTAGAATTAAGGAACATTTCTTTGACCATAGGAACCTGAGCAAGATTGTCCCTCCCTACCATGTTGGGGATGACATCCACAAATGGATAACTGCTTTAGAGAGGGCCTGTAAAGTGCAAAAGGTCCCTCAATAACAGTGGGCAGCTATCTTGTGGCTCTCCTTTCCTGACAAAGGTAGATATAAGCTCCTCACTTTTAGAAAAGAGGATGCTGACAATTACCCAGTTTTGAAAAGTGCTCTTAATGATGGGTTTGGCTTAACCACTGAACAGTATAGGATTAAGTTCAGAGACACCCAGAAAGCAAAGACCCAGGACTGGGTAGATTTTGTGGATAGTGCCACAAAGGCTTTGGAAGGTTGGTTACTTGGCAGCAAAGTGCATGACTACTTAGGATTGTACAGTTTGATTTTGAGGGAGCAGATCCTTAATAATTGTCATAACCAGCTTTTGCACCAGTATCTGGTGGACTCAGATCTGACTTCTCCCCAAGAATTGGGAAAGAAGGCAGATAAATGGGTCAGAACCAGAGTCAAACAAAATAATCAGGGTGGTGGTGGTGACCAGAAGAAAGATACTTCCAAAACCCAAGAGAAAGGTGGCGATAAACCTAAAGAGAAGTCCTCTGAAGGTACCCAAAAATCTTCCTCTGGGGGTGGGTCCAAAATTACTTCTTCCCTTGGAAAGAAACCTTATTGCTTTGTTTGAAAAAAGCAAGGCCGCAAGAAATATGATTCTGACTGCTCCAAGTCAGCAATAAGGAGATTTTCCTCCTGCTACTACTACAACCCCTAGTGTTCCAAGTAGTAATCCCCCAGGGAGTAGTAGCACACCCAAAAATTTAGTTGGGCTCTCATGGGGTACTGAGGTAGATACTGGACTAGCCAGATCCCCCACACAGGCCACTTTAGTCTGTGATGGTGGCATGGGTTTTGCTACTTTTACTGTAAGTTCCAATACCTTGGGCAAGTACAGACAGGAGCCTCTGATTAATGGCCAGAAAGCTGTAGCCTATAGGGACACAGGGGCTAGTGTCACCATGGTGACAGGAAACATAGTGCCCCCACTTCAGCTTTTACCTGAGTACAAGTACCAGGTGACCAACACTGATGGTGTTAGAACAGATCATCCCATGGCCATAGTCAATCTCAGCTGTGGAGGGGTCACTGGTCCTAAAAGAGTTGCAGTGTCCCCAAACTTGCCTGTGGATTGCCTCTTGGGCAATGATTTGAAAACTTCAGCCTGGGCGGAAGTAGCACTGAAGGCCCATCTAGAAATGTTAGGCCTCTCTGAGAAGGTTGGTGTGACCCTGAGGGCCCCTGTCCAACCACAGAGAAATACAGGAGCAGTGGAGTCTGAAAGAATGGCCCACTTTACTCCACCAGAGAGCACAGGGGAGGAAAAAAAGTAGCCCCCCCCAGACTTTAGGTCAGGGTCAACCTCCTCAGGGAACTGATCCTACCCCTTGTGAAGAAGCTGCCCCAGAGGAGGTCAGGCCTGTCCCTGCAGAGCCACTGAGGGCAGGGGAACCTTCCAAGGAGGGACCCAGTCTGGAGCAGGTATCCTGCCCCTCTCTACGCATATGGCTCTTTACAACGAATGCGTTGTTCACGCATTCCATTACAGCATGGTCGTTACAACGACCGCGTTGTTTCAACCCGAACCATTACATCGCGATTCATTTCAATGACTTGCTGTAGGGGGCGTGCTGGACTTAGGAATAGTATTATTTACTATTCCTATTCCAGTTTGTGCAACAGCAGGGAAGGTGTTGGATTGTAAATCCAACACCAGCGCGCCCCTACAGCAAGTCGTTGAAACGACTTGCGATGTAATGGTACGCGTGGTAACAACGCGGTCGTTGTAATGACCGCGTTGTAAAGGAACCGCGTTGTGGAAACAGCGTTGCAAACGCTGTTTCCCCTCTCTACCCAGCCTTGGTCAGCCGAGGGCTGCAAACGTCAGGAATGTCAGTGGATCCCATAGGGCCCACTACCAAGAGGAACCCCCTCCTCAACAGATTAGGGACCCCAGCCTCGTAGGACTCGCCAGGTGGATAATCCTCAACAATCTGAGGGATCCCTCTTGCCCTTAGGCAGTGACATCCCCCAGATGGACTCTGTTGGGCAAAGGAAAACCTGGGACAAGGCTGTCCCAAACCTTCCCTGGCCCTCCATTGTTCCAACCAGAAGGGATACATACAGGACAGCCATGGAGAGAAAGGCCTTAATGGTGGCCAGTGCCATGAGAAAGATTAGACCAACGCTGTTAGGGCCTCACTTCCCTAATCAGACACCACACCAGCCTCTTTCTTGGCTCAAACAGATGGCAGGTAGACACCCCAAACTTTTGAGAGGATCCAAGACCCTACAGGGGAGGAACTTCTCAGTGGACCATAGGATAAGGAGTATTCATGCAAATGCAGGACCTTCCTCATACGGCCACTTAGGAAATAAAGTATCAACTGGACAAGGTTAGCCTTATCTCCTTTCGTTTGGGGGGGTTATGTAGGAAGGTAGGATCATTCTGCATGCTTACCCCCACTTTTTGCCTGGTGCTATGCTGGTTTTTGACTAGTCTGACTGGGATCCTGCTAATCAAGGCCCCAGTCTATCTGCTTTCTCCCTAAATTGTTGTGTTCAGTACTTAGGTACATCCCAGATTGGATACTGGGGTACCCTTGTCAGTCCCTAGTAAATGGTACCTATGTACCCAGGGCAAAGGTACAATAGAGGTCTCCCATGGGCTGCAGCATGTATTATGCCACCCATGAGAGACCAATCAAAATGGAACTACAGGCCTGCCATTGCAGCCTGTGTAAGTTGGTGCATACACCACTTACTAAAGATATATGTTTACTATATCTAAGCATCACTGCACTTAAAACCTCTAAGTTACCCCTATAGCATGCCTTTATAATCCTGAAGGCAGGGTGCTTGGTTCTAAGTGGGAGGGTGCCCCTGCATGAGTAGGACACTCCTGCAGCCTACGGAGTCAATTCTCCCAGGTTGTCAGTGAAGCAGCCATATACTATAAAGAGGGGCACCGCGTAATGGCGTGATGACCATCTCGAAAACGGCTGCAAAGAATCCTATCATGTTTGGTATCAAACATGTTGGAATCATACCCGCACACCATAAACGGTGTGGGAGGTATTATTCCAAGCACTGGAAGAGCCCTCCGTTAGGCTCTCAGTGTTCCCGGTACCAGCCTTCTTGATCCGGACAGCAGAAAATGGTTGCTGCTGGACAGAGACACATTTGCTGCTGTGCCAAGCTCGAGCAGAGGAAGGGGGAACAATAGGCATCCTGTCACAGGGAGGTGTGACCACCTCACAGACAGGATTAAGTGTATTAGGGCTGGGTGGGTGCGCTTGCCAATGCCAGAAAGTCTGCATGAGGGGCACATTTGATGCCCCTGTGCATAGTCCAGTTCAAACCAGTCCTGGGAACCATTGGCTCCCCCTCTGGCATGAAACTGAACAATGGACATGGAGTAACCTCCCCCCTGTCCAGACCCTTCCCTGGGAGGGTCCCCTGAATCTTTCCAACCCTTTCCCCCATGAGGCCAGTAGTCCTCGTGGGGGTTGCAATAACCCAACCCCCTAGTACCACGTCCCCTTTGTAGTTGCAAAGTCTTGTTGACATCTTTGCAAGAAGATCTTCGGGCTCCAAGTAGACCCAACCTTGAGCACCTCCATTGACCAGAATCTTCAGCCACACTGCATTGTGTGCATCATGGCCTGCATCTTTTGGTGAGCTGCTTGAGGTCCTGTTGCGACTCCTGTGCCTGCGGCCTAGGGGTCCCTTTGAGGGTCACCTTTGTTTTCCTTGGGCTCCCCTGATTGCGTGGGGCCTTCCCTGACTTCCCTGCTTGTGGTGAGTCTCCTGGACCTTGCTGGTCCTAACCGTGCACCTTCTTGACTTCCTGCAAGGGTTGCATTCGCCAAGGCTTGTTGGTGCTCCCGCTGGACACCGACTCCTCAGCACTCGACATCCTTCGTGGGACAGTTCACATCCGAGTCCTGGTCATCCTGAGCATCGCTTGGTCCTCGCAGCTGCAGAGTCAATCTCACCGTCATCTTTCCTGAAGCCCCCGACATCGGATGGCATTTGTCTTCCAAGACTGCTGGTCACCCCTGAGTGACATAGACCCTGTCCCTTCTGCTTTCAGGTACTCCTCTTCAAAAATCCACGTTTGGATTCCTTCGGACATCTTCTCCTCTTCCAGCAGCGGCACTTTCCTGAAGTCCTCCATTAGGTTCAACAGCAGTTTCCGACGCCACTTCACACCTATGCACCCGGCTTCCCTGGGATAGGTAACTTGGGTACCTCAGTATCCACGGATGGGATGGCCCTCCAACTTTCTGTCTTCCACGGGGTTTCTTCAGGGTCCACTGGGAAGGGTCCCTAATCTTTAAAAATCCAACCGCGACTTGCACATAGACTTGTATGGAGCACGCGGTCGTGTTCTCACACTGCACACGCTCTCTGTGGGGTCCCTATCTACTTAACTTGGGTGGTTCTATGGGTCCCCAGCAATTCTATGTCCTCTCGACATTGTCTTGACTCGAATCGTGGTTCTTATACCACTTTCTTAGTATATGGTTTAGTCCCCCCCCCGGGGCCCACTGTGTATTAGTGCTATTTACTGTGATTTCTTTGCTTTAGTATTGTGTATTCTTTGTGTCTATCTCCGTGTGGGAGATACTGTAACATACTAGATAGTGTTATATAATAAATACATATTTTTATAAATACTTTGCCTGGTTCTTTTTAATTTAATCCATACTATAAGATTGCATTCTGGTAAAACAAGCTGCTTTACACTCCTTCAAGACTAAGCCTGAAGGCTGCTCTCCACAGCTACCACTTGGATAGCTTTCTAAGGTTGTCTGAGACCTCCTAAATCACCATAAGGGTTGTCTGGGCTGGTGAAAAGTGCCCACTTACATTAGTGGACATCATATACCAGGCCAGCTTCTCACAGGCATATACTGTTATTTCCAACCAGTCAACCACACCTGCTACAGTTGAACTTGAAGCTACTATGCTGTTCACAAAACGTATTGTGAACGTTTGACCTACAGGTACAAGAGAGTGTTCCAGAGAGGTTTGCAATGGAATCTGAGCTAAAACAGTGTGGAGCGAAGGGATCTGAAGACTTAAAGGTAGAGTGATTTAGACGCATTCCTTATTATGGAGGAGTTATTTTCAAGGGGGCGTGGCTAAGCCTGCAACGATGGCGGATGTGCATGGGTAGAGCTCCGACGGGGGCTCCCTGATCTGGCCATATTTCTCCGGCCACAGAGAACCGCGATGGTCGCAGGCGGGAGACGGAACGCCTGAACACCTATACCAGTCCCGGGCCAAGCGCGGGGCCGGTTGGAGCCTGTGCGGCGCGCTGCGACCCTCGGCCCTGCAGCGCACCGGGGATGGCTGACGGACGGCTGGGGATGGCGGCAACGCTAGCCTGCGGCTGAGCCCCGCCCACAAGGCCACGCCGAGTGGCGCAGGAGCCACATTGAGCCGCTGCTGCGGGGGATGGGAACTGTGCCGACGTGTGCATATGATGCCTGGAGCCCCATTGAGCGCCCGACCGGGGCCACTGCCGAGTCATGACCCGTGTTTATTGACATTCACCGAGGCCCAGCTGGGTAGTGGTGCGCTGAGGGCGGAATTACCCACGCGCTGAACCCGGAGGCCGATAGAGGAGATCCTGCGAGCCCTGGCGACGGCTCTGGGCGTCGGCTGCCCTGTCCATCTGGAGCGACCTTACACCTTGCCCAAAGACGGAGCTGCCTGGGACCCCCAGAGGTGATCGAGGCGGGGCCCATGTGCGAGGCCTGGCTGGCTTCCTAGAGGCCTGACGTGGACAACGTTGGAGCAGCACGGCCGCTTGTGTGGGCTGGAGGTCCGGCCCCGCCGAACAGAGCTGCGCCAGCTGATCTGGTTCACCCCGTAGTGGCCCTTCTACTGGGAGGGCAGCTGTCGTATACTGATTACCCCACCGCAAGCCCCGCTGGTGACGCCGATGGTCGGGCCTACCGTGCAGGCACTTGAGGTGAGAGACAGGGAGCCGCGGTGCTGTGTGCTGGCTGAGCAGTGGAGACCTCCATGTGGGCGATGACTTGGGCCCCCGAGGCTAGGAGCTGTGGCCTTCATTTGTGGAGCAGTGGAGTGGCGGCCAACAGTGGCAATGAATGAGCCGCCTGGTGACGGTGTGACTAGCAGTGCCCCTGCCTCCTCCGAAGAGGCCGCCGAGGTGACATCGCCCCATATCTGGCTGGTTGGGAAGCCCGGGAGCGTATTGACACTGAGGAGCCTGCAGCACAGCTTTGGAGGTGGGCACTGGAAGCTCCCTGACTGAGTGGCAAGTCAGAGGCCAGGCTCTATCAGCGGCCAGCGGCCTGAAGGGCGTGCGACGGCAAAGTGATACCTGTTGGCGTGGTCCCGTCCTGAGGCAGTCGCTAAGCTATAGAAGATGGTCGTCCTCACACAGTGGAAGCCGTAGGAGACGTCAGACGGAGCGGTGCTGGCCTCAGCGTAGTGGTCTTCCTGGATCGATGTCGCGGGGCAGGCGACTTACAATCACTGTACCTGGTACAAAGGCCCCACCCCCGCAGACGCGAGCAACGACAGGCAAAATGGCAGAAGCGGCATCGCCAGCAAATATGTCTGGGAAGTTGGACGCGGTCCTGGCCGCAGTGGAAAAACTGGGTGAAAACCTACAACACTCCCGCACTGCCTTGGAAAGTAAAATAGACAAGGCAGTGATAGATCTAACACTGTTGCATGCAGACCATCGCAAGCTGGCGGACCGCACTGGTGAACTGGAGGTCGGGATGGCGGAGCTGTCGCCCCGTGTGGCGGACGTGGACAAGCACATTCAACAACTACTCAACAGGGTGGACTTCCTCGAAGACAGGGCGGAGGATGCGGAAGGGCGGGCCCGCCGCAACAATGTACGAGTGGTGGGTCTGCCAGAGGGCACAGAGGGGAGGAATCCTGTCGCTTATGTTGAATCCTGGCTGCGGGGCCTCCTACCGGAAGAGACTCTCTCTCCGCACTTCGTGGTGGAAAGGGCGCATAGAGTGCCGACCAGGCCATTGCCATCAGGATCTAATCCCAGGCCTTTGTTGATTCGGCTGTTGAATTATAGAGACCGCGACATGATTTTGCAAGGAACAAGAAAGTTGCAAGACATCCAGGTGGACAACCATAAAGTGATGTTCTTCCCCGACTACACCATTCAAGTGCAAAAGCAGAGGTACTCATACATGGCTGTGAAGAGACGCCTCCGGCAGAATGGATTGCAATATTCTTTATTGTTCCCGGCACGCCTGCGAGTGGTGGCAAACGAGACCACGCATTTTTTCAACACTCCCGAGGACGCGGAGGACTGGCTCGACAGGACCACGCCATCGAGAGCTACGCCCCGGCCTGGCAATGCAAGCATTAAACCCACCGGAGAGATGCTACGCCGGCGTCGCCCTAGGAGGAAGAAGCCAAAACGCACGCCATCCTCTCCACAAGTGAGCCTGGCCCGGGACCAGACACTGCGGGAGCGGCAGGGAGCTCTGCAAGCGGTGGCAAGTATCAGCGGCATGCAAGTGGATGACAGCGCATCTGTCTCGAGTCAGCAGGAGCGGGCCAGCGAGGCCGATGCTGAGGATTTATCAGATGATCCGCTCACAACGCAAGACTCCTACGCCATGCCAGAAGTTACACCTCAAACAGCTGATAACATTGCTTGATGTCCGCCGAGGTTTCCAGATAATCGAACTCATTCATGGCTGGCGTTCCTGTGCGCAAGTACACAGCTGTATGATGAGCAATGTTCAATCTTGCTAGAATCGCAACTCATGCATAAGTATACTCACTATTTAACTCTTGTTAAAAGAAACGCTGGTTATTCCACTGTTTAGCGAAATAGTATTTAGTATATGTCTTGCAGTGATTCTGAGGTCTGCTTGGAAAAATGGTTTATTGATTGTCCCCATTAGATACAATGTGGAGGGTGATTGGAGATGTTCCCAGTTGGGCACGGTATTGGGTATAACCAGGCTGGTCAGAAACTGGGGAGCCCCCCCCCTGGGGAGATTCTCTCCCTTCATGGGCAAAGCTAGATTGTAGTGCACGGCGCACCCCCCACAGAGTTAGACAGTTTAATGCTATCACGCATGGTTTGGACGATTGTCTGTTACACACTCGCCCTTTTGGTATTTTATTTTTCCTTTATGATGGACGTGCGTTTGTCGTTCATTAGTTTATGTGAAGATTGTATGAATCTTTTCATCATTGAGAATTATTGTAACCTCCCCCATTTTTTGGTTTGCCATGCCATGATTTTAGGATTGGGTTGGAACGGCTGCGATACTGCTGTCTGCAAGGGAGCACGCGCTAGGGTTGCACACATAAACACTATACCTCCTCCTCCCGCCGAGAGGCTAGGCCCAGGCGCATATACATCCAATTCACAATTAGGATGGCACCTACTAAGATAATGACTTGGAATGTGCGGGGCATTCATAGCCCGTCGCGCCGCTACCTAATCTACTCATATTTGAAGCGCCACCATGTACAGGAAACGCATCTGCAGGGGTCAGAGATACAGCGCTTACACCGGCGTTGGAGGGGGCAGTTGTATGCAACGGGGTACTCGGCGTATGCCCGCGGGGCGTTGGTGTGGGTGAGACCGGGGACCCCCTTTCGGGTGGTGGATTCTCACGTGGACACAGAGGGCAGGTACGTCATAGTAAAGGGAGTATTGGATGGCAGACAGATACTGCTGGCCTCATTATATGCACCTAACACGGAGCAGGCAGCTTTCCTTGATCAGATTTCTCTTAAACTGGCTGGGTGGCACGATATTCCCTTAGTGCTGGGTGGCGATTATAACAGCGTACTGGATGTGTTCCTAGACCGCTCATTCCCTCCACTGCCAGGCACGACTACACACACTGCGGCGAAGGCATTGAAACACTGGGCCGCGCACTGGCATCTATCGGATGCTTGGCGCCACCATCATCCACTTGATAGAGCATATTCTTATTATTCTGGGGCACACAACCTCCATGTACGCCTGGACCGCTTCATGGTGTCCGCTGATCTTCTCCCGAGCACTTCGGGGTCCATATACATGGGGCGGACGCACTCTGACCATAACCCGCATATAGTGGAGTTGGACTGGGAAGATAGGACGCCGCCAATCCCCGTGAGGCGACTACAGCCGGATGTACTCCTTGATGCACCGTTCCGAGGGTCCCTGGCAACTAGTGTTGCCCAATACTTTGAGGACAATGCAGGCACTGCTTCGTCCCCGCTGGTGGAGTGGGATGCCCTCAAGGTGGTGGTGAGGGGCCATTGCTTGGGAGCGCAGGCGGGTATGAGAGTGCAGCTTGAGAAAGACCTTACCACCCTGGAGAAACGACTAGCGGTTAGGGAGCACGAGGCGATTGAGGGGTCTCAGGGGCAACTGGCACACTGCAAGGCGAAGCATGCTAGACTGCTGGAACGGCTGCGTTGCCTTAATTACGCAGCGCATTCGGCACGGACGCACCATTTGGGGGATAAGGCGGGGAAGTTGCTCACGTGGCTCGTCAGACAGGAAGAGTCGTCATCCCCTATCACGTCTGTGCGAACGGCTTCCGGGAGCATAGCGTACACACAGCGCGACATTCACGCCACGTTTGTGACCCATTATCGGGATCTGTACAAGTCCCGGATGCAAGCCGAGCCCCTAGCAATACAACTCTACCTTGCGCAGATAGTATTACCACAACCCACTCATACGCAGAAGGAAGATTTAAATGCTCCTCTCACCGGGGAGGAAATACAAGAAGGTATATCCTCTTTATCTAACGGGAAATCGCCAGGGCCAGATGGCCTGCCGGCTGAATTTTACAAAGCGTATGCGCACCTACTAGTGCCGCAGCTGCTGAAGGTGTATGAGACTGCCCTAGATGTGTCCGCGCTCACCGACACGCAAAACGAGGCCCTGTTAGTATCTCTCCTGAAACCAGACAAAAATCCTGAAACCCTGGGATCCTATCGGCCTCTGGCACTTCTTAATACTGATTATAAAATCTTTGCGTCACTGCTTGCCAGGCGGTTCTCACCCTCGGTGCAGACACTGGTGCATCCTGATCAGCACGGATTTGTCCCCACAAGGAACACCTCGCTAAACCTCCGTCGGTTCTTTCGGATACAACAGTACGCGTTGCACAAATGGCCTCGCTCTGGCTGCCTGGTACTTGATTTAGAAAAGGCATTTGACTCATTGGAATGGCCCTACCTAGCAGCGGTGCTCCAACAGTATGAGCTTGGAGATTACTACCTCAGCATGGTCCAGTTGCTGTATCAGCGCCCTACAGTCCGTGTCCGCACTGGCAGGCTCCTCTCAGACTCGATCAGAGTGCAAAGGGGTACGTGCCAAGGCTGTCCGCTATCCCCGCTGCTTTTCTCCCTAGCCATGGAGCCATTGGCGATGATGCTCCGCGACAGCGGTGAAGATTGGGGCATACCGCTGGGTGACGGGACCCACACGGTGTCCCTGTATGCCGACGATTTACTGTTGTATGTCCGCGACGTCACAGCCGTCCCTCCGTCCATTGAGGATGTGTTGAGGACCTTTGCGACAATGTCGCGCCTTCGGGTTAATTGGGCTAAGTCCGGGGTGTATCCCTTCGATGCGCGAGTGGAGGAAACAGAAGTGGTCATCAACGAATCGCGACTTCCGTGGTTTCCCACCACCTTCCGCTATCTCGGACTGTTCATTTACCGGGCACCTGCTGACTTGCTGGAGGGCAATCTGACGAGAGCGATTACAGCGGTGCGAGCACAAGTGCTGTTTTGGAAAACGCTCCCGCTAAATGTCATGAGCCGTGTCACTCTACTAAAGATGATAGTCCTTCCCAAGCTATTATACTACTTTTCGAACCTCCCAATTTATGTCCCATCCCAAACCTTCCGAGACTTGGAAAGCATGTTCCGCGACTTCATATGGAACAAGGGTAGACCTCGCGTCGCGCTGTGGAAACTACACGCACCTGTCAGTCAAGGAGGGTTGGCGGTTCCTAACATGGAACTATACTATCTGGCTGCCCAGTTGCAATGGGTGACAAAATGGCTAAACGGCAGTAATCTGGAGGACACGGTGACCTGGCAACAGCAGTGGACGCATACCCAAATCTATCATCTGTTTCATCCAGTAGCCAAGCCCACGCGCCTGACCCAATTACATTTGGGTGCCGCATACCGCTGCTATAAGAGGAGCTTGTATCTAACTCGTGCGACGCTGCCATATGCCCCGGCATTGCCGCTACAGGGGACCCCACGGGGGAGGGCGGGCACCACTGAGGAAGCCCTTGGGCCTTGGCATGCGGCAGATGTGACAACGCTAGGTGATCTGTACCGCGATGGTGCGTTATTGACGTTTGAAGCCTTAGCGGAAGACACCGGTGTGCCTGTGGGTCAATTCTTAATGCATGCCTCCTTAACAAGGGCCCTAGCGACTCGTTGGGGAGACCTAATGGTTGAGCCTCCTATGCATCTATTGATACAGTACCTTTATGTTATGGGGGCGGGGTCGCACATAGTACACTGGCTGGTAACGGCCTTACTCACTCACACCTTGAAGCCGCTGCTATCCCTCCGCGCCCGCCGGGAGGAGGACCACGGTCTACCCTGTACTGACCGGGAATGGGACATCATCCTAGCTGGCCCCACTTATATTCCGAGGAACTCTAGGTTCAAATTGATACAAACCTACATTTTGCATAGGGCGTATCTTTCTCCGGATAAAATCAATCGGTACTTCAATATCACCACATCAGAGTGTCCGCGTTGTCGGCGGCCTGCCGCGGACCTATTACACATGGTGTGGACTTGTGTCACCCTCCAGTGCTATTGGAGCGAGGTGGCCGCATCCCTGGCACTTTGCACCGATACGTCCCTGCCGTTGACGTGGGAAGTTTGCATACTAGGGGTCTATGCAAGGACCAAGAAAAATAAAGTAACGTCACGATTTCGAGATCTGGGGCTGATAGTAGCGAGACGTTTAATCACGAAGCGGTGGAAACATGTGGACCCCCCGAATTGATTAGCTGGGAAGAAACTGCGGGGTTGCGCAAATTCCCCATTGCACAATATTGGGACGCTATACTAGCGGCATTCCTTAATGAGGGCGATGGGGCTGGCAATGACACTCAGCCAGATGACACGTAGCTTACCCACAAGTGATTCTGGGATGCCCGGGATGGGTTGTTAAGTGACGGGGCCCACCAGCCATAAGTCGATGCCATACAACAGCGATATACCGCGAAACCCCTCCCACCCCCCCACCACTGTCCCCCCCTCCACCACTGTCCCCCCTCCATCAGCATGACGCAGCCAATCTCACCCCGGGCGCGTGCACCTAGCCCTGATGGGCATCCCTTGTTGCCACGTAGGTTAGGATCCGAGGCACTGCGTATGTAGCATCCCGCATAGATTGATAGCAGTCGTCGCAACGAGACAAATATGGCAATCCCCCCCCGCCCCTTTCCTTTATTATTTTATATATATTTTCTTCGGTTTCAAGTTATTGAAAATAACAATTTTGTTATTATATATATGTCTTATTGATGAACATTTCTTCTGGTTGTTCTTTTTTGAATTATTATGCCAAGTCCCATCATTGAGGAACTCATACAATCATATGTTGCCATTCAGCGCGATTATTGATGATGTGGACATTGCATGTTGAAGTGCGGTCCTTGTCAATTTATGAGTACATATAGATCCAGCAATCACCATTGTGAAATGGTAATAATGATGCAACACTGCTGACAGGCGACTGTAGTGCTATAAAAGACGCAGATAGTAGCTTTCGGCTGAAAGTGTTGAGGCTTGTCCTGATGCTGCTCATGTACTATGACATGTTGATTTATAAGATGATCTCATGAGGATATATCTTGTAATTAGATTGCAGAATTGGATAGTTTCTGAATTGTCATGTAAAATGTGAAAAGATGCAATGACCAAATGGATATAAAAACAAAAATGAATAAAGATATTTAAAAAAAAAAAATGGAGGAGTTATTTTCAAAATCCGTACTATCTTATAAAGTAAAATGTGGATGAAAACTCATAGTAGTACAATGTTAACTGGTTTAACGGACTCCAGTACAGATTCACGAATCCGCTGCGAAGTTACACGGGGGGCCATGCTGAGCGTCACGTGGATCTACGAATCCGGCCAAAACCCCCACCAAATTGGGCTTTCTTTGGAGGAGTGTTAGAAATGGTTAACAATGCTGACCATTCAGAAGCGGCATACCGTAAGTTAAATATGAAAGGAAGTTGTAATCAGCTTTCTTACTGAGTAACCTTGAAAGCAGAGTTGACAAGGTTGCCATTAATGGTTCCCTTGTATGAGAGTGGTGTACCAATCTTGTGCTTGGGTTTTACGCATTTTCAATGAGAAGAGTTTATAAATGACACTGAGAAACAAAAATACAGACCAACAAACACATTTTACAGGTATGTGAATTACGGTATAGTTTAAAAAAAAATTAGAAAAGGCATGAGTGTATATAAGGTGGATGTTTACAAAAAATAAAAGGGAATATAAATGGAGGGCAAGTGATGAAAATAAGGAAAAATACAGTGATCACCAAAGGAGGATTAAACAATTGTAAAGAGTAACAACACCCAGGCATACACCAATGCAGACACTGACACAACCACCCAAACACTAATGCATCCAATAACACACCCAGACATTCTGTCATGTATACACCAACACACCAATGTATACACCGATGCATACACTGAGACACCCAGGCACACACTGGTGCTTACACTGACACACAAAGGAACACACTGATGCATACACTAACACACATAGACACATAACTATACATACACTAAAAGACTCATGCACACACTCATGTATACACTAACATAGCCAGGTACACACTGATGCCTACACTAACACATCCAGGCAGACACTGTTGCACCCACAAACACACCCATGCATACACTCATGTATATACTAACACAGGCAGGCACACATTGATGCATACACTGAGACAGTCAGGCAGACACTGATGCATACACTAACACACCCAGGTACACACTGATGCATACACTGACACACCTGGGAACACACTGATGCATACACTGACACATCCAGGCAGACACTGATGCATACACTGACACACCCAGAAGTATACTCATACATACACTGACACCCCTAGGCACTCACACATGCATACACTGATATAACCAGGCAGACACTGATGCATACAGTGACACACCCAGGCACACACTGAAGCATCACTGACATTCTTAGACAGACACTGATGCATACACTAACACACCCAGACATATTGCAGCATAGTCTGACATACCCAAGCACATTCTTATGCATCCACTAAGTAATGTATATAATAACACACCAGAACACACTTATGCATACACTAATACGTTCAGCTACATAGTAGTGCATACACTTACACACCCAGGCTCACACTGATGCATTCACTAACACACCCAGGCACACACAAGCTAATGCAGGTAGTGACACACCCAGTTATACATTGATAGAGCTATTTCCACACCCACCAAACACTAATAGAGCTAGTGACACACCAAAGCAGACACTAATGCAGGCACTCATACACGCATCCAAACACTAACAGACATACTCACAAACCCATGCACACACTGATGTAAGCACTCATACCCTCAGTCAAACACTAATACAGCCACTGACACAGAGGCATACTCTGATGCAGCAACTGAGACACCCAGTAACATACCGATGCAAGCTGTGACGCAAGAAAACTCACACTGATGTAAAACACTGATACAGCCATTGACACAGTCATGTAAACACTAATGCAGCTACTGAAACACCCACACACATACTAATGTAGGCACTGACATGCTTATGCACACACGAATACAGCTACTGACACAACCATGTGCACACCAAGACAGACACTGACACACACAACACACAGTAATGCAGTCACTGACACACTCATTACAATATCTACACAACAAAACGGTTATGGTATCTGTTCCCTGTACTCTGTATAATTTCCAAAAAGGGTCCTGAAAAGGTGCTCACTCCCTGGGCCAACGTCATAAAAAAGACGGAAAAACATAAATGAGAAATATTGGCAGAAGAAACACACTTCAAACATGTATGTACACTTGCACAACGAGTCCCAAATGAGTAATGCAAGCTGCTACATTCCTGCCACACTTGTAAAGAAACAACACAATAACGTTTCCATAAGGCAAGACATCACAAATTCAGAGGTCTCATTTGTAAAGACTTTTTCTTTCTTTATTATTTCCTGTGAAGTAACAACCACAGCCAACGCGTTTCATCCCGCACACAGGGACTTCTTCAGGGCTGTTATGAAACATGACTAGACAGTACTTATAAATAACAAACAGTAAAAGACAATATAATAATTTCCAAACACGTAAAACACAAAACATCAAGTGGTTTAGGTAACCCTAATTTTTTGTTCAACAGATATAAAATACAACTAATTTTGGAAGCAAAAACAGTTTAAGCTGAGACGCACATTCGTGAAATGTTAACTAACATTTATGTTTCCAAGCAAACTGTAAAAAATGCAAAAAATGCAAAAAAGGCGTATTACATTTCTTCCATATTTCTCCATTAACATAATTTCAAAAATAGAGTCAAAGTGAACATTCATAAGTTTATCTGTAATATTCCGCAATGTCTTGTCTAAAAGCAGATTTTAGTATTATTTATAGATAGAGCCTATAATTACATTTAAACTATCTGTAAATAGCCTGCAACAGGTTGCATAAATATCTAATTTCTAAAGTTTTTAAGCAATAGGTAAAATATTTACAGAAAAAGAACCCAACAGTGCAACATCAGATACCAAAAAAGCTCCAGAATTAGGTTTGAACTTCATCTTACTAAAAGGAATAAGACATCTATATGTGTCTCATCCCATCATAAGGGATCTCCAAATATCCGTACAGCAAATTCAGTCTGAAATTCAAATCTACATGATTGATGAGAAAATAAAACAATTAGATTTAGTTCCAAATATATTACCTCACAAGACACCAAACATGAATGTGCCCAGAGAATAAGGGGAACAAAAAGTTCCTAAGAAAAACAATAAAAAAAGACCAAATGTCCTTCAAGTCAATATCAGTGTTCGTAATTTGTTACCGAAATGAGAAGAACAGTTTGAATCACAGGACAGGGATACACTAAGGCAATAGCTATTAGCATCCAGCGAACAGTACGTGTCAAGCAGAATTCCAGTATTCGAAAAAGATTAGACAACATTAAGAGAGAGAAAACATTCAGAGTAACACAGAAAAAAGTCCCATAAAGCGCAAAACCTTTTTAATCACCTCTTGATTCATCTGAAAGAGCACGGTGAGGTAACCAGAGTGAGCTTACCTTGTCAAAAACAAGGAATGTTTTGCAACACGGTAGTTCCATCAATTTTTTACACATTGCTTAAAAACTTTAAAAATTAGATATTTATGCAGCCTGTTGCAGGCTCTTTCCAGATAGTTTAAATGTAAACATAGCCTCTATCTATAAATAATACTAAAAGCTGCTTTTAGACAAGACTGCGAATATTACAGATAAACGTATGAATGTTCACTTTGAATATATTTTTGAAATTATGTTAATGAAATATGGAATAAACGTAATACGGATTTTTTGTATTTTTGCATTTTTTACAGTTTGCTTGGAGACATAAATGCTAGTTAACATTTCACGAATATGTGTCTCAGCTTAAACTGTTTTTGTTTCTAAAATTAGTTTTATTTTATATCTGTTGATCAAAAGTTTAGGGTTACATAAACCACTTAATGTTTTGTGTTTTATGTGTTTGTAAATTATTATATTGTCTTTTACTATGTGTTATTTGGAAGACCTGTGTGTGCGGGACGAAGCACGTTGGCTGTGGTTGTTACTTCACAAGAAAAAAGAAAATAACGAAAAAGTCTTTAAAAACGAGACCTCTGAATTTGTGATGTCTTGTCTTATGGAAACGTTATAGTGTTGTTTCTTCACAAGTGTGGCAGGAATGTAGCAGCTTGCATTACTCATTTGGGACTCGTTGTGCAAGTGTACATATATGTTCGAAGTATGCTTCTTCTACTGACACACTCATGTGCATACCTGTTGACACACTGACACACCTGGTCAAACACTAATGCAGCAACTAACACACAAAAGCACACACTGTTGCAGGGAGAGGCACATCCAGGTAGACAATAATATAGCTACAAACACAGCGAGCTAAGCAGTAATACAGCCACTTAGAGACCCAGGTATACACTGAGACACACAGTAAGAGACCTAGCCAAACACTAATGCACGCACTGACACACCCATGCATATACTAATACATACACTGATATACTCAGCCTAACAATAACACCTATCAGTGAGAGAGGTAGTTCCACAGTCAGTTAGATGCCCCTACTGTAAGAAACAGAGCAAATAAGTGATCCAGCGCGATATTAGCAAACAGCATTCATACACCAAATACTCACTTGGGCCCATACATTCATACTACGCTAATACTTACGCTGGGAAGTCAGTTGTACTCTTTATCAAAATCCCTGCTACCAATTACTTTTCTGATTGAAGAGTAATGACTTACCAATGAATCCTTTGCTAATTGGGAAGTTTAAAATGAGTGACATTCATTATAGTACATAATCCTGAAAATAACCACTGAGTCAGGAAGTTTTAAAATGTTTTATCTAAAGATTTTTAGCAGAGTAAATACAGAACCACATGGTACTTAATCGCATATCAAGGATGAAGCATAGAATAATAATAATTGATCAATGACGGTCCCTCAGAAAGGAGAAGATAGAGACAGCAGCGCAACTAAAGGTTGCATTTATATTGACCTAAGTGCGAGAACCAAACCCCTTGGCCAAGGAGTTGGAATGATAGGACCCAGATAGGATGAAAAGCAAAGACCTCCTCCAGGTTCAGGACAGGACCGGTGACCTCTCTACCAACGACGCCTGCGTCGTTCCCCTCTCTGATACTCGACTTCTCTTCGATTCTCCCGTGCCTTCCTTCTAATGGACTCCGCCGCCCCCTCCTCAGGACCTCTCTGGACAGCGGTTCAGTCTGCAATCGATCAGCTTGTCGGTCTGGAGCTTCTACCTGTCAGCGTCTAGTCTCGTGCAGCACTGCTTCCTCCAGTTCTAAACAAATTAGCTAATTCTATATCTGTTATACCCTTCTACACCCATGTACCTCCCCTTAATGTTGCCAAAATATGGGACCACTATTTCTGATTGGACAGGGACAGGGGGTTGATCCTCACACCATATGATTTTAGTTCAATTTCTGAAGACCATTGTTTTAAAATACCGCCCATCAATTTAAATACATTTGCTTTATTTCCCACCCGTCTCACGACAAAGTTTATAAATTCTTCATGTACATAGTTGCAAAATTTAACAGGAACAACATGGGTACAGCAATGTTGGCCATTAGGTCGTGGCCTTGGACGATGTCCAGGTTGACTTCATCCTTTTTCTTTGGCAGCCATGCAGGACGCATGCGCAGAATCATTGTCTCTCGAGTTTCAGTTCAGTAACCCCAGGCCCATGTTTACGAACTAATAAAAGTCAAAGAAGAAAATATTAAAATCACAAATAATATGTTTCACTGTATACCCACTCTTTCTATTCTATTCCCATTTACTTATAAATTCTATCCCGCATTAGTAGCGTTAGAGAAACAGCAAATGAATAATAACACGAGAGCAAGCTGTAGCATGTGAAAACATCAAGCAGCCATTTTAATGCACACTGCGCAGAAGCAGGAGTTTCCCACCAAGCAAAGAGAGACGTCACACCACGTGATATGGTTGAGACATGCGCAGTAAGGTTCCCGCGCTTTAGCGGCCATTTTAGAATAAAGACAAGCGTTATTCGTTAGTTTAAACACATAGGCAAGCTTCCTTGCTATTCATGTAGTGTATGCAAGGGTTAGTACAAACAATACAAGTTTTAATAAATTAATACTGTGAGGAGATTGCATCCGAGCAAGTCTCATTTGTGAGTCCTTGCTCCATCATAAGCAATGCAAATGATCACTTGTGTAACTATTACAACCCATAGAGCTAATAACACACCAGCTACAGGACAACATAGTTTATCACATATTCAGTCAGATACTCAGCAAATCATTAATATAGTCGCTCAATATATTTCGAAGAACTGGAACTCCTAGTCTCCTATCTATACACTTACTAATATATGCATTTATAGATCTATACTGAGAGTGTATACAACTTTTTAGACACTGAAATGACCACTTATGTACTTAGGGGCAGATTTACAAGCCCCTTGCGACACTTTTGCGTTGCCGTTGCGTCACTTTTGTGACGCAACAGCGGCGTATAAAATGCAGCAAATTTACAACGTGACGCATCTAGGGAGATGCGTCACGTTGTAAAGCCCTGCGTCACATTATACCTGCGTCAGGTATAATGTATGCAGGGTAGGCGTTCCCACGCTGGAAAGCCTCGTTAAAGTGACGCAGTGAAATCTACAAGATTTCACTGTGTGTCTTTTAGGAAGCCACTGCGTCAAAACCTTGCGCCTGCTTGAAGCAGGCGTAAGGAGTGACGCAGTGAATTGGGAATAGGCCGCAACGCGCATTGCTGGAGTTGCGTCGTGCTTGCGACACAACTCCAGCAATGCGTGACGTTTCCGCCAACAGATGCGTCAGAATTTCTGACGCATCTGTCAATCCTTGCGCCATAGTGCGCCGTATTGTAAATACGGTGCATCTATGGTGGCGCAAGGGTTTTTCACGCAGGCGCAGGGAAACTGACGCATCTGTACAGATGCGTCAGATCCTTGTAAATCTGCCTCCGCGTTACTTACTTATAGTACCTAAATTAATACTGTGTTCTGGGGACATAAATGTATTGTTTATTTGCATTCCAGATATCCACTTGTATTTAAAGAAGAAGAATTACAATGTTTGACATGAGACAAAGAAGAAAGAAACAGTGGAAACAGTAGTACCTGCTTAAACTGAGAGTAAAAAAGAAAATAAGGCGGAGAATGTGCAGAGAAAAAAAGAGTAGAAACTAAGAGTACATAGGAGTTTCTGAAAAAAATATGTCATACAATGAGGGAAAAGTTTCAAGTAAAAACTGAAGTTTGAAATCAACTGACAAACAGCAAGGAGTACATTATTTTGAAAGTAGGAAATGTTATAAGAAAACAGGCAGTTTGACATGGAGGCAGAAACAGTTAAAGGAGATACGAGCTAAAATGTTTCAAACTAGAGTAATACAAAATTTGCTAAGAACAATGAAGAAGTATAAGAGGAGAAGTGCTGCACTTAAGCAAAAGTAGCATAGAGGTAAAAGAGAAAATAGAGCAAGGATTCCTCCACGATAAGAATGAATGTAAATGCTCATAATGTAAGCCGATACAAATATAGGTCAGTGGTCAAACTGGCACTGGGAATAGCTTTTTCATTGAAGTTCTCACCGCTTACCTACAGAGGACTACAGAGTGAAATGTTTGTGTGAAGTAACAGCACCAACTAGATTAGCTGCACACACACTTAAAGGAATTACTTTGCATTGACTACTTATACTACTTGTAGAACATGACAACAAACTGGAGTATCAAAAGTCATCCAGTGAAGCTCGTCGTGAAGTCTGAAATATACCGAAGAAACTGAAACTTTTAATCATCTATGAGGTGAGCATGGTCTCAAACTTAATGCTTGCCTTTATACACTTGAGAATGCAACATATTTTTTAAAAAGTGTATGATGTGCTGTTTGGAGGAAAACACTTAGGGGCATATTTACAAGCCCCTATCACTGCTGAAACGACATTTTTAAAGACATTCCTGTGGCGATAGGGGATTTGCCTTATTTACAAGGCAGCGATAAACCACTTAGTGTGGCTTAATGACGCCTGTAAATAAGGCACCCTTTCACGCTATACTTATTGTGAAAGTGGAGGGCAATGGGTGTTGCGGTGGGCGTTCCACCGTAACACCCATTGACTTTGACGCTGCCCCATATTTACTAGGGTGACATAAAGATGGGGCAGTGCCAAAATTAAAACCAGGGAAAACCTGGTCTCAACATGGTGAAACAAGGAGAAATGTTTAATTTCTCCTCGTTTTTGTTGTTTCTATGTGTGCAGCAAAACAACATGAATGATTGTATATGTGCAGGAAGGTGTCCCTTCCTGCACATAAACAATCATTTAAAAAATGACAATTTGCAACTTTTATGTGTGCTGCACAATGCAGCACACATAGGAGTTTCAAATCGCCATTCTGGATTGTTTATGTGCATGAAGGGACACCTTCCTACACATAAACAATCATTCCCACAACTCAGGCACCCTTTCACTGTGGTGCAAGGGTGCCTGCATTGGCGCTAGGCAGCTGAATTTAGTGCCAGCACAGGGAGAAACGCAGGGGTGCACCGTATTTTTATAAATACGGTTCATCCCTGCATTTCTAAAGTGAAGCGCAGCATTAGCAATTTTGGAACTAACCCGTGCTCCGCCAATTTTGTTGTAAATATGCCCCTTAATTGTGTTCAAAGACCTACTGCAACTTACCCCCGTCAAAGGACAGCCTGTGTTCAAAACACTTCTCCATGATGAAACTCAGAATTCCTTGGGAAGTATTGGAAACGTAAATATTTGGCTAAACTTCCAATACAAGGAACTACTTAGGAATATAGTTCAAGCATCTGACGTCAAATACAGAAATATTCTGCAGGATATTAGAGCAGGAGTTCTCACAAAAGAGGGGAAACGTTGCTTAGAAAGTCGACTTATAATGAAACTATTTTCTTCAAACAAGACAGCAGAACAGCTAATGTACAATTTCATTGAAGAAGGGAAATCCATTGTCTGCCTAACTCCTACACTTCAGGAGTGCTCCTGTTTTAACGAACAATTACTACAACTGGAGAAAGAAGAAATTTCACAAATTACAGCAATTGACAAAATGGAACACCTGGGGGATGAGAGTACTGCTAAGTGAAAAATGATAAGAAAAATTGGATTCCTTGGAGAAATCTGTTTCCAGACTGCAGGATTAAAAAAGTGTTTACTTGTTTGCAAAAACTGTATAGTAATTTTGAGGCATATTTTAATGTTGAGTAAAGGATTAGTTAATGGTTCTATGGGTAAAGTGATTGATTTCAATAACTTTCAAAAATAAGAATGAGGTTGAATACTTAGCAATAAAATGTTATCAGATTGATGGCATAAAGCAGATTGGTATATATATTGTACATTTTTTGCTTGTAAAAGACTTGTATGTTCGGTGCCAGCAGTTTTCAATATCTCCAGCATACGGTGCAACTATCCATAAATCTCAAGGTTAACTATAGATGCAGCTTTTATTAATATAGTTAGTACTGTATTTAAAGAAGGTATGTCATATGTAGAGTTATCTCGAGTTAGAGAATTGTCAGTTTTGTTTTTGATTGAATTTGATGACAGCAAAGTGCTAGTGCAAGTTGTGTCAAAGAGTACAATTGGTTACGAAGTGTATATGCTCCTCATTTAGGACAGTATTTCATTTATAAAAAACTGATAATCTGTCCAAAATGAAAGTTTACAAAGGATTCTACAGATGTTGCTGAAAAGACGAAAAAGAAGGAGAACAAGGAATCTGTTAATAAGGAAAAAGTAGACAATGAGGGGGATATTCTAGGTTATCAGTTGTCAAACCCTTCTGGAGTTACCTGCTATGCAAATGTTGTTCTCCGTGTAGTTTTTCAGATACCACATCTTGTAAAGGCAATTGAACAGAAACCAAGGAAGAGATTATGTTCTTCACTGTGTGGTTTGCTGCAGCATTTGCATAGGGATAGGACTGTAATACGTTGTGCTTCAGGCATTTGAGATCTAGTAGATATATCTAGTGGAGGAGTACAATTTACTCAAAACACTCAACAAGATGCGCAGGAGTTTATAATGGTCATCCTTGGAGATTAAGAAGAAGAAGAAATAAGTATTCATGACTTATTTGGACAGAGTTACTCATGGAACCATGAGTGTGAAGATGGCTCTTTCATGTCAAGTACATCAATAGATTTAAAGCGATTTCTTTATTTAATACTACCGGATTGCAAAACTGTGTCTTTTGACAGATTGATGAAAAAAGCTAACCAAAACAATATCTGTCCAAATTGTCATTCGGATGTTATGTCAACATTACATGTACGAAGAAGTGGAAAGCATCTTATATTAATGCTACAACGATGCAGAGCATATGGAAGTAAATTGGAAACAGAGATTACCAATTTCTAACCGGGACAAATATCTTTTTTTGGAAATACTTATACTACTTTGGCTATCATGTTTCACATAGGACTTAGTGTAACATCCGGACACTATATGGTCTATTTAAAAAGTGAAACTGGATGGACGGAACGTAATGACAACAACATTAAATTCAAACAAAAACTGCCTTTCAAGCTACCAAACTCTTATCTTTTGTTTCTCCAACCAAAGTTCTAAGGAGAATTACTGTTAAAAAAGTGGCATACGGTATTTGTTCTATGTGTATCGTCAGTGCTTATGACAACATTCGGCCTACAGGGGTGGTGTCTTTATAAGAGTCTCTATAATTCCAATGTCCTCTATATCTATTAGTAGTATTGTACCACTTTTAGTAATACAGGAGTCATTTTTAAGATATATTTGTTTAGATTATTTCAGTAACTATAGGTAAATGAATTAATTGAATAACTGTAGTGAGTGCAATGCAAAGTATCACTTATTTATAGTGACATACTGTCCAGTTCTGGATTTTCTTTCTACAATCTACATTATTGTTTTTTCCCCACTGTTTGAGGATGAATCTTTATAGGGGGTACATCATTTATGGTGATCAAGTATGAAAGCTGAGAAAAGTTATAAAAAGGAAACATGAAATGTTGTAATGTAATATAAGATACTACTACAGCATAAGAAATGTCTACTGTTTTGTTTATAATATGAACTTATGCATTGCAGAAATTTAAAGTTTATTGTGTAATTTTGTAAAATGTAATAGTAACTTATAATTATGTTTTTTTCATTTTATACAGATGGTTGGCACCATCTACTGGAGTAATGTACTTTACTAATTATTTCTTACTGTGTTGGACAAACCTACATTCTCATGCTGCACACTGAGGGAGATAGTGATACAGCTACTGAAACATCCAGATACACACTGATACAGTCAGTAGCACACCCAGTCACACACCGGAACATGCACTCACACAATCACTCACTCACCTATACAGTCACTGACACACTCACTCACTCATCCATACAGTCACTGACACTACCACTCACTTACCCATACAGCTACTCACACACCCAGTTACTCATTCATACAGTCACTGACACATCAACTCACTCACCCATACAGCTACTCAGACACCCTGTCACTCACCCATACAGGCACTCACACACCCAGTCACTCAGCCATACAGTCACTGACACACCCAGTCACTCACCCATACAGTCACTGACAAACCCACTCACTCATCCATACAGTCACTGACACATCTACTCACTTACCCATACAGCTACTCACACACCTAGTTACTCATCCATACAGTTACTGACACATCAACCCACTCACCCATACAGCTACTCACACACCCATTCACTCACCCATACAGCCACTCACACACCCAGTCACTCACCCATACAGTCACTGATACACCCAGTCACTCACCCATACAACCACTAATGCACCCTTTCACCCATACAGCCACTCACATACCCACCCATTGATACAGTCACTGACACATCCACTCACTCACCCATACAGCTACCAACACATGCACTCACTCACCCATACAGTCACTGACACATCCACTTCCTCACCCATACAGTTACTAATACATGCACTCACTCACCCATAGAGTCACTGACACACCCACTCATGCGCTCATACAGCCCCATTCACTAACACATCCATGCACAAACTGATGCATACAGTAACACACACATGCCCACATTAATGCATACGCTAAGACACCCAGACACACAGTGGTGCATACATTGACACACCCAGGCACACACTGATGCATACACCGACACACCCAGGGACATACCAATACAGACACTGAAAAACCCAGGCTTACAGCAATGCAGACACTGACACACTCAGCCAAACACTAATGCTTCCAATAACACATCCAGTCACACACTAATACACAGGCTAACACAACCAGGCACAGACTCATGCATACCCCCACACAGCCAGGCACACACTCATGTATACACTGAGAGACCTAGGCACACACATGTATGCACTGTCACACCCAGGCACACACCGACACACTCACTGACACACCCAGGCACGCATTCAATTGTACACTAACACACCCAGGCACACACTCTTGCACACACTAACACACCTAACAACACACTGACACATCCAGGCACACACTGATGCATACACTGACACACCCAGGCACAAGCTAATACATACACAAACACACTCAGGCACACACTGATGCATACACTGACACACCCATACACATACTGATACAGCCACTGACACACCCATGCACACACTGACACACCCAGGCACACACTTATGCATACACTTACATTCCCAGGCACACACTCATGCATACATTAACACACCCAGGTACCCATTATTCCATACACTGACACACCCAGGTACACACTCCTACAAACGCTGACACATCTGCATACACATTCATACGTACACTGATATACCCAGGCATACACTGAGAGATGCACTGAGACACCCAGACATACACCTATACATACAATGACATACCCAGGCACAAACTAATGTATATAGTGACACACCCAAGCACACAGTAATGCATACACAAACGCACTCAGGCACACACTCATGAATACACTGACACACCCAGGGACACGCTGTTACATACACTGACACACCGAGGCATACACTCATGCATACAGTGACATACCCATGGACACAGATAGAAAACATATATACATTAAAGAAATAAAAACACAAACAGAGCTCTTTTTATGATTAGGTGGTGTGGTTCTAACAAGAAACTGTTTTAATTTTTTTTTTTAAATTCATAAATGCACCAAAAGCAAAACAGGTGTAAAACTGTAGACTAATAACCATATCAAAATGCAACAGGGTTTCTAACTAAAAAACCCTTCGGAAAAAGTTGGATGCAAAAAAGAAAAAAATTAACATGGATGAATATTAATTGCATCAAAATATTCTGCCAATGGTGTGTTCAAACTGACTGGCATGTGGCATCTAAAGCAGTGGGTCATCATGTGTGATAGCTTACGACACATAGCAGAAACAGTGATGGTGGCTGAGGTGGATGGTGCAGGCAAAGTGGCTGATGGATGGTCTTAAGATGTTTCCACATCAGGCTAGTACTGTGGCTGTATTTCTTGCTTGTGCCACGTGACAACTCTTTCCTGCAAATCATGCATTTTATGATTTTTGACGTCACATTCTTCTCCCCTGAGGGAATAGTAAAAAATTGCCACACCTCGCTCTATCTTTTAGGTGGATGGCTCTCCTCATCCTCATCTTCCTGGACCAGGACAGGATCCTCTTCTTCAGCAGAAGGAGTAGATGCATCCATGATTTTCAAAATCTGAACTTCTAACAAGCTGGAAGCCTCAAAAGCAGGAGCTTAATATCAATCAGTGTAGCTGTTTGCACTGGTCAATAGGAAATAATTTTTGGGTGAGGATTTTTCCCAAAAAAGTATGTGGTGCTAATCAGGGCAATCAAAAGGAAAGGTTCGCATGTGCCATCGTGCGACTTCGCGTATCCAGTCCGTAGATTCGCGAAGTCACGAAAAACTGTAAATGAATCGAGTAAACTTAAAAACAAATATATAGCAACAAAAATATAGACTCAAATATCTCCACACTCACCTCCTTCATTAAATTAGTGTACTATATATATAAATATATATATATATATATATGAACACCAGCTCCAGTTTCCCTCCAGTCCCTGGATACCAACACGAGGACTCCGGTTTGAATTAAAAGAGATTCTCTTTATTTCTTTGCAGTTTTTGGTAACGCGTTTTGCCTGTGTCCACAGGCTTGCTCACACCAACATATATATATATATATATGAGAAGAAAAGGTTGCCCCCGGATCGGAGAAGCACACATCGGTGGGTTTTAATCCTCCTTTAATGGAGGTTGTGGCGAGGTGAGTAGGAGACATCCAGGTCCATTCACAACTCCTTACGCGTTTCGGGCTACACGCCCTTGATCACAGGAGATCTATGGAGCAATTCGAAAGACATCACAGTCACCATTTTATGTTTCCAAATACACCCGCCCACAGTGGGCGTTCCGCAAGTGCAAGGCATCATGGTACATATAGTACTGTAAACATCAGTCTCAAGTGAGATTTCTCATTACTCCAAAGTTATAAAATATCAATAAAAACCACAGTGGGTTGATGAAAATGTCCCGCTTCTCACAGCGCCACACATATCTGCCCTCCATCAGACCCCACCATCCAGACTGGTGACTCCGCATCGGCGTCACCACAGGTCCGCTACTCCTGCGGTGGTGCTTCCCCACGGCTGGACTGGCCGTAAAATGTGAGAAGAAAAGGTTGCCCCCGGATCGGAGAAGCACACATTGGTGGGTTTTAATTATTCTTTAATGGAGGTTGTGGCGAGGTGAGTAGGAGACATCCAGGTCCATTCACAACTCCTTACGCATTTCGGGCTACACGCCCTTGATCACAGGAGATCTATGGAGTAATTCAAAAGACATCACAATCACCATTTTATGTTTCCAAATACACCCGCCCACAGTGGGCGTTCCGAAAGTGCAAGGCATCATGGTACATATAGTACTGTAAACATCAGTCTCAAGTGAGATTTCTCATTACTCCAAAGTTATAAAATATCAATAAAAACCACAGTGGGTTGATGAAAAAGTCCCGCTTCTCACAGCGCCACACATATCTGCCCTCCATCAGACCCCACCATCCAGACTGGTGATTCCGCATCGGCGTCACCACAGGTCCGCTACTCCTGCGGCAGTGCTTGCCCACAGCTGGACCGGCCGTAAAATGTGAGAAGAAAAGGTTGCCCCCGGATCGGAGAAGCACACATCGGTGGGTTTTAATCATCCTTTAATGGAGGTTGTGGCGAGGTGAGTAGGAGACATCCAGGTCCATTCACAACTCCTTACGCATTTCGGGCTACACGCCCTTGATCACAGGAGATCTATGGAGTAATTCAAAAGACATCACAGTCACCATTTTATGTTTCCAAATACACCCGCCCACAGTGGGCATTCCGCAAGTGCAAGGCATCATGGTACATATAGCACTGTAAACATCAGTCTCAAGTGAGATTTCTCATTACTCCAAAGTTATAAAATATCAATAAAAACCACAGTGGTTTGATGAAAATGTCCCGCTTCTCACAGCGCCACACATATCTGCCCTCCATCAGACCCCACCGTCCAGACTGGTGACTCCGCATCGGCGTCACCACAGGTCCGCAACTCCTGCGGCGGTGCTTCACCACGGCTGGACCGGCCGTAAAATGTGAGAAGAAAAGGTTGTCCCCGGATCGGAGAAGCACACATCGGTGGGTTTTAATCATCCTTTAATGGAGATTGTGGTGAGGTGAGTAGGAGACATCCAGGTCCATTCACAACTCCTTACACGTTTCGGGGTACACGCCCTTCATCACAGGAGATCTATAGATGGAGTAATTCAAAAGACATCACAGTCACCATTTTATGTTTCCAAATACACCCGCCCACAGTGGGCGTTCCGCAAGGCATCATGGTACATATAGTACTGTAAACATCAGTCTCAAGTGAGATTTCTCATTACTCCAAAGTTATAAAATATCAATAAAAACCAGAGTGGGTTGATGAAAATGTCCCGCTTCTCACAGCACCACACATATCTGCTCTCCATCAGAACCCACCATCCAGACTGGTGACTCCGCATCGGTGTCACCACAGGACTGCTACTCCTGCGGCGGTGCTTCCCCAACGCTGGACCGGCCGTAAAATGTGAGAAGAAAAGGTTGCCCCCGGATCGGAGAAGCACACATCGGTGGGTTTTAATCATCCTTTAATGGAGGTTGTGGCGAGGTGAGTAGGAGACATCCAGGTCCATTCACAACTCCTTACGCGTTTCGGGCTACACGCACTTGATCACAGGAGATCTATGGAGTAATTCAAAAGACATCACAGTCACCATTTTATGTTTCCAAATACACCCGCCCACGATGGGCGTTCCGCAAGTGCAAGGCATCATGGTACATATAGTACTGAAAACATCAGTCTCAAGTGAGATTTCTCATTACTCCAAAGTTATAAAATATCAATAAAATCCACAGTGGGTTGATGAAAATGTCCCGCTTCTCACAACGCCACACATATCTTCCCTCCATCAGACCCCACCGTCCAGACTGGTGACTCCGCATCGGCGTCACCACAGGTCCGCTACTCCTGCGGCGATGCTTCCCAAAGGCTGGACCGGCCGTAAAATGTGCGAAGAAAAGGTTGCCCCCGGATTGGAGAAGCACACATCGGTGGGTTTTAATCATCCTTTAATGGAGGTTGTGGTGAGGTGAGTAGGAGACATCCAGGTCCATTCACAACTCCTTACGTGTTTCAGGCTACACGTCCTTGATCACAGGAGATCTATGGAGTAATTCAAAAGATATCACAGTCACCATTTTATGTTTCCAAATACACCCTCCCACAGTGGGCGTTCCCAAGTGCAAGGCATCATGGTTCATATAGTACTGTAAACATCAGTCTCAAGTGAGATTTCTCATTACTCCAGTTATAAAATATCAATAAAAACCACAGTGGGTTGAAGAAAGTGTCACGCTTCTCACAGCGCCACACATATCTGCCCTCCATCAGACCCCACCATCCAGACTGGTGACTCCGCATCGGCGTCACCACAGGTCCGCTACTCCTGCGGCGGTGCTAACCCACGGCTGGACCGGCCGTAAAATGTAAGAAGAAAAGGTTGCCCCCGGATTGGAGAAGCACACAATGGTGGGTTTTAATCATCCTTTAATGGAGATTGTGGCGAGGTCAGTAGGAGACATCCAGGTCCATTCACAACTCCTTACGCGTTTCGGGCTATATGCCCTTCATCACAGGAGATCTATGGAGTAATTCAAAAGACATCACAGTCACCATTTTATGTTTCCAAATTTACCCGCCCACAGTGGACGTTCTGCAAGTGCAAGGCATCATGGTACATATAGTACTGTATACATCAGTCTCAAGTGAGATTTCTCATTACTCCAAAGTTATAAAATATCAATAAAAACCACAGTGGGTTGATGAAAATGTCCCGCTTCTCACAGCGCCACACATATCTGCCCTCCATCAGACCCCACCATCCAGACTGGTGACTCCGTATCGGCGTCACCACAGGTCCGCTACTCCTGCGGCGGTGCTTGCCCACAGCTGGACCGGCCGTAAAATGTGAGAAGAAAATGTTGCCCCCGGATCAGAGAAGCACACATCGGTGGGTTTTAATCATCCTGTAATGGAGGTTGTGGCAAGGTGAGTAGTAGACATCCAGGTCCATTCACAACTCCTTGCGCGTTTCGGGCTACACGCTCTTGATCAGAGGAGATCTATGGAGTAATTCAAAAGACATCACAGTCACCATTTTATGTTTCCAAATACACCCGCCCACAGTGGGTGTTCTGCAAGTGCAAGGCATCATGGTACATATAGTACTGTATACATCAGTCTCAAGTGAGATTTCTCATTACTCCAAAGTTATAAAATATCAATAAAAACCACAGTGTGTTGATGAAAATGTCCCGCTTCTCACAGCGCCACACATATCGGCCCTCCATCAGACCCCACCGACCAGGCTGGTGACTCCGCTTCGGCGTCACCAGAAGTCTGCTACTCCTGCGGCGGTGCTTCCCCATGTCTGGACCGGCCGTAAAATGTGAGAAGAAAAGGTTGCCCCCGGATCGGAGAAGCACACATCGGTGGGTTTTAATCATCCTTTAATGGAGGTTGTGGCGAGGTGAGTAGGAGACATCCAGGTCCATTCACAACTCCTTACGCGTTTCGGGCTACACGCACTTGATCACAGGAGATCCATTGAGTAATTCAAAAGACATCACAGTCACCATTTTATATTTCTAAATACACCCGCCCACAGTGGGCGTTCCGCAAGTGCAAGGCATCATGGTACATATAGTACTGTAAACATCAGTCTCAAGTGAGATTTCTCATTACTCCAAAGTTATAAAATATCAATAAAAACCACAGTGTGTTGATGAAAATGTCCCGCTTCTCACAGCGCCACACATATCTGCCCTCCATCAGACCCCACCATCCAGACTGGTGACTCCGCATCGGCATCACCACAGGTCCGCTACTCCTGCGGCGGTGCTTGCCCACAGCTGGACCGGCCGTAAAATGTGAGAATAAAAGGTTGCCCCCGGATCGGAGAAGCACACTTCGGTGGGTTTTAATCATCCTTTAATGGAGGTTGTGGCGAGGTGAATAGGCGACATCCAGGTCCATTCACAACTCCTTAAGAGTTTCGGGCTACATGCCCTTGATCACAGGAGATCTATGGAGTAATTCAAAAGACATCACAGTCACCATTTTATGTTTCCAAATACACCCGCCCACAGTGGGTGTTCTGCAAGTGCAAGGCATCATGGTACATATAGTACTGTAAACATCAGTCTCAAGTGAGATTTCTCATTACTCCAAAGTTATAAAATATCAATAAAAACCACAGTGTGTTGATGAAAATGTCCCGCTTCTCACAGCGCCACACATATCTGCCCTCCATCAGACCCCACCATCCAGACTGGTGACTCCGCATCGGCGTCACCACAGGTCCGCTACTCCTGCGGCAATGCTTCCCCACGGCTGACCCGGCCATAAAATGTGAGAAGAAAAGGTTGCCCCCGGATCGGAGAAGCACACATCGGTGGGTTTTAATCATTCTTTAATGGAGGTTGTGGAGAGGTGAGTAGGAGACATCCAGGTCCATTCACAACTCATTACGCATTTCGGGCTACATGCACTTGATCACAGGAGATCTATGGAGTAATTCAAAAGACATCACAGTCACCATTTTATGTTTCCAAATACACCCGCCCACAGTTGGCGTTCCGCAAGTGCAAGGAATCATGGTACATATAGTACTGTAAAAATCAGCCTCAAGTGAGATTTCTCATTACTCCAAAGTTATAAGATATCAATAAAAACCACAGTGGGTTGATGAAAATGTCCCGCTTCTCACAGCGCCACACATATCTGCCCTCCATCAGACCCCACCGTCCAGACTGGTGACTCCGCATCGTCGTCACCACAGGTCCGCTACTCCTGTGGCGGTGATTCCCCACGGCTGACCCGGCCATAAAATGTGAGAAGAAAAGATTGCCCCCGGATCGGAGAAGCACACATCGGTGGGTTTTAATCATCCTTTAATGGAGATTGTGGCGAGGTGAGTAGGAGACATCCAGGTCCATTCACAACTCCTTACGCGTTTCGGGCTGCACGCCCTTGATCACAGTAGCTCTATGGAGTAATTCAAAAGACATCACAGTCATCATTTTATGTTTCCAAATACACCCGCCCACAGTGGGCGTTCTGCAAGTGCAAGGCATCATGGTACATATAGTACTGTAAACATCAGTCTCAAGTGATATTTCTCATTACTCCAAAGTTATAAAATATCAATAAAAACCACAGTGGGTTGATGAAAATGTCCCGCTTCTCACAGCGCCACACATATCTGCCCTCCATCAGACCCCACCGTCCAGACTGGTGACTCCGCATCGGCGTCACCACAGGTCCGCTTCTCCTGCGGCGGTGCTTCCCCACAGCTGGACCGGCCGTAAAATGTGAGAAGAAAAGGTTGCCCCCGGATCGGAGAAGCACACATCGGTGGGTTTTAATCATACTTTAATGGAGGTTTTGGCGAGGTGAGTAGGAGACATCCAGGTCCATTCACAACTCCTTACGCGTTTCGGGCTACATGCCCTTGATCACAGGAGATCTATGGAGTAATTCAAAAGACATCACAGTCACCATTTTATGTTTCCAAATACACCCGCCCACAGTGGGCGTTCCGCAAGTGCAAGGCATCATGGTACATATAGTACTATAAATATCAGTCTCAAGTGAGATTTCTCATTACTCCAAAGTTATAAAATATCAATAAAAACCACAGTGGGTTGAAGAAAGTGTCCCGCTTCTCACAGTGCCACACATATCTGCCCTCCATCAGACCCCACCGTCCAGACTGGTGACTCCGCATCGGCGTCACCACAGGTCCGCTAATCCTGCGGCGGTGCTTCCCCACGGCTGGACCGGCCATAAAATGTGAGAAGAAAAGGTTGCCCCCGGATCGGAGAAGCACACATCGGTGGGTTTTAATCATCCTCTAATGGAGGTTGTGGCGAGGTGAGTAGGAGAGATCCAGGTCCATTCACAACTCCTTACGCGTTTCGGGCTACACGCCCTTGATCACAGGAGATCTATGGAGTAATTCAAAAGACATCACAGTCACCATTTTATGTTTCCAAATACACCCGCCCACAGTGGGTGTTCTGCAAGTGCAAGGCATCATGGTACATATAGTACTGTAAACATCAGTCTCAAGTGAGATTTCTCATTACTCCAAAGTTATAAAATATCAATAAAAACCAGAGTGGGTTGATCAAAATGTCCCGCTTCTCACAGCGCCACACATATCTGCCCTCCATCAGACCCCACCGTCCAGACTGGTGACTCCGCATCGGTGTCACCACAGGTCCGCAACTCCTGCGGCGGTGCTTCCCAACGGCTGGACCGGCCGTAAAATGTCAGAAAAAAGGTTGCCCCCGGATCAGAGAAGCACACATCGGTGGGTTTTAATCATCCTTTAATGGAGATTGTGGCGAGGGGAGTAGGAGACATCCAGGTCCATTCACAACTCCTTACGCGTTTCGGGCTACACGCCCTTGATCACAGGAGATCTATAGAGTAATTCAAAAGACATCACAGTCACCATTTTATATTTCCAAATACACCCGCACACAGTGGGCATTCCGCAAGTGCAAGGCATCATGGTACATATAGTACTGTAAACATCAGTCTCAAGTGAGATTTCTCATTACTCCAAAGTTATAAAATATCAATAAAAACCAGAGTGGGTTGAAGAAAATGTCCCGCTTCTCACAGCGCCACACATATCTGCCCTCCATCAGACCCCATCGTCCAGACTGGTGACTCCGCATCGGCGTCTCCACAGGTCCGCTACTCCTGCGGCGGTGCTTCCCCACGGCTGGACCGGCCGTAAAATGTGAGAAGAAAAGGTTGCCCCCGGATCGTAGAAGCACACATCGGTGGGTTTTAATCATCCTTTAATGGAGATTGTGGCGAGGTGAGTAGGAGACATCCAGGTCCATTCACAACTCCTTACGCATTTCGGGCTACACGCCCTTCATCACAGGATATCTATGGAGTAATTCAAAAGACATCACAGTCACCATTTTATGTTTCCAAATACACCCGCCCACAGTGGACGTTCTGCAAGTGCAAGGCATCATGGTACATATAGTACTGTATACATCAGTCTCAAGTGAGATTTCTCATTACTCCAAAGTTATAAAATATCAATAAAAACCACAGTGGGTTGGTGAAAATGTCCCGCTTCTCACAGCGCCACACATATCTGCCCTCCATCAGACCCCACCATCCAGACTGGTGACTCCGCATCGGCGTCACCACAGGTCCGCTACTCCTGCAGCGGTGCTTCCCACGGCTGGACCGGCCATAAAATGTGAGAAGAAAAGGTTGCCCCCAGATCGGAGAAGCACACATCTGTGGGTTTTAATCATCCTCTAATGGAGGTTGTGGCGAGGTGAGTAGGAGACATCCAGGTCCATTCACAACTCCTTACGCGTTTCGGGCTACACGCCCTTGATCACAGGAGATCTATGGAGTAATTCAAAAGACATCACAGTCACTATTTTATGTTTCCAAATACACCCGCCCACAGTGGGCGTTCTGCAAGTGCAAGGCACCATGGTACATACAGTACTGTACACATCAGTCTCAACTGAGATTTCTCATTACTCCAAAGTTATAAAATATCAATAAAAACCAGAGTGGGTTGATCAAAATGTCCCGCTTCTCACAGCGCCACACATATCTGCCCTCCATCAGACCCCACCATCCAGACTGGTGACTCCGCATCGGCGTCACCACAGGTCCGCAACTCCTGCGGCGGTGCTTCCCCATGGCTGGACCGGCCGTAAAATGTGAGAAGAAAACGTTGCCCCCGGATCAGAGACGCACACATCGGTGGGTTTTAATCATCCTTTAATGGAGATTGTGGCGAGGTGAGTAGGAGACATCCAGCTCCATTCACAACTCCTTACGCGTTTCGGGCTACACGCCCTTGATCACAGGAGATCTATAGAGTAATTCAAAAGACATCACAGTCACCATTCTATATTTCCAAATATACCCGCCCACAGTGGGCATTCTGCAAGTGCAAGGCATCATGGTACATATAGTACTGTAAACATCAGTCTCAAGTGAGATTTCTCATTACTCCAAAGTTATAAAATATCAATAAAAACCAGAGTGGGTGGAAGAAAATGTCCCGCTTCTCACAGAGCCACACATATCTGCCCTCCATCAGACCCCACCGTCCAGACTGGTGACTCCGCATCGGCGTCTCCACAGGTCCGCTACTCCTGCGGCGGTGCTTCCCCACGGCTGGACTGGCCGTAAAATCTGAGAAGAAAAGTTTGCCCCCGGATCTGAGAAGCACACATCGGTGGATTTTAATCATCCTTTAATGGAGGTTGTGGCGAGGTGAGTAGGAGACATCCATGTCCATTCACAACTCCTTGCGCGTTTCGGGCTACACGCCCTTGATCACAGGAGATCTATGGAGTAATTCAAAAGACATCACAGTCACCATTTTATGTTTCCAAATACACCCGCCCACAGTGGGCGTTCCGCAAGTGCAAGGCATAATGGTACATATAGTACTGTAAACATCAGTCTCAAGTGAGATTTCTCATTACTCCAAAGTTATAAAATATCAATAAAAACCACAGTGGGTTGATGAAAATGTCCCGCTTCTCACAGCGCCACACATATCTGCCCTCCATCAGACCCTACCATCCAGACTGGTGACTCCGCATCGGTGTCACCACAGGTCCGCTACTCCTGCGGCAATGCTTCCCCACGGCTGACCCGGCCATAAAATGTGAGAAGAAAAGGTTGCACCCGGATCGGAGAAGCACACATCGGTGGGTTTTAATCATTCTTTAATGGAGGTTATGGCGAGGTGAGTAGGAGACTTCCAGGTCCATTCACAACTCATTACGCATTTCGGGCTACATGCACTTGATCACAGGAGATCTATGGAGTAATTCAAAAGACATCACAGTCACCATTTTATGTTTCCAAATACACCCGCCCACAGTGGGCGTTCCGCAAGTGCAAGGAATCATGGTACATATAGTACTGTAAAAATCAGTCTCAAGTGAGATTTCTCATTACTCCAAAGTTATAAGATATCAATAAAAACCACAGTGGGTTGATGAAAATGTCCCGCTTCTCACAGCGCCACACATATCTGCCCTCCATCAGACCCCACCGTCCAGACTGGTGACTCCGCATCGTCGTCACCACAGGTCCGCTACTCCTGCGGCGGTGCTTCCCCACGGCTGACCCGGCCATAAAATGTGAGAAGAAAGATTGCCCCCGGATCGGAGAAGCACACATCGGTGGGTTTTAATCATCCTTTAATGGAGATTGTGGCGAGGTGAGTAGGAGACATCCAGGTCCATTCACAACTCCTTACGCGTTTCGGGCTGCACGCCCTTGATCACAGAAGATCTATGGAGTAATTCAAAAGACATCACAGTCATCATTTTATGTTTCCAAATACACCCGCCCACAGTGGGCGTTCTGCAAGTGCAAGGCATCATGGTACATATAGTACTGTAAACATCAGTCTCAAGTGATATTTCTCATTACTCCAAAGTTATAAAATATCAATAAAAACCACAGTGGGTTGATGAAAATGTCCCGCTTCTCACAGCGCCACACATATCTGCCCTCCATCAGACCCCACCGTCCAGACTGGTGACTCCGCATCGGCGTCACCACAGGTCCGCTTCTCCTGCGGCGGTGCTTCCCCACAGCTGGACCGACCGTAAAATGTGAGAAGAAAAGGTTGCCCCCGGATCGGAGAAGCATACATCGGTGGGTTTTAATCATCCTTTAATGGAGGTTTTGGCGAGGTGAGTAGGAGACATCCAGGTCCATTCACAACTCCTTACGCGTTTCGGGCTACACGCCCTTGATCACAGGAGATCTATGGAGTAATTCAAAAGACATTACAGTCACCATTTTATGTTTCCAAATACACCCGCCCACAGTGGGCGTTCCGCAAGTGCAAGGCATCATGGTACATATAGTACTGTAAACATCAGTCTCAAGTGAGATTTCTCATTACTCCAAAGTTATAAAATATCAATAAAAACCACAGTGGGTTGAAGAAAGTGTCCCGCTTCTCACAGTGCCACACATATCTGCCCTCCATCAGACCCCACCGTCCAGACTGGTGACTCCGCATCGGCGTCACCACAGGTCCGCTAATCCTGCAGCGGTGCTTCCCCACGGCTGGACCGGCCATAAAATGTGAGAAGAAAAGGTTGCCCCCGGATCGGAGAAGCACACATCGGTGGGTTTTAATCATCCTCTAATGGAGGTTGTGGCGAGGTGAGTAGGAGAGATCCAGGTCCATTCACAACTCCTTACGCGTTTCGGGCTACACGCCCTTGATCACAGGAGATCTATGGAGTAATTCAAAAGACATCACAGTCACCATTTTATGTTTCCAAATACACCCGCCCACAGTGGGTGTTCTGCAAGTGCAAGGCATCATGGTACATATAGTACTGTAAACATCAGTCTCAAGTGAGATTTCTCATTACTCCAAAGTTATAAAATATCAATAAAAACCAGAGTGGGTTGATCAAAATGTCCCGCTTCTCACAGCGCCACACATATCTGCCCTCCATCAGACCCCACCGTCCAGACTGGTGACTCCGCATCGGTGTCACCACAGGTCCGCAACTCCTGCGGCGGTGCTTCCCAACGGCTGGACCGGCCGTAAAATGTCAGAAAAAAAGGTTGCCCCCGGATCAGAGAAGCACACATCGGTGGGTTTTAATCATCCTTTAATGGAGATTGTGGCGAGGGGAGTAGGAGACATCCAGGTCCATTCACAACTCCTTACGCGTTTCGGGCTACACGCCCTTGATCACAGGAGATCTATAGAGTAATTCAAAAGACATCACAGTCACCATTTTATATTTCCAAATACACCCGCACACAGTGGGCATTCCGCAAGTGCAAGGCATCATGGTACATATAGTACTGTAAACATCAGTCTCAAGTGAGATTTCTCATTACTCCAAAGTTATAAAATATCAATAAAAACCAGAGTGGGTTGAAGAAAATGTCCCGCTTCTCACAGCGCCACACATATCTGCCCTCCATCAGACCCCATCGTCCAGACTGGTGACTCCGCATTGGCGTCTCCACAGGTCCGCTACTCCTGCGGCGGTGCTTCCCCACGGCTGGACCGGCCGTAAAATGTGAGAAGAAAAGGTTGCCCCCGGATCGTAGAAGCACACATCGGTGGGTTTTAATCATCCTTTAATGGAGATTGTGGCGAGGTGAGTAGGAGACATCCAGGTCCATTCACAACTCCTTACGCGTTTCGGGCTACACGCCCTTCATCACAGGATATCTATGGAGTAATTCAAAAGACATCACAGTCACCATTTTATGTTTCCAAATACACCCGCCCACAGTGGACGTTCTGCAAGTGCAAGGCATCATGGTACATATAGTACTGTATACATCAGTCTCAAGTGAGATTTCTCATTACTCCAAAGTTATAAAATATCAATAAAAACCACAGTGGGTTGGTGAAAATGTCCCGCTTCTCACAGCGCCACACATATCTGCCCTCCATCAGACCCCACCATCCAGACTGGTGACTCCGCATCGGCGTCACCACAGGTCCGCTACTCCTGCAGCGGTGCTTCCCACGGCTGGACCGGCCATAAAATGTGAGAAGAAAAGGTTGCCCCCATATCGGAGAAGCACACATCTGTGGGTTTTAATCATCCTCTAATGGAGGTTGTGGCGAGGTGAGTAGGAGACATCCAGGTCCATTCACAACTCCTTACGCATTTCGGGCTACACGCCCTTGATCACAGGAGATCTATGGAGTAATTCAAAAGACATCACAGTCACTATTTTATGTTTCCAAATACACCCGCCCACAGTGGGCGTTCTGCAAGTGCAAGGCACCATGGTACATACAGTACTGTAAACATCAGTCTCAACTGAGATTTCTCATTACTCCAAAGTTATAAAATATCAATAAAAACCAGAGTGTGTTGATCAAAATGTCCCGCTTCTCACAGCGCCACACATATCTGCCCTCCATCAGACCCCACCATCCAGACTAGTGACTCCGCATCGGCGTCACCACAGGTCCGCAACTCCTGCGGTGGTGCTTCACCATGGCTGGACCGGCCGTAAAATGTGAGAAGAAAACGTTGCCCCCGGATCAGAGACGCACACATCGGTGGGTTTTAATCATCCTTTAATGGAGATTGTGGCGAGGTGAGTAGGAGACATCCAGCTCCATTCACAACTCCTTACGCGTTTCGGGCTACACGCCCTTGATCACAGGAGATCTATAGAGTAATTCAAAAGACATCACAGTCACCATTCTATATTTCCAAATATACCCGCCCACAGTGGGCATTCTGCAAGTGCAAGGCATCATGGTACATATAGTACTGTAAACATCAGTCTCAAGTGAGATTTCTCATTACTCCAAAGTTATAAAATATCAATAAAAACCAGAGTGGGTGGAAGAAAATGTCCCGCTTCTCACAGAGCCACACATATCTGCCCTCCATCAGACCCCACCGTCCAGACTGGTGACTCCACATCGGCGTCTCCACAGGTCCGCTACTCCTGCGGCGGTGCTTCCCCACGGCTGGACCGGCCGTAAAATCTGAGAAGAAAAGGTTGCCCCCGGATCTGAGAAGCACACATCGGTGGGTTTTAATCATCCTTTAATGGAGGTTGTGGTGAGGTGAGTAGGAGACATCCATGTCCATTCACAACTCCTTGCACGTTTCGGGCTACACGCCCTTGATCACAGGAGATCTATGGAGTAATTCAAAAGACATCACAGTCACCATTTTATGTTTCCAAATACACCCGCCCACAGTGGGCGTTCCGCAAGTGCAAGGCATCATGGTACATATAGTACTGTAAACATCAGTCTCAAGTGAGATTTCTCATTACTCCAAAGTTATAAAATATCAATAAAAACCACAGTGGGTTGATGAAAATGTCCCGCTTCTCACAGCGCCACACATATCTGCCCTCCATCAGACCCCACCATCCAGACTGGTTACTCCGCATCGGCGTCACCACAGGTCCGCTACTCCTGCGGCGGTGCTTGCCCACAGCTGGACCGGCCGTAAAATGTGAGAATAAAAGGTTGCCCCCGGATCGGAGAAGCACACTTCGGTGTGTTTTAATCATCCTTTAATGGAGGTTGTGGCGAGGTGAGTAGGCGACATCCAGGTCCATTCACAACTCCTTAAGAGTTTCGGGCTCCATGCCCTTGATCACAGGAGATCTATGGAGTAATTCAAAAGACATCACAGTCACCATTTTATGTTTCCAAATTCACCCGCCCACAGTGGGTGTTCTGCAAGTGCAAGGCATCATGGTACATATAGTACTGTAAACATCAGTCTCAAGTGAGATTTCTCATTACTCCAAAGTTATAAAATATCAATAAAAACCACAGTGTGTTGATGAAAATGTCCCGCTTCTCACAGCGCCACACATATCTGCCCTCCATCAGACCCCACCATCCAGACTGGTGACTCCGCATTGGCGTCACCACAGGTCCGCTACTCCTGCGGCAATGCTTCCCCACGGCTGACCCGGCCTTAAAATGTGAGAAGAAAAGGTTGCCCCCGGATCGGAGAAGCACACATCGGTGGGTTTTAATCATTCTTTAATGGAGGTTGTGGCGAGGTGAGTAGGAGACATCCAGGTCCATTCACAACTCATTACGCATTTCGGGCTACATGCACTTGATCACAGGAGATCTATGGAGTAATTCAAAAGACATCACAGTCACCATTTTATGTTTCCAAATACACCCGCCCACAGTGGGCGTTCCGCAAGTGCAAGGAATCATGGTACATATAGTACTGTAAAAATCAGTCTCAAGTGAGATTTCTCATTACTCCAAAGTTATAAGATATCAATAAAAACCACAGTGGGTTGATGAAAATGTCCCGCTTCTCACAGCGCCACACATATCTGCCCTCCATCAGACCCCACCGTCCAGACTGGTGACTCCGCATCGTCGTCACCACAGGTCCGCGACTCCTGCGGCGGTGCTTCCCCACGGCTGACCCGGCCATAAAATGTGAGAAGAAAAGATTGCCCCCGGATCGGAGAAGCACACATCGGTGGGTTATAATCATCCTTTAATGGAGATTGTGGCGAGGTGAGTAGGAGACATCCAGGTCCATTCACAACTCCTTACGCGTTTTGGGCTGCACGCTCTTGATCACAGAAGATCTATGGAGTAATTCAAAAGACATCACAGTCATCATTTTATGTTTCCAAATACACCCGCCCACAGTGGGCGTTCTGCAAGTGCAAGGCATCATGGTACATATAGTACTGTAAACATCAGTCTCAAGTGATATTTCTCATTACTCCAAAGTTTTAAAATATCAATAAAGACCACAGTGGGTTGATGAAAATGTCCCGCTTCTCACAGCGCCACACATATCTGCCCTCCATCAGACCCCACCGTCCAGACTGGTGACTCCGCATCGCCGTCACCACAGGTCCGCTTCTCCTGCGGCGGTGCTTCCCCACAGCTGGACCGGCCGTAAAATGAGAGAAGAAAAGGTTGCCCCCGGATCGTAGAAGCACACATCGGTGGGTTTTAATCATCCTTTAATGGAGATTGTGGCGAGGTGAGTAGGAGACATCCAGGTCCATTCACAACTCCTTACGCGTTTCGGGCTACACGCCCTTGATCACAGGAGATCTATAGAGTAATTCAAAAGACATCACAGTCACCATTTTATATTTCCAAATACACCCGCCCACAGTGGGCATTCCGCAAGTGCAAGGCATCATGGTACATATAGTACTGTAAACATCAGTCTCAAGTGAGATTTCTCATTACTCCAAAGTTATAAAATATCAATAAAAACCAGAGTGGGTTGAAGAAAATGTCCCGCTTCTCACAGCGCCACACATATCTGCCCTCCATCAGACCCCATCGTCTAGACTGGTGACTCCGCATCGGCGTCTCCACAGGTCCGCTACTCCTGCGGCGGTGCTTCCCCACGGCTGGACCGGCCGTAAAATGTGAGAAGAAAAGGTTGCCCCCGGATCGTAGAAGCACACATCGGTGGGTTTTAATCATCCTTTAATGGAGATTGTGGCGAGGTGAGTAGGAGACATCCAGGTCCATTCACAACTCCTTACGCGTTTCGGGCTACACGCCCTTCATCACAGGATATCTATGGAGTAATTCAAAAGACATCACAGTCACCATTTTATGTTTCCAAATACACCCGCCCACAGTGGACGTTCTGCAAGTGCAAGGCATCATGGTACATATAGTACTGTATAGATCAGTCTCAAGTGAGATTTCTCATTACTCCAAAGTTATAAAATATCAATAAAAACCACAGTGGGTTGGTGAAAATGTCCCGCTTCTCACAGCGCCACACATATCTGCCCTCCATCAGACCCCACCGTCCAGACTGGTGTCTCCGCATCGGCGTCACCACAGGTCCGCTTCTCCTGCGGCGGTGCTTCCCCACAGCTGGACCGGCCGTAAAATGTGAGAAGAAAAGGTTGCCCCCGGATCGGAGAAGCACACATCGGTGGGTTTTAATCATCCTTTAATGGAGGTTTTGGCGAGGTGAGTAGGAGACATCCAGGTCCATTCACAACTCCTTACGCGTTTCGGGCTACACGCCCTTGATCACAGGAGATCTATGGAGTAATTCAAAAGACATCACAGTCACCATTTTATGTTTCCAAATACACCCGCCCACAGTGGGCGTTCTGCAAGTGCAAGGCATCATGGTACATATAGTACTGTAAACATCAGTCTCAAGTGAGATTTCTCATTACTCCAAAGTTATAAAATATCAATAAAAACCACAGTGGGTTGAAGAAAGTGTCCCGCTTCTCACAGTGCCACACATATCTGCCCTCCATCAGACCCCACCGTCCAGACTGGTGACTCCGCATCGGCGTCACCACAGGTCCGCTAATCCTGCGGCGGTGCTTCCCCACGGCTGGACCGGCCATAAAATGTGAGAAAAAAAAGGTTGCCCCCGGATCGGAGAAGCACACATCGGTGGGTTTTAATCAGCATCTAATGAAGGTTGTGGCGAGCTGAGTAGGAGAGATCCAGGTCCATTCACAACTCCTTACGCGTTTCGGGCTGCACGCCCTTGATCACAGAAGATCTATGGAGTAATTCAAAAGACATCACAGTCATCATTTTATGTTTCCAAATACACCCGCCCACAGTGGGCGTTCTGCAAGTGCAAGGCATCATGGTACATATAGTACTGTAAACATCAGTCTCAAGTGAGATTTCTCATTACTCCAAAGTTATAAAATATCAATAAAAACCACAGTGGGTTGATGAAAATGTCCCGCTTCTCACAGCGCCACACATATCTGCCCTCCATCAGACCCCACCGTCCAGACTGGTGACTCCGCATCGGCGTCACCACAGGTCCGCTACTCCTGCGGCGGTGCTTCCCCACAGCTGGACCGGCCGTAAAATGTGAGAAGAAAAGGTTGCCCCCGGATCGGAGAAGCACACATCGGTGGGTTTTAATCATCCTTTAATGGAGGTTGTGGCGAGGTGAGTAGGAGACATCCAGGTCCATTCACAACTCCTTACGCGTTTCGGGCTACACGCCCTTGATCACAGGAGATCTATGGAGTAATTCAAAAGACATCACAGTCACCATTTTATGTTTCCAAATACACCCGCCCACAGTGGGCGTTCCGCAAGTGCAAGGCATCATGGTACATATAGTACTGTAAACATCAGTCTCAAGTGAGATTTCTCATTACTCCAAAGTTATAAAATATCAATAAAAACCACAGTGGGTTGAAGAAAGTGTCCCGCTTCTCACAGTGCCACACATATCTGCCCTCCATCAGACCCCACCGTCCAGACTGGTGACTCCGCATCGGCGTCACCACAGGTCTGCTAATCCTGCAGCGGTGCTTCCCCACGGCTGGACCGGCCATAAAATGTGAGAAGAAAAGGTTGCCCCCGGATCGGAGAAGCACACATCGGTGGGTTTTAATCATCCTCTAATGGAGGTTGTGGCGAGGTGAGTAGGAGAGATCCAGGTCCATTCACAACTCCTTACGCATTTCGGGCTACACGCCCTTGATCACAGGAGATCTATGGAGTAATTCAAAAGACATCACAGTCACCATTTTATGTTTCCAAATACACCCGCCCACAGTGGGTGTTCTGCAAGTGCAAGGCATCATGGTACATATAGTACTGTAAACATCAGTCTCAAGTGAGATTTCTCATTACTCCAAAGTTATAAAATATCAATAAAAACCAGAGTGGGTTGATCAAAATGTCCCGCTTCTCACAGCGCCACACATATCTGCCCTCCATCAGACCCCACCGTCCAGACTGGTGACTCCGCATCGGTGTCACCACAGGTCCGCAACTCCTGTGGCGGTGCTTCCCAACAGCTGGACCGGCCGTAAAATGTCAGAAGAAAAGGTTGCCCCCGGATCAGAGAAGCACACATCGGTGGGTTTTAATCATCCTTTAATGGAGATTGTGGCGAGGGGAGTAGGAGACATCCAGGTCCATTCACAACTCCTTACGCGTTTCGGGCTACACGCCCTTGATCACAGGAGATCTATAGAGTAATTCAAAAGACATCACAGTCACCATTTTATATTTCCAAATACACCCGCACACAGTGGGCATTCCGCAAGTGCAAGGCATCATGGTACATATAGTACTGTAAACATCAGTCTCAAGTGAGATTTCTCATTACTCCAAAGTTATAAAATATCAATAAAAACCAGAGTGGGTTGAAGAAAATGTCCCGCTTCTCACAGCGCCACACATATCTGCCCTCCATCAGACCCCATCATCCAGACTGGTGACTCCGCATCGGCGTCTCCACAGGTCCGCTACTCTGCGGCGGTGCTTCCCCACGGCTGGACCGGCCGTAAAATGTGAGAAGAAAAGGTTGCCCCCGGATCGTAGAAGCACACATCGGTGGGTTTTAATCATCCTTTAATGGAGATTGTGGCGAGGTGAGTAGGAGACATCCAGGTCCATTCACAACTCCTTACGCCTTTCGGGCTACACGCCCTTCATCACAGGATATCTATGGAGTAATTCAAAAGACATCACAGTCACCATTTTATGTTTCCAAATACACCCGCCCACAGTGGACGTTCTGCAAGTGCAAGGCATCATGGTACATATAGTACTGTATACATCAGTCTCAAGTGAGATTTCTCATTACTCCAAAGTTATAAAATATCAATAAAAACCACAGTGGGTTGGTGAAAATGTCCCGCTTCTCACAGCGCCACACATATCTGCCCTCCATCAGACCCCACCATCCAGACTGGTGACTCCGCATCGGCGTCACCACAGGTCCGCTACTCCTGCAGCGGTGCTTCCCACGGCTGGACCGGCCATAAAATGTGAGAAGAAAAGGTTGCCCCCAGATCGGAGAAGCACACATCTGTGGGTTTTAATCATCCTCTAATGGAGGTTGTGGCGAGGTGAGTAGGAGACATCCAGGTCCATTCACAACTCCTTACGCGTTTCGGGCTACACGCCCTTGATCACAGGAGATCTATGGAGTAATTCAAAAGACATCACAGTCACTATTTTATGTTTCCAAATACACCCGCCCACAGTGGGCGTTCTGCAAGTGCAAGGCACCATGGTACATACAGTACTGTAAACATCAGTCTCAACTGAGATTTCTCATTACTCCAAAGTTATAAAATATCAATAAAAACCAGAGTGTGTTGATCAAAATGTCCCGCTTCTCACAGCGCCACACATATCTGCCCTCCATCAGACCCCACCATCCAGACTGGTGACTCCGCATCGGCGTCACCACAGGTCCGCAACTCCTGCGGCGGTGCTTCCCCATGGCTGGACCGGCCGTAAAATGTGAGAAGAAAACGTTGCCCCCGGATCAGAGACGCACACATCGGTGGGTTTTAATCATCCTTTAATGGAGATTGTGGCGAGGTGAGTAGGAGACATCCAGCTCCATTCACAACTCCTTACGCGTTTCGGGCTACACGCCCTTGATCACAGGAGATCTATAGAGTAATTCAAAAGACATCACAGTCACCATTCTATATTTCCAAATATACCCGCCCACAGTGGACATTCTGCAAGTGCAAGGCATCATGGTACATATAGTACTGTAAACATCAGTCTCAAGTGAGATTTCTCATTACTCCAAAGTTATAAAATATCAATAAAAACCAGAGTGGGTGGAAGAAAATGTCCCGCTTCTCACAGAGCCACACATATCTGCCCTCCATCAGACCCCACCGTCCAGACTGGTGACTCCGCATCGGCGTCTCCACAGGTCCGCTACTCCTGCGGCCCTGTGGTTCCCCACGGCTGGACCGGCCGTAAAATCTGAGAAGAAAAGGTTGCCCCCGGATCTGAGAAGCACACATCGGTGGGTTTTAATCATCCTTTAATGGAGGTTGTGGCGAGGTGAGTAGGAGACATCCATGTCCATTCACAACTCCTTGCACGTTTCAGGCTACACGCCCTTGATCACAGGAGATCTATGGAGTAATTCAAAAGACATCACAGTCACCATTTTATGTTTCCAAATACACCCGCCCACAGTGGGCGTTCCGCAAGTGCAAGGCATCATGGTACATATAGTACTGTAAACATCAGTCTCAAGTGAGATTTCTCATTACTCCAAAGTTATAAAATATCAATAAAAACCACAGTGGGTTGATGAAAATGTCCCGCTTCTCACAGCGCCACACATATCTGCCCTCCATCAGACCCCACCATCCAGACTGGTTACTCCGCATCGGCGTCACCACAGGTCCGCTACTCCTGCGGCGGTGCTTGCCCACAGCTGGACCGGCTGTAAAATGTGAGAATAAAAGGTTGCCACCGGATCGGAGAAGCACACTTCGGTGGGTTTTAATCATCCTTTAATGGAGGTTGTGGCGAGGTGAGTAGGCGACATCCAGGTCCATTCACAACTCCTTAAGAGTTTCGGGCTACATGCCCTTGATCACAGGAGATCTATGGAGTAATTCAAAAGACATCACAGTCACCATTTTATGTTTCCAAATACACCCGCCCACAGTGGGTGTTCTGCAAGTGCAAGGCATCATGGTACATATAGTACTGTAAACATCAGTCTCAAGTGAGATTTCTCATTACTCCAAAGTTATAAAATATCAATAAAAACCACAGTGTGTTGATGAAAATGTCCCGCTTCTCACAGCGCCACACATATCTGCCCTCCATCAGACCCCACCATCCAGACTGGTGACTCCGCATCGGCGTCACCACAGGTCCGCTACTCCTGCGGCAATGCTTCCGCACGGCTGACCCGGCCATAAAATGTGAGAAGAAAAGGTTGCCCCCGGATCGGAGAAGCACACATCGGTGGGTTTTAATCATTCTTTAATGGAGGTTGTGGCGAGGTGAGTAGGAGACATCCAGGTCCATTCACAACTCATTACGCATTTCGGGCTACATGCACTTGATCACAGGAGATCTATGGAGTAATTCAAAAGACATCACAGTCACCATTTTATGTTTCCAAATACACCCGCCCACAGTGGGCGTTCCGCAAGTGCAAGGAATCATGGTACATATAGTACTGTAAAAATCAGTCTCAAGTGAGATTTCTCATTACTCCAAAGTTATAAGATATCAATAAAAACCACAGTGGGTTGATGAAAATGTCCCGCTTCTCACAGCGCCACACATATCTGCCCTCCATCAGACCCCACCGTCCAGACTGGTGACTCCGCATCGGCGTCTCCACAGGTCCGCTACTCCTGCGGCGGTGCTTCCCCACGGCTGGACCGGCCGTAAAATCTGAGAAGAAAAGGTTGCCCCCGGATCTGAGAAGCACACATCGGTGGGTTTTAATCATCCTTTAATGGAGGTTGTGGCGAGGTGAGTAGGAGACATCCATGTCCATTCACAACTCCTTGCACGTTTCGGGCTACACGCCCTTGATCACAGGAGATCTATGGAGTAATTCAAAAGACATCACAGTCACCATTTTATGTTTCCAAATACACCCGCCCACAGTGGGCGTTCCGCAAGTGCAAGGCATCATGGTACATATAGTACTGTAAACATCAGTCTCAAGTGAGATTTCTCATTACTCCAAAGTTATAAAATATCAATAAAAACCACAGTGGGTTGATGAAAATGTCCCGCTTCTCACAGCGCCACACATATCTGCCCTCCATCAGACCCCACCATCCAGACTGGTTACTCCGCATCGGCGTCACCACAGGTCCGCTACTCCTGCGGCGGTGCTTGCCCACAGCTGGACCGGCCGTAAAATGTGAGAATAAAAGGTTGCCCCCGGATCGGAGAAGCACACTTCGGTGGGTTTTAATCATCCTTTAATGGAGGTTGTGGCGAGGTGAGTAGGCGACATCCAGGTCCATTCACAACTCCTTAAGAGTTTCGGGCTACATGCCCTTGATCACAGGAGATCTATGGAGTAATTCAAAAGACATCACAGTCACCATTTTATGTTTCCAAATACACCCGCCCACAGTGGGTGTTCTGCAAGTGCAAGGCATCATGGTACATATAGTACTGTAAACATCAGTCTCAAGTGAGATTTCTCATTACTCCAAAGTTATAAAATATCAATAAAAACCACAGTGTGTTGATGAAAATGTCCCGCTTCTCACAGCGCCACACATATCTTCCCTCCATCAGACCCCACCATCCAGACTGGTGACTCCGCATCGGCGTCACCACAGGTCCGCTACTCCTGCGGCAATGCTTCCCCACGGCTGACCCGGCCATAAAATGTGAGAAGAAAAGGTTGCCCCCGGATCGGAGAAGCACACATCGGTGGGTTTTAATCATTCTTTAATGGAGGTTGTGGCGAGGTGAGTAGGAGACATCCAGGTCCATTCACAACGCATTACGCATTTCGGGCTACATGCACTTGATCACAGGAGATCTATGGAGTAATTCAAAAGACATCACAGTCACCATTTTATGTTTCCAAATACACCCGCCCACAGTGGGCGTTCCGCAAGTGCAAGGAATCATGGTACATATAGTACTGTAAAAATCAGTCTCAAGTGAGATTTCTCATTACTCCAAAGTTATAAGATATCAATAAAAACCACAGTGGGTTGATGAAAATGTCCCGCTTCTCACAGCGCCACACATATCTGCCCTCCATCAGACCCCACCGTCCAGACTGGTGACTCCGCATCGTCGTCACCACAGGTCCGCTACTCCTGCGGCGGTGCTTCCCCACGGCTGACCCGGCCATAAAATGTGAGAAGAAAAGATTGCCCCCGGATCGGAGAAGCACACATCGGTGGGTTTTAATCATCCTTTAATGGAGATTGTGGCGAGGTGAGTAGGAGACATCCAGGTCCATTCACAACTCCTTACGCGTTTCGGGCTGCACGCCCTTGATCACAGAAGATCTATGGAGTAATTCAAAAGACATCACAGTCATCATTTTATGTTTCCAAATACACCCGCCCACAGTGGGCGTTCTGCAAGTGCAAGGCATCATGGTACATATAGTACTGTAAACATCAGTCTCAAGTGATATTTCTCATTACTCCAAAGTTATAAAATATCAATAAAAACCACAGTGGGTTGATGAAAATGTCCCGCTTCTCACAGCGCCACACATATCTGCCCTCCATCAGACCCCACCGTCCAGACTGGTGACTCCGCATCGGCGTCACCACAGGTCCGCTTCTCCTGCGGTGGTGCTTCCCCACAGCTGGACCGGCCGTAAAATGTGAGAAGAAAAGGTTGCCCCCGGATCGGAGAAGCACACATCGGTGGGTTTTAATCATCCTTTAATGGAGGTTTTGGCGAGGTGAGTAGGAGACATCCAGGTCCATTCACAACTCCTTACGCGTTTCGGGCTACACGCCCTTGATCACAGGAGATCTATGGAGTAATTCAAAAGACATCACAGTCACCATTTTATGTTTCCAAATACACCCGCCCACAGTGGGCGTTCCGCAAGTGCAAGGCATCATGGTACATATAGTACTGTAAACATCAGTCTCAAGTGAGATTTCTCATTACTCCAAAGTTATAAAATATCAATAAAAACCACAGTGGGTTGAAGAAAGTGTCCCGCTTCTCAAAGTGCCACATATATCTGCCCTCCATCAGACCCCACCGTCCAGACTGGTGACTCCGCATCGGCGTCACCACAGGTCCGCTAATCCTGCGGCGGTGCTTCCCCACGGCTGGACCGGCCATAAAATGTGAGAAGAAAAGGTTGCCCCCGGATCGGAGAAGCACACATCGGTGGGTTTTAATCATCCTTTAATGGAGATTGTGGCGAGGGGAGTAGGAGACATCCAGGTCCATTCACAACTCCTTACGCGTTTCGGGCTACACGCCCTTGATCACAGGAGATCTATAGAGTAATTCAAAAGACATCACAGTCACCATTTTATATTTCCAAATACACCCGCACACAGTGGGCATTCCGCAAGTGCAAGGCATCATGGTACATATAGTACTGTAAACATCAGTCTCAAGTGAGATTTCTCATTACTCCAAAGTTATAAAATATCAATAAAAACCAGAGTGGGTTGAAGAAAATGTCCCGCTTCTCACAGCGCCACACATATCTGCCCTCCATCAGACCCCATCGTCCAGACTGGTGACTCCGCATCGGCGTCTCCACAGGTCCGCTACTCCTGCGGCGGTGCTTCCCCACGGCTGGACCGGCCGTAAAATGTGAGAAGAAAAGGTTGCCCCCAGATCGGAGAAGCACACATCTGTGGGTTTTAATCATCCTCTAATGGAGGTTGTGGCGAGGTGAGTAGGAGACATCCAGGTCCATTCACAACTCCTTACGCGTTTCGGGCTACACGCCCTTGATCACAGGAGATCTATGGAGTAATTCAAAAGACATCACAGTCACTATTTTATGTTTCCAAATACACCCGCCCACAGTGGGCGTTCTGCAAGTGCAAGGCATCATGGTACATACAGTACTGTAAACATCAGTCTCAACTGAGATTTCTCATTACTCCAAAGTTATAAAATATCAATAAAAACCAGAGTGGGTTGATCAAAATGTCCCGCTTCTCACAGCGCCACACATATCTGCCCTCCATCAGACCCCACCATCCAGACTGGTGACTCCGCATCGGCGTCACCACAGGTCCGCAACTCCTGCGGCGGTGCTTCCCCATGGCTGGACCGGCCGTATAATGTGAGAAGAAAACGTTGCCCCCGGATCAGAGACGCACACATCGGTGGGTTTTAATCATACTTTAATGGAGATTGTGGCGAGGTGAGTAGGAGACATCCAGGTCCATTCACAACTCCTTACGCGTTTCGGGCTACACGCCCTTGATCACAGGAGATCTATAGAGTAATTCAAAAGACATCACAGTCACCATTCTATATTTCCAAATATACCCGCCCACAGTGGGCATTCTGCAAGTGCAAGGCATCATGGTACATATAGTACTGTAAACATCAGTCTCAAGTGAGATTTCTCATTACTCCAAAGTTATAAAATATCAATAAAAACCAGAGTGGGTGAAAGAAAATGTCCCGCTTCTCAGAGAGCCACACATATCTGCCCTCCATCAGACCCCACCGTCCAGACTGGTGACTCCGCATCGGCGTCTCCACAGGTCCGCTACTCCTGCGGCGGTGCTTCCCCACGGCTGGACCGGCCGTAAAATCTGAGAAGAAAAGGTTGCCCCCGGATCTGAGAAGCACACATCGGTGGGTTTTAATCATCCTTTAATGGAGGTTGTGGTGAGGTGAGTAGGAGACATCCATGTCCATTCACAACTCCTTGCGCGTTTCGGGCTACACGCCCTTGATCACAGGAGATCTATGGAGTAATTCAAAAGACATCACAGTCACCATTTTATGTTTCCAAATACACCCGCCCACAGTGGGCGTTCCGCAAGTGCAAGGCATCATGGTACATATAGTACTGTAAACATCAGTCTCAAGTGAGATTTTTCATTACTCCAAAGTTATAAAATATCAATAAAAACCACAGTGGGTTGATGAAAATGTCCCGCTTCTCACAGCGCCACACATATCTGCCCTCCATCAGACCCCACCGTCCAGACTGGTGACTCCGCATCGGCGTCACCACAAGTCCGCTACTCCTGCGGCAGTGCTTCCCCATGGCTGGACCGGCCGTAAAATGTGAGAAGAAAAGGTTTCCCCCGGATCGGAGAAGCACACATCGGTGGGTTTTAATCATCCTTTAATGGAGGTTGTGGCGAGGTAAGTAGGATGCATCCAGGTCAATTCACAACTCCTTACGCGTTTCGGGCTACACGCCCTTCATCACAGGAGATCAATGGAGTAATTCAAAAGACATCACAGTCACCATTTTATGTTTCCAAATACACCCGCCCACAGTGGACGTTCTGCAAGTGCAAGGCATCATGGTACATATAGTACTGTATACATCAGTCTCAAGTGAGATTTCTCATTACTCCAAAGTTATAAAATATCAATAAACACCACAGAGGGTTGATGAAAATGTCCCGCTTCTCACAGCGCCACACATATCTGCCCTCCATCAGACCCCACCATCCAGACTGGTGACTCCGCATCGGCGTCACCACAGGTCCGCTATTCCTGCGGCGGTGCTTGCCCACAGCTGGACCGGCCGTAAAATGTGAGAAGAAAAGGTTGCCCCCGGATCTGAGAAGCACACATCGGTGGGTTTTAATCACCCTTTAATGGAGGTTGTGGCGAGGTGAGTAGGAGACATCCAGGTCCATTCACAACTTTTTACGCATTTCGGGCTACACGCCCTTGATCACAGGAGATCTATGGAGTAATTCAAAAGACATCACAGTCACCATTTTATGTTTCCAAATACACCCGCCCACAGTGGGCGTTCTGCAAGTGCAAGGCATCATGGTACATATAGTACTGTAAACATCAGTCTCAACTGAGATTTCTCATTACTCCAAAGTTATAAAATATCAATAAAAACCAGAGTGGGTTGATCAAAATGTCCCGCTTCTCACAGCGCCACACATATCTGCCATCCATCAGACCCCACAGTCCAGACTGGTGACTCCGCATCGGCGTCACCACAGGTCCGCTACTCCTGCAGGGGTGGTTGCCCACAGCTGGACCGGCCATAAAATGTGAGAAGAAAAGGTTGCCCCCGGATCGGAGAAGCACACATCGGTGGGTTTTAATCATCCTTTAATGGAGGTTGTGGCGAGGTGAGTAGGAGACATCCAGGTCCATTCACAACTCCTTACGCGTTTCGGGCTACACGCCCTTGATCACAGGAGATCTATAGAGTAATTCAAAAGACATCACAGTCACCATTTTATGTTTCCAAGTACACCCGCCCACAGTGGGCGTTCCGCAAGTGCAAGGCATCATCGTATATATAGTACTGTAAAACCACCACTAACAACGGTCACCTGCCCGTATGTAAAATTCATCAAAGGCCCTAGGAGAGGGTCCTAGAATAATTTTCCAGTACCTGGGGCTGACAAGCGCATAATTTCAGACAAAAGATAAATTAACCAAATTATTTTTCTTTTATTTTCATAGTATCAAACATAATTATCACATTTCAAAAGATACATAAATAAGCCATACAGAATCATCTATAGATATATAAACATGTCCCGCACATCAATCATACTAACACACACTCAAAGTGACTTACACATTCATTCCTCAACAAAAACATATCTTTAAAACATTATAAGTCGCTCCAGGTGGTACAACTGCCACTTGATGTTTTAAAATGGAGCATTCTCGTGTATCCTCCAGATGATAGGTGGAAATAGGGTCCAAGGACATGAGAGGAATTAAGCGCCAACGCGCGTTTCGGTGTAAAGCCCACAATGGGGCGACACCTTCATCAGGGCGAAGATAAATAAATAGTGTGGGACACACAAAGGCATACCTAAAATCACAAAGAAATATATCAACAATTTATACATTTATATACTTCCATGGATAACATAGACATGGTTCATTATGTCAGAAAATGTGAAGACATAAATATAGCGAGAGTCAGCCCAGGGAAGGAACTCAATTCAAAATTCATAATTTAAGAAACACGATAATCTGAAGGCGGAATGGCGTGCACCAAAGGAAGAAATATATAACACCAATAGTGGAAAAAAAGAAGACAGACGTGTGTATTTCACGCTATTATATACAATGTGTGGATTAAGAAAAGTGCCAAGTCCAAAAAAACGTGTAGAAAGGATCGAGAGTGCATATAAAAAACAAGGAAAGAAATCCTCATATGCACTATGTACAGAATAGTAAGGTTTCTCACATACCGAGTATGCCTTAAGGAAAGGAAAGGTTGCGGCTCCCTTGGTCAGCCATTGGCTTGAGAAGGACCACACTGAATTTGACCTTAGGTGGTCAATCTTAGAGAAAATCTTAACTATCCCTGGCAAGGATCCGACTGCGATCAGGAAAAAGAGAGCGGTATTTTGGATATACCTCTTAAACTCTGCTAGCAAAGGTTTGAACGAATATTGCCCTTGGGAAAATGCCATTGTTTAATTTTAATTTTTTATTATTTTTCTATTTTTATGTAGCTCGGATCTCGAGTGGCTTATATTCAGCTCCTATGTAGAATATATTTGAGACCTTTGTCAGTATTTTGTGTCAGCATTTCCTTTTTTTGTTTGTTTTTTTGAGCCTTATTGTTTTTCATTTATTGTTCTGTGACCGGATATGATGATCTTCCGCGGTCTAGCCTTTTATCTTAGCTCTGATCGGGGGTTTCCGTGTTCTTAAGTTTATGATTCTGCTTATTTTCTTCCTTAAAGATGGCTGCCTCGCTTTCCTAGAGATACATAGTTGTATCCTGTCTGCTTTCTATTTTTGTGTATTTGATTATCCCGCCCTCCCCCTTTTGGAGATTGCTCGACGCCGGGATATATTTAAACTGCCCAGTTACTTCAATATGTCTTGGTTGGAGTGACCCTCCCCAGCCTACGATCGGAGGAACCCCCTTCAGGATGGGCAATTCATTGTTATATGGTAAGCGTGTACTGGTTGTTGTGCTGCTTCATTTCTTTTCAAGCAGAGGCTATGCAGCGCTTGAATCCTTTGCGCCCCATTTATCAACCGCGCCCTCTGTAGTATTGAAACGGCTGTTTACATCCTGTACTCTTATGAATCCATTGGGTCCCTCGTCGTAGTTAGCTCCCAGGCGGGTTTCTTGTTATCTATTTTTTTGTAATTATACCATTGCCCTGTACCTCTGACCTGCGTAATTTAAGTTTTTGCTCTTCTTTGAGCATGTTTCTTCTTGATATCATGATTTTTAGAAATGCCTTTTTGTCCGCTTTAACTATTGATCATAAGTGCGCTCTAGAATAGCGGTTGCTAATACGTGCAGATATGTATAGATTGGTAGATTATCCTGTGTTTCCTATGGTGTGTTGAAATTGTATGTTTCCCCTTTTTCCCTTTTTTTTTGTTTTCGGTCGAAAGCATATTAAGCCCTCAAATTGATGTATCCCGACTGGCTTTCCGAACAGTTTTTATCGATCTGCCCATGGGTTTCCAGGCAGTTTAAATGACTTCCTGATTGGTTCCCTGACATCTCGGACCTCTGGTATGCATCTTTTTGTGTATGATTCCCTTCTTTTTCTTTATGTTTTTAAACGTGATACCTGATTATTGTTATACACAGATGTCCGGGTTTTTTGTTTCAGATATCAAGTTCATAGGTTTGTTAAGTTTGACTCAGAACCTATGAAAAGAACCCGAGCGAACACTTCCTTTCCTTAAGGCATACTCGGTATGTGAGAAACCTTACTATTCTGTACATAGTGCATATGAGGATTTCTTTCCTTCTTTTTTATATGCACTCTCGATCCTTTCTACACTTTTTTTGGACTTGGCACTTTTCTTAATCCACACATTGTATATAATAGCGTGAAATACACACGTCTGTCTTCTTCTTTTTTTCCACTATTGGTGTTATATATTTCTTCCTTTGGTGCACGCCATTCCGCCTTCAGATTATCGTGTTTCTTAAATTATGAATTTTGAATTGAGTTCCTTCCCTGGGCTGACTCTCGCTATATTTATGTCTTCACATTTTCTGACATAATGAACCATGTATATGTTATCCATGGAAGTATATAAATGTATAAATTGTTGATATATTTCTTTGTGATTTTAGGTATGCCTTTGTGTGTCCCACACTATTTATTTATCTTCGCCCTGATGAAGGTGTCGCCCTATTGCGGGCTTTACACCGAAACGCGCGTTGGCGCTTAATTCCTCTCGTGTCCTTGGACCCTATTTCCACCTATCATCTGGAGGATACACGAGAATGCTCCATTTTAAAACATCAAGTGGCAGTTGTACCACCTGGAGCGACTTATAATGTTTTAAAGATATGTTTTTGTTGAGGAATGAATGTGTACGTCACTTTGAGTGTGTGTTAGTATGATTGATGTTTATGACTGTTATGTGTGGGACATGTTTATATATCTATAGATGATTCTGTATGGCTTATTTATGTATCTTTTGAAATGTGATAATTATGTTTGATACTATGAAAATAAAAGAAAAATAATTTGGTTAATTTATCTTTTGTCTGAAATTATGCGCTTGTCAGCCCCAGGTACTGGAATATTATTCTAAGACCCTCTCCTAGGGCCTTTTAATGAATTTTACATACGGGCAGGTGATCGTTGTTAGTGGTGGTTTTGCTTGAATTTTCCCCTGCCCCACCTGCCCTTTACTCGCCCGCAGGGGTCCCCCTTTGTATTGGTTATTACATATAGTACTGTAAACATCAGTCTCAAGTGAGATTTCTCATTACTCCAAAGTTATAAAATATCAATAAAAACCACAGTGGGTTGAAGAAAATGTCCCGCTTCTCACAGCGCCACACATATCTGCCCTCCATCAGACCCCATCGTCTAGACTGGTGACTCCGCATCGGCGTCACCACAGGTCCGCTATTCCTGCGGCGGTGCTTCCCAGCGGCTGGATCGGCCATGAAATGTGAGAAGAAAAGGTTTCCCCCGGATCGGAGAAGCACACATCGGTGGGTATTAATCATCCTCTAATGGAGGTTGTGGCGAGGTGAGTAGGAGACATCCAGGTCCATTCACAACTCCTTACGTGTTTCGTGCTACATGCCCTTCATCACAGGAGATCTATGGAGTAAATCAAAAGACGTCACAGTCACCATTTTATGTTTCCAAATACACCCGCCCACAGTGGGCATTCCACAAGTGAAAGGCATCATGGTACATATAGTACTGTAAACATCAGTCTCAAGTGAGATTTCTCATTACTCCAAAGTTATAAAATATCAATAAAAACCACAGTGGGTTGATGAAAATGTCCCGCTTCTCACAACGCCACACATATCTGCCCTCCATCAGACCCCACCGTCCAGACTGGTGACTCCGCATCGGCGTCACCACAGGTCCGCTACTCCTGCGGCGGTGCTCCCCCATGGCTGGACCGGCCGTAAAATGTGAGAAGAAAAGGTTGCACCCGGATCAGAGAAGCACACATCGGTGGGTTTTAATCATCTTTTAATGGAGGTTGTGGCGAGGTGAGTAGGAGACATCCAGGTCCATTCACAACTCCTTACGCATTTCGGGCTCCACTAAGATGAATGCCAAAAGACTTTGTCCCTTTCTATCTTGGCGTGGATAGCACTGCCCTAATCCTATGCTTAAAAACTTTGATAGAAAAGCAGACATTTGAGGTGAGCAAATTTAGAGTGTCGCTGGTGTTGAGAGTGCTCTTATTGGAGCTGCTTTCCACCTAAACTTGAGAACTACCCAGAATTCTCTGCTTCTGTTTTTACATATATATATATATATATATATACATATATATATAAATACATATGTGTGTGTGTGTGCGTGTGTATGTATATTTATATAAACACATATATATGTGTGTGTTTGTGTGTTTATATAAGTATATATTTATACATAGTATTAAATATTAGTAGAATTTATTTAATGTGCATTATATTAAATTTATATATTAAAATATTTAACATTTACAAACTCTATTTATATTACAAAATCAATATTTTTGTATATTTTGGTGATATCAGTGTCAACAATATTTTTTTCTGATATTTTTGTACTTTCTATTATAAGTTTAGGAGCACATTATTGTGGCAAATTATATTTTTGACACAATATTTTTGCCAATGATATTTTTACCACAATATTTTGTCAGTGATCCCCCATGAGAAGTGGGCAAAGCCATGCGTTTTTTCAGGGAGGCCCGGTCCTCACTGGTTAGGACACCAGGCAGGGCCACCTTCCCTAACCAGGCAGGGCGGTGTCAAACTGTGGGGCTCCTACAGGCTGAACAGTTCCAGTAAACCCCAATGAGTGGTGGGTGGAGCCATGGTTTTCGCCTTGGAATCCCTGTCCCCTCAGGCCACGAGCCCAGGCACAAGACAAGTTGACTTTTCTTACCTGGGGTAGTATGATGTCAGACTGAATAGGAGCCTGTATTGGAGGGATTCTGCTTAGAAACAGAACTGTGCCTGGGATCACAGGACATCAGAATGTAGGGACTGAGTCGCCATACCACATCTGTACCTATGCACCCAAATTCGTCTAGCTCACAGTGCCTCACCTGCCCTCCTAACCTTCCTAGAGTAACAGGTGAATTGGTAACTTAAAACACAACTCTAGTTACCAAGGGAACCGTGGAAACAGATTATCACCTTTCGTTTCTCACTCCATAATAAACAAAGAAAAGATACAAGGAAAGTTTACAATATTTTTTGTAACTACTGTAGTCTATTATAAAGCAGTTGTGCTGTGATTAGAAAGCATAACCAACTAAGCAAAGTAATCAACATTGTGAGCAAATTGTATACAATGAAAAGCCCTATCATGGCAACTGATATATCTATCTGGGCCTACCCTACTGCATGAGCACAGGATATATCAGTGATCTCTGAGATTAGCAACGGACCCCATACCTGGTATTTGTAGTTAGGTGGTCCGCATCATAGGTGTAAACTCAGTTTATGCGAGGCTGCGCTTGTTCCAAGACCTTTCCCCTCTGTTAGAAATCTTCTCTCTGTTTTCCAAGCGGCAGGTCACGGTCTATATGATAAAAACTACTGTGTTGTAAAATAGTAGCTGTGCCACGGTGTTGTGTCTAAACGTTAGGAGAAGCTGCTGACCAGGCACAAGAAAAACAGTACATCATTTTGATCGACCTTGTACGAAATGTTGAGACTGAATCCTGAGAAGAAGACTGAATAATAATAACATGTGCAGCATATTCTGAAAATAATATCATTGCACAAAATAAATATAAATGTGTTATGTGTGGCTGTTCAGAGCAAAGGCAGCCTAAAACGTGTAATATGTGAAACTAAAGGAGAACCAAAGTCGGCCCAAAAGGGAACTTACTACACCCTTTCCTTGGTCGAGAAAGTAGCTACGGGGCCGATTCACAGAACTAATCTGAGATAAAATCCTAAACTTACTACTTTTGGTATTCACAGAAGGCATTTAGTAGTAGTAAAGTTAGGACTCCTAACTTTACTACTACTAAACTGAGACAAAATCCTAACTTTACGACTTTCGGTATTAACAAAAGGCATTTAGTAGTAGAAAAGTTAGGAGTCCTTACTTTACTACTACTAAATGCCTTCTGTGAATACCAAAAGTAGTAAGTTTAGGACTTTATCTCAGTTTAGTAGTAGTAAAGTTAGGAGTCCTAACTTTACTGCTACTAAATGCATTCTGTGAATACCAAAAGTAGTAAGTTTAGGATTTTTTCTCAGATTAGTTCTGTGAATCGGCCCCCTAGTGACTAACTGAATAATACAAAGCACAAGCACAAGCCAAGCAAATTCAATGCTTTAATAATAAGCATGCCATACAAACAAATTGCAATCATAATAAAAAATATAACATGTAAATTTTGAAAACCGTGGCCAAATTAATGTGAGCCAGAAGCACATAGGATTTTTTCCACAAGATCAATGGCTAGTGAATCCAGAACGGATTCCGTCTTCACAGACGACAATTTCACAATTGTTCAGTTTAAAAGCTCCAAAGATCAGACATGATCCTCGTTATGAGCCGATGCCGAGGAAGCAGCCTGCTGCCCTGTGTCTGTGTTATTAGAGCCAGAGTTAGACAATCCTAGTGCTGAAGCACCCATCTCCCCTGGAAGGAGTGGCTCATACCATGCATCTTAAAACAGCTGCAAGTTCATGGGACACCTCCGAAAATGAATCATTATAGGACTCATCAGCAGGTTTATGTCCACAGGAACAGGCATTTGCAGAGCTAGCAAATATCCCTTGCCCATTTTAAGGGGTACCACAGGCAATGAAACACAGGTTGTACACAGGTAAACCAGGCGGGTACGAATTACAATGACTAGTCACTGTTCAGCCCCTGTAGCAAGGGGATTCCAAAGAGTCGAAACATGTGCTCACAACACAGCTGGACCGGTGGTAGTTCCAGTGGGCTTCTAAATGGAACATCCATTGCGGAGAAGCAAAAATAGAACCAAAATGCTGCAAATGAGGAATAACACTAAAGGTATGATTCTGAACACACTGGAAAATAGTGAATGACTGAAAGCCGGTTTTACGCTAAAGATTTTCTGGAAGGAACTGACTAAGCCAGCCACAATAACTTTAAAAAAGTGTGCTATTCTGGCAGTATTGGAGGAATTAAAAATTAGGTAGACTAACTCACCGAAATGTAATGGGGGATTGGTGCTTAATACAGACTGTATATCACTGGATGTCCTTGCAACTTTCAATTCAAAAGTTTCTCTAGCAGATGATAATGCTACATCTTTTTGAAACAATAGTGCTTTTAGTTTGCTTAGCTTGTTAAAGTCAGTCTTCAAAGTTGGAATGGAAGGCCACAATGAGCTATCGAAACCCCCTTGAGTGGGAGGGAATAGCAAACAATGACAGCAGGTCACTATCTGGGAGACCGATAAAATATATGGGATGTCGGCCTTCATTTCTGCAAAAGTCCTCGCCACTTAACATTAAATAGCTTACATTTGAAAGGGCAGGAATGAGGGGGAGAATTGAAGGGCCAGGTATTCCTTTTAGAAGACAGGCTAATTTCGCTACAGAAGCATTGCATGCACCATGAATTGTAACGTGTTTACAAATGAGTGAATATCCGACAGAAGAGTCACATTCCTTTCCAGTAAGTAAGACCTCTTTCTTGGCTCTTTCACAGTGATAAGAAAATGGGAGTGACCATAACTCATAAATGAAACTGCCTCCTAGGGTTTCATATCTACTGACAGAGAAATGTTTCATGCAAGCTGTGAATTGAAATGTTGAAATTAGCAAAGATATTAAGCCACGTATTAACCAGACAGAGGAGTTGTCTCTGCTATTGTGAATGGGAGCTGTTCTAACTTCTTGAGATGTAACATTGTGTATGCAGCATCTTTTGTGGCCATGATCTGTTGTTTATGTGTCTGGTTGAAAGGCAATAATAGTTGAGTGGAAGTAAGGTAATGCCATGGCACGCGGCCATTCTTAAGGACTAGAAGTGTCCTGCTAAACTGCATGAAAGATCTAAGCTGATTTTGTCCATGGTAAAACAAAGACATGTCACTTTGCATGAGATCAATAACAGATGACACAATGTTATTCAAATTGTAAATGAGAGAAGATGACCTATTAATACTATTATCAACAACAGCAAGTACATAATCCACATTATCTTGATCAATTTGTCTTAAATGTGTGGCAGCTTACATTTGTGATAATTTCCAAATTTCTTTATAGGTGGCATAAACAAATCTTTTGAACGTGGAGACTTAGGACCCAATAAGAAATCAGATAGGTCCGTGTCTTCCGACAGGAGAGAAACATGTTGTTTTACTGCAGAAAGTGTGGAATGCTCCTACCATTGTTGACATAATTTCCCCACTGAATAGGTTGTGAATATTCCTGAGTGTTGAAACTGCAAATAATGAGGGTCGGGCCTGCTAGCCTTAAAACCCGGTGTGGAATTAAAAAAACAAGCATAACAACCATTTGTGTCCACTGGCCACAATAACCTCCTGTGAGGACCTGAAAGTGTGGAGTTAAATGTACTATTCTGCAACATACTATTGCATTGTTCTTTAGTGTAATTTGTCAAATGTTGCCAACTGTCAAATTGGGCAATGGAAGAAATGTTTGGTGAACTCATGTCTTTAATTTTAGCCAGTCCCAGACACGTAGTCTGCTGAACTGAATCATTCAGAAAAATCATTTGTGTTGGGATTAAGCAGGCTTGAAATAAGGTGTCTATTCTTGAACCTGCCGGAATTTTTACCCCAAATTGTTTTCAATCCAATGGTATCCTTCCAATAGTCATAGCCTTTCGCAGCTAATTGTGTGACAAACGAATATATTAGCTTATTTTGAGTAATCGTATATTTCTTTGGTGTTCTAGGGACAATTTAAAATTTGTAATGTAATGTGTCATATTCTGAAAAATATGTGAATTTATACCTATTTGTTTTTTGAGATCCCTTGCGTAGGAGTTGGACAATGTTCACATTGTGTGTAATTGAAAGGTGTGTGTTAAACACTAGCTCGATGTAAACAGTGATGTCCATAATGATGGTAACAGAACATTTCAACATAATTAGCAGAAGTAAGGTACAGATCCTCTGTTTCAAAGAGAGTGTAGTATTCCAGCTCTGAGTGCATTGAGTTTACAGTTTCAACATCCCAATCATCAGAATGTAACCCAGGTACAAATACATCACCCATAGCAAATTTCCGTAGAACCAAATATATCATAAGGTACTTTATCCCAAACGATTCCATCAGTTACTGGAACAGCTGAAATGTTCACAAGGGACACGTCTCTTTTTAGCTTATGTGAAGATGAATGAGGCATCAACACCTCATTGACCAGTTCTGTGGCAGAGCGTTCCAGAGGTAATGGCCATTTATCAGTAAGAAGAAAGCAGTTACAAATCCAATCCAAAGGAATAGAAAACCAAGGAAAGTGTTATCCAAACATATATCTAAGGAGGGACCAGATAAGTGCAGTTCAGCCATGAAAAGTAAACACAGGCCTGTGTAGGCAAAGGGTTTAAAATGGAGGAACTGTCAAAAGAGAAGGATGAAAAATCATCTGTTCCCACATAATAACCAGAAGCAGTTTGTTGAAATACAGGAGCCACAAATGCAGTTAAAGGAACTATTAAAATCCACAAGGGGTAGATCAGTAAAAACGACCTCAGCTGCAGAAGACACATTAGTAAGTACAGTACTCACTTCAGTCATGTTGCTGGCATTTGTAGCGGAAGCAGGTATTAATTGAAGTTCATTCTCTGCCTTCCCAACCCGGGGCTAGGGAGAAACAGCTTTGGTGGTACTCACACTCTTCAAAGGAATTTCCTGTATGGTAGTCAGAGGAGTTAGGGAACTACCAAGGACTCATTGTGGCCTACTTTCTAGAATCGGACACATGATGTAACTTGATGTGATCAATGGAGACAAATTGATTGTCTTTAGAACCAGGGAGCCGGGGCAAAATTACAATTCTTGTACCTTGAATGCCAAGGACAGGCACCGGTGCACATTATGACAGACCAAACTCCTTCTTTACCGTAATCTTTTCACAAACAAAATCCCCAACTTGTGGAATCCATCCAGAAAGTTCTGGCTTCTCCTTAATTCCTGCAGAGGCAGACATCTTTAACTGCTCGTTGGATTAGTTGTCACAGACATTTTGTAGACCCTGTAAGACCGCACAACGATCATTTATGTCAAAGGGCGTGGCTGTCGCCACAATGTCTGGACCGCCATGGTCTGTAGCACACATTTTGATGCCAAATAGGACCTCATATGGGGTCCGGCCACCCAGTGATCTTTTAGGGAGATTGTTAGGTGCTGGTTGTACCCCATATAGGTGGTGGATCCAACTAGGCCCTGTACCTAATACTCAAGCTGTTAAGTACTGCTTTAAGTCTCGATTCATCCTCTCCACAACAGAATTACCCTCAGGCCAATATGGAGAAGGATAATGGACCTCTATACCCAGGGAAACCATAATACCACTGTAAGCCTTGGAGGCAAAAGCAGGGCCCTGGTCCGAGTGGAATGCTGTACATGCTTGTGCCCCAATAAATACTTGCATATCTTTATTAACAGTGTGAGCTTCAGCCAAATGTTGTAGCCAAACCCAGAGGAACCTTAAGCAAGAATCAACTGCAACTAGGATAAGTTTTAAATGCTCCATCTGAAATAAGATGACCACAGTGGTCACAATAAATGCAGCCAAAAGGTTTGTTGGAAATCAACAGGTGTGTCTGCAGTGAATGAGCCATGGTGGAAGCTTCAATTTGTTGACAAACATCACAACAGTGGACATATTTTCGGGCCTGTTGATATAAGCCAGGCCACCAATAGCATTGCTGTAGCAACAAAATTGTCGCCGCCACACCTGCGTGTGCAGAAGCAACACATTCATGTGCAGCTATCACTAAAGCTAGTCTGGGGTACTGCTTGGGAATCAAATGATCACCAACCCCTGGAATCAATAAAAAGGGAACTTTTTGTTCACTTAAATGATATGTGTATTTAGCTGGAAAGTCCTTAGGTAAAGGGGTGCTGTCTTTGTTAGCATTAACGGCAGTCAGTATGTTGTTATCTAGTCTCGTCTGAGTACGAGTAATAGCAGCAACTTTTGCAGTTGCAACTGCAGAACTGGCTGTTTCATCACCCAGAGAATTCCCTACAACATGTGTCCCCACATGCTGATGGCTCAACATATGAATAATGTGAGCCTGTGGCAAGCTATCTTTTAGGTCTGCCACTATCATCCAAAGCGTTTTATGCTTGATTGTGTTGCCTTTAGAATCTTTGAATCCATTTTGGCTCCAAATATGAAGATTATCATTAAAGGACTGAACACAGTAATACGAATCACACACAATAAGTGTGGGGAATTCAGGATCCATAATGTGCTAGTGCAAGAAGCAAAGCTTTCAGTTCAGCCAGCTGTATAGTGCAGGCCCCAAGGACTGGGTGTGAGTCTTTTGTGGTTCGAATTTTCCATCCAACATCTCACCAAGAACAGTGGCACACACCACTTAATATTAGTGATTGGTGCCTACAGCAGGCTGGGCTGAACTATCAGTATAAATAACATATTTATGCAGGTCTAGAGGTAAAGCAGTGGTGGGCAGGGGATAAACATGCTCATCTTTTAGAAATTCTTGTGTCTGTAAAGATGGGTCAAAGACAAAGTTTATATCAACAGCTGGTAAGAATGTTGGTCACTGTATCCAGCTAAGATGGATGGCTTTAGCATTCGGAATGCTAGCTTTTGTGACAGCCTCGAAAGGCTGCCATGGGAGTAACAACAATGATCCTTTTCCCTTGTGCAAGTTGCCACTCTTTGAGAATAGCCATCTGCATTGCTTTCAGTATTTTGTCAGTGGATGTAAAATGCACTGGAATATAAATGCGACTTACAAACAATCGGCACTGTCTCACCTTCGTTAAAGGTGATATAGGTGAATCCAATGGTACATACAAAGTCACGGATAACTAGGTTTGTGTGTATTTACACATGTATGTAAATGATGTATTGCCAGTAGGTCAGATTGTAGAGATCTGAGTGTATGTGTATGTTCTGATGTCCAACGTGAACTGGAAAAGTCAGGGTGATTTAATTCATATAGTGATTTAATGCGTGATGCATAATCAGGTATGTAAGTTCTGCTAAAGTTAAGGAATCCTAATAAGGATTGAAGTTTCTTCAAAGTGTTTGGAGGTTGCACCTGAACACTCTTATCCATGAAGTGTGATGCAAGACTTTTCCCTTCAAGATTAAGTTCATTTCCTAAGAAAATGACACTTAGAAATGGTATATTAGATTTCTTAAAGTTGAACTTTCAGCCAGATCGAGTAAATCCCAATAATATGCGATCCACTCTGCCCAAATGTACGTTAAGGTAATTGTCCGTCATGCAGATATCATCTACATAGAAAAATGTGTCAGGGTCAATATCTTGTAGAATTGACACTATGCGGGCAGCAAAGAGTCCAGTACTGTTCTTATAGCCCATAGGCAAATGGGGACAGTGATGCTGAAAGCCGAGGGCTGAGAAGGCAGTCCAACCTCTGCTTTCAGGCGCTAGATTTTGGCAGAAAAAACCATTGGAAATATCCAAAGATGTTTTGTATTTTTTACGGACTATATTGTTAATAAGTGCGGTACTGTGTGTATTTTGTATTGCAAATGTAGGTGTATGACTGTTTAAATGTCAGTTATCTAAGACTATGCAATATGAATGATCCGGTTTTAACACAGGAAAAAGGGGATTATTCATCTGAGAGACACAGGGTTCAAGTACGCCCTGGTACTCTAATTGGGAGAGTATTTCTCTAACAGGTGCTTTAGCATCCCATTTTATGGGGTATTGAGGTTCCACTTGTGGGCTGGACCTTATGGGTATTGCATGAAAAGGAGAATCCTTATTCCAGCAACATGAATGTGGTATAAAGCTGGGGCTTCTACAAGAGCCTATTCTGCTGCATAAGCTTGTTTGACCTCATCAGGGACAAGCACAGAAAATTAAGGAATTATTACATCCTCTCCCTGTGGGGATGTTTGGATAAACTGTGGGGGCCAATTGACCTCCGCTAAGAGGATGTTGTATGACAATGTCAAATTCTCCAAGAATATTACTCTAATGGTGCACTGTACGTCACACCCACTTTGTATATCCAATTTATATAATCTGCCTCCTAGAGAGGCTATGCCTCTGTCTAGGGCTCCAACTCTAACAAAGTTATCAGTTGCTATCGCTGCCAGAAACTCCTGGAGATTCCGGCACACTATAGTGACCTCTGATGCCCTGTCGAGGAGAGTCACCGCCCAACTCCTGTTCAGGAGGAAAGGTCTCAATGTTCGTGGCATATTTTGCGGTTATAGCCACAACTTTCTTTTTCTGAAATTCGGGCTTAAATTGAGGAGGTTTTCCCTCCTTCTTTACCTTCACGTCAGATGAACATTGTGATTCCCTCTTTGTTTTCACGTACTCTTCCTGTCTGCGATCAGAACACCCTCCTCTCTCGTATTTCTTGCCTGGTGACTCCTGAAAGGAAATAGAAGGATCAGTATCAGAAATCTGATGCATTTCTCGGACTTTGATTAGTGTGTGATCACTCATTATATCGCCTTTCAGAGGGCTCTGGTGGCGGAGAACCATCCCGAGGTTTATCTTTCTGTTTTTGTTTAGATGTGTCCCATTGTGTTTTAACAAGCTGGGTTTTGCTTGGCAGTAGGACTGGGCAATGAACTCAGCTCCGTTCCCGGACTTTGCAGAGTTTTCCTGACTCTGTGGAGCATGTGGAGTTCCGAAAGTTTTTTCCTTGCTCGCGCTCACCAACATTAAGTTGGCGAGCAAGTGAGGAAAATCTATCGCTAGACCACTTCCCAACAAGATTTCTCAACATGGGTGGTAGCGGATGGTCGCGACCGCTCACGTTGAGAAACCATGTTTGTGTTGAGGAAGCTGCAGGTCGAGTAGAACATCTACTCGAGCACCAGAAAGAAGCAGCACCCTCTTGCGCTGCGCCTAGTGCCATTTGGTCTGATTTTCCAGTGCAGGACATACACCCGGCGCTAAAAATCAACAAGAATATCATGACCTAATGCACTCCGCCTCTTGCAGAACTCTGCATAGTGCGGCAGGGTTTTTTGCTCACTACACAGAGTTCCGTGTAGCAGAACTCCGCAAACTCCACCCAGGCCTACTTGACAGTGCCCTTGTCGGAACTAGGTTTTCCAAATGGAGGTTTAGTAGGTCTGGTTCCCAAAAGATTGAGTCCTAACAAAGTATAAACATTAGCAATAATTATAGGTAGCTCACGTTCCCATTCAGCTTGTGCAACCAGGCGTATAGCCTGGGAAGCTACTTTGCCTTTAATGTTAGACAGAATCATTGCGGAGACTACAGGAACATTTCCCATTAGTTTCATTCCCAGATCCAGGGAAGCAGCTGCCCAGTGTTCAATCTGCATTTGTTTCAACGCCTCTGGCAAGACTGACATAGATGGAGTATCTAGCTAAGGGAATAGACGGCAGCAAAGACTGCACCCCATATGGTACAGTCACCTATTCCAGAAACCATTCCATGGGGTAAGCACAAGGTCAATATTTGTGCGTGCCTTTTGGTCCCGTAAGGGGAAACACAGCTTCAATTTGATCAATATTTTGGACAATGCAAAATAGAATTTCCTCACGATTTGTGGATATTTTGCCAATAATTGAAAGAACAATTACAGGACTTGTGGTTGCCACTGCAGGCAACTGTGCTTGCCCTGGCAGTCCAGCTCTTGCTGCACGAAACATATTGAGTTCAGCGTCTATATAATGTAACTAGACCATTGTACAATTTTTGTAGCTCTTGAGCATTGAGATTTGCCATATTAGGGAATGGTGTATCACCAGCTAACGCCCCTTCATTACTAATGGGACCCATGTGTACTGGTGGAAGTACATGTATAAGGGCACCACAGATCCAAGTCTGATGTTCCCAATGTGAAAGTGGTATATCTAAGAGCACATATGCCCAGTATGCTTGTAGTGGAACAACATTTGAGTATTCATGAAATGTGTTGGTATTAGTATCCACAGCTTGAAAATTGAACAAAGAATAAAAGACTTCAAAGAGATAGCCCTCGTGGGCTTCAACCACAAAAATAAAGTCACCAGCCGCATTAGTAAGGCCATGTAAAGTTACATGCGCATGGGCTGCAGGTCTGCAGTTGTCTGCAATGGGGACAGGTTGGTGCTGCAGTGATCAGAACAGCAATGGAAACAACATGCAAACACAAAAATTGATTATTCTCTTAAAGGTTCAAGCTTGAACAACCAACAGAAAAATTAGGTGCTTCCTAAAATGCTGGTGGTAGGTGTAAGGGCTATTATGGACATGAACAAGTACTACTGAGGAGACTCGCTGAAGAAGTACCAGACCATCGTTGGTGGCACCATGTTGCAGGGATTCTGCTTAGAAACAGAACTGTGCCTGTGATCACAGGACGTCAGAATGTAGGAACTGAATCACCATAAAACATCAGTACCTATGGGCCCAAATCTGACTAGCTGACAGTGCCTCACCTGCCCTCCTAATCTTCCCAGAATAACAGGTGAATTGGCAACCTAGAACATGACTCTCTAGTTCCCAAGGAAACTGTCGAAACAGATCATCACCTTTCGTTTCTAACTCATGCATGTTCATATTAAACAAAAGAAAGACACAAGGAAAGCTTACAAAATTTATTGCAATTACCATTTTCAATTAAGAAGCAATTGTGCTGAGATTAGAAAGCATATACAACTAAGCAAAGTAATCAACATTACAAGTAAACTACTTGAGTACAGGGAATCAGTGATTTCTGGGATTCGCACCAGGCTCCATATGTGGTATTTGTAGTTAGGTGGTTCTCATAAACTCAGTTTACGCAAGGCTGGTGAGCTTGTTCCAAGACCTTTCCCATCTGCTAGAAGTCTCCTCTCTGTTCTCCAAGCGGCAGGTCATGTTTTATATGATAAAAACCACTGTGTTGTAAAACAGCAGCTGTGCCACTGTGTTGTGTCTAAAAGTTAGGAGATGCTGCTGACCAGGCACAAGAAAAACAGTACATCATGTTGTTCGACCTTGTACGAAATGTTTAGATTGAATCCCGAGAAGAACTGAATAATAATAACGTGCAGTGTATTCTGAAAATAATATCATGGCACAAAATAAATGTGTTATGTGTGGCTTTTCAAAGAAAAGGTAGTCTAAAATGTGTAATATGTGAAACTAAGGGAGAACCAAAGTGGGCCCAAAAGGGAACTTACTACACCTGGGAGTGCTGCAGGCTGAACTGCTCCTGTGACCCACTGTGAGAAGTGGGTGAAGCCATGGCTTTTACCTGGGAGGCCAGTAGCACAGGCCAATGCTCCAGGCACTGGGCAAGACAGCATTCCCTAATATGAGAAGTAGGACAAGGAAAAGGGGTGAATGCTAAGCAGATTGTATATCTCAGTATATAAATGTGAAATACAAGCTGCGAAGCAAAAATATCTGTCTTTTTAGCAATTTTGTATTCTATTTTCAGGATTAGCACCATGCTAGGTAGAGAACAGCTGGATTTCAAAAGAACATAATTTGCACATTAATTATATCAGTAACACAACTGTAAGCAGAGAGATTACATTAATATATCAACAATAATATGCACTCTTCTGTACAATTTCTAACCTCTTCACTCCCTAAAGACAGCATCAGGCTAACATGACGACAAGAGAAAATGTTGGATAATGTAATGGTTTTTGGGCCTAATTAGTCCTCAATTAAAATGCATGAAAAATAGAGAAGGTGCTTGCCTCTGGCTGGTTTGGCACTCCAGGAGAAAACAGGTGCAAGGAATGCAAAAAGATAACGATTCAAAGAACATCCAGTTCTCATAGGAAAGTATTCAAATATATTCTCCTGACACATGAATAAGCAACTGCCAAGGTGACTCCTATGGGTAAATATTGGTTCCAATGTTGTTTCACATCCAGCCTTAACAGAGGAGTAAAAACAACCGTGTGACCCAAACATATTTACACCAAACTAATCAACTAGGATAGTTAATGACAATGTTGACCTGCAGTATTTGTAGGAATTACTGCATTACTATATTAGATCAAGGAACACTAACACTATTTGAATTGCAAAACTAGCCCCTTTAGAACCATATTATTCATGTTAAAGAACGCTTGGTAAGCTCCTTTGTTTCCTTCATTTTTGCTTTGGAGGGCAACATATGTTTTTCTGAGGGAGCTAATGTGTATTGTACTCTGCTACTTCTGAAGGCAGAGACACTTCTACCTGAATTTAATTATGGTAGAATACTCTGCTTTGATGAAACTGAGTATGTTCCGCACCCAACCATTTTTCTATACTCAGACTAATGAAAGAGTTAGAGAGTACACAAAGCCTCTCATTATTCTCTTAAGCCACCATTTTGACTTATCTTTTTACGACAGCTGTTCTAGTCTTTCAGCGGGGGTATGTATCAGGTGATGGCCTTCTATTTAGAGGCTGCTGCTTAGACTTCACTCAGGGCTGGCACTCTTGGTAGGTTCCTCTGTTTCATTATACTTGAGACTGAGGGGGCAGTATATCCTTCATTTTGGGAGCCACTGAGTCATATATTGTGTGACTTTTACATGTGGAGGAACTTTTACACAAGTATTGTTAGATACTGTGTTTTGATGAAATCAAATGCAAGTTTCACCCAGCTACTATTTTGTACTCTGGATAGGTTATAGGGGAAACATTGTCTGTTTTGCTCTCTCTCACTAGGCCGTTTTGACTTACCTTTTTTACCACAGCTGTGGTCTAGCCTTTTTGAGCGAGGGATGACTCGGGTTACTGAAATTTATATGTGCTGCAGCCTTGCTTAAAGTGTGTTAAGGGCAAGCCAGTATGTGCCTATCCATGGCTTACTGGGACAATGGGTTAATCATTATGCCTAATTTCAAACCCATTCTGCTGAATTTTCAAAGCAGCTACAAGGGAGGTCTGATGACATCTTAATGTGAAACAATGATACACATCGAGCAGCTAGTTATCACACTACTGCAGAGCTCTCAATCTAAAGATAGCCTACCGAAACCTAGAAACACTCATCCTCACCTGGGTAGGCTTAAGGTGAATTATACTAATGCTCATTGACTACCTAAGCACTCCTCTCTCATGAACACCACTAACGCTGATGCGCTACTATTAACTGAAACATGGTTAACATCGTCCTCTATGTGTTCTTTGTTATCCATGGCTTCTTGCTTGTAGGATTGTTTTGTATTGTATTGTATTGTATTGTAATTGCATTTGTATAGCGCTTACTACCCCTGACGAGGCGTCGAAGCGCTTTTTCGGCGAGTAGCACGCTACTCCGGGACCCATAGAGGATTAGTGTTGAATTAGTATAGTGAAACATGCAAGTAAATTTTAAGTGGTGGATATGTTAGTCAGTTATTTGGATTCGGAAGGATAGCAGAAGGATAGAAGAGGAAAGAAGGTTTGTATTTATATAGCGCTTCTAACCCCTGATGGGGTGTTGAATCGCTTTTTTTTGGCGAGTAACATGCTACTCCGGAAACCCATAAAGGATTAGTGGTGAATTAGTATGGTGAAATATGAAAGTAATTTGAGTGGTGGATATTAGTCAGTTATTTGGAGTGAGAAGGACAGTGGAGGGATAGAAGGGAAAGAAAGGTTTGCATTCATATAGCGCCTGTTACCCCTGATGGGGTGTTGAAGCGCTTTTCTGGCGAGTAGCAGGCTACTCTGGAACCCATTAATGATTAGTGTTGAAAATTAGTATAGTGAAATATGAAGTAATTTGAGTGGTGGATATGTTAGTCAGTTATTTGGATTGAGAAGGGTTAGGGAGGGGTAAAAAGGAAAAAAGGTTTGCATTTATATAGCGCTTGTAACCCTGATGAGGTGTTGATACGCTTTGTTGGCGAGTAGCACGCTACTCTGGAACCCATAAAGGATTAGTGGTGAATTAGTATAGTGGAATATGGAATTAGAGAAGTGAACATGCTAGTCTGTTATTTTGATTGAAAAGGATAGTGGAGGGATAGAAGAGTGAAGGATTTCTTTTTTTAGGTCATAGCAGTAGGAGGAGGCTTTTTGATGAGTAAAAGGGTTTTGGAGGGGAAGAGTCAGAGGGAAGAGTTTAGAAAGGTTTGTTTTGGGGGATCGGTACAGTAAAGGAGGTGTCAGAAGATGCAAGGAGGGGTAGAGTAGGAGAGAGTCAAGAAAGGGTTATTTTGGGGAACATAGTAGTGGTATGGCGTTTGGGATAAATGAGAGAGTGGGTGTAGAGGATATAATGATAGATGTATAGGGTAGTGAATTGGAAAGAGTAGTAGAAAGAAGTTTGAGATTAGTCAAAGTTGGGCTAGAAGATATATTGAGGGAAGTATAGGCTGAGAAATAGGGTAGTGCATTGGAAATGCTAAATTAGAAGAAAGTGATAAATATATAGATCCATAAGTACATTGAAAGTATATAGATGCATAAAGGAGGTAAGTATACACAGATTAAAGATATTGATAGAGGTAGCGGATGAGAAATAGGGTAGTGCATTGGATACGCTTTTTCAGGAGAAAAGTAACAGACACACAAATCCAAGTACATGGTGGTACATAGATGCCCAATGGAAGCAAGTACATGTAGACCAAAGAAGATTTTTTTTTCTTTTGTTTTTATAACAACATAATTATTGTACATGTGAACATGTGGCCGACGGCCATTTTGTGTATTCAGTGTCCTTTTTCAATAGGCCGCCATGTTTTTTTGTTGTTCATGATCTAGCCCCTGGTGGCCATTTTGTGTAGCCAGTGTGCTTTTCCCATAGGGTTCCATGTGTTCTTTGTTGTCCGTGCCTTCTTTCCTGTTTTTGTGAACATGTGGCCGGCGACCATTTTGCAAAGTCAGTGTTCTTTTGCCATAGGCCTTCATGTGTTCTTTGCTGTCCATGCCTTCTTGCTTTTTGTTGTGAACATGTGGATGGCAGCCATTTTGCAGTGCCAGTGTGTATTTAAATCCTTTTCTTCCACTTTTCAAAGCCGTTTTCTAGGAACATTGATATAGAAGAGGCCTATGCCTTTTTGTTTTTTGCTATTTTTTTCTTTTTTACCTGCTTTGAGTTTAATGTGCTTGAGTATGATTGTAGTACAGTGTTTTTTTATTCATTTTTTTTTATTTTACACTGTGTCTACTTGCCCCCCCCCATAGGATTTCTCATAGTTCCTAGGGGGCACCAGCAATTTCTTTAAATTATTTGATTTTTCCAGCACCCACTGCCTGCCATAGGTGCCTCATAGGCCATAGGTGCACACCAGCAATATTTCTTTTAAGAATTATTAAATTTTACCCTGAGCCCCTGCTTGACATAGGTGTCTGATAGCCCGTAGGTGTACACCAGTGATAATTATTTTAAGAAATACTCCATTTTCCGCTGCACCCACTGCCTGACATAGATGTCTCTTAATAGGCCATAAGTGCACCGTACACCAGCAAATAATTTTGTTAAGAATATTCCATTTTACCCTACACCCCCTGCTTGCCACAGGTGCCTCATAGGCATTAGAGGCACATAAAGTAACATTTTCAGCCTGTTTGTTATGGAAATATTATGTTTGGAATGGATACACTATTGTTAATTATCTATGATGACCTCACTAAATTATATTGTCTGTTGATTCAAATTGCAAAAGTCACGTTTCGCTGATTTTGTTTGTTTGTTTGTTTGCTATATGCGTATAAGAGACATCACACTCAGTACTGCTAGACAGAAGGCCGGCAGTAACACCACCTGAGTACTCCTCTGCCTCCGCATGTGCTGCTAAGTGGCCACTGCCAGAGCTAAGAACTTGAAGATGGCCCCAAAGAAGGGTGTTCCTGCCAAGAAAGTGGCCAGTGAAGAGGAGAAGAAGATTGCCACCGCTAGCTTGCCATCCTCCTGCTTTTTCAGGAAACATGGTGCATCCTTCTATGGGCAGCAAAAGGCTGGGAGCAGAACTCCCGCATCAACGGTGCCACCCCAACCTAAGCCCACCCACATGTCTCTTAGCGATGCAGACACTGCAGTCACGGCGACGAGCAGTGAGTTTGAACTTGAATTGTCTCTGCCGCAATGTACTCAATTGTCACAGGAAAGTGGACAGCAGGAGCCTCAGCCAGCAACAGTTCTTTCTGAAGTAGGAGCAGAACAGGAGGTTGAGCTTCCTGCTGAGCAGGATGTTGCTCTTCAACCACTGGCTTCATGATCTCCAGGAAGAAAAATAAAGGGTACTCCACCATCTTATCTAAGTCTCCCTTCTGATGAACTGGACATGGATTGGAGACCCTGGCCGAGTCCGAGGCCCGCTACAAGAGACAAGGAAAAAGGAAAGTTCTTGAAAGCCTTAGAAATATGGAAAGTGACAGTGATAATGAGCCAGTGATTGTCACTTTGAAGGTTGGCTCAGAGGACGCCGAAATGCCCCCTCCTTTTCAACCTGCTCAGAGGGATATGGTTCCACCACCACCGCCAGCTCCCATATATGTACGACACCCACTGAGATTCACATCCACCACTACCACAGTAGAATTACAACCTACAGCCAGGCAAACAACACACCCACCTACCTCCAGTTCTTCAGGCATTGGCAGTGGCATACTTAAAAAGTTATCCTCCCCAGTTTGGGACTTCTTTTCGATTAGCAAGCAGGTGGATAACTTTGCAATGTGCTCCATTTACCACACAAGTGTTCGCAGAGTAAAGCCAGGTTCGCACTATGGTATTGAAGGCCAAACGTCCCATCTGAAAAACCTTCATACAATCCGGTGGTAGGAGCCCCAGAAAAAGATAGCAGCTGCTGGTGGTAATGAGAGAGGGGTATCAACACAGGTCATTGTGATAGAAGAAGAAGTTGGTCATGAGAAATAAGAGGGTGATGGCATTATACAAAGCAGCCCTGCTTCACTGAGTGCCCCCTGTAGTGTGCCAGCATCACCTTCATCAGCAACCACAAAGTGGACAAGACTCAGATGCAAACACTGCCGCATATAGTGATTCCCAGAAAGGCAAAACATTGAGTCTACCACCTTCTGGTTTTCTTCAGAAGTCTCCTGTGTCAACACCACAACAAAAGAAGAAAAATCCAAGCAACTACTATGGGATTGTTTAGCCAGGAAGGGCCCTATGAAAGCAACCTCCCAACAGCATGCTTCTACAATGTGAAGCTGGCTAAAATGTTACCGCTGCACCTCCTCCCTTTGTCTTTTGTGGAAGGAGTGGGATTTTTAGAATTTGTGGTGATCATCTGCCCAAAATGGAAGGTTCCCAGTCCGACCTATTTTTGCCAGAGTTGCTGTTCCAGTGCTCCATCTTGATGTGCTTCAATTGGTTGAACAAACTATGCAACAGAGTGCTGTTCAGACTATCCACATGACTAACCCTGGGCGTAGTGGGCATAGCGGGGCTACGCGGAGGTCCACGGAGTTGCAAACAAACTCCGCTCCGCCGCCCGCCTCCACCCCCCTATTAAGAAGTAAGTTAACATTAATGAAAAATAAACTTAAAACCACTTACCTCTGTACTGCGGCGTCCCCGGGGTGCCCTCCTCCTCTTCCTCGCCGTACCGGTAATGCTTGAGAAAACTGCGCATGCACGCGCGCCCGCGCATGCGCATTTCTTGCGAGGGGGTGGAGGTGGGGGCTGGCGAACTCCGCTCCACTGCGGAGTGTGTGGAGATTTGCCTTCTCCGCGGAATGCAGAGAAGGCAAATCTCCGCACACTCCACGGGCGGAGCGGAGGTCTCCGCCCGGGGTTACACATAACCTGACATGTGGACCAGTTGTCAAGCAACTGATTGCATATGTATCACGGCACACTGGATCTCTTTTATGGGGATTAGGCGACAGCTATCTGCAGGTCTCAGCACTGAAGAAAGTCTTAAGGGTGTTCTGTGTAATCCAACAGTAACAATGTTTGCCATTGAGAAACCTCATACAACTGTAAACATCTTGGAAGGGTCTAACAGCAAGGTAATTGAACGTTTTCAACCCCGAGTTCTCAGACATGGTTTTGTTACACAACTCGACCTACTACATGCTGCAACGTCTGTTTGAGCAGTACAGATGGACCACAGACTATGACCTTCAAAGAGGAGGGTATGCAAGTTGGAAAAGCATGATAATGGAGGTAGACAAATGGGGGATAGTCAAGTGTCTGAAACAAATGCTACTTCCTTTTAAGGTTTCACATGGGAAGTCAGCAAGGAGAACAGTACGATGAGTCAAGCAATTTCGTTATTGCATCTACTACAGGACCAGTTGAAAAAGAGGGCACAAAGGTTTGTCCATGTGAATGAAGAAGCATATGAGTTAGCTTAAAGCTTAAGCCTTCACTTGGCTGTTAATCCAAGGCTGCAAATAGAGATCATTTCCTCCAAGAGTACATATGCACCTCTATAATTGATCCACAGTACTAGAAATACTGGTCACTTTCATTCCTTTTTCAAAGGAGGATGTTTCACTTTACAAGACTTGTATTGTCGATCAAGCGAGAGACATGGATGAAGAACGACTGTAGGTTAGAGGCCCAGGCAGACGTTCTGGCATGCAGGCCTCAATATCCAGAGAGGGCAGTGCTGTTGTCTCACTGCCAACACCATCACCAGCAACACCAGCAACAGACGAATCCAATCCAACCTCTGCAATCGCTTGGTTTCAAGCGGCAGAGCTTAAGTTAAGTGCAGAGGTGAATGCAACAGAGGTCGAGCAATTGGCAGCACCAATGGCCATTCAAAGGATGGTCCAAGAGTATCTGGATGACCCAAAAGAGGTCTACTAGGATCAAAATCCATTGGTGTATTGGAAAGCGAATATGGGACAATGGGCAGAACTCAGCAAGCTGGCATCAATGTATCTGGCTTGTCTGGTAGCCAGTGAGACCTCTGACTGTGTGATCGGTGCAGCTGGTGCAGTTGTCACAGTTAGAAGGACCAGTCTCTCACCTCAAGATGTGGAGAGATTGACAATCATTAAAATGAACAGACACTTTATACCAAAAAATTGCACTGTATTTGAACGTCACAGGAGGAGTGTGAGGGCAATTGGTCTGACTCAAGTGTGTTAACTGATGAACTTGTGGACGAACCACCTGAGTTTGAGGAAGGGCTCTACTTCCCTACTCAGCATCCCACAACAGAACTTGCATATATTGTTGAACTGCTTTGCAAAATAAAAAATTATACAGAAGGACATTTATATTTTTGGTGTTTGCCTAATGCTGGCCCATTTCACATGCATGCAGTGGTACAGTGTGCACACAGGAAGCCTCCATTCACCAAAGGACATGAAGACAATGCCTCCCATCCCTATCCTTCTTTTTCTCATTCTGTACCTGGGCTGCCAGTAAAGATCATTTTACAAGACTACCCTTTAGTGTTTTGTTTCCATGGGAAAACATACTTGGAACAGATAACTATTGAACCAAGGAGTAAAATTGACTGATTGATTCATATGGTGGCTGGGAGGGTGTTGTAACTCGTTTTTAAACTTGAATTGTAATGTTTGGGGCCCAATGTTGATTCTGCCTGAATGCTTGGCTTCCACATTTCACTATAATTGCTTATATGGTCCTTTTGTACAGTTCTTTTTATACAGTTTCTTCTGAGTCCAGTCAGGTTATTTATAAGCCTGGGCGTAGTTCGCGAAGTAGCGCTACGCGAAGCTACGCAAAGTGCAGTCCGCACTACGCGAGCTACGCGTAGCACTACGCGAACTGCGTAGTGCACTGTTCGCAATGATTGCACAGTGTCGGATGCTTGTCCGCACTGTGCAATCATTGAAAACGGCATCTTGCACAGTGCGAGCTGTCTTTTACTGCCGCTCGAGTAGATTTTTACTCGAGCTGCAGCTTTCTCAATGCGGACTGGTAGTTTCTCATCGCGAGCGGTCGCGAGCATACGCGACCACTCGCAATGAGAAACCTGACCTCCCCGCGTTGAGAATCTCGCCGGGAGGTTTATTTTCCACGCTCGCGATCGGCAAGTTGATGTTGCTGATCGCGAACGAGGAAAAAGTCTCGCCGGGATGTCATTTTGCTTGCTCGCGGTCGCCAACTTGACGTTGAGGACCTCGAGCAAGCAAAAAATGACCGCTGCACTACGCTACGCTACGCTATGCGTGTTTGCACTGTGCTACGTGCAATTCGCGTTGTGCGAAGTAGCGCAAACTTCGCAAACTACGCGAGCGTAGCGTAGTGCTTTGCCCAGGGTTAGTTATTTACCAAAACTACACAAAATGCTCAAATTCTTTTACGTTTCTTGTTCATCAACACTACATTTCTATCTCATTTGGGTCAGGACGGGACTACCACAACAGCTCGAAGAAGAAAGTTAGGAACAATGCCTATCTACTTCAGTGGCAGCCAACATGACTCAAAGAGGCCTACTCCTGTGGACTGGAAAGAGGTGCGTTGACTAGGTAAATGCAGAGTACTCGCTCCTATTTGAAAATATAATTTAGTGGTTGTGGTCTTCAGGGGATGATCAGTGGACATGTTCATGATGGATGCACACAGCTAAATGTTATCGACATATGTTAGGTTGATCAGCCAGGTACATGCAGCTCTTGTCTGGGATTGATGGTATGAGATTGTTCTCACTTCTCAGTTAATCACACATGACTGAACCAGCCTATGCTCTGCCCTCTGGTTCCTCATCAACGATGAGGCTTACCTTGAGACCTACCGCTTCAGCCCTGCAACCAAGACAGACATTCCATGAAGAAGAATGCAGATGCACCATCCATTTTGACATTTATACACAGTAGAATTTTTCTTTTCTTAGTAACAACATTTTTGGAACTGTGTGAGTCCCACCTATTTTACATTTTTCAACCCTAGGTCACATAACAATTAAATAACTAGGGACTCTGCAGGCTTAAGAGCTGTTTGCATTTGGTAACTGAACTGTCATCTTCCTTCCACAACAGATGTGATGTGCAGCTCATCCCCTTGATGAATGTTGTGTTTGTCTGTGTCTCACCTTTCCCCAACTTCCCCTTCCCATCCATTCATGAAACCCCTAACCCTCTTTCCCCAGGTTGTGTGATCTATTGAGGTGTGACTTAATAATTTACACCGGAAATGGATCACATACTTGGCAGGGTTAAAATGACGCCAACTAAACAATAGCCCACGTAAGCCCCTCTGTCCACCTAGGCATGAAAAGGGCATCATCATAGTGCAGAGCCTTAGAACAGTGTCTGTCCAAGGAAAGGTAGTACTAGTGTGCACTATGGTCTGATTCACACTTTTGGTGTAAGTTTACTCTTGCAGTGTACCTGTGCTACCAGTAACTCTATGAGTAGTACCTAACACATAGTAACTCCTTTTAAAATAATAGGAGTTACTACTAGCAAAGTTACTACTCATAAAGTTACTAGTCGTAAACTTACACTGCAAAAAGTGTAATTTTATCTTTGTGAACCAGGCCCTGTGCTGCTTACAAAATCTATACAACATGGAATAACCTGCTCCCGAGTCCTTACTTGTTTGACATGCGGTTTTTGTAACTTTAGTTTACATTTTTTAATAAATTAAGTTCTACTCCCCAGATTGCTTGCTAGTTGTTGTTTGACTTTTTTGTCATGGTGGTCTCATTCTTGGATTATCCACTAACTTTGTGTTTTCTTTCAATCTAGCTGCTTGTGATTGATAATCCTCCTGAATAATTCTACAGTTGGAGTTCACCTCGCAAGCATCATTCGGAATAGGTGAGAGCTTGTTTTGTGATGTCTTTCCTGTTAGCGCTAGCCCACTACCACTAGCATTAAAATGGCCCTTTGGGAAACCCTGCAATAACGTTTGGGAAGATTAAGGGAGGTAGCAGACATTGCTAATCTATTCAGGTTTAAGTTAAGAACTCAGTAATTAAGTTGTTATCGGGAAGGAAATATTGTGGTTTTTGTGTATGTTGTTGACAGACACCATCAGTGGTCAATGGCTGCAGAGGGTAGAAAAAGGGCAGTAACTAACAAGTATACAAGTATCACTGATAGGAGGCTGCGTGCTGCAAAACTTCATCAAGCAATAAAGTCAAACATATAGTCAGCTTTTCGTTCCCACTCTGGTAGCAGGGTATACTGGACTGCAGGGAGAGGTACGTAACATGCTGAAGAATAAATATATGGCAAGGGACTTGCTGCCTGCTGTCAACATGCAGGGAAGGTGGTGCTGTGCCCAGAACACAAGTGTGGCCACTTCTGCCTCACCAAATATAGGGTGGGGCTGCACCCCCTCCCTTTGCCATCGGCGACTAGAGGTGTGGGTGGCGGATGCTACTGCAGCAGGCACTGCTGCCTGCTTCTGCCATAGCGGGGACTGGAATGGGAAGGGAATCAGGAGAGGACAGGTAAGGAAAGTAGGAAAAACAGAAGTACAAAAAAGTAACTAAAAGCGCACACAGATATGAAAAGAAAACACCCAGGGAAAGACAGAAAGCAATAAAAAGAAAGTGATCAAAATGGGGTTGAGTTGCAGGGGGCCTAGGACTAGGAACAGGAAAAACCTGAAGGAAAGCTAGGCAAGAGCAGGTTGAATAAAACAAAATGGCTGCATGCTCTTGTGCACATCATGGTGCCGTTTGCGCTGATTTTTCAGTGTGGAAAAGCTACAGGTGCTAAAATCAGGACGTGCGCAGTGTAACATGCATTTTCCACCCGTTGTCATAACTCTGTGAAATGTGGAGTTTTTATGTAACTCCACATGATTCCATGCAGTGCAATTCCGTGAGTTCTGCCCAGGCCTATATACTATGAGCCCTTTAAGCTACCTTTTAAGGCAAAATTCAGAAACTACAATGCCAATTATGGCTTAGATGCACAATTTCTACACTAACACTGGACAGTTCTCCCGCATAACCTCATAATGTTGACTTAAGACAGAAAGCAGCAAACGTGCACTCGTCCAAAACCTACTTGAAACAAAACAGAGCGATTTAAAGGACGTTTTCTCTCATAAACTGTTTATGCCAGTTGTTGCTCCTTTGATTTCTTCTCAATCAACAACAACCCTACATCTTGATCCAAGTTAAACAGATATTTAGATGGAATTCAAGGAATGATCGCTAAGGAGGATTTTAAATTATTGAGTAGGAAATGGTGTAGATGGCAGCTGCTACATTGGTCTAAAGTACAAAGGTTTCAAAGGCAAATTCAAAAGAGAAATTGTGGACCATCCCATTAGCAGCACGAAAAAACTAAATACAGCAAATTAATGCATTATAAATTACGTCATGCATCACATTCGGTCAAAAGATGATATGTTTCAAATATCACCCTAAAGAGAGGCTTGATAACAAAACATCTTAAAAGATGTTTAAATTTTTATAATCGTTCAAGCTTCATCCAGTGGCATAACGCAAAACGATGTCTCACCTTGCAGAATATGATGAGGGGGCCCTGAGTCTCTCATGTCTCACAGATATTCATTGGCCTTAGGTTGAGTGGGGGGGGGGCCCTGAAGAATTGGGATCCCCCCTGTACTGCAGCGGCTGCAGGGGCCTGAGTTACATGCAATTCTCACTATCAAGATGCTCCCCAGGACTCCCTTTGCGTAAGGGCCCAGTGTATGAATCCTTCCCAAAACCACTTTTGTAAGGGGATCTGACCTCATATCTCTTAGGTAACAGATCATCAAATCCTCAGCCTCCATGTGAAAGACCTTTGACTGATAGGTGAAAGGGATTTGCCCCAAGCCCCTAACCCGAGATCCCATCTCCTAGGTCTGATGGCAGTGTCCTCGACCTATAAGATTTTGACTAGGGTACTCTAACGTTAAAATAACATTCAGGAGGCTAGGGGAAAGGTGCTGGCTCTAGGAAATATGATCCTTTTCACAAAATTGTGAATCCCGGTATTCGCTACTTTAGAAATGAACTACAAAGTACACGTTGGCAATCCCAAAAACGAACATGAAACGTAAACACAATCTACAGGTAATTCATTATTTTAGTACAGTGTTGTGCTATATTGCACAGTGAATCTGTAAAGAAATTCCCATTGATACGTTTCCCTCTAAATCTTACTCTAATTAATATTACTTGAAAATCTCTGAACGAAATTGATGCTTGTGAAATTGTTGTTCAATTTTTACACAATAGAGTACCCTCAGCTAGTCGCATATTTTTTCCTGTCTTGTACTTTTTTCTATTCTCACAAAATAGTTTTCTAAGGAAGGAATGTTATGTTACGTTATGTGTATTTGTAAAGCACATTATTTACCAGCGAGGGTATGCTGGTGCTGAGCAGGTGTGAGTGTTTAGTCCATCCTAGGGTAGGTTGGTTAATTGGGAAGCCAGGTCTTTAGCTTCTTACACAATTCAAGAAGAGAGGAGGAAGCTCTGTGTGGATTAGGAGGCCGTGCCATGCCTTAGGAGCAATGTGAGAGAATGCCTGTCCTCCTGATCTGGTTCTGTGTGTGTGTGGGAGGTGTGCGAGTAGGAATTATGCAGAGCAGATGTGGTTGATAGAAGGAGATGTGACTGTTCGGGTAAGTGGGGCCTAAGTTGTTTTGTGCCTTGAAAATTTGTGTGAGAAGTTTGAAATGACCACATTTGTGGGTTAGGAGCCATTGGATCTCCCGGAGGTCTGCTGTGATGTGAGTTCAGTATAGGATGTTGAGGATGGGTCTGGTTGCCAAGTTCTGGATGGTTTGTAGTCTTCTAGTGAGTTACTTTGTGATCCCGGCATAGAAGGTGTTCCCATAGTCCAACTTGCTAGTGAATAGGGAATAAGTGACAGTTTTTCTTTCGTTGCTAGGGAGCCATTTGAAGATCTTCCTCAGCATCTTCAGGGTGTGGAAGCAGGATACAGCAACAGATTGCTGTCAATGATTATTCCAAGGTTCCTGGTGTAGGTGCTGGGTGTTGGTGTGGGAAGAAGTTCTGCCAGCCACCAGTTGGAGTCCCATGGTGAGGTGTTCTTGCCGAAGATTACTACTTCTGTCTTGTCTGTGTTGAGCTTGAGACAGTTGGCTTTCATCTAGTTAGTGACATCTGTCTGCGAGTGGTGAGCTTTATGCTTTTGATGCAGGTCTTATCTGAGAGAGAGAGTGTGAATTGTGTATCTTTGGTGTACAAGAGGATGTTGATGTGTGCACGTATGAGGTTGGCCAGAGGGATCATTTATGCGCTGAGGAGAGTGGGGCTGAGTGATTAACCTTGAAGCACTGCACAGATGAGTATGCAGGCTTCCCAAAATTATGGTGCCAGGCTGACAGCCTGTGTTCTATTCTTTAAGAAGAAGCAGATCCAGTGAAGAGCGGGTCTTTGAATGCTAATCCTATGCAGGCGATTGATGAGGATGGGGTGTGAGACCATATCAAACGCTGCAGAGAGTTTCAGGAGAATGAGAGCTGCTGTGTCTTCTATGTCAAGAATCATGTGTATGTCATCTGTAGCTGCAATGAGTGCTGTTTGAGTACTGTGGCTGGGCCTGAATCCGGACTTCGTGATATCAAGGGGCTGGTGGTTGCTAAGGTTGTTGGTAAGACATAGGTTAATTAGTTTCTTTAAGACCTTTGCTGGGTATCATAGATCGGTCTGTAGTTGGAAAGCGTGGCTGGGTCAGCAGATAGTTTCTTGAGCAGGGACATGATGGTGGCATGTTTCCAGGTGTCTGGGAATGTGGCTGAGTTGATGGAGGCATTGATGATGGATGCTAGTGCTTTGATAATTAGTAGAAGTCCTTTGGGGAAGGAGTGGTGAAGGCAAGGACCAGATGGGGCCCGATTAGATGGTCTTCATGGTAGCAGTGATTTCTATGGTGATGACAGTGGGTTACAGGGTGTTAGAAATGGGGGTCTCTAGTTGGCAATGGTTTGCACCATGTCCAAGTAGGAACCCTTCCTTCTAGTCAGGATAAGGGAGCTACACTCCTAAAATAAACCCTGCTCACCCCCTTGGTAGCTTGCCACGAGCGGTCAGGCTTATCTTAGAGGCAGTGTGTAAAGCATTTGCACATAACCAACAGTAATACAGTGTAAGCACTACAAAAGGACACCACACCAGTTTAGAAAAATATCCAATATTTTTATATACTTAAGACAAGACCAAAAACGATAAAAATCCACAATAAAGTACTTGGAATTTTCAGTTATCAAAATAACCTTGAAAAACAGTTCCTTGAAGTCGATAGCTCCCTCTGGGGCTATCCCAGCATCGTGAACAAACAAATCCAAACAGTTCTGGCTAACCGCGGCTTTGCGGGCCAGCTACGGTGTCGGGAAGACCCGCAAACGGGTACCTTTAGAAATTCAGGGCGTTGGTGACCTCTCGTTGAGCTTCTGAAAGCACGGCATCCGCAGGCGTCGGTTCCGAAGGTCGGTGCAGGAGTCGTCGGGCCCTTGAAGTCACACACATTGCAGATCGAGCTCTTCACGGTTAAAGTCAGGAGCGCTGGCGTTGGCAGGCGTCGGGTGCTGCAGTGCGAAGTGCAGCGGTGCGGCATGTGATGCCCTCAGGTCGCGGTGCGAGCAGCAGCTCATGGTGGCATCAGATGGCGTCATCAGTGAGACCAGGGGCGCGGTGCGAAGTGATGCGGTGCTCGTCGCGGTGCTGGCAGGTCACGGGGCAAGCAGTGGCATCGTCGTTGCTGAAGCGCTGTCGTCGGCTGACGAACTGGAGTCGATGGCGACGGCGTCGGTAGGCCAAGTCTGCGGTGCGTGATGAGAGCGGTGCGTCGTGTAACATTACGAGCGGTGCCCTCGAAGCACGGTGCAAGCAGCGGCGTCGATTTCGGCGTGTAGCGTCGTCATCGGGGATACCAAGGCGGCATCGTGAAGCGAGGCGATGCGGAGTGCGGTGCCCACAGGTCACGGTGCAAGCAGCGGCTCGGTGGCAGCATCAGCAGGTGGCGTCGGTGAGACCAGGGTTGCGGTGCGGATTGCGGCGGTGCCCGCTGTGGTGCCTTCAGGACATGGAGTCGGCAGCGGCGTCGTAGACAGCGTCAGGTTGCTTTTTCTTCTGTTGCAGCACAAAACACACAGTCCCCAGTGCTGAGGGCAGAAGAACTTGAAGTCTTTGCTGTTCCTCAGACTTCTTGGACAGGGGGCAAGCTCTACCTCAAGCCCTTGGAGAAACTAAAAAAAAATTGATTGCAGAAATTTCAGTCTAGTCCTTTTACTGCCCAAGACAGAAGCAGCCACTGCAGGCCAACACAGCAAAGCACTCAGCAAAGTGGTAGTTCCTCCTCACAGCTTCTCCAGCTATTCTTCTTGGCAGTCTTCTTGGTCCAAAAGAGTTCTAAAGTTCAGGGGTTTGGGCCCCACTTTTTATAGCCCAAAATCCTTTGTCCTCTCAGGCAGAGAGTGTCTGTGACCAGCCAGAACCAGTTCTGCCCTCTCTGGTGTGGCTTCCTTGCAGGAGGTGGAGACGGCATTGTCAGAGGCAGACCAGGCCCATTCAGGTGAAAGTAAATCTCCTCCCCCTACTCTAAATGCAGCCCAGGTCTATTCAGCCCTTTCCTGACCCAGCTAGACTATCTGGAGCCACTGCTGCTCCCCAGCCCCTGCCATCCAAAACTCAGACAGTCAATCCGCAAACCCAGCAGAGGCCTGCTGGATGGCTGAGCAAGAAAATACCTACTTTCTAAAAGTGGTATTTTCAAACACAGAATGTAAAAATCACCTTTTCTAAAAGATGCATCTTTAGAGTTCAGGCATACTAAACTTTTTTTTTCTACCTAGTTCCCAGGGCCAGTTATGTTTATAAGATGTTATAAACAAACTCCCCATTCTGTCCTATGGGAACAGGTAGCCTTGCAATAGTGAAAAACGAAATTGGCAGTAATTCACTATCAGGACATGCCACACACACCAGGGCATGTCCTACCTTTCACATACACTGCACCCTGCCCACAGGGGTACCTTGGGCCTACCTTAGGGGCGACTGACATGTAAGAAAAGGGAAGGTTAGGGCCTGGCAAGTGGGTACCCTTGCCAAGTCGACATGGCAGTCCCAGACTGCACACAGGCTCTGCAATGGCAGGCCAGAGTTACATTACAGGCTGCTTGTGTGGGTGGCACAATCCAGTGCTGCAGCCCACTAGCAGCATTTGATTTACAGGCCCTGGCACACTCAGTGCACTTTACTAGGGACTGACAAGTAAATCAAATATGCCAATCATGGAAACACCAATCCATAACACAATTTACAACAGGAGCACTTGCACTTTAACACTGAACAGCAGTGAGAAAGTGCGCAGAGACACTAAGCCAGCAAAAACAGAGTCAAAACCGGGAGGTCAGAAAGCAAAAAACTCAGGGGAAACACACCAAAAGATGCCAAGTCTAACACAGGGTCAGGGTTCATTCTTCGGCCATGATGGGAAGTTGAATTGCAGTGGTGATGGGGGTCCAGTTGAGGATCTAAGATGTTGTATGGAGGTGATTTTGTTACAGAAGAATTCTAAGAGCTTGTTGTAAAGGTCTTGTGAGGGGGTAATGTTACGGGAGGTGGCAGCAGAAGCTTTGAAATCTTTGATGAAGGCAGATTTATTTTGCTGCTGTTAGTGTCAGCGTTGATGTGATCTGCAAGAGCTATGAGCTCGGTGTTCCTTATCTGCTGGCATCTTAGGGCTGACTTGAACATATTTTAACAGTGGTGTTATGTTCTCCATTTGTGCTCCAGTTGCTTGCAGTGATGTTACATCAGCCTGAGTTCTTCTGTGTACCAACTGACCTGTGGTCAGGCTCTTGCCATTGGGTTGCACTTGAAAGGAGCCAGGATGTCGGCCCATGTGGTGATCCAGCTGTAGATGATCTTGATGGGTTTTGGCAAGGTGCTGGTGTGCTCGGGCCAGTGCGTGGAGAGGGTGGAAGCCCATTGCTCTTATGTGATGCTTTTCCAGCTGCAGAGTGAGTTTCTGGTGGTGGTAGGACTGTGATGGTGCAGGGTGTGTATGCTGAAACCTGTGAGGGTATGGTCTGTCAAGGTCATAGTTGCTGGCTTCTTGAATGTGATGCTGCTGATTGAGGTAAAAATCAGATCTAATATGTGTCCAGCAGTGTGGGTGGGTTCAGTAATGTGCTGGGTGAGGCCAAGGTTCACAAGGTTTTCTAGAAGGACCGTAGTCTTTGGGTAAGTGCAGTCTTCTGGGTAAACGTTAAGGTCTTGAGGAGTTTGAAGGTGCTGGTGTTGATAATGAGGGATGCAAAGAAGTTTGTGATTTTGCTGGCTCAATCGGTGCTGGGTTTTGGTGGGCTGTATAAGAGGGTTCTGCCAAAGGAGAAGTTGGCTGTGATATGTATCTTGACAGTGAGGTGTTCCATGTAGCTGGTGGAGGTGTCTGTGTAGGTAGTGCAACTGATGGTATCTTTGAATATGATGGCGACTCCACCTCCAGGCATGTGCTGATGGTCTTGCCTGCCAATCTTATAGCCAGCGGGGATAAGTGCAGTTATGTCTGGTGCAGAGGTTGGGTTTAACTTTGTTTCCATGAGGAAGAGCAGGTCTGGAGCGTGGTCATGCAGTAAGTTCCATATCTCCGTGGCATGTTTGGTGAGCGAGCGGGTGTTGAGGAGCATGCATGGGCTGTGTGAGTGGGTGTCTGGCTTGTGTGAGTGTGAGTATGTGGGGTGGTGAGTGCTATTTACATGGGAGTGGTGGGCTTGGGATGTTGTGTGGTGTGGAGTGGCAGCAGTGCAGTGATCAGAGGCAGGGGTTGAGAGCACAGAGGAGCATGGCAGGGTAGCTTTGGCTAGCGGGAGAACCAGGGTTCCTGCCGCTGGGTGTGGTCCAGGCGAGGATAGGATCCACCATGTTTTCCTTTGGAGTACTTTTGGCATTCCAGTGGCACCCGCTACGTGTGTCTGCATCGCAGCTACCAGTAAGTAGGTCCTGGGAAAGAGAGGAGTGGAAGAATTTAATATAAATATTAATTGACAATGTTTGTCTACAGATATTCATGAGATATTTGGAAGTGAATGCAGGCATATGCGGAAGAGGAGTGTAAGAAGCATTGTGCTGCAGGTTATTACTTTAGCAATACAACAAAAAGTACACTAGGATGATATTGTTAGTGAGGAGTCACAACTGCTGTGTATCCTGAATGTGGGATGTAGGCCCTGTATCCCAGATTGAGAGAAAATGGTTGCAAATGTTGCCAATGAATGAGATTTTCTCATTTTAAAAGAACCTGTGAAATTGGAAAACAGTGATTTACCTTATTTATAATTTAATTTCCTGGGCAAACTGACAACAGCAACTAATACTAATAGCTTCTACCTGCCACTTGCTTGGACCTCATACACAATAATGTTGTAAGTACTGCAAATCATTTTTAAGTTGCTACACTTGCGATAAACAGAGCTTCTTATACAACCTAGGTTTATTATCGCTTTATCTATCTATCTATCTATCTATCTATCTATCTATCTATCCATCTATCTATCTATCTGTCTGTCTGTCTATCTATCTATCTATCTATCTATCTCTATTGTATGCATGTGTGGCAGTACCAAATATGTAGTAATAATTAGGGCACAGTTTCCATGGGAAGAGCATCTTTTGTTTTCTTAATAACTTTGACACTGTTTGACAAACCTGTGCGGCACTTTCCCAAAAAAGTTCAGCCACCTTGGCTCCTTTATGGAAAGTTTCCCGCCAATCTGTCAAGTGGAGGCCAAGAAAAAGGGGGAGGGGGGCCACCTAAAGTATGATTTCCATGTTAGTTTCAACAGAAAATGTTGTTCACCTATGCAGAAAAAAACATTTACTCAAAAATCTTGCTTTTTGTGATTTGGTGTAAACTGAAAAATTAGAGTTTAAAGAGGTGCTCAGGCTGGGCACCTAAGGTTTAACCCTCAGAAAAAATTAGGTATATCTGGACGGTTGGTCCCAGGAGAGTGCTGTGGAAGTCCTGCCGGAGTCCGGCGGTACCATACAATTAAAACATAGTGGCTTGTGATTGGTCAAGTGAGCTTTTTCTCCTTTCAGCCTTTTCAGTCCTGTGGTACTAGTCCCGATCTTGCTCGACCAAAATTTACTGATTGGCTGGCCACAACAGTGAGCAAATCGTAGTCGCTTACATTACAGGATCATTGCAGTACTGCTACATGTTACATGTAGAATATGATAAAAAAAACTCCAGACATGCATTGAGAAAAACAAAGGAAAAAGTGTCGCTACAGTTAGGTGACAAAGCAACACAAGAACTAACATATAAAAACTGAACAAAATACTGAAATTAATCAGTTATAGTTCAGTGAGCTAACTATAACTGGTACCCCCAATTATGTACTGCTTATGACCTCACATATTACATCATTCATGATATGTTAAATGACATCATTGATGACATAACGTTATGACATAACGGATGACATCACTGATTACATCATCCGATTACATCATCCGCAATACTGCTATTCACACTATTCCATATACTCTTAGATCATTTTAAAAGCACAAAGTTGTTCATCTCCAGCCACTTTCTGTTAAGCCCTCTGAGAATCACCCTCACCCTCACTCAGCAAGGGAGAAACCTCCTTTCCCTACTGCAACTACATGGTTAACCGTAATGTAGTGCTCCTTCCTTTACTTTTGCACCCCCCAGTCACATGCGGCAGATTCAGAGACCTTCCTTCTTTCTTCTAGAGGAACAGTCTCTATGTGCCTACTCTCTTCCTGCACATAGTTTATCAAGGTCCAGTATATGTTTGTTTCCAAAAAAACAAATTACAATGTGTATCTAATATAGCACAAGAATCCATGTACGGACACTGAGCAATAGATTCTCTCTTAGGATGTTATCAAAGAATACAACAGATTCTTGGTCAGGAACATAGCGGGAGCACTAGACCTTCTGTAGGCAAAGCTGTACTAAAATTAATATTGTCTTTTCTGTGAAGCGTGACATGGATGGCTGAAGGAAATGTCAGAAAGACATAAAGATGTGGGTGGGGTCTCTGCTGAAGAAACCTTGCAGTGCTCTCTTGGAGCCTGTACATTTTAGACTGAACTTTCCTAATGATTTGCAATGCCCTCACCAATCTTTGGGTACTAGGAGACATGCTTGCTCATCTAGTCTTCGGGAGTTTCCTGACCTGGAGTCTTCCTGTAACGGCACCCCATCGTCCTCCAGGTACACCATTTTCATTGCCTGTACTTCCCAAGCACTGAAGGCCAACAGCCTCTTGCAGGGTGCCTGTGTGTCTAGCAGGAGCCTGGGGGTATCCTCTCCTAGGGCACCAACAGCCAGAATTAGTCGATTTCTATAGTACTGGTTCTGGTTTGCAGCACAGGTTTTTAAGTGCCTTATGTGTATTTTACCCCTCTCCATTTATCTCTACTCTGACACATCTAGCACTGTAGAACACTACACTTGCTCTGGGCCCCAGAACCAAATTTCATCTGCAGAGGATAGGATATACCTAGTACAGTGTTGTTGACCTCATGGCTGCTACATACCCATATGGGCTCCATTGTTCTTAGTGGATGGATTCACATTTATGTCACTGTTCTACTTCATCCTTATGTCCAGGACTTAGCTGTCAGCTGCCAATTACAAAAGTCGCTTGTTGTAGTAAGAAACCATGATATTCACACAGATTGTTTTAGAAACATTTAGGTGGGAGGGAAGTTCTTTATTTCAGACTGGACTCTTTGCTACTGTCACATATTCATAGTTTCTATCAGGAATCCATTCACCCTCCAACTGTATTTAAATGTAGGGATTCCCCAGCAGATACAGCTCACCATTCAATGTACCATCACATAGCCTCAGTGTGAGAAGTTGGCCTGGCATATGCTGTCCACTAATTATAGTGGGCACCGTGCACCAGTCCAAATCGACTCTTATGGTAGGTAGGTTAAAGACAACCTTATTGAAAGCTATCCTAGTGGTAGCTATGGAGAGCAGCCTTCAGGCTAAGTCTTGAAGGAATGTAAAGCAGCTTGTTTTACCAGTCTATAATCTCTTGAGTGACCAAATGAAAGAGCACCACACCAGGTATATATTCAAAATATATGTATTTATTACTAAACACACCCCTCTAGTCTCTTTATGAGGCTAGAGTTCGAAGTACATAGGTTATAAGATCTTAAATCACAGTAATAGCACAAATACACGTTTGGGCCCTAGGGGCGTACCAAACCATATACCAATAAAGTGGTATGCGAACCACGACTGAACTAGACACTAGGCCTAGAGCCTCTAGAAGTGCTTGGACCACAAGGAACCACCCAAGGTAGTGACACAGGGGACCCACGGGAGACGCGTGCAGTGTAAATACACAACCGCGATACGCCGTTAACTTCTATGGAGAAAGTCGGGATCGGGAAAATAGAGGAAAGGGACACTTAAAGAGGACTAGGACAAAACCCTTTGAGATCTAGGACTTTGAAGAGTCTCTACCCACGGGAGCACCGGAGTACTCGTGTTACCTCACCCAGGGAAGCCGGGTGCATAGGTGCCTTTCGGGGTCGGGTTTTCGTCGTCGGTTCTTATGGCGATCTGCTGCAAAGTGCTGCTGGCGACCAGGAGAAAAGTGTCCGGGTGGATCCAAGAGTGGATCGGAGTTCTGAAGAACCTGAAAGCAGAGGGGACAGAGTCTGGGTCACTAGCCAGTGACCAGGGAGGCGATGGACAGATGCCCACCGATGTCGAGTGCTTCAGGTTCGATGACGGTCGTCTTGACTCTTCAGCCACGAGGTCCGGGAGGCGTTGTCGGCGACCAGGAGCAGGATTCGGGCTGTTGCTCGATGTCTGTCGAGTGCAGAGGTGTCGGCGACCAGATTGGACCCAACAAGCCTTGGCAACGGCAAGTCTCGAGTAAGATGTAGATCGTCGATGATGCAGACCAGCAAGGTCTGGGGAACTCACCCAGCGAGGGTAAGTGAGGGCAGGCCTGGAGCAACCAGACTGCCAAGTAAAGAAAAGATTGGCCTTCGTTAGGGCTACTAGCCAACGGGCTAGCGACCGCGAAGGAGCCTCGTGACGCCGCACGTGGAGCTGGCTTACAGGACACTCGTGGAGTGGGGGCCAGTGATCTTCGGTGCAGGTGGTGCTGGAGGCTAGGGCTACTCGGAGCCCAAAGCACGACTTCTTGGGAGACCCAGAAGATGGTGCACTTGCAAATGTGCTTGGTGTCCAGGGGTCACGGTCTCAAGTCACCCACGATAGCCACGGGCCTCAGCTTTGCTGGGGACTCAGGGTAGCCTCGGGGAAGTCTGAGAATCCACCTCTGGTGATGCGATGACTTCGGCGTCCGACGGGAGCTTCAGTGATGCGAACCGGACAGATGCTTCTTTGGTGCCTGCCAAGCAGGGAGTCACTCCTTGACCCCAAGGGAGATTCTTCAGTCCTCTAATCTTGTCGTAGAGCGTCGAAGGTCCAGGATTCAGTGTCAGAGTTTCGTCCAGGTATAATCTAAAGTCCTAGGGACTGGGTTCCTACCTTTATTCTAAAAATAGGGGATGGACTACTCTGTGGCCCCACCTATGGGTGGGTCAGGGCAAAGGGTGGCTACACCCCTTTCCCTTTGTCCAGTTCGCGCCAAAGCAGGGGCTGCAAGCCCCTGATCCGGTTTGAACTGGGGTATGCACAGGGACACCAAATGTGCCCCCAGTGCAGGACTTCAAAGCACCCGAAAGTGCTCCCGCCCAGCCCCAATACACATTGTCCTGTCTGGGGAGGTGGTCACACCTCCCTGGGACAGGAAACCTATTGTCCAGGCCTCCCCTGCCGGAGTTTCGTCCAGCAGCAGGAGGCCAGACTCGTGTCTGTGGCAGCAGCATCCATTTTGTGATGCCAGGGCTCTGGAAAGAAGTTACCGGACTCGTCAGAGTTAACATGCCTTTCCCTCCAGAAGGGTGGAATGCTACCCCCGCCGCCAGGATTGGCGGGGGGTAGTATTCCAAGATGTTTGACACCAAACACGACATGTTTAGGTGCAGCCATTCCATAGTTAGCATTTTACCGCGAGGATATAATGCGTTTAAGAGTATATGGTCAGGCTGCACTACAAACAGCATCAGAGATGGTCTCCGAACGCTGCAGAGGGCCCTGCTCATGCAGGGGCACCCTCTCACATAGGAACCATGCACTCTGCCTTTAGGATTGATAAGGCCTGCCTTAGGAGTGACTTATAGGTTTATATGTGTGTATGCATTTAGTGATATAGGTAACCTATACCACAGCAAGGGGTGCATGCACCACCTTACCCAGGCTGCAGTAGCAGACCTGTGGTGTCAGTTTGGATGGCCTACCAGGGGTGGCATAATACATGCTGCAGCCCCTGGCAGGCCTCTGAGGTACCTATGCCCTTGGTACATAGTATACCATATACTAGGGACTTACAAGGGCACTCCAGATCCCAATCAGTGATGTGCCTAAGGCACATGGAGACCCTTTTAAAGAGGAAACAGCTAGGCTGGGGTTCTGAATAGCAGGGCCCCAGCCAGACTAATGTCGAAAACCAGTGAAGTATCAGCAAAAAGTGGGGGTACCCCTGTGAAGCAGATCCTACTCTCCTACACAACCCCCCAAACGTAGGGACATTAAACTAACCTTGCCCAGTTAAGTCTTCATGTTCTAAGTGGAAATACCTAGAGAGTCCATCTGCATTCGCATGGTTACTCCCAGGCCTATGTTCCACTGTAAAGTCCATCCCCTGTAGGGAAATGGACCACCTAAGCAGTTTGGGGTTTTCACCCTTCATTTGTTTTAGCCATAAGAGGGGCTTATGGTCTGTCTGAACCAGGAAGTGTGTACCAAACAAGTATGGCCTCAACTTCTTCAGAGCCCAGACCACAGCAAAGGCCTCCCTCTCTATGGCTGACCAACGTTTCTCTCTAGGGGTCAGCCTTCTGCTAATAAAAGCTACTGGCTGATCCTGACCTTCTTCATTCAATTGTGACAGTACAGCCCCTACCCCCAATTCAGATGCATCTGTTTGAACAATGAACTTCTTGGAGTAATCAGGACTCTGCAGAATTGGAGCAGTGCACATGGCCTGCTTGAGGTCATCAAATGCCTTTTGACAGCTAGCTGTCCACTGAACCTTTTTGGGCATTTTCTTAGAAGTTAAGTCATTCAAGGGTGTCACTATTGATCCATACCCCTTGACAAATCTCCTATAGTACCCAGTCAGGCCTAAGAAGGCTCTCACCTGAGTCTGGGTAGTGGGAGCAGTCCAGTCCATGATGGTCTGGATCTTGCTCTGCAAAGGTTGAACCTGGCCTCCACCCACAAGGTGGCCCAGGTACACAACCTGACTCTGCCCTATCTGGCACTTAGTGGCCTTGATAGTCAGGCCTGCCTTTTGCAGGGCCTGTAAAACATTCCTGAGGTGGACCAGGTGATCCTCCCAGGTGGAGCTAAAGACAGCAATATCATCTAGATAAGCTGCACTATAGGCCTCCAGTCCTGTGAGAACTGTGTTCACCAACCTCTGGAAAGTGGCAGGTGCATTTTCAGACCAAAGGGCATTACCACAAATTGATAATGCCCACTAGGGGTTGAAAATGCTGTTTTGGGCTTTGCAGTATCATCTAGTCTGATCTGCCAGTAGCCAGCTGTTAGGTCAAATGTGCTGAGATACTTGGCAGAGGCCAAAGTATCTATGAGCTCATCTGCCCTGGGTATTGGATGGGCATCAGTCCTAGTGACTGCATTGAGGCCCCTGTAGTCTACACAAAACCTCATCTCTCTTTTCCCACCACTGGTGTGAGGTTTAGGTACTAGGACTACTGGACTAGCCCAAGGGCTATCTGAGGGCTCAATCACTCCCAATTCCAACATCTTCTGGACTTCAGTCCTGATACAGTCCCTGACATGGTCAGGTTGCCTATAAATCTTGTTTTTAATAGGCAGACTGTCCCCAGTGTCCACTTCATGAGTGCACCAGGTGGTCTGACTGGGTGTCAGTGAAAACATATGCCTAAACTGATTGAGGACTTGCCTGCAATCAGTTTGTTGCTGGGTAGTGAGGCTGCCTGCCAAGGCTACACCATCAACTGACCCATCGTCAGGGTTCTGTGAGAGCAGGTCAGGGAGTGGGTCACTCTCTTCCTCCTGCCCTTCATCAGTAGCCATGAGCAAGCCCATGTCTGCCCTGTCCACATATGGCTTAAGTCTGTTGACATGGAGAACCCTTTGGGGACTCCTGGGTGTTCCCAGGTCCACTAAGTAAGTGACCTCACCCTTCTGCTCAACAATAGTGTGGGGTCCACTCCATTTGTCTTGGAGAGCTGCTGGGGCCACTGGCTCCAACACCCACACCTTCTGTCCTGGCTGGTAAACAGTCAGAACAGCCTTTTGGTCATGCCAGGCCTTCTGAAGTTCCTGGCTAGCCTCAAGGTTTTTGGTTGCCTTTTTCATGTACTCAGCCATCCTGGAGCGGAGACCAAGTACATAGTCCACTATATCTTGCTTTGGGGGCTTGAGAGGTAACTCCCATCCTTCCTTCACCAAGCACAGTGGACCCCTCACAGGGTGGCCAAACAGAAGTTCAAAAGGGCTGTACCCAACCCCCTTCTGAGGCACCTCCCTATATGCGAATAAAAGGCAGGGCAAGAGTATGTCCCATCTACGCCTAAGCTTTTCTGGGAGCCCTTTAATCATGCCCTTCAAGGTTTTGTTGAATCTCTCAACTAAACCATTGCATTGTGGGTGATAGGGTGTGGTGAACTTATAAGTAACTCCACACTCCTTCCACATTGCCTTTAAGTACCCAGACATGAAGTTTGCACCCCTGTCTGATACCACCTCCTTAGGAAAGCCCACTCTTGAGAAAATTCCCAGGAGGGCCCTTGCCACCACAGGTGCTGTAGTGGTCCTAAGGGGTATAGCCTCTGGGTACCTGGTGGCATGATCCACTACCACCAGTATAAATCTGTGCCCAGATGCTGTTTGGGGATCCATGGGACCAACAATGTCAATCCCTACCCTCTCAAAGGGCACCCCCACCACAGGTAGTGGTATCAGGGGGCCTTTGTAGTGCCACCTGCTTTGCCACTGGCTTGGCAGGTTACACAGGAGCGACAAAACTCCTTACTGTCTTCAGACATGTGGGGCCAGTGAAAGTGAGGGACAATTCTGTCCCAAGTCTTGTTCTGGCCCAGGTGTCCTGCTAAGGGAATATCATGGGCTAGGGTCAATAGGAAGCCCCTGAACTTCAAAGGTATTACCAACCTCCTGGTAGCACCAGGCTTGGGGTCTCTACTCTCTGAGTACAGGAGTCCATCATCCCAATACACTGTATGGGGACCACTAGCTTTCCCAGCAGCCTCAGCAGCAGCTTGCTGTCTGAGGGGTTCAAGGGAGGGGCAGCTCTGCTGCTCCTGGCTCAGATCTGCCCTAGAAGGTCCCCCTGTCCCCAAGAACTCAACCTGGTCAGGTTCAAGTTCCTCTGGGACAGTTCCTTCTTCAGGGCTGAGATCATCCCCCTCAAGGGACTGATCTTCCTCCTGAGCCAAGGGGAAGGCACTGCCTTAACCCTACTACTCCTCCTCTTGGAAGGCACTTGGTCCATTCTTCCAGAATCCAAGGCCTGTTCAGTGCTAGACATTTTGGCTTGTGACCTGGTCACAGCAAACACATCTGCAGGGATCCCCAGCATTTCTGCATGGGTCCTGAGCTCCACTTCTGCCCAAGCAGAAGTCTCTAAGTCATTGCCAAGCAAGCATTCGACTGGTAGGTTTGCACTTACCACAACCTTCTTAAGGCCAGTTACCCCTCCCCAGGAGAAGTTAACAACTGCCAGAGTATGGTCTGTTCTGACATTGCTAGCATTGGTCACTTGGTACATCTCACCAAGCATAACTTGCCCAGGTAGCACAAGGTCTTGTGTCACCATTGTGACACTTGCCCCTGTGTCCCTAAATGCCAAAGCCTCTCGTCCATTGATTAAAGGCTGTTGTCTGTACTTGCCCAGATTACTGGGACTCATAGAGGAGGGCACATCCATGCCTCCATCACAGACTAACACAGCCTGAGTCAGTTCTCTAACTAGGTCAGAGCCCAACTCAGTTCCCAGGGTGAACCCTACTAAACCCTTTGCTGGAGCACTTCCACCAACTGTACTAGGGGGAACAGGTGCCTTAGGGGCATTGGTGGGTGCTGGACTGGAGTCTTTGGACTTGGTGCAATCACTGGTCCAGTGGGTCTTTTGCTTACAGACCTTGCACCATGGTTTTCTTTGGCCTTTACCCTTGGTAGACTGGGAATCCCCACCAGAAGAAGATTTTTGGGGGCCTGATGAAGACTTTTGATCTTTACCCTTCTCCCCACCCTTGTCAGAGTTCTTAGCATCTTGCTTCTTGGTTTCCCCACCTTGGTTCTGTACCTTCTGCTTCACCCTGGTTCTGACCCATTTGTCTGCCTTCTTTCCCAATTCTTGGGGAGAGGTCAGATCAGAGTCAACCAGGTACTGATGCAACAGCTGGTTTTGACAGTTATTAAGAATCTGCTCCCTCATTATCAGATTATACAATCCTGAGAAGTCACACACCTTACTGCCCATCAACCAGCCTTCCAGAGCCTTGGCAGAACAATCCACATAGTCTACCCAGTCTTGAGTCTGTGCTTTTTGGGTGTCTCTGAACTTCAACCTGTACTGTTCAGTGGTTAGGCCAAACCCATCAATAAGAGCACTCTTCAAGACCTTGTAATTGTCAGCATCCTCCTCTCTAACAGTGAGGAGCTTGTCTCTACCTTTGTCAGCAAAGGAGAGCCACAAGATTGCTGCCCACTGCTCCTGAGGGACCTTCTGTACTTTACAGGCCCTCTCTAAAGCAGTTATCCATTTGTGGATATCATCCCCACTCTGGTAGGGAGGGACAATCTTGCTCAGGTTCCTATGGTCATAGGACCTTTCCCTATCTCTAGGGACATGGCTGCCACCATGGGACTCTAGTCCCAACTTTCTTCTCTCTTTAAGGAGCTCTAGGGATTCTCTATCTAAAGCCAATTGCTTCTTCCTGATCTCCAGTTGAGTTTCCTCATACTGGACCAGTCTCTTTCTTCTCTCATGAGAGGATTCCCTCCTGTGAGAAGAAACAGAGCTCCCTATGGAGGTGCCAGAGTGGTTAGACTCCTGAGAAGGAGACCTAGACTTTCTGAGCACACTCATAATCCTTCCTGGGGGACAAAGGTGTGGTTCTCCAGATCCTCATCTTCATCTTCCCCAGAAGGGATTGGGTTTTCCAGGTCAGGGTCATTGTCACCCTCCTGGTCAGTTTCAGAGGGGGCTGGGGGTAGTAGTACCCCTGGCCCCTTCCTCATCTGCTGGCCCACCCTCTGCTCCTACCCCTTCAGTCTCTGAAGACTTACTAAGATCATAAGCCACCAACAACTCCTGGAGGTGTTGGGTGGTGGGACTTTGGCCTGTCCTTAATTTCCTCACGTTACACAAAGCTCTCAGTTCCAAGAATGGGAGTGTGTCATACTTGGAGGGGAAGCTCCATGGCTTCCTGCAGGGCATCTTTGGATCCTGCTTTTAAAGACATTACTAGTGTGGTGTGGTGTATGCACTACCTACTCTAGTGTGGCCTACTAAACTCTCTTGAGTTGTAGAAAGGGTTGTGCTATCCCTTAACACACAACTCTAAGTTCAGTAGAACTTACTGATATTCTAAGCTTAAATTATATGTACCTTAGGTACCTTTAGTGGTTTTCAGTTGATCAATTCAATTGAGATTATCTGGTAAAACAATAGCAAGCTGGAATCCCACACGCTGCACACCAATGTGAGAAGTTGGCATATGCTGTCCACTAATTATAGTGGGCACCGTGCACCAGTCCAAATCGACTCTTATGGTAGGTAGGTTAAAGACAACCTTATTGAAAGCTATCCTAGTGGTAGCTATGGAGAGCAGCCTTCAGGCTAAGTCTTGAAGGAATGTAAAGCAGCTTGTTTTACCAGTCTATAATCTCTTGAGTGACCAAATGAAAGAGCACCACACCAGGTATATATTCAAAATATATGTATTTATTACTAAACACACCCCTCTAGTCTCTTTATGAGGCTAGAGTTCGAAGTACATAGGTTATAAGATCTTAAATCACAGTAATAGCACAAATACACGTTTGGGCCCTAGGGGCGTACCAAACCATATACCAATAAAGTGGTATGCGAACCACGACTGAACTAGACACTAGGCCTAGAGCCTCTAGAAGTGCTTGGACCACAAGGAACCACCCAAGGTAGTGACACAGGGGACCCACGGGAGACGCGTGCAGTGTAAATACACAACCGCGATACGCCGTTAACTTCTATGGAGAAAGTCGGGATCGGGAAAATAGAGGAAAGGGACACTTAAAAGAGGACTAGGACAAAACCCTTTGAGATCTAGGACTTTGAAGAGTCTCTACCCACGGGAGCACCGGAGTACTCGTGTTACCTCACCCAGGGAAGCCGGGTGCATAGGTGCCTTTCGGGGTCGGGTTTCGTCGTCGGTTCTTATGGCGATCTGCTGCAAAGTGCTGCTGGCGACCAGGAGAAAAGTGTCCGGGTGGATCCAAGAGTGGATCGGAGTTCTGAAGAACCTGAAAGCAGAGGGGACAGAGTCTGGGTCACTAGCCAGTGACCAGGGAGGCGATGGACAGATGCCCACCGATGTCGAGTGCTTCAGGTTCGATGACGGTCGTCTTGACTCTTCAGCCACGAGGTCCGGGAGGCGTTGTCGGTGACCAGGAGCAGGATTCGGGCTGTTGCTCAATGTTTGTCGAGTGCAGAGGTGTCGGCGACCAGATTGGACCCAACAAGCCTTGGCAACGGCAAGTCTCGAGTAAGATGTAGATCGTCGATGATGCAGACCAGCGAGGTCTGGGGAACTCACCCAGCGAGGGTAAGTGAGGGCAGGCCTGGAGCAACCAGACTGCCAAGTAAAGAAAAGATTGGCCTTCGTTAAGGGCTACTAGCCAACGGGCTAGCGACCGCGAAGGAGCCTCGTGACGCCGCACGTGGAGCTGGCTTACAGGACACTCGTGGAGTGGGGGCCAGTGATCTTCGGTGCAGATGGTGCTGGAGGCTAGGGCTACTCGGAGCCCAAAGCACGACTTCTTGGAAGACCCAGAAGATGGTGCTCTTGCAAATGTGCTCGGTGTCCAGGGGTCACGGTCTCAAGTCACCCACGATAGCCACGGGCCTCAGCTTTGCTGGGGACTCAGGGTAGCCTCGGGGAAGTCTGAGAATCCACCTCTGGTGATGCGATGACTTCGGCGTCCGACGGGAGCTTCAGTGATGCGAACCGGACAGATGCTTCTTTGGTGCCTGCCAAGCAGGGAGTCACTCCTTGACCCCAAGGGAGATTCTTCAGTCCTCTAATCTTGTCGTAGAGCGTCGAAGGTCCAGGATTCAGTGTCAGAGTTTCGTCCAGGTATAATCTAAAGTCCCAGGGACTGGGTTCCTACCTTTATTCTAAAAATAGGGGATGGACTACTCTGTGGCCCCACCTATGGGTGGGTCAGGGCAAAGGGGTGGCTACACCCCTTTCCCTTTGTCCAGTTCGCGCCAAAGCAGGGGCTGCAAGCCCCTGATCCGGTTTGAACTGGGGTATGCACAGGGACACCAAATGTGCCCCCAGTGCAGGACTTCAAAGCACCCGAAAGTGCTCCCGCCCAGCCCCAATACACATTGTCCTGTCTGGGGAGGTGGTCACACCTCCCTGGGACAGGAAACCTATTGTCCAGGCCTCCCCTGCCGGAGTTTCGTCCAGCAGCAGGAGGCCAGACTCGTGTCTGTGGCAGCAGCATCCATTTTGTGATGCCAGGGCTCTGGAAAGAAGTTACCGGACTCGTCAGAGTTAACATGCCTTTCCCTCCAGAAGGGTGGAATGCTACCCCCGCCGCCAGGATTGGCGGGGGGTAGTATTCCAAGATGTTTGACACCAAACACGACATGTTTAGGTGCAGCCATTCCATAGTTAGCATTTTACCGCGAGGATATAATGCGTTTAAGAGTATATGGTCAGGCTGCACTACAAACAGCATCAGAGATGGTCTCCGAACGCTGCAGAGGGGCCCTGCTCATGCAGGGGCACCCTCTCACATAGGAACCATGCACTCTGCCTTTAGGATTGATAAGGCCTGCCTTAGGAGTGACTTATAGGTTTATATGTGTGTATGCATTTAGTGATATAGGTAACCTATACCACAGCAAGGGGTGCATGCACCACCTTACCCAGGCTGCAGTAGCAGACCTGTGGTGTCAGTTTGGATGGCCTACCAGGGGTGGCATAATACATGCTGCAGCCCCTGGCAGGCCTCTGAGGTACCTATGCCCTTGGTACATAGTATACCATATACTAGGGACTTACAAGGGCACTCCAGATCCCAATCAGTGATGTGCCTAAGGCACATGGAGACCCTTTTAAAGAGGAAACAGCTAGGCTGGGGTTCTGAATAGCAGGGCCCCAGCCAGACTAATGTCGAAAACCAGTGAAGTATCAGCAAAAAGTGGGGGTACCCCTGTGAAGCAGATCCTACTCTCCTACACTCAGTAACTAGACTCAACATTACACACGCTGTCCACACAGCCCATGCATATAGAGAAATGCCCTATTACTACATTATCCCCTTTCCTTACAGGAGAGGATACTATGTTGTGCTGTGAGGTAACAGAGACTGTCACATACATGGGTTTGGAGTGTGTTGATGACAGTGAGGAGTTTTAAACCAAGGTTTTTTCATATTTCAGGATGACTTAAGAGGAGTACAACTGATTGTATTTCTCACATGGGATCAGTACTGAGGATGTAGGGAACTCATAGAACTTTCATCTGCTGGTATCCTGGGTATTGCCTTGAATTTTTTGTTAGTCACATTATTACAGTGAGTGTTTATTTTAAGTATGGCTTGAGATTAATAGTTTTTTGAAGGAGTGTGAAAGTATCATCCACATTGTTCAGTTTGTAATGGATAAAATGGGATACAAATATAGGGCATATTGTGTAATGTGATGTAATGTAATGTGGAGAAACAATGTCAAGGTGCAAATATAAAATGTTAAAATCTACTTCCTGCAATGATTTAGGACTCCATGATTATGACATACTCAGATATTTAATATATACTGAAATAACAAGGTTTTGAGTGAATTACCAACATATGAGGGATATCTAGGAACTCAATACATATTGACGGTCATGTCAAACTAGATTTTTAGTATATAGATGTTTGACCTATGATGGTATAATGGTTGATCTGTGAAAAGTGCAACTGTCTGCTTGCTTGTTGAGGAGTGTTGATGTATGTGGTAGAGCATTATGTTATGTATTACTTGACAATAGGAAGACAAGATAGAATCAGAACTTCAAACCTGTTTGTTTATGTGTTTTTATGTGTGATGTATATCAAGTACATTGGTTACAGTATATTGCAATGTGTAATTTTTTTGTATCTGTATATGGATGTGCAAAGTGTAACTTTTGAATGTTGTTACTGTTAATATTTTTATAGTAAATACTTTTATTACAGGCCTGAAGAAGCGGCTCAACACAGTGAAAAAAGGTTTGGCTGTACGGGTTCTCGTTGACACTTTCTATGTATACAGTATGTTTTTGACACAAAGGCCATATGAATTTTGGTGATACTTTTTCTACATACAGGATACCTGGACCACAAAATTGGACAATACGGGGAGGCAGGAATTACACTGCGAACATAATGGTCGCTCCTTAAAAGAGCTCTGCCACTCCTTTTCTAAACCACCGCTCCCTGAGGCAATTACAGCCAGGTTGAACTGGCTCGGTGCACCATGCAGCTCTGCTAGAGAAGGGCAATGAAAAGGCAGAGAGATCGCGGACCAGAGAAGTGCAGCTAGGCCTCCTGAGACAGGTGACAGGAAGGACTGAGCGGGGACCTATGCGAAAGCCCGCTCGTTGATCAGAGAGCTACAGACTGCGGGACGGGTCCCTGAAGATCACCTGCTGTTGCCTGGGGGAACTGATGAGAGGCCCTTCCAGGGTGATTGATCTCACTGGTAATCCCACGATGGGTGTTCTGGGCCAGGGTGAGCTGGGCCAGAGCTGATGCACCTAACGGACGGAGCAGATAAAGAGACCCACAAGTGTGGGCAGTGGGATGATATTTGTTTATGAGTGCTCGGGGGCCCATGAAGGTGATCGGGGGTGCCCTGGATGAGTGTGGACCACTTGGGGGGAACCACTGCTGGTTGTGGAGCCTGAAGATTGGACTGTTCGAGGGCCACAGAAGAATAGAGTACCTGACTGGAAGCCCTGGGAAAGCAGAGAAGCTCTGAGTGGGAGAGGCCATACGCGCCAAATCTCCCTGGTGACTGCATGGTCACTGGGGCCCAGGGAGCACTGGGGGCCAAATAAAGAACTGTGGCAGGAGGAGAGAGGTCAAAGAGAAATACATCCACTGTGCAGCTAAAGGATGTCTTGCCATCATAAGGGCAATTGGGACCCCACTTCCCCCCGGGGCCCAGGAGCCAGATCAGACCTGGTAAACCTGTGTAATCAAGGTGCAGTCCCATTGGGATGGAGGTCTTTTGACACAGGCAGTGAGCAGCGTAGGGCCTGAATGCCGGGAGCGCCTCATTACAACATGGGGTGAGACATTATTCTTGCCCTCTTCGTCTCCCCTCCTCTTTCTGCCTGGGCTCCCCGGTTGCTTTTTTCTAGGAACTGTCTGCACTGGCGAAGACACCAGCTGGCCCGCATCTGAGGCAGGCACCAAGCCCAAGGGCAGCTGAGGGTGCTACAACCGTGAGAGGGACCCTATTGCCCTTGACGACGGACAACGCCCTGACTGCACCTGGGAATTCACTGGCCTCCCTTCCCTGGTTGCTCAACGGAACTGCAGAGGACTCAGGGTGACTGGATCAAGGTGGTTGCTCTGGAGAGAGGCATGCCAAGGACTGCAATCTATCCTGAAATACACTCTGGGAGTTGCTGCTACCAGCCTTCTGTCTCTTGAGTGCAGGGGGGAGTAGCGGGACAAGCCATGACTGAGTGAACTGGGTGCTCCACCTGTTCTTTGGCAGGAGTGGCAGCTGTGCCCTCCTGTCTGGGGCACAAGACAACATCAGGTGGACCCGTCGGTCTGGTACCACACTGGTACTGAGAAGGTAATTGACTCCCCCCTTGCTGGCACAATGACAAGGGACGAACCAGCGGCTGTCGTTTCCCAACAAAAAATAGACAAGATTGCCAAACAAACCACTCACATGGGGAGGCTGATGCGACCGGGGGCAGTCCCCCATCTGATGACAATGCACAGAGCTCCTCTATATTGCTCGCAATTCAATACCTAATGATCACTATGGAAGGCAGGTTGGGGGAACTAACAGTCAACTTAGGTCTGATCAGTCAGGATTTATGGACCACTACTGACAGAGTCCCTGAGGTGGAGAGCAGGCTGTCGGAAACTTAAGATAAGGTTAAATCCCATGAGGATCGCTTGGTAACCCTACAATGCCTGGTGGGACAACTGGAGGCCCATGCCAAAGACGTGGAAGATCGATCTAAGCGCAACAACCTACGCATCATGGGCATACCATTAGGGGCTGAGGGGACCACCCCCACTAAGTTTATGAGCGAGTGATTGTCAAGCTGGGTCCCCACGAGAGAAGTATTCAATAGTTTCATCATAGCACTTAGCCTTGATTGCAAAACCCCGATGGAAGCTCCCCCTCACCCTTTTATTGTGCGAGTGCTTATTTACGCTGACTGAGACGCTGTACTCAGAGCCGACCGCAAGGCGGGTCAGCTAACCTATCAATCCTCCCCCGAAAAGATTTTCCTCAACTATACCCTAAAGGTGCAACAACAACGATTCTCCTTCCAAGAGGCAAAGCAACAACCGAAGACCATGGAGATCAAATGCATACTTCTGTTCCCCGCTGGTCTAAAAGTCATCTTCCAGAACAAGACCTTTTTCTTTGACGCACCTGAAGTGGTTTGGGACTGGATAGAAGAGTGACCCACATTGTGCAGCAGCGATTCTTCACATCAAGGGGGGGTGGAGGGAGAGGGGAGGGAATCTGAGGGTTTACTAGAGAGTGGCACACTGCACTGAGGAAAAGGCCATGCTGCAGGGAGCGGGGAGCTCGATCCCTGAGACCTGAGTGCTCCGGCGTGCAGGAGGACTCTGCCTCTGTGGCGATTGAACCAGCCATGCAGAGTGACACTAATGGTCCCTCACAGACTCAGCAAGATGCTACATGAACTAAATATGGAGGCTGGGGCTGTGGGTTCACAAGAAATCGACACACCACTTCAAGGACATTTCGTAGGGCTCTTTTTCCAGTCTCACATATTTTTGGTTGGGGATGGATTCAGTTGGGGAGAGGGGGCTTGGATGATAGGGGTGATGTAGGTCATACGTAAGCCCTGTTGGCTTTGGTCCCTAGTCTCACCACAACAGGTACTTCCAGTTCACGAAATATGGGAGGGAGGTCATGTGGGTTGGGGAGAGCGGAGATACTGTTTAGGTTTCTTTTTCAGGTAGTGATGGCAAGCATAGGTGTGCGGTGAACACATAGAACACATCTTTTCATCTCACTAAGACATTTAAAAAATGGCTGATCCACTCAACACAGGGCCTTGTCTATTTATACAGCCCTGTCAATTTTCACAGGTCCCTGTGTGGTGTGCTGCTCCAGTCCAGGTTTTTTTCTTTGAATTATGGGGCTTGAAATCTTGTCTATTCATTATAAAATAAGACTTCAGGTCCCAGAATTAAAAGAAAAAACACCTATACTGGACCAGCACATTACGCATGGACCTGGGACACTTGGCAGCAATGTGTAATTTATGGTTGAAAGATACTGGTCACAATGTGTGACCAGTATTTTTGCCACCAGTAAAGATTTTTCTAGGACCAACCTATGTAATAAAAGGTCAGTTCTTAAGAAACTGAAACATAGTCCATCAAATCGGACCTACCTCTTGCATTTTAATGAAGTCGGTCACAAATTCCAACTCACTATGATTCTTTGCCATTAGAGGGATGGAGGTCTGCTGGGATCAGCAGACCATCATGTCTGTGATTGCTTTTAAATTAAGCAATCATTTAATCTTAATGCAGCTCGTTTTCCTTAGATGAAAACTGTATGCATTTCTCAAAAACTAAAAAGTTTCATAAAGTTTTTTTCTAGAAGTAAGAAGTAGTCCCATGGACCAATTCTTACTCCTAAAATATGCTTCTTTCAACATTCACAAAGGGCAGGGGATCCCTTGGAAACTATTTCCGGTTTGTGAAAGGGTTACACTACCTTTATGTAGCTGGTAAAATATTAATGTTTTGTAAAACATTAATACATACCTTAAGAAACAGGTACCTGGAAGTGACGCCCTAAATGCACCCCTTCCAAATACCGTATGCTACAAAAATGGTTCTGTCAAATTCACTTTACAAATAGAATATAGACACAAAGGTTAGAAACCTATACCCTTTCTTCCCAAAGCTATCTAAAAAGAGCACATAAGCGAAAGACAAAAAAGAACGTTCTAACAGATGTATGCTATAGTACTGGTTCTATTTATATTTTAAAAATTCGTCAATGTTTTGACTTGCCATTTAGGAGAGTGCATTATGCATCAAAAAGGGGTCTTCATCTGGATGATCAGTTGGAACACTGGAGTCTTCTTGGTCCTTAAACAATTCAAATCCCCTCATATCTCTGTGTAAGATCAGGGCGAAATACATCAAAAAGGATTAAGAGAGAAATGCGCTTGACAATCTATTACTTCCATTCAAAAGTTGCATTCAAAGGTCAGGCTGTACTCTCAATACAGCATTAGTTCTTCAGTCCAGCTGCGATAATCTTCCAAATACTGATTCAGTATGATGTCCCAAACCATTTAAGGACTCAGAAAATGTTTTCTGAATTGTTAATTGGGCTGAATAAATTTTAAAAGGTAAGTCAGTATTCGCAAACCCTCTGCTTTCCACAGCCCGAGGGTTTGTGAACACTAAAACGTTTTTTACATCTGACCCCAAATGCTTCAAATGTTTACAATCTTCTCTTTTGACAGACACAGGGCATTTTTACTGCCTTTAACGTGAACCAACTCTCTTTCTACTGCCCTCAAGTCCACCTGTGTTTCTGGTCCTTTCTCCATTTTCTTTTCCATTTGCTAGGAAAGTATGAGCACAGTAGTCCTTTCTCTGTTGCTGCTTCCTTTTAGATAAATGGACACACCTGCCAGAGTCTTTTCTGGTCTAGGCTGCATTTTCACTCCAACTGCAATTCACATCGCCATCGCCATCCCACAAGGATACAAGATCTCCCGAAAGGACCGCCCCACCCGCCCGGGTGGAGGAATCGCCATCGTCCACAAATCCACCCTCCGCCTGAGAACACTCCCCGACGAGCCCACAGACCTGATGGAACACCTACACTTCAAGATACAGGCCAGCCCTTCCACCACCCTCAGAGGAACTCTCATCTACCGACCCCCCGGACCCCGCGGAGCTTTCACCAACTCCATCACGGACATCATCTCCCCGCAAGCCATCGCATCCACCAACTACACCCTGCAGGGAGACCTCAACTTCCACCTAGACAACCAACTAGACCCCAACACCGCATCCCTCCTGGACAACCGCCACAACATTGGACTCCGCCAGATTGTGTCCGAACCCACGCACTCAGCAGGACACACCCTTGACCACCTCTTCACATCAGGAAACTCCATCACGTTCAGCCACATCAGCGAACTCCCGTGGACAGACCATCGATGCATCCACTTCACCTTCAGAACACCCACCACCCACAGACCCCAGCACCTGGTCCCACGAAGAAACTGGAACAAAATCACAGACGACCAGCTCACCTCCTCACTCGGCAACTCAACCCCAATCACCGCGGAAGACGACGACCCCCAACACCGCAGCCCGAACTCTGCACAGATGGAGCTCCGATGGTGCCAACACCATAGCCCCCCTCAAGAAAAGCAACAACATGCATGCCAAGAAAGCCAGATGGTTTACCTCCGAACTCCGAGAGTCTAGACGCACATGCCGCCGCCTCGAAAAAGCCTGGAGGAACTCCAAATCCACAGAAGCCCACAACAACTTCAGAACCGCCACCAACGCCCACCATCAACTCATCAGAAATACGAGAAAAACAGCGATCGAAGACAGAATCTCCAGACACGCACACAACAGCAAAGAGCTCTTCAGCATCATCAAGGAGTTCGCCCAACCCACCAGTGAGTCTACTGACATTCCTTCCTCACAAGACCTCTGCAACAAACTCAGCGCCTTCTTCCACCACAAAATCAAGAACATCTACGACAACTTTGACGAAGACAACCAACACACTGAACCCTCACCAGCCACCCCGACACCCTGAAACCAATGATTGGCAGCTGGACAGCCCTCACCACAGAAGACACAACGAAGACAATGAAGTCAATCCACTCCGGGGCCCCCACGGACCCCTGCCCCCACCACATCTTCAACAGAGCCGCCGATACCATCGCACCCATGCTTCGCCACACCATCAACCGCTCCCTGGCGACCGTGTCCTTCCCCGACGACTGGAAACATGCCGAGGTCAACCCCCTCCTGAAGAAGCCCTCGGCGGACCCCACCGACCTCAAAAACTACAGACCCATCTCCCTGCTCCCGTTCCCAGCGAAAGTCATCGAGAAAGCCATCAACAGCCAACTCGCCACCTTCATCGAAGAGCACAACATCCTCGACTCCTCCCAATTCAGCTTCAGAAAAAACAACAGCACAGAAACCGCCCTCCTCGCCGCAACGGACGACATCCGCTCCCTACTGGATGAAGGAGAACCAGTAGCCCTCATCCTCCTCGACCTCTCAGCGGCCTTCAACACGGTCTCCAACCGCACCCTAACACGCAGACTCCATGACGCGGGGATCCGGGACAAGGCCCTCGACTGGATCCACTCTTTCCTCTCCAGCAGAACGCAGCGGGTCAGACTCCCTCCATTCCTCTCGGACCCTACACCAACCACCTGCGGAGTCCCCCAGGGGTCCTCCCTCAGCCCCACGCTCTTCAATGTCTACATGGCTCCGCTCGCCCCCATCGTCAGAACTCACGGACTCAACATTGTTTCATACACAGACGACACCCAACTCATCCTCTCCCTATCCAACGAACCCAACGCAGCCAAACACAACTTTCAAGAAGGCATGGAAGCTGTCGCCAAATTGATGAAAAACAGCTGCCTACAACTCAACACTGACAAAACAGAAGTACTCATCATGGGCCCACACCCCGATGCCTGGAACGACACTTGGTGGCCCCCCGCCCTCGGAAGCCCTCCCACTCCCAAGGACCATGCACGCAACCTTGGAATCATCCTGGACTCCGAGCTCAAAATGGACCGCCAGATCAACTCCGTCGCAGCCTCCTGCTTCCACACCCTCTGCCTCCTACGCAAGACCTTCAAATGAATCCCCCTCGAGCACAGAAAGACCGTCACTCACGCCCTCGTCACCAGCAGACTCAACTACGGCAACGCACTCTACGCCGGAATAAACAAAAACCTCACCCACAAGCTACAAAATATCCAGAACACTGCCGCAAGACTGGTCCTCAACCTGCCAAGACACTGCCACATCTCCCAGCACCTGCGCACACTCCACTGGCTCCCCATCGAGACTAGAATCACCTTCAAGATCCTCACCCACGCACACAAAGCCCTCCACAACATTGGACCAGCATACCTGAACAGCCGACTCAAATTCCACGCACCCCAAAGGACCCTATGATCAGCCCAGCTCTCCTACGCCGTGGTCCCCCGCACCAGAAAGACCAGATCAGGAGGCCGCTCCTTCTCCTTCCTCGCGGCTAGAGCCTGGAACGCCCTACCACTCCACCTCAGACAGACAACATCACTCTCCATCTTCACAAGAAACCTCAAAACTTGGCTCTTCGACAGACCTACTCCTTGATGGACTGGAACCTGCACATCCCCTCCCCCCCCAGCGCCTTGAGACCCTTACGGGTGAGTAGTTGCGCTTAACAAACTCGTGATTGATTGATTGATTGATTGACTACCCGGCTTCCCATAGCACAAAAACCCCAACATGCCTGCTTCAGCAGACACGCTCAACATTCCACAGCATGTCTACACCTCTCATGCAAACAAAGACAAACACAGTCAGCAAATCATCCCCTTTCCTTACACATAGTACAGCTCCATTACATCAATTCACTACAATGTTCTCTCCCACATCAATGTTGTCTTCCATCACAGGGTGCATGCGCAAACAATATGAAGTTTATTAAATGATGGGGGAGATTTACGAAAAAGTCACGCAACGCAGCGCAGGCTGCGCTGTGTTGCGGGACAGGGAGGGAGCAGGAGAGCACCATATCTTCAAAGATATGGCTATCTCCTCCCCTTTCCCTTGCACCGGCGCTGATTACAGCTGCCGTGTGCCATTCACACACCTTAGCACCGCAGCGCAAGGGTGTGTGCATGAGTCCAGTATAGGTTTTGTACAGGAAGGGTACCCTTCCTGAACAAAATACTATGCTAGACACAAGGGAAAGCTTTTCCCACTTTGTATGCGTGCTGCACAGTGCAGCACGCATGCAAAGTCGGAAAAGGTAGGAGAAATGAAAGCATTTCTCCTTCCTTGCGCCTAGTTAAAAAGGGTGCAGTTTTCTCATGCTAAACCCAATCTACTGTTTTTAGTAAATTGGGTTTAGCGTGAGAAACCTTGGGTGGTTGCATGGGAACGCCCATGTACCACCCTTGGTACGCCCCCATGGCGCAAAGTAACGCAAAGCAGCGCAATGCGCTTCTTCGCATTACTTTTACGTTATTTCCAGCGCTAAACAAGTTGGAAATTAAATTACAAAAAAAAGATTGTGCGTCGTTTTGCGTCACTTTTGTGACGCAAACACAGCGAAAAAGCTTAGTAAATCTCCCCGATGTTCATTTTGAAATGCAAGAGTTACCCAGTGGCAAGACGATCAATGTCCACGAACTTTGTTTTCAAGGTGAAGCATGTTTGTATTGCTCTTGTTTAACCTGTGAGGGTTCATTTAGTTATTGTACCGTACTTACCTATCATACCTTGCATAGTAAGTTGACCAGGTGGGTGAGCCGAGGCAGCCTTCAAGCCTGGCTCCGGGTCAAAGGTCTGGCTCTTGCTTGGCTCTTGGGCCTGAATTAAGGACGAGCCACAGGCAACCAAGAGCACTGCCCATCTCTCCCCTCCTTTACAAAGCTTTGTAAATGAAAAAAAGATAAGTAGCATCTTGTGAAACAAAGAAACGCTGTTCTAATACAGAATGACCATAAAAACAGAAAATGCTCATATTTCTCCTTTCACTGAACATGCAGAATAAATAAATGGACAAGAGAGTGAAAATATCCCTGTTAGCCTGCAGCTACTTCAACTTCACATTAGCAGCTTGTAACCCTTGAAGTTTCATGACCTTAACAAACCAGGAAAGTCATCTGATATTAGTGCAATGGTTCGTTTTTGTAGTGCTATTTTGTTATATGGACACAGATGCATTCTTAAGTTTGTTGGAGAAATACTAATTTTAAGATAAGCTTTTGGCATGAGCTGCAGTCCGTTTACCCAACTTGCTTCTTTAAAGAATTATTCTTTAGCGGCAGGTAGTTTGTAAGTCGGTTTTACTGATGATAGCACTCAAAGTCTGCATATTATAAACAACTATGCACAAAGCTTTCTCTCTTTCTCAAAAACTACAGACAGGAGAAGGTACATCTTGTGCCTGAATTACAGGATGCTTCGGGAAAACCAGAGATGAAAACAACCTGGCTTTTACGCTAGGTCCAATTCAGCAAAATCCTGGCTTCTACACTAGGACCAATTATGTGATCCTGAACAGAACATTTTATAAACTTCTATTTCATTGCCCTTAAGTGAAAACATTGCTAGCATAACAATAAAGTAAGCCCAGAGTTTCCCCTATACAAATCCCTTTGTGCACATATAGTTTACTTCAGTATGACATATTAAAATAAAACCAAAAATCAATAAAGAATTAGCTTTTTTAATCGGAAGTAGTCTTGTCATGTTTTAGTTGTTGTCTGTTGTGTGATTTGTTTATGATGGGTCTTCAATTGGCTCTTACAAGCAAACGAAACCTTTGACTAACGCTGACTTTCCCTATGGCTTCGATGTCTTGCTCAGCTCTTTAACTACTGTCATTTACAAGGGAACCTGCAGGCACAATTTTGAATGATTCTGGTTTTGAAGTGCCAAAGCTGTGGTATGGCATGAAAGTTTATTTGCCATGTTAATACTTCTCTTAGCAACTAGCAGAAGCTGAAGTGTGTAATTTCAGTTACAATAGAGTAATTCACTTGTCATAGTGTACAAGTTAAGTGTGGATTCACACTTTACTACTGTGCAGGACATTTGGGATGCTGATTAGGCCTGGGTGGAATTATAATTCTGCTCTCGTAATTTGTGGAATTTGGGTAACTCTGCATTGCACTTCTAATGCGGAGTTCTTGCCCAATTCCGCCAATCAGTGTGTGGCAGAATTATTCTGACATTTGCGCCTGATAGAGCGCTCAACGCTCTTAAAATTGTAGGGGTGCATTCTATTCATGTACGAACTGCACTCGCATATATTCTAATGTGCGGTTGAACTTTGTGCATATTAGAAAGAAGTTTATATATCATGATATTAAAATCAGTGGAATGAAATTGTGATGCTATTTACAGGATTGATTAGCATTTCACACGTATGTAGAGAAATCATGTAACTATGCACGTATATAATGATTATTAGGTAAAACAAATGTATTCACTGCTATAAGATTCATATAGAGGCCTGTGTAATGAGTGCACATTAAAGAACGTTCTTAGGTTAGGCAAATTGTAGGCCTAACCTTTGTTTTCTTAAGTTTAGTTTCTCCTCGTTTGCTCTCGGGTTGGTAGCTAATTAGAATTTATGTGTGAAGAAGGTTTTCTTTTCGCCCCCACTGCAGGTGTAGGAATTTGACCTTGTTATTTTACATTTAGGAAGATACATGGGAGGAGAGGAATGTCTTTGAAGAGGTCGGACAGAGAGAAGGGAGGACACCTTCCGTGCCTGGTGAAACCTGGGAACCTAGGTCGGCGAACAGGACTGAAAAATTAATTGGAGTTTGTGGAAAGTTACTAAAAGTAGGTGTTCACGGAATAGCTTACCATGTGAGCTGTTAGGGGTGTAACTTTGTCTTTTTGTATTAGGCACAGGGACAGATTTGCAGGACTGTTGCTTTTGACTGAGGAAGGAGAGCATCTTAGAATAAGCTCTGTAGCTTTACGCTACTTGACCCATATAACGTGAGTGCACTTCTTAGGAAGTCAACACGTGATGACACCTTTTGGGAAAATTCTTCTGGGAAATTAGGAAGGGATGCCACTTTAGAAGTAGAGTAGGGACAGATTATTCTTTAATTTGGAAATACAAATGAAAAAGGATTTGGACACAGTGTCTATACTCAGCTGTGTTCTGATTTTGGAATTCATTGTTCTGTGCCTATTGTGCCGTATGAACTATATTCATAGATTGGGCTCTGTATTAGTATTCATGTATCTTTGCACCTTGATTTTGAGGTATGTCTATATTCTGTTCTTTCTGGCTTTGTAATAAATCAACAAAAACTGAATTCTGAATTCATAGTTCTTTAGTTGGACGGGAGGGGAAATGTATAATTGGTAATTTGTTTTTCTTCCCTTCACACTTCTTAGCAGGCAATAAAGACCATAGGCCAGGTATTCCTAAGTAAATTTAGGATATGGAATCCAGCCCCATCAATTGGTAGCAGAAACGGATGGTTGCCTCTAGAAGTGAGGGGAGATCTTAGAAAATCTAGAACAGAATTAGACCTACAGAGCCCCAAAAGAGAGGCCATGGCTGAGAGCAGAGGACGGCAGGCGTTGACGGAGGTCGGCGGAAATGGATGGTGTGGCGGAGAGAGCGGTAGCATGAGTATGAACAGCGTTGTGGGTGTTAGATTGCGGTGAATTGATTGTGTGATGTCTTGCAGAGTTGGAATGATAGTCAAGCGGATGTGAGTTTATTGGTTTACTGGTCTGAACAAGTGTGGATCAGAAGGTTTTGGAAAGCGGACTCAAGAGAAGTCCAAGATCCTGGGATAGCTTTGTACTGTAATTGTCTGATCATTGATGTGTGTGTCGTGAAGTGCTATCGACGGCTCACTTGGGGTAGGGAACTTTGTGTGAGTGGATTTAATAGAGTTGCGTGTGGAAAACCTCAGGCCAGGGGTGGACCACAGTGATTGACACAGGTCGTGGGCCACGGAGTGTGAATGTTCTTGAGTGAGTGTATACTATTCATCTTGTAGACGACAGACAATTACTTGGGTTTTATGTAACTGTAAGTTACTGTAGCTGCCTGATAGGTAGTTACGTTACTTGGTTTAGTAGCTTTTGGATAATCAGTTACTTGGTTGTGTGAATGTGAGAGCGAATGTACGTGGCAAGATTGTGAAGGAGGGTGAACCACTGCAGAGAGGGAAAGGTGACGTCAGAGTGCGCCGCGCTGTGATAGGTTGGTCGGTGTAACGCCGCGCTGGGATTGGAGGGTTCTCTGCAAAAATTGGAAAGAGAAAATTGTGTTTTGTAACAATTGAATTCAAAATGAGATGTTTCAAGGTATTGTGAGACCTATGTAGAGGAGATTCAGGAGTAGTGACTCGGGTAGGGGAAGAAGCCCCGCCAGAGGATACCCCGGCACATTATATGGCAACAAATGTAGGACTGCATACAATAGTGTTGCTCCAAAATTGGCATAAGATTACAGAAAAGGAAGGAGAATTGGCTTTTCCACGTTATGGGTCATTCCGCTTGGATGTGTTGTATCAATTAAGGGGGGTGATATCTTCGTTAAAACCTCCACCTAGACCCACACAATTCGAGGCATTAGATGCATGGATGCGGGCAGCACAAGCTAGGCGAAGAGAAAACTCTCAGGGAAGGATGAAAAAAGCAATGAAGTTGTATCAGGATGTGAGGTGGGATGCTCAGTTGAAGAAATGGAGGGTTGATACCATAGAGGGAGAGAGATTGTATCCATTGTTGGTACAAGGAGCTAGTGCACGGACAGGAAATACGGAAGATGACAGTGACACAGATGATAGCCTGTTAGACAGACTGTTGGCAGAGCGTCCCCCACCTTACAACCCTCAGTCTGAGGAGGGAAAACGAGAACTGGTAGAAGGAAGCCCATAAGGAGTGGGATCGGCTCCGGTAGGCGTAAGTGCAAGAGTAGTGGGAAGGATTTCGTTAGGATCGGAAGAGGCAGGAAGGTCAGAAGTTGGGAATACTGAGATGAGAGGAGCCAACTGTGACACACGGTTACCAGAAGCCCTTACGGTGCCGGTTACCATTGGACCTGTAGTCTCAATATACAATCCGAGTATGGGAGAAAGTGGGAGTCAACAGCAGACAGGATTGGGAGAGGACACTATCTCTGGAGGAAGCCTTACCATGGGGACAAGTGCACCCTTGGGGCCTGTGGAGGCTAGTACCCCACTGCCAGTGACGGCAGACCCTTCAAGGGTGGATACAGGATCAGAAATGAGGTGAACAGGGGCACTGGCAAATTCTAGGTCAGAAATAAGAATGTGGGTTCCACCAGTAAGGGAGACTATGAGTAGTTCAGCCGAAATAGGAATGAGACAAGAGGCTTTTAGAACACAACCTGGGTTCTCGAATGTTGGATCGGAAAGTCGATTGAGAAGTCAGAGTTGTGAGAGGGAAGGCCGGCCCATTGTCCAAGTTGAGGGGATGGAGGAGGGCTGGAGAAGTCGAAGTTGTGATAGGGAGGGATCGTGCTATGTGACAAATCGAGGAAGGATTGAGGTTGCAGTGAAGGCAAAGTTGTTGGATGTACTGAAATTGAAATCAGAAGTAGATGAGGTGATCAATGGGAACCTGCCGCTGGAAAGAGTGGATCTATATGATCAAGAAGAGCTGCTATTTGTGGCCAAAGATGTCACTAGGAAGGCAAAACGAGTTCATGAGGCATTGGTTCAGGTGGCGCGGAAGTACGATGTGGATTTGATGAAAACGAAAAGGTTGCAGGGAAATCACAGGTTACATTACACTGACCAGGAATTGGAAGAGAATAGTAGGGTTGAAAGCTCATAATCGAGAACTAGTCATAGAAATGAGGGCATGGAAAGAGTTAGACCGGTGGGAAGAGAGGTGGTCCAAAAAGAAAGGTGCCAAGAAAGGAATAGGAGACACTCCGCCTCCCGGAGGAGGGACGGAGAAAGTAGGAAATTTCCCATTGCAGGAGGTACAGAATGGAGGGTATGTGCCTGTGCCTTGGAGCAGGGGTGATTTGGCATCTTTTACAAATGATTTCCCTCGGTTGAGGGAAAAGCCTGCGGAATGGTGGAAACAAATTGATCGGTATGTGAAGATTTCAAAAGTATTGTGGATAGATTTGAATACTTTATTTGACATTGTGGTCACAGGAGATTTGTGGGCGGCATGCAAAATTGCAATTGAGTGGCCCACTGCAGAACCAGCTAGGTATCATGTAACTCATGGCCCTTCATCGGAAGTGATGAAAAAATACGAGCAGGGGATTACATGGCTCCAGTCTAAAGTTGCCCCTCAAACTATTGATTGGGTCAAGATTGATCGTACCTACCAGGAACCTAAGGAATCAGTGCATGATTACTACGAGAGACTCCTATTGGCTTTTAAACAACAGAGTGGCTTGGATGCCCTTGAGCAAAAAGACATGGGGCAGTTTGTTTTGAAATTTGTGTTAGGATTGAGGGCTGAGATTGGATATATGATTTAACAACTACTACTTAAACAACGAATTCCTAAACCACGAATGCTAAACCACGAGCAAAGCGAAACCACTACATTCTTAACAACGACTTCCTAAACCACGAAAATTATTCAATTGGCTCATTACCCGAATATACCACTATGTTCTAAAAAAAAACGCATATTTGAAACACGGACAAAAAAACATGTAATTAAATTAAACATGAATTTTATAATAAACAATTTTAAGTAAAGAATCTTTAAAATAACAAATTAACAATTAGATATTCGTTTTTTACAAAGACGGATGAATTACAATAGTAATAAACGCTTAAAAACAATAAAATATAAGTTTATCATCTGTTTTTTACAATATTGACTACAATGCTAACTAAAATGGCGGCATAACGAACGGAAAAATAACACAAAATGCACTAATTAAATCGATTGTAAAAAAAGCAAGTTCTCACAGAAAATAAAATGTTCCCACAAAACGGATTGCAGAACATATTTTCATTTGTAAAAAGATTTTACTTAAATAAAACATATAAAAACGGCCAACCACCATTTTGTAACCATTTCAACTGTGACAACCAGAGAACAGTCGCATCGAGCACAGGTCTAGTTCGCATCAGTGATAATCAAACCAACAGTGCCACCTACAGGCCCAACAAGATAAATTAAAGCAAAGTCTAATATATCGACAGCGTGAATAAAACCAGGAAATGTACAAATGAATTAGAAAAACAATATTTTTAACTTTTTGACAAAAATTGGAAACAGACTAAGTAACCTATTAAGACAGGCAGAATAAGCGATAACATTTAATAAATATTATATCATTAAAATGAATAGAACATGAATTAATTAATAAAATTAATACATGTATACTAGTCAGAATTTTTAATTACATGTAGGAAGAACACTGATCCGCCCTCCCTCCACAACTTCCTCCCCATCACCCTCCTCCACACCCAAAAAAAAAAGAAGAAATTATGTCAAAATTAATATATGTATATAAATAAAAAAGACATTTTCAACATACATTTCAGCTAAACTTCTAACATCAGCAATTGATTGAAGTCACCAAGGAGTATACAGATGTCCATAAACTACAAACGACAAATCGAAGTAAGTTCACAACTTTAAAAAAATAATAATAATTAAGAAATTGGTAACAAAATATATCTTCAAAGACAACTATGTTCATAAATAAGGACTGGAAGTACAATGGATACTTTCATAAGAGAAAATAATCAATAGTGAATAGGCTACAATTTTCAAAAAAGGTCCTGGAAGTACTAACCAAATATAGGAAGCAAAACAGTCAATTATGTAAAAATATATCAACTGGACTGTGTAATTCAAATCAAAAAGATACTGGAAAGTGACTAGAATATAATTTAATATTACAACTCCCCTACAAAAAAAAAAGATGGTGGGTGTTCAATATTTGTAAAATTAATTTTCTAATTACAGATATCATCCACAATCAAACAGTACTTTAAAAATACAAGCATCAAGGAGACTGCACAAATCCATAACAAGAGAAAAATCTATGCACGGTAAGTTCATGTTAAATTGAAGTCCAATTTTATATTCCAAAACAAGTGGGTGCTTAACAAAAGACAGGAGCTGAACAGTGGGTGAGGTCAAATTTTACAATTAAAATCCACTTAGTACTATCCCCTGATCAAATTCTGGATAGTGAGTAAAGTCCAATTTTAATTTCAAACAACGCATGTTACTTACCTCTGTGCAAGTGGTGGACTGTAATTTCAATCGAATTTCAAATTCCAAATCAATTAGGTACTTACCAAAACACAAGGATGCAGGCCAGTTAGTAAGATTCATTTTAAAATTCTTACACCAGCAAATATAAACCAGAAAACAGTAGCAAACCAATAACTAGATAGCAAGTCTATAATCCATCTCTTCTTACAATTTACCTGAGAGAAGATGCTGGACAGTGACTAAGGACAAAAACAAGAATGCAACTCCCCCTGGAAATTAGCACAGGTTGGCTGTGAAAAAATCACTTATTGTACTGTTTCTTTTCAAATTTCAGAATTCAAACCTTTCGGATATCAAAAGAACAAGCAGCCTATACGAATCCACAAAAAGTACAACAACTATACACAGTAAGTACCTGCAAATCTTTTAAAACTTACAGACACAGGGGCCGATTCCGATCTCGGCCGGTAGGGCTCCGAATAGGATTCGGCTTTACCGGATCCGATTCGGAGCCCTTTTTCCCGACCGAATCGTACGCGGGTCCGGCCGAGCGAGTACGATGCGAGTCGCCGACCGACTCGTCCGGGCGACCCGACCGCTCCGACCGACTCGTACCCGGATCGTACCGCTCCGACCGACTCGCTCGGACCCGGTTCGCACCGCGCAATGGAGACGTTTTCCGGCCGGGTAAGTACGATGCGCACCTCGACCGCTCCGACCGACTCGCGCCGTCCGACTCGAACTCGCTGTCGGAGCCGTACTTTGGGGGTCCGTGTCGGACCCCTGTGCACGCGTACCCGTGCGAGGCGCACACAGGGGGACCCATGGGTCCCCCTACCTGTGCGTGTGCGCCGCGGCGCGCTTCAGCGGCGTACTCGCTGTAGGGGCGCCCTTGTCCGCCTCGCACCCATTGAGGCAATGGGAGCCCGCGTACGCGTTGTACGACCGGCTCCCATTGAGTTCAATGGGAGTCCGACCGACTTCGTGTCCGGTGGCATACGAATGCATCGGACTCGTTCGGTCGGACTGCACGAGTCCGATTCGGTCGGAAATCTCTCCGGGTCCGGCTCGGTCGGAGAGATTTCCGGCCCGAATCGGAATCGACCCCACAGTGTTCAAAGAATACATGATGATTTAAAAACAAGTTCCAGCATAAACTAAACTCTAAACTAAAACAGGTCAGTGACTTGTGAACAATTTTATATTCTAACTCCACCGAAAACTAACCTCTGAGAAGATCCTGACAAGTGTTTTAGGGCCAAATTTTACATTCCAGAAGGTTGAACGACGGTACAACGCAGGTAAAGACATTGTATGCCTTAACCACGCATTTTTTACCACGCATGTTTTTACCTTGAACATGCTTTTACAACGCATGCCATTACCACGCATTGTTTTTATATGTATAAAAACGATGTATTAGTGGGGGGAGACCCCCGACACCCCCATCTTACCTTAAATGCGTGGTAAAGGCATGCGTTGTAAAGGCATGTTCAAGGTAAAAACATGCATGGTAAAAGCACAACGAGGTATAAACCTCGTTGTGAAGGCTGTTTCTCCTTCCAGAAGCAGAGAGTAATTACCTAACAAGCAGGTGCATAACAGTGACTGGGATCAAATTTACAACAAGCTTTTACAACGCAGGTAAAGACATTGTATGCCTTTACCACACATTTTTTACCACGCATGTTTTTACCTCAAACATGCATTTACAATGCATGCCATTACCACAAATTGTTTTTATATATAAAAACAATGTATTAGTGGGGGGAGACCCCCCACATCCACCATCTTACCTTAAATGCGTGGTAAAGGCATGCGTTGTAAAGGCATGTTCAAGGTAAAAACATGCATGGTAAAAGCACAACGAGGTATAAACCTCGTTGTGAAGGCTGTTTCCCCTTCCAGAAGCAGAGAGTAATTACCTAACAAGCAGGTGCATAACAGTGACTGGGATCAAATTTACAACAAGCTTTTACAACGCAGGTAAAGACATCGTATGCCTTTACCACGCATTTTTTACCACGCATGTTTTTACCTCAAACATGGATTTACAACGCATGCCATTACCACAAATTGTTTTTATATATAAAAACAATGTATTAGTGGAGGGAGACCCCCCACACCCCCATCTTACCTTAAATGCATAGTAAAGGCATGCGTTGTAAAGGCATATTCGAGGAAAAAACATGCGTGGTAAAGATTGCGTGGTAAAAGCACAACGAGGTAAAAACCTCGTTGTGAAGGCTGTTTCCCATTCCAGAAGCAGAGAGTAATTACCTAACAAGCAGGTGCATAACAGTGACTGGGATCAAATTTACAACAAGCTTTTACAACGCAGGTAAAGACATTGTATGCCTTTACCACACATTTTTTACCACGCATGTTTTTACCTCAAACATGCTTTTACAATGCATGCCATTACCACGCATTGTTTTCATATATAAAAACAATGAATTTGTTTGGGGAGACCCACCACACCCCCCATATTACCTTAAATGCGTGGTAAAGGCATGCGTTGTAAAGGTATGTCCGAGGTAAAAACATGCGTGGTAAAAAATGCATGGTAAAAGCAAAACGAGGTAAAAACCTTGTTGTAAAGGCTGTTTCCCTTTCCAGAAGCAGAGAGTAATTACCTAACAAGCAGGTGCATAACAGTGACTGGGATCAATTTATATATTCCAAAACACCCGGGTACTTACCACTGAAGCATTGCTGGACAAAGACTAGCGAACAAATTTATATTCCAAAAGGAAAGTGTACTTACAAGAGAACAAGTGTAGAAAAATGAATATGATCAAATTCTAAATGCCAACTCCACAGAGTACTTACCTCTCAGCAATTAGTAATAAGTAATCAAAAAGAAACATGCACAAATAATTATTATTATTTTTTTTTAAACAGATTAATCAACAATGTCAACCTACAGACAAGCAACGTATGTAAAATCGTGGACTGGGAATAACCTACTAAAATATGGTGGGTACCTCTACTGTAAAGATAAATCTGTAGAACCCAGAAGTCATTGGAGGTGTGTGCAATATTCTCGTCCCATTGCACAGGCAGAGCGGTGACTCTGCAAGAAACCGTTGATAGGACAACAGACCATAACCACTCTGCCTCTGCAATGGAAATAGAAGTAAGAGAAAATGTCCAACAAATTAAACTTCTAGCGCACACCTCCAATGAAAACTGTGGTACAATTCTAAGGGAAGTGGCTGAAAACTTACCTTCACATGTTGCCGGTAGCAAACCCTCCATCCCCAACCTCAGACGGATGGTGCAAAGAGAAAAAGTGACAAGTAATCCCCACCACATAACACCCTGCAACTTCGAAGACATTAACATCCCTAATCATTTAACACTAACTTTCTCTAATGAATCCTTTCTATTGTATGATAATGAAAACCTTTTTAAGAGAATTTAAATTTTTAGCACTAATCATAACCTTATAACCCTAGAGAACAGTCCAGTTTGGATGATGGATGGTACTTTCAAATCAACACCCCATCCATTTTCACAAATTTACACTGTTCATGCTAATAAAAATAACACAACAGTCCCTTTAGTGTATGCTGTGCTGCCTGACAAACAATCTTCAACGTACACTGAATTTGTATCAGTGATAAAAAGCAAAAACATGAATAAAAGTCCAGGAAAAGTAATCATTGATTATGAATTGGCAATGATTAGTACTATTACAAAATTATACCCTGAAACACAAATCCAAGGATGTTTCATTCACTTTTCGCAGACTTATTGGTGTAAAATTCAGAAATCATCCTTGGTTGAAGACTATTTAGCAAGCAGCAAACTACAATTTGAATTAAGAAAACTAACTGTTTTGTACCGCCTGAGAGTGTAGATGAGTACTACACTTCAATTACCGAATCTGATTTTTTTACACAAAATAAAGAAAAATTGGCACCTATACTAAATTACTTTGAGGATACATGGATTGGCTGTCTAAGCAGGTCAGATCGCAGGAGGAAACCCAAGTATCCTATAGAATGGTGGAACTGCTATTCAACCTGCTTGGAGGGTGGTACAAAAACAAACAATGCCATTGAGGGATGGCACAATTCTGTCAATAAATCAGTAGCTAAACATCATCCTAATCTTTATCATTTTCTGGAAATTTTGAAGAAAGAACAAAGGGGCTGATTACGATGGCGGGCGGAAGCACATCCGCGGTGCTGGCGGAAAATGCCCTTTTCCGCACTCCATCGGCGGTCCTTGCGTCCGCCGCATTACGATGGGCAAAGATAGCCAATTTCCTGTCCGCTGCGGTGTTTCGGGAACCGCCAGGAATCCCCTTCCGCAGCAGTGGTAGACGGAGCCAAAAGGGAGGGACCGCCGTGCGGAATGCGGTTACGACTGCCGGTTGTATTCTGATGCCACAAACAGCCCACCACACCGCTGCGGAGAATCCGGCCAATCGAGGATGGCAGTGGCAATACTGCGGATAGCTCCATGTGTTCCTGTCCGCTGGGGAAACGGCGGTCTTTGGCCTTACCGCAGCAAATCCGACCGCCGTGGACAGATTTTCAGCTTTTCCGCCGCTGAATCCTGGAATCCGACCGCCGTGGTAGGGTGCTTCTGGCGGTGCATCCTAATCTGGCCGGCGGTTTTGCCGCAGTACCTGCGTGCAGAACATTCCCGGTAGCACGGCGGTCGGAATGCTTTTTCGTCCGCCATCGTAATGAGCCCTAAAGTTTCTAGGAAATGAGACTGGCGCAATCACTGTCAGGTAGTCTGAATCCACGGATTTCTAAAAAAAGTAAAGAAATGTCTGAGAGACTATTGGCAAAACTTCAACAATTTACGTTGATGGTGGCTTGTGACTTCCTTGACAGTATTGCGTACATATTACATTACTGAAAAATACTAACATCATTAACAAATTACTTGTCATTTTTACCTCTTTCAACAATTTAATTGGATTTTTAAAAAATATTTTCACTAAAAAAAAGGAAAGTTGGGGTTCCTACCTCAAGATGTCTTCATTTTTTCAACTCAATGGGACTGCGAAATAATCCATGAGTCACGACCTCTTGTCACCACAGTCTTTTCCAAAATCATTATTTTTTGTTAAAAACTCCCAAAAAATCAATTTTTTTTAAAAAAAATCCCAAAAAAGTACATCATAAAAAAAGGCAACTACATCAGCCTCAATCAATACCGTGACTGAAGTTTTCTTTTTTTTAAAAATACAGTCACCAACTATTATCCCATGTATCTTACTAATATTGGCAACTATATTTGCCAAAATCCATGAAGAGAATGCTTTTTGGACAAGATGTGAAAAAATGTTTTAGATATTCATATTTCCATTTTTTTTTTTTTTAAAAGGCAACTATATTAGCCTTAATCCGTGGAAAAACCACATTTGTTCTCATATGAAAACAAAGAATCACCTGAAAATGTGCACTGAACCAAATATATTCCTCGACACCTACAACAGGCACATCTCCTTATTGCAGCAGTGCTTCTCTATATGTCTTTTTTTTTCAATTAAAACTTTATTTAAAAAGACATTTAGTCGAAGAACGCATCAACCTGAAAAAAAGACATGCCCCGATTTAGTAGTTCCTCAACATAAAATGCACAAGTAAAAGCGAAAAGCATTCTCAAACAATTTCCGCGTTTTTTTGTTTTTTTTAACAATAAACCATCCGTGAGGAGGAAATGCATAAAGACACATGCACTATGAAGATAATCAGGGTAACTCATCGTAAAAAGAAGAGTTAACCTGATTCAAACTTGAACACATCCCTAACATTTAACTTTACTTTAGAGGTAGCCACCATGTGTAGAAATATGTAAAGAGATTAAAAAACTTACCTGTCTGCGAAACCTCCTTCTTCTCTTTTTCACCACAACGCTCTATGGAAAACAGTGGAAAACGTTCTACCGCATACGTCAGCAGATTCAACAGAAATAGAAAAAGGACAAAAATACCCATTGAAAGTTATTGGCAAGAGTGGGAAAACGTTTATATGCAATAAAAAATCATCTTAAAAATACGTTAGTGCAAAACTTTTAAAAGTCTTATAAAAAACCTATTGAATAAAAATATTTTAAACTAAGATTGAAAATAATTTTATAACATATAATTAATAAATTTAAAGTTTAATCAAATCTTTGACTCTGACATTATTCTTTTAGAAAATAAAGAATATTATTTAATGTTAAAATATATTCAACCAATGTAATTTTTGATTTTCACTATTAAAGGTTTATGATATTTATTTTTTATTTTTTTATTTATCAAAAAAGTGTATTAATTATTTTTAAATTTACTTGAAATAAATTTAGTAGCCAAAGAATAAAAAAGGATACCTGGGTATTAAATTACTTCCCACCCATTACCCCTTAATTCACTACATCCCATGCCTAGACGTAAGTATTTAAGTTATTTACAAACATCCCTTTAATAAATAAAAAATTAATTCTCTAAATATAAAAAGATTATATAATTAAACTGTAAATTACTAATTTAATACACAGGCAATAAAAAGGTTACCTGGGTATTAAATTACATCCCCACCCATTACCCCTATCATCCCTATATCCCATCCCTAGAGGTAAGTATTTTTGTTATAAAACACATTTCTAAATGCATTTTAGAATATTAATAAATTACTTCCAAAAAAACAATTTAATTCTGACAATTTAATCATTTAAAAAACATACCTGGGTATTGAATTACTTCCCCACCCATTACCCCTTGATTCCCTACATCCCGTCCCTAGAGGTAAGTATTTAGGATAATAAAATACATCCCTGTAATAAATTAAAAAATAATAATATATATATACAAAAAATATATAATTAATCTGTAAATTACTAATTTAATACATAGGCAATAAAAATATTACCTGGGTATTAAATTACTTCCCACCCATTACCCCTAAGTATTTTTGTTATAAAACACATTTCTAAATGCATTTTAGAATATTAATAAATTAATTCCAAAAAACAATTTAATTCTGACAATTTAATCATTTAAAAAACATACCTGGGTATTAAATTATTTCCTCACCCATTACTCCTTAATTCCCTGCATCCCATCCCTGTAGGTAAGAATTTAGGTTAATAAAATACATCCCTTTTATATATTAAAAATTTATTTTCTAAATAAACAAAATATACTAAAAATATATAAATAATCTGTAAATTACAAATTTAATACATAGGCAATAAAAATATTACCTGGGTATTAAATTACTTCCTAACCCATTACCCCTATCATCCCAACATCCCATCCCTAGAGGTAAGCATTTTTGTCATAAAACAGATTTCAAAATCCATTTTAGAATATTAATAAATTAATTCCAAAAACTATTTAATTCTGTTAATTTATTCATTAAAAAAAACATACCTGGGTATTAATTTACTTCCCACCCATTACCCCCTATTTCCTAGATCCAAACCCTATAGGTAAGTATGTAGGTTAAAAGTTCCAAAATTCATTTAGATGGCCTACCTGAGAACCTTCAACATCTGCCTCATCTGCCAGGAGCGGGACCCAGTCTGGAAAAGACGTATAAACACTCTCAAACCACTGGTCTGACGACATCCTCAGTATCAGTTCTCTCAGACTCCCAGGGCGATTAGAGGTGCTTACGCGGCTTGTCATTGTTTAGTCATCAAAATGATTTAGTGAGTAATTCCTGACCTTTGCATATATACAATATAACATTAGTGCCATCTATTGGCCAGTAAGGAAGTCGTTGTTCGTTTAATTTGTGGTTTAGGAAAGTCGTTGTTTGTGTTAGTAGTGGTTAATGATGTCGTGGTTCATGAAAAGGTCGTTGTTTTGGATTCGTTGTTCAGTTCAGTCGTTGTAAAGGCTTCATTATTAAGGCTGTTTCCCCTGAGATTAGTTTGATGATCCAACAACATTTGATATGTTGGCAGAACAAGTCAGTAGACGAGATTCTGCGTTATGTAAAGTACTGTAGTGATCAAGTAGAGTCCACACATAGGAAAATGAAAGATAAGCTGATGATGGTGCAGTTGAGGAATGCTGAAAGACCAGATCTAATGCAAGGGAATGGAGGTACAATGGGTCGAATGCAAGGGAGTTGTCGAGGAGCAGGTCAAAATATGACAGCTCATCCAGGACAGGGAAGGGGAAGAGGAATGGATACAGGGACAGGAGCTAAGTGGGTTAACCCGAGGTGGATCACTGCTTGTCATTATTGTCACAAAATCAGGCATTGGAAGCATGAGTGTCGCTCAAATCCAGCTAAACAAATGCAAAATGAAGAAACTGTGCAGGTATCTGATGGTCTGAACACAGTGACTAGACCTAAGTCCATGTATGGGGGAGGTCCGGAACCTCAGGTACAGGTGCCTCAACCCCCAAGGATCTCCTCAGGAAATTATGTGTATCAACAGATGCCCTTCATTGAATTGACCAACAGTTCTGATCTGAACCCATTGCAAAGAAAGTGTAAGAGGGGGAGGAAGACTGCACCCTTGGAGCAGCCTTAGCGGTAGACCAGAGTGGACCATTTGTGGAGGCCGATGTCAACGGTCATCCCATTACGTTTTTAATTGACACTGGTGCAGCCCGTTCTACAGTAGGGTCAGCAGTGGTTCCCAACTTCTCACTTTGTGGACAATCGATCCAAGTGGTAGGAGTTACTAATCAGAAGATGACCAATCCTCTAACAAATGAGTTACCTGTGAGAATAGGAACCTTTCAGGATCGGCACCAATTTGTAGTGTGTGATTCAAGTCCGATTTGTTTGTTAGGACGTGATCTTCTGTGCAAACTAAATTGTACCATCTATTGTACTCCGAGGGGGGTGGAATTACAGACCTGTGATGACGACGCTGCCTTTAAGGTGGCAAGTCAGAATTTGTGAGCAGAAATGTTCATTGTGCTGACCAAAGACGAGTTACTATTTGATTTGAGGGACTCTGTCTCTCCTGTGGAATGGGATTTTACAGGCGAGGCGATAGCCCTGATTCGAGGAGTGGAACCAGTTAAGATACAGGTCAAGCCGAATGCCGAATTCCCAAGGACGCCACAGTATAAGTTAACACCAGAGGCAGTGGCGGGAATAACCCCCGTGATTTAATCTATGATTGCTCAAGGCATTTTAAAAGAGGTAAGAGGAAGCCCCTGTAATTCACCTATAATGGGGTTGCAGAAACCTAGTGGCAAGTATAGAATAGTGCAGGACCTGTGAAGAGTTAATGAGATCGTGATTCTATGTTGTCCTGTGGTACTGAATCCAGCTGTAATGCTGTTCCAAATACCTTGTAAGGCTGAATGGTTTACGGTCATTGACCTATGCCAGGCATTTTTCTCGATACCTCTCCATGAAGAGAGCCAATTTTTATTTACTTTCCGGCTGGAGAACTGTGTGTTAACATCGTGTTGTATCCCACAAGGGTATACAGAAAGTCCATCTATTTTCAATCAAATTTTTTAAAAGAATCTTGAAAGTCTGACCATGCCACAGAATTCGGTTCTCATCCAATATATAGAGGATCTTTTGGTCGCCTCAGACAGAAGATGCTTGTAGGATAGATACTGTGGCTCTCTTGAATCACCTGGCAGAGAATGGACACAAGGTGCCCCCAGGCAGGCTTCAGTATTGTTTGCCTGAGGTCCAGTATTTGGGGCATCGAATCGAAAAGGGAAAAAGAAAGGTGCCACCAGATCGCATAGAGGCGATTTTGCAAATGGGTACTCCAAAGATACAGAAAGAAGTCTGAATGTTTTTGGGAATGGTCGGCTACTGTCAACAGTGGATCCCAAACTTTTCTCTAAAGGCAAAACCTTTTTTAAGGTTAACACGCAAGAATGTAAGTGATCCGGTACCATGGGATGACAACTGCTTGAGGGCCTTCCGGGAGTAAAGAGAGAGCCTATGTCGTGCTCCAGCTCTGAGAATGCCCGATTATAATAAAGCGTTTTTGCTTTTCTGCTATGAAAGAGAGGGGTGCGCATTAGCAGTATTAACTCAGACACATGGGGGTGCCCGTAGACCAGTGGCCTATTTTTCAGCCACCTTAGATCCGGTGGCTTCTGCGTTGCCCAGATGTCTTAGATCCGTCGCTGCAACAGGTGTCAGCATTGAAAGATGTGAAAGCATTGTTATGGGTCATCCACTTACGGTCTATGTCCCGCACTCAGTGGAACTCCTGATGACGAGAACCAAAACGCAGCATTTGACCAATAATAGGCTCACTAAGTATGAGCAAGTTATATTGGCAATCAATAGTCTATGTTGAATCCTGCTACTTTAATGACATATCCACCTATTGAAGAAGACGATTGTGAGGAGCATGACTGCCTAGATGTGACTGACCTTTCTACCAAGCCCAGGCCCGACATTGTTGATGAACCTCTACCTGAATCTGATCTAGTCCTCTTTGTTGATGGTTCATGCTTAAGAGACAATGAGGGTTGTTTGAGAGCAGCATTTGCTGTTTGTACTATTTCTGGAGTTGTGGAAGCTGCTTGTTTACAAAGAGTATACTCCGCACAAGTGGCCGAAATCAGTGCCCTAATACGCGCATGTCTCATCTCTGATCGAGTCCGCGTGACTATCTTCACCGATAGTCAGTATGGGTTCAGAGTAGTTCACAATTTTGGGCAGTTATGGTCACAGAGGGGGTTCTTAACGTCATCAGGAATGGGGAATATGTGCGACAGTTGTTAGAGGCATTGCAGAAACTCAAGGAAATAGCAGTGGTGAAATGTGCGGCACATGAAAAGGGGAGGACTTTGTCACCAAGGAAAACCGCTACGCCGATGAAGTGGCTCGCTTTTGTGCCATACATGCTTGTATCTTTAATGGAGAATGTATAGGAGAGAGCCCAGAAAAGACCGAGCTCAGCATGATGCTGGCCGTGGCTGATACTTGGGATGAGGTTAAGAGACTCCAAGAAGAGGTCCCCGAAGAGGAAGAAGCAGCATGAATTAGAGCAGTCTGTGAGAAAATAGGGGATGGCATTTGGGTGTCAACGGATGAAAGAACAGTGTTACCCAACTGTTTGTTGAGTCCTATGGCAAGACATATTCATGGAGCAGTACATCTTGGAAGAGATGCCATGGTGAGGGTGTTTTGACAGACTTGGTTCAATCCACGGTTCCGTGTGTATGCTGAGTCAGTGTGTCATAGGTTTGATATGTGTCAGCAAATGAATGCAGGAAAGAAAACTGCGGTTGCTCTGAGTCATATTGGGAGGTCAGGAGGTCCTTTCAATTGGATACAGTTGGACTTCCTTGAGATGCCCAGGTACAATGGATTGAGGTACGTTTTGGTGATGGTGTGTGTCTTTTCTCGATGGGTGGAGGCTTATCCAACTAGGAGGTGTGACAGTTTTACAGTGGCAAAGTTGTTACTTAGAGAGGTTATCCCACGGTTCAGATTTCTGACCTCGTTGGAATCGGACAGAGAAACTCACTTTCATAGTGAGATCATGAAGCTGTTGTGTGCCGCCTTACAAATTGATCAGAGACTGCATTGTAGCTACAGGCCGGAGGCGTCTGGCCTTGTGGAACAGATAAATGGGACCATCATGAGAGTGGCGAAGGTTTGCTCGTTGACGTCTTTGAAATGGCCGGATGCGCTGCCCTTGGTGCTGATGAGTTTGCATAGTACTCCAAATAGGAGGACAGGACTTTCCCCCTACAAGATATTGATGGGGAGGGCGATACGTTTGCGTGCGGTTCCAGCTACAGCATTGATAAACATCAACAGACTAAGGGACTGGCTGATGTGGTTAATTCTGTGTCTCACCAGGTCGAGGCTGCGATTGCATCCACCTCAAAAGATCTCCTGCACGATCTAAGCCCGGGGGACTGGGTTTTGGTCAGGAAGCACGTGAGGAAGAGTTGCCTTGAGGCACGGTGGCGAGGTCCATACCAAGTGATCCTGGTTAGTAGTATAGCTGTGAAGTGAGGAGGCTTACCAAACTGGATCCACACCTCCACACCCGCAGAGTTCCAGCACCCTCAGAAGAAACAGCTCCACTCGATCAGAGACATTCAGCTAGGAGTGCAAGTTCGGAAGAGGGGACAAGCCAAGCTGTGAGAGTTTCTACTGAAACACTGTTCACTGGGTCGAGCTGAAGGGAATCACGCTGCATAAGATCCCAGTATAGACACTGAGGAAGACGAAAACGTTGAAATCGAAGTAGAGTCGGATTCAGCTGACCAGACGGGTGTGGAGCAGGCCAGAGTAGAAAGGACAGCAAAGTCTGGAAGTGAAACGTGGCTAGTGAGAAAAGAAAGACTGAATCTGAGGCTTACATCACAAAAGGATCTCGCTCCCATCTCTGAAACTTCTGAATCTGAGCAAAGTTGCACAGAGCCAAGTCAAGAAGGCCTAAGGATATCAAGAAGAGAATGAGTGCTGTGTCGAAAGTAAGCTGCTCCCGAGTGGACATACCTGGTCACAGATGCAGGGGCTGGGGAGGTCGGGAGGCTGAGGTCTGGAAGAGTGAGACGCGGAGAGACCACTCTGATTATTGACATTGAACTGTTAGTCCCAGGAGTCGAGGATCTCGGGCTCTTGACTCTGACGGTACCTGATCCTCTGAGGCTAAGTGAATTGCATCTTTTGATCTTAAACCAACTTTCCTTTCCAACATTTGGTCGCCAGCCTTCAGCTCAAGAATTGGCAGCATTTCGCATGGAGATCTTGGAACTCGTTGTAGATGCACTTGCCACTGATTTGATCTATGATGAAAACTAACTGAATAAAGAAAAAGAAAGTACATAATCATTGCTCTAAAAGAAGATAACCTAGGCCTGAGTGGAAGAAGAATACATTTAGGGACTTTTCAATAGAGGAAGAAAGAGGATAGGGATGGCTATTCATGAACTGTAGATTATGATTGCTGAATTGAATTCGGAAGAAATCTAAAATTTCAAAAGGAATCTAATAAGAACTTTGTGTGCAGAATCATTTAGGGAAAAGAAAAGACTTTGTTATTTTCATTCCTGCACCAAGTTGGAGAACTGATTAAATATGGAGTCTGGAAATTCGAACCATAGGCAGAAATGCATGATAGGTACACTCATAGTGGGGGTAATAATAGTCATCACTGTAGTGGTCATTACATCCATAGTCGAGTCCAATGTTGTGGTGAAGGGGAACGGGAGATGCCTTCGCCTTCCACACCAGACATAAGAGAGGGTGCATCAGAATCAGATGAGGACATGATAAAAGAAACTAGTTGTTTATTACATGTAGATCTCTCCAAGGGTGACTTCATGTTAAATGCGTACGCAAGGTTGTTGTATGAGTACGTGGACACGATGGATGCGAAGAATTGCTATGTGTGCATGCAGTTGCCAGCATCGGTAGAGGAGGGTATTAGATATCATCACCTACCCCTGATATGTGGCATCACTTGTAGCGTGTTGATGAGTATGTTTTATGGTAAAGCACATTTTAAGTATTATTTTTCTAACTATGATGTAGTGCTCCCTGAGGTCCCCGTACTAAAATGTTTGAACAAATATGAGTATTATAAGAAGGAAGACAGAATGTCAAAGTATTTTGTGCCCACAGTAACCTTAGATACAGCATATGCCCATCGACACAATTTGACATGTATGCTATCTGACATAGAAAAAAAGTTTGTGGATCAGATAGAGGATAGGCATAGACAGACATTATTTAGGCCTGATCCCAAGCATGAGGTGATTCCATGGACCCAAGAGGAGTTAGATCATAAGGCAAAGGGAAGTTCTGGTCCAATAGCTTTAGATTTGCAGCAAAAAAAGGGAAACTTTGCATTAGACAACCACAGACATATTATGACAAAATATTCATAGGAGAGAGTGAATGTGAGCACATTTTCTTGATTGAGGAATCAATAAAGAAGGCGCTACTGGATAAATTGACCATAGTGCCCAATGTGTATTTTGTATGTGGAAGAAATGCATACGTTTGATTGCCTCCAAATCGGTGTGGAACATGTTATTTGGCTGTGGTATGTCCTAAAATATTCCATGTGGAAGATTTGTGTGCATTAGAGGGGAAACGATTGCGCAGAGAGAAACATGGCACGAGTGCCGGAGAAATTGCTGGTGATGTATTTGGCGCAATGATACCGAGTTTGGGAGTGGTTCTGAATGATGTAAAGATTAGAAGGTTGTCAACATTGGTGGACAAATTGTCAGTGAACACGGCTCAAGCTTTACTGCTTGTTGATGGGGAGATGGTCTCTGTAAGGGCCATGGTGCTTCAGAACCGTCTTGCGTTAGATGTATTTTTGGCCAAAGAGGACAGAGTCTGTAAATTGCTGAGTGCCGGAGAAATTGTTGGTGATGTATTTGGCGCAATGATACCGAGTTTGGGAGTGGTTCTGAATGATGTAAAGATTAGAAGGTTGTCAACATTGGTGGACAAATTGTCAGTGAACACGGCTCAAGCTTTACTGCTTGTTGATGGGGAGATGGTCTCTGTAAGGGCCATGGTGCTTCAGAACCGTCTTGCGTTAGATGTATTTTTGGCCAAAGAGGACAGAGTCTGTAAATTGCTGAGTGCCGGAGAAATTGTTGGTGATGTATTTGGCGCAATGATACCGAGTTTGGGAGTGGTTCTGAATGATGTAAAGATTAGAAGGTTGTCAACATTGGTGGACAAATTGTCAGTGAACACGGCTCAAGCTTTACTGCTTGTTGATGGGGAGATGGTCTCTGTAAGGGCCATGGTGCTTCAGAACCGTCTTGCGTTAGATGTATTATTGGCCAACGAGGACGGAGTCTGTAAATTGCTGAGGGTCCAACAGTGTTGCACTTATATCCCTGACAATAGTAAGGATTTAAAGAAATATATAAGTAACATCACTGAGATACACCATGATATACATGATTTGGCTACTGAAGGGATTTGGGATCAAATTGGCCAAGGATTTGGAAAGGTTGGAAGTTGGTTTGGAAGTTTGGGACAAGGGATTATTGGTTACATTCTGAAGCCTATCATAATAGTCGTGATCTGAATCATTATATTGTTGGGTGCCTTTAGAGCTTATAAGTGGCACAAGGCAAGACAGGCTGAAAGTTCCCTTAGGAGATGGGAAAGGCAGATGGAAAGACTGCAGGACAGTCACTATCAGAACCTTAAGAATCTGGAGAAGTTCAGGCAGAGAAGACAGACTACAACTTCTGTTTAGGTTGGTCTTTTCTGTGAGGAGAACATGACAAGGGAAAAGTGCTGTGTTTGATGACACTAGTCATCAGGGGGGCTGATAGAGCGCTCAACATTCTTAAAATTGTAGGGGTGCATTATATTCATGTACGAACTGCACTCGCATATATTCTAATGTGTGGTTGAACTTTGTGCATATTAGAACGAAGTTTATATATCATCATACTAAAATCAGTGGAATGAAATTTTGATGCTATTTACAGGATTGATTAGCATTTTGCACGTATTTAGAGAAATCATGTAACTATGCGCGTATATAATGATTATTAGGTAAAACAAATGTATTCACTTCTATAAGATTCATATAAAGGCCTGTGTAACAAGTGCACATTAAAGAACATTCTTAGGTTAGCCAAATTGTAGGCATAATCTTTGTTTTCTTAAGTTTTGTTTCTCCTCATTTGCTCTCGAGTTGGGAGCTAATTAAAATTTATGTGTGTAGAAGGTTTTCTTCTCGCCCCCACTGCAGGTGTAGGAATTTGACTTCGTTATTTTAGATTTAAGAAGATACATGGGAGGAGAGGAATGTCTTTGAAGAGCTCGGACAGAGAGAAGGGAGGACACCTTCCGTGCCTGGTGAAACCTGGGAACCAAGGTTGGCCAACAGGACTGAAAAATAAATTAGAGTTTGTGGAAACTTACTCAAAGAAGGTGTTCACGGAATAGCGTACCATGTGAGCTGTTAGGGGTGTAACTTTGTCTATTTGTGTATTAGGCACAGGGACAGATTTGCAGGACTTCTGCTTTTGACTGAGGAAGGAGAGCATCTTAGAACGGGCTCTATAGCTTTACGCTACTTGACCCATTTAATGTGAATGCACTTCTTAGGAGATCAACATGTGCTGACACCTTTTGGGGAAATTCTTCTCGGAAATTAGGAAGGGATGCCACTTTGGAAGTAGATAGGGACAGATTATTCTTTAATTTGGAAATACAAATGAAAAAGGATTTGGATGCAGTGTCTATACTCAGCTGTGTTCTGATTTTGGAATTCATTATGAAATTTGTGGGAAGACCCAGAGAGCCAGCAATTCCCCCCCAAAAAAGAGATGAAAACACTCTATTGGTCTGTAGTGTAGTTCCTATTTCCCTAATAGGCTCTGCGCATTGGAATAATATAACCTATAGGCTTGACATAGGACTAAGATCGGTATGTCCCTATCGAGTATAATAAACTTAATTACTTGTGCCAGCTAGCTCAGAGGCCACTAGAAACTCCTTGAGAACAAGAAGGGAGTCAGAACACTGGAAGCTGGATTCGTCTGGGTGCAGGAATGACAGCGTCTTCTCAGTGCGTCAGGCCGGGATACGGGCTCCGCTGAAGTCGAGGTCTCCTCTAACTTGCTTGGGCAAAGGGAAGGTATATTTATACCTGGTAGGTGTCTTGGAATGTTAGCATGACTTGGAGTCGGACAGAGGAAGACGTCAGGAATGAAGCCTTAAGGTATAACGGTTCATACATAATAGATGAGTTCTTGGAGAAATCAATAGTCCTGTGCTAGGGGAACTCCCGAAGCTTAAGGGTCTGGTTTCTAAGAACTCGTTGTGATGTTAGGGTGGACGGATGTCGGTGACCATGCCTGTATTTGGAGTGCACAGTTAATGCCTAAATAAGGACAGGGATTCTATGCCTATATAAGGGCAATGCGAATTGTGCCTATATAAGGACATGATTCAGGAAAACCTATATACGGACACCTAAAGCGGAATACAACACCCACTCCACTTTCGAATGAACGATAATACTAAATGCTAAACATTTAAATGCTAAACATAAAATTGAGTACCACATGTTGCTAAAAACATTTCTAAAAACATTCTAAAAACTGTTGAAATGCAATAGGTACTGTACATTTAAAGCATCGTTTTCATTCTAAGCATATAATGGAAGTAAAATGCAACGTGAATGAAACAGAAATATATACATATGACGAAATGGTCGATAAGTTCTCAAAATCAAAGCCATTGCATACCATGGAATTAAATGAAATGTTAGACAAGTAAGGTGACAATGTGTCCCTGGAAGTATTCAAAGAAGTCCGTTTTATAAGACTAGTTCTACTGTAAGCAGATTGTTCTTTTGCCATGTCATTTCAAAGATTAAAAAAAAAAAATCAATTTCTGGGAAAAGTTCCAAGTTTGAAATATATGAAGGCCAAATTTCATTGTTGCCCTGGTACACTGTGAACCGAATCAAAGTCAGTGTATGGGTCTGGCGTAAACATTAGATCATCTATTTCCGTAGCCAAAATATCGTCCACCGAAGTTGGTGACATTTGGAACACCTCGTTCAGAAGGTTAATTGCACAGAGATGAGAAACATTGCCTTCAGCAGAAGAAGCAATGTTCGCGTCCGTTGTTACCTGTGTGCCCGTTGATCCATCTCGTACCTCAGCAGCAGCCGGAAGCGTCTGTGAGATCTCAATGAATGCCGCCATCAGGATTGGAAGCCTCTGGGGACAACACACAGCATGGGCCGTTATCGGGTCCAGCAGAGTATCGATATCTGTTGGCATGACTGATGGGAGTGTTAGACAGGTGTCTAGCACGCATTCTTCACCGCAAAACAGGCAGCGTAGAACAGGTAAGATGCAATCTTGCCAGATTGGTCTGAATGACAGGAACCACGTTGTATTAAGTTCCCGTAAACGAGGCATGCCCAAAAGCTGTACTATTCGCTCACGGCATTTCCGTTCAAGGAGGGCTCTCTCCACATCGCTCGGAGTGATGTTGGCGAAGAGGCTTGCCATTGCGTAGTAGGAGGAATAGAAACAGAATTCCTGCAACCAGTGCTAGAATTAACGGCACACCACCAAACACCGAATGTGCGAAGTTTGGGATGATTCCGAGGACAGCCTGGAAAGGTGCTAATAGTCCGGAACGGATGGTCTTAAATACATGTACAATTCCGCTTGAATCAGACATGTTAAAGATATGTCCTATAATTTCTACGAAATGTTTAGGGCAGTTTGTACGAATTAAGGCTTGTATCTCAGCCGAAGTCCTTGCAACTTGTAGATCATAGGTTTCTTTGGCCGAGGTCAAAGGCACTGATTGTTGTATAAGCATGGCTTTCATTCTGCTTAAAGTATCAAATCGTATAAAAGAGACATTCAACGAAGGCCATAAAGGCGACTCCTGACTGTGTCTATTGGGGAAACAATACTTGCATACAGCAAGTGACCCTGGAGTTGACCGTTACTAGATATGGGATGCCTGGCAACATGCCACAGCAACTCTGATCATTCAACATGAGGTAACTCCCATTAGAAAGTTGTCCAAACGTTGGATTAATCACAGCAGCTGGTGTACCCTGCTGGTGGCAGGACAAATTTGCCACAGAACCATTACAAGCCCCGTGTAAAGATATGTCCTGACAAATTAGTGAACCGCTTAGTGCACTTTCACAGTGTGTACCGCTCAGAAACACTTCACGATCCCCATTCCAACATCTATATGTGTAAGGTAAATTCCAGGATGTCTTAATGTATTCTTTACCCAACCTTTCATATTTGCCTGCTTGCATCTGTTTAAGGCAATACTGAAACTGAAAAGTAGTCACAGGTAGACTAATTTTGCCATGAATAAGCCATTCTGTAGCTGGTTTTTCTGCCACTGTGAATGGTAATTTTTCAAGTTTATCAATGCTCAGTACTGTATACTTTGCTCCCCTTTGTGCCAGTTCGATCTGTTTATCAGTTAGATTGTATTCTGCAAACAGAGCCATCCTGTTGATAAAACGCCAAGGCACATAGCCCGCACGCAAAGATTGCAGCGTCCAGCTTAATAACATAATAGAACGTAACTGAGACTGGCCTTGCTGTAACATGGCTAAATCTTGTTCCAGTATGTCGATAGCAGAGAATACAATACTGTCCAATGAATAAATTCTGGAGGACAAAGTTGTTAACCCATTGTCGACCACAGAGAGAGTTTTCTCTAAATTAATACGATCAACTTCACGTATTCGTTCTGCGGCCTCCATCTGTGACACCTTCCATGCTTCATTATAAGCAGCATAAATGCCGGCATATATGAAACATTTTTGACGCGGTTTTCTTGGTCCAAGAAAGAATTCCCTAAGGTCTGCGTCTTCTTTAAGTAAAGATAAGTGTTGTTTCACATCCTTAAGTGTAGATTTTTGCAGCCAATCGAGGCATAATTTCCCTACACTGTATGTTGTTACTACCCCCGGATGTTGTCTTTGGACGTATCATGGGTCTGGCCTGTGAATAGTAAACCCCTGTGTTTTATTCAGGAATCTCTCTTGACAGATGTTTGTGTCTGTGGGCCAGATCAACCATTTTCTCCAATCAGGATTTGTTCTGTTGAGTTGTAGTATTGTGTCAACTGTAACCGCTGCCTGTGTATTGTTATTACTGGCAGGTGTTGGTACAGAAGGAGTTTTCATGTCTTTAATCTTGGCTAACCCAAGGCAAGACGTTTGTTGCACAGTGTCATTCAAAAACATTATTTGCTGAGGGACGATACAGGCTCTAAACAAAGCTTCTATCCCCTGCACTTGCCAATCTTTAGTACCCCAGACAGATTTTGTGTCTATTGTGTTTTTCCACAAGTTAAAACCATGTCTGAGACAGTTGGGCAATAAATGCTGCAGAATAAATCTGTTTTGTATTAGTTAACATAATTTTCAGTCCTGTTTTGTTTACATTTTTATAGTAAAATGTTTCTGGATCAGATGTATTGTATCCTGAAAAATATGGAAACTTTTTAGCAACTGTTTTTGAACTACCTTTGGGTAGTGTAGGACAATGCTCCCATTGGTTAAACATAAACACATTTCTAGGTGTTGCAGATTTATGCAAAAAATGATGACCATAGTGGTTATAGCAATACAGCTGTTCATAGTCTGATGAACCCTCTAAATATTCATTATTAGAAAATGCAGCAGATTTTTCTAGATCAAACATTAAATCATTTACAGTTTCAAAGTCCCAATCATCAGAATAGGTACTGGATGAAACAAAATCACTTAGTGAGATCTTAAATAAATGTGGAATGTTCAAATGTTCCGTCGGGCCAAAAATATCGAAATCTGTTTTGTCCCACACTATACCATCCTGTATAGGAACAGCTGTGATGTTCACTGCAGACAAGTCTCTTGTTTCACGATGGGATGATTTGTGAGGTTTCAAAAGTAAGTTCACTTTTTTTCGTTCAATGTCCACATAGATATATCTGCCATTTATAAGCACACTCATAGTCATAACTAAAGCTAGCCAAAGCAGGAAGAAAAATATTCCAGAAATAACCCAAAGTTCAATCCATGGTGAAACCAGATAAGTCTTTTCAAAAAATGTAAAAAGTCTTGTACTTGCTGTTTAAAAGTTTTTGATGCTGGCGACGTCTCGGGCTCACTCAGATCCTCAGAAAACGTATCAAAGTTAACGAAATAGCCAGAAGCAGTTCTGTCAATTGTTGGAATTGCATCAGGATATGTAGAAATCGCTGGAACCAGTTGATCACTTGTTACATTTGTGTAGACAGTTGTATTTGGACGAACTGTTACTTGAGTTTCAAGAGGGATGAGTTCCATAGCATTGTTGCTCAGTCCTTCATCTGTTACTGCTGAATTCTCAATGGTTATCAGTCTTTCAGTCTGAACCTCTTGGATAGTAGCGAGAGGAGTGTGTCTGCTACTAGGTCGGAGTCCACGAGGCCTACTATTTAGTATTGGCCACATACTGTGGTTTGATGAGGTCGATGGACACAAATCTTTTTTCCTTTTAACCAGCAAGGGGCGGCAGAAGTACTGTTCTTGTTCCGTGTATGGCTAGGACAGGTACTGGTTGTCTGTAAGAAGGTCCAAATTCCTTCTTGTCCGCAATTTTCTCTCTGACTAGATCCCCAACTTTTGGAATCCAGACAGGCCTTGCTGGGACCGCCGGTTTTTCCATAGTGGTGGTTGGCTGCAGGAATACGTTGCTTTGTTTCGATCTTAGTACGTTTCGATCCTGTAAAACAGCCAAACGATCTTTGATATCAAAGGGTTTATTTTCCACCACTGTGCCTCTACATTCTAGATCAGGCAACCACATTCTTGTCCTAAATAGGACCTCATATGGAGTGACCCCCCTAGAGAACTTCTTGGCAAATTATTTAATGAGCGTTGGACCCCATAAAGATGTTTGACCCACCCATCACTCGAACCTAATACCCTAGCTGTTATAGACTGCTTTATGTCCCGGTTTTTCCTTTCCACAACAGAATATCCCTCAGGATGAAACGGAGAGGAGTACCGCAATGCAACGCCCAGACTGGCCATGGCTTCTTTGTAAGCCCGAGAGCTAAATGCAAGGCCCTGGTCAGAATGTAGCATGCCGAGCGCTGAGGCCATATCCATAGGAACCTTGACTTAGTATTTGTGGGATTGCAGTTGTCCACGAGGACGCCTGTGCATAGATAGTCTAATGCTGTCTAACAATGGTGTCTGTCCCTGGCAGGCTACTTCGTAGCATGGTGTCTGGTGGCGGTCTGCATCACGCTGTATCTTACAGTCTATGCAGTCATTGATGAAGATGTGAATATGTGTATTCATTCCAGGCCACCAGTACATCTCTTTTAATGTCAATATTGTTTTAGAGATGCCTTGATGCGACAGACCCTCCCCCAAATGTGCTTCATAAATCAAAGCTGCTCTACGTTCCATGTTTGGAATTACCCTATCCCCCCACTCCAGGGATTCGAGCAAAAGGAACGTTGTTCACATCAATTACATAAGAGTACTTGAGTGGAAACTTTTTTGGTAACGCTGCACCACTGCCTTTGCTCCTAGCATTGACAGCCAACATTATCTCACTGTCTATTCTCGTTTTGAGCGAGTGATCGCAGCTCGGAAGCCGTCTGAACAGCCCCCTTTGCGGCTTCGTCAGCCAATGAATTCCCTGCAACGTGAACGCCATCACGTTGATGACTCAGTGTGTGTATCACGTGAGCCTTTGGTAGTTCACTTTTTAACTGAACTACTTGTTCCCAAAGCGTTTTATGCTTTATTGTGCCACCTTTTGCATCTTTGAACCCATTTTCAAGCCAAGTTTGTATATATTCATTATACGACTGCACACAGTAGAAAGAATCGCACACTATTAGTGTGGGGAATTCGCGATCTGTACTTTCAAGTGCCAGTTTGAATGCTTGTAGTTCAGCTCGCTGAGCTGTACAATCTCCTAGAGATTGGGTTTTTGTGACCATAGGTCTGAAGTTGCCATCCCGCATGCAACCTTTAACGATTGCACTGTAAGCTTGCTTACTCCCTGTTGCGGGTTGTGCGGATCCGTCAGTGTAAATTATGAATTCATACTGATCGAGAGGCAGAATCTCAGTGGGCAGAGGACATTCATGTTCATATTGCAGGAACGCTTGTGTTTTTAAATCAGGATCAAAAACATATTCAACATCTGTTGCAGCAAGAGAATTAACCCATTGTATCCATCTCGGATGTAATGCTTTAGCATTTGGAATGCTCGCTTTAGTTACCGCCTCTAGAGCCGGTACTGGGGTTACGACAATAATGCGTTTCCCTTGGGCTAGAGCTCTTTCTTTTGCTACAGCGGTTTGAACTGCTGTCAGAATTTTTTCAGTTGAAGTGAAGCGCATTTCTGCTTGTGTATACAAATGTGATTTGTATGCAATTGGTACTTTTTCACCCTCATTAAACGTTAAATAGGTGAATCCGTATTGACCCAAAATTATTCGGATCACTAAATTGCGTTGACTTACGCGTGTTTGTAAGTGATTTGTTGCTAACATGTTAGCTTGGAGTGAACGCAAGATGTCTGTGTGTTCTTGTGTCCAGTTTTTGATTGAAAAATCAGGTTTGATTAATGCGTAGAGAGGTTTAACCCTTCCTGCGTAATTTAGAATGTAAGTTCTTCCAAAATTTAGGAAACCCAGGATGGATTGTAAATTTTTCAGCGTCTTTGGAGGTTGGAGCAGCGCTCACCTTTCTAAAAAGTTGACTGCCAAGCTCTTGCCTTCACTTGAAAGCTCATATCCTAGAAAAAGGACATTGAGATGGGCAATTCTGGACTTTTTGAAGTTGAATTTGTAGCCCTCAGAGGCGAATCCCAGTATAATGGTGCTCACCCTGTTCAAGTGCCTTTCCAGGTCATCGTCTGTCAGATAGATGTCATCGACATATGACAATGCCTCATTATCATAAATTTGTAGTAACTCCATTACCCTTGCTGAGAATAACCCCGGGCTGTTCTTGAACCCTTGTGGGAGTCGATAAAATGGGCGCTGGGTCCCCATTATTGAGAAAGCTGTTAAGTACCTGCTTTCAGGTGCTATGTTTTGACAAAAGAAACTATTTGAGATATCCAATATGGTTTTATATTTTTTACGCACAATGTTATTCATTAATGCTGTACTATGTGCATTTTGTACTGCAAAAGTTTTAGAACAAGTGTTTAAGTGTCTGTAATCCAAAACTAGACGATATGTATTGTCTGGTTTGGAGACAGGAAACAAAGGATTGTTCATTGAAGAAGTGCATGTTTCAATCACCCCTTGGTATTCAAGTTGATCTAAGATCTCCCTGACCTGTTTTTAGCTTCTTGCTTTATTGGGTACTGCCTTTGTGCAGTAGGTTCATTTTTAAATGTATTTTATGGTGAGGTGAGTCCTCATCCCATCCTACATGATTTTTGTATAATGCTAGTTCTACCCCAATGTACCTAACCTAGTCTAGGTGTAGGGAAAGGTAGAAGTAGGTGGAGTATTCTCTAGTATGGTATACTTAGAGTATGTTAAGTATAGTATGCCAAGAGTCCCTCTAGGTTCTAGTCAGCTCCATACCTTGAGAATGAGAGAGGTGGGAATCTCTTGCCGGATCTGGAACTCTAACACCCCGCGAAGGGAGTCAGAACACTGGAAGCTGGATTCGTCTGTGTGCAGGAATGACAGCGTCTTCTCAGTGCGTCAGGCCGGGATACGGGCTCCTCTGAAGTCGAGGTCTCCTCTAACTTGCTTGGGCAAGGTAAGGTATATTTATACCTGGTAGGTGTCCTGGAATGTTAGCATTGACGTAAAGTCGGACAGAGGAAGACGTCAGGAATGAACCCTTAAGGTATAACGGTTCATACATAATAGATGAGTTCTTGGAGAAATCAATAGTCCTGTGCTAGGGGAACTCCCGAAGCTTAAGGGTCTGGTTTCTAAGAACTCGTTGTGACGTTAGGGTGGACGGATGTCGGTGACCATGCCTGTATTTGGAGTGCACAGTTAATGCCTAAATAAGGACAGGGATTCTATGCCTATATAAGGGCAATGCAAATTGTGCCTATATAAGGACATGATTCAGGAAAACCTATATACGGACACCTAAAGCGGAATACAACAGGTCTATGGTGGTGAATAATAATATAATTACCTCAGAGGCAACATCACTGACAGGCACATTTTTAGAGTTCAAGACCTGCCCACAATATGAGCATTACTGGGATGTCATTACAAAACCAAGGGATAGACGTCTATATTTTCAATTTCGGGTAGGCTCATTACCTGTAAATGCATTTACACGCAATTGGCATAGTGAAAATGACAGTATGTGTAAGTTGTGTCTGGAATACGAGGAAAGTTATTCGCATATATTATTTGTCTGTCCAGCATACAAGGCACCACAGAAAAAATGGTTGCGCCCACTATGTAAGAACATGGGCGTTAGGAGCAGTGTTATAGCAATGAGGATACTGTTGACCGAGACTAGTGCACCATGTGTAATAGCTGTTGCCAAATTCTTGAGTTGGACGTGGTCAATCCGGGAAAGAAACACGACAAAGGCTGTCATATCCAAACCTAAGTTTGTGAAGGAAGTTAAAAGATGTAGAAATGGGTAGGCTGGTATCATACTGGAACATGGTTGTCTTTCTATCATAAGGTGGTGCTTTCCCATTATTATTACTCTCAAACACACACACTTTCTGCATATAATTGGTGTACCTTCGATAAACACTGTACCTGATCTTTCGTGCCACCCATGGTCGCGGACCCTAAGGCTATTTTCCAGTGAAGAAATGCAAATGGGATTACAGATTCATTTTATGCCTTTTTATACTGATATGAATTTTTAGGTTTTTTAGCAAATCATCTGAAATTTTTAATGTTTGGATTTCTATAATGATTGTATATTAATTTTATATACTGATATTGTGTATTTTTTAATGGTAGGGCAAGTGCCTCTTTATTGTAAAATGCCTTTTATGATCTTAACTGATCGAAATAAAGAATGATTGATTGAATGGAATTCATTGTTCTGCGCCTATTGTGCCGTATGAACTATATTCGTAGATTGGGCTCTGTATTAGTATTCATATATCTTTACGCCTTGATTTTGAGGTGCATCTATATTCTGTTATTTCTGGCTTTGTAATAAATCAACAAAAACTGAATTTTGAGTTCGCAGTTCTTTAGTTGGACAGGAGGGGAAATGTATAATTGGTAATTTGTTTTCTTCCCTCCACACTTCTTAGCAGGCAATAAAGACCATCGGCCAGGTATTCCTAAGTAAATTTAGGATATGGAATCCGGCCCCATCATGCTTCATAGGAACAACACGAGACTCCATAACACGTGCTTGCAAGCATGAGCAAGATTTGACAGCCCCTGACGTGATTTCCAGTTGACACGGAGCCTTCCGGTGCCATTTTGTAACACTGGCAGATGCGAGCGGTCAGAGAGGGCTGCTGTTCGAGTAGATTTGCTGCCTCTTGAGTAGATTTTCAACCTGCATGACAGCAAAATCAGCTCGAATGGCTGCATGCTCTCACATGATGCCGTTCGGGCCTATTTTCAGCGCTGCTAGCGCTACCAGTTCTAAATTGCAGCGTGAGCAGCATATTTTCTGCCCATTGGCGGAATTTTGCAGAATCTTGCAGAGTTTTTCTGGAACACCGCCGAATTCTGAGGAGTGAAACTCCACGAGTTTCACTCACCCCTAATGCTGATTACATCTACTAGGTAGTGACATATGTTCCAAACACCGATCTTTGAAATTTGATAGCTGCCCTCTGTCTCTCTTTTTCATGATCTCCATGATGCCTTCACAATTAGAACTTTTCCACTTAGGCAGGGCATTGTAAAGCTCCCCCAAAATGATCTACTGAAGAGAAACTGCATCGCCATTTGGTTAACAGACTCTTTCCTTAACTTTTCAGCACTACAAACGTTTCTTCAATTAGTGGCATCTGTTAGTGCAATAATATTATGGGATATCCATCGACCTTACACAAAATGTATTCAAATCGTCTCCAGTTGCATTTTGGTACTAGTCGTAACAATTAGCAACAAGCATTGGTAAATCCAATGCGTTTCACATTTATATTGCAAGTAACAAGATATTGGCTTTGCCAATTCTGGTCTGTGAAGTATTGATAATACATTGACAAATGTTCCAAAATGCAAATTTTTCCTGTCTGATCGAAATCCTAAAAAGTGAACAGGCTTAAAAAGTTCCTTTCTTTGAAACATTATCCTGCTGCCTTGCTTCTGTTCTGTTAGTAAAGCAGCAGTGAACATTGTGGAAAAATGTGAACATGGGAAAGTGTTGCTAATTGTACATTTAGATTAAGAGGTACCTTAAAGATCTTTATGGATGACTGGTGACAATCATCTGGCTAGTCAAGGCAGCATAGCTTCAGGGCAATATCTTGCTATTTTACAGATACACATTCACACATTTGTATTGTGAGATTCATGCTGCATTAAACTGTGGTACTCTTTGTGTGTGTTAGTGTTTAAGTCTCCTCGGGCCCCAAATGTATACCGTGTAGCCCTTGATAATGAACCCCACGTGTGAATACTCTATTCGAAAAGCTGATCAGCACAGCATCATAACAAATACAACAAGATGATGGACGGAGTGCTGAAACTTCTCAATCACTCACCCCCCTGTCAAGGGATCTGGGATAAATCCATCATTTTTGCTCACTATGCCACCCCAGTTTGGACTCAGTCATATGCAAATCAGTCTTGACCCTGCTCCTCATCAGAACAGTCCAGCCCGAAATGCCAGGCCAGGTCCTCCCTGGACCAGTATCAACCTAAGGCACATAGTATGGGCACAGCAGAATGGACATCTAAATAGCTAACTTAAACAAAGCAACAAAGTAGCACTTATTTGTGAGTAAAGAAGCCTCTAAAAGAAAACACAATGAAATTAACTTTTCCTTTTTAGGTTGAGCCTGAGCCAGCGCGCAAGCGCTGCTCTGGCGATGATCTGTTGTAGTACAGTACGGAGAGAAGCCCCTCCCACCCCCCTGCCCATATTTCTCATTGGCTTGTGTCTTTGTCCTTCATAAACCACGCACCCTACCGCCGAACCAACGCCCGCCACCACCACCCTCTGCAACTGGACCCCGATCAGCACCAAAGACACCACCCGCACGATGAACTCCATCCACTCCGGATCACCAACCGACCCCTGCCCACACCACGTCTTCAACAAAGCTGACGCCACCATCGCACCCCATCTCCGGGACATCATCAACTCCTCCTTCCACACCGCCACCTTCCCGGAGAGCTGGAAGCACGCCGAGCTTACCGCCCTCCTGAAGAAACCAACGGCGGACCTCACCGACCTCAAGAACTACCGTCCCATCTCGCTCCTTCCGTTTCCGGCCAAAGTCATCGAGAAGACCGTCAACAGACAGCTTGCCGCCTTCCTCGAGACGAATGGATCCCTCGACCCCTCGCAGTCCGGGTTTCGGGCCAACCACAGCACCGAGACCGCCCTTATCGCAGCCACCGACGACATCAGAACCCTAACCGACATGGGGAAACAGCTGCCCTCATCCTCTTGGACCTCTCCGCGGCGTTCGACACCGTCTGCCACCACACCCTAGTGAAGCGCCTCAGCAACATCGGAATCCGAGAGAAAGCACTGGAATGGATCATCTCGTTCCTCGCCGGAAGAACCCAGAGAGTCCGCCTCCCCCCGTTCAGATCCGAAGCCACCGAAGTCATCTGCGGCGTTCCACAAGGATCTTCACTCAGCCCAACCCTCTTCAACGTCTACATGAGCCCCCTCGCAGCCATCGCACGCCAACACAACCTCAACATCATCTCCTACGCCGACGACACCCAGCTGATCCTCTCCCTCACCAACGACCCCACCACCGCCAGAGCCAACCTACACGACGGGATGAGAGACGTCGCCGACTGGATGAGGAACAGCCGCCTTAAACTGAACTCAGACAAGACGGAAGTCCTCATCCTGGGCTCATCACCCTCCGCCTGGGACGACTCCTGGTGGCCCCCGGCCCCTGGGCACCGCGCCCAAGCCAACGGACCACGCACGCAACCTGGGCTTCATCCTGGACTCCTCCCTGTCGATGACCAGACAAGTCAACGCCGTCTCATCTTCATGCTTCAACACCCTGCGCATGCTCCGCAAGATCTTCAGATGGATCCCCACTGAAACCAGGAAGACCGTCACCCAGGCACTCGTCACCAGCCGACTGGACTATGGGAACACCCTCTACGCCGGAACCACAGCCAAACTTCAAAAAAGACTCCAGCGCATCCAGAACGCCTCCGCACGACTCATCCTGGACATCCCCGACACAGCCACATCACCGGACACCTGAAAGACCTGCACTGGCTCCCCGTCAGCAAGAGAATCACGTTCAGACTCCTCACCCACGCACACAAGGCCCTCCACGACCTGGGCCCAAAGTACCTCAACGACCGCGTGACCTTCTACACGCCCACACGCCAGCTACGATCAACCAGCCACGCCCTCGCCACCGTACCACGCATCCGCAGAACCACCGCCGGAGGAAGATCCTTCTCCTACCTGGCAGCCAAGACCTGGAACTCCCTCCCCACTCACCTTCGGCGAACCCAGGACCATCTCTCCTTCAGGAAGCAGCTCAAGACCTGGCTGTTCGAGCAGTAACTTACCCCCTCCCCCAGCGCCTTGAGACCCTCCCGGGTGAGTAGCGCGCTCTATAAATGCCGTGATTGATTGATTGAAATGCTGGCATCTGATTCCTAAATAGGCTTGTTAGTCCCTCCATAGTACGGCCATGTCTTAATTTGTAACCTCCCATTGCTACTGGCCCCTTTACTTGGTTGTTACACGGTACATGTACTATTTTCTTTATTGGGTTTCTCCTACATTAGGCACAACGATGTGCTTTGCTTACATTCAGAGGGCCATGCCCGCTTTCACTTTCGAAGCAGCCGGGACAATGGCGTCCGTTTGTTTGCAATGCCATAGGTCTCGCATTTAAATGCGAGACCTATAGCATTGCAAATATTTTTTTATTAAACAACCTGCTGTGAAGGGTGGAATGATGTTACCTCAGCTCGCATGTATTGCTGTGTCCGCACTAGTATCGCGACTCACTGAAGCATGCTACACATGAAATCAAAGACAGAAGTCCCACCATGTGGGAAACAACCACAACAGACCCCATAAGTGCGTTTTTGAAGAGCGACCAATGACGCAGTCTTGCAACCCGTGATGTTTGTATCACTAGTGTCCATATTTACCACATGTGTACCGTTTATGTTGTGACTGGCTCTGCTCTGCCAAATTTAGGACCTGTGCCCTTACCGGTTACACACGTACCTCTGCGTTGTCGCTGGGACCATAGTCAACCGGGCTATCGCGGGGCAAATAACACTTTCATCATGTGTACAGGCGCTGGTTGGCATGCCTAAATGGCAGCTTCAGAGCTCCTTCTCCCGAGCCTCAAGGGTTGGGGTCCAGTCCGGAGGCCATGACGTGAGTGTTTGTTCTTGAGGACACCACCATGGTCTGTGCCTGGGTGCCGCGAACTTTAAATCCGATGGGACGAGGTGATCGTGCCGCTCCCGAGGAGGAACTTTGCCAAAGTTCTGAAAATGCCGACCCATTCCCGCCGGCCCCTGCACCAGGGAGGACTAACCTGCGACCCCCACGGAAGCCGGGAGGGAGCAGCTCGCCAGGTCCCAGCTCGGGCCCCTCTGCACAAGCAAGGGAGTGCTGCTGGATAGGGCCTGTCAGGATGGAGCCCGGTTCACAGTTTTCCTCTCGGATTGCTGCTGAAGGAGCGGGCGGGGGATGGGCAGCCGCCTCTGTTGCTCCCCTCCTCCCCACTGGAATTTTCAGGCAGTTTTCCAGCTTCACTTGCGGCCTCCCCTAGTCCCCACCTCCCGGTTCCATGGAATGAGGGTGGGGGAGGGCCGGTGGCGGTGGCTCCAAAGTTTGTTGCCTACTGCTGCAGACAAGGGGAGCTCTGCCCTGCCCTCGCCCGTTATTCCCTGGCAGAATGTGTCTACAGACCCATGTGCTTATTTTATGCCACCCCCGGGAGCGTCCACCTGCCCCCTCCCTAGCTTCAAAGTGGAGGGAAGGCCCAAGAAAGAAAGGCGTGTGGGGGTTAAGGAATATTGATGGGAATGTTGCCTGGCACTTGCTTTCAGTGCGAATCTCTGCTCTGCTGCTGATCTGAACTGGGCATGTAACCAGTAGCGACTCCTTGAGGGAGTGCTGCGGGGCGGTGGGGCGGGGTGGGGGAGGGGTAGGGTGGGGGGTAGTAAACTCCGGAATACAGGCGAACGGAGTTGAGTAACTAAATAAATAAATAAAACAAATTACATTGCGCGCTGCATCGCCGATTTGGCTAGATCAGAAGATCGCGGAAGAATCTTGAGGAGGAAGAGAGTGTCAGAGAGTGGTGCGGCGCAATCGTCGGTATTCTATAGAGGTCAACTATCCTGTCCTGAATCCTGTCCTGAAGTCTTTGTCTCCTGACCTATCCTGGGGGACCCTTACCAGCCCTTTGGCCAGGGGGTTGGTCTTTCACACCATTCTTGGTAAATATAATTTCACGTTATTTGCAAATGTTCTTTCCTCTCTGTCCTCTCCCTTTCTGAGCATTAATTATTGTATGAGTCTGAAGTATATGCTTGACGTTTAATCAATTGAATTTCTCTCCTAAGCATGATGGTGACTGCACTGTATTTTTGAAATGGCTCACATGCATTTAATTTAGATAAAGATTTTAAAACTTCCTGAGTCTGTGATCATTTTCTTCAAAATAAAAGAATAGTTAAGGGTAATGTTAATTATCACCATCAACTAGTTCAACTAATGGTCCATCGACCAGAGGAAAGAACTTTCTGATCAGTGAAAGGTTAGTTAGGGAAATAAAATAACTAAACCTGAATATTGTGAAGTATAATTATAAAACTTTGTTATTGAAATTGAATACAAGGCGTGGAACATCTTGTTGTCCGCTACTTGATCTGCTGAAAGAGCCCAAGAAGTGTGAGCACTGTATGTTGCAGCTCAGTTTTATGAAAATTAAGACGTTAACAATACAGCAAAAACCAGCACACACGTCTACCACCAAGGGCATTAAAGCTATGTTAATTAATGCACGCTCATTAGTAAAACATAATACGGAAATTGCTGAAATGATAGAAACACATAAGCTCGATCTGGCTTTCATAACAGAGACATGGGCAGATGCAGCCTCAGACCCAGAGCTTGCACTAGCACTCCCCGCAGGATTTACTATCACTAGAGCTGATAGAACACTCAAGCAGGGGGGGCTAGCTATCATTTCTAGAGAGGAGTTGCTAGTGGTAGGATCCTCAACTGGCAGTTCTCCTGATTGTGAAACGCTATCCTTGACACCCATCCGGCTGCCGTGAATGCTCTCTCACATCCTTCAATTCCACCTCTATCTAGCAACCCAAACACCACTCACTTCCCCCCACCTGATTTCTCACCCTGTCCACAACCTAGATCTCTCTCCCCGACCAACATGGAACATACCCCTCTCCCCCCGACCTCCTAGCCCCCTTCCCTATCTCACTTCTTACCCAGTCACTTTTCAATATAGAACTCCACCTCTCAACCCTCGTGTTAGAACTTTCATCTCTCAGAAATGACTTCAACTCCCTCCCCTCAATGAATCTCTCCAATCATACCTATCCCATGGGTTCCGTACAAACTAACACCACACTCCCTCACCAAGGGAATACTTCCCCTTGCGGCAATTCTTCACCTAGACCACCTTGCTGTAATTGTTCACTCAGACCACCCCACTCCCCGAGCCATCTCCCCTCCCCTGACCTCCTTGACCTCAATAAATCCCACCCCCCTATTGCCAGGACTACGAACCCCCTTTCACCTCACTCATCTATCCCTGTGATCCTGGGGACAAGCAGGATCCCTTCCTCCCCAGTCTCGCCCAGACCACCACAGCAACTCACCACTATTCATTCTTGCTCCCCCACTAAAAACTACCCTAAACCCCTCAACTGCATGCTGGTCAACTGCCGATCAGCCGCCTGTCATGCAACAGAAATCGCGGAAACTATCCTTAGTGAAGCCATTATATCGCCTTTCTTACAGAAACCTGGCTCAATGCCCACTCATCATCTATCCTTGACCTGCTCTCTCCCCCTGGTTACTCCATCCTCAGAAAAGACAGACATGATAAAATTGGAGGGGGCCTTGCCATAATCTATAAAGACAAACTTCAACTTTCACCTGTTCAGTACTCCGATCATACTACTTTTGAATACCTTGGAGATGAATTTAGAGTTCAGGGTTCCCCCCCCTATTCGTCTACATAACATCTACCATCCCCCTGGTAACCCTCTTTCCTTTGTGGAGGAATTGTCTGATCTTCTTACCCAATCCTCGATTTCCAATTCTAAAAACCTCTTCCTCAGAGACTTTAACCTCCACTGGAACAAAAAGGATGATCCCTCGGTTAGTCTCCTCAATGACCTACTCGATATTAGTGACTTGAAGCAACTCTGCCATTCTCCCACGCATTCCAAAGGGGCCACTCTTGATGCTATCATCGCTAGCAAGGATCTGGCTTCCCTGTCCCACATCGTCCCCATTGACTGGTCTGACCATCACCTTATCCTCTTCACAATCACCAGCTTTGTGCCCCCCCTTCCCCTAAAACCATCAAACGTAGGAAATTGACCAGAAATCTTCACCTTATTCCTCCGGGCGAACTGGAGACTAAGATCAAAGCATATCTACGGCTTACTCCTCTCTCCCAAAGTGCAAATGACCTTACTGAACACTACAACAAATCCATCGTTGAAGTCCTTGACCAAATTGCCCCAGCCAAATTAAAACTGCAAAAACACAACCCCTCCAAATCCTAGTTCAACGCTGATCTCAACAATGAGAGACGCGCTCTTAGGCTGACCGAACGCACGTGGAGGCAACACCCTTCCCCCTCAAATCTTGTCCTCCTCAGAACTGCAAGGGCCTATTACAAAAAACACATCCTCAATGAAAAGGCCTCCTTCTTCCGTTCACAACTTGACTGGGCTAAAAATCGACCCAGGGAATTATATAGCATTGTCAAAAATCAAACTGCTTCTGCCCCCCCCAAATTGATGGCCACGATCGAGAGATGTGAAGAAATTGCTAGCTTCTTTTTGGAAAAAATCGCTAAGATTGATCAATCCTTCGTCTTAACTCCCCTCCTGCATAGCCTATCACCCCTCCTTGACACTCCCCCCAAGTCCCCATCCACACCTACTCCTCCTCCGAACTCTTCCCAACTCCCCCGTTATCGCCCCTCCTGAACCCTACCCCACCAGCCCCCAGCTAAAAAACAATGCATCCTGGAATAATTTCCGCCCAGTTTCCGAACGTGAAGTCCTCAACATCATCACCAAGCTTAAACCATCCTCGCATACCAGAGATCCTCTCCCTGCTTACCTTGTCCAAGACTTAAAACACATTATTGCCCCATATTGGACCACTATCATCAACTCCTCCTTGGCCACTGGTTGTGTCCCTGCTTCCCTCCAGCTTGGGCAAATCACTCCCACCCTCAAAAACGCTACAGCCGACCGTAATGACTTAAACAATCTTCGCCCTATTTCTAACCTTCCTTTCCTATCTAAGGCCCTTGAAAAATGCGCCCTGATCCAGTTGGACAAACACATTGACTCATTTAACCTCTTGGACGCATTACAGTCGGGCTTTAGAAAGGGCTGCAACACTGAAACTGCCATGCTCAACATTATTGATGACATCCACCACTCCCTAGACAAGGGAGAGTCCTCCCTTCTCATTCTCCTTGACCTCTCTGCTGCTTTTGATACTGTTAACCACTCCACCTTACTCAATACTCTCAAAGATCGTTTTGGCTTCAATGGTGCTGTTCTCAAATGGTTCACCTCCTTTTTCCAACACAGAACCCAACAAATTAAAATCAGCGATTGCCTTTCTGAACCTTTGCCGGTCTCCTTGGGTGTCCCCCGGGGTTCTATTCTCTCTCCCACTCTATTCAACCTCTTCATGGAACCCTTCACCCTCATTTTTAAGCAAGCGAGAATCAGTTACCACCTCTATGCCGATGACACCCAACTTTATTGTAAGATTAAATCCCATGCTGACGTTCTACGCCTCAATGATGCATTGACTAAGATTCAATACTGGTTCCATCACAACCACTACAAACTCAACCCTAAAAAAACGGAAATCATTCTATTCTCTCCTAAAAACAATTTGTTCCCCATTCAACACTGGATCTCTGACCTCAAAGCTCTCAACTGTTCTCTTTCCATTTCTAACTCAGTTAAATCCCTCGGAATCAGCATTGACCAGAGCCTCAGTCTTACTCCCCACATAAAAAAATCAGCCAAAGGTGCTCTCTTCACACTCCAGCATCTCAAGAAAATTAAACCCTTCATTCCTGCTGACGACTTTAAATTAGTGGTGCAATCACTGGTCCTGTCTAGACTAGACTATGGTAATGCCATTCTCTCTGGAACTCCGAAAGTCCACCTAGCCCCAATCAAATCTGTTCTTAACCTCGCTGCCAGGCTTATTACTGATTGTAAGCGGTTCGATCACATCTCCCCCATCCTCAAAGACCTTAAATGGCTTCCTATTGAAGGCAGATCCACTTACAAGACTGCTTGCATCACGCACAAAGCCCTTCATCAAAACACCCCATCGTACCTCTCTGATAAACTCCACAAAGCGGGCTGTGCTAGAGCAATGAGGAGCACTAACGCTCTCGTTCTAGTCCCTCCCTTGTTAAACAAGAAATCTACACAATCACGCTCTTTCTCCAGAAACGTGCCTACTGTCTGGAACTCCCTCCCCAAAGATCTATGTTGCAACCCCTCCTACCTCAGCTTCAAAAAAGACCTCAAGCTGCACCTTCTCAACAAATACTGGGGTCCTTAATTCCATGTCACTGGACACTTATTCTTACCCCAGCCCTGACTGTATAAGGTTCCCTCTACTTATTGTGTGACCCCCTTTCCCCCCTCCTTTCAATCTTTCATTTACGACTACCTTTCCCCCTTTAATTTTTCTGGTAGTTCCCACCTATTCCCACCTGCTTTCCTCTTACCCCACTCTCCACAGTTGCCCTCCACTTTCACCCCCTCCCCCCCATTTCATCACTAACCAACCATGCTAGTTTTGCTATCTATTACCTGTTGTTGCCTAATTGTATTCCTAGTTAATTTACCTCATTTAATAATGGTACTGTTTAAAATGTTCTAATTGTCTTGTTTGCTACCTCATTGTACAAATGTTATATTGCAATTTTCCATTACCAAACCTTGTAAAGCGCTCTGATACCCTTGGGTCCAGCCAGCGCTATATAAAACCTTTTTAAATAAATCCTTCCAGATATTTCTTAATAACAACCTCACACTAAAAGGACTTCTTATATATAGTCCACGGAAGGCACGGACCCCTCTTTTGGACAGAATCAGTCCCTTCCTGGAATCCAGTATAAACTGTTCTGATTTCACAATATTAGGAGATTTTAATTATCACTTAGAAAACGCAGCAGACCACAATACGACCACACTCGTCGATGCAATGGCGGGTTTCTCACTGGGACAAATAGTTAAGCAAGAGACACATGTCGCCAGACATACCCTAGATGGAATCTTTACCTCTAATCCCATGCTCAAAATTGTAGAGGTAATTCCCGTCCCTTGGTCGGACCACAGAGCTATAATGCTCACTGTAAGTGCAGATTTGCACCAACCAACGTCAACAAACTCACCCATCTTGGTCACCCATCAAGATTGGGCTAATATTAATACCCCCGATCTACATGCTTTTTTACTTAAAACTAAACCGAACCTCGTATCGGATACCAATGCAGTGGTTCATAGATTAACCACTTGCGTTCAAACAGTGGTAGATGCTGCTGCCTCCAAAAAGAGTTTTATTTCCAGAAGGAAAAAGCCCTCTGAGCCTTGGTTTTCGGACAAACTTAGAGCACAAAAACAAGCATGCAGAAGGTCAGAAAGAAAGTGGAGAGTAAATTACGATCAGGCGAGGAAAATCGAATATGCACAAACACTGTCAGAATATAATAAACTGGTTATTGAGGAAAAAAGTAAATATTTTACAAACAAAATCTTGGAGGCTAAGAACTCCTGTAGGGAGCTTTTTGCTACAGTAAAAAACTAGCCAATTTACCAGCCAAATCTCGGACTGCTAGTAGCCTGGAATTTTGCAACACTCTGGGACAGTTTTTTATAAATAAAGTGGAGACAGTGTACAAAACCTTCAAAGATAGCAATGACTCCTCCTCTAAGATGACTAAGCCAGGGCCAGATACTTGCACACCCAGCACTGGTTTCTCCTTTTCTTCTCCCTTGGTGGAACAGATTATTCAAGTGGTGAAGACAACTAAGTCAGGAGCCCCGTCAGATCCTTGTCCCCCTAAAGTTTTCCATTTGTTCCCAGAAATATTAAGTGAACAACTAAATTTAGTGTTCACGGAGATAATTCAGTCAGGCTTCTTCCCTGATGCGTGGAAAACAGCCTCAGTCTTGCCTCTGTTAAAAAAAAACAACCTTGACCCTAAGGATCCCAGTAGCTACCATCCGATTTCTAGGATTTATTTCCCGTCTAAGGTATTGGAGAAATTGCTTATCACACAGCTTACAACTTTCATCTCCGCAGGAGACCTCCTGGACCATTCACAATTTGGTTTCAGGGAGGGCCACGGAACAGAGACTGCTCTGGTCATGGCGGCAGAGGAACTTAGAAGAACACTGGATGCAGGGGGGAAAGCCGCCTTGATTCTGTTAGATCTATCGGCGGCCTTCGATACAGTCAATCACAAAATATTAACTGGCAGACTAGCGGAGCTGGGGATTCAAGACACCGCCCTCACTCTACTGTCATCCTACCTAAAGGATAGAACTTTTTCAGTAGAACTGGGTGGCTCAGCGTCCAAGTCTTTCAAACTGCTGTGTGGTGTGCCACAAGGCTCCTCATTGAGCCCCACACTTTTTAATATTTATGTGGCTCCTCTGGCCTCGATCATTAGGCAGTTTGGTTTTTCGGTGGTCTCCTATGCTGATGACACACAGGTGGTTGTATCAGTCTCGAATAACGTGGAGGAGACAGCCGATCATTTTAACGACTGCATGTCTCAGGTAAATACATGAATGCAGACCAACTGCCTGAAATTGAATGGCGAAAAAACTGGTCATGTTACTAGGATCCAATGCTTCCTTTTGGTCTCCTAGATGGTGGCCTGCCAATCTGGGTGAATGCCCAATCCCAGTCCCTAAGGTTAACAACCTAGGTGTTGTCTTTGATGACAGATTGACATTTGATAGTCAGATCAATAAGCTTTCCTCCACCTTCTGGGGTATTTTAAAGACGATTAGGAAGATCCGTCCATTCATTCCCCCCGATGCACTAAAAACACTTGTTACAACTTTGGCTCTTTCCAGACTGGACCATGGCAATGCCCTATATGTGGGGATACAATCCCAGTATTTACTAAAACTGCAGCAATTGCAGAATGCTGCAGCTAGATTAATACTGGATATCCCCAAATATGAGCCAGTCTCCCACAGATTGAGAGCCCTCCACTGGCTTCCAGTGGACAAAAGAATTAAATTCAAATCACAATGCCTAGCCTATAAAGCTCTACATGGTAAAGGACCACAGTATCTGAGGACGCACTTGAAATGGTATGTGCCAGCCAGAAATTTAAGATCATCTCATTCAAAACTGCTACTAATACCCAAGTTCAAGCAGGTACGCTGGGGGGGAAGAAGTTTCCTACTAGGGGCAGCTAAAACTTGGAACCTCCTGCCAATCTCGATAAAGAGCAGCACTTCGCTCATGTCTTTTAGAAGAGCACTGAAAACATGGCTATTCTCCAACTGATTCCGCTTGAATCCCATATCAGCACCACTCGGTCCTGCCAACTCCAGTGCCAAGACGCCCTTGGGCATACGTGCGCTATACAAATTTATTAATCAATCAATCAATCAATCACTCCAGCGGTTTACTCAATGTGTGTGTTTTTATGGGCCCAGGTGAGTATATGGTAGGGGAGTATCTGTTGTTGGTATACCGCTGGATCAGTTTTCTGGTAGCAGAGCTATGGTTATTATTGACTAGTTTGGTAATAAATATTGATTATTGATTATTGATTTATGTTTAACAAAAGAGTTAGCATCTTGTTTTATGTTGCCTGGAAATCCCGGGAAAATGAATAGCGGGTGGTGACAGAAGCCACACTGTAGTGAGGTTACTCGTCTGTTGGAATAATACTGAGAAGCTACGCAGGGCTGGCAGTATTAAACTAGGGACTATTTCGTATAAAAGTAGAGTGGGAATAATAGCGAAAGGGGTTCGCTGGTGAAATTTTGGTCTCATTTCCCAATACGGGTGACACTGAAAAAGTAACAGGTTCTCCGGAGCTTGAATGAAGAGTAAACAGGGGTTTTACTCGTAGTAGAAGAAGAGTAATTCTGAAACTCAAGAATAAGTTGAAATTCTATCCTTTTGTTTAGTCGAACAGACAGAGTAGCGAATGTTTTTGTTTGTTGTTGCTAACGAAGAATTTAATGAAAAGTATTAAGAAATAAGTTATCGTATTACCTTGTGAAGGGAGGGTCAGTCGCCGGAGTTATACTGACGTCACAGAGAGCCGCGCTGGGATTGGTTGAAACAGCGGGCGTGAGACAGAAGCAGATTGTAAAGCAGGGGTCAGTAGTGAGGAGTAATACTGACGTCACAAAGGGCCGTGCTGGCATTGGTCAGAACACGAGTGTGAGCCTGAGTCTAATTGGTTGTTAGATAAAATCCACGTTGGGATTGGTCGAAAAGGAATTGTATGTTGAGACCTGATTTGACTGCGGGTGTAAGTCGTGCTGACATAGGACGCGACGTAGGTAATAGAGCTGGAAGATATACGGAAGACTCTTTCCTATATCGACCCTCCGAAATGTTCGGAAGACCAAAGAAAATGACATTAATGAAGAAAATTAAAAATTTCTTTAAAAAAGACAAGCCTATAATGACTAGAGAGGGAATTCCTATTCCGCCACCCAAAACACCTGCTTCATTTATGATGATGGAGAAAGGATATCACACGTGTGTATGGTTGGAGAATTGGGTGGAATATACTAAAGGTGATGGTGTTTTGGCTTTTCCGGAGCATGGTACTTTTAATTTAAAGATTCTTCAGAATTTGAGAAATAGAATGAATATGTTAGAACCTAACCCTAGAATGACACAGTATGAAGCCTTGGAAGAATGGGAAATTGAGGCATTTGATTGTGAAAAATACAGAAGTGGTCGGAGATTTAGAGGATTTTTACCTAAGTATCCGTATGAGTCAAATAGTGATCAAATGAAGCGTTGGAGAAGAGCTGTGTTGACCGAGGGTTTATATCCAGTATTAATGGCTGAAGAACAATCGGGAGGAAAGTGTAAGGAAAAAACGAAACACATGAATACGACAGGTTATGGCGAATCAGATGATGAGCTGTTAGAGGATATTTTGATTAAAAACCCTCCACCGTACCAAGAAGCACCTAGTAAGGTTACCCCAAGTGCACCAGTGATAGGAATGCCTTTAACCCCACAAATCTTACATGATGTATCACTTGATAGGGTGTTGCAGGATAATGAGAGAGAAGCTTTGAATAAAACTAGAGAAGAATTAGTTCAAAAAGTAAGTCAATTGAATTTAAATGCTGAAGCTTTGACAGTACCAGTGACTATTGGTCCTGTAATCCCATTATATGGAGATAAAAAGACTTGCCAGAAACCTCAAACTGTGACAATTCCGTTAACAAGTCCCAGAAGAGAAGTAATAATTACGGATGATCAGACTAGTGAAAATGAATCAATAATTTCATTAATGGATCTCCCGAATGTAGGACCTTTAACTGAAACCCTGAAGAGAATTATACCTGCAAATTTGAGAGAAAAGAGATCTTTGGTTCCTATAGGAACTGGAAGTTCAACAGTAGTTACCTCTGAAGATATAGAAAGATGGGCACAGGAAATAGACAATCGAAACCCACAATCAAAGATTCTAGATATCAGTAAATTGAAAGTAGAGTTGGAAGAAATGATAACTGGCAATGTGAGCATAGAAAGATTGAATGTTTATAATGATGAGGAGTTATTATTCTTATTTAAGAGTATAACTAGAAGAGCAAGAGTATTTCATGAGAAATTAACAGAAGTTGCCTCAGAGATTGGAATAGATATAGGGAAATCGAAACTGTTGCAGAAACCATATAGAGTGGATTTTACTGACAAAGATTTAGAAAGTGTAAATGCTTCTGGTAAGAGACTACAAATAAAAGAATTGATGAATATTTTACGAAAATGGGGAGACATTGACAAATGGAGAATCAGGTGGATAAGAAAGAAAGAAGAAGTACAAGCGAGAGAAGCATCATCTACATTTCCAGTGAGAGAATCAGATAAGGTTGAGAAATGGTGTCCAATGAGAGAAGTTCCTGGTGGTGGATATGTTCATGTCCCCTGGAGTAGACAGGATATTTTGTCATTTACGAATGATTTTCCCAGATTAAGAGGAAAGCCAGTTGAATGGTATAAACAGGTGGAAAGATTTGTGAAGGTTTCAAAGGTTTTGTTGAAGGATCTGGATGGATTATTTGATATTATAGTACCTGCTGATTTGTGGACAGAGTGTAAGATCACAGTTGATTGGCCAAGTGAGGAGTATGCTAGAGACTCGAAGACAGGAGCACCCTCAGAAGAGGTGATGAAGAAATATCACCAAGTAATTACTTACCTGAAAGGAAAAATCCCTCCTAAAGAAACAGATTGGGTAAAAATAGATAGAACGACCCAAGAGCCAAATGAGTCCGTACATGCATATTATGAACGGTTACTACAAGTGTTTAAGCAGTATAGTGGTTTTGAGAACATTGGTGATAAGGATATGGGACATTTTGTATATCGGTTTGTGTATAGTCTGAGATTAGTCAGATGATTCAACAGCACATGTTGTGCTGGCAGAGTAAGTCGATTGATGAAATTCTGAAATATGCTAAGTATTGCGGTGATGATATTGAGGCAAGGCGTAGAAAGCTAAAGGAGAAAATTATGTGGGCACAAGTAAAATTGGCAGAACAGCAGGAGAATAAAGTGAATACCCAGACTGATAATCAGATAATAGAACAGAGTCAGAATGATCAAGCAGTGAATGGTGGTAAATTAAGAGGATGAATGAATAGAGAGGAAGCGAAGAAGAAGTTTTCTTGTCATGCGTGCGGAAAGCTTGGACATTGGAAGAACGAGTGTAAGAGTATTCAAAATATTAATGGGCCAAACCAAAATTTAATTCCACAGATGCAGAATGAAGTACTTATGAATCAGCCGCAGCAGGTAGTTACTCCACAGTATCAGGTGCCACCAGCTCCTATGCCAAACTTTGCGCACCCTCAAAAATACAGTGCGAACACCGGATTTCACGGAGAAAGTGGTAAGAATAACAGAGTGGTTACACAATATTTTTTGCAGAATGATGAAGAAAATTCGGACTATGTGCAATGACGGTGCCTGAGGGGGGAGGAAGAGGAGTGCGTGCTTGGCGCATCCTTGGCGGTAGATCAGACAGGTCCATTTATTGATGGGAAAGTGGAAGGTAATGATATCACTTTTCTATTGCATACTGGTGCTACCCGGTCTACTGTGAGAACAGCAGACATCCCAAACCTACCCCTCTCGGGAGAATCTATCCAAGTTGTAGGAGTGTCAAATCAACAGATTAGAACCCCAATCACAAAACCAATGGAGGTACATATCGGAAATTTTAAAGATATGCATCGGTTTGTAGTTTGCGATTCCAGTCCAGTAAATCTGTTGGGAAGAGATTTATTGTGCAAGATGAACTGCACAATCTATTGTACACCTGATGGTGTCGCTTTCCAAACCCCTGATGAAGATGTTATATACAAAATGATGCTAGCTAAGCGAGGTACAGAGGCAGACGACATGTTTTCATTGATAGCTGAAAGCGAATTGCCGGAAGAGTTAAGAACCACAGTGAATCCAGAAGCGTGAGATTTTACAGGAAAAGATATTGGGCTGATGTCAAACGTAGATCCAGTTAAAGTGACGGTGAAAGAAGGTGCAGCTTACCCAAACACACGACAGTACAAAATGAGTCCAGAAGTGAAAGCAGGAATTGCTCCAGAAATTGACCGAATGATTAAACAGGGCATTTTAAAAGAAATAATAAGTAGTCCTTGTAATTCGCCAATCATGGGACTCAAAAAGCCTAGTGGTAAATACAGGATAGTGCAGGACTTGCGAAAAATAAACGAAATTGTAGTGCCTTGTTGCCCAGTAGTGCCAAATCCAGCTGTGATCCTTTATCAGATACCCTGGAATGCAGGTTGGTTTACAGTAATTGATTTGTGCCAAGCATTCTTTTCTATTCCTTTGCACCCAGACAGCCAGTATCTCTTCGCCTTCCGGTTTGAGGATCGTATTTTGGCATGGTGCGGAGTTCCTCAAGGGTACACAGAGAGTCCCTCAATTTTCAATCAGATATTGAAAAAGTGTCTGGAGTCATTGATTATGCCCGGGAAATCAGTTCTGGTTCAGTATATTGATGACCTATTGGTGGCATCAAAAACACGAGAAGATTGTGTCACTGACACAATTACATTACTGAACCATTTAGCCGAAGGAGGACACAAGGTGTCTCCAGAAAAATTGCAGTTCTGTCAACAAGAAGTTAGATATTTAGGGCATAAAATAGAAAAAGGAGTTAGAAAAGTGACACCGGAAAGAATAAAAATAATCAAAGAAATGCAGCTACCTCAGACACCGAAGGAGATGAGGATGTTTCTGGGAGTGGTTGGGTATTGTAGGCAGTGGATAAATGGCTTCTCCATGCTAGCAAAACCATTGATACAATTAACTCGGAAAAGAGCGAAAGATCCAATTGACTGGAATGATGAATGTTTGGAAGCCTTTGTGAAACTACGAAACTGTTTATGTGAGGCCCCTGCTTTGGGCATGCCTGATTATTCAAAAGAATTTGTGCTGTTTTGTTGTGAGAGAGAAAATTGTGCACTTTCAGTTTTAACACAGAGACATGGACTGAGCCGACGTCCAGTGGCGTATTTTTCTGCCACCTTGGACCCAGTGGCCTCAGCCTTACCTGGCTGCTTAAAAGCAGTAGCTGCTACTTGTATGAGTCTGGAACAAAGTGAGTCAATTGTAATGGGACATTCTGTAAAAGTATATGTTCCACACTCAGTTGAGATTCTTTTGACAAGAACGCGAACACAACATCTCACTCCTAGTCGGCTGACTAAGTATGAGAGAGTGATCCTAGGAGCAGAAAATGTGACAGTGATAAGATGTACAATAATGAATCCTGCCACATTACTACCAGACCCATGTTGTGAAGAAGTGAAAGATGAGATTGATTATGATTGTCTGGATGTGACTGAATTATGTACTAAGCCCGGCCTAGACATAAAGGAAACACCATTGAAAGAATCTGATCATGAGTTGTTCGTGGATGGGTCATGTCTAAGAACAGAAGGAGGAGGATTAAGTGCTGCATATGCTGTATGTAAAATAACAGGGGTAGTTGAAGCATCCTGTTTACCGGGAGTCAAGTCTGCACAAGTAGCCGAATTGGTGGCCTTAACAAAGGCATGCAAAAAGGGAAAAATTGGAGAATAACCATATTTACGGACAGTCAATATGGTTTCGGGGTTGTGCATGATTTTGGCCAACTCTGGATGCAGAGGGGATTTCTGACTTCTTCAGGGTCTCCCATCAGAAATAGTAAAAATGTAAAGGATTTGTTGGAAGCATTACAATTGCCAAAAGAAGTAGCAGTTGTCAAATGCGCTGCACATCAGTCAGGAAATGACTATGTGGCGGCTGGTAATAGATATGCCGACCAAATTGCTCGATACTGTGCAAGAAATACAATGTCAATCAACAAAAATATTGAAACGGGTGAAACCAGCTGCCAACTTATGTTTTTCTCATTTTAGAAACATGGGTTGAGGTCAGACAGTTACAAGAAGAAGTTGAGGAAAAGGAAAAGGAGATTTGGATAAAATCAAGTTGTACAAAAAGGACAGAAGATGAAGTGTGGGTGTACATAGATGGCAGACCAGTCATGCCAGACTGTCTACTCTCTCAAATGGCAAGAGTATACCATGGGACAACACACATTGGCAGGGATTCAATGATCAGATTATTCAGACAAAATTGGTACAATCCAAAGTTTAGGGTAGTCGCAGAGAGCCTTTGCCAAAGATGCTTAATCTGTCAGCAGCAGAACCCAGGCAGGAAGACAGTGGTTAGTTGGGGAAAGATTGGAAAGGCAGAAGGACCCTTCACTAGATTGCAGTTAGATTTCATTGAGTTACCTCCTTGCAATGGACTGAAATATGTACTTGTCATAGTGTGCCTGTTCTCAAGATGGGTAGAGACATACCCCACTAGAAGAAATGACAGTCTCACAGTTGCTAAACTTCTATTGAAGGAGTTGATACCTCGTTTCGGTTTTCCAGTCACTTTGGAATCAGATAGAGGACCTCATTTTAATAATGAGATAATTCGATTAATCTGTGCTGCATTTAACATTGAACAAAAACTGCACTGTGCTTATCGTCCAGAGGCTTATGGAATAGTAGAACAGCTTAATGGCACAATCAAATCAAGATTAGGGAAGGTGTGCGCATCCACAATGCTGAAATGGCCAGATGTATTGCCTCATGTACTGATGGGTCTCAGAAGTATTCCTGACAGAAAAACGGGATTGAGTCCACACAAGGTACTCATGGGAAGGGCAATGAGACAAGCATTTATTCCTGGAAATAAATTGATGAATATAACTGATGATCTGGTATTGGACTATTGCAAAGGATTGGCTGAAATTGTGCGTTCTGTCTCTCATCAGGTTGGAGAAGACGCAGTTGAAAGACAACCAGACCTAGTGCATGATTTGAATCCTGGAGACTGGGTGTTAGTGAAGAAACACGCAAGGAAGTCGTGTCTAGCACCCAGGTGGGATAAACCACTTCAAGTCATACTAGTCACTACCACAGCAGTGAAGTGTGCAGGTTTACCCAATTGGATTCATGCTAGTCATACCAGAGGAGTTCCGAGCCCATCTGAACAACAAGAACAGCCACTGACTGAACAAGCTGAGACATTAGAAGTTGGAAGTTGTGAAGCAGAAGAATCTAGAGTAATAGATTCTGAAAGACAACAATATGACGAGCTGCCAAGTACAAGTCAGGAAGAATGGATACCAGTGATTGAAATATCCGATGCTGTTGTCAAAACAAGAAGAACTACTGAATTAAAGAGACAGAAAGATAGAGAGAAAAAGTCAGGGAAAGAAGAACACACTCAGGTAAAAATAGACAAAGCCATTCAGAAACCTGAGCAGGGTAAAATAGAAGAAGAAGAACAAGTTCAGGCAGAAGAAGAACAAGTTGAAATAAGACCTGAACAGGATCAGACAGATTTAGAAGAACACGTTCAGGCAGAAGGAGAACAAACTATAATAAGAACTGAGCAGGTGCAGGTAGAACAAGATCCGAATACAGGAAATACAGAACAAAGACAATCAGGAAAAGAAGAAGAACAAGAACAGATTGTGCCCAGATTAAGTGAAAATAAAATAACTTTAGAAGGAGACGGAGAAGGTGAAAGTGGAGTCCAGGTCAAAAGAGTTAGAAAAGGAGACAATTGGCCTGCAGGAGTGAAGAGACTAAAATATCATCTAAGAAAGTCAGAAAAGAAACCAGAGCAAGTAAATGAAGTTACGAGTCAGACGCAATCTAAACAAACCTTAGTAAAACTTACGCGAAGAAGTCCAAGATCAAGAATTCTGAACAGAAAATACAGGACTCCTGAGTGGACTTACGTTATACTTGAAGAATTTGAAAACTTAGATTTATGTGAAGAATCAGAAAGAGTTCATGTTGCACAGATTGATGAAAGCAAATTAAAACCTCCTTAAAATAAAAAGATTGGATTTTAAGAAAATTTAGACAAAGAAAGGAAAAGAGAGAAGAAATTTTCTCTGATTAAAATGGCAGAAGTTGAAGACACTGAAAGACCGAAACGAAGTTTAAAAAGAAAATGCTTAAGATTTTGCTTGTGTAGTATTTTATTAGTAGTATTAGTATGGTTATTCCTAACAATAGGAGTACCTTTGTTAATGGGCACAAGTAACAAGAATAGTACAAATATTAGTGAGAAAGCAAAAAGAATAAAGGGAACTAAAATAGAAATAGGGGTAGAAGATGAGATAAACTATCATAATGAATCAGACAATGATTCGTCTTTAAATGTGTTTACTAAATTGTTATTTCAGTATGTTAATACGATGGAGATTAATAATTGTTATGTTTGTATGAAGTTACCCTCATCAGTGTCAGAAGGGGTAACTTATCACCAAATACCTCTAACATATGGTGTATCAAGTAGTGTTTTATCAAGTTTATTTTACGTAACAGGGAAACTTCAGTATTTTTATTCAAATTTAGATGTAGTGTTTTCAGAATTGCCTATTAGAAAGAATATGAATCCAGTAGTTAGTAGTAAAAATGCACAGTTCATGGGTGAATTCTTCTTAACAATGAGTTTAATAGACATAGCACAAGCACACAAGGATAACCTAACATGTATATTACGTGAAGAAGAAAAAGAGTTTTTGAATTTAGTAGAAGAAAGGAGACAGGATTTAACAAAGAAAGCTGCTGAACAGAAATCCCATGTACCTCCATGGGCTGAGAAAGAGGGAGTTTATGCAAAATGCGAAGCTCATGCTGCGATGTCCCTAGACTTTGTGAAAAGGGGAAAATTCTGCCTCCATAGGTTAAAGACAGATTATAATAACAACTTCATTGGTTCCAGTGAATGTGAACACAACTTCCTAATTTTAGGAGGGTGGGGACTAAAAGGGGGAACTGATCCTGTGTTTCCAGGAGTTTATTATGTATGTGGGAATAATGCCTATTATAGGTTACCTGCAATATGGTATGGAAGCTGTTATTTTGGAATAGTTTTTCCAAAGATCTACCATGTAGACAGAATCAATGGAATCAATGAAAATTCTAATGGACTAACACGGAGAAGAAGAGCTAGTTTTTCTGAAATAGTAGGTGATATATTTAGTGCATTGATACCCTCAGTTAGAGTCATTCTAAATTCACGTAAAATTTGCAAATTGTCACCCATAGTTGATCGTCTTTCTACAGATACTGCCGGAGGATTCTTAATGATTAATACCGAGATGGTTGCAATAAGGTCTATGGTTTTACAAAATCGTCTTGCTCTTGATATTTTATTGGCAAAAGAGGGCGGAGTCTGGGGTATGTTGAAAATTCAACATTGCTGCACTTATATTCCGGACAAAAGTAAGGAAATGAAAGGGTATATTGAAAATATTACAAGAATGCATAATGACTTGACCCAACTGGAGGTTGAAGGTTAACAAAAAGTATAACATCAATAGGGAATTGGTTTACTAATTTTGGGAAAAGTTTTCTAGGTCAAATAATCTTACCAGTAATCGTGATAATAACAATAGTAATGACAGTAATGATCACATGTAAATGTTGCAGAAGCGAGGGAAAGGAAGAATACATTTAGAAAGAGAAGGGAGAGGAAAGAAACGAAAGAGGGAATATGAAGAAATTCAGTTAGAGGAAATGAAAGGAAAGCTATACAAAAAGATGAAAGACTTAGAAGGGAAAGAAGTAACTGATGAAATGAGGAGAGAAAGGAGAAAACTGAGATGTGCTAAAGTTGGCCTCTGGGAAGGGATGGGTAATTTTGTGATGGCTCAAAATGCCATCAGAGAGGGGATTGATGGAGCAAGGTCTCGTAAGAAAGAGACTTGCTCGGAGGCAATCCGCTCGTTTAACTCATTAACAAGTTACTAAATGTAATCTGTGAATAACTAATACGCACCACATGAACACGCGGGTTAGTGAAGCTTGCTTATGTGTGTACTAATGCGGATAACAATGAAAACGGACTAATACCACTTTAAACGGGGAAACCGTTGTGCGCATGCGCCAACTGCACATACGCAATATGACGAGGTAACGCTTGGAGGGAAATTCTAGCGCATGAGTAGAAGGCACTAAAATGGAGTCTTGAAGACTGGCGTGCATGGCATCTGCTTAGCTGAAACTAAAACAAACTATTTTACTAATGCTAATGCGGGAGAAGTATTAATAAGTAAACGGGAATAAAGTAGAGGTGGAAGGTATACAGTGAGACCATTTATTTGGTGAAAATAACGTTTGTCTTTTGACTTTATTATTAGTGCGCATTTGGGCCTCTCTTGTATAACCGGAGTGGATGAAATGACGCGATGCCTGCACATGCTCATTGAGTGAAATCATGAAGGTCAATGACAGAACATTTGAACGGAAGCCAAATTGGAGTGCCAATACCCTGGGAACGGATGGTGAAAAGTTCAGCAATGAGATGTTCTATTCTTCGTAGTGATCATTAATGTTTCAAAAAGATACATGTAGTGGATGGGAATAAAGTTTTGAATAAAAATTAAGGGGATGGGTTTGCGAACAATGGTTTAACAGAATAAAGTGACATGTAAGCATGGTGTGATGATCATTCCCCCTTGCCTGACCAATTGGATTTCGTATATTTACGATATTGAAACATTAGTGGGTGGAACGTGAAGAAACGAAGGTATAATTAAGGTAGCTTTAGTTAGATATTTTAGCAGAGCTCGGGATGCTGTCTGGGAGTTGGGAATGCTGTTGCTGGGAGAGATGCTGTGAGATGCTGATGAAGACTCGAATGCAGTCGCTGAAGAAGAACTTTCTATCCTAACTTAATTGGGTTAGTTCAGAAGTTCGCGGAAGAATCTCGAGGAGGAAGAGAGTGTCAGAGAGGGGTGCGGCGCAATGGTCGGTATTCTAGAGAGGTCAACTATCCTGTCCTGAATCCTGTCCTGAAGTCTTTGTCTCCTGACCTATCCTGGGGGACCCTTACCAGCCCTTTGGCCAGGGGGTTGGTCTTTCACACCATTCTTGGTAAATATAATTTCACGTTATTTGCAAATGTTCTTTCCTCTCTGTCCTCTCCCTTTCAGAGCATTAATTATTGTATGAGTCCGAAGTATATGCTTGACGTTTAATCAATTGAATTTCTCTCCTAAGAATGATGGTGACTGCACTGTATTTTTGAAATGGTTCACATGCATTTAATTTAGATAAAGATTTTAAAACTTCCTGAGTCTGTGATCATTTTCTTCAAAATAAAAGAATAGTTAAGGGTAATGTTAATTATCACCATCAACTAGTTCAACTAATGGTCCATCGACCAGAGGAAAGAACTTTTTGATCAGTGAAAGGTTAGTTAGGGAAATTAAATAACTAAACCTGAATATTGTGAAGTATAAATATAAAACTTTGTCCACTCCAGCGGTTTACTCAATGTGTGTGTTTTTATGGGCCCAGGTGAGTATATGGTAGTGGAGTATCTGTTGTTGGTATACCGCTGGATCACTTGTGCCACTCTGGGAGAACCTTGACTGGGTCAGAGAGGAAAGCGAAAGCGCAGCCCCTTTTATATATGGCCACACAGGCAAGAAGCGCCTCAAAACAATTACGTTCGCAGTGCTATAGAAATACTCAATTCATTCATGCAGTTCTTTTTCTGACCAACCGTACCCTCAACCCGGAATTGTATATTGCGCCTCCTGAGCTGAAGGAACCCGATTCACAGAAAGCAACAGTAACTCTTAAGCTGCAGTAGTACTAAACATGTAATGCATTCATTTCTGTTACAGGCAGTGGCAACAGCACGCCTAGGATGCAGCACTAGAGGCAGGTTTCCAGGTGTACTGCTGGGAGTGTCGTGGGCTACTTTACTGAGTTGCCATGTCAGCGCTGTACAACATCGCACTGGGGGAAACAGCTCTCTGTCAATGGGCATTTTTAAAAAAAATTATAAACATTATTCTTGGAGGTGAAACACCTACACTTCACCTACAATCCCATTAGGTTTGGCGGGCTTCTGTTCCAATCCCATTCTGGAAAAAAGTCGGCTCCAGCCCTTTATTTTTGCAGTTGTATACAGCGCGAACTCAAGAGCGCTTTACACGAGTACCACTTCATTACAGACTGACACATTCATTTTTAGGCACGGAGAGATTAAGCGATTTCTAGAATCACAGTATGTTTGAGTCTCCCTCCAGACTCGAACCTGGTTCCCCTGCTTCAAGTCGGCTCCTCTAGCCATTAAGCCGCTAGAGAACCGATGACCACGTCCTGGGAGGTTGGAGAGAAGTGTGTGATGCTCACAAACTGGCAGGAGTGTAGGTGTTCACAAACTCTCCAGGAAAAGCACGCTTTGTTACTCCCATTCGACGGTGTCTGCGACTGTGCAATTTGCAAGCCATTTTGGCACACAATTATGCAGTAGTAAAAGCATTTACGGTGGCCACGTAGTCTTTGGTTGAAAACTGACTGAGAACCGTAGTCATTTTGGGCAGTAAAAGTATGCTTACCGACGAATTGGTCCCCGAGTTGTCTTAGACCCCCCCAGAAAGTGAACATTCAGCATTTGCACCACTTCGGATCTTTGACAGAGTGCAAAGACGGAGCTGGATTTGGAGCAGGTCGGCGCTCTGGCACAGCTCCCAGGAAGGTGTGCAGTCTGTGGACCAGGCCGTTTCAGGCTACCTCCTGTCCATGTATCTGAGCACTGATCTCTTCCTTTGGTTTCATGCTCTGTGAGAACGAAGAATCCCGGACTACCTGCGCGTTATTAAAGCTGTGATGCTCAATTGCCAGCATTCTCACACTTTAATTAAACGATTTATGACTCAAAGTGCAGCCAGAATATCGTTTACTCGCCCTGGCTTCACCTGGACAGCCTGCCACCCTGTGCATTCTTATTTTGCTGACCTACATCCGGTTCGAACTTTAGTTTGGGAGAGGGTGTGGGGTAAGGGGTAGGTGTGGGTGAGTGGTCATGCACTTCCCTCTGTAATTTGTATATAATCTGCAAATCACTCGCTCCAATTCAAGTATCTGATTAGTCATGTATTGCCTTTCACTTCATAGCACTTTATACCGTGGCGTAGGTTTCAAAGAACTTTGAATAGTAACATTAGTTTTTACTTTTCGACACGGTACTCTTTTTATTGACCTTGGAAGGATGAGAGATGGTGATGTGGTTCCAGCTTGGCTTTTGGAAAGGCTGGTCTCCCCCCACCCCCATCCTCGTTCATTACAGCCAAGGGAGCTTTTCCCCCAGGTTTAATGTGATAGCTTAGTCGGTCAATGCGCCTGCTGTATCTGTGTGTCGCAAGTTGCAGTTCAGCAGGATAGCCTTTCCTCCTTTAGCTGTCGAGACATTGAGTACCAATCATTTGGTAATAGTATTTTTTATCAAACGTTTGAGACAATTTATTGTGTGCAAACTGTTATGAATGTTCAATAATACCAAGGCCCATGTGAACACAGCAGAGAGGCAGCCCCTCTTTTTAGGTCGAGCCTGGGCAGCGCATGCGCTGCTCTGCGAGGCATGCTGTATTCAGGTATGGACTTGAAACTCTGCCCACTGTCCGCCCATATTTTTCATGGGTTTGTGTCATTGTCCACTATAAACTGTGGCTTTTCATTGGTCAATAGGCTTAGTAGTCCCTCCTTAGTACTGCTTAGTCTCATTTTGTAACCTCACATGAAGGCACCCTGTTACGTGTGTTGTTACTCGTTAGGCTTTAATTACAGCCTCCGAGCACTATTTTCTCAAATCGCTTTGTCCTTCCTGCTGTTGCAGGACGGACACGCTCTCTCCTATCCCTCCTAACACTTTTTAAAAAAAAATCTTCATAGCATGGGTGCCGAACTCATTTGTAAGGCAATAGGTCTCGCATTTGCGAGAGTTTAAGCTATTGACATTGTAAATGACAATGCCTTTTATTTATCTGTTTTAAAAACAACACATAAATAAAAGGCATTGTCATTTACAATACCAATAGCTCAAACTCTCATAAATGCGAGACCTATTGCATTGCAAGTGCTTGTTAGTCTTGTAGGCAACTTCTTTCCGGTAGTAAGCCACGTAATAATTTGTAATTAAGTGCAAACATTTAATGCAATTCATTGAAACACGCATCGCTGCACTGATTTTCCCTCTAGAAAGCAGTACATTTTCGTAACCACTTTTATTTGCAATGGGAAAAAAACTTGTTATTGGACAAATTTCACCTTGACATTAAAAATATTAGTTATTATGTTATGCTGATGGGAATAAGAGGACCAAGGGGAGTGCAGAACAATCATACAGCACCACAAATGCGATCTAACGAGATTAATGTTGCTGTACAGGACTGCAAATAATGTGCAGTTAAACCAATGAGAACTAACAGAACTACAGATGTGGTTTTTCCCGACCAGCGAGGTTGCACCAGGCCAAACATGACGACGAGTTACACCAGTGAGGTCATACATAACTACAAATGAGTTGCAACCAGAGTAGTGGAGCCACACAGAACTACAAACAACGACCAGTCAGACAATGAGTCTAGAAATATTGTCAGCCTTGACCAGAACGTTTAAAGGGAGTTAGAAAGAATACGTCAAACAATTAAAGTTCTTTTAAACAACTGGCAGTTTTGACAGTTGTGCCCAGAACGATTATTTTGCAAACTGTGGGGCATATTTATGAGCCCCTTGCGCTGCCAGTGCGTCACTTTTTGTGACGCTCAGGTGGCGCAAACCTTGAAACCATTATCTATGAGGCCACACAAAGCCACTGTGCGTGACTTTGAATTGCCTCATAGATATGAGGTAAGGTAAGGCAGTGCAAATCGCTGCGTTGCCTTACTGTGCGCTCGGGAGGTGTTCCATGGGGGTTGCTGTGGGTGTTCTCACGCAACACCCATGGATTTTGACACTTCCCCCGATTTACAAAATCGAGTAAACCTAGGGATGCGCCAAAATCTTAGGCCTCCCGAGGTGAGGTGTAACGAGGAGAAATAACTTTATTTCATCCCTGGGAAAAAGCCTCCCCAGGATTGTTTTTGTGCAGGAAGGCTCCCCTTCCTGCACAAAAACAACCCAGCTGGCAACAAAGGTGCAAAGGTGCCTGCTTTGGCGCTAGGCTGCCGAAAGGGCACCAGCGCAGGGAGAAAGGACAGGAATGCATTGTATTGGACAAATATTATGCAGTCCTACCCTTTCACTTTGACATAGGGCAGCTCAGCAAGGAGACTTGAATAGATCAGTAATGTCACTAGGCAAGATTGCAACCTGAGGACCCTTTCTTCTCCTTGTCATAGTGGTGCAGGTCAGCTGCATTCATAGCAGAGTAAAGGCAGCTGCTAATTTGCAATTCCCACTTAGAACTAGGAATAGGAGAGTCCGCTACCTGTGGACACCTGTGGAACACTGATCACTCTCCTATGTCCTCCTCCTCTGGCAGACTCCACAAGCATCTAGTCTCACTGCACCTGGCTCATCCTGGACAGTCACATTTCCTGCGTGATCTGCAGACTCCTTCCCTCTCTCAGCAGGCAGGCTTGCGTCTAGGTGCTTCAGGGCAAATGAACAGCTTCTTCAAACAAGGACACGTCTTAGGTGATGCTCACTCAGTTATGGGAAGCTGGGTGTCTTTTAGACACAAGCTCTATTTGCACAGCAGTCCACTGAGTACTTTGCAGAGCACTCCCTTCTTTAGTCACAGAGAACTTGGAGCTGGAGCACGTGGGTCAGTGGTTCCAATTTTCAAACAGTCACAGGTGACAGGAGATGCTGATCCACTGTTTGCACTTTCAGAACCAGTCTGTGGTCGTTCTAATTTCAAGTGTCTCCAGTTGCTGCCTTCATGGAGAGTGGTGCTCTTCACAGCATGAAATACTCCATTCTGGAAAATCTCTGTGACAAAGGTACAAAAAGGGTTGAGCTTTCTGCGCTGGCTGTCATCAGCCACACTGAAGAATAATCAGGGGAAATACAAAAGGCTGGCCTTACCTAAGGGGCCCCTTTCACCTTGAACAAGAGAGACTGCAGTCCCGCCATTCACTACTAGCATCTTCCAAATGGCAGTGCTACCTGAAGTCTAATCATCAGTTCCTCTTAACAAAAGGCTTAATTACATGCCTAAAGGAGCTTTGCCTCCTCTCTTTCCACTTCAGTGTTTAAGTATCCTCCCTCCAGCTTCAGGAATCTCAGCAATACAGTTCCATTGCTCTAGGGAAAAAACAACAACCTGCATCTTCTGCACAAGCCAAGCCAGGGGCAGCAGAGGGATCCTACAGGCCTCCATAACTCAGGCTCACCCCTACATACAATGCATATACTATGCTCCCGAGGTGAGGTGTAATGAGGAGAAATAACTTTAATTCTCCTCCTTTATTCGTCTTTCTATGTGAGCTGCATTCTTCAGCACACATTGAAAGAGGAAAATGCCTCTCAGGATTGTTTCTGTGCTGGAAGGTGCCCCTTCGTGCTCAAAAACTATCCTGACGACAACACAGGCACCCTTACACAATGGTTCAAGGGTGCTTGCATTGGCACTAGGCTACCGAAACGGCTCCAACACTGAGGGAAATGACAGGAATGCACCATATTAGAGAAATAAGTTTCATTCCTACCCTTTCACTTTGACGTAGGACAACACAGCAAGGTGACTTCCTGAGCTTCCCAATGTCAACTCCCCAGAAATGAGGCCCTAGATTACTGTGAGGCTAGGGCAAAACTGAGATATCCAAAGCATGCACTCAGGTATGGTGTATGACTATGCAACATGCTGGGACATTACTGTCCCAACACTGAGGCTGGTGTAAAGGAGACTAATTGTATGTTTCCCCACAGTGCATTAACTAAAGGTAGGCCGCTTGGAAGTGGTGTCCTTGCATTTCAGAATAAGAGAGTCAGGAATATCACAGCTCTCAGCATTTAGATCTCACTCTCCTCTGCTACACTCAGAAAAAGAGGCACAGGCAAATGTGAATTTTACTTTGATTCGCCATAAAATTATAAACCATTAATTATGAGATTAAAGAGAACAAGGTAGCAGTACTTGCACCCTATTTCTAATTAGAAGGACACCTTCTTAAGATGCTTTGTAACAGGTTCTTATGAAAAGCAAGCACTGGCAAAGCCAATAGGTTGCGGCTGTAAAAATCCAAGCTATTGGTTTTGCCAATGCTTGTTACCAATAGCATATGTGTGCACATGCACCATGACCCATGCACATGCATGGCCAGAAGTCTAGCAAGAAAAAACAATTTCAAAATGGCCACCAATGCACATGGCTGAATCATGAGGCATGCTCACAGGGGAGTTGTGGCATGCACCTTGAAAATATCACATCTGTGTGTTGTGATGTGCATGTGTGCTCTATGCAAGGTGGTGATTTAAAATTTGCAATTCTAACATGGTGGCTAGCCAATGGTGAATTAAAATGTAAAAGTAAGTCACAGAAATGTGCATAAAGTGCAAAAAAAAAGGAAGCGCGTAGCCTGACAGCTCTTTGTAGCTGCTGGGCCATCACATAAAACCCATAATATATTTAATAGTACAAATAAAATAAAATAGCATAGGTAGTGGAATTGGAGTGGGGCATAGAGCATCAGAGAGCAAGAGGGAGGAGACAGAGTGTGCGCAGGAGTTATCAGGAAATCACTAACGTTGCGAAAGATAAAGAAATAGAGTACTCGAAAAAACAAAAACAACAACGAGTATGATAACTGCGACAGACCTGGTCCTAGTAGTTAAGACGGTGTGAATGAGGTCGTCTCGCAGTATGTTTTAGTGCTTGATGGTTGTCCAGCCTGTAAGCAAGATGCGGGATAAGGGTGGGGGACTAGGAAGGGGAGAATGTGTCCTCAAAGCATTGTGGGGCGATCAGCATAAATTCACCCGTGGGCTTGTGTAGTTACGTAGGAATGTATTTACCTAAAGAAGCCTAGTATTGCCTTTTATGCAGTCCCAAAAGAAGAGAACAATTTCGTCCCATAGCAAAGTAATGGTGCACTTGTGGAGACCTCTCGCTTCTTCGTGATGCAAAGCCACAGATTCCACATTGGCTCAGTGAAGCACCTCTGCAGGCCATTGCACTAGTCCGGCCAATGTAGAGGTTTTCTATCGCATCGTGATCAACCTTTGAGCAATGGGGCAGGCCAAACATAGGAATTTTGTCATGGTCCTTTTTTATTCTTTGGGCACCTGCTGAGCCCCAGGAGGCAGCACTCAAGTCTGTTCAACTCTGGGCAACCACTGAGATAGAGCCCTGTCCCATTCCTTCTGTGTGCAGGGGCATCCCACGTCATCCTCCCATTGGGCTCGAAGTTGGATTGGGGGGGGGGGCTGTGTGCGGTCTGGAATGGCCCTAACTAGCCAAGTGATCTTGTCCCAAATGTGTTCCAGTTTTGCAGTGAGGTGTCCATGGGTTACAAACTGGCCGGCTGGTAAGCTATGTTGTTCCATCAATGAATAAAAATGTATCAACGCTCCACCAAAAAATAGGTCGCCTATGCAGGTAATCCCAGCATTTTCTCATGTTCCTCCTGTCTCCCCCCTTGTGGTCTGATGAAAACTACCCATGCTCCTTAAGAAGATTTCCGGTGCATAGGGTGTTATGAAAGAAGTGACTTTCTGGCCACCAGTTCTGAGTACAGGAGTTTACCAGGCATAGCATTTTGAGGCCAATTCCCAATTTGTGCAGCACAGCAAACATGTATTCCTGGTTAAGCATATCAAAAGCTTTCTAAGTCTAGCATTAGACAAGCGGAGTATGGCCACCTTGGTGGTGCCTCCTCTAGGAGCATCTGTAGGGGGTGTATGTTTAAGGACATGGACCTTCCGGGTATGAATCTGTTCTGGTCTGGATGGAGTAATTTGGACATTGCGCCCATCAGTCGCATTGTCAGCGGCCTATAGTATGTAAATTCTAACAGGTTTTGGCCTAGTTTGGGTAGGGAAACCAAGAGAACTTCCTGCATGGAAGGGGGCACCAACCCCTCTGTGGACCTCTGACTGTATAGTTCAGCTAGCTTCGGTGTCAATAACTGGGTATATGTTTTATAAAATTTGATCTGGAGGCCATCCGCGCTGGGGGTTTTGCCTGACACTCAGGGGCCGATTCACAGAACTAATCTGAGATAAAATCCTAAATTTACTACTTTTGGTATTCACAGATGGCATTTAGTAGTGGTAAAGTTAGGATTCCTAACTTTACTACTGCTAAACTGAGACAAAATCCTAACTTTACGACTTTCGGTATTCACAAAAGGCATTTAGTAGTAGTAAAGTTAGGATTCCTAACTTTACTACTACTAAATGCCTTTTGTGAATACCGAAAGTCGTAAAGTTAGGATTTTGCCTCAGTTTAGCAGTAGTAAAGTTAGGAATCCTAACTTTACTACTACTAAATGCCTTCTGTGAATACCAAAAGTAGTAAGTTTAGGATTTTGTCTCAGATTACTTTTGTGAATCGGGCCCTCAGTCTTGCACAGTGCTGTACATTTCTTGTTCTACTAAGGGGATTCCAAGGGCTTCAATCTAGGCATCTGTCAGGGCTGGCATGGTCACCTCATGCAAGAAGTCTGTGATGTGTGATGGGTAAGTTTCCGGACTATATAGTGTTTGGTAGTGGGCAAAGAAAAGATGCATGTATTGCCGTCTGAGAGTGCACCATGCTATACGGGGATAGTCGGATGGCAGTGATGGGAGTATTGGCAGCATTCTGCTTGATCAGCCATGCTAGTAGCCTACCGAATTTGTCTTCTTCTGCATGTGTTTTTGCTACATGTGAGTTGTAATCCAGGCAGAGCAGTGATTAAATTAGCTGTGCATGTTTTTCCCTGGTAGGTGCCAGCTTCAGTCGAGCTGTCAAGCCTTGTGTAGGGCCAGGAGATCTGGAACATAGTTAATGAAATGCTCATTGGAAAGTTCAGCCTGAGCGAGCCACTCAAGGGTCGTGCCCAGTGAATGGTACAAACTGTATACGGGTAAGACAGCAGAGCTGTCATGTGCAGAGCGGGTGTCCCACAGTAGGGAGAACAACCCAGTTGGGCAGAGTGTTCTGTCGTCCAGGTTGGATTCTTCAGCCCCAGGTCTGTTGGCTGCGCAAGACAGTCTCAGATTATGTTATTAGCAGTTTTGGGGTGTGATAGATGGTGGTATCACTGAGTGGGAGCTCGACTGTGAGCTATGTGATACTTTATACAAGGTAGAGACATCTGAGTCATCAGTTGCTAGGATGGAGTCATGGTCACAGAGTCAAGATTCAGTGGATATGGCCGCACTTTTCTCCTACTATGATTTTTGTAGTGAGGGGCTTCGGAAATAGACCGGCAACCGGCGTTGAGTGTCATTGTTGCTCCCAGGCGAGTGTTGGTGTTGTTCCACCCAATCCCAAGCAACTGTTGGATCAGTGAAGAAAAATATGTGTGCTGGTAAGCCATGGTTTTCAGTTTGGCAGGAAAAAGCAGGGAGTATTTGGAGACAGCTTCTCTCAGCCACTCAGAAACAATGTGCAGCAACACTGTACTGCAATTGGGTAGCTTGGAACAATCATAATATTGGCCTCTACATCGGTCAGTTGGCCTGCTTGCCTGGCCGCTGGCAGTATCATGTTTCTATCCTTAAAGTTCAGGATCTTGGGGACCATTGGTGTAGCGGGGGCTCCCAGCAGGGGTCGCTGGCAGGCACCCGGTGGGTGCATTCAACAACAGGGAAGGGTGGAGAGGCCTGTAGGTGTGATCTGAGTAAAGAGCCAGTTGTCCATGAATGGCATGGGATTAGTGCCCTTCCGAGCCTCAGGGAGACCTATGATGTGGTTGTCGTTCCATCGGGAGCAACCCCCCGCGTCTTCCACTTTACCCTCCAAGAAGCTGATTCGGTCTGTGAGGTCCTGCATCCGTTTGGTGAGGTCACATGTCTGCAGCTGGAGGTACTGGAGGGCAATTTCATTCTTTTAAATTCGCTACAATATTTTCGACTGGTCATCGGGCAGTATGCCAAAGTTCCTGGCTATCATGTCAGCTTTCCTCTCCAGAGCTGAGCAGGTTTCTGCGATTGCCTGGAGGATCAAGTCTAGCTTCACCACCAGGGTATTACAGCTGAGCTGGGCCATCTCCTCTGGTGTCCCCCAATCATTAGGCGTGAGTGCAGTAGGACCATCACTTGTGGTTGTGGAGGTAGGTGAGGGAAGAGGCTTATCGGTCCTGCACCTCCTAATTCACTTCAAATGTGTGGCACCCAGACATGTGCAGACAATGCAGTGCATTACAACCCACAACCAGAGTATGGGTGTTCAGTGCTCTGCCACACTATGGGTGGTGGAGTAGGGACCCACCTTACCCTCAGCCATGAAAAAATAATGGAACCGTGGCCAGAGAGGCATAAGCAGTTCTTCCCCTGCAATCAGCCAATATTTAGTCCAATACTCTGCCTGGTAGTGGCGCCCCCTTGTGTTGCTCCTTGACTGATTTATGTGGTGGATATGGGGAGGGGGGCGGCAGACCCCTCAGCGGGAGCCGGCACTAGCAAGCTAGGTGGACAGGAAAGGGAGCAGCAGCCTCTCCATACACAACACAACCAGGGGCCCAGGGACATGGCTGGTCAGTGCTGTAAGGGGAAGCAGGCAGGGAGGGTATAGTTGTCACCAGGCCACCCCGGACTCTTGTCTTGGCTGTATCAAGGAGCAGTCAACCATGCCAGGGCCACCACCGGGGTGCTCTCACCAGTCCCACAGGAATCCTAGCAGATGCAGCATGTAGTCTTGTAGTTGTGCAGCGGGTGGCGGGTACCAGGCCTGCCCAGTTATAGCAGATGTACGGACCCTGCTGGGAGCTCCCTTTGGAAGCAGCTACCATCTTGTGGCACAAACCTTCCCATCCAGTGTAAACTATATTTTAAGACACAAATCTCATGTTTAAATATTGTATTGTCAAAAGTATCATAGGTCAGAATATGGCAGGTAAGAATACAGTGTTTTTTATATGTTTTAAAATTTGTGTTAAAAATATTGTGTGTTTTATTGTTGGAATTTATGTTATTTTAAGTGTATTTTTTTATTAACTATATTCTATGTATTTTTAAATTGTTTGAGTTTTGGTATAATAATTTTAGGAGTCCGATGTTAGGTTTATAATGGGATAGGGCAAGGTGTAATATATTTTTTTACATTTTTTAAGTTTGTTGTGTTTAAAATCTTTTTTGTGTTAATTTTTCTATTTAATTTCTCAATAAATACTTTTTATGAAAACATATATTTACATGTTTCTATTTTTTGCTGTATGTAAAATTCAATTTTTAAATGTTATTTGTTTTTTGTTTTTTAAACACATCATTTTAATAGTGTTATATTTTTTACAATTTAGATTAATTGTTTTAATTCATTTAAATAATTGAATTTATTTAAGTATATATTTATTGAGTTTACATAAGGATTTTTGTATTTTTTAAATTCATAGTTTTAAATTAACATATTTGTGTTTTACAAAAAATGTGAATTTTTGTAATATTACTTTTAAATTATTTTGTTTATCTATTATATATCATGATATATTAATTTGAAAGTTCTAGTAAATAATTGTTATTTTTTAAATGTTTTTAGTAGTCAAATCAATTTATTTTGTGATAATGTGTAGTAGTTTTTTGGCATAATTACAATGTATTTCTGTAACATATTTCTTTTTGTTTAATGTACATTACAAACTTACAGTACTAGTAGCTTCTAACATTTAAAAGTACAGTCATTTTCCTTAATATCTTCAAGTTTGGAGTGAGAGTTCTAAATTTGACCCCCCTCTCAAAGTCCAACACTTTCTCAGTGCAGTTAAGTTTGGGGTGGGAATATCAATTCGGCCCCATGCACCCAACAAAGTAAAATACTTTCCCCAATGTGCTTACGTTTGGAGAGGAAAAAAAAAATTGGACCTCTGATAGTTCAACACGTTCCTAATGTGGTTAAATTTGGAGTGGGGATAGCAAAATCTGCACCACTCATAGTCCAACACTTTTCCCCCATTTGATTAAGTTTGGAGTGGGAACACCAAATCTGAACTCCTCAAAGTCCAACTTTTTTCCAATGAGGTTAAGTATGGAGTGGGAATAGTAAATGTGAACCCCCAAAAGTCCAACACTTTTCACAATGTGGCTATGTTTGGAGTGGGAATAGTAAACTTGAACCACTCAAAGTCCAACACTTTCCCCAAAGTGGTTAGGTTTGTAGTGGAAACAGTAAATTTGAATCCCTTAATATATGACATTTTCCCCAAAGTCGTTAAGTTTGGAGTGGAAATAGTAAATTCGACCCTCCCTAGGGTCACACACTTTGGAGTGGGAATAGTTAATATGACCCTCCTAAAATCTTACAATTTCTCCAATGTAGTTCAGTTTGGAATGGGACTAGAAAATTATGTTATGCTAAGTTAATGTGGGTAAGTTTGGAATGGGAATATTAAACCTAAACCCCACAAAGTTCAACACTTCCACCAATGTGATTAGGTTTGGAGTGGGAATAGTACATTTAAACCAGAGAAAGTTCATCACTTTCCCCAAGTTGTTTAAATTTGGAGTAGGTCGAGTAAATTTGAACTCGCCAAAATCCAACACTTTCCCTAGTGTGGTTAGGTTTGGAGTGGGAATAATACATCTGAAATACTCAAACTCCAAAACTTTCCCCAATGTGGTTAAGTTTGGCCAGGAATAGTATATTTGAGCTACTCAAAGTCCAACACTTTCCCCAATGTGGCTATGGGTGGAGTGGGAATAATAATTCTGAACCACTCAAAGTCCAACATGTTACCCATTGTGGTAAGGTTTGCAGTGGGAATAGTAAATGTGAACCCCTTAAAGTCCACACTTTCCCTAATTTTGTAAAGTTTGGAGTGGGAGTAGTAAATTTGAACAACGCAATGTCCAACACTTTCCCTAATGTGGATAATTTTGATGGGGAATAATACATCTGAACCACTCAAAGTCCACCATTTTCCCCAATGTGGTTAAGTTTGGAGCGGGAATAGTAAATTTCACCAAGATTCTAAAGTCCAACACTTTAACTTTTGGTTAGATTTGAAGATGGAGTAATAAATCTGAACTGCACAAAGTCCAAAACATTCCCCAATGTGGTTAATTTTTGAGGGAAAACAGTGAGGGCCTTATTATGAGTTTGGCGATGCATGAGCGGTACCGTTCCACATGCCAAACCCATGTACAAACTGCCCACCAGATTAAGAGTTTTCTCCTGTCTGGCGGGCAGTTCTTTGGTGTTCCCAGGGCAGTGCCTATGAAATGGGCACCGTAATGGGTACGTCTATGGCAGTACCTGCACGGCATGGACTGCTGCAGTCTGTGCCGTGCAGATACTGATGTACATGCACACAGGGGGACACATGTTGTGCCCCCCTGTGTGCATCCACATGGCGTGAGACTCCAGGATGCCCTGTATTGCCCCCTTTGTTTCCTCATTGGCACACTTTTCATGGAGGTCGCACCGCCATGAAAAGATTGGCGGTGAGGAAACTCCTTATTATGCTTGGTGGGGCCACAGCAGTCCCACCAAGCATATTGCGGCCTCAATACCGCCACGCCACCGCCAGGGATCTCTGATCCCTGGCCGTTGTGGTGGTCCCAGGGTGGCCTGATCACCCTGGTCATAATGGGGTGGTGGAAAGACTGCCACCACTGCTCCATCCTGATGAATGCCTTGAACATTTTAGTCCCAATTAACAGAAACATGTTGACCTTATAATATAGGGTAATAACTATAATCCCTATTCACTTACCTTTTTAACCTTATCAAATGGGGGCACCAAATAAAAAAAATATTTTTGCCCACCAGGAGTTTTACTCACACTTCTTCACTCATATTGCACTCTGCTCCTCACTCCTATACATCAAAAGTGCTCATCCTTTCCTAAAACACCTCTGCTCCGCCCTTCGGGGAGTTGTAGCCCACACTGGGTTCCTTGCGGTCCCAGTGTGAGGAGGGAACCCTATGAGGAAGCATATCACCTTCGGGTGACTGAGGGCTCTTGTCCTAACAGTGCAGTGCTCCCTTTCAGTTCCATTCCTTTTATTCCCATCTACCTGTGTACATAGTGTGTGTGACTATTCATATTGGAGCAGTATGGTTATTTTGGTGGAACAATGCTCCTATTAGACCCTTTCTGTGAGTTTATAGTAAATCTGAGCCACTTAATGTTCAACACTTTTCCCAACGTGGTTTTGTTTGGATTGAGAACAGTAAATTTGAACTCCTTAAAGTGAGAATAATGAATCTGAACCCAAGCTTTCCCAATGTGGTTAGGTTTGGAGTGAGAATAGTAAATTTGAATCCCCTAAAGTTCAACACTTAGCTAGTGTGGTTCCGTTTGGAATAGTACATCTAAACTTCCCAAAGGTCCAAGACGTTCTCCAATGTCATTAACTTTGGAATAGGAATAGTAAATTTGAACAACTCAAAGTCCAACAATTTCCTTAATGTGACTACGTTTGGAGTGGGAAATGTAAACTTGAACAATTCAAAGAAAAATAATTTCTCGATGTGGTTATATTTGGAGTGGGAGTAGTAAATTAGACTTTTCTCCAAATTATAGCAATTTCTATAATGAGACTACATTTTTATTGAGAATAGGAATTGTGATATCAATACAATATCAGTATTTGATTGTATTTTGTATATTAAAACATTTTAGTCAATAATGGTATAAATTGTTTGATTATTAATGCAGTTTTTATAAAGTATTATTGTTTACACTTAAATTTTTAATACATTTGCTAAACATCTCTTTTAATATATACCACTTGTTTACTGTTCATTATTTTTCAGTAATAGCAATAGGTATATTTTGGATTTTTATTCCCAAGAAAAAAAAATGTTTACTTCAGAATAACAGTAATTTCTTATACGTTATAATTGTAGTGAACATACATGTTTATTTGTAGTTATACTATCTTCTAAACATATTGAACAGCAGATGTAACACACCGCAAAATAGAAAAGAATCACTAAGCTTAAAGTGGAGGGCTGCTTGAGGTGGGGGAGGGGTCACACAGGGTGCAGTACCATGGCACCCCACAAGGGAGTTAATTTGGGGATGGTGGAGATGGGCTTTGCTGGCCTTTTCCCATCTCCTGGGGAGGACAAGGTGTTGGGAGGGTGTTGGAGTAGGCGGGTGTGGGTTGCAAAAAAGAAAATAAATGAGCAGAATCATAGTGGGTAGACTTTGGGAAAATAGATTATTGAACGGATCACTGCAATATCTAAGTAACAATCTCAGAGATTTTTTTTAAACTCTGTATAATTTCGGTTAACGTAAATGGAGTATTGAATAAACAAAAGTATGGTGGGATAGTAAGAGGGTTAGCTTCTTTTTCACCACAAGTCCTCTTCCTTCAAGAAACCCACCTTAAAACAAACACTCCAAAACTTTTTATCCCGAAAACTTTTTCTAAAGTATTTTTGCCTCTGCAGGGATGGCAATAAGGGGGTTGCTATATATTTTAGCCGGGGGTTAGATTGGGAGTTTATTCAAGTTTAGAGAGATCCTCATGGTCGATGGCTATGGGTCACGGCTAGTATAAATGGGAACATCCTAAATTTTGTCAATTATTATGCACCAATTATAGATGACCCAACATATATTGTGAGGATTAATGATGCACTTAGAGGGTCAACTGGCCTGATTATTTGGGGGGGGAGGGGTGATTTTAATTACATTCAAGACCTGACAAAGGACACCTCCAATAAAATTAAAAAACAACTGAACCCAAAGACTAAAAAAGTCATAGATGTAATAAAGCAAGATTACCAATTAATTGATCCATGTCGTAGAGCCCTTCGGGAAGAACTACAATATACCTGCTACTCTCGACAATTCCAGTCGGCTTCCCGCATTGATTGTTTTTTAATTTCGCGTTCTTTGAAATATTCTGGTATGGGCATAGGGGCCAATTCATTTTCAGATTACTCCCTGGTTAAACTAGAAATAGAAATAGATGAAGGCAGGAGGATAAGGTCCAGGTGGCAGATGGATCGACTCCTTCTCTCAAATCAACAATGGGTAACTAGTACTAGAAAATGGATAAAATAATTTTTCCAAGATAATAAGGGTACAGCGGAACTTTTTTCAGTTTGGTGGGCCTTTAAGGCCTCAGTCCGTGGGCAGATGGTGGCCTTCATGGCTGCACAGTCAAAAATTAATTCGAAGGACTCGTATAGCTGAACTACAGCTGGCAGTTGATACTGTTTTGCTGCAGAAGAACGCCTCCCTAAGGGGAAAAGAGACAGCTGAGAGGCAGATCAACAAGGCAAACAGGAGTTAAGAGAGTTTTTTATCATAGAAGAAATTAACAGCTCTCAGACATTTCAGGAGCGAGTTTACGAAGAGAGTCAAATGGTAGGTACATTTTTAGCCTGGTCGACAAAAGTAAAACAGGAAGCAGCTTTAATTACTGAAGTATTGGAACCTGGTACAAGAGCCCTGGTGATTGACAAGGAAGAATTGCCCAAATTTTTTTGGAGCACTACGATCAGTTATATGCTACTAAATATATGGAGGGGCAAGAGGCAATTCAGCAATATTTTGACGACATTAACCTCCCACATTTATCGAATATTCAGGCCGAGGAGATATTTCAGCAGCCGAAATTCAGTTAGCACTTGCCACAATGTCAGGGGGAAAAGCGTGTGGAAATGATGGGTTGCCAATGGAAATTTCAAAGGTGTTTGCCGAGGATTTAATACCTTTTTTGGTTGAGCTTTTTAATTATGTTAAAGCGAGTGGTTTGGTCCCCTCAGCGTTTAAAGAATTTACTGTTGTCAGGTTTGTAAAGAAGGGTAAAAACCCCAGAGACATCAATTCTTATAGACCGATCAGTTTACTCAATTCTGACTATAAAATTGTAATGAAAATCAAAAAAAAAAAAAAGAGAGATGTAACACATATTTAATACTTTATATTATTTGTTTTTTTAAACACTGAAACATAGTAAAAAGTAATGAAAAATTGTATATATATTTTTTATCATTTAAAAAAAAAATCTTGCAGACATCGTCAGATCCCATGGACTCAACATAATCTCCTATGCAGACAACAGTAGAACAAACACTCAACTGATCCTCTCGTACACCGAGGACCCCTCCAATGCCAATGTCAACTTTTGCGATGCCATGAACATTGTAGCCAAATGGATGAGAGACAACTGCGTCCAACTCAACTCTGACAAAATTGAAGTACTGATCTTTGGGACGAGCACCTCCACATGGGACCACAGCTGGTGGCCTGAAGAACTTGGACCTACACCCATACCGACCGACCATGCATCCAACCTCTCCATTATACTCGACTGCCAACTGACCATGAAACGACAAGTCAACGCAGTCGCCTCCTCCTGCCTCCACACACTCAGCATGCTCCACAGAATCTTCAGATGGATCCCAACCAACACCAGAAAGACCGTCACTCAGATTTTCGTCACAAGCCGCCTCAACTACGGCTACGCCTTCTATGCAGGCATCTCCATCCAGCTCCTCAGAAGACTCCAGAACATATAGAATACTGAAGCCAGGCTCATCCTGGACCTCCCCAAATTAACCCACATCGCCCCACACCCGAGAGACCTCCACTGGCTCCCCATCCAGAAGAGATGCCAGTTCAAGATCCTCACGCATGCCTACAAAGCCCTCCATGACCTAGGACCTGCCTACATTCAACCATTGACTGAACTTCCACCAACCCTGTAGACACTTGTGCTCCTCTTCACTTGCCCTTGCACACACCACCTGCATCCGCCACAGCCGCAGCAGTGGCCGCTCCTTCTCCTACATGGCTGCCAAAACCTGGAATGACCTTCCTCTCCAGCTCCATACAGCCTCCTCACTGGCAGACTTCAGAAAGAGACCCAAGAACTGGCTCATCAATGGAGACACAGCACCCAGATACCCCTAGGAGCGACAGTGTTGCGCTTTACAAATGCTGTTTGATTGATTAAATTAAGCACTTTTCTTCTTTATCATTTTTAACATCTTTTTCTTTAATAAACATTAATAAATCCAATTAAATTTTTTGCCTACCATTCATTACTGTAGAATGGAAGCATTTTTTTTGTTTTAATTTCTCGTCAGTTTGGGCTGTACCTGGTGCTTGCATATATGGGGGCATATGTACAAGAACTGCCGCTAACTAACTCTAACGCTAGTTAGCAGCAGTTTTCTTAACGCGACCTATCACCCAAAAACTATCGCCCTGTTAGCGATGTATTTACAGTACTTCGCTACATGGCGATAGTTTCAGGTAGCTGCGGTGAAAACTGCCGGTAACACTAGCGTGAAGGCGATACAGATCTGACAAAAGGCCCATTAGTGGCAAAAAAATCACGTTAGTCAGATCAATGTGACTTTTTTTGCCTCTAGAGGCAAAAATAGCCTATAAGTCCACCTCCAATGAAAAACAGGAAATAAAACCAATGGAATGCAGAGTGGAGCAGCCAGGGCTAAGTGCAGCACAGATCAACACCCCCCTAAGCCCCCCAACAGCCAGGATGACGAGCCAGAGTCCCATTGGAAGAGGAAATTCAGGGCTACATCTATGAAAAGAGGCGCATCGCTGTGCCAAACCAGTGATGCATCACTTTTCATTGCGCACTCCATGCAACACCATGGCATCCAAAACCTTGAAAGCGCGGACAGTCCCTGGGGCCCGTAGAACTCGCTGGGGCTGCGTCTGGGACCCGGAGTGGGATGCGGAGGTGCTGTGGAGTCGCAGGGCCGTGGAGGTAGACATTGAGGCGCGGCGATCGCCCTTACCTGGTGGTGACATCTGGCAGGTCGTATGAAGACACATTGCTGACCTGTGTGAGAAGACCGCCTTGCGCCCCTTGGAGCTGTGAATGGTAGAGGCACTCCTGCGCACCAACGAAGGGAGGTCTGCATCGCATTCTATGATCCACCACTACCCGGGTGTGCACGGAGGAGATTATCAATGTTGTGCGGTGCCTCTCTGCATCACAGGCCGCAGGATGTTGTGCTGACTGGACTGTGGAGGGTGAGGCCCTTGATCTGTACCAAACGTGTGTGGGGGAGCGCTGCAACTTTGCACCTAAGGGGGCCCTGTTGCCACACCTGCATCGGGAGATTCCCCAGCGGACTTGGCGGCGACTGCTGTTCCCAGGCTTGTGAAATCCCACCTGGCTGAGGCTCCTGCTGGCTGAGTCACAGATTTGGAGAGAGTGCAGTGCATTGAGCCCCGGTGTCAATGTCCAGGTGAGGAGAAAGTGGGATGCGTAGCGGAGGAGGCCGGGGCGAGTCAGGCCCCGGCCTAGCGCCTGTGGGTGACGCATACCATGCCCTGAACAATCCCTGCGCTGCGGCTGACCTACATCACGCAGGGCACTGCACAAGACTGGTAGGGGACTCCACTAGCTTGCTCAATTTGCTGAGAAAGGCCATTGGTGGCAGTGGGTGCCAGCGGCATGGGGGCCAGTTCTGGCCCAGGCCCTTGGGTATGCAGCTTGATCCGCTGTTACTCGCTGGGGAACTGGGGAACACGGAATCTGGTCGCCACTGTCAGATTGGAAGAGGCAACCGGGTGGTGCTGCCTTTCCTTGCCCCCTGTTAGTTTGCTTTTGGGTGTATGGGGGACTAACCCTTAGTGGACTTCCTCTTTCCACAGCGATGCGCCGTCTGGTTGCTGCTGCTGCTGTCCCCATCTGCTGCTGCTGGTTCCTCTGACACAGAGTTCAGGTGTTCGAGTCCCTCCTCCACTCGCAGGCTCCTGCGCCTCATCCCTGGTGGTCCAGTGGTAGAGTGTCACTGCTCTGCAGCTTGACTGCCTTCCTGTCCCTCTCCTCTGCTGTTCCTGTTCATCTTTCTGCTCTCCTCCATTGCTTTCCTACCTTTTTCTTTATTTTTTTATCTTTGCTGTGTTTAGCTATGTTTTCCCTGTGCTTTTTTGCAGTTCCTTTTTCTCTATCCTCTCTCTGGTTGCTGCTGCGATCACCCGCGTCCCTGCCCCCTCCAGTGTCCTTTCCCGTGTTTCTCGCCTCACAGCTGTCCAGCCCCCCTGCAGCACTACTTAATGGTGGACGCTGTGCAGCCATATGCAGCGGGCATGCCACTGGTGCGCCGAAGAGAAGCCACAGGCAATCCCGTCTGTGTCCGTCCGGCCCTGTACCGTGCCCAGCACAAGGGACCCTGCCTCTCAGAAACTCCATGATGCCAGCACCCTCCTCGCCCTCAACACTGGACGCCATGCTGCCTGCCATCTAGCATCACCGAAGAATACCCTTGCACCCTGCGCCTGTCTAAACTGCAAACTTACCTTCTGCCACATCAGCACACCAGCGCCTCTTGCCGCCCAGCCAACCAACAGCACACCGACCAGCTCAACTCCATCCTCCTCAATGTATGGTCCCTCCACAAATACGCCACAGACATCTGGGACCTCGTCAACGCCACCTCTTCAGACATCGCCTTCTTCTCGGAAACCTGGACCAACCACTGCTCCGGACCAGACATCGCCATCCATGACGGCTACTAAATCACCTGCAAGGACCACCCCGATCGTCCAGGATGAGGCATTGCCATTGTCTACAAAAGCACACTCTGACTGACCACGCACTCTAATAACCCAACGTTGACCATGGAACACCTCCACTTCCAGATCAGGACCAACCCCAGCACCATCCTCTGTGGCACCCTCATCTACAGGCCCCCCTGGACCATGGACCCCCTTCACCGATGCCATTGTAGACCTCATTGCACCCCAGGCTCTCCCATCGACCGACTACATCCTACTCAGAGACCTCAAATTCCACCTGGACAAAGTCAGTGACCAGAACACCACCCCCCTCCTGGGGAACCTCGCTAACATCGGACTCAAGCAGCTAGTCACCGCACCTACCCACATAGCCGGACACACGCTCAAGCACGACTTCTCCACCAGTGGGAACTTCAACTACAGCCACACCTCCGGACTCTCCTGGACCGACCATCATTGTGGACAACACGTATTCACCATGCGCACCGTACACCACCGCCATCATCGCCCCCGTCACAGCTGGATCAAGACCACCGAAGAACATCTTGTCAACTCCCTCAGCACCACCACTCCACCTACGCTTACAGACGACAACACCGCAGTGCGCAACCTCCACCTTTGGATCTCCAACTGCGCTGACACCCTGGCACCCCTCAAGAAAAGACCAGGCAAACAACACTCCAAGAACGCCAACTGGTTCACTCCCACCCTCCACTAGTCCAGATGCACCTGCAGACGTCTCGAAAAATGATGGAGCCACAACATCAATCAACTCCGCAACACAGTCACCCTTGCACCATGGCGCAAGGGTGACTGCGTTGGCGCATGGCAGCCATTGTGCGCCAGCATAGGGGAAAAAGACAGGGGGGCTTATTCATCAGCCCCTTCTGACAGGTTCACCCCGCCAGTGCGTCATTTCCTTGACGTACTTGCAGCGTGATTCTTGCACCACGTTGCGCCGTATTTGCAAAGTGACGCATCTAGGACTATGCGTGACCTTGTGAAGCCCTGTCCACATTATACCTGCATCAGGTATGATGTATGCAGGGTGGGCGTTCCCACGCAGCAAAGCCTCATAGGAGTGGCGCAGTGAAATCCATCAGATTTCACTGCAACAATTGTAAGATGCCATTGCGTCAGTTCCTTACGCCTGCCTCATGGCAGGCGTAAGGGTAACGCGTTGCCACAGGGATAGGCTGGCCCCATGCATTGCTGGAGTTGCGTCATGCTTTTGACACAACTGCAGCAATGCGTGACTTTAGCGCTGACAGATACGTCAGGATTCCAGACGTATCTGTCATTAATTGCGACATGGAGCCCCGTACAGTGAATACAGCGCATCCATGGTGTCGCAAGAAGGGCGTAGTGAAAAGTGTTGCAACGCTGTTTTGTTGCAGTGATGCAACACTTTTCATGAATGAGGCCAAGGACTGAGCCCTGTCTTATTGATGGTGCGCATTCCTGCCCTGTAGTTTTGTCGCAGGGCAGCGCAGCAACATTCCTTGCAGCGCTGTCCAGCACCAAAACCTTCTGAAATGAGGCCCCAAGCCTTTGCACCATTTTTAAGACCAGCTATTTTCTGGTCTTAAAAAACTGCCTCTAACTGCAGTTAGAGGCAGTTTTTTTGGTTTTGCACCATACAAGGAATTCCTTGTAAATATCGCAAAGTGGGGTTAGTGGCAGTTTTTGAACGGGAACACCTACCATACATCTCATTTTCGTTAACTCTCGCTAACAGAAGTGGCGATCTTAAAAATGCACGTTTTTGCCAGAAAACTGCCGCTAACTGAGGTTAGCGGCAACTTGTAAATAAGCCGATAAAACAAAAGCCGCCGTAACATCAAAAAATTGACGCTACGGCGGCGTTAACTCCTTGTACATATGCCCCATGGTTTCTTGTTGCCAGCCTTTGAATCAGGTTAGACTTTTTAAATGTATTGTCCAAAGATTTAGCAGTGGGGAGGTGATTAGACTTAGGCTAGGTTTTGTAATTGGATGGTGGTATAGAGTATTTTTTAGTGTATTATATGTTAGTTAGTTTTTATGCTTTTTTAATTTGTGCTTTCATTTGCATTAGGGATGTTAGTGTTTTTGGGTAGGTTTATATGATTGTTTCTTTACAGGTTCTTATTTTTGGACGTCAGGCTTTATGTTTGACCTGAATGCATTCTATTTTTTCCAAGGGAAAGTAGTTGGATATTTTTTAACCAAATTTATTTTGTACTTTTTCCTAGAATTTTTGGTTTTCCTGAAGCATGTATTTATTTATTTAGAAGTTTCCTTGGATTAGTGGACTCATACTGGATGTTCTGTTCTGTTTTTGTCTGTTTTATCGTTTTTTTTTTTTTTAGGGAGCTCTATTATATCCATACGTTTTTGGGATTTTTTTTTTGATAGTCATTTCACTGACCAAGACTTCAGCTACGAAATTGTAAGTTTTATCTTACTTGATTTATGTTATTGTGTAGGCGTTGTTCATTTTTTTAGATGGTATGTTTGCTTTTTTATTGTCTATGTGTCTGATTATTTTGGCATTAGCATATTTTTGTAGGTGGCTGAACAATGTTTGTTTAGTTAAAATAATGCTGGTTATTTTGCATTGTATATTTATATTTTTTTAAATAAACATTCCTAAAACAAGAGTATTTGTTTTTGGTATGTGTTTTTTTTCAAGTAAGGTGCTTGTTATTGAGTCTTGACCTGGTAGGCCTGGGTTGTTAGTAAAAAGTATTACTTTGAATACTAAAAATATATGCACATGTAGTTTGTTTGAGCATTTGAGGTTGAATCGGATTAGGGTTTGTTCTGTTCTTAAATCATGGGAGTAATGCAATTTTTTCATTACTTCTAGGAACTGGTAGAGTCTATGGTGGCTTCTTCCAAGTGTTGCTTGAAAGGGAGCGTGCCATCCTTCCACTGCATTATTTGTGTTTGCTTCTTGGGACTTGGTGCTGTCAAAGAGATTCCACCATGAAATGTGATACTTGGGTTGACATCTATGGCCTGATCGGTGCAGGCAACAACCCAAGTATCCTGAAGATAATCCATTAGTGGAGCTCATTTTGTTTTATGTTGTTAGTAATAGTAGGGTTCCATTAGCATGCCGTAATGTGACTTCTGCTACAGATACATATGCTAAAGCTATTATTTTTTTTTTATTTTGTGTGCAAGTTCTAACTTAGTTGCATATTCCATACTGAGGGTGGATTTTTGAAGGTACCTTCGTAAGTGTGGGTATAGCGGTAGTGGCACCCCTGAATTGCAGTGTGTGGGTAGATTTTAAGCATGGTTGAAATCATTGTCTGTTCAAAATCTATGGTGATTGTTGGTTTTAGTTGTTAATTTGTTGTTCCAAATATATGAACATTTCTTTGTGATTTGCTCTTTGTTAGGTAAAAGTGCATACGCCGATGGGATGCTTGCATTTTGATCCTGACCATGTACAGTGTATAACTGATTGAAGGGAGGAGGGAACAGCTATAAGTGCCATCCATCATCTATGTGTTCCATTGTCTTAAGGTTAGTAAGTTGTTATTGGTTGTATAAATTATTATTTTTTATCTTTTTTGTTGTTGTCATATAAAATAAGTATTGGGGTATGTCTACATCGTCATATTTTTTAGGTCCACTGGTGTTTCCCTGGCTTTTCTACATGTTCTGACAATTCACCATCATAGGGTTGGCATGTCAGGGAGTTGGCCTGTTGCTTGTTCAGAAGTGTTTGGCATACTATTGCTAAGTATCGTTCCTATTGGCGTTTGTGAACTTGTCCTCTGCTCTTTTACATCCTGTAAAATATTTCAGACTCTATTTCAGTAAAATTAAGGGAAATGGTTAGACTCCCTAATACTTTCAACTATTTCATTTTTATGGAAACCATGCAATAGCATGAATTTGAATAATATTTGGTGCATTACCAGTGTGCTTTATCACTGGTGGTGCTCTCATTACTAAAAATATATTACTAAAAATATATCCTCTATACTTTAATAACAGCTTCTTGTTTTGGGATTTGATGTATTTTGCTGTTTCTGAAATTGTATCTGTAGGTTTTAGGAAATGAAAAATATAGATTCATTTTTTATTTAAAAAAAAAAAACAATAGGTGACATTATACTGATTCTAACATGCTTATATTGCAGGTTCCCATTTTAACTTACATTCTGGATGTTGTCATTGTAAAATGAATTTTTCTTTACAGGTTTGTTTGCTGTTGTTTTTTGGCACTGTGTTTTGTTGCAGTCTGTTGAGAAGAAACATTTGTTAGCTGTGTCAGGCTATTTTTTAATCTAAAATTTAGTTATCTGTTTTATTTTATTTTTTATTATGATAAAGTGTTATTTTTACTTTCATTTTAGTTTTGTACTTTGGCTGCTATACTTAACTTCAGGATGGTCTTTTTTTACTTTTGAGTAATTCGATATTTGTTTTATTTTATTTTCCATTTAGCCTTTTATTCTTTTTGTAGAGAATACACGTGTAATTCAGAGATAAACGTAGCATAGCTTTAACCTCTTCCGTGCTCATGACGGCCCCCGGCCGTCATGAGTCACGGTGGGTGTGTGCTCATGACGCGCGGGGGCTGTCCGAGCCATGGCCGCGATCGGAATGTCCAGCACCTGGGCGGAATTCCGCCCGCAGCGAAGCGGTTAATATTTTTAACGGGACATACTTTTAGTTAGTTAATTATTTTGTTAGCTTTCATTGATTATAAAACATACTTTGTTTGTAGCATTGAATGGTTCTTTGAAGTGTTGCAGTCCTCTTTCATAGTTGTGCAATCTGGCAGAATGACACTGTAATGCTGTAATTCTTTTTTATAATGCATTGTTTGTGTTTTTGTGGCCTTATTGTACTGTCTGTTACTAGCAAAAGTGTTTCTATTTGTTAACTATTTTTTAAGGTTCATTTGACAATATTTGTTATTTCTTTAGCTTTGTTCACAATATTGTTATATTTTAGATATTTTGTACTGAATATGTTTGTCAGCAATTGTTTTGTCTTTACTGTTTAAGTATACAGCTACTTTAGCTATGTTTTTGATTTTTTTGGGTAATATTTGTGTATGTCCATATTGTTTTTCTTGATAACGTGTCATAAAACTAGACAACAAAAACCAGACTTTCATGTTCAAAGGGATGACCCAAAGCCCACTCCAAGTACATGTTATGTATTATAACAGTAGCTGTGCCTACAGCTAAGTGAAGCTGTCTGTAGCTGAGACTTAATGACTGCAGTAAAATTGTACAGGAGTAAGCAAAGACATGTGAAGCTGAAAACGACTGAGGGGTATATGTACAACGAGTTAACGCCGTATTCCCAAGCTGTCGCTAACAGCCGTTAGCGACAGAATACAGGCGAAACCGTCCGTTTCAACCATCGCCACTCATGTTAGCGATTACTATCACAAATGAGATGCAATGGAGGCGTTTCTGTGCAAAAACGCATGCTAACCACACTTCGCGATATTTACAATGATCGCCCGGGCCCGCGATACATTCAGAAAACAGCCGCTAAAGCCCGTTAGCGGCTGGGACTTAAGACCAGAAAAAAGGTGGTCTTAAAAATGGTGATGAAGAACAGTACATAAGGGAGACTAGCCCAGAGCCTCATTCGAAGACCCACTGATGCCATGGAGGTACTACTCATGCAGCTTGGAGCACCAAGAAGGCCACAACAACCACCCCCACTGCCACCGCCCCCAGGACCACCAAAGAGGCAGCGGCGAAGAAGACAGCGGGTCCATCGCCCACGCCTCACCCTCACAGACTTAACGACAGAAGATGTGATCGCCCACTACAGGCTCCAAAGGTCATCCATCCTCCGCATCCTGACCCAGATAGCCCCCAGGCTGCAGGCACCAACAGAGCGGAGAACCAACTTCCCTCCGCAGACAAAGCTGCTGGCAGTGCTGCACATGTTGGCCTATGGTACCTTCCAACCAACAACTGCCAGAGTTGGGGCAGTCTCACAGTCAGCCCTATCAAGGTTCCTCCCAATTGTCTTGGATGGCATCATCAGCCTGACACCCCAGCACCTACGCTTCCCCAACACTGTGCAGGAACAGCTTGAGACCAAGCAAGGCTTTTATGCCATTGCTGGCTTTCCGCAGGTGTTGGGGGCAATTGACTGCACACATGTCCTACTTGTGCCCCCTGCGGACACTGCACACATATACCGTAACAGGAAGCACACACATTCCATCAATATGCAGGCAATAGTGGACCACTGGGGCTTTTCACCAATGTCATAGCCAAGTTCCCAGGGAGTGTGCATGATTCCTACATCTTCCGCCAGTCCATCATCAACCAGCGGTTTCAGGATGGCACATATGGAAATGCACTGCTTGTTGGTAAGTACTAACTGAACACACCACACACCTCAAGTCCACAATCATGGAACTCACAAATGTGAGAATGCACATGTAGCAAATTTCATACAACATGCCTAGTAACATGTCCACCTACCATACACAACAACCCAAGTGACTGTGGTTACTGGGGCTAGCCTTGTAGACAAACTATCCCCACAGGCACAGCCCCTCCGCCACACATTAGCAAATGCTGGGAGAGGTGGGAACGAAGCAGTTGCGATGGAGGGTCTGGACCTATGAGGAAAGTATGAACACAAGGCCGAGTCTGGCGGCGGTGTCCTGTTTAGTCTTGAGCTTGCAGAGCACAGACTTGACTATGCTGGCATATAGGACGTTTCCGTAGTCCAGTCTGATGGTAATGACTGCGTGGGTGACTGTCTCTCTTGACTCGGGGGGGAGGGGTCCATTTGAAGGTCTCATGGAGGATGCAGAGGGTGTCGAAGCAGCTGGAGGCCACAGCGTACACCTGTTGGTTCATGGAGAGGGAGGAGTCGAGGACGATGCATAGGTACCCGGGGTTGTTGGTGGGGGGGCCTGCCAAAGGCGGTGGCCCACCAGGTGTTGTCACATGCTGATGGGGTGGTTAAGAGGATGAGGACTCATGTCCCCTCCGCGTTGAGTACCAGGCAGCTGTTGATCATCCATGTTGCAACTTCCTGCAATCTTTCCTGGAAGCCCAGTCTGGTGGGTGTGGGCGCCTTGGTGAGGGACAGTATGAGCTGGGTGTCCTTGTAGGTGGTGAAGTCTTCTGGGTGTCTTGATGTTGCTCCAGTTCTTCTCCAGGTGTCTGCAGATGCATCTGGCATCTTGGAGGTCGGTGGTGACCGAGGCGGCTATTCTTGCACACTGTGTGTTGGATTTGCATAGCAGGGCAAGTTTGTATGCGCAGTTTGAGATCCATGTGTGGAAATCCCTGGCAGCGCCGTCAGTGTTGGCTGCAGCGGTGTGGGTGTTGCCGTTGATGGTGGAGTGGATCAGCTCCTTGGTGACTCAGCTCCAGTTCCTTTGTGTGGTGCGGGCTGTGGGATTGCTTGGCTTGTGTTTCTCAACGAGGAAGTGTACGCAGTGGTGGTCACTCCATGGGGCTTGAGTGGTGTGAATGAAGTGGACACTGTTTCCACATGCGAAGATGGGGTCGAGGGTGTGTCCTGCCTTGTGGGTCAGTGTGGTGAAGAGTTGGGTCAGTCCAATGTTTGCGAGCTTTGGCCAGAGGGTAATGGAGCTGGAGTTGTTGTGGTTTGTGAGGTGGAAGCTCAGGTCGGAAATGAGTACGTAGTCCATGGAGTAGATGGCGTGGTGTTGATGATGTTGATGGTGTGGGTGAAGCAGGCCCGGCCTCCTGGGGCTCTGCAGGCGAGGGTGCAGCGGAGTGTTGCTTTGTGGCTGGTCTGGATCTGGAAGTGCGGGTTTTGGGTGGTGGTGAGGGTCTGGCGGCAGCAGGAGAACAGGACGTGAGTTGTGTCTGGTGTGGCCTATTGGCAGTTGTACTTTCTCCTTGCGTTGACTTTGAGGAGGGCGGTGAGTCGTAGCGCTAGACGGTAGGAGAACCAGGGTCACTGCTGCTGTTTGCGTTTTGATTGCGGACGGGCGCAGATGGGATTGCCTTTGGCACGCCGTTGGAGTGCCAGTGATGCAACCGCGCAGCGCACACAATAAAATAGGCCAGGAGGTAGGGACGGGCAGCTGTGAGGCAATGTAATTTCCATTGATGCTGGTCAATTGTCTGAAGCTACACATGGCTAACCTGAATTCCAAAGTAGCACAAATCGCACACCACAAAATATAAACACTGCAAACACAGCATGCACAACAACTTATGGACACATCTCTCCATTATATGTTTCAGGTGATCAAGGATATGCACTCTCCCCATGGCTGATGACACCCCTCCGAGCCACAAACACCCAGGCCCAGAGGCAGTATAATTTGGCCCTTGGACACACCACGGCCATTGTGGAGCGCACTTTTGGCGTGCTAAAGTCACGTTTCCGGTGCCTTGACATCACAGGTGGCAGACTGTTGTACAGCCCGGAAATAGTGTGCAAGATAATCATAGCATGTTGTGTGTTGCACAATATATGTGTACGCACCAATGCCCCATGGATCCAAGTGCCAGATGCACCGGACGATTCTGAGGATGATGAAGAAGATGAGGCTGGTGCTGCACAACCCACAGTTTCTGCAGCAGGAAATGCCCGAAGGAACCGAATCATAAACAATTTCTTCACCTGAGCACGTCACAATGTGACAGTCCTGTGTGAAATTAATGTTCAAAAAGCACCTAAGCACAGTTTGTGCAATAAAACAACACAACACACATACCTTATGTGCATGTTTATCCTCTGCATAAGTACATCTCCCTGACAAGTGAAAGTCAAAAGTTTTGCGGTAAGTATTGTACAATTGTAATTTTGAGGGGGGGAATGTCTTTTGTGTTTTGAGGTGCTTTTAAGGGTGTCATTTGGGCTCAGATATGCTTTTTAGGGTGTCACATGGGGTAAAATATGCTTTTTAGGGTGTCATTTGGGGTAAAATATGCTTTTTAGGGTGTCATATGGGGTAGAATATGTTTTTTAGGGTGTCATTTGGGGTCTGAGATGAAATTACATCTAATACTGTTCATCTGTGTAAAGACTTGCACGTAGCATGCAAAATCTTGCCGCATTAACGTTAACGCAATGTTTTTTTCAGTATCGCGATGGAAAATCTATCGCTACACACATTGAACCACACGAAATATTACCCCAAGCCAATTTGCGTGCAGATTCTCACAGCAAAGTCAAAAAACGGGCCGCAAACACACAGGAAGTGATGTCTGCATGCTTCTTGCTTCCTGGAGGAGTGCTGTGCACTTTCACTTTCTCTTTTGAGCACATTGCTGGTGATTGTGGAGAGTGTTGGAGGTGTATGGTGTTGTGGGCTGCAGATTTTTGATTGAGAGAGTGTTGCTGTGTCCTGTGAACTGTTGATAGTGTCTCTGTGAAGTTTTGTGTATTTGTTTTTACTTGTTTTTTGCGTCTTGTCCTCAATCTTGTCGGGTGTTTGTCTAAGGGGCAGTTTAAATAATTACTAGTTGTTGGGGCATATATTGGACTTTTTTTTCCTTAGTACTGGTTTTAGGTGTGCTGGGAGATGGTGGGTGTGGGCAGGGAGGGCAGGATGTCAGAGGGGGCATTGGGGGGCTTCCTCTGGCTGGTGAAATTTTACCTGCCCTTGATGGTGGAGAGTGGGGGTCATATCCTTTCTGGATATCCCGTCAATGTGCGGAAGGTCAGGTGGGAGCGTGTGAGAGCACAGATGCTGCGTGTCTTCGGTGTGGACAGGACTGTCTGCCAATGGAAACACCGATGGCAGGATTTTGTGGGCCGTGAGGGTGACCTGTTGGACCACCTGGGAGTCATCATTGGCCTACAGTGTGGTAAGCTCAACCTCAAAATTGATATATGAAAATTCATAAGAAAAGCAAAAAATGTGGTGTGTGACACAATGGTGTATATGTGCACAAAAGTGGCGGAGTGGGGTGTTAGACGTCATGCCTTCACGCCTAACGTTGCCACATCAGAAACGCAATGCAGCACCATATGTACAAGTATACAGTGGCGGCTCGCCAAGGGAATGTTGCGGGGTGGTGGTGCGGGGTGGGGGAGGGGCAGGGTGGGGGGGTAGTGGAGTCCGACATACAATGGACAGGAGTAAGGTAAGTAATTAAATACATAAAACAATTTACCTTGTGCACGCTGCATTGCCAACTCGGCGATTCAGTGCGCGCAAGTAAAATTGTTTTGTTAATTTAATTACTTACCTTACTCCTGTCCGTTGTATGTAGGTCTCCACTACCACCCCACCCTGCCCCTCTCCCGCCCTGCACCACCGCCCCGCAGCACTCCCTCGGCGAGCCGCCACTGCAAGCATAGTGTGCAGGCTTGTGTTTCCCCCTGCGCTGGCGCAACACTTAGCACTGTAGCGCCAACGCTGGCACTCTTGCATCATAGTGCGTGCAGGGCAAAGATTGTTCATGTACAGGAAGGGTGACTGTACATGAAAAATCCAAGGCATTGTTTTTTGGACATGTGTGCTGCACAAAAGGAATAGTAATAATGCTTTCCTCCTTGTTTAGCAAAGTTAGGTACGCTGCCCTAGTACATAGGCGTCGTGTTACAATGGATGAGATAGGAGCAATTGTTCTAGTGAAATAGGACATCTCCAGAGTGTCATACACCACCAACAGTTGTGACACAGCCTTGTGCGATCTGCAGCAATGCTATCGTACACAGAGCATGTATAACATCAGATTGGCTGGAGAAATGGGGCCTTGGGAATGTGTCACACAAGTAGTATGTGCAAATTTGTCAGCATCATTGTCTTGTTGGCCTAACTCCGCATTCTCAGGTCTTGTGGGAATGACAGGCAAAGTAGAAACAATCATGTAGGCAACATGGACTGCAACAGTACAGTCACAGAGCATTGTCAGTGATGGTGATGAATTGTATGTTGAATATGACACTTGTGATTTGACGTATGATACCAACACACTTTTCTTTTCATGTCTCACAGCTGGAAGACAACTCATCACACAGGGGGACATCGACACCTTCAAGGACCCACACGCCACTGGTGAGTTCAGCCATTTAGTATTGGCATTGTGAGATGTGATGGATGTCTGGGTGAAATCCTTGACGTTGTAGCATGCAGTATGGGTGTGCATCACATGTACCTTGCCTCCAGTGTCATGATGTTTTGTGGAAGTGTGAAGTGTGTACAAATCAGTAAGTGAAGATGGAGCAATGCATATGTCTTCCAGATGTAATTTTGCACATCCCCAGTCAGTGATACCCATGCAAGTGGCATCTATGGGTTCTGTCACTACAGCACATGCATGTGGATTACAGAGCGTACAGATAGGACAGGAGACATGTGAGTGGTGTTGCTGATGAGTATGATCAGACATGGAGTGCATGTGTATCCTTGACTGAGATGACTGTGCAAGTGGGCCGGATCATGTCCAAGGAGGCAGTGGCTTTCAGGCCCTGTGTGGTCAGACACAGCTCTGCACAGTCTAATTGTAGGTATGCTGCATACCAGCTTCACAGAAGTAGCAGGGCGAAGCTTTAAGCCAAGGACATCAATGGAACGTTCCCCAAACACCTAGCAAAAATGGCCCTATGTATCTCATTGGCATGTTTTGCCACTGCAATGGTGTTGCCAAGCTGTCTCCTTGGGGTCATTCCCCTGGTAGACTCCGGGGCAAATGTACAAGCCCCTCTCGCCAAATTAGTGACATTACTCTGCTTGCATTTACACCGCATGCTTTTGCTCTGCAGTTATTTCTGCACAATATACTTTACAAGGCAGGCCTCTACAACGCTATTAGTTAAAACGCAATTCCCATTATAACACTATTACCATTATGACTCCAGGGGGCCGTTACTTTGGGGAATGCATTGTAACAGTTTGCGTTGTAAAGCCCTGCGTTGTAAAATTGATAGTGGAGTAAGAATTGCGTATCAAAGACATGCAGATTTCGAAAAATTGAGTAAAATACATTTCCCCCTCTCGCCAGCACCGCGTCACCTATTGTGAAGTTGTGGTGGAGAGAGGGCCTGCGCCTCATGTACAAGTCAGTGTTCAGCCACCTAACGTGTTTCCATGTGTGCTGCTTGATGCAGCACAAATGTAACTGTAAGTAGGGCTGTTCCAGGATTGCTCATGTGCAGAAAGGGTAACCTTCCTACACATAAACAAGCCTCCCCTGCACACAGACACCCTTGCACTCTTGTGCAAGGGTGCCTGTGTTGGCGCAGAGTTGAGGAACTTCACACCATCACTGGGGGACACGCAGGGCTGCACATGATTATTGTACATATGAAGCAGCACTGTGTTACAGTAGAGGATGAGCAAGGCGCTACACCCGGAGGGCTAATGCCTCCCTCATCCAATTCCTTATACATGTCACCCTCAGTCAGGGTATTTAAAAGCACCATCATTTGACACTGACAGTCTCATTTGGTTGTGATACTACATGTCACATGCCATGCACTGTCATGTCAGTCTCCCCAGCATGTTGTTACTGATACTGGATTCCACATTACATTGTCCAGTTCACTTTCTAACTTCAGAATGTTACGTTACAGTGTAGGCTCCCATGTTTCACTGACCTTGTGTTTCTGATTTAAATGGAGAACATTGACATAGTCATCAGGACTCACATCTTGTCATTGCTCTTATTTGACAGACAATATGTCGCCAGAGGAGTCCCACACATTCCAGGTGAGGAAGGACCGGTATCTTCATATCAGAAAGGTCTCAAAGGGGTATCGCAACATGGCACGGAGGTACCAAGAAGACTGGGCAGCTGGTAGTTGGAAGTCGGTGCCCGAGGCATTGACCCACGGTAGGCCGAGTGTCACACAGGCCATCCCTGCCCCCTCTGCCGATAGGCGTGGCTCCCGGCATGGACAGGCAGCAACACATCCCCCTTCAACAGCACACACACAAGGGACAATGCCACCTGCACCAGCAGATCAGGTAGTGCCGCTCACTGTGCGGGACCGGCGCACAGTCATGGACAACAATGTAATCCTGGCTGAAATACATCGGGAAATGGCGGAGCTTACCAGGCACCTGCAGGACATAAAGGCAGCCCTGGGTCTCCGATATTGAGCGGACATTTTGAGCCCCATCCCCCTCTTCTCCCATCCCCCAATGTTATTTATTGTTCTTAGTTAGTGTTATGTAGTATAGTTGTAGTGTAGGTATAGTTAGTGTTAGATGTTAAGTTAGTTTTAGATATTTATTCTTCTATAGTATTTGGGGATAAGTTTCCTTTTCCTTTGGGAGGGGGGTTGATGTCTTTGTTGTTATATTAAAAGAAGAAAATCCCAAAAAATATATATTTGTGTAGGTTAACTGTGTAGTTAGTTTTGTATAGCTTAGATGTCTTTGTCCAGTCTCATGATGTGCTTTAAGGGTGGGAGGGGGTTGATGTCTTGGATATGTTGTTGCGTGTTTAGTAATATTTATAGTTTAGGTTATCATTCACTTTGTTCCAGTTAGTTTAGATTAGGTTAGTTGTAGTAGTGATTAGTGTTAGTTTAGGGTAGTTTTTTTGTACTTTTGTAATAAATGGTTACTACTTTAGTATTCTGGTTGCACTTATGTCAGGGGTGATTTGGTGGAGTGTTGCTTTTTACCTTGTATGCTACTTATTCTATCACACAACAATCATTTGAATCTGTACGTGTGGTCATGACATGTTACTTAGCTGAATGGATAGTGTCAGGATACTTCAGTTATGAGCACAGTAAACTTGCATGGGTAACATGGTGGCAAGTAGGAGTTACGGCCTAGTCTAGGGGCACTCTTTTGTGAAGTTTGACATCTTAAGTGTGACTCACGGAGTTGGTCAGCACGTTGTTGCCCATTTACAACACAACGTAGGGACATGAGCTTGAGCAGATATTGACATTGCAACTCTTATCCATCATGAAGATGGATGTATGCTCCGGGTACCACAGATTCCGTCCACCCACTGCATATCACATGAGCCTGGCGCAGAGTCCATCTAGCATGCACAGACATCGGCACACTTGCTGCGTAGTGCAAGTGTGGCAGCATCATTTGAATTGGATGATCCTGTGCATGGAGGCTCAACCTCCTGCCCATGCAGAATGTTGTCATTTAGCGGATCGGTTGTGCACAGCATATGGCAGTTCAATGGGCCCGATTCACAAAAGTAATCTGAGACAAAATCCTAACTTGCCGACTTTCGGTATTCACAAAAGGCATTTAGGAGTAGTAAAGTTAGGATTCCTAACTTTACTACTCCTAAATGCCTTTTGTGAATACTGAAAGTCATCAAGTTAGGATTTTGTCTCAGATTACTTTTGTGAATCGGGCCCACAGTTCTGCTGCACACAGGAGGGGGAATGTAGCGTTGCTCCCTGTAGTGCCAGTGTCATAGCCACTTCTCCCAGCTGCTACTTTTGGCATTGGCTCATAGTGATGCCACCCTTGAAATGGTGGTACAGCATCTGACTATATGCTAATTGCAGTGCATTACACATCCCTAGACACATCGCCCTATCCGCTCACAGTGGTCACAGCATGAGAGGGTTCCTTATTGACAATAAGGTATTGTTAGGCCACAGGAAGGGGCTGACTGAGGACTTGCAGTTTGGGATGAGTCCCTATTGCCAACACCACTTCACTGAAGCAGACATTGTGGTTCCAATAGCGGCTGGTAGGCATATGCCCTAACGATTCGTCATCTATGTGAATATGGTGTGCTCCATCTTGGAATGTGACATGCAAGAGCCCCATCACAACAAGCTTTGTCCACCCTGTAGAGTGTGAGTAGATTGGCAAAGTGAGACTTTGTAGCAATGGTAAAGGGAGACACTACTTGTGGCATGCGACTGACTTGGACATATTTGCACACATGCCTATTTCCAACCTGTTCGTAGGGCTAAGTTGGAATCTTGCTAGAATGTTGTATTTGAGCAATGACGGCACGGCTAGTTCACACATAGCCGGGTATCTCACTGCCTATCTGGGACACAGTTAAACATGGACATTTCTCATATGTCCCTTGGTGTATGTTTTGAAGGATTCTCTGGGCCACCATTTGTACAGATTTCTATGTTTGGATGGTCATAGAAAACACACACATGTGTAACTGAAATATTTATTTATTTTTAATGCGCATTGTCTCTGTTGGAGACTGGCCCAGTACTTGGCTCTAACAAGCCCCACATTCCAGAGATGCCCAGTGGAGGGCCTGACAGAGTACTTCAGGGGTAACATGTCCAGAGGAAGAGGTTGAGTTCTGTCAGCAGGCTGATTGCAGTGTCATTGGGAACCACACAAATCATGGCAGTCCATACTAAGGTCCAAGGTGAGTGTCGAAGAGTGGATCTGGGGACAGTGGAAGCTGATGTTCCGGGGCATGATGCTAAGCACTGATCCAAGGCAAAACAGTCCATTTGGCACAGATGGATGCTACCGCTTTCTTCTTCGCAATAATGCAGATTCATCCACATCTTCGTCCTCTGATGTGGCATGTGCATGGTGGGAGATTGGCTGTAGCACTGTGAGGCACTGACACATCAGGGGGCGGAGATGTGGATGTAGAAGCAGCAGCAGCATTCATCTGTGCCAAACCTTGATGCAGCAATGCAGTGATAATCAGCTGCAGGGCATAGAAGATTCCAGCTACGTCTCGTTGGCGTGCAGCCGTGGCAGCCATTTGTTCCGCTTGCATCCGCTCCATGTTCTCCATTATCATTCGCATGCGGGCCAACTCCTGGCTGGCATCGCTGGAGCCACTCTGACTGGACAGTTGTTCTTGTCTCTGAGTCATGACTCCAGCGATGTCAGCCATGGAATGTTGGAGAGCATGGAGCGGACTGTGGGTGTCTGTGATGTTCTGTAGGTGGTCCCGAATGGCAGTCAGACACCCACATACGGCATCGAGTTTGGCCGCCAGGCTGTCAAACCCCACCCGCACCTGATCATCCATCTCCTGCTGGACCTCTACCGCACAGCGTTGAAATGGCAGAAGTGGGTCCTCAAGGTCCTGGGAGACAGCTGTGGTGGTAGGTGCTTTCTGGTGGGTGGGTTGTGCAGGGGGTGGAGTTTCCATGATGCAGCTGGATGGCCCTGCTTCTGGGGATGGGGTGATAAATGAGTCTAGCAGCTGTTGGAGGGTGTCCTGGTTGATGGTGGTGAATTCCTTATCTTCATCAGTGAAGAGTGGGACAGGCTGCTGTACAGGAGGTGATGTTTCTCCCTCTGCAATGTAAAGGGGAGATGCAGTTAAATGTGTGTTTCAAGTATGATCATGCATTGGATGAGTTTACAAGCAGGCTGCATGACAATGTCCATTCCTCACTGTTTAGGAGGATATGCCTATTAGATGCCGGATAGTGAATATTTGTACAACATCACGGATGTGACGTTGTAGTTGTACATTATCATCTCAGAGTTTACAGCTATGCCAAATGTGACTGTCCAATTGCTATGCACAAGCGGCACCAGTTGTGTCCTCTGTTCAGCAGTGAAGGTGAAGAAATTTGTACCACATTGTAGTCAATGTTGATTTGCTCTGATTTATGTGTCTGTGCACTACATTGTGGGAGAGTCACCCCTGCAGCGTTGGTTGTACTGCCCATTATCCCTTTCAGCCAGTGAGCCTTTCACTTATGTGCATTTGCAATGATGAGATGTTGCAAGCTGGAGTAAATATGGGTCTTGGACAGAGTTGGGACACCTGTGCATTGTTTGACAGCAGATGTCTTCTTTACATCAGGGGTTGTATGTACACGAGGAAGTGTCAGAGTGTGACTTGCTCCTTTAAGGATGAACTCCACACTCAGCCACTTCAGTGACCGTGGCGTGCACCATGTTAAAGTGTTTAGGGTGCAGGCATGCAATTCATCATGCACTGTCACTTGCCTTGTCAGTGTGGCTCACAGACAGTCAGCTTTGCTGGGTAGTGCACATGTGCATGGGTTTGGTGCGAGAATGGTTATGTGTGAGGAGGGACCCCTTTAGGCAGATTGGCAATGATGAGATAATTGCTATTTCTGTGTGTGCTGCACAATGCAGTACACATGTACATCCAGGTAGCTTAGGCTCTTGTGATTTCTCTTGTGTGCATGTTGTCAGTCCTGTTTTTCCTTGCATGCATTGCTTGCTGCCCTCCTGTTGTCTTACCCGTTGTGAGTGTGGTGCAGCGTGAGTTTCTATTGTTGTTGCAGGCTGAACAGACAGTGACAACACCCATTACCCTCAATGTTGGGCCCACGTGTGGTGTGTACGTGGGCCTAGATTTGATGGATGTGGATTTCAAATGGTGTATTAGTGATGCTCAGGCCCTATCACCCCCCACCCCTCCCATGAGATGAAAATGGCAGGCTGATGTGTGTTTGTGTTTTTGCCACGCAGATGGTCACATGGATGATAAATGCTGTCCTGGTTCAGATTATTGAATGCCGGGTTTTTTTTGTGGATGATGACAGACATGACTGCATATTTGTTCACTGAAACTGTGGACTTAACAAACAGACAGGTTGACATGCACATCATGGTGTAATGGGCAACTCACACCAGGACTGATGTGGAATGCTGTTTTCTGTATGGCACATGTGTACACTTGTGATTGGAGGAGTGGATTTTGACCTAAAGAGTGATGGTGCCATTTTGCTACTTGTCATTATTTGGTGCTACTTTGCTAATCTTGTTTGTTGTCATACTTAGGATGTCATCCTTCTTTACAGGGACATTGTAGTTCTGTGAGTATGGCACACAGACAAGTCATGTAGTACATATTTGGGTGACACATTCCTGATATGCATAGTCCATGCACTGTAGTGTTGTAGGCATATCCCCCCTGCTCATAGTATGACATCACATTTGGATCAAGTCTGCTGAATGTGTCCATTGTGGGATATGCACCTTTTGGACAGATGGCTACATGATCACATTGTTGTGACAATGCATGTGTTTATGGTATGCAGACTCACTAGATGCTTTCTCACTTGGTGTACACAGGCCTTCATCTCATGAACTAGCAAGGGGGGACATTGACTGTAGATGTGGCAGGATGTCGAAATGGCCCCCTTGCCTCAACACCATGCATATGCATGTGCCCGTGTGTCTGAGTTGTGTGCAAGATTGTGTATGTGCAGTAAGGTCCCCCTTGATGCACATGCACATATGCACATTCTTGCACACAACTCAGACACACGGGCACATGCATATGCGTGGGGTTGAGGCAAAGGGGCCATTTTGACACCCTGCCGCATCTCCAGTCAATGTGCCCCGTTGCTATTTGATGTTGCACTTATTTTGTGGTCTGATGTTAATCTTGGACTTTATTTTTTGTGTACTTTTCTGTGGACATTTCCAGGTCTGTGAGCCCACCAATATGTGTCTTGCAATGTATTGGTTGAGTAGGGTGATATGTGTCTATGCCATCAGGGAGAAGGGTATCCGTGACATGATCCACAGTCATTGTGGGTGTGCACTGAGAGATGTTTAATTGGGCATGAGTGCCATTGGGACCATATACCCCACCCCCCAGTCCCTGGTTGTTACTCACCCCTTTGCTGATGTGTCTGGTCCTGTTCAGCAGTGTCCTGTCCCGGAAATCCAACCACCGTCTCCTCGCTGATGACAGCGGACACCTGTTCTTCCAACGCATCCAGCTCCTCCTGTGGCGCTGGACTCCCACCTCCAGTCTGCATTGCTGCTTTGAGATTGACTGCAAGTTTCGCCTTGGTCTTGCGCTTAGCATCATGCCAGCGCTTCTTGCAGTCATCCACTGTCCTCCTCACCTCTCCAACAGCATTCACCTTGGCTGCGATGGACCGCCATATTGCATTTTTTGTTCCCAATGACACTGTGGAGCTGACAAAAAGCTGTTGTTGTTTTTCTGTCACCTCCACAATCAGGACCTGGTTTTCCTGCTGACTGAACCGGGTCTTTCTCTTCCTCTTCTCCTTGCCCTTCCCCATGGTCTCTGCCTGGTCCTCCTGGGTGTCTGGGGGGTTGTTGTTTGCTTTGGTACTGGGTCCAGCTTCCTCCATGGTACTTCAAATCTTTTTTTTTTTTGGGTGTTTGGGCTACATAACGGGCGTTTTATAGTGGTTTTGTGGCCCAAACGTGAAAAAAAGTGGCGTCACGCTGATTAGCGTGCAGTTTCTTGCTGCTAATTGGCCTTTCTGCACTTTTTTCACGTTAGCGTCAGGATTTTTATCGACGTGCCGCTGTTCTTAACGTGGGAAAGTTCACACGATAAGATGAACTATCGCCATTTAGTGGCGTGTTGGAAATACGCCGCTAACACGGCGATAGTTAACCGCGGTACACGGCGATAACAAAACTAACGCTAACTTGCGTTAGCGATAGTTATTGCCAAATCTTGTACATATGCCCCTGAGAGAGGTACTATTCCTGTGCAGGCTACGGTGCAGGCAATTGTGAAAGTATTTGAGGTATACGGATGTGGCTGGGTTACTATTCACATTGTAATTAGATTTTATCATGGTCAACTAAAAAGAATAAAATGGGCAAATAAATTTGTTTTAATTGCAAGAGGCAAAATAGAATGCAATTTTGAAGGAGTACGAAGAGGAAATGCAAGGCATCTCCATAACGTTTTTGGGGACTTGAAACACAGTTTCAACGGCACATCTGGCATGCTCATTATCTTACCAATAGCTTCAACTTCAGCCCCCTACTCAGGGCCTCATTGCACTTGACGCAAAATTATTTTGCAGTAATACTGCCTGTGTAAAATATAGGTACCACTAGATGAATTTTCCCCACGCTGTATTACCTCGCAAGTATGAGTTACACAGGCTGGCATGGGGGATAAAATGTTATTTACTCTTAGGCATTTGCTGACTTGTCAGTCTACATTTAAACTATACTGGTGTCATTTTGTGAAAGATAGGCAGAAGAAATCAAATTAAAATAAACTTCCCAGTAGTAGTCACCCCGCTTTGAAAGCAATGGCATGAGAAGTAATACGCTTGATCAAATACCAGATAAAAAACTACAGCACAGAGGATTGGCCAAAAAGGGCTTTGGCACAGAAAAATCCAATTCAAGAATAAGAAATAGAAAAACCTCTAATCAAAGCCACATATCTTTAAAGACAGTCAAAAAACAGAGCAGAGGTTAGCCTAACAGCTTGGTAAACCAAAGCAGGAAGCAATACGGGAGCAGCAAGCAAAGCGGGCGAACAGCACAGCAATGGGAACACTACTGCAGGAAGCTACAAAGGAGCAGCAAGCAAAGCAGGATCACAGCCCCCTACTAGGTATATCAAATCAGGAAGCAACAGAGTTCAGTTTTGGTTGTGTGTGAGAATATGGTTAACAAAAATATGACCCAACAGAAATAGTTTGTCCTAAGTATTGTTTATAACAAATGTCCCTCCATTAGGTGTAGATTTTCAATTATTAACTCCAAATTGGTGATATTCATTTTTTGACAATATTATGGAAATTTTTCTTTCAGACAATAGTTTGGTTATGATATTTTGGTTCTATACATCAGCAGTACAGGAAGATTTATCAATCATTGGGAAAACTGATGATAAGCCGGGCTGCTTATTGAAATCTGTATGATTGTCAATAAGCTCAGGGCACTTTTCTACACTATTACCTCAGAAGGCAGTCATTTGCTTGAATCTACTGGGAGGATAGGAGCAACTATTGCTTTTTGAAGATGGCTCTTTAAGATTTGCTTTTAAAACAAATTATAGTGAACATAGAGTTCCTTTATATGAGCTAGATCATAAATTACCTTGACTGCACCTATGCAATATAAAAAAACACATACATTCAATCTCAAATTTCAAATCCCGTTGGCAGAAATTAGAAGAGCCTTTAAAGGGTGACAGAAAGGAGATTGTGTGATTGTTTCAAGGAATCATTGGCCCATATTTTCCAAGTTTGCCTCTCCTAGTAAGACACAAGGAAGAGATATATTGTATTGTAACTAGATTTATATAGTGCTTACTAGTCTGATGGGGAGTGGAAGTGTCTAATGGCAGGTAGCATACTTCTCTGTAACCCAAATGTAGTGGCTAATACAGTGGTTATTAGTTATTTATGTGTATTATTGGCAATAGGTTTAAACGTGTGCTTCTTGAAAATTGTTTAAGGGATATCCTCCCATTTCTTGTGGTAGATAAGGTTAGTAAGAGTTTGGTGAGATTATTAGTAAGAGTTCATGCAAGTTCATGAAAATTGGATGAGTAGATAGGCTAGAGGAGGATGGATGATAAGGCAGTCAGGCATTAAAGCATGCAGAGGATGAACTGTAAGGAGATGATCATCAATAGAGAAGAAGGAGAGAGAATAATCACTAGCTATAAAAACCAAGTTGAATTTCTGAGCAGGGTTTAGTAGTGTGGGGCAGTAGGTTTTTTGAGATAGGATACTGTTTGGGGTAGTTAAAGAGTAGAAATAAATGTTCAGGTTGTTATTTGTGGACAGGTGATATGTTATTGCTTCTTTGGTTATTTTGTTTGGTTGATTTACACTAGTGACACAATCTGTCTGTTTTGGGTACATAGTTACAGAATAATATTTAGATTCTTCTGAACATACAAAGAAAATACTGGCTGGTTAGTAAAGTTAGAACGCTCACAGAACCCATTATATACTTTTTGAAAAGGGGCGACTTTAGCACAGGAGCAGTCATTAAGGGCATGATTACGATGGCGGTGAGACCGCCACCGACAGGTTGTCGGTGGCGGTCTCACCACCATCAGAACCAACTTTACTGCCCGCCATATTACGATGGCCGGCCGATGTGTGGCGGTTGTAAATACCGACCGCCACGCATCTGATGGGCTCCTTGAGCCTGCTGGTGCGGCGGAGGGGCGCGTAGTCCCTTCAATGGTGGCGGTGCCTACCAGGCACTGCCATAGGGATTACGATGTCCATTTCCACCTGCCTGTTCATGGCGGTCAGGCATGAGGAAAGGGACTTTGGGGGCCTGTAGCGGGCCCCCCTCGCCCCCAGTCACGGGACCCGGTGGGCACCTATTGTGCTCCCCTACATATTTCTGAACTACGTGGCAGGCACCATGCGTTGCCTGCCATATAGTGCAGGGATATGTAACTTGTCCCTTTTTTACATTGCGGCGGGTGCTGCAGCCAGCAGCACCCGCCACAGTGCAAAACATAGGCAATGCGACCCCCTCGGTGACGGTCGCATTGTAATTCGTACTGTGAGACTGCCGCCTTGTAGGTGGGCAGTCCCAAATATGAAACGATCAGGCCGTCCGCCTTCGTAATCAGCCTCTAAGTTTCAAACTTAGCAATAAAGGAACTAACTACAAATACCTAATTATTTTACTAAAAGTTTGCATTAGCTTCTTTGTCATGGGATGGTTGTAAAATGTGTTCATTGCTCTTTTTTGTTAAGATATTTGTATTTTATTTTTTAAGGTCTTAAGCTTTGTATTGTTTCATGATGTTCTGCGTATATATCTTACTGTAATGTGTGTGTGCTTTTTAGTTATACAATACATTTTTGACTAACACATGCACTTTTCTTGACGGGTACACAAAAAAGCATTTCCATCTGGAACAAAGATGCTCCTAGTAGAGATCAAGGTGACAGCAGCAACAGCTTGCCATGCGCTGTCACGGTGCGCTCCCCAGTTGAAACCTTCTCTCCCGATGCTACTGGTCTAATCTAATTTGCTTTAGATAATGCCTTGTTGTGTGTGCATAGCGACGCTATATAAAACTTACTAACGGAAAGTGGCCATCACTCATATTCAAAGGCGCTGGTTGAAATAATTGCACTTTGGTTCTGATATTTGTATTTCAGGGTGAATGGACTTTTGACCCTATCCACTATTGCAAAGCACCTTTCCATAGTGTGTAGTAGATTGCTTTTAAAGATTTTGAGCACGATTTTGTCTTTATTAAAATGCCATTAGCCTAAAGCTGTATTGAGCTGTGGAGGGAAAGGTTCAGGACAGATGGCGAGACAGGAGTATTCAAGGACTGCAAAGTCATCATTCTAGGTCCCTTGAATGATTTCACTGCTTCATCATGATAAGAGACTGCCTTGTTTGTCTCCTTAGTACAGCTTGAATGAGTTTATACAGTCTATCAATAGTCAAATTATTTAACATGCAATTATTTTCCTTATGACTGGATTAAAAACGGAGCTTGTTTTTTTTAACCACAGAAAAAGAAAGGATAAATATTCCCTACTGAAAGTTGACATTTTTTTAGTAATCCTAAATGGCTGATTGTTTCTGGGGCCGTGTTATACATAGTACCCCGGGGGCACAACAGACGTGTACACCCACTTTGTGCGGCCCAAGGCACAATGGTATTACAGACGCCTGTGCTGCACCATCTGTAATACGGACAGCGGTGGTGCACAAGTAGAGGCAATGCTATCATGAGAGGGAGTTCCCTCATTTGTACGGGGGTGTGGTCCCGGAAATGAGGAAGTTTCTTTGCCACTGTGCCCGTGCTGCATTATAGCTGTGGGTGCAGATGCAACAAGCCAATAGGAGGTTCGTTCACAGTGGTCCACAAAAAGTTGTTGCACTGTCAGGTCGCCTCCTGAAGGCAGTCCTCTGGAGTGGTAAAGCGAGTACCATGGATCCACTAAACAACCCCCTGAATGCGGCAGCAGTCACTCATTGAACCCACCTGCAAGGGGATCTCTCCCCCCTCTTCTAAGTGCATGCAGGTTTCCGCCTGCACAGAGAAACGAGAAAATACTCACATTTTGGTTTCTAATAAAGGCTTTTTAATCTGTAAACTCCGCCATGTAAAACGTTTCCATTTAAAGGAGGAAACACTATTTTGACTTAAAATAATTTTAATCAACTGGCTAGAGATAGCTTGTTTGTGTATAGGCGTGCTGATGAGTTTCATTCTGCAGATACAGACCCATGGAATATCATGGATGTTCATAATGAGCTATTGAAAACATAATGTCACTAGTGAAGCAACTGCAGAAGCTTTCTCCTTTACATTTTAGCATACATGGGATAATTGCCCCACTGTGTGCCTATTGTCTCTGCTGAAGGTGTGTGAGACATACTGGCTTGTCCAATGCTTGTTTATTTTTTACATAGACATATTTGCCCCCAATTATCAGCATCTCATTTCTATCAAATACTTACTTGTACTACTCCAACAAGTATGGAGATTATACTTTGCATGCCCATGTTTCATCATCTCATGCCAGGGATTTCAACCATTATGCCAGAATGCATCAAGGATGAGCCCCTCTTACAAAGGGCCAACATTAATCCTCGTATGGGCATCACCATCATAGTACTGACCATCATTACAGCAGTACAAGCATTACACAAAGGGCCTTATTACTTTGCGGTTTGGACAACAACCAGCGCCTTGTTTGTTGCGGTCCGAACTGCATCTACTGCTGCGGTTCGACCAACGCATTAGGATGCGTGCGGTCGGAGGCAGCAGTCAGAGGGACCGTCCGGCACAATCCGACGGGCTCATGGAGCCCATCGGTTGGTCGGAAAGGCCTCACTATCCCTTAAGGATGGCGTTTCCACTGTTGGGATTATGATGTCGGTTTCAACAGCCATTCCATGTCGGCTTTTCCGACATGGAAATGCTGTCGGAAAGTGACATTGAGTGCCCCTAGCAGTGCCCCCTTCCCCCTGGCCCTCCGCATGTGGCTCTGGGGGGCAACTATGGTGCCTCCCTTAACATCCCTGCACCATGTGGCAGGCACCGTGAGGTGCCTGCCACACGGTGCAGGGATGTTTAAAAACTTCCATTTTCAATGGATGCTTGTGCTGCGGGCGGTTTCGGCCTGTCGCACAAGCTCCCATTGAAAAATGGAAGTTTGCGACCGCACCTGAGGTTGGTTGGTTCCCAATCCGCAGCGATGTCGGTCAGAGGCAACTCCGACCGACATCGCAATCAGGGCCTACGTTTAAAACAACGTAGATTGATGAACTTAACCGCATTGTTGAATTCTGAAAGAAGACATCTATGGGAACTGCAATAATCTGATAGACAAAGAAAATGGCGATCATGCTTTGGTCCTGGCATTCTAATTCTCAGGTATGCTTGCACAAAAGAGCAGCATCTTGGAATTGAATATGCTCACTGGTCTTCTTGAGCATTGCATATGCACTCATTTCTGGTGCTCTAATAGAAAGCCTCCTTTTCAAATAGACGCTTCACAACTGTTTCTCTTTAGTAAGGAAGCTCCAGTCCTTATCAGTTACATTGGCGATTCCAAGAAACATTTCCTGGTTTGCTATGGCTAGCCTGCTTGTGCTGTCTCTTCCTTCTGTCTCTCTTCCCAACATGTTGCAGCTGACCTGTTCTCTGTGTACTTGCCAGTTTTCTTACATACATTTGATGTTTTTCCCACTTTTTCTAGCATTTGCTACTGCTATTTGATGTGTATATAAGCTGCATTGCTCTGTTTGGCTATACCTCCGGTTGTTAAAACAAACAAGCATCATAACTCTATTTAAGCATTTACCATTCGGCTCAGAATCAGAACTCCGAATTCAGTAATAACTGACCTATCCGAATCGTTATTCTGTAGTCAAAACAGCAATCATTTTATCAGGTTTGTATTGATCTCTCTATCAAAATTCACATTATTGACTCTGAACATCTGTCAAGTGGGCAACTCTGGACTGCTATTCTTGACCTAGCTGTGCTACATTTACTCACAGACAGGAGCTATACAGAGATCCACAGTCTGCTGTTTGAATTTATATTTAACCTGAAACTAAGGGTGGGCATGATGGCGCCAAGGATACTCAAATTATGTTAAGGTTTACCTCCAATACACCAGTAAAAGCAATACAATAGGGGTGACAATGATTGTTTCAAGTAAGCCCACAGCAAGCCTGTACTAACCACCAATATTACAGTGAAAGCTTTAGAGCAGGGGTGGGCACTAACATGCCAGGAATGTCCATGAATTATCACTATAATGCCAGTGTAAGCCATTAAGCAAGCTTCTGCACCATCCTGTGAAGAAGCCCTATAAGATGTCATGAATGGCAACCATTATGGCAATGTAATCATCTGATGAAGTGGACAAGAATTACAATAAGTCAATATTTATAACCATACTGCCAGGGCAAGCATAAGGCAGGGGTAAGTTCCAATGTGCCAGAAATGCTTACAGTATGCCAAGAATTACAACATTTATGTCAAGGCTACCAAGATGCAAAGACTGGGCCCTATCTATTGTACCACAGGTATCCACAATATATTATAAGCAATAGGTGAAGGGGTCAGGTATAGAGTTGCTAGAGAGAGTGGGCATCAGAAGAAAGAGTCAGGAAGGTAAATGCTAGGGGCACTAATACTTTCAGTCACCTACAGGTGTGAACACATGAAGACACTCAAACTTTCATACATACAGATAGACACCCACCCACATAAATACAAATTATTCTCTCAAGTGCCCACACCAGATCAAGATTTTTTTTAAATGTACTGGTCTTTGATCCTCCTGTGGCAGTCCCAATAAGGACTTGCATCTGTTGAAGTGAAACGCATTTCTGCGTTTGTGTACAGGTGTGATTTGTATGCGATTGGTACCATTTAGCCTTCATTGAAAGTTAAATAAGTGTACCCGCAATGACCCGCTATTACTCGGATCACTAAGTTGCGTACGTTTACGCGTGTCTGTAAATGTTTTGAAGCTATCATGTCTTCCTGTACGAAACGCAGGATATTTGTATGTTCCTGTGTCCATTGTCTGACTGAAAAATCAGGTTTTATTAAGTCGTAGAAAGGTTTTACTCTTTCTGCGTAATCCAAAATGTATGTTCGACCAAAATTTAGGAATCCCAGAATTGATTGTAAATTCTTTAATGATTTTGGAGGTTGGAGGAGCGCACACTTTTCTAAAAAGTTAGCTGCTAGGCTTTTTCCTTCACTTGACAGCTCATACCCTAAAAATAGGACATTGAGGTGGGCAATTTTTGATTTTTTGAAATTAAATTTATAGCCCTCAGAGGCGAATCCCATAATAATGGTGCTCACCCTGGTCAAGTGCCTCAGTAAGTCATCGTCCGTCAGATAAATATCATCCACATAGGACAGTGCTTCTTCATCCAAATTTTGGAGTAACTCTGTTACCCTTGCTGAAAACAACCCTGGGCTATTCTTATACCCTTGGGGGAGTCGACAAAATTGCTGTTGAGACCCTAGCGCTGAGAATGCGGTCAGATACCTGCTTTCAGGTGCTATATTTTGGCAGAAAAATCCATTTGAGATATCAATTGTTGTTTTGTATTTTTGTCGCACAATGTTATTCATTAATGCGGCACTGTGTGCATTTTGAACTGCAAATGTCTTTGTGCAAGTGTTTAAATGTCTGTAATCTAAAACGAGACCATATGTGTTGTCAGGTTTGGCTACGGGGAACAAAGGATTGTTCATAGGTGAAGTGCAATTTTCTATCACCCCCTGGTATTCAAGTTGATCTAGGATCTCCCTGACTTGTTTTTTAGCTTCCTGCTTTATAGGGTATTGCCTTTGAGCATTCAGGGAAACTTTTAACGGGATCACGTGGTGGGTTGAATCCTCAACCCAACCAGCATGATTTTTGTACAATGCTGGAGCTAGGGCAACCGCCCACTCCTGCGCATATGCATGTTTTAAATGTATGGGAACGAGGTCGGAAAATGTTGGAAAAATTACCTTTTCTCCCTTTGGGCACTCCATGACGAATGCTGGCGGCCAGTCTTGCTCTGCTAATAGGATGTCATATCCAGATGACAGATTTTCCCAAAATAGACTAACTTTTCTGGGCTTGTCCCCCTCCATCCGGAGTGTTATCTCATGTAACTTATGTGGGACACTTACCCGAGTATCAGGTGTTTCCACCGTGATATACTCACTCAACTCCGCTGTCACCAGAAATTCCTTCAGGTTCTGGCGAGCTATCGTTACTTCTGCCGCGCTGACTAGCATCGTCAGAGCCCATTCCCCGTTCAGAAGCTGTGTCCACAGAATTCTGGGCATATCTGATCTTGAGACCTGTTACCTTTTTCTTTTTGAACTGAGGTTTCTGTTTTTGTTTATCTTTTTTTTTAGATGCGTAGTCCACAGCGCGTTGCGTGTCTCTGGACTTCGTACGCTCCTCTTGTCTGTGTTCTGACCGTCCTTCCCTCTCGGAGTTTTTGATGAACCCTGAAAGGAACGAGAGGAACGTGTATCAGTATCCTGATACCTGTCAGGTTTCCTAATATTATCCCTATTCCTGAGGTTATACCACCTTTCAGAGGGCTCCTGTTGTGGAGACCTGCCTCTAGATTGAGATCTGTTGTCTTTAGACTTTTGTTGTTTTTTATTTTCCCACTTCTTTTCAGAAGAAGCAGGTGTCTGCTTTGTAATGTCCTTTTCAGAACTGCCCACTAGTTGTGGTTTTAATGCTTTCCCACCTAAACTGTATCTGCCTAATTCTGCATATGCAGTTTCAATGATTTTGGGTAGTTCGTGTTGTTGATCTACTGGACTGAACTCCCTTAGGCGTCGGCGGATCGCCACTGAAGCTGCTTCCCCCTTAATGTTAGCTAGTATTATGGCTGATACCTGATCAAAGTTGTTTAGTAACTTTATCCCTAAGTTTAGGGCAGGCTCTGCTCCGTACTCATTTTGTATCTGTCTCAATACGTCTGGCACTACTGCTAAGGACGGGATACCATGTGTTCTGGTATATATGGCAGCAAAGACTGAACCCCAAGAGGTGCAGTCCTCTACTTGTGGTGTGATCCCCATGGGCAATCAGATTGTTAGAATTCTGTGTTTATCATAGGTGGTAGTATTCGGGAATACCGCCTCAAGCGGAGTTATTTTCTGAGCTATCCAGAATGGGATTTGTTCGCGTTTTGCGGGCATTTTGCCCATTACCGCGTGTAATGTTTGAGGAGTAATTTTATTTCCTGTACCCTGAGCTGGAGTACTATTTGCTGCAACTGGTGCAGGTTGGATTGTTAAAGTCCTCATGACGAATTGTGTCAGGTTTCTGTAGATTTTAATTAAATCTCTGTGTTGTACGAGTAATTCTGGTTGTGGCATTGTTCCAATGTCAGGGTGCGGTGTGTAAGCCGCTAGTATTGTCCATGTGGCCCCGTCTCCTCCGAGCGGGCCTAATCTTACTCTTCCTCGTACGTGGGGTAGGGCGCCATTAAACCAGTAATAATGTTACTGGTAAGTGAGTGGAATCTCTATGTCCTCAAATGGACCATATTCCCGTGGTGCATCTCCTTTTATATAGTAGTGAAATGTCTTTGTTATGGCATTTGCTGCTGGGAATGTAACCCATGAATAGAACACCTCTGTTTTGTTTGATTCGTGTGCCTCAATCACGAAAACTACCATGCCACCCCTAGCTTGTAAACCATTTTCTAATAGTCTTAGGGTGACTGTCATTCTGAATTTTGGTGCAATCTGTATTGCATTTACAGGATCTTCTCCTTCTTCTGAAAAATTCAGGTCAACTCTGTCTTCCCCTGCCTCGGAATCAGGTATGCTTAGAGGAAGAAGTGTTCAAAGGGAACTAAGATGAGGTGTTATGCACAATTTAGGAACTAAATGTCCTTCAAGCTTGATTAACCAACAGCCGATAAATAGGATATCTCGCCTACTCAGCTGTGGCGGAGTTTGTGCCCACCCACTCCAGACGTCTCTGGGGTTTTGTGAGTAGGTTCTCTGAGAATAGCACGACTGAACTACTCGGATTCTACTGGTAAATAAGTACCCAACCAACGTTGGGCGCCATGTCGTGTAGTTCCTATAGTACCCCTGCAGGACCTGCGCATTTGGATAACATAAACCGTGGGCTTGGTGTTAGACTGATTCTGTGCACCCCCACCACATATGTTAGCCGGATTTTCATTAGCTAGCTCACAGTGCCACTAGAATCTCCTCTTATCGCGGAAAGATTAGTTTCTGGCAACCTTAGATCATGACAACCCTAATGCCTCAGAATCGTGGAAACAATGTACTACTTTTCGCTCAGTCACCTGTGCTTACTTATTCGGTTTGTCTCAGAGAGTTACACAGAATAAACAGTCTGAGCATTTCAATAAGTATTTATTGAACAGTTGTTATTCTAGTGTAAAATATATGTGCTGCAGCAACCAGCAGACAATGCAGAGATATATTATCAGCAGTACGATAAAAGTGAAGGGATAGAATAGTTCTACCATATTGCTATAATCATGAATAAATACATGAATATAAAAAGCATTATGAAAGTGTGCGTACTCCTACGATGCCTAACTAGATGTACCTAAGTGTACCTAGCATGTCTGTAGGTCTAAAAGCCTAAGAGCCAAGAATCCCTCTAGGATTTAGTCAAACCCCCATACCTGAATAGAGAGAGTGTGGGACCTCGTCCTGGTCTCGAGTTGGACACCCCGCAAGGGCTGTGTTAGACCGCAGTCAGCTGGAGCGACTGCATGCAGGAGCCTCAGCGTCTCTGGTCAGTGTGTCAGTGTTAGACCTGGCGTCCTTGGCGTGGGTCTCCCTTCCATTTTTTCGTAATGCCTCCACTGTTGCCGATATGTTTTTGCTGGACTAGATGCTCATGGGCACTTTGCCGCTGCTAATCAGTGCCAAAGTGCAAGTGCTCCCTATCGTGAATAGAGATATGTATTAGTGACTCCATGATTGGATGATTGGTTTACTTGTCAGTCCCTAGTACAGTGCACTCAGTGTGCCCAGGGCTTGTAAATCCAATGCCGCTGGTGGGCTTGCAGCACTGGTTGTGCCACCCACAGAAGCGGCTTCTAAAATGTGTCTCAGGCCTGCCATCGCAGAGCCTGTGTGCAGCCTAGGGCTGCCATGTCGACTTGGTGAGTACACCCACTTACCAGTCCCTAAACCTTCCCTTTACTGCATGTTGGTCACCCCTAAAGTAGGCCCTAGGGCAGGGTGCATTGTAAGTATAAGGTAGGACATGCCCTGGTGTGTGTGGCATGTCCTAATAGTGAATTACAGCCATTTTCGTTTTTCACTATTGCACGGCTACCTGCTCCCCATAGGCCAGAATGGGCAGACTGACTATTACACCTTATAGTCAGAACTGACCCAGGGAACATGGTAGAAAAACGAATTTAGTATGCCTGAACTCAGGATGATAAAATACATCTTTTAGTGAAGTTGGTTTTAACATTCTGTGTTTGAAAATACCACTTTTAGAAAGTGGGTATTTTCTTGCCTAACTGTCCAAGCCTGCCTCTGCTAGGTTGTGTATTCCTTGTCTGGAGATTGAGTGACAGGGGCTGGGGGTGGCTACAGGAGACAGGGTGAGTCAGCACAGCGCTGAATAGAAAGATCTGCATCCAGAGTGGAGGGAGGAGTTGCACCTGGGTCTGAATAGGGCTGTGCCTGCCTTCCACAATGCTGGCTCCACCTCCTGCCGGGCGGCTGAGCACTCTGCCCCACATTCTGAAAGGAAAGAAGGAGTCAGAAAAACAAAGTGCTCCAGGACTGACCAGAACTGGTTTTGGACTAGGCAGAGGCCTCTCTGCCTTCAGAGAACAAAGAGAAACTGGATATAAAAAGGGGACCCAGACCCCTAGGAAATTAGATCACTTTTGGGAACAAGAAGAAACCTTTGCTGAGGAGCGGAACCAAGAAGAAACTGAGGAGAGACTATCCCTAAGCCTGAAGTGCTGCTTGGGGGATTGGCCTGCAGTGGTTTGCCTGACTGCCAAAGAAAGGAGAAAGGAACTTTTGCTTTGCTGTGACTTTCATCAACTTGTGAAGGATCTCCAAGGGCTTGGAAGAGAGCTTGCCCCCTGACCGAAGTCCTAGGATCATTGGACTTCACCCCCTTTGTGAATTGCTGCTGAAAACTCTGTTTCAGTGGCTACAGAGGTAGGGAGCTGTGACCGACTCTCACGACCGACTCGGTGTCCTGTAAGCACCGCATCGAAGCACCGTCTCGCCCTGCAACGCACGGCCCTGGTCTCACCGACTCCGTCAACAAGCCGCTGCCTGCACCGCATCGAGGGACAACGCGTCCTGCAACGCTTCGCTACGCCGAATCGAACTGGTCCGACCGACACGGTCACTGCTGCTGAGTTCGAGTCCTGTGACCGCACCGGAGTTGGGCACCGCTCGCACGCTTTGCGACGCACCGCCCGACTCGCACCGCTGTCTGGACTGATCGACGCCAGCTCCTGAATCCGGCTCCGTCGCCGCACCGCAACCTGCCAGCACCGCATCGAAGCACCGTCTCGCCCTGCAACGCACGGCCCTGGTCTCACCGACTCCGTCTCGACGACGTCAACGAGCCGCTGCCTGCACCGCATCGAGGGACAACGCGTCCTGCAACGCTTCCATTTTTGCATCGCGACCGCGACGAACAGCCATCCGGCTCGCACGCCCGTGCCTGCCACTTCAAGTAAAAGGTACTGTGACCGAGTCTGTCTACGCTGTGTTGGCCCGTCTCGACGCGGTCAGCGGGATTTGTTAGACTCTGTTAGTTCTCAACATCGCCGTAGCCGGAGGAGGCTACCGACTCGCACAGGACCTTGAATTAAGCCTTTTTGATCAGAACTAAGCACTCTTGACAGTATTGTGGATTATTTTTGTCGTTTATGGTCTTGTGATAAATCTATATAAAGTATACCTATTTTTATAAATATATAACCTGTGTGGTGTCCATTTGTAGTGTTGTCACTTGATTACTGTATGTGTTCACAAATGCTTTACACACTGCCTCTGAACTAAGCCTGTCTGCTCGTGCCAAGCTACCAAGAGGGTGAGCAGGGGTTATTTCAGGAGTGTATCTACTTTCCCTGACTAGACTCAAGGGTCCCTATTTGGACAAAGGTACATACCTCTGCCAACTAGAGACCCCCAAATCTAACATTGGTGGTCAGCGGTGAGGATTCTGGACTTGCATTTGTGACTCATGTACAGTGATTGGTGAACACTACTTAGTGAGTGCAGACCAAAACGCAACCACATACTTTTATAAGCATTTTTTCTGGGATTTCCTATGTTTGCAAATGCCAAGTTCAGTCACTATGGAGAAAGCAGCATCAGTAGCCTCTGTTGAGTGTGATTGGGAAGAAGAGAGGCTAGAATGCTACACCCTTAAGCAGCTCAGGCAATTCTGCAAAAAGTTTAAAGTGTCCATGACCGGGCTCTCCAGGAAGGAGGACCTCCAGAAGGCGCTTAGGGCCTGGGTCGAATCAAGGAGTGCCCCTGTGGAGGGGGCAGAGAATGCAGAAGGGCAGCTGGAGGGGCTATTGGGTCTAGGGGCTAGAAGACCACCTTCCCCAGTAGGTAGCAGTGTTTCTGCCAGAGGACTGTCTCCAGAGGAGTTGGAGGACAGGAAAGAGAGTAGGATGCACGAAATGGAGCTGACTAAGCTCAAGCTGAATGGGCAGTTAGAATTCGAAATGCAAACTAGGAAATTAGCCCTAGAGGAAAAGAAAATGCAGTTTGAACATGAGAAAGTTTTGAGGGAGTTGGAATTGAAGGCCAAAAGCTTAGAGATTACTCCCTCTGGTGGCAGTGTACCGCCTGTGCCTGTTGAAGCTAGGGTGTATATTCCAAAAGATGTGGTTAAGGAATTTTTTAAAAATGATGACATAGGGCAGTGGTTCAAAGCCTATGAGGTAGCCATGTCTTCCCACCGGGTCCCTGAGAAGGATTGGGGAGCGGGGTTGTGGGGACGGTTCCTCAGTGAAGGGCGGGATACCTTGTTGGATTTGCCCTCTGAAGTCTATAATTCATACAGCCACACGAAGGATGCCTTAATGACTAGGTATGGTTTGACCCCTGAGCTTTATTGGCAAAGGTTCAGGAACTGTAGTAAGATTGAAAGCAGTACCTGGGTTGAATATGTGACCTTCTTTTGCAGAGCCTTGGATGGTTGGGTAAAGGGTAGCAAAGCGACTGATTTTCAGGTGCTCTTTGATTTGATTGCCTGGGAGCACTTGTCCGGTAATTGTTTTCCTGAGCTACGCCAGCACCTGATTGATAGTAAGCTGACTAACCCTAGGCAGCTTGCTGAGGAGGCGGACCGCTGGGTGAGTACCCGGGTCCACAAGGGTCACGTGGGAGACTCCGCCAAGGGTGGGCAGGGTCCCCAGCAGAAGAGTGGGGGGACAAGGGTAAACAGAAGGAGTTCCATAAAGGGCCCCAAAGTAGACCCCAAGGGAACCAAGGGAAAGGTTCCCAGCCTCCCCCTGAGAAGAAGCCAGTGGCCCTGACAGGCCCCCCTGTTCACCAAGGACCACTGGTATGTTACAAGTGTGGCGCCCCTGGCCACAAGGCAAACGATCCTCGTTGCCCTTTGCATGGAAAACCAGCACCCACCAGTGCGGTCCCCCGGCAGTTGGCTAGTGTAGCCCTGGGGGAGGAGTTGGGTGCCCAAGGTGGGGGATCCCACAGTGTTTTCCCTTGTCTCATTAGGAGACTCTGAGATGGTCCCTAGGACCCCGCTGCCTGAGAACACTAAGAAATACAGGCAGTGGGTGACCATCAATGGCCATAGGGTGGAGGCTCTGAGAGACACAGGAGCCGGTGTGACAGCTGTCAAGTGTCACCTGGTGTCTAAAGAGCAGGTTATCCCTGATGCATTCTATCCGGTTGTTGCCGCTGACAACACAGAGAGTCACTGCAAGGTGGCTCAGGTTCCCTTTGAGTGGGGGGTCTCGGGTACTCTTCAAGTAGCTGTGAGGCCAGCCATGCCTGTTGACTGTTTGTTAGGGAACGATTTGGAGAGCTCACCTTGGGCTAAGGTGGAGCGGAGTGCGCATTTAGAAATGTTGGGCTTGCCTGATTGGGCATGTGTGACCACCCGGTCAATGGCATCTAAAGGTGTTCAAGAGGACCTGGAGCCTGAGAGGGAGGCCCAGGTGCCTGCCGGAGAGAGAGGAGGCAGGGGGCGCGAGAAACCGGCCCCCGAGGTTCCCACGGTCCAGGAGGAGGCAGACCCTGAGGGGGATGCCCTGGAGCCTACAGGGGAACAGGTAGCTGAACTGGGGGACCTACCTGAGCTGACCCATTGGCAGCAAGAAGGAGGACCCTCCAGGGAAGAGTTCTGCGAGGAGCAGAACGCATGCCCCTCTCTCGTGGGTCTGAGGCAACAGGCCACAGACCAGGCAGCAGGTGATCAGTCTGGATCACATTGGATTTACTGGGAGAATGGTCTCCTGTATTCAGAGCCTAAGGTTGCTGAGCCTGGGTCAGCCCGTGTGCTGGTGGTACCCCAGCGCTTCAGAGCCTTCCTACTGGGGTTGGCTCATGATGTACCGTTAGCAGGACATCTGGGGCAGGACAAGACCTTTGACAGGCTTGTTACCCATTTCTATTGGCCCCAGATGCGCAGGAGTGCCGCCACTCACTGCAGGACATGCCAGACTTGCCAGGCAAGTGGAAAGAGTGGGAGGAAGCACAAGGCTCCTCTCCAGCCATTCCCTGTGGTCAGCACCCCCTTTGAACGGGTGGGTATTGACATTGTGGGGCCACTGGACCCCAAGACAGCCATGGGCAACAGGTTTATCCTGGTCTTGGTGGACCATGCCACCCGGTACCCTGAAGCCATCCCTCTGAGGACAGTGACGGCCCCCGTGGTGGGACGGGCACTGATGGGAATTTTCTCACGTGTGGGATTCCCTCAAGAGGTGGTGTCTGACAGAGGTACCAACTTCGTGTCCAAGTACATGAAGTCCCTGTGGCAGGAGTGCGGTGTAACTTACAAGTTCACCACTCCTTACCACCCTCAAGGAAATGGGCTGGTTGAGAGATTCAACCGGACCCTCAAGGGCATGATTATGGGTCTGGAAGAACCCATGAGGCGTAAATGGGACATCCTCTTACCATGCCTGTTGTTTGCATACCGGGAGGTGCCACAGAAGTCTCTAGGGTTCAGTCCCTTTGAGCTCCTCTATGGACACCCGGTGCGAGGACCTCTGAGTTTGGTCAAGGAAGGCTGGGAGCAATCTCCCAGGAAACCTCCCCAGGATGTATACAGTTACATGCTGGCCTTCAGGAACCAGACTAGGCGTTTCAGAGAACTTGCTGAGGCAAATCTGGAAGCCAGCCAGGAGGAGATGAAGCGGTGGTACGACTAGAATGCCACTCTGGTAGAGCTTCAGCCTGGTCAGAAAGTGTGGGTCATGGCCCCTGTGGAGCCTTGTGCGCTCCAGGACTGGTGGACCGGCCCTTTTCGGTGGTGGAGCGCAAGAGTCCAGTTACCTATTTGGTGGACTTGCAGTCTCCCAGGAACTCCCTTGCGGGTCCTGCATGTGAACCGCCTGAAGCCCCACTTGGAGAGGTCCCAAGTGGGCATGCTCTTAGCTACAGATGATGGAATGGAGGAGGAGACCGAGCCTCTTCCTGACCTCCTGTCAGCCCGAGAGCAAGATGGATCAGTGGAGGGAGTAAACCTCTCTACCTCCCTGACACCTGAGCAGCAGGGTGACTGTCGCCAACTGTTTGGACAGTTCCCTGACCTGTTCTCCCTGGTTCCCAGTGTCACTCATTGGTGCGTCCATGATGTGGACACTGGGGACAGTCTTCCTGTGAAGCACAAGGCTTACAGGGTGACTGACAGGGTCAGAGCCTGCATCCAGGAGGAGGTCTCCAAGATGTTTGCGCTAGGGGTGATTGAGTCCTCTAACAGCCCTTGGGCCAGCCCAGTGGTCTTGGTTCCAAAGGCTGCCGCGCCTGGTGCCACACCAGAACTCCGGTTCTGTGTGGACTACAGGGGACTCAATTCCGTCACCAGGACTGACGCCCACCCCATCCCCAGAGCTGATGAGCTCATAGATCGGTTAGGGGCTGCGCGGTACCTCAGCACGTTTGACTTAACGTCTGGGTACTGGCAGATCGCCTTGACTGATGGGGCAAAAGAGAGGTCAGCATTCTCCACCCCAGATGGGCACTACCAGTTCCGGGTGATGCCCTTTGGGATGAAGAATGCCCCTGCCACCTTTCAGAGGTTGGTCAACCAGGTGTTGGTTGGACTGGAGGATTTCAGTGCCGCCTACCTGGATGACATCGCAGTGTTCAGTGCCAGTTGGGAAGAACATCTGCGCCACCTCTGGGAAGTGTTGATGGCGCTGCGGAGAGCAGGCCTCACAATCAAGGTGAGTAAGTGCCAGATTGGGCAGGGTTCTGTGGTGTACTTGGGACACCAGGTTGGGAGCGGCCAGGTGGCGCCCCTCCAACCGAAAATTGATACCATTCTGGCTTGGGAGCCCCCAAGACCCAGACAGAGGTGAGAGCCTTCCTAGGACTCACCGGGTATTACCGGAGATTCGTCAAGGGGTATGGCAGCATTGTTGCCCCCTTGACAGAGCTGACTTCCAAGAAGCAGCCCAGGAAAGTGATTTGGACTGACGCCTGTCAAAAAGCTTTTGACACCTTGAAGACTGCCATGTGCACGGCGCCTGTGCTCCAGGCACCCAACTTCTCCAATGAGTTCATTGTTCAGACCGACGCTTCAGAGCATGGTGTAGGGGCTGTTCTATCACAGATCAATGAGGAGGGCCTAGACCAACCTGTAGCCTTCATCAGTAGGAGGTTACTTCCCCGGGAACAGAGATGGAGTGCTATCGAGCGTGAGGCATTTGCTGTGGTCTGGGCACTGAAGAAGCTGAGACCATACCTGTTTGGGACTCACTTCCGGGTTCAGACAGACCACAGGCCCCTCAGATGGTTGATGCAGATGAGGGGTGAGAATCCAAAGCTGTTGAGGTGGTCCATTTCCCTACAGGGGATGGACTTTACGGTGGAACACCGCCCTGGTACAGAACACGCCAATGCTGATGGTCTGTCCAGATTTTTCCGCCTTAGCGATGAGAACTCCCTAGGGGTAGGATAGTTCTCCCCACATTTCAGCTGGAGGGGACACGTGTTAGACCTGGCGTCCTTGGCGTCGGTCTCCCTTCCATTTTTTCATAATGCCTCCACTGTTGCCGATATGTTTTTGCTGGACTAGATGCTCATGGGCACTTTGCCGCTGCTAATCAGTGCCAAAGTGCAAGTGCTCCCTATCGTGAATAGAGATATGTATTAGTGACTCCATGATTGGATGATTGGTTTACTTGTCAGTCCCTAGTACAGTGCACTCAGTGTGCCCAGGGCTTGTAAATCCAATGCCGCTGGTGGGCTTGCAGCACTGGTTGTGCCACCCACAGAAGCGGCTTGTAAAATGTGTCTCAGGCCTGCCATCGCAGAGCCTGTGTGCAGCCTAGGGCTGCCATGTCGACTTGGTGAGTACACCCACTTACCAGTCCCTAAACCTTCCCTTTACTGCATGTTGGTCACCCCTAAAGTAGGCCCTAGGGCAGGGTGCATTGTAAGTATAAGGTAGGACATGCCCTGGTGTGTGTGGCATGTCCTAATAGTGATTTACAGCCATTTTCGTTTTTCACTATTGCAAGGCTACCTGCTCCCCATAGGCCAGAATGGGCAGACTGACTATTACACCTTATAGTCAGAACTGACCCAGGGAACATGGTAGAAAAACGAATTTAGTATGCCTGAACTCAGGATGATAAAATACATCTTTTAGTGAAGTTGGTTTTAACATTCTGTGTTTGAAAATACCACTTTTAGAAAGTGGGTATTTTCTTGCCTAACTGTCCAAGCCTGCCTCTGCTAGGTTGTGTATTCCTTGTCTGGAGATTGAGTGACAGGGGCTGGGGGTGGCTACAGGAGACAGGGTGAGTCAGCACAGCGCTGAATAGAAAGATCTGCATCCAGAGTGGAGGGAGGAGTTGCACCTGGGTCTGAATAGGGCTGTGCCTGCCTTCCACAATGCTGGCTCCACCTCCTGCCGGGCGGCTGAGCACTCTGCCCCACATTCTGAAAGGAAAGAAGGAGTCAGAAAAACAAAGTGCTCCAGGACTGACCAGAACTGGTTTTGGACTAGGCAGAGGCCTCTCTGCCTTCAGAGAACAAAGAGAAACTGGATATAAAAAGGGGACCCAGACCCCTAGGAAATTAGATCACTTTTGGGAACAAGAAGAAACCTTTGCTGAGGAACGGAACCAAGAAGAAACTGAGGAGAGACTATCCCTAAGCCTGAAGTGCTGCTTGGGGGATTGGCCTGCAGTGGTTTGCCTGACTGCCAAAGAAAGGAGAAAGGAACTTTTGCTTTGCTGTGACTTTCATCAACTTGTGAAGGATCTCCAAGGGCTTGGAGAGAGCTTGCCCCCTGACCGAAGTCCCAGGATCATTGGACTTCACCCCCTTTGTGAATTGCTGCTGGAAACTCTGTTTCAGTGGCTACAGAGGTAGGGAGCTGTGACCGACTCTCACGACCGACTCGGTGTCCTGTAAGCACCGCATCGAAGCACCGTCTCGCCCTGCAACGCACGGCCCTGGTCTCACCGACTCCGTCAACGAGCCGCTGCCTGCACCGCATCGAGGGACAACGCGTCCTGCAACGCTTCGCTACGCCCGACTCGAACTGGTCCGACCGACACGGTCACTGCTGCTGAGTTCGAGTCCTGTGACCGCACCGGAGTTGAGCACCGCTCGCACGCTTTGCGACGCACCGCCCGACTCGCACCGCTGTCCGGACTGATCGACGCCAGCTCCTGAATCCGGCTCCGTCGCCGCACCGCAACCTGCCAGCACCGCATCGAAGCACCGTCTCGCCCTGCAACGCACGGCCCTGGTCTCACCGACTCCGTCTCGACTACGTCAACGAGCCGCTGCCTGCACCGCATCGAGGGACAACGCGTCCTGCAACGCTTCCATTTTTGCATCGCGACCGCGACGAACAGCCATCCGGCTCGCACGCCCGTGCCTGCCGCTTCAAGTAAAAGGTACTGTGACCGAGTCTGTCTATGCTGTGTTGGCCCGTCTCGACGCTGTCAGCGGGATTTGTTAGACTCTGTTGTTCTCAACATCGCCGTAGCCGGAGGAGGCTACCGACTCGCACAGAACCTTGAATTAAGCCTTTTTGATCAGAACTAACACTCTTGACAGTATTGTGGATTATTTTTGTCGTTTATGGTCTTGTGATAAATCTATATAAAGTATACCTATTTTTAGAAATATATAACCTGTGTGGTGTCCATTTGTAGTGTTGTCACTTGATTACTGTATGTGTTCACAAATGCTTTACACACTGCCTCTGAACTAAGCCTGTCTGCTCGTGCCAAGCTACCAAGAGGGTGAGCAGGGGTTATTTCAGGAGTGTACCTACTTTCCCTGACTAGACTCAAGGGTCCCTATTTGGACAAAGGTACATACCTCTGCCAACTAGAGACCCCCAAATCTAACAGTCAGCATGGAAGTCTCGGTTCCCTCTATCTTACCGTGGCAAGATGTGGTGTATTTATACCCTAAAGTGTCTCGTCCCTGAGTATAGTTTGTATTGGTCTTTGTTATACATGAGGAAGACGTCAGGGGTAAACTTTGTACATACATATTATGCGGGAGATGTAGCTGGTGAATGCTAATGCATAATTTATGAGTACATTGTAGGCCTGTGTTCTGGAAAGACCTTGCAGTGTTCTAACCACAGACTAGATAACATTAAACCCTCAGAGCTTGTTGTGTACTGTAGGGAACTAATGTAGGTGAAAGATCATGCCTATATTAGGAGCCATGACTATAATAGGGCATGTACGAGTATGATCATAATAGGGCATATACGAGTATGACCATAATGGGGCATATACGAGTATGACCATAATAGGGCATATACGAGTATTTCTACATTATGGCATATATGAAGGGGTCTACATTAGGGCCTATATACGAAACATAACAGAGACACCAGCAAAGATACACTCATTGTAATCATACGGCCACATCCATCACACTCAGATCAGCGAGATCATAAAATGTACAGAAAAGAGAAAACATTAGCTGAGGGATCTTTTGTAGGATCATGGAAGGGAGACCCCAGTTAGACAACAACATTTATTGATTAAGTGTCAAGATGTCCTGCCTCAGAGGTAAATGTATACTTTAGGTGCAGTTCAAACTCTATGGCCTGGATCATAAAACATTTTTCATTGTCACTATTTCATGTTTGTAATGCAGTGCTTTCTGCAAACACTTTTAACCTCTGTATTATGAAAGTAGATTTCTGGATCTGGTAAAGTGTGGCAAAAATATTTGGGTATGTTTATTGTTGCATTTGTTGCAGTGGTGATGTGTTCTGTTGTTTTTGTGTTGCAGTATTGTTGAGTTGTACGGTAGTTTTTGTGTTGCATTCTGTTTTGAGTGTTTGGTTTTGTGACCTGTTGTCTTTTAATTGTGTTGTTAAGTTGCTTTGTTTATGTCGTTATGGTATGTTCTATTGTGTACCGTAAAAATGCTGCTAAGCTGCCAACCAAAAGAAGCACCTGCCTTTAAAGTTGTCATGGCAAGGAACCACTTACCACTGTGCAAGTTGGTAATATAGAGCTGCTTAATCTCTTCAGCTGTTTAAGACACTGGTCAGCCTAAAACAGTGGCAGAAACACCATCTGTAGGGCTCACTTTATGTGATGTGTTGCTAAAGGTTACATAATAACAGTATAAAGGGATAAACAGTAGACTTTCATTACCATTTCCACTGTTGGCATCCGGTGATATGCATCATTAAAAAATATAAGGCAGTGAAACTTCAGGGACAATCCCGTTGCAGAGGTTCTTCATGTAGCGTGTGCACCTCAAATTAGGAAATGTTCACATTAAAACTTGTTTGCTGCTGGGATGCCTGGTTGGAGAGGAAATGCCTGGCTGATGGAAGCTCAAAGGCTATGTTTTATTTCTGTCTGCCACCAGCTGTTTCTCCACATGGGAGCAATACATAAATAACAATTTAATAAGAAACAGCATGATTCAGAATTGTTTTAATTTATTTTGAACATTTTGGTTAATTTGAAGGCATAATTCCCAAATGTACTGCCTGAAGCTTTCTCATTTCTCTTTAATACGATTAATTCACTGATCAAGACCTATGAGTTTTTTTATTAATATAAAAATATGTAGCACAGACTGCCCATTTGTATATCCCGCTTCCTATTGAATTGATTTTTAATATGCATCACCAGATAGTTGGGAAATTGCTGAGTACTAGAGATGTGCAGAATTTCAGTTCCACTAAGCAAATGGTGCAAAGTGGAAAAGTTGTAAACTTTTTCAACTTTGAATCACTTTGCCTGAGTGACCTTTCCTGAAATTGCTGCCACGTGCTACTTGTGGCAAAATCTGAATAAGAAGGAAGAGTGAGGTCACATAAATGAGCTGTATGTGAAATTGTCAACCCCTTCGGTGCTGAGGACGGCTTTGAGCCGCCCCTAGCACTGGTGGGCGTGTTCTGAGGATGTCTCCAAGCCGTCCTAGCACCCACCCATGGGGAAAGTCTGGCACTCCCCCCAAGACCCGCCCCACAACAAGCCACCAGTAGGGATGGTAGCAGAAGTGCTTCCCTTGCCATTCCCAACATGCAGAGTCGTCTGCCCCATCAGAGCAGGCCAGGGATGTGCTGGAAGCCATTTGCTTCCAGCGCAGTCCAGAGGCAAGTACATTTTTTTCTGGGAGTGGTGGGGATGGCAAAGAGGCACCGGGGGAAAGGAAGGAGGTGGGGCTGCGATCGTGCAGCAGGAATGCACCCACTAGCATCAGCAATTTTCTTTGTGTGTGTATTTAGTGTAGGTCAGCGGCCTCTATTAGTAGTAACCATTTTCATAACTAGGCAGCACACACAATGTCACCCAACAATTACTAACCACTTTTCCCAACTAAAAGCCCAACCTATTAGCTCTGTGTTAGAAATGGGATCTCTAGTTGGCAAGGGCTTGCACCTTTGTCCAAGTAGGGACCCTTCTTCCTAGTCAGGGTAAGGGTTGTTACACTCGTGAAGTAACCCCTGCTCACCCTCGTGGTAGCTTGGCACGAGCAGTCAGGCTTAATTCAGAGGCAGTGTGTAAAGCATTTGCACATAACCAACAGTAATACAGTGTAAGCACTACAAACGGACACCACACCAGTTTAGAAAAATAACCAATATTTTATATACTCAAGACAAGACCAATTACGACAAAAATCCACAATACTATACTTTACGAATGAATACTTGATACGTTAACTTCTTCTTTGCAGGAATAGCACAAAAGCAAAGTTCGTACGAGTCGGTAGCCCCGTCCGAGCCTACCGTGATGCTGAAAACCCCAGAGTCTAACAGTTCCAGCCGACCGCGTCGATACGGGCCAGCAGAGTCATGAACAGACTCGGTTACAGTACCTTTCTCGTTGTGGCAGGTACGGAGTGTACGAGCCGGTCGGCGTTCGTCGCGGTTGCGGTGCAAGACGGAGCGATGCAAGGTGCGGTGTCCCTCGATGCGGTGCAGGCAGCGGCTCGATGAGCGTCGTGCAGACGGAGTCGGTGAGTCCAAGGCGTGCGATGCAGGGTGAGACGATGCTCGATGCGGTGCTGACAGGTTGCGATGCAGGCGACCAAGCCGGAGTGCGGGAGCTGGCGTCGGACAGCGGTGCGAGTCGGAGCGGTGCGTCGCAGACGTGCGAGCGGTGCCCCAAATGCGGTGCGGTCACGACTCTTGAGCCAGTTGCAGCGACCGCGTCGGTCGGGTCCGGTTGGTTCAGTGAAGCGATGCGATGCGAACTGCGGTGCCCACAGGTCACGGTGCAAGCAGCGGCTCGATGTTGGCGGCGTCGGACGTCGCCCACGGTGAGACCAGGGTTGCGATGCGAAGCGGGGCGATGCGGTCTGCGGTGCAAACAGGTCACCGGCCAGGGATGGATTCGGTTGACGGAGTCGGTTGCAGTTCCCTTCCTCTGTGGCAACTGAAACAGCGTTCCAGAAGCGGTACCCAGAGGCTTGTGAAGTCTTTGTAGTCCCTGAGACTTCTTAACAGGAGGCCAGCTCGGTTTCAGGCCCTTGGAGATACTCAGCACAAGTTTGTAGAAAGTTCAGTCCAGTCCTTTCACTGCCCAAGGCAGAAGCAGCAGCTGCAGGCCACCCCAACAAAGCAACAACACAGCAAAGGGGCAGTACTCCTCCTGGCAGCTCTTCCAGCTCTTCGTCTTGGCAGGTTCCTTGATTCCAGCGAGATCTAAATTCATGGGGTCAGGGCCCCAATATTTATATCCCAAATTCCTTTGTTCTCTGAAGGCAGAGAGGCCTTTGCCTAGTCCAAACCAGTTCTGGAGCACTTTGTTGACAAGTCTCCGTCCCTTCTTTCAGTGAGTGGGCCAGGGACATCAGACGCACCACAGGAGGTGGAGCCAGCATTGTGGAGGGAAGGCACTGTCCTATTCAGGGCCCAGGTGCGACCCCTCCCACCCATCTACATGTAGATCTTGCTATTCAGCCCTGTGCTGACTCACCCTGTCTCCTGGTATCCCCCAGCCCCTGTCACTCACATTCCAGACACGGAATACACAACCTCGCAGAGGCAGGCTTGGATGGTTAGACAAGAAAACACCCACTTTCTAAAAGTGGTATTTTCAAACACAGAATGTTAAAACCGACTTCACTAAAAGCTGCATTTTATCATTCTGAGTCCAGGCATACTAAACTCGAATTTCTACCATGTTCCCGGGGTCAGTTAGGATTATAAGCTGTAATAATCAAAACTGCCCGTTCTGGCCTAGGGGAACAGGTAGCCTTGCAATAGTGAAAAACGAACTAGGCTGTAATTCACTATCAGGACATGCCGCACACACCCGGGCATGTCCTACCTTTCGCATACACCGCACCCTGCCCACAGGGGTACCTTGGGCCTACCTTAGGGGTGACTAACATGTAGCAAAGGGAAGGTTTAGGGACTTGCAAGTGTGTGCACTTGCCAAGTCGACATGGCAGCCCCAGGCTGCGCACAGGCTCTGCGGTGGCAGGCCCGAGTTACACTTTACGGGCTGTTTGCGTGGGTGGCACAATCCAGTGCTGCAGCCCACCAACAGCATTTGGTCTATAGGCCCTGGCACTCGCAGTGCACTTTACAAGGGACTGACACATAAACCAAATAGGCCAATCATGGAAACACCAATCCATAACACATTTTATACAGGAGCACTTGCACTTTCCCACTGGACCGCAGTGAGGAAAGTGCGCAGAATCATCACACCAGCAAAAACAGAGTCAAAACCGGGAGGTCAGAAAGCAAAAAGTCAGGGGAAACACGCCAAAAGATGCCAAGTCTAACACATGTCCCCTCCAGCTGAAAGTAGGGAGAACTACCCAACCCCATTGGAGTTCTCTTCACTAAGGCGGAAGAACCTGGACAGACCATCTGCGTTGGCGTGTTCTGTACCAGGACGGTGTTCCACCGTAAAGTCCATTCCCTGTAGGGAGATGGACCACCTCAGCAGTTTTGGATTCTCACCCCTCATTTGCATCAACCATCTGAGGGGCCTGTGGTCTGTCTGAACCCGGAAGTGAGTCCCAAACAGGTATGGTCTCAACTTCTTCAGCGCCCAGACCACAGCAAAAGCTTCCTTTCTATGGCACTCCACCTCTGTTCCCTGGGAAGTAGTCTCCTGCTAAGGAAGACTACAGGCTGATCCAGGCCCTCTTCGTTCAGCTGTGAGAGCACCGCTCCCACACCATGCTCTGAAGCGTCAGTCTGCACGACGAATTCCTTGGAGAAGTCAGGTGCCTTGAGCACGGGCGCCGTGCACATGGCTGCCTTCAGGGCATCAAAAGCTTTCTGGCAGGACTCAGTCCAGATCACTTTCCTGGGCTGCCTCTTAGAGGTCAGCTCTGTTAAGGGGGCAACGATGGTGCCATAGCCCTTAACAAATCTCCTATAGTAACCGGTGAGACCTAAGAAGGCTCTCACCTCTGTCTGGGTCTTGGGGGCTCCCAAGCCAGAATGGTGTCAATCTTGGGTTGTAGGGGCGCCACCTGGCCGCTTCCTACCTGGTGTCCCAAGTACACCACAGAACCCTGCCCGATCTGGCACTTACTGGCCTTGATCGTGAGGCCTGCACCTTGCAGAGCCCTCAACACTTTCTCAAGGTGCTGTAAATGTTCTTCCCAGCTGGAACTGAACACAGCAATGTCATCCAGGTAGGCGGCACTGAAATCCTCCAGCCCAGCCAACACCTGATTGACCAACCTCTGAAAGGTGGCAGGGGCATTCTTCAACCCAAAGGGCATCACCCGGAATTGGTAATGACCTTCGGGGGTTGAGAATGCTGATCTCTCCTTGGCCCCATCGGTTAAGGCAATCTGCCAGTACCCAGACGTCAAATCAAACGTGCTGAGGAACCGGGCAGCTCCCAACCGATCAATGAGCTCATCAGCTCTGGGGATGGGGTGCGCGTCAGTCCTGGTGACGGCATTGAGCCCACGGTAGTCCACACAAAACCGGAGTTCTGGAGTGGCACCGGGCGCCGCAGCCTTTGGGACCAAGACCACTGGGCTGGCCCAAGGACTGTGGGAGGGCTCAATCACCCCTAACGCCAACATCTTAGAGACCTCCTCCTTGATGCTGGCTCTGACCCGGTCAGTCAACCTGTAAATCTTGTGCTTCACAGGATGGCTGTCACCGGTGTCCACGTCATGGGTACACCAGTGAGTAACACCGGGGTCAGAGAGAACAGCGGGGCGAACTGTCCCAACAACTGGCGACAGCTCCCCTGCTGCTCCTGAGTCAGAGTAGGGGAGAGGATCACACCCTCTACTGACCCATCATGCTCCTTGGTAGACAGGAGGTCAGGGAGAGGCTCGCTCTCCTCTTCCACCCCATCATCTGTCGCCAAGAGCATACTCACTTCGGACCTCTCGAAGTGGGGCTTGAGGCGGTTCACGTGAAGGACCCTCAAAGGGTTCCTTGGAGCCTGCAAATCCACCAGGTAGGTGACGTCACTTTTGCGCTCCTTTACCTCATATGGCCCAGTCCACTTGTCCTGCAAGGCACAAGGTGCTACTGGGGCCATGACCCACACTTTTGTCCAGGTTGAAATTCGACCAGAGTGGCGTTCTGGTCATACCATCTCTTCATTTCTTCCTGGCTTGCTTCTAGGTTCGCCTGAGCGAGTTTCCTGAAGCGGGCAGTTTGGTTTCTAAAGGCCAGCATGTAGCTAAATACATCCTGGGGAGTTTTCCTGGGAGCTGCCTCCCAGCCTTCCTTAACCAAACTCAGAGGTCCTCTGACAGGGTGGCCATACAGGAGCTCAAAGGGGCTGTACCCAAGAGACTTCTGAGGCACCTCCCTGTATGCAAAGAGTAGGCATGGCAAGAGGACGTCCCACTTACGCCTCATGGGTTCTGTTAGACCCTTGATCATGCCTTTCAAGGTCTGGTTGAATCTCTCCACCAGACCGTTTCCTTGTGGGTGGTAAGGAGTGGTGAACTTGTAGGTTACCCCACACTCCTTCCACAGGGATGTCATATACTTCGATATGAAATTGGTCCCCCTATCAGAAACCACCTCTCTGGGGAATCCCACACTGGAAAAGATCCCCATTAACGCCCGGCCCACCACTGGCGCCGTCGTTGTCCTGAGAGGGATTGCCTCCGGGTACCGGGTGGCATGGTCCACCAAGACCAGGATGTACCTGTTGCCCATGGCGGTCTTGGGATCCAGTGGCCCCACAATATCCATCCCTACCCTCTCAAAGGGTGTTCCAACAACCGGAAAAGGTTGGAGAGGAGCTTTGACCTTCCTCCCACTCTTACCACTTGCCTGGCAAGTTTGGCAAGACCTGCAGTGTGCATCTGACTGCCTTCGCATTTGGGGCCAAAAGAAGTGGGTGACAAGCCTGTCAAAGGTCTTGTCCTGCCCCAAATGTCCTGCCAAAGGCACGTCATGAGCCAGACCCAGTAGGAAGGTCCTGAAGCGCTGGGGTACCACCAGCACACGGGCTGACCCAGGCTCAGCAAGCTTAGGCTCACTGTATAGGAGACCACTCTCCCAGTAGATCAGATGTGACCCGGACTGATTACCAGCTGCCTGGTCTGCAGCCTGCCGCCGCAGACCCTCCAGAGTAGGGCACTCGCTCTGCTCCCTGCAGAACTCCTCCCTGGTGGGACCCCCTTCTTGCTGCCAATGGGTCAGCTCAGAGATGTCTCCCAGTTCGGCTACTTGCTCCCCTGTAGGCACCGGGGCGTCCCCTCGAGGTCCGCCTCCTCCCGGTCCGTGGGAACTTCGGGGGCCGGTTTCCCGCGCCCCTGCCCTTTCTCTTGGCAGGGACTTGGGCCACTGTTTCAGGCTCCAAGTCCTCTTGATCACCCTTTCTGGCCGCCATTGACCGAGTAGACACGCATGCCCACTCTGGCAACCCAAGCATCTCCAAGTGGGACCTGAGCTCAACCTCCTTCCATGAGGACTGCTCCAGGTCGTTTCCTAGCAGACAATCTACAGGCATGGTAGGGCTCACAACCACCCTTAAGGGACCTGAGACCCCCCCATTCAAAGGGAACCTGCGCCACCATACATTGGCGCTCTGAGTTGTCGACAGCAACTACTTGGTGGAATGCTCCTGGGACTACTTGCTTCTCAGACACCAGGTGACACCGGACTGAGGTCACACTGGCTCCAGTATCTCTGAGAGCCTCTACCCTGTTCCCATTAATGGTCACCCAGGTGCTATATTTCTTTGTGTTAGGGGGCACCTGGTTTCCTGGGACCATCTCACTGTCCCCGAGTGAGACAAGGGTCATTTCTGCGGGATCCCCACCCTCCTGTGGGCACCCCTCCTCCCCAAGCGCTACACTAGCCAACACTTTGGACTGTCCACCGGTGGGTGGCTGTGTCCCCTTCGGGCACTTGGGGTCCCCTTAAAGTGACCTACCTGGTCACATGCATAACACTTGCGGGGGCCGGTCTCAACAGGCTTCCCTGTAGAGACCCCTTTCTTCTTATCACCGGGGGCTGGGAACCTTTACCCTGGGTACTAGTTTGGGGCCCTTTAGAGAACTCCTGTGCTTTACCCTTGTCCCCCCCACCTTTCTGCTGGGGACCCTGCCCACCTTTGGCTGAGTCTCCCCAAACGCTTTCTTGTGGACCCTGGTACTCACCCAGCGGTCCGCTTCCATAGCAAGCTTCCTGGGGTCAGTTAGCTTACTATCAACTAGGTGCTGGCGCAGATCTGCAAAACATAGACTAGACAAGTGCTCCCATGCAATCAAGTTGTAGAGCCCCTGAAAATCTGTTACACTACTGCCCTTCACCCAACCATCCAGAGACCTGCAGAACACATCCACACATTCCAACCAAGTGTTGACATCAGACTTCTTACTGGACCTGAACTGATCCCTGTACTTTTCAGGAGTAAGACCATACTTCGTGAGAAGGGCATCCTTCATGTCAGCATAGGTGAGGTGATACCCCTTACCCAAAGCTATCAGAGCATCCCTTGCTTCTTCCGGGAAAAGTGGCCACAATCCTGCTCCCCAATTCTCCTCAGGGACCCCATTCATGTGTATGGCTGCCTCATAACCCTGGAACCACCTTTGTATGTCATCCCCCTTCTTGAACTCCTTGCCTACGTTCTTGGGAATGTGCACAATCCTGTCTGCCTTTCTGGACGAATTGCTGCCACCATCTGAGCCTGACTTACTCCTAAGTTCTAGCTCCTTCAGTTCTCTCTCATGCTCTAAGAGCATCTTCCTCTCCTCTATGGCCAATCTCTTCTCCTCCCGCTCACTCTCCAGCCTGAGCTTCTGCAGCTCGAACTGCCTTGCCTCCCGCCTGTCCTCCAGCTCCTCTGGGGACAGACTGCTGCTGCCCGACCTGGCGGGTTCCCCCTACCCAAAAGCACATCCACCCTGGAAATAGGCTCCTCCGCCTCCTCACTGAGATCACCAGGCTGCCCATTGGCATGTCTGGCTGCTACCCAGGCCCTCAGCGCCTTCTGTAGCTCCTCCTTCCTTGTGAGGCCTTTAATTTGGACTTTCAGGTTTTTACAAATCGCTCGTAACTCCTTTACGGCGTAGGATTCCAACCTGTCCTCCTCAAAGATAACTTCCAGAGATGCAACGGATGATGCAATTGATTCAGGCATGACAAAAGTCGTGAGTTGAAAACTGGCAAGATCAAAAATAGGCCAAAAGAAAAAGAACCAGTATGTGGTACGTAATGGTCTGCGATATGGTAGTAGTGCACACCAATCACTGTAAGTCAAGTGCAAACACAAGTCCTATCCTCACCGCTGACAACCAATGTTAGAAATGGGATCTCTAGTTGGCAAGGGCTTGCACCTTTGTCCAAGTAGGGACCCTTCTTCCTAGTCAGGGTAAGGGTTGTTACACTCGTGAAGTAACCCCTGCTCACCCTCGTGGTAGCTTGGCACGAGCAGTCAGGCTTAATTCAGAGGCAGTGTGTAAAGCATTTGCACATAACCAACAGTAATACAGTGTAAGCACTACAAACGGACACCACACCAGTTTAGAAAAATAACCAATATTTTATATACTCAAGACAAGACCAATTACGACAAAAATCCACAATACTATACTTTACGAATGAATACTTGATACGTTAACTTCTTCTTTGCAGGAATAGCACAAAAGCAAAGTTCGTACGAGTCGGTAGCCCCGTCCGAGCCTACCGTGATGCTGAAAACCCCAGAGTCTAACAGTTCCAGCCGACCGCGTCGATACGGGCCAGCAGAGTCATGAACAGACTCGGTTACAGTACCTTTCTCGTTGTGGCAGGTACGGAGTGTACGAGCCGGTCGGCGTTCGTCGCGGTTGCGGTGCAAGACGGAGCGATGCAAGGTGCGGTGTCCCTCGATGCGGTGCAGGCAGCGGCTCGATGAGCGTCGTGCAGACGGAGTCGGTGAGTCCAAGGCGTGCGATGCAGGGTGAGACGATGCTCGATGCGGTGCTGACAGGTTGCGATGCAGGCGACCAAGCCGGAGTGCGGGAGCTGGCGTCGGACAGCGGTGCGAGTCGGTGCGGTGCGTCGCAGACGTGCGAGCGGTGCCCCAAATGCGGTGCGGTCACGACTCTTGAGCCAGTTGCAGCGACCGCGTCGGTCGGGTCCGGTTGGTTCAGTGAAGCGATGCGATGCGAACTGCGGTGCCCACAGGTCACGGTGCAAGCAGCGGCTCGATGTTGGCGGCGTCGGACGTTGCCCACGGTGAGACCAGGGTTGCGATGCGAAGCGGGGCGATGCGGTCTGCGGTGCAAACAGGTCACCGGCCAGGGATGGATTCGGTTGACGGAGTCGGTTGCAGTTCCCTTCCTCTGTGGCAACTGAAACAGCGTTCCAGAAGCGGTACCCAGAGGCTTGTGAAGTCTTTGTAGTCCCTGAGACTTCTTAACAGGAGGCCAGCTCGGTTTCAGGCCCTTGGAGATACTCAGCACAAGTTTGTAGAAAGTTCAGTCCAGTCCTTTCACTGCCCAAGGCAGAAGCAGCAGCTGCAGGCCACCCCAACAAAGCAACAACACAGCAAAGGGGCAGTACTCCTCCTGGCAGCTCTTCCAGCTCTTCGTCTTGGCAGGTTCCTTGATTCCATCGAGATCTAAATTCATGGGGTCAGGGCCCCAATATTTATATCCCAAATTCCTTTGTTCTCTGAAGGCAGAGAGGCCTTTGCCTAGTCCAAACCAGTTCTGGAGCACTTTGTTGACAAGTCTCCGTCCCTTCTTTCAGTGAGTGGGCCAGGGACATCAGACGCACCACAGGAGGTGGAGCCAGCATTGTGGAGGGAAGGCACTGTCCTATTCAGGGCCCAGGTGCGACCCCTCCCACCCATCTACATGTAGATCTTGCTATTCAGCCCTGTGCTGACTCCCCCTGTCTCCTGGTATCCCCCAGCCCCTGTCACTCACATTCCAGACACGGAATACACAACCTCGCAGAGGCAGGCTTGGATGGTTAGACAAGAAAACACCCACTTTCTAAAAGTGGTATTTTCAAACACAGAATGTTAAAACCGACTTCACTAAAAGCTGCATTTTATCATTCTGAGTCCAGGCATACTAAACTCGAATTTCTACCATGTTCCCGGGGTCAGTTAGGATTATAAGCTGTAATAATCAAAACTGCCCGTTCTGGCCTAGGGGAACAGGTAGCCTTGCAATAGTGAAAAACGAACTAGGCTGTAATTCACTATCAGGACATGCCGCACACACTCGGGCATGTCCTACCTTTCGCATACACCGCACCCTGCCCACAGGGGTACCTTGGGCCTACCTTAGGGGTGACTAACATGTAGCAAAGGGAAGGTTTAGGGACTTGCAAGTGTGTGCACTTGCCAAGTCGACATGGCAGCCCCAGGCTGCGCACAGGCTCTGCGGTGGCAGGCCCGAGTTACACTTTACGGGCTGTTTGCGTGGGTGGCACAATCCAGTGCTGCAGCCCACCAACAGCATTTGGTCTATAGGCCCTGGCACTCGCAGTGCACTTTACAAGGGACTGACACATAAACTAAATAGGCCAATCATGGAAACACCAATCCATAACACATTTTATACAGGAGCACTTGCACTTTCCCACTGGACCGCAGTGAGGAAAGTGCGCAGAATCATCACACCAGCAAAAACAGAGTCAAAACCCGGGAGGTCAGAAAGCAAAAAGTCAGGGGAAACACGCCAAAAGATGCCAAGTCTAACACTCTGCCAGTGCCATTTGTCAGTACGGTGCTTGTGTTTAATGAAGTCAACAACTTACCCACCTGTATAATGGGTAACTCTAGTCTTTTCAGGTTTGCCCATAGCACTGATTCAAGAGGAAGTCTGGCAGACCACTAGAAGTGAGGCAAATTTGTACTTCTGGTCCAATCATCAAAGGCTGTTTTAAAAACCAGTGATTTAGAAAACTGTGCCCCCAAAGGTACCAACACATTTCCCTAAATGGTGAACCAAGGCAGTGAAGGCTGGTCACTCACATAGACATAACAAGGAGTCTTACATACCATGAGGGACGCTGTTCAGCTGTTGCGCAGAGATGTGCTTCTTGACTAAAATTCCATTGGAACTGATTTGTCTTCAATGAACCCCACCTTTTTAAATAGAGTCAGAAAAAGAGATTTATATTTCCATAAGCCAATAAATATGCATACCTGAAAAGGTACCCTTGTTATAATTTATCTGACTATGCATGATGGAGACAGAGTTCACCCTGTATCCATCACTCATAGTCAGATAACCTATAACAAGGTCAAGAGTTATCTCTTGGTTTTATCTTTGCCTACCTTCTCAACTTGATCAGGTAACAGAAATCCTTATCACATAATGTGAGCACTGAAAGTGCTAATTTGAGACAGGTCCCTGCCACAGTTTCTTAACATCTTAGACAGTGGTAAATGGTTGATTGTCACAGGGAGTTTAAAGGAATGGGCTGCTTTTGACCCGTAATGTAATAACATTTGTTGATATCTGGAAAGTAACTACAGAGCGCAACAGAACACAACGTAATAAAGATCAAAATAACAACACAACTAAGAGATAACAGGACTTGGTAAATGGTTTTAAATACCAAGTCGAAGTGGCATTCAACTGCACACATAGGCCCTTAAATGGCAGGCCCGAGACAGGTTTGACAGGCTACTTATGTGGGTGGCACAATCAGTGCTGCAGGCCCACTAGTAGAATTTAGATTAAAGGCCTGGGTATGTGGTATACCACTTTATAAGGAACTTATAATTATACTAAATATGCCAAATCAGATTTACACCAATGTCACCATGTTTAAGGGAGAAGCACATGCACTTTAGCACTGGTTCGCAGTGGTAAAGGGCTCAGTGTCCTAAGGGCAACTAAAACAATTCAGCAAAAAGAGGAGGAGGAAGTCAAAACGTTTGGGATAACCCTGCAAAAAGGGCCATTTCCAACATTTACCATATACCCAGGGCCTATAAATCAAATTCTTCTAGTGGGCCAGAAAGCACTTCTTGTGCCACCCTCTTAAGTAGTGCCTTAAAAAATGTCTCAGGCCTGGCATTGCAGCCTAAATGCAGTTTTAAACTGACATGTCAATTTGAAACCCCCTTGCCAAGCTTTAAACTACCCTTTTATTACATAAAAGTCACCCATAAGGTAGGCCCTAGGTAGCCCACAGGGCAGGGTGCTGTGTAATTTAAAGGTTGGACACATACTTTTAAGTCTTACATGTCCTGGTAGTGAAAAACACCTCAATTTGCTTTTTACTGCTGTGAGGTCTACACTTGTCATAGGATAACATAGGGGATTCCTTATTAACTTGAATAAGCTGTAATTTCCAAATGGGAGCTGGTGGCTGTGTTATGTTTGGTGTACTTGGAATTGTGATGAAATCCCTATTTAATAGTAAAGTCGGGTTTTAGATCACAATTTTAAAATGACACTTTTATAAAATTGGAATATTTCTGCTGTTAGCCCCTTTGTGCTTGTAGCCTGGCCTGGGTCACATGACTGGGTGTAACTGACAGACTATGTGAATTCCTCCCAGACAGTCACAAAATAAAGGGATTGGATGTGCCTCAATGGGCCATCTGCTGGCAGGATGGTGGGGGGGTAGAGTTGAGCACATACCCACTTGCAACTGAATAGCGGGTGCTCTGCCTTCACCCATAGGCCCCACATTGTTACTGACCCCACATTGTTACAGTAGCCAGCTTGGAGCCAGGGCAAGGGAGGTAGGAAATTCCATGCACTTTAAAGCCACTGTCTAGAAGCTTCTCCCACCTTCCAGAACCAGAGCACCAGGATATAAAAGAAGGACCTCAAACAGCAACTCTTCATTTCCCTTTTGGACCTGTGGATACTATGCCAGAAATAAGGACTAATATGATGCTGGAAGGACTGCCACTCTGCTAGAGTGCTGCTCTGCAAGACAGCTGACCTGCTGGATTGCTGCCCTGTTTGTCCTGCTGCTCTGCTACCTTCTGCCTGGGGACAAGGACTGGATCATTAACTGTCCCAGGACCTCCATAGTGACTCACAAGGGCTGGTTTGCCAGTCTCCTGTTCAGAGCCACAGGGACACAAAAGGCTTCCTCCATTTTGAACCCTCACCTTGACCCAGTCTGAATGAGTACTGACCCTCCAAGTCCTGGACCCTTGGAAGCGGTGTTAAAGGTGCCTAGATAGCCAAAATACAAAAGAGGGGAAACTACTCTGAGAAGCAGGAGGAGACTGGGACCAACCTGCTCGCCTATCTGCCTGAGGTGTATTGCCGGTCGGATTGGCTTTGTGGCTTCTGCCGCTATGTTCTTCTCCACAGCAGCATATCCATTTCAGCGATCCTTCACCATAGGGTATCCAGCCTCATGGAACTGTCTTTGGCTACAGCCCTTGGCCTCGTCCTGCTGGAGATGTTTGACTTCCATATTGAAGAGTAAGTCCGAACGTAAAATTCTTCACCGCACCTTTCACCCAAGGCGATCTGGTGCCAATGCTCCCTCATCGGACACCTCCTGCAGCCTTGCCCCGCTGAACATTTCCTTCTCAGAACATTTTTCTCAATAATTTTTTTAAGTCCGAAGGTAAGTGCTGACTGGGCTTAATCCACTTATTGCATTTGAACAACGCTCCATCGCTGCTGCCCATAAATTTTTCATCTTTGACCCGATCTCTCACGACTAGATGTCCACGGTTAGCATTTGGATTTTTTAGGTGCTAGTTTTCTCTAAAACCTTTAAAAATTCATAACTCAGGTTCTACGGATTGGATCTTTGTCATTTTAGTGTTAAATAATGTATTAAGGTTTACAATATTTTTCTAAATTGCTTTGGGATTTTCCCTGTATTGTATTTTTACTTTAGTACTGTTTGTGTACTGCATAAATACTTTACATATTGCCTCTAGGTTAAGCCTGACTGCTTTTTGTGCCAAGCCACTTAGGGTTAAGCACACGTTACTTTTGTGACTTTTTGTGCTTCATCCTGTAAGGATAGTGGCTGTTGCTTGACCACGAATCACACCTCAGTCAACCAACAACCCAATTTCTAACAACAATCATCATCAAATGATGATTGTTGTTAGAAATTGTTTGAAGGCTGTGGGAATCTGCCATCGTCATGCCTCGATGAGAAAGAGCCGCCCGAGGGATTTCTGGAGGGTTTCCGAATGGCAGACAGGCTCTCTGAGCCCGTCGGAGGCCATTCGGAAATCCGGTTTGGATTCCTTTCCAACCGACCCCATCAAAATGGGTCGGTCAGAAATTAAACCGAACAGCCGATTACGATGCCGTATTAAACGGCTCCAACCCTCGGTATGACAATATTAGGAACTGATCAAAATGAGAATGAAAATGGTTCAAAGCGGAATGTTAGAAGGAAGTTAATGTTTTATTTAGCACTAGTTACTAGACTTGATTATTAAGAAATGGATCTCATTGAATATACCAAGAGTTACTGACTGGTTAAGACAAGAAGCCACAACCATGGTACATATAGTCAGAGCACAAAAGTGAAAGGCTAACATTATGGAGGAAATATTTGATTTGGGCTCACAATCAAGAAAGTACAATTACAACAGTTCGATATTTACAGCTCACATAAATGCATTACGGGGAGCTCGAGGCCTAGGTATGAACCACTAACCATAACATGCAAAATGCAATTCTAAATGCAACTCTATCTGGGACTGGTATGTGAATTCTATGGAGGTGAGGATGAAAGAAAAATAAATAATTCTAACATCACCCACACAAAATACTAAAAAACAATAACTAAACTAATCCAGTACCCACTCCTGATAGCCCTAAAACCCCAAAAAGTATTAAGAAAATAGTGTTACCTGACCCGGAGAACAGAAATTGGGAACCGCAACCAAAGGAAACCAGGAACAGCTAAAAATAATGTAGATAGACTACTAAATTGATAAAGCATTAAAAATGCTGCAAAGTAAATAAAAATAAATAACTCTAACTCTATAGAGAACAATGCAAAATAAAACATATATCAATTTGTTTATATTAATATATACAAATATTTTAAACATTTAACAATTTAAAAGAAATTTAAAAATGTAAATGTATCAAAAATACAAAAATATATTTAAGAGAACTATAACAAATGTAAAATAACATATTTTTAAATATATTAAATATATGCCTTGAAATTCAATGTATACAATAAAATGTATGTATGAAGAAAACATGTATTATATGTGTGAAAACATTCTATGAATATATATACATATATATATTCAAAGAATGTTTTTACACATATAATACGTTTTCTTCATATATATATATATTCACTGAAAAAACCATAGGTTTTAGGGACAGTTATAGTTAGTTGGACATTTCACTCGTACAAAACCATAGAAATTCCCCCGTTATAGTTAGTTCAGCTAACTATAACTCGCGCCCCGCAATGCACTGCTGATGACGTCACATATTACATCACTCATGACATGGTCAGTGACATCACTGATGACATCACTGATGACATCTCAAATGACATCACTGATGACATCACTGATGACATCATCCAGTGACTGTGTGTTTCTGTAAAGTTTAAATATGTTTAATATATTTAGGGAAAGGCGTATTGAAGAATGAGTGGGTGTATAAGTGTCTGAATGGATGATTTAGTACGTGAGTGACTGACTCTACAAGTGAGTGATTAAATGTATCTTACTGAATGCATGGGTTAGTGACTAAACTGTGTGAATGTCTGTATCCGTCTGTCTGTTGGTTTGTAAGCGGCTGCATGGCTTTCTGAATAGCTACATGAGTGTCTACATGGGTTATTGATTGATTGTCTGAGTATCTGTATGGGTGCCTGAGTGTTTGTGTGGGTGGGGTGTGTGTGACTCTGTGCATAGATGTGTGAGTTGGTGATTCACTGGGTGCATGGTTTCAAGAGTGCATCTGTGATGGACTGTATGGGTGGGTGAGTGTGTGTATGGGTGTGTTAGTGATTGAATGTATATCTCAGTGGTGCATGTGTGAGTAACTACATATGTGCAAGGCAGTATATATGTGTGTTGGAGTATATAAATGACTATAAGTGAGAGTGTGTGATTGTGAGAGTGGCTGTATGGATGAGTGTGTACTTGTATCAGTGATTGTATAAGAGCGTAAGAATGTGCTAGTATTTGTATGAGTAAGTGAGCTGGTGTGTGTATAACTGTATAGGTGAGTAAATGGGTGTGTGATTAAGTTTTTTGCATGACTGACTAGGTGTGTGAGTACCTCTATGGATGAGTGGCAGTGTGTGAGTGTTTATATAGGTGTGTGAGTGCATATGATAGTCCTGTACTGAGTGACTAAGTATGAGTGACTGTACGGGTGAGTGAGTGGATGTGTGTGTGTAGACCTAAGAATCAGTGAGTGGGTATGTAGTTTTTGGTGTTGGAGTGTCTATGGTTTTGAGAATGGCAGTCTGTAATTTAGAGTGGGTGTATCAAAAGTTATATTAGGGTGTGAGAAGATGCATGAAATTATCACATGGATGATGTCATCAGTGATGTCATTTGAGATGTCATCAGTGATGTCATCAGTGATGTCACTGACCATGTCATGAGTGATGTAATATGTGACGTCATCAGCAGTGCATTGCGGGGCGCGAGTTATAGTTAGCTGAACTAACTATAACGGGGGAATTTCTATGGTTTTGTACGAGTGAAATGTCCAACTAACTATAACTGTCCCTAAAACCTATGGTTTTTTCAGTGAATTTCAAAGGTTTTTTAAATGCTAATTTCTAACTATAACGTGTCTGAAACCTATGGTTTTTTCAGTGAATTTCAAAGGTTTTTTAAATGCTAATTTCTAACTATAACGTGCCTGAAACCTATGATTTTTTAAGTGAATTTCAAAGGTTTTTTTAAATGCTAGTTTCTAACTATGCCTACAGAGGTAGGACATGTGAAGAAAGAAGAAAAAACGCACAGAAAGAAGCAAAAGATGTGCAGAAAGAACCAACAGAGGAGCAGAAAGAGGCCTTGTTGCAAAATCATCCTGTGCCCACAACTTTTTCAGACGGGTACTGGTGGTAACTGACTCTGACTAACCAGAGCCAGTGCTATGCTAAAAAACACTTAGAATACAGTGAAAACACCTACATACACTAGGGAACACTATGCGTTGGGGTACCCTTGTGATTAGCATGACCTCCTCTGCAAGTCCCTAGTACATAATAGGGCAGGGGGATTAAAACTACCTCTTAAAACGCGCTACAGGGCGCGTTTGCACAGTGGTGAAGGGAGGGGGCCTGAGGTGACATGTGTGCAAACGCACCCCGTGGCGCGTTTTAAGTTGCGGGATTAAGTCCCCTTGAATTCTGAGGGTCCCTGGGGCCCAACTAGCCCCCCAGGTACCTACAGTTAGGACCACAGAGCTGAGTTGCAGAGAGGCGTTCCGAGGCCACGCACCTTTTTCACCTCTCTGCAACGCAACTCTGTTGTGCTTACTGAAGGTACCTGGTGGGCTAGTTGGCCCCCAGGGTCCCTCAGGATTCAAAGGGAATTAATTACCCAACTTAAAACGCACCACAGGGCGTGTTTGCGCACATGTCACCTGAGGCCCCGCCCCCTCCCTTCACCACTGTACAAACGCGCCCCGTGGTGCGTTTTAAGTTGGGGGATTAGGTCACCTTGAATCCTGAGGGTCCCTGGGGCCCAACTAGCCCACTAGGTACTTCCAGTAAGCACCACAGACCTGCGTTGCAATGCCTGTAACAAATTGTGCAGTTGTGTTTAGGTAGTGAAGAGGGTCATGCTGGGGGTAGTGTTTTAGGGTTTAGGGTAGTGCAGTGGTGTTTGTGTAGTGTAGGGGGTCATGCTGGGGGTAGATTTAGGGGGTAGGGTAGTGCAGTGGTGTTTGGGTAGTGTAGGGAGTCGTGCTGGGGGAGTGTTTTAGGGTTTAGGGTAGTGCAGTGGTGTTTGGGTAGTGTAGGGGGTCGTGCTGGGGGTAGTGTTTTAGGGTAGTGCAGTGGTGTTTGGGTAGTGTAGGGGGTCGTGCTGGGGGTAGTGATTTAGGGTAGTGCAGTGGTGTTTGGGTAATGTAGGGGGTACTGCTGGGGGTAGTGTTTTAGGGTTTAGGGTAGTGCAGTGGTGTTTGGGTAGTGTAGGGGTACTGCTGGGGGTAGTTTGTTAGGGTTTAGGGTAGTGCAGTGGTGTTTGGGTAGTGTAGTGGTTCGTGCTGGGGGTAGTTTTTTAGGGTTTAGGGTAGTGCAGTGGTGTTTGTGTAGTGTAGGGGGCAGTGTTTTAGGGTTTAGGGTAGTGCAGTGGTGTTTGTGTAGTGTAGGAGGTCGTGTTTTAGGGTTTAGGGTAGTGCAGTGGTCTTTGGGTAGTGTAGGGAGTCGTGCGGGGGTAGTGTTTTAGGGTTTAGGGTAGTGTAGGGGGTCATGCGGGGGTAGTGTTTTAGGGATTAGGGTAGTGCATTGGTGTTTGGGTAGTGTAGGGGGTCATGCGGGGGGTAGTGTTTTAGGGTTTAGGGCAGTGCAGTGGTGTTTGGGTAGTGTAGGGGGTCGTGCTGGGGGAGTGTTTTAGGGTTTAGGGCAGTGCAGTGGTGTTCGGGTAGTGTAGGGGGTCGTGCTGGGGGGAGTTTTTTAGGGTTTAGGGCAGTGCAGTGGTGTTCGGGTAGTGTAGGGGCTCGTGCTGGGGGAGTGTTTGAGGGTTTAGGGCAGTGCAGTCGTGTTCGGGTAGTGTAGGGGGTTGTGCTGGGGATAGTATTTTAGGGTTTAGGGTAGTGCAGTGGTGTTCGGGTAGTGTAGGGGTCGTGCTGGGGTAGTGTTCTAGGGTTTAGGGCAGTGCAGTGGTGTTTGGGCAGTATAGGGGGTAATGCTGGGGGTGGTGTTTTAGGGTTTAGGGCAGTGCAGTGGTGTTCGGGCAGTGTAGGGGGTCGTGCTGGGGGTGGTGTTTTAGGGTCTAGGGCAGTGCAGTGGTGTTCGGGCAGTGTAGGGGGTGGTGTTTCAGGGTTTATGGCAGTGCAGTGGTGTTCGGGCAGTGTAGGGGGTCGTGCAGGGGGTGGTGTTTCAGGGTTTAGGGCAGTGGTGTTTGGGCAGTGTAGGGGGTTGTGCTGGGGGTGGTGTTTCAGGGTTTGGGGCAGTGCAGTGGTGTTCGAGCAGTAAAGGGGGTCGTGCTGGGGGTGGTGTTTCAGGGTTTAGGGCAGTGCAGTGGTGTTCGGGCAGTGTAGGGGGTGATGCAGGGGGTGGTGTTTCAGGGTTTAGGGCAGTGCAGTGGTGTTCGGGCAGTGTAGGGGGTGGTGCAGGGGTTGGTGTTTCAGGGTTTAGGGCAGTGCAGTGGTGTTCGGGCAGTGTAGGGGGTCATGCAGGGGGTGGTGTTTCAGGGTTTAGGGCAGTGCAGTGGTGTTCGGGCAGTGTAGGGGGTCGTGCTGGGGCTGGTGTTTCAGGGTTTAGGGCAGTACAGTGGTGTTCAGGCAGTGTAGGGGGTCGTGCTGGGGTTGGTGTTTCAGGGTTTAGGGCAGTGCAGTGGTGTTCGGGCAGTGTAGGGGATTGTGCTGGGGCTGGTGTTTCAGGGTTTAGGGCAGTGCAGTGGTGTTCGGGCAGTGTAGGTGGTCGTGCTGGGGCTGGTGTTTCAGGGTTTAGGGCAGTGCAGTGGTGTCCGGGCAGTGTAGGGGGTCATGCTGGGGCTGGTGTTTCAGGGTTTAGGGCAGTGCAGTGGTGTTCGGGCAGTGTAGGGGGTCTTGCTGGGGCTGGTGTTCCAGAGTCGAGGGCAGTGCAGTGGTGTTCGGGCAGTGTAGGGGGTCTTGCTGGGGCTGGTGTTTCAGGGTTTAGGGCAGTGCAGTGGTGTTCGGGCAGTGTAGGGGGTCGTGCTGGGGGTGGTGTTTCAGGGTTTAGGGCAGTGCAGTGGTGTTCGGGCAGTGTAGGGGGTCGTGCTGGGGCTAGTGTTTCAGGATTTAGGGCAGAGCAATGGTGTTCAGGCAGTGTAGGGGGTTTTGCTGGAGGTGGTGTTTCAGGGTTTAGGGCAGTGCAGTGGTGTTTGTGCAGTGTAGGGGGTGGTGTTTCAGGGTTTAGGGCAGTGGTGTTCAGGCAGTGTAGGGGGTCTTGCTGGGGTTGATGTTTCAGGGTTTAGGGCAGTGCAGTGGTGTTTGGGCAGTGTAGGGGGTCGTGCTGGGCGTGGTGTTTCAGGGTTTAGGGCAGTGCAGTGGTGTTCCGGCAGTGTAGGAGGTCGTGCAGGGGGTGGTGTTTCAGGGTTTAGGGCAGTGCAGTGGTGTTCGGGCAGTGTAGGGGGTCGTGCTGGGGGTGGTGTTTCAGGGTTTAGGGCAGTGCAGTGGTGTTCGGGCAGTGTAGGGTGTCGTGCTGAGGGGTGGTGTTTCAGGGTTTAGGGCAGTGCAGTGGTGTTCGGGCAGTGTAGGGGGTCGTGCAGGGGGTAGTGTTTTAGGGTTTAGGGCAGTGCAGTGGTGTTCGGGCAGTGTAGGGGGTCGTGCAGGGGGTGGTGTTTCAGGGTTTAGGGCAGTGCAGTGGTGTTCGGCCAGTGTAGGTGGTCTTGCTGGGGGTGGTGTTTCAGGCTTTAGTGCAGTGGTGTTCGGGCAGTGTAGGGGGTCTTGCTGGGGGTGGTGTTTCAGGGTTTAGGGCAGAGCAGTGGTGTTCGGGCAGTGTAGGGGGTCTTGCTGAGGCTGGCGTTTCAGGGTTTAGGGTAGTGAAGTGGTGTTCGGGCAGTGTAGGGGGTCGTGCTGGGGCTGCTGTTTCAGGGTTTAGGGCAGTGCAGTGGTGTTCGGGCAGTGTACGGGGTTGTGCTGGGGCTGGTGTTTCAGGGTTTAGGGCAGTGCAGTGGTGTTCGGGCAGTGTAGGGGGTCATACTGGGGGTGGTGTTTCAGGATTTAGGGCAGTGCAGTGGTGTTCGGGCAGTGTAGGGGGTCGTGCTGTGGCTGGTGTTTCATGGTTTAGGGCAGTGAAGTGGTGTTCGGGCAGTGTAGGGGGTCGTGCTGGGGGTGGTGTTTCAGGGTTTAGGGCAGTGCAGTGGTGTTCGGGCAGTGTAGGGGGTCATGCTGGGGGTGGTGTTTCAGGGTTTAGGGCAGTGCAGTGGTGTTCGGGCAGTGCAGGGGGTCTTGCTGGGGGTGGTGTTTCAGGGTTTAGGGCAGTGGTGTTCGGGCAGTGTAGGGGGTCTTGCTGGGGGTGATGTTTCAGGGTTTAGGGCAGTGCAGTGGTGTTCGGGCAGTGTAGGGGGTCTTGCTGGGGGTAGTGTTTAGGGGTTTAGGGCAGTGCAGTGGTGTTCGTGCAGTGTAGGGGGTCGTGCTGGGGGTGGTGTTTCAAGGTTTAGGGCAGTGCAGTAGTGTTCGGGCAGTGTAGGGGATCGTGCAGGGGTGGTGTTTCAGGGTTTAGGGCAGTGCAGTGGTGTTCGGGCAGTGTAGGGGGTCGTGCTGGGGGTGGTGTTTCAGGGTTTAGGGCAGTGCAGTGGTGTTCGGGCAGTGTAGGGGGTCATGCAGGGGGTGGTGTTTCAGGGTTTAGGGCAGTGCAGTGGTGTTCGGGCAGTGTAGGGGTCGTGCTGGGGCTGGTGTTTCAGGGTTTAGGGCAGTGCAGTGGTGTTCGGGCAGTGTAGGGGGTCTTGCTGGAGGTGGTGTTTCAGGGTTTAGGGCAGTGTTGTTCGGGCAGTGTAGGGGGTCTTGCTGGGGGTGATGTTTCAGGGTTTAGGGCAGTGCAGTGGTGTTCGGGCAGTGTAGGGGTCTTGCTGGGGGTAGTGTTTCAGGGTTTAGGGCAGTGCAGTGGTGTTCGTGCAGTGTAGGGGGTCGTGCTGGGGATGGTGTTTCAGGGTTTGGGGCAGTGCAGTAGTGTTCGGGCAGTGTAGGGGGTCGTGCAGGGGGTGGTGTTTCAGGGTTTAGGGCAGTGCAGTGGTGTTCGGGCAGTGTAGGGGGTCGTGCTGGGGGTGGTGTTTCAGGGTTTAGGGCAGTGCATTGCAGTGGTGTTCGGGCAGTGTAGGGGGTCATGCTGGGGGTGGTGTTTCAGGGTTTAGGGCAGTGGTGTTCGGGCAGTGTAGGGGTCTTGCTGGGGGTGATGTTTCAGGGTTTAGGGCAGTGCAGTGGTGTTCGGGCAGTGTAGGAGGTCTTGCTGGGGGTAGTGTTTCAGGGTTTAGGGCAGTGCAGTGGTGTTCGGGCAGTGTAGGGGGCGTGCTGGGGGTGGTGTTTCAGGGTTTAGGGCAGTGCAGTGGTGTTCGGGCAGTGTAGGGGGTCGTGAAGGGGTGGTGTTTCAGGGTTTAGGGGAGTGCAGTGGTGTTCGGGCAGTGTAGGGGGTCATGCTAGGGTTGGTGTTTCAGGGTTTAGGGCAGTGCAGTGGTGTTCAGGCAGTGTAGGGGGTCGTGCAGGGGCTGGTGTTTCAGGGTTTAGGGCAGTGCAGTGGTGTTCGGGCAGTGTAGGGGGTCGTGCTGGGGGTAGTGTTTTAGGGTTTAGGGTAGTGCAGTGGTGCTTGTGTAGTGTAGGGGGTCGTGCTGGGGGTAGTGTTTTAGGGTTTAGGGTAGTGCAGTGGTGTTTGTGTAGTGTAGGGGTCATGTTTTAGGGTAGTGCAGTGGTGTTTGGGTAGTGTAGGGGGTCGTGCTGGGGGTAGTGTTTTAGGATTTAGGTTAGTGCAGTGGTGTTTGGGTAGTGTAGGGGGTCGTGCTGGGGGTAGTGTTTTAGGGTTTAAGGTAGTGCAGTGGTGTTTGTGTAGTGTAGGGGTCGTGCTGGGGGTAGTGTTTTAGGGTTTAGGGTAGTGCAGTGGTGCTTGTGTAGTGTAGGGGGTCATGCTGGGGGTAGTGTTTTATGGTTTAGGATAGTGCAGTGGTGCTTGTGTAGTGTAGGGGGTCTTGCTGGGGGTAGTGTTTTAGGGTTTAGGGTAGTGCAGTGGTGTTTTTGTAGTGTAGGGGGGTCATGTTTTAAGATGCAACGCTCCAATACCTGACCAGTCTGCACTACATAAAACTGCAAAAAAACTAAAAATAAAAAGTGTTTTTCACACTTTTGTCATTGGGCTATATGTGGGCTACATCTGGGTAATATTTGTGCTACATTTGGGCTCTTTTTTCACTGGTGGCCATCTTGGAAGACTTCTTTGTTATGAAGTTTCCTAATTTCCTCATTTACTGCAGTCTCCTCAGTAGGAAATGCTTTCAGTTTTTTACTTTGATTCCATCAAGAAGGCATTCAGATGTGTCACACATTTGCCATAAATTCAGAATCTTAGCACTCTAGTTGTTCATGAGATCACTGTAGTAAAGCTACTGCTCACCAAGGAGTTAACTGGAAGTCTACTGCTGGTATTGAAAGTAATTGTTTCAGTCTGCATGTCAGAATTTTCTAATGAAATAGAAGAGGATTTGAGATCTCACTTAAAACATGCTCTAAATTTTCTTTTTGCAGCACTAACCATAATTTCTATGGCAAAATGAACCCCCTCATTTTGTTCCTTTTTAAATTAAATGTTTTAAGTGTTACCAGTTTATTCCAATCAAGATGGCTTCAGGTGTGCCATACTTTTGTCATAAGTAAGGCTGTTAGCACTCTAGTTGTTCTTTAGAACACTCTGGGAAGCTGCAGTAGAACACAAAGGCATCAACTGACAGGCTGCTCCTGTTGAAATATAACAGGAAGATATTTGAGATCTCACTTAAAACATGTCCTAATTTTTCTTTCTACAGCACTAACCATAATTTCTATGGCAAAATGAACCCCCTCATTTTGTTCCTTTTTAAATTAAATGTTTTAAGTGTTACCAGTTTATTCCAATCAAGATGGCTTCAGGTGTGCCATACTTTTGTCATAAGTAAGACTGTTAGCACTCTAGTTGTTCTTTAGAACACTCTGGGAAGCTGCAGTAGAACACAAAGGCATCAACTGACAGGCTGCTCCTGTTGAAATATAACAGGAAGATATTTGAGATCACACTTGAAACATGTCCTAATTTTTCTTTCTACAGCACTAACCATAATTTCTATGACAAAATGAACCCCATCATTTTGTTCCTTTTTAAATTATATATTTTAAGTGTTACCAGTTTATTCCAATCAAGATGGCTTCAGGTGTGCCATACTTTTGTCATAAGTAAGGCTGTTAGCACTCTAGTTGTTCTTTAGAACACTCTGGGAAGCTGCAGTAGAACACAAAGGCATCAACTGACAGGCTGCTCCTGTTGAAATATAACAGGAAGATATTTGAGATCACACTTGAAACATGTCCTAATTTTTCTTTCCAGAGCACTAACCATAATTTCTATGACAAGATGAACCCCATCGTTTTGTTCCTTTTTAAATTAAATGTTTTAAGTGTTACCAGTTTATTCCAATCAAGATGGCTTCAGGTGTGCCATACTTTTGTCATAAGTAAGGCTGTTAGCACTCTAGTTGTTCTTTAGAACACTCTGGGAAGCTGCAGTAGAACACAAAGGAATCAACTGACAGTCTCTGCCCTTGTTGGATGTACATGTTTTACTGAGAATGTCAGACTTCATTCTCACATGACTGAGAAAGATAATGTGAATTTACAGAAAATATGCTCTCATTTTAGCTTCTGGAGCACCTTCCAAAACTGTATGGGACAAGCATGTGAAAATAGTTTTCTCTCAAACATGATTCATGATATCCCAGCAGAAGGTTTTTCACAGGGTAAAATCACCTTAGAACACACCACAATTCCTGAAATTAGTATGGTACCATCAACAAATGAATTCTAATGTAACTAAAGTCTGTTATCACCCTTTATAGTTCTCCTTTTGGTAACCCTCAAAATCTTTGATTCACTACAATGTATTTCAATGGGGTACTATCATTTATATTGGTCCCAAGATGGCTGCCAGCAATTCTAGGATGAAGTGCTAACAGCCAATCAGATCTCACGATGACATGTGTGGTTAGGCTCCGCCCAGATATATATGTGTTTTTACTTTTGATTTTCTCAGCAACTACTGAACGGATTTACACCATTTAACAAAAAGGGTTCTTTCTGAACCAAGAACTACCTCTTTGCCAAATTTGAAGTAATTCCGTTCAGCAGTTCGGGCTGTAGCCTTGCATAAGTTTTCCTATGGGAAATTGATTTTCTGACTCTTATTTTTTAATTTCTCCGCAACTACTGAACGGATTTACACCATTTAACAAAAAGGGTTCTTTCTGAACCAAGAACTACCTCTTTGCCAAATTTTGTGTAATTCCGTTCAGCAGTTCGGGCTGTAGCCGTGTCTAAAGTTTCCTATGGGAAAATGAAGGGGGAAAACACGTTTTGGGACCCCCCTTTTTTCTCAGCCCTTGCTTGACGAATCACCCCGAAACTTTCAGGGTAGGAGCGGACCGGAGCGGGCCATAAAGTTTGAAAATTTCGCGAAGATTCGTCAACCGACGCAAGAGCTATTTCAAATAGAATGTCACGGATTTCCTATGGAAAATAGGTCCTAACTATAACTATCTACTGACGACCGCCAGTAGATAATATATATATATATATAGATATGTAAAAAAATATAAAAATGTCAAATGTTCTCTATGTTTAAAAGACAAACAAAATGTATGTTTACAAATGTTTGTATGAATTCAGAAAAAATGTATGTGACATTTATGTGAAAAAATGCATAATAATATATGTTGAAATACAAATTAAGATAACATATATGATAACATAAAATATACAAGTGCATCTGTTACTAAAATGGCTAAATGTTAAAATAAAAATTACCTTCCAAAAAAAGTGTGCCATTTTTCAATTTTCACTTTATAAAAAAATGTAAAACAAAGCGTGTTACTAATAATTTTGCAATCACACATAAAGACTGGTTTCACCAACAAAACAAAAAAAAATACTTTAAAACAATTTTACTTTATAACTAAAGTTAAAAACAATTAACCAAATGTTCTGTTTACTAGGCTGTAAAATAATTTTCCAACTCCACCCAAAATGTTAAACATTAACCCCTTCGCTGCTAGGCCTTCCCCCCCCCCGTGCTAAGCCTTTTTTTGGCTATTTGGGGTAGTTTGCGCTTAGGCCCCTGTAACTTTTTGACCACATAAGGTATCCACGCCAAATTTGCGTCCTTTTCTTCCAACATCATGGGGATTCTAAAGGTACCCAGGGTTTGTGGATTCCTGGGTACCAGAAATTAGCCAAAATACAGCTAAATTTTGTTTTTGGGGGGAAAAATCGGAAAAAAATGCTGCAAATTAAAGCATCTGATTTTCTCCCTGCAAATGGTATCAACAAAGTGTTTGTGGGGCTGAAATCACAATTTTCCCAGCTTTTAGGGACTGACAGACTTTTGTCAGAAAACCAACATTTTTTACACAGTTTTGGCATTTTGCTGGGATATAGCCTACTTTTGCTATTTTTTGTGCTTTCAACTTTCTTCCAGTTAATGGTAGAAATGGGTATGAAAGCAATAATGGATCCTGGAAATCTATACATTTTAGAAAAGTAGACACAATTCTGAATTCAGCAAGGGGTCATTTGTGTAGATCCTTCAAGGTTTCTTTATAGAAACTAACAGTTAAATATAAGAAAAATTAAAAATTAATTGAAAAAAAGAGCCATTTATGCCAACGTTTTCACCTGTAACGTCTTCTAATTGTGACAGCTGTTTGAAAGCAATATACCATTACATCCGCTGGACCTTTCTGGTTGTGGGATATATAAGACTTGTAGGTTCACCAAGAACCCGACGAACCCTGAGCCAATAACTGAGCAGCGTCTTGCAATGGTTTTTCATTATGTACCGGGTATATAGCAATTAATTTGGGACAATATATACATGGAAAAATCGGTATGAAAGACACCTATGTATTTCTGAAATTGGAACAAAATATAGAGTTTAGAAACAGTAGATATTTGCACATTTCCGAAATTGTGAGTACCCATACTAGCATGAGAATTATAGGTCATTTTTCAAAATGACTTCTTTTTTACACATTGTTTTTCATTTGGAAGGTAGAAATGCATCGAAAGTCAATAGGTAATAACAGTTGCTCTACAATTCTGTGTTACCCTAAGTGTCCCAATAAAAATGGTACCTCACTTGTGTGGGTAGGTCTAGTGCCCGCAACAGGAAACGGCCCAAAGCGCAACGCGGACACAATTTATTTTTACAGTGAAAACTGACCCTTTTTTTGCAAAGTGCCTAGCTGTAGGTTTCGAACCCTAGCTCTGCCGGCACCTAGGGAAAACTAGCAAACCTATACATTTTTGAAAACTAGACAACCAGGGGAATTCAGGATGGGGTGACATGACTGGCTTTCACCAGGTTCTGTTACCCAGAATCCCTTGCAAACCTAAAGATTTGTCAAAAAAAACACATTTTCCTCACATTTCTGTGGTGGAAAGTTCTGGAATCTGCGTGGATCCACAAAATTCCACCCACCCCGCATTCCACAAAGCCTTCTGAGAAAAATTGTACCTCACTTGTGTGGGTAGGCCTAGTTCCCGCAACAGGAAACGGCCCAAAACGCAATGTGGACACACCACATTTTCTTTTTTTTTTTTTTTCAAGTTTTTGTATTTTAATAAACAGCACAAATTTATATACCATATTCAGCCGTGAGGTTACAACCAAGCTTTTTTTGGCAATCAAAGAAAAAAAAATAGACACTAATTCATCCCACTCAAATATACCGTCAAAAAGGAAATAAACAATGACAAAACCGATTCCAAGATGTAGTTAAAGGAGATCTCAGCCTTATATTAATTCATGTTACAAACAACAAAATTTACAGCATTTACTAACAAGTATGACACCAGATAAATTCACCTATACCTCTCAGCATGTAGTTCAGGGATAGTTAGCCTACTGTGACTCCTTCCATCTCATTAAAGGAGCCCAGATGCGTCGACCCAAGAGTTTAGCTTTTTTACCCTTTCTCTCATATATAGCTCTTTCCAGAGTGAAAATTGAGAGTAGCCGCGACAGCCACTGCTGGAATGTTGGGGGCATCGGGTCGAGCCAAGCAGAGGCAATACTTATACGTACTACGGCCATAGCCAGAAAGAGGAATTGATAAGATGGATCTTGCACCTCATTATTGCTAACACTGAGAAGTATCAGAGCTTGGGGTTAACATAGCTTTCAGCCCTAATGTCAAATCAAAGAACTTCGTGATGGAGTCCAGCAGATTTTCAAGGCATGGGCAGGATGCAAACATATGTACAAGATCAGCCTCAGGTGCATCGCACCGCGGACAGTTAATTCCTACCTGCCCGCCCCATTGTGCGATTCTTGCCGGGGTGTAGTAAAGTGCAAATATAGTCTTATAATGCTGTGCTTGAAGCCCTGCCGAGCACATAACCGTCTGACCCAGTTCTAAAGAGTCAAAGAACCTTTCTGGTTCGACCCCCGCCCGATCCATCCATTTACCCGCATGTTTAACCAAATCATCTTGTTTAAGCGCAACTAATTCAGCATATATTAACCGAATATCGCACTTCCTGCTGTCTCTGATAATATCAATAACTTTAATTTTGCTGAACCCATTCAGCCCGCGCACCTTCTTGCTAAAAAAGCTTTGCAGCTGCAAGAATTTGAAAAAATTACACCTTTCCAACCCATACTCCGTCTGAATATCACAAAACTGACGAAAGCCTTCCCTCTGTATTAGATCCCCAACCTTCCGAACCCCCCGCTCTGCCCACTCTGCCATAATCCCATCAGAAAATATTTCGGGAAACGTGGGGTTTTTGTAGAGCAGGGTATAATAGTTGATCCTCCCGAGACCGATCTTTTTTTAAAGTGCCGCCCAGATTTTGAAGGCAGCCAATAATGTCTTGAATTTCGTCTTCTTATAATAGCTGGGCTCGCTAAATTTCATAAAGCAATTCACAGCTTGATCCCCGAGCAATAACTTGTATACATCAGGGAGCTCTGCTTCTTCCGCAGATTCGCCAGAGGATGCTCCGAATAATATACTCATATACTGGAGAGCCGCTGCCCAATAGTAAGTTTTAAAATCGGGAACAGCAAAGCCTCCTCTTTCCTGTGGGAGTGACATAAACCTGAGGGCCCTCCTCGTTTTCCCATGCGCCCATATGAAGCGGTTAACTATTTTCTCCAGTGTTGTAAACCAGTGTTTTTCAAATTCAATTGGTATTGCCCTAAATAGGTAAAGTATTTTTGGTAAGAACATCATCTTAACCACATTGCAGCGGCCCACTAATGACATATGTAGATTGTTAAATCTATCAAAATCAGATCTCGCCTTCCTAATTCCCGGCTCAATATTCCTTGCGACCAAACTCCCCAGCTCCGGCATGATAATAATACCTAGATACACTGCTGATTCAGTTACTCGCGGGTCAGCAATAGTAGCATGCCTGTTCCTAATAATCTGAGTTTTTGTTTTGTTTAGTGCATAGCCTGAGAATCTACCAAAATCCCGTGCAACTGTCTCCACCACCGTGAGTGCAGTTAAAGGATTTGCCGTGACGATGGCAATGTCGTCCGCGTAGGCCAGTACTTTGGATTCCAGACCCTGACACACAATAGGCTCAATTCCGCTATTAGCCTCCAGCAATCGTATTAAGGGGTCTATATATAGCGAATAAAAGGGGTGAACATGGGCATCCCTGCCTTGTTCCGCGTTCAATAAAAAAAGGTGCAGTATAGCCTCCATTCAATCTTAAACGAGCTGTAGGAGCTCTATACAGCACCTGAATGGCTTTAATAAATCTGTCTCCTAGACCAAACCACTTCAGAGTCTCCCACAAGAACTCCCAGGAGACCCTATCAAATGCCTTCTCGGCATCCAAAAGCATATCGGCCATAGGGTCCCTCGAGATCTCTGTTGCATCAAAAAGTGTTATTACACGACGGACATGCTGCGTTGTTCCCCGACCGATTATAAACCCGTGTTGACAAGGATGGATTGTTTTCCTCATAATACCATTTAACCTTGTTGCCATAGCCTTAGAATTTTTTTTTACATCACTATTTAAAAGGGTGATTGGCCTATATGAGCCTGGCTCCATCGGTGGTTTATCTTTTTAAAAAAAAAATTACAATATCCGCCCCTGCCCGAGATTCCGGGGCAGATCCACCCCTTTGAGCTTGCCTAATAACCTCAGTCAAATCAGGTCCTATTATATCTGCAAAAGTTTTATAAAACTCCAATGGAATCAGGTCTGGACCAGCAGCCATGCTAGATGGTAAGCTTTGCAAAGGTGGTGGAAAGTTCTGGAATCTGCGTGGATCCGCAAAATTCCACCCACCCCGCGTTCCCCAAAGACTTCCGAGAAAAACGGTACCTCATTTGTGTGGGTAGGCCTAGTGTCCGCAACAGGAAATGGCCCAAAACGCAACGTGGACACACCACATTTTCACAGTGAAAACGGACCCTTTTTTTGAAAAGTGCCTAGCTGTAGATTTTGAACCCTAGCACTGCCGGCACCTAGGGAAACCTAGCAAACCTATACATTTTTGAATACTAGACACCCAGGGGAATCCAGGATGGGGTGACTTGTCTGGCTCTCACCAGGTTCTATCACCCAGAATCCCTTGCAAACCTACAAATTTGTCCATAAAAACACATTTTCCTCATATTTTTGTGGTGGAAAGTTCTGGATTCTGCGTGGATCCACAAAATTCCACCCACCCCGCGTTCCCCAAAGTCTTCCGAGAAAAATGGTACCTCACTTGTGTGGGTAGGCCTAGTGCCCGCGACAGGAAACGGCCCAAAACGCAACGTGGACACACCACATTTTCACAGTGAAAACGGACCCTTTTTTTGCAAAGTGCCTAGCTGTATATTTTGGACCCTAGCTCTGCCGGCACCTAGGGAAACCTAGCAAACCTATACATTTTTGAAAACTAGACACCCAGGGAAATCCAGTATGGGGTGACTTGACTGGCTCTCACCAGGTTCTGTTACCCAGAATCCTTTGCAAACCTAATAATTTGTCCAAAAAAACACATTTTCCTCACATTTCTGTGGTGGAAAGTTCTGGAATCTGTGTGGATCCACAAAATTACACCCACCCCGCGTTCACCAAAGTCTTTCAAGAAAAATGGTACCTCACTTGTGTGGGTAGGCCTAGTGCCCGCGACAGGAAACGGCCCAAAACGCAACGTGGACACACCACATTTTCACCGTGAAAACTGACCCTTTTTTTGCAAAGTTCCTAGCTGTAGATTTTGGACCCTAGCTCTGCCGGCACTTAGGGAGATCTAGCAAACCCATACATTTTTGAAAACTAGACACCCAGGGAAATCCAGTATGGGGTGACTTGTCTGGCTCTCACCAGGTTCTGTTACCCAGAATCCCTTGCAAACCTCAAAATATGTCAAAATAAACACATTTTACTCACATTTCTGTGGTGGAAAGTTCTGGAATGTGTGTGGATCCACAAAATTCCACCCCCCCATTCCCCAAAGTCTTCTGAGAAAAATGGTACCTCACTTGTATGAGTGGGTCAAGTACCCGCGACAGGTAAGGGCCCAAAACCTATTGAGGAGACATCAAAATGACCTATCACAAAACGACCTGGTTTTGCAAAGGGGGTCACCTGGGTTTTTGGCCCCGGGCTCGGTGGCCATCTTGGGAAACCTACCAAACCCACACATTTCTGAAAACTATACACCCGAGGGAGTACAGTGAGGTATGACTTGCGTTGGTCCCCCAACGTTTCCCTACCCACAATCCCCTGCAAACCTCAAATTTAGCTGAAAAAATCATTTTTTTCTCACATTTTTGTGTGGGAAGTTCTGGAATCTGTGTGGATACACACATTTCCTACCACCCAGCGTTCCCCCAGGTCTCCTGATAAAAAAGGTACCTCACTTGTGTGGGTAGGCATAGTGGCTGCAACAGGAAAGGGCCCAAATCGTACTGTGGAGACTTCAAAATTACCTATAACATAACTACCTGGTTTTGGGGTGGGCACCTGGGGTTTTGGACCTAGGCTCGCTGCCATCTAGGGAAACCTTCCAAACCCACACATTTCTAAAAACTAGACACCCTGGGGAGTCCAATGAGGTATGGCTTGCGTGGATCCCCCAACGTTTCCCTACCCAGAATCCCCTGCAAACCTCAAATTTAGCTGAAAAAAACACATTTTCCACATATTTTTGCGTGGAATCACCGTGCAGGCACAAATGTCCTACCCCACAGCGTTCTCCTTAGTGTCCAGAGTAAAATGATACCTCACTTGTGTGGGTGTCTAATGCAGAATTGGCTAAAAACATATTCTTAATAAAATGTAGCACTTAGAATTCTCGGTGCTATACCCTTAATCCCTATCTTTTGGGCTCTTCCCAGTCACAGGCCCTTGCCCCACCCACACAAGTGAGGTATCATTTTACTCGGGAGACTGAGGGAAACACTGTGGGGTAGGACATTTGTGCCGGCACGGTGATTCCACCATAAATATGTGGAAAATGTGGTTTTTTTCAGCTAAATTTGAGGTTTGCAGGGCATTCTGGGTAGGAAAACGTTGGGGGATCCACGCAAGCCATACCTCGCTGGACTCCCCTAGGTGTCTAGTTTTCAGGAATGTGTCGGTTTGGTAGTTTCCCAAGATGGCCGCCGAGCCCAGGCCCAAAAACCCAGGTGACCCCCCTTGCAAAACCAGGTTGTTTTGTGGTAGATAATTTTGATGTCTCCACAATAAGTTTTGTGCCCTTGCCTGTCGCGGGTACTTGACCCACCCACACAAGTGAGGTACCATTTTTCTCAGAAGACTTTGGGGAATGCGGGGTGGGTGGAATTTTGTGGATCCACGCACATTCCAGAACTTTCCACCACAGAAATGTGAGGAAAATGTGTTTTTTAAAATAAATTTTGAGGTTTGCAAGGGATTCTGGGTAACAGAACCTGGTGAGAGCCAGACAAGTCACCCCATCCTGGATTTCCCTGGGTTTCTAGTTTTCAAAAATGTATAGGTTTGCTAGGTTTGCCTAGGTGCCGGCAGAGCTAGGGTTCAAAATCTACAGCTAGGCACTTTGCAAATAAAGGGTCAGTTTTCACTGTGAAAATGTGGTGTGTCCACGTTGCGTTTTGGGCCGTTTCATGTCGCGGGCACTAAGCCTGCCCACACAAGTGAGGTCCCATTTTTCTCAGAAGACTTTGGGGAATGCAGGGTGGGTGGAATTTTGTGGATCCACACAGATTCCAGAACTTTCCCACACAGAAATTTGAGAAAAAAGTGATTTTTTCAGCTAAATTTGAGGTTTGCAGGAGATTCTGGGTAGGAAAACGTTGGGGGACTTACGCAAGCCATACCTCGCTGGACTCCCCCGGGTGTCTAGTTTTCAGAAATGTGTGGGTTTGGTAGGTTTCCCAAGATGGCCGCCGAGCCTGGGGCAAAAAGCCCAGGTGACCCCCCTTGTGGGTGGAATTTTGTGGATCCACGCACATTCCAGAACTTTCCACCACAGAAATGTGAGGAAAATGTGTTTTTGGGATAAATTTTGAGGTTTGCAAGGGATTCTGGGTAACAGAACCTGGTGAGAGCCAGACGAGTCACCCCATCCTGGATTCCCCTCGGTGTCTAGTTTTCAAAAATGTATAGGTTTGCCTAGGTGCCAGCAGAGATAGGGTTCAAAATCTACATCTAGGCACTTTGCAAAAAAAGGGTCAGTTTTCACTGTGAAAATGTGGTGTGTCCACGTTGCGTTTTGGGCCGTTTCATGTTGTGGGCACTAAGCCTACCCACACAAGTGAGGTACCATTTTTCTCAGAAGACTTTGGGGAATGCGGGGTGGGTGGAATTTTGTGGATCCACGCAGATTCCAGAACTTTCCCACACAGAAATTTGAGAAAAAAGTGATTTTTTTCAGCTAAATTTGAGGTTTGCAGGAGATTCTGGGTAGGAAAACGTTGGGGGACTTACGCAAGCCATACCTTGCTGGACTCCCCCGGGTGTCTAGTTTTCAGAAATGTGTGGGTTTGGTAGGTTTCCCAAGATGGCCGCCGAGCCCGGGGCCAAAAATCCAGGTGACCCCCCTTGCAAAACCATGTTGTTTTGTGATAGGTCATTTTGATGTCTCCTCAATAGGTTTTGGGCCCTTGCCTGTCGCGGGTACTTGACCCACCCACACAAGTGAGGTACCATTTTTCTCAGAAGACTTTGGGGAATGCGGGGTGGGTGGAATTTTGTGGATCAACGCACATTCCAGAACTTTCCACCACAGAAATGTGAGGAAAATTTGTTTTTTTGATAAATTTTGAGGTTTGAAAGGGATTCTGGGTAACAGAACCTGGTTAGAGGTAGACAAGTCACCCCATCCTGGATTCCCCTGGGTTTCTAGTTTACAAAAATGTATAGGTTTGCTAGGTTTGCCTAGGTGCCGGCAGAGCTAGGGTTCAAAATCTACAGCTAGGCACTTTGCAAAAAAAGGGTCAGTTTTCACTGTGAAAATGTGGTGTGTCCACGTTGCGTTTTGGGCCGTTTCATGTCACAGGCACTAAGCCTACCCACACAAGTGAGGTACCATTTTTCTCGGAAGACTTTGGGGAATGCGGGGTGGGTGGAATTTTGTGGATCCACGCAGATTCCAGAACTTTCCACCACAAAAATGTGAGGAAAATGTGGGGTTTTTGACAAAGTTTGAGGTTTGCAAGGGATTCTGGGTAACAGAACCTGGTGAGAGTCAGACAAGTCACCCCATCCTGCATTCCCCTGGGTGTCTAGTTTTAAAAAATGTATAGATTTGCTGGGTTTCCATAGGTGCCGGCAGAGCTAGGGTTCAAAATCTACAGCTAGGTACTTTGCAAAAAAAGGGTCAGTTTTCACTGTGAAAATGTGGTGTGTCCACATTGCATTTTGGGCCGTTTCCTGTCGCGGGCACTAGGCCTACCCACACAATTGAGGTACCATTTTTCTCTGAAGACTTTGGGGAATGCAGGATGGGTGGAATTTTGTGGATCCACGCAGATTCCAGAACTTTCCAATACAGAAATGTGAGGAAAATGTGTTTTTTTTTTACAAAGCTTGAGGTTTGCAAGGGATTCTGGGTAACAGAACCTGGTGAGAGCCAGACAAGTCACCCCATCCTGGATTCCCCTGGGTGTCTTGTTTTAAAAAATGTATAGGTTTGCTAGGTTTGCCTAGGTGCCGGCAGAGCTATGGTTCAAAATCTACAGCTAGGTACTTTGCAAAAAAAGGGTCAGTTTTCACTGTGAAAATGTGGTGTGTCCACATTGTGTTTTGGGCCGTTTCCTGTCGCGTGCACTAGGCCTACCCACACAAGTGAGGTACCATTTTTCTCTGAAGACTTTGGGGAATGCGGGGTGGGTGGAATTTTGTGGATCCACGCAGATTCCAGAACTTTCCACCACAGAAATATGAGGAAAATGTGTTTTTTTTTTACAAAGCTTGAGGTTTGCAAGGGATTCTGGGTAACAGAACCTGGTGAGAGCCAGACAAGTCACCCCATCCTGGATTCCCCTGGGTGTCTTGTTTTCAAAAATGTATAGGTTTGCTAGGTTTGCCTAGGTGCCGGCAGAGCTAGGGTTCAAAATCTACAGCTAGGCATTTTGCAAAAAAAGGGTTTTCAAAAATGTATAGGTTTGCTAGGTTTGCCTAGGTGCTGGCAGAGCTAGGGTTCAAAATCTACAGCTAGGCACTTTGCAAAAAAAGGGTCCGTTTTCACTGTGAAAATGTGGTGTGTCCACGTTGCGTTTTGGGCCGTTTCCTGTCGCGGGCACTAAGCCTACCCTCACAAGTGAGGTACCATTTTTCTTGGAAGACTTTGGGGAATGCAGGGTGGGTGGAATTTTGTGGATCCACACAGATTCCAGAACTTTCCACAACAAAAATGTGAGGATTTTTTTTTTTTTTTTTACAAAGTTTGAGGTTTGCAAGGGATTCTGGGTAACAGAACCTGGTGAGAGCCAGACAAGTCACCCCATCCTGCATTCCCCTGGGTGTCTAGTTTTCAAAAATGTATAGGTTTTCTGGGGTTCCTTAGGTGCCGGCAGAGCTAGGGTTCAAAATCTACAGCTAGGCACTCTGCAAAAAAAGGGTCAGTTTTCACTGAGAAAATGTGGTGTGTCCACGTTGCGTTTTGGGCCGTTTCCTGTCGCGGGCACTAAGCCTACCCTCACAAGTGAGGTACCATTTTTCTTGGAAGACTTTGGGGAATGCAGGGTGGGTGGAATTTTGTGGATCCACACAGATTCCAGAACTTTCCACAACAAAAATGTGAGGATTTTTTTTTTTTTTTTACAAAGTTTGAGGTTTGCAAGGGATTCTGGGTAACAGAACCTGGTGAGAGCCAGACAAGTCACCCCATCCTGCATTCCCCTGGGTGTCTAGTTTTCAAAAATGTATAGGTTTTCTGGGGTTCCCTAGGTGCCGGCAGAGCTAGGGTTCAAAATCTACAGCTAGGCACTCTGCAAAAAAAGGGTCAGTTTTCACTGAGAAAATGTGGTGTGTCCACGTTGTGTTTTGGGCCGTTTCCTGTCGTGGGCACAAGGCCTAACCACACAAGTGAGGTACCATTTTTCTCGGAAGACTTTGGGAAATGCGGGGTAGGTGGAATTTTGTGGATCCACGCAGATCCCAGAACTTTCCATCACAGAAATGTGAGGAAAATGTTTTTTTTTAACTAAATTTGAGGTTTGCAAGGGATTCTGGGTAACAGAACCTCGTGAGAGGCACACAAGTCACCCCATCCTGGATTCCCCTTGATGTCTAGTTTTAAAAAATGTACAGGTTTGCTAGGTTTCCCTATGTGCCGGCTGCGCTAGGGCCCAAAATCCACAGGTAGGCACATTGCTAAAAACAAGTCTGTGCCTAGTGGGCTTTCTGTAGCCCTGGGAGGCAATCGGGGGGGGTTGCCCCCCAGGAAAGACTGTGGCTATTTTTTTGGGGGGAGGGGGCATTGGTATGCCCATTCTGGGCAGCCCCCACCCCCACGCATAAAAAAAGCCAGCGTAATCGCTGGGGCCTAGTGGGCTTTCTGCCCCTTCCGGGGGGCAGATAAGGGGCTATTACCCCAATATGCCTCCAGGGAGGGGCAGAAAGACTGTGGTAATTGTTTTTGGGGTGGGGGCATTATCATGCCCATTCTGGGCAGCCTTCACCCCTACATTATAAAAAACAAAAAATCCCTGCTGCCTAGTGGTCTTCCTGCCCCCCCAGGGGCAGATCAGGGGCTATTGCCCCCATCTGCCCCTGGGGGGAGCAGAAAGACTGTTGCATTTTTTTGGGGAGGGCATTGGCCTGCCCATCTTGGGCAGCCCCCACCCCAACATCAATACAAAAAAAATCCCTGGTTTCTAGTGGGCTTTCTGCCCCCTCGGGGAGCAGATTGGGGGCTACTGCCCCGTCTGCCCCTTAGGGGGGCAGAAAGACTGACATTTTTCTGGGGGGTGGGGGCATTGCCATGCCCTTTTTGGGCAGCCCCCACCCCAACATCAATAAAAAGAAATCCCTGGTTTCTAGTGGGCTTTCTGTCCCCCCGGGGGGCAGATTGTGGGCTACTGCTCCCGTCTGCCCCCTGGGGGGCAGAAAGACTGACATTTCTCTGGGGGGGCATTTCCATGCCATTTTTGGGCAGCCCCCACCCCAACATCAATAAAAAAAAAATCCCTGGTTTCTTGTGGGCTTTCTGCCCCCCTAGGGGGCAGATTGGGGGCTACTGCCCCATCTGCCCCCCAGGGGGGCAGAAAGACTGTTATGCCCAAACAAATTGGGGGGAGCAAAAGCCCTTGCCCAAAGGGCCGCTCCCCCCTCCCTGGTGCTAGTGGGTGGATCCCTGCTAGGGGATTGCCCTCCTGGGGTGATCCCCAAGCAGGGATCCACTAGGGAAGGGTACCATTGGAAAGGGGAGATTCTCCCCTTTCCAACGATACTTGTCCCAAGTGTTTCAGTGCTCGGGGGGCTGAGATAGCCCCACAAGCACTGAAACACTGAAACTAAGTTTCAGTTTCAGTTTCGTTTTCAATCTAATGACGACAGCGCGCCATGTGCATGATCGTCATTAGATTGAAAATGAGGGAAGGGCCTCAGGAGGTTGGGGAAGCTTTCCCCACCTCCCGAGGCCCCCCAAAAAAATGGAAATCCCTCTGCTGTTTGCAGCAGAGGGATTTCGTGCCCCTGTCCTCATGACGGAATGGTTCCGTCATGAGCACAGGAGCACTGGTGCTCATGACGGAACAATTCCATCATGAGCACTGAAGGAGTTAAATGATATACATTTACTATTCCCACTTCATTCTAAGCCACAAACCTCATTGGAGAAAGAGTTGGACTTTCAGGGGTGTAGATTTACTATTCCCCTCCAATATAAGCCACCTTGAGAAAAGTCGTGGACTTTTCAGAGGGTAGATTTACTATTCCCACTCCAGTCTAAGCCACACCGTGGAAAATGCTTGACTTAAAGGTAGATAAATTTACTATTTCCACTCCAATCTAAGCCACACTGGTGAAAACATTGGACTTTGAGGGGCTAGATTTACTGTTCGCATGCCACCAAATTTAGGAAAGTGTTTCACTTTTGGGGGAAGATTTAAATTCACTACTCCCACTCAAATCTAACCATATGTGTAAAATACTCAACCTTCAAAAAATATAAATATCATATTTCTACACAAATCAACACCTATTTAATCAAATTCAATATGATAAAAAGCTATAACAAAACAATACAAAACACTTACAATACATACAAAATGTTCAAATTGTATAAAAAATATTTATGAACAAAAATTAATTATAACAAATAAAAGATTTAAGCAAAATTTGAATTCTTTCAGAAAAATAACAAATTAAATCAATACATACATATAACCAATTTACAAAACACATGGTATTAACATTAAAATTAAAATGTATACTTTACAAAATTATTAAGTGTTAATGTATTAATTCTCTGATTAATTAAAACATTACAATGTACATTAAACATAAAACATTCTGTGATAAGTATTTAACAAGTACTAAGTTGTTTCCCCGTCCATCCGAATATTTAAGAGCATGATATATTTATAACATTAGTAAGATAGTACAAAATGTCATAAAAATGCATCCATGCTAATATCCTCATTAAAAAGAACTTTCATTGTTCCATTGATGTAAAATATCACTAAAATACGTCAATAAGAACGATCAGGATCGGTGAAAGAATCGCTCTTTCAAATAATTTGAGAAGCACAAGTATAGCTAGAAATTTATCAATGAAACCTTCCCTATTAAAAACAGTCATTCTTTGAGCAGTACAAATATTGTTAAAGTACCTCAGTAATTACATCGCTACAAAAACATTGAACAGTCAAGATCCTTTAAAGCATAGGTATCTATCATTGTTTAAGTATAAAAAGATATTGCTAAAGTGCATTGATATAATTCTACTCGGCGAGATTACTAAGTCGATCTTATCAATGTTTCCACTAGACATAGGTACCCATATTTACAGAGAATCATGGCTTGTCAGCAAGGGAAATGAAGAATGGTTTCAACGAAGCACGTCGTGCTTTCAGTAAATGAGGGCAGACACAAACTGTGTTTAAACATTTCCTTTGAATATCCGCATAACTTACAACAGTTTGTTTGCCATTGATGAACCCACCTGTATTATTAGCTTACAAAATATAAATAAAATTATTGACCAAATGTAAAGCAATTAATGTAAATAAAATAATATTAACATAAACATTAATTATTCTAATTTTTAAATAATATGTAAATAATTTATTTTAAAAACAAATACTCAAAGAAAAAATATAAAATCAACAAATTAAAAACAAATATTTTAAAGATTATAAATCTAAGTAGCATTATCAAATTATTAAACATAAACAATTAATCAATTAAATTAAATAAACAAATAAAAATACAATAAAAATAAAACAACGATTTGAAAAATATTTTGAAAATATGCAAAAGTCTAATATTAAATAAAAACGTATTTTTTTTTAAAACTCCCCACCCGATTCCCCAATAATTCAAGCAACCTGCTTCTTGAACATTTCAATAATATAAAAGAATATTCCAAAAATATAACAATATCAAAAGTAATATTACATATAAAATATAATTGTAAAAATTAAACTATACATCACAAACTACACATTTTTATTTGGAAAAAAACAAATACATCCTACTCCTAAAAATGTAAACTAATTAAAAAAGAAAAGAAAAACCATAAAACAATGATATTAAATAGAAAGATATTTTAAACAATATTATTAACAATTATTTTAAAAAGCTCATAAAGAATGATATACTTACCTGCACTATAAAAGTTAATGATATTTTTGTCATCACAATATTATTGTGATGATATTGTTGTCACACAGTACTTTGAATTTGATATTTTGGTGGAACATTATGCAGTAAGCCTGCCTCCTGTGGATCCTGATGCAACCTTGGGCATTTCATCCTCCCACAGCCCTGCTGCCTGCTGCACTGGGTTACCTCTCACCCCTTCCTCCATATCCATGTATCTCCACTGGTCCCCCTGTTGCCCTTTGTCTACTGTGACCCCCTCCTCCCTAAGGTCTCCTCTTCCCCCTCACTGATTCTGCCCATGCCTCCCCTGGCACCCCCCAGGTTACCTTCTGCACCCCCTTACTACCATGACTCATCTGGGCCTCCCCAAGACTTTTCTGCTCCCCTTCGCCTCCCCTCCCACTGCTCTCCATGCTGGCCTGTTAAGAGCTGGAAAGCAGGTTGTCAAGTGACAGAGACTGCAGATTTTTTCGAACTGAAATCTACCCTCTCTGAACTAGACATTATCATACTGCTGGAGACTCTGCCCGGTCATATATGGATTTCATGCCAAGCAATATATTTTTAACAGGCACATTTTCTGCCTATCCCAAAAACACTGTAAACTTTAGGGGTTTTGGTTGCAAATGTTGCTCTTCGTGCAGCAAAATTTGCCAGTTTGGGCCGCCAAATTCTGGAGGTCTGATCAATCCAGCGTCAGCTGGTGGTAACAGAAGGAACACGACACAAGCCTCTCTCTCTCTCGGACTCACTTGCACCCATGTGCACACACATATAGACAGGCATGGATGCACACATATACACACAGTCAGACATGAAAATACGCATGTGGGAACACAAACAAGCACACACTGGGTGTACGCTGGTCCTGTGGAAAATAAACTAACCATGTTAAACTGTGATGCACAGAAGGAGAGCTGAAGCCACACTAGCTTACCCAAAATATCCACTGCTGCCATCAAACATCAAGCGATCATCCCCCTAACCTGTCCTAAAGGAATGAAATACAATTGAGTTGGGAAGAAAAGTTACAGGAGACTGTAGAAAAAATCTACAAGCTTTACAGAACAGAGCGTATCTCAAAAAGATATTTGTAAAATATGAAATATAATATGTACAGACCATTCTGCATAAAGCATGTTGTGGGAGTCCACAAACCAGATATCTCATGCAAGTGTACAACACTTTTTAATGAATGGAAAAATAAACAGCTAATGAGTCATTTTCAAAGAACAGTCTGTGCCATGTATTCTGATACCAGAGAATATACTCAGTTGTATTTCACATTTAAGTCCTCCGTTAAAACGTGGTTCTAGTTAGCAAACGGGAGGAAATCTTTTAGCGAAACAGGTTATAGATCATTCTATGAACACGTTTTGATTTAGGAATCTAAATCACTTTTCCCTTTGATCCCAAAATAATATAAACACGTCTCCTCACTGTGACTGTACAGAATGAGATGGAAAAAAAATCAACTTAGGTCCTTGAAGTTGGCACATTCCAGCTCGCTGCATCCATTTCAAACAGAAAACTTTCCAGTAACTGCTGTGTGCCGAGGAAGGGAATAGATCCCGAATATGAAGAAGAGACACATACAACCAGCATTTCGGAGTAGATTTCACGCTGGTCGCCTGCTAACTAAGCCTGGGCGTAGTTCGCGAAGTAGCGCTACGCGAAGTTACGCAAAGTGCAGGTCGCACTACGCGAACTACGCGTAGCACTACGCGAACTGCGTAGTGCACTGTTCGCAACGATTGCACAGTGCCGGATGCTTGTCCGCACTGTGCAATCATTGAAAACGGCATCTTGCACAGTGCGAGCTGTCTTTTACTGCCGCTCGAGTAGATTTTTACTCGAGCAGCAGCTTTCTCAACGCGGACTGCTAGTTTCTCATCGCGAGCGGTCGCGAGCATACGCGACCACTCGCAATGAGAAACCTGACCTCCCTGCATTGAGAATCTCGCCGGGATGTCATTTTGCTTGCTCGCGGTTGCCAACTTGACGTTGAGGACCGCGAGCAAGCAAAAAATGACCGCTGCACTACGCTACGCTACGCGTGTTTGCACTGTGCTACGTGCAATTCGCGTTGTGCGAAGTAGCGCAAACTTCGCAAACTACGCGAGCGTAGCGTAGTGCTTTGCCCAGGGTTACTGCTAACCATGAACATAAGAAAACGTCAGAGTCAATTTTTCCAACCTCTCAACCTGAATCTGATCTGGTTGACTGCTGCTTTCTTATAAATAACGTGAACAGCTTTTCGGATGTGTGACTGTCGTCCTGAGATCATATTGCCATTTTAGTTCATATTCTTGCTTTTTAGATGCTTTGTTTTTTTTAAACTTTTTTTTCCCTCAGAGATCAAGGTCTCCTGATGTAGACTTGTTGGCAAGGGTGTGAATCCTCCAGGGTTGCCACCTTTCCTTGGGATAAATACCGTCCACGTTTGATTTCCATAATTTGTACCCATACTCAGTGCTTTAAATGGGCCGGTACTCACCGGTACTGAGTACCGGCACTTCCGAATTTTCTTGCCGTCAGTACTGGCACTTTTCTTTATCCAGGGAGAGTACCGGTACCCTGTTCGGCGGCACAGCAGGCTCCGGTTAGGCATCTCCTCCAGCTCAGGGCAGTGCTTCCGAAGTGCGTGTAAGTCACTGAGCCCCTCAGTGGCCTTGCAGAGTCCCTGCTGAAGATTCCAGTAGCGCCCACTTGAATGTCCCCAGACTGCAGGGGTTGAGAGGGCTTACATCACGCTGTGATTAACAGGACAGGGTCTGTCCTGTTAATCACAGCGTGATGTAAGCCCTCTCAACCCCTGCAGTCTGGGGACAATTAGACTCTAGACATACCCTGCACTGTCGATCGGATACGCAAAGCCCATTCAGCTGAAAGTGATTTCGCCCCTCCCCCTCTCCATTAGGTGAGTGAAATGGGCTGGGACTGCCTGTTTTTGAGTGAGAGAACGAGGGAGAGTATCAGGACATATATTAAAGGGAATGTGTGGAATGCTTTTGCGTACAGGTCTGCTTGTTTCTGTCGGTTTGTGCGCTTGAGAATATATAGTATTATGCCAAACAACCATAAATAACAGTAGGGCATTAAGAAACAGCAAATATCACAAAACAAGAAAATGTTACCATATAATCCTGTTTGGCTTTCAATTGTGTAATGAGTTAACCTGTTTTCTTTACATAAACGCATTTCATGTGTTTTGATATGTGCTGCAACTTGTACAGAAGCCATTATGTACCATCCTATCTTGCCCGTAGCCCCGCCCCTAGCTCCGCCCACTTGCCACACCTCTAGCTTATTTTAATGAGTACCTGCACTTATTTTTTCCCATTTAAAGCACTGCCCATACTACATCATTCTATCACCGTGTGAAGTTAAAAACATTCAGGCAAGCAATTCTAAAACTGCATGGTCTCTAAATTACGTTTAGCAGAATCACATTGTCACTGGACTGGCTGTGCATCTTGGGGTGTGAGGCCTCCACCTGCATCCTGACTCCTTGGAGTAAGCCATTGAGGCAGAGCACTTCGCCCTGCACCAAGGTGGTGCAGCTTCTTCCAGGCCCCGCCTCTAAAGCTGTCCCCAAGTCCTAAGGATCCAATGGCAGACAGCCCTGACGCCAGGGGAGGTCGTACAGGTCAGCACTGCGCACTGGGTGGAACAGGTTCTGCCTCGAAGGTGAGGTGAATATTAACAAGCTTGGCTGAGGTAAGGCTTTCTGGCTTGTTAATGCCAAGTGCTCCACGTTTCTTTGCCCCCACCTTATCAGAAATCCTTTTTTTGTTCATGTGCTTCCAAGACGAAGCCCAAACAAGAGTACCAGCACAACAGGCACTTGGCAGTAAGAAATACCAGCTGTGACATTGCCGGTATTAATTAACGACGAAAAAGCTACTCAATATGTACAAATGTATGTGAAATTTAGAGTAAGCGAACATGGTAAAGTATCAGGGGTATGCTAGAAAAATGAATAGGGTTCTTCTGTAAGGAAGGGGTGAGATCACGTCTGAAAGTTATCAGCAGAGATGCTTGGGAGAAAATGGTGTAATACTGGGAAACCGAGTAGCGTGAGCTGTGCCACTCCTCAAAGGTGAATCTGTAGTCAAGCAGCATGGTCTAGGCCCTCATCTTTCCTTCTAAATGGCATTCATTTGATCTTCAAGATGGAGTTCTTGTTGCTCCTCCTCATCTTCACCCAGTCTGTGGTTGTTCAGAGGGAAGGTTTAATAGAGGCTCTTGTGTAATATTAGATATGAATGCAGGCAGAGTAGTCAGATTAAAGGTCCAGAGCGTGTTCTGATGCTGTAAAAGGGGCTGCAAAGAGGAGTGCAGAAAGAAATCTGCAAGTCAGGGTCCAGTGGGCTTGAGCAGCATTGGCTGAGTGAGTCAATTAGGATTTGTTAGACCTGTCTGCCTTAGGGTGGTCTTCCACCAAACATTTTACCTTTTTGCTTCATGTGTTGCTGAATTACGTTTTGTTGGCCTTAGGGCTCTGTGCACTTTACCACTGCTAACCAGCGCTAAAGCACTGGTGCTCACTCCCTAAAACATGGTAATGCTGGCATACACCCTGGTAAAGTGGTAAACCATAGACACAAGGCTGGAAAATTAAATGCTACTAGTGGGCCTGCAGCACTGATTGTGCCACCCACTCAAGTAGCCCTTTAAAACGTGTCTCAGGCCTGCCATTGCAGCTTGTGTGCAGTTTTAAACTGCCAATTCAACTTGGCAAAATAACGCACTTGTCAAGCCTGAAACTCCCTTTTTTTCTCTCTGACAGTCACAAAAAGAGGGGCTGGGTGTTGGCACGATGGGCCATCCTTACAGAATGGGAGGTGCGGAGCTGTGCACAGCCCCACTTGCACTTCAAAGAAGCTGCTTGAGCCCACACATGAAGAACTTCACTCTAGCCTTTTGTGCCCCCAGATATTCTGGGATCAGTGCAGGGAGGAAGGGAATTCCAACACCATCCGTGGAGGTGAAGCTCTAGAAGTTTCTTCCACTTCAAAGCTGACACCAGGTATAAAATTAGAACCCTCAGACTCACTCTTCAGCCCACTCCTGGACTGGTGGATACCCCAGAGAAAGTACTGCCCTGCTGCCAGTCGACTGCCCTGCTGCCTGAGAAGGAAGACTGGACATGCTCTCTTGATACCAGGCTGCCTGAAGTGGCTCCAAGGGTCAGCTAGCTGTTCAGAGCTAGAGGGATATATCAAGCTCCAGAGGCTTCCTTGCAACTAGCCAGCTGAAGTGCTGTAACTAGACCTGTCTTGACCAGCAACTAGACCTGACAGAGTCCTGCCGGCCTTTGCAAGAGTGAGTCCCTGATCCCCCAGATGTGCCTCCCCAGGTCCTGGGCCTTTAGTTGGCACCAGACTGCGCTCCTCTGAAGAAGAAGGAGAAATCCTGAATTTTGGGCTCTTCTTGACCGTTAGCGTACCTGTTCACGCCGAGATCATGCTACCTGCAATGACCGTGATTGCAAAGCGCTGGTTCACCTGACTCTTCATGCTACAGTGACTGTCTGCGATGACCTGCAGTGTGAGATCTGCACTTTGCTCTACAGCATCGACCCCTCGGTGACTGCCATCGCAAAGCTCCAGCAACGACCATCTGTGACGCCTGACAGGATCTTTGCGCTACAGCAATTCCCACCCATGACACTAGGCCTGCTTTTCGCACAACATTGATGACCATCCATATGCTCTCCCTTTCCTCGTGGCCTCCTCCAATGCAAACTGGACTCTTTGCGCTGGAATTTGAGAAGGTCCCTGTATTTAGCCCACGCTCCATCATGGTCAGCCTGAGATTTGACTTTCCCCCAGTCTAGCACGACCCGATAACCGTGAATGGGGCTTTGTGCTTTTAAGTGCTATACTTACCTTAAATCTTTGAAATTGCATATCTCCAGTTCTATTGATTGGGTTTTTGTCATTTTGGTGGTAAATAATTTATTACATTTGTACTCTATTTTTCTAATTTAGTATGGGATTTTTCTTGTGTTGTGGTTTCACTTTATTGCTGTTTAAGTGCTGAATAAATATGTTACACATTACCTCCACATTAACCCTGACTGCTTTAGTGCCAAACTTCCAAAGGGCTAAGCACAGGCTAATTTGGTGTCTTTTTGTGGTTCACCCTGACAAGGATTGTGGCTGTTGCTTGAGAAGGGCCCACCCCCCCTCAACTGATAACCCAATTTCTCACAGGATTGTAAAGGAGGATTTACTTGATGAGAAGTTAGCTTTCTCAGCACCCCAATAGCCAACAGACTAACTGTCTTACAGCACATTGTAGTGCTTGGAGATGACTGATTCTTTTCTTTGATTGGTCAGGCTGAAAAGGTTTAGTCTGGACAGGTTTCATTTGTGGTAATGAGAAGTAAAAAAGCCACCTCTGAAGAATGCCCAGTTTCACTGCAAAGTTGAACTGCTATTCAGCTGATCGTTACTGTCATATGAGTGCTTGTACTCCTACAGTTTGGGGCTCTAATGGCATGTTCAGTAAATCTTGTATTGAACATGTTTTATAACCGCAGTGGATGCCACTGCTGTTGCCCTTAAAATAATTAGTGGATCTCTTGCCTCTTCTAAAACAAAACTCTGCTATTTCTTTGAAAAATCAGTTGTCTGGCGATGAAGAATCCCTTGCTGTGATACCTCACTTCTGGGAGGTTTTCCAGTGTTTGAAGAAAATGCTGTGTTAAAAGAGAACCAGAACATGGCTGATGCCTGATAATGAGAACTGCAGTAAGGGTGATTCAATTCGTGATTACTTGCATGAGGTCCTGCTTTGTTTTCACCAATTCAATTTATGGAGTATCTATAAATGATCAATCATTCAAGAGGATGTAGAGATATTTCCTGCTCCTGCTCTTAATAAGGGACATCTCGTCCAAACGATATTGATAATAACATTGTTATATTGAATTTCATTTTCTGTTATGATCCTATATTGCCCTTGACTTATATCTAGGCGATGTATGTAATTCTTACTTGTTTGGTTAAACTATATAACACTCAAAGTGCTGATACGCACAGCAGTGAGAGTTAGCCCAACCAGCATTGAATGAATTACTGACAACAATGGATGAAAATCATACAAGGGAGCACCAGTAGACTCATTTCTTATTTATTTATTTTAGTATCAGAGCGCTTTACATGAGCACCAGTTTTGTTACAGAAGGGCACATTAATTTTTGTTAGGCACAGGGAGATTAAGTGATTTGCCCAGAATCACAGGATGTTGAGCGTCGTTGCCGAGACTCGAACCTGGTTCCCCAACTTCGAGGTCAACTGCTCTAGCCGTAAGGCTACATCCTCTTCCCATTCCCCTTTCGGAGAACCTATTATGTCCCTCAAAATACACGCTGGTATTGAAGGACTCCAGGCCAGATAGAGGAATGGTTCTAGCTAGCCAATTAGTCCATTGCTTGTTGTTGAGTCCTGATTTGATGTTGGAGTCCCTAAAAGTAAACAAGCATTTGCAATGCAAATTGGTCTTGCATTCGTGAGAGTTAGAGATATTAGTGCTGTAAATGAGAATGTCTTCTACCCATGTGTTTTGGATTGGAGTGAATGCATATGATGTGGAGTGGAATTATGTGGCTTGGGATTGTTAGTTGTGGAATTGTGTGTGGTGAAATTATGTGGCGTGGATTTGTGGAGTGGAATTATGTGGCATTTGTGTAATGGAAATATGTGGATAGTAATTATGTGGTATTGAGTGTACTGAATTATGAGGAGTGGGATTGTCCGTCAGATTGTAATTATGTGGAATGGCATTTTTTGTGGTGGAGTGGTATGTTGTGGAGTTTAATTATGTGGTGTACTGTGGAATTATGTAGCATGATGTGGAATTCTGTGGTGTGGATTGAATGTATGTGGTGTGTTGTGTAATTGTGTTGTTGAGTTGAAATATGTTGTTTGTGGTCGAATTAAGTGGTGTGGTATGGAAATGTGTAGAGTTGAATTGTGTGGTGTAGAAGTGTGTGGTACTGAGTGAAAATATGCTGATTGGAATTATGTGGCATGGTGTGGAATGTATTTGTGTGGACTGTGTTACCAAGTTTAAAAATTATGAAACATAATTACAAAGAAAGGCGGCCTTTGATTGCACACAAATTTACAAAACCTTATAATATGCAAAGACTTGTCTAAATATCAAAAGGAAAACATGCAGAGTCAACCCCCCAGCAACATTTGTGTTCATTAATTCTATGTGGGGCTTGAACAATGCACATTTATAAGGGCCATTTTTCCAGTAGAAGGAAACATGCTGGCCTTAGTCCCAAACCAATGAGGGGAGAGTTTAAAATCCTCAGCCAGCAGCCAAGCCCAGTAACAGATGGTGCTAATGTACAGCTTGATCAGGGAGAGGAGAGGAATGAACAAGAACTGGGGAGGAAGGGGCTAGTTAGAAAGGGCCTTACCACTGTAGTTCTAATGCTATCCTACTGGAGTAAGAACGGGAAGTAGAGAAAGATGCATAACACAGTGGTGCTGGAGATGTGCAGACAATCTTCTTCCCTCAGAGCACCTCCCTGCCTTTTGATTAGGGTTACTCTCTGAATTTGGCTCGTGTGGTGGAAATGTTTTGTTAGCAGGTGAAGCTCTTGGTTTCTAAGTTATGTAGCCCCAATTTAGACTCTGTCAGTGCTGCTGGTGACGATGGTAGTTTGTTGGTGATCAAGAAGCTACTGACTCATGGGTGTGCAGAACACTAGCTTAGGCTCTGGTGCTGGGGTTTGACTATTATTGTCAGGCACTGAATGCCCCTGAAGCCAGTAGACACACTGCACTGGGCTCTGTAATGGCTTGCTAGCGAGTCAATATCTGGAGAACTCTGGGAATAGAGGGAGGAGGCTGGGCAGAGCTGCGAAGGAAGCAGGAGGCATTGAAGAGATAATTTAAGGCAAGCTCAATTCCAAACCACTTTGCAGCAAAAGCATGATGGGCTCATTATTTGCCTTTCCGTCTGGTGAAAACTAAAGCAAGATGCTCCAAGTGACATAATTGTTTTCTCAAAATGCCGGTTCGAATGAATCATGGGAGGATGAGGCTCACTTGGTTAAACTTAAGAATGATACAAAACAACATTTCAGACCTTTGACAAATGTGCGCATTGGAACTGTTCAACGCTCATTTCACAAACATCATTATCCAGTGATCACACCTAATGTAATTGTCAGCGAGTGCAGTAGTGGCCAAAGTGTCACAACCAAGAGCGGCCCATGCAGGTAAGAGAGGTGGGGGTGTGGGGGGAGTTGGCAGACGATGATGGAAAATTAAATAGAAAAAAAAAATACTTACTTGCGTTCCTCGAATCGAAGACTCGGCAATGTGGCGAGCGCAAGGTGAGTGTTTTTCTTTTTTTTAAATGTAATTTTCCCTCGTCGTCATATGTCAACTGCCCCCCACCCCGCCCCACCGCTCTTTCCTGCATGGGCCTCTCCTGGTCATAACCCAAAGCACACAGAAAGGCAGGTCAACTACATCGACGCCTTAATGGAGACTGCAGGCAGCACTTCAACAACAGTGTGAGCATATGCTGAGACAGTCACAAGAGAGACACGCAAAATAAACAATCTGTAGGGAGAGCCCAATAGCAGTGTTTCAGGAGCAGCTGAGCCCCCAGCTGGGAGCCCAAACTTTTAGTGGCCATGGTGGAGCAGGGAGAACTCTGGGAGCGGAGGCAGGAGGCTGGGCAGAGCAGCGAAGGCAGCAGGAGGAGGAGGGAGGAAGCAGCTGCTGAAGTGAGGGTCAGCCGAGCCCGTGTTGCGCTGCCTGCTGCTGCTGCTCCTGGGCCCCAGCCACCTCCTCAGTGATCCTCCGCGGGGGCACCAGTATATAGCATCAACAACAATGCCAGGGCTCACTGAAAATGCTAGCACACACCGCTGGGATGGTGGTGATATCAACGGGGTGAGAAAGCGCTTGGCATGATGGGACATTTAGTGCCTGCAACTTGTGCTCTTGGTGCCTTAGATCATTTTAAAGGCAAAAAGAACTACATGTCCCTGAATTCAATGGAACAGTATTTGATTTCTGTGACTGGGTGAAAAGACAAGGAGCCACAGGGAGACGAGGAGAACGGCAAAATTAATATTCATTTTATGGACTAAACACACATCAACACATGCAGCACATGGAAAGGGGTGGGAGAGTGGCGGGAGGGGCGAGGGACAGGAGAGCAGGAAATAAAGAAATAAAATTGCCCCTAAATGAGTGTAGCTATACACTGGTTAGTCCCTGCTCCTGAGAGAGGAAACAAAAGAAAAAGGAGGGACAAGATAAAGGATTGACCACTAGCAAGCAAGTATTTTTAATGGACACTGAAACAGACAAATGAAAGCAATGGGTGGGCTGTAAGCCCACATACTAGTATATATATAAGTATATACTACAGTATATACAAGATGTCTTGAATGCTTGCCCTAAAAAAGGAAAAAGGGTAAAAGATCAAAATGTTTAAACAAGATAAACATGAAGGGAAACACTGTAAAGCTGTACTCACTGAAAAGACAATCTGTGAACAATTAATAATTCACCCTATGTCTTCAGGCATGTCAACTCATAAGTTAAATATATAAGAATGATTCTTAAAGCCACAGCTAACTTCACAAACATGAGGATGTTTGTTTGTTTGTGGATCTGTGAATCCTGCATTCAGCAGGGTTGTGAGGTACAAAAACCAAAATGGAGGAGATCCTCATTTATCTGATACAATCACCATGTGATTGTGGAGGACACTGTGCACACATCATATGTATAACCAAGCATGAAACACAAAAACATAACACTCATTACATATCACATACTGACTACATGTATTAACCCACCACATTCACAAAGGGGAAGTGCAGAATCCCAGATAAAGGAGACAGAAAATGTCTTCTTGTGCATTAGTACACACTTTACCAGGGCTGCTCATAAAAATACCTATGCTTCTGTCCTATAAAATTATTTGCCACAAACCATTAATTTCCCCAGAGTCAGGAGTGTGGAAGAGACCACCATCTACTGTTGATTAGAGATACTTTACCAGTAAGTGTGTAACAGTGTACACATTTACCAGCAAAGCCCTGTACTCTGCTGGAAGAACAAAAGCAAAGAATGGAACACCTCCAGTGAGTTCACATACTTTTATTCCACAGGGAGAAAAACATAGTGTTAATCAAAGATCAAGTAAAAGGAAGAGGCCATAGCTGTCCACCCTGTATTAGAACTTTTAGAATCAGGAGTTCTAAAATTTTGGGGTCAATTACGATGCCGTTCAGAAGGGCTCCGAATCAGATTCGGGTTTGCCGAATCCGATTCGGAACCCTTGTTTCAGACCGAATCGTACTCAGTTCCCAACGACCGATTATGATGCCCATAAACCGTTAGGGCTGTCCGAATCGGTTCCGAAAGGCAGTCGGACAGGTCGCGTCTGTCAGAGCCGAATCGTACAGCTCTATGGACTCGGTTTCCGAGCGAGCGATTACGATGACCGATTCGGACAGGCGTTCCGAATTGGTTCCTCCGGAATGAATCTGCTGCCAGAATCTGTCTTGGGGGGCCTGTAGCAGGCCCCCCTTCAACCGGGGCCTTCCGAAGCAGGCCCGTGTGGGTACCCAAGTGACCCCCCTTTCCAACCATGCTCAAGGTGCACGATTTTCCCCAACCATCCTTTTTAGGTCTCGCCTGAGCCAGCGCATGCGCTGCACTGGTGAGACATTTAGTAAGTGGGCTTTTAAAAGTCCGACCACACGCTTTTGCTGGCCTCAAGCTTGCGGTTATGCGCGCGTGCACGCGCACAGCCGCCATCTGCTCGTCATGGCTCATTAACTCTCTCGTCATGCACACACACAACCCGCCCCCCCTCTTCCTCATTAAGCATGAGATCACTTTCACGGCCGCGTCACTTTCACGGCCGCACGGCCAATGCTTGTTTACTTTGTCACAATGACTGAGCATATTCATGAAGCCGTGTTTGCCTTTTTGAGGCAAATGCATGCACGAGTTGCTCTTGCACCCTGGATTTGTCTGGGATAATGTCTGTGTCACAGCAAACTGTGTCCGTGTGTACTCGGATGTGGTTGCCAGTTTGCACCTGTGGTATGTGAACTCCTGTGCCTTTGAATTCTTCGGGTGTGAATGCCGGCATAGTGCGTACACAAGCTATATTCCATATTCCTATGTTTTTCCGCCTTAAACTGTCGTCTATTGAATCCCTCCTGAGCCTGTGAAGGTAAGTGATTTTAAAACCTGCAGCTGCCTCTCAGCGCCACGGTAAAACGAAGAAGGCACTTTTAAGCATTAAATGAGTCACTGGTTGCAGTATCGATCTGGAGGATATAGAAGCAATGTAAAGAGTGTTACTTATGATGTGAAATCCTTGCCCAGACAGTTTCAATTTGTGTTAAAAGGAAGAAATATTAAAATATACTGCCAAAGAATTTGTCGCATTATGCTGAGTAATGTAACTTTTCTTCCTGTATAAATTAGTAAGCCCTGCCACCTAATTTGTTCCTCCACGGTTGCATAAATCCAGTGGTCCTGAACATGGCGAGCACTCTACTGACAGAACCAACCCTTACACGGGTCTCGGGGCTGTCAGCCTCTCCCCACTTGGCTTCGACATGCACGAATGACCGGCAATCTTGCTTACTGTCCTTCTTGCCCTAAGTGCAGAGGAAACATAATCATTGGGCATTTTGAAGCTTTAGACCATACTGTTAAACAATCATTTGCAATGCATAGGTCTCGCATTTACGCGAGTTTAAGCTATTGGTATTGTAAATGACAATGCATTTATTTATGTTTCAAAACCAAAACATAAATAAAAGACGTCGTCATTTACAATGACAATAGCTCAAACTCACGAAAATGCGAGACCTGTTGCATTGCAAATGCTTGTTATTCAATGGGAGCCTGTCTGTTCGTTCAGAACACAGGCTCACATTAAAGTCAATGGGAGTCTGCCCGAATCATATCCAGAAGCATCCGGATGCATCCAAATCGCTTGGTCGGACTCCCCCGATTCGAGTCGTTCGGAAAGCATTCCGGGACCGATTCGGTAAGAATGCTTTCCGGATGAGATCGTAATTGGCCCCGTTTTTGGGAAGTAAAGCAGAACAGCCAAAAGTGAAAGCAGGCTAGTAACACAGCAGAGCTATCAGCTGCGACCCTCAGCATTAATGGAAAAGGGGTTAACATGTAACCCATATGCTTTCAAAGAGGCACGCTGTGTGGCAAGAATGGAGACTTGTGTCAGAGTAGGAGTCAGTAGTAAACCTGAGTATTCCAGTGATAAACAGTCAAAAGGAGGTGACAGATATAAAAAGAAAATAAGTTGTATATCACAGTATCTTTATGTTAGTGTTGGTCTATAGTGTGTAAATCTAGAAGACAGATTGCAACAGTGTGCCTGGAGCTGCTTCTAAATTTATGAAGCAGGCTCTTCTCAAAGACTCAACAGCCAAGAGGACATTACTATAAACAGGGCCGTGCTCCTTAGAGGTTGACGGCTATTTCTCTTTTTGGTGCCCCTGTACACAAGCATGTTACCTAATCCTGCACACCCTAGGGCCATTAGAGCGACAGTTCTATCTCTTGATTCAGAGGTATTCACCACTGAGACTTGCTTCCTAGTAGCAAACAACATTCAAATATTGCTTCCACTCAGCTTTTTTAAAGCTCAGTCTTGTCCAGTTCATCCAAAGTATGCATGGTCCACATACTGTGTAGAATGAAACAGCAAGTTGGTTTATTCAGTTTCATTCTGGACATTCAAGAAATCAGACATCCCATTCCCACACCAAAGGTATTTCTTAGCTGACAATTACATTTAAAGGTTAAACTTTCAGTCATACATGTACTTTTTCTACAATGTACTTTGATATATACTCAACACCCACTAACCACCCCCCCCCCTCCGTCGTAGTCGTCTCTCTGTGGCCCAGTGGGTATCTGTTGCTTTTGTAAATATCCGTGTTTCTTCCTTTCCCCAAAGTTCCTCATCTAAGCATATGTAAATTCCCATCCCTGCTTCTTTAACCTGCAAGTGTAAAAATATAATTGCTTGTTCTATGGAAAGAGCTCTGCTGATCTACCATCCCAACATCCCTCGGCAACCGAGGCGAACCCCACTCCCCAAACGCCACCTCTCCGCCCGCATCTCCCACCCTGGTTCAAATGATGCACTATGTAAATGCTTTGATTAAAGAAATGTGCGTTTCTGTACCATTTTCAGACTTCCAGGCCTCTCTGGTGGCGTTACACTTCGAAGTGTTATAAATCTGAGCAGAATGTAAACCTGTCCCAAAGGGGTATTCTCTGACAATTGTATTTCAATTTTAGAATTTTTTAATCTGCAGATGGTGAAAATATTTCTGCTTGAGAAGAGGCAGGAAATCAGAAAGTTGGACGCATTTTTAATGTACCATTTATAAATCTTGTTGCTTAGACTTTATTTGATTAGAGAGGCAATTGTCAAAATGCATTTTGAATAATGTATTTCCTCAGTACCTTTTATTTTTACCCTGAAGTCCCGTCCATGACAAGAATATTTATTTGCCACAAATACTAAAATGCGATTATCTTGGTTTGCCTGACTTTTTTCTCTGAAGTGTAAGTTGTTGCTTATTTGACTGAGGCGGTAGGCTTTGTTTGTGAAGTTGAGAAAGCCAGGCTATTTCTATCTGCCGAGAAATCAAGCCCATATATCAATCACCTTCATGGAATCCCATTTCTCCTTCTGGATTGTGATGCTTAGCCCCCCATAAATTCTGTTTTGGGATTTTTACGTCGAGGTTGTAAAACATCTTGACAGTAATTCAAGCTTGCTCTGCTATCTCTGTGAATATTCGCAGCTCCTTGTTTTCAGCACCGTGGCTCATCTGTTTCCATTTGAATGACTGGCACCAGCAGAGAGCATTCTGCATTAAAATTGATTACTGTGCTAGATATTCGAGTGCTCTGCAAATGAACAGCTTGCCTTGGGATATTCATTTTACTTCTCTGGAAGTGGCATAGTTTAACTAACTAAAAGCCCTTGATTTCTCTTAGGATCTGTTCCAAATTCTTTTAACACAGTTAAGTTGTACATCTATAGGGATGCTGTCCTTTGTAAGGGCGCAAGTGTACCTTTGGCCTAGTTCTCCGCATTAGTTTGCCTATTTGTGTCACTTTGATCCTATCAGTAGAATACATGTGTTAAATTTCTAGGGCGCAAAAACGGACACTTACAGATTTGGTATAGTGTTATAAATGGTTACTGCAATATATATTCGGGAGTACTGCAACATTCCAGGCATTGGTCTCCCCATGACGTGCAATACGCTGTTGAAAATGCTTGCTTACATTTTAATATTCTTGCCATTTATGGCCTTCCAAGATAACTTATAGGTTACCAATATGAGGTGTCTTTGCGCTTTAAAAATAGAACAGTGGCGACCAGAGATCGCCTAAAAAATGTAATTTGAGCACGGAGTGAGAAACTAGTGATCAAAAGGTAGCAGCATAAGAAAGGAGGTGGTGGTAAAGTCAGGTATTGGGATGAGAGAGGAAGAAGAAATGGTGAAGGGAGAAGGATGAAAGAAATAGGGTGAGAAGAGAAAAAGGATGTCTGTAGAGCTGGAGAGTTGGAAGGTATGAACCTTGTAGGGGAAGCAGTCATTAACAGATAGCCAAGTCAATGTGGAATTAAAAGAGGAAGGAAAAAGGGGTTTTACATGAGTTGATCTGGCATGAGAGAGGGAAAAGAAAGGTAGTTACAGATCAAGGCAAAGTCTAAAACAATTCATTTTTAGTTTTTCAGGTTTGCAGGAGGTCTTTTTGTCATCTGAGGTCATCATGTAAAGTTCCAGAGAGAGGATCTGCACAAAAGGATTAGGTACCAACTACAACATGTTATCATTACGTGGGCAGGATCTCTGTTGATTATTGTGAACATGGCTGACAGCCCGATCTTTTTCAAACCATTGTATCAATTTAATAGGAGGTCAGTAGCTACCTACTGAAGAAATCTACATACATCTGTGAACATGTAGGTCACAGGGTCAGATCGCGGGCAGCACTGCTCTCAGTCTTCTGAGTCATTAAATCGAGATTGCTGTGGTCAAGTTAACTGGACTAGTAGTAGCGTCAGTGGGCACAAAAAATATATTATCACTCACAAGTGCAGAAATTCAGGATCAGATAAAATGTATCCCTGGAGATAGAACCTATAACCGGAATATCCCTGAATATGGTGCAATGTTCATAGCTGTATGCATAGTTGTAGGGTGTAGGTATTCACAAACTTCAACAATTTTACTCTCTCAGTTTGCAAAACTAAACATACAAGTCGTCTGCCATTCGCACGCGGTGTGCTAATTGGATATGAAAAATACCAAAAGCGCACCACATTTTCTAGGGTGCTGGGGAAGGGATTTACCAAGCTGGAAAAATAATTTCCAGGTATAGAAGCAAAAGGTCAAAATGCATCAGCTCTTTGAACGCAGTGTTAACACCTTCGCCGCGAACGGAATTCCGCTCAGGTGCTGGACATTCCGATCGCGGGCGTGGTCGTGACGAGCTCAGCTCGTCATGCGCACACGCCCACCGCGCAGCATGACGAGCTGAGCTCGTCATGAGCATCGAAGGGGTTAAACCATTGGATTACAGTAAGTAGTATTCAAGGAGATCAACAATTTTAATTGATTTTGATGCAGTTTCCGAGAATTTAGCAATCCCAAGAAAAGAACACATTATGAAATCCCGGCCATTAGTTAGTCTTTTCATTGTGAATCAACCCTACTGTGGCCATTCAGCTTGTGATGTACTCCATTTAGCTGGCCAATATTATCAAACATACATTGACATTATAGTTATTTTGAGTCCTTCTTTTTCATCCAAAATACTTCTATAAATAATACTGAATTCTTGAAAATTGTGGAAGATATTTTCAAAAGCATCAAAGAAGAACTCCAAAAACAAAAAAATTGTTTTACGTTTTTATTGTTATAAATGTTAAGTTCTATCAAGATGAAGTGCAATTCAAAACACCATCTTTTGTCTCTGGTCTGGTGCTGAGAACCACGCCTCATGCTGATAAGATTAGTTTGGGTGCTGGGAGTATTTTCGGAGCTTGTGTATGTCTAGGTGCAGTGAAGCAGCTATCAATAAATGAACAAGAACCTAATGCATGATACTAGACCTCTATTGAGGAAATGGCAGCAAGCATGTATGAATGTTAATACAACACCTAGGCCCCCATTTAGAGTTGGCATGACAAGGGCTCCACCATAATAGGTGGAGCTGCTACCCTGCCAAACTTGTTGTTTCCATGCCTTCTTCATACATTCAGGATAGCTAAAGGTTGTGGCTCTTCCACTGGAAAACCTTGAACTGCTGATCTGTAAACCAATGAACCACCAGATTACAGCATCAATCAACCACCTGCTCTATTTAGGCGGGTGATGGTCACTGGATTTTCCTGGGGCTGCCACTGAATGTGTTGGGAGGGTGAAAAGTCTCATGCTTGGCACTACGTGCTCCTGCCTCACTTGCACCACAGCAAGCTACAGTATTTTGACACCTGCCTCAGCAGACACAACAATTATGCATGTGTGCTGGAGATACCTTTTGTGATAAGAATTGTGAGCCAGAGCAGGCGTCTGTGGTCAGAGGAGACCAGTATGTTTAGCGTTGCGCGCTTTTAAGTAAGCCGCCGACACGAGCAGTGTTTCAGAACCGTCTTTATTCCTTTTTATCTTTCTCCTAACTGGCGCTCGCACTCGCGCCGCCTCCTCTCCTCCCCTTCCTGCCATGCCTGACCCGGAAGTCCGGGACCTGGTCAGGCATGGCGACACGACATCTCCCCCTTTTGTAAATTGTCATTTACCTTGGATCGTTATTCTTTAAAGTTCTTCAATGAGTCGGACCGGTCTTCGAGTAGTCCTCTGTGGCCGGCGAGGAGGGTGTTGTTCTCCGGGTTCATCCATTTTGATTACGCGAAGGCGTTCTTTGAGATTGTCTGCTCCTGGGTCTGTGGTGTCTGTGTCTCTGTCCGTTTCATCTTCTCGACTGTAGACTGCTGGATTGCACTTCTTGAAGTGTGATACGTTTCTCGTGGTCCTCTTTGTTGTGGAGGCTGCTGTGATCATGGTTCCTTTCTTCTTCACTACTTGTAGCGGGTGGGCATGATATCGGCTGTCGGCTTTAGCTCTCTGTTCCTGCTTCACTAGTACCCAATCTCCTTCTTGGATACTGGATGTCTTTGCATGGCACCGATTGTCAGCGTAGTCTTTCATCTTTGCTTTCTTGTCTCTATCAGTGTTCATTAGTGTCACATGATCTGAGGTCGGGAGTCTGGAGTGTATGACTGCGTCCGACGTCGGAATCCTGGTGCGCGGGGTTCTCCCGAGCATCAGGGTAGCGGGGAACCTGTTGGTGGTGCTGTGTGGTGTTGTTCTGTAAGCTCTCAGTACTTCATTGAGCGCTGGTTGTATGTCACGCTGGGACAGTTCAGCTTGTTGTATTGTTTTCTTCAGAGTGGCCATGAAGCGCTCAACCATTCCATTGGCTTGGGGCCATAAGGGGGTGATTTTCCGGTGTCTAAAGTTCAGATGGTCTGCGAATTCTGTGAACTCATGTCCATTGAAAGGTGGTCCATTGTCCGTTTTTACTGTTTGTGGAATCCCCCATGCTGCGAATATTTCGTCAAGGATGGGTATGACTGCCGATGCTCTTGTGGATGATAGTTGGTGTGCAATGGGAAAGCGAGAATATTCGTTCATGATGACGATGACATATTTCCCAGATTTTAGTGGGCCGAAGAAGTCAACCGCTACTTGTTGCCATACGCCGTCCGGGAGATCAGACATTTGCAGTGGGGCGTGTGGTTCTTCTCGCCCCACTAGTTGGCATTGCGGGCAGTGAGTATTGTCCTGGGCACACGCGGTGAGGGTATTAACAGAACGTTAGTCTGTTTGCAGTACGTTACATAAATGTGAAGGTCGGCATCAGTATTGGAACCAATAGGTTTATTTATATTTCAACACCAATTATGTTAGATACAGAAACCAGCCGACACGTGTTTCGTCACTGGGACATATCCCGTGACTCATCAGGGCTGGGGAGGATACAAAAGGAAACAGGGTGAGGGGAACATAAAGGGTTAAAAACAACAAAACAAAAAAACAGAAAAGATAATAGATTAGGAAAGGGATCATCTTATGTGTCTACTGGGCAGAACTAAACATGAACTGCAAAGGTTGACGCGTAACGTGTGAGTGTGGAGTGACATTCGTGAAATTTCGCTGCTACACGTATAGACTCATGGAGGTAATGCGGAAGAACATTCTGAAAAACACAACGTGACTGACGTGCTCGTGCCGCTCTCATGAGGAAGAATCATGAGGTAAAGCGCGGGAAAAACATGTTATAGCGTGTGGTGTGACAGCTAAGAACGTGCAAGTAGATGTGAGTGGAGATATTTAAGAAACACCTCTGAGGTGAGGGGAAATAATGTGGTCCTGTAGACGTAAAGGACTGAATGGAGGGCATAAGGAGAAAGAGAAAGCAGAAGTACTAAGGAATGGCCTGGTGAGTTCCCAACCCCTTTGCTTTACTTATCCCGTACTCAGTTACGTACTCAGTTAACCCTTAGCTTTTCATGTAGCTTAGTTATCCCTTTCTTTCCCCTCCAGGGTCAGCACTCATCTTTTTTCAGTCGCTTGTTAGGTAATCATGAATTTTTACAACTTCCGGGCCCTTGCCTCTCTTCTCAGACCAGGCCATTCCTTAGTACTTCTGCTTTCTCTTTCTCCTTATGCCCTCCATTCAGTCCTTTACGTCTACAGGACCACATTATTTCCCCTCACCTCAGAGGTGTTTCTTAAATATCTCCACTCACATCTACTTGCACGTTCTTAGCTGTCACACCACACGCTATAACATGTTTTTCCCGCGCTTTACCTCATGATTCTTCCTCATGAGAGCGGCACGAGCACGTCAGTCACGTTGTGTTTTTCAGAATGTTCTTCCGCATTACCTCCATGAGTCTATACGTGTAGCAGCGAAATTTCACGAATGTCACTCCACACTCACACGTTACGCGTCAACCTTTGCAGTTCATGTTTAGTTCTGCCCAGTAGACACATAAGATGATCCCTTTCCTAATCTATTATCTTTTCTGTTTTTTTGTTTTGTTGTTTTTAACCCTTTATGTTCCCCTCACCCTGTTTCCTTTTGTATCCTCCCCAGCCCTGATGAGTCACGGGATATGTCCCAGTGACGAAACACGTGTCGGCTGGTTTCTGTATCTAGCATAATTGGTGTTGAAATATAAATAAACCTATTGGTTCCAATACTGATGCCGACCTTCACATTTATGTAACGTACTGCAAACAGACTAACGTTCTGTTAATACCCTCACCGCGTGTGCCCAGGACAATACTCATTTCACAGTGTGAATCCTGCGATTCATACAATTCCCAGGGGTTATCGGGTTATTCCCCTGACCTGGCAGCACCGCATGTACATAAATCTATAGTTAGCACACGCAATAGCTTGAGCGCCATTTTCCTGTTTGTACTAAAAACCCCCACCTAATTTCCAGTATACGGTTTCAGGAAGGGCAGCCGCAGCGTTTAACCCCAATTATTCTAGCCCCTAGTGCAGAGCATGGATAGAGACAAGGTCGCATCGGAACTATTTGAGAATCTATCCAAAGGGATCACTATCTCCTCTACATCTACCAACAATCATCATATACGCAAAGAAGGTCTTAAAGAAAAATTTCTTAGATTAGAAAGACTCAAAAAAACAGAGAACTCTAGTTGGTGGGACAGCGCCACACTTAAACAATATTTAAGATTAAACCGAGTCCCAAGAGGACTCCGCTCTCAGATCTTCCCTACATTTGACGACCTAGACGACGATCTATTGGGCAAATGGGAAGAAACCTTAAATCTTAACTCAAATACACTAATCAATATCCTGATAGAGAACGCAGAAAGAAAAGTGGCCAAACTACAGATAGAAATTACCAATCTTGAAAAAGAAATAGTGGACCTCAACTTAGAAGAAGCCACGGGTAAAAACTACGTCATCCTAAATGACATTCTAACCAAACACCAAAACGAAATAAAAGATAGAAAAACACGTCAACTGAAGAGAGACGAGGCTGATTACAGAGAAGGACGAGTCTATACCTTCGCTAGGAAATACGATAAACTGATTAGCACTACAAGACAGGGAGATAAACAGACCAGAATAGACACTGCCTCTTTCTCATCCAGCTCCACATCACTCAACACTATTGCCACTAGTGATAGTGAGGGAGAGAACCAGGGCAGTAACTCCACCAGGACAGTCTCAACGACATCGTCTTTTTTAAGGGAAGTACAGGCCGTAAGGAAAGAGAACAGAACGCAACAAAAACAAACACCCCCAGACAGAAGACCCGTAGAGGGAAAAGAGCAGGACACAGGGGAATACAAGAAGAAACTAAGATCCGGGAACGAGAAGAGCAAATAGATCAAGAAAACACAGGTATACAGGTTGTCAATCTCTCCTCCCAGCACCTTAATAGTGGTATGATTTCTCTGCTGAGTAAGGGCCTTAGCTTTAACCCCCACGAACAGGGTGACACCTGCAGACATAAGATAGATCTGTTCAAATTTATCAGGAATATCAAAATTAAGAAACACTTTAGTGGCACTCCACCCACTACTAATAACAGTAGTAAGATCAGCTCTAACAATATGTCAGGGATACAGAGCATAAATGACATCCAGGTCACTCATTTACTCCTCTCGCTCACTGACGCAGATGAAACACCCACCAATATGGAGAATCTCCTCCAAGAGTTAAACATAGAAGAAGATCTCAGTCTGCACAGCGGCTTTAAACCTAAGTCCAAATGGACACCCTTGCTCCCAGGGGGCAATGCAGTGGACACTTTCTACAATCTAGTACTAAACGATATAGACAAACACGAAACCAAAAGATTTAAGAACAAGCATAGGACCAAAGACAATCTCCGTAGAGAAGAAAGAGTAGCTTTAAAACAACTCACCTCTAACAGAGACATCATAATCAAGGAGGCAGACAAAGGAGGCAACGTGGTGATCATGAACAGATCAGAGTATCACACAGAGATCCTGTCCCAACTCGGAGACACCACCTGTTATGAACAGCTCTCTTATAACCCTATAGCCCCCCTTGTCACCAAAATCAACAAATGCCTGTCAGAATGGCACACACAGGGTCTCATTGATGACCAAGAACTGCTATATCTCAAGGTGCACAGGCCAGCTTTTCCCTGTTTGTACACCGTGCCCAAAATACACAAGTCCGCTCCTTTCCCTCCAGGGAGACCCATTGTATCGGGCATAGGTGGACCTACAGAAAAAATAGCACAATATGTTGACCTCTTCCTTGGCACTCTAGTCAAAAACTTACCATCATACATACAAGACACCAAACACATTCTGAGTATCCTATCGGATGTCCAATGGCAACCTGACATGATTCTGGCAACCCTAGATGTAGTCTCTCTTTACACTACCATTGAACCCCATTTAGGGCTGGAAGCAGTTACCAGCATACTCAATAATAGACCGGCAAACCTGTGGCAGCATACCCAGATGCTTGTTGCGATGATGGATATCATACTCAACAACAACTTCTTCATCTATGACGGTATATGGTACAAACAAAACAAAGGAGTAGCCATGGGCTCGAGATTTTCACCATCATTTGCGAACTTGTACATGGGTGTTCTAGAGTCCAAATGGATCTGGGGCCCCAAAGGCGCACAATGGATTGATTCCATAATATACTGGGGTCGCTACATAGATGATTGCCTACTTCTATGGTCAGGGTCACAGCTTGAACTTACCGATTTTTGCGCACACCTTAATCGCAATGACATGAACATGAAATTCACAGGGAACTCCAGCTCCTTCAAAATCACATTTCTAGATGTGGAAATTTATATTAAATCCAACACCCTTCAGAACCGTCTCTATAGGAAAGAAACTTCGTGCAATGCCATCTTGCACGCAGAGAGTTCACACCCTGTACATCAAATACAGGCAATTCCCTATGGGGAATTCATGAGAGCCAGGAGAAATTGTAGTGAGGAACTGGAATTTCAAGAGTGCCTCACTAACATGAAACATAGATTCAAAGAAAGGGGCTACAGTGCCCGCACTATCAATTCTGCAGAAAAGAGAATAAGAAACATAAGGAGAGAAGACACATTACAAACCAGGAGGACAACTACTGAACAAAACCAACCTGTCCGACTGATTACAGACTATAGTGACATGGGGCAAACTATGAGGAAAAGCCTCAACAAACATTGGAACATACTACTTGCGGACAACACGCTTAGAGAGATCATACCTCCCAAACCCCTAGTTACGTACAGGAGAGGTAGAACATTAAAAACGAGACTTAGCCCCACCATCCCAATCCCAAATACCAGTCCCTCATGGCTCACCACCCATAATCTTGGCTTCTTCAAGTGCGGACACTGCGGTGTCTGCAAACTAGCCCAACATGGGGTCAGAGACTTTATGGCCATCAACGGACAGCAAATCCAGATCAAACAGAACATTAACTGCAATACCAAATTCGTGATCTACATTCTCGAGTGCACCTGCAAACGCTGGTACATTGGGAGCACAATAAGACCACTTAAGGACCGAATTGGTGAACATGTCAGAGCCCTCCACAACCTTGACACCAGGTATCCCACGGCGGTCCATGCTGCAGTTTGCCCAAACCAAGGCCCAAGAAAACGGATTTCCTTCTTCGGTTTCGACGTAGCACCCACCAATGCCAGAGGCGGCAACAGAGAACTCAGACTCAGACGCCTGGAAGCTACTTGGATCATGCGCTTACGAACTGTACAACACGGTTTGAACACTGACCATGAACTACATTACTTCCTGGGTGAATGAACATTGAACCACAACTTGTGCTTCGGCAATTCCAGAAAATGATCGCTGATGTCAATTTACATTTCATATGGTTTTGATAAACTAGCATGTTTCTGCACCATGCATGTGCAACCTTTTGACCTACTTACACACTAGCAACACTAGTATCTGTCACTCTGGTAATTATTGTCACCGTCTCTTACTACTTAGGTTTTTGTTACGTTATTTCACTGTACATCTGCACTACTTCGTCATGATCTACTGTTCCTTTTGCACCTGTTAACATACTATCGGTTTCTTTTAACGTTCAACTTTAGTCTTTTGTCTTAATACTAGTATTTCTCTCAGACTATTTTCAGTCACCTTTTCACTCCTTATCATGGTTTACTCCCTTCAGCATTTTATCCTATCTGTGGCCCTTTAGTTCTGCTCTCATTCTCGCTCCAGTGCTCTCAAGGGTTTTCGCCTCCATTATTTTCATCCCTTCAGGCACAGTACAAGCCAACTAACCCGGCTCCAGTGTTTAGGTTTTCTTTCAGACCGTGGTCCTTGAATTTAAGTTTTGCTACCCGTTTAATCTCCTTCCTTTTGTTTCAAGTTTATTGTTTTTTACCCTTTTTTACCCTGCCTTACAGCGCTTCACTGCCCTTTTCACTTATTGACGGCTCATGTCCGCCACTCATGCGCACCAGCATTCTCGCGTGCCTTTCCTCCCCAATATGGCGACTAAGTTGCTCGGTCTAGTCTTTCCAATTTTTACATTACTTAGCCTTCCACTTTTCCCCTCCCCTTTACGTATTCAACGTCATTACAGCCCTCCCCGGCTCCAGTGTCAGACGTGCTTTCCTTCCAGTCTCCAGGTAATTGCCTTTTCACATCGCAGCCTTTCAAATCCCCGCAGTCCGGGTTGTTCCTTATCTTTCGCCTCACCTTGTTTCCCAGCAGCTTTATGCGGCGTCCACACCCGCCACCTTGAAAGTTACCCACGTTTTCCCGCACCCGGGGTAAGCCCTTCTCATTTCCTTTCTTCCTACTCTTTTGTCTTCCCGTTTTTTCCTGTCTTACCTTTCCTTTCTTGTCCCCTCCCCACGATCGTCCTTTAGCTCACGTTTCCGCAATCGGCCTGGCAGACATCCTACTCCCGGACACACGCCGGACACTGGACAGCCATTACCTGTTAGTCCAGGGTAAGTCCACATCCCGGTTTTCCTTTTAGTTCATTCAGCTTTTTCAGCCTACTCACAGGTTTCCCCTCATGGTTTCCTTAGATTCTACAGTTTCCTAGTGTCTACACCCATCTAGATGGTACCTCATATCAACACACGGCTACTACCAGCCCGGTAAGTTTTAGTCTGTTTCATCCATTCCCAGTGCCCGGGTGTCAGTTCACTCCGTCCCCAACCGTTTCGCCCGTTTATTCCATAGCGACACAGTACCGTCGCAGTAACCTTTGTGGCGCCGCATCCAGCGCTATCCTGCCCAGTTGCTTCAGTCTCCAGCTCACCTCATCCGGTTTGGAATTATCACCGGGTTCAGGGTGAGTTCCCAACCCCTTTGCTTTACTTATCCCGTACTCAGTTAACCCTTAGCTTTTCATGTAGCTTAGTTATCCCTTTCTTTCCCCTCCAGGGTCAGCACTCATCTTTTTTCAGTCGCTTGTTAGGTAATCATGAATTTTTACAACTTCCGGGCCCTTGCCTCTCTTCTCAGACCAGGCCATTCCTTAGTACTTCTGCTTTCTCTTTCTCCTTATGCCCTCCATTCAGTCCTTTACGTCTACAGGACCACATTATTTCCCCTCACCTCAGAGGTGTTTCTTAAATATCTCCACTCACATCTACTTGCACGTTCTTAGCTGTCACACCACACGCTATAACATGTTTTTCCCGTGCTTTACCTCATGATTCTTCCTCATGAGAGCGGCACGAGCACGTCAGTCACGTTGTGTTTTTCAGAATGTTCTTCCGCATTACCTCCATGAGTCTATACGTGTAGCAGCGAAATTTCACGAATGTCACTCCACACTCACACGTTACGCGTCAACCTTTGCAGTTCATGTTTAGTTCTGCCCAGTAGACACATAAGATGATCCCTTTCCTAATCTATTATCTCTTCTGTTTTTTTGTTTTGTTGTTTTTAACCCTTTATGTTCCTCTCACCCTGTTTCCTTTTGTATCCTCCCCAGCCCTGATGAGTCACGGGATATGTCCCAGTGACGAAACACGTGTCGGCTGGTTTCTGTATCTAACATAATTGGTGTTGAAATATAAATAAACCTATTGGTTCCAATACTGATGCCGACCTTCACATTTATGTAACGTACTGCAAACAGACTAACGTTCTGTTAATACCCTCACCGCGTGTGCCCAGGACAATACTCATTTCACAGTGTGAATCCTGCGATTCATACAATTCCCAGGGGTTATCGGGTTATTCCCCTGACCTGGCAGCACCGCATGTACATAAATCTATAGTTAGCACACGCAATAGCTTGAGCGCCATTTTCCTGTTTGTACTAAAAACCCCCCACCTAATTTCTGGCATTGCGGGCAGTCTTGAAGCGTGGCTTCTACCATCTGGTCAAGAGATGGGAACCAGACCCTCTCTCTCAGTGCTTTCTTCATGGCTACTACACCCCTGTGGCCTTCATGAGCTAGATTAATGGTCCCTTGTCGTAGTTGCTGTGGAATGACAATCCTCCTGTCTCTCAGTAACAATCCCTCTGCACTGATTGTGAGGTCATCCTTGACCTGTCTGAAGGAAGAAAGTTCTTGCATGTTGATAGCAGTGATGGTTTGGGAGGTCTCCAGATGTCTCCATGAGTCCGCTCGGATGCGCTGCATAACATCTTGAAGCATGGCATCCTTGGCAGTGCCTTCTATAATGGCGTCTAGTGGGACGGCAGGTGGGCGCGCTTGGTCAATCACAAAGTGAAGGTATTCTTCGGCTAGCGAAGTGCGTGTCTGTGTCAATGTTTGAGGATGACGTCAAATGTAATCCGCTGGGTTCTCTGCCTTTCCCGGTTTGTGGATAATGGTGTAGGTGTAGTCCTGCAGGCGGATCCCCCACCTTTCGATCCTTGGAGGCATCTTCGCTCGTGGGTTGCCGAAGATGGTAATTAAGGCCTGATGGTCAGTAATAAGTGTGAAGTGTTTCCCGTAGACGAATAAGTGGAAATGCTCGCAAGCCCACACGACGGCCAGGCTTTCCTTCTCCGGTTGCGAATATGCCTTCTACGTGTCGGTGAGGCTGTGGCTGGCATAGGCTATGATGTGACGCTGGTCTCTTTCGTCATCATACTGGGCAAGTATGGCACCTAGGCCCACGGGGCTAGCGTCAACGGTGACTTCCGTTTTCCGTTTGGGGTTGAAGTAGGCCAAATGGGCGGCAGAACTTACAGCGCCTTTGATCTTGTTGAAAGCATGTTCGCATGCCTTGGACCAGTGAAATGGTTGGCCTTGTCTTGTTAGCTCTTGCAGTGGGTAGCTGATGGTTGCATAGTCTTTAATGTACCTGGCACAATAGCTGGCCATGCCCAGGAATGACCGAACGTCACTGACGTCGCGGGGTTGCGGGGTGTCAGCGAGCGCTGAGACTTTGTCGGGGTCTGGTCTCATGCCATCTTTAGAGAAGATGTGGCCGTAGAACTTGAGGGTTGACTTGTGGAATTCACACTTGTCTCTGTTGAGCGTGAGGCTGGCGTTTAGAAGGGCATGGCACACGCGGTCTAGGGCTTTGTCATGTTCTTCACGTGTCGTGCCAAATACAAGTATGTCGTCGCTGTAGTTGAATGAGTTGGGAATGTGGTGGATCACCCGCCGAATGGCTTCTTGAAAGATTTCCGCCGCTGATGAGATGCCAAAGTTGAGGCGTTTATATCTGAAGAGTCCTTGATGAGTGGTAAACATGGTGATATATCTCGATTTCTCGTGGAGTTCGAGCTGGTGGTATCCTTTGTTGAGATCTAATTTTGAAAAGACCGTCGCTCAGTTCAGGCGGGTAATCATGTCGCTAATATGAGGTCCGGGATGTCTTTCCCGTTCTATGGCTGTATTCGGGGCGCGCATGTCCACGCACAGGCGTACTTTGTTTTCATGCCCTCGTTTGGGCACGACTACCACCGGTGACACCCAGGGAATGGGTCCGGATGATCGTTCTATGATGTCCACTCTCAGCAGATCTTGAAGCTCATCATCGACCGCTTGCTGGAGGTGAAATGTTACTTTCCTGTGGTGTTGGGCCACTGGCGTGACTTGCTCATTGATGTGTAATTTAACTTTGAAGTTGGCTAATTTTCCTAGGCCTGAGAACAGCTTCGGAAATTTGTTGATCATGTCAGGCGAGTCATCTACTTTGAATAGGATCTCTACCAGCCTCAACCGTTCTGCTGTGGGTAAGCTGAGTAGGCAGTCAGCAGCTTCAGGGCCCTCTATGACATGAATTTGAGCCTGAATTGATCTGTTCTTGTAGGTTAGCGTTGTGGGAAAGCGTCCCAGACATGGAAGTGGCTCCTTGGACATCCATGTGTAGACGCGCACTGCAGCCGGTTCTAGCTTCGGTTTCGGGCACATCTTTTCATATTCCGTTGTGCAGATATAGTTCAGTGACACTCCCGTGTCCAGAACAAACTTGGCGGAGTAGTTTCCCATTCGAATATCTAGTCGGGGGTATTTCTTCAGCCGGTCTGGGTCGGCCACCATGCATACATATTCGTCACTGTCCTGTGATATGGGAGTGAGTGCGGACGATTCTCGTGATGACGACCTGTGAGAACGATACAACGCCTGGGACTGGGTGCTAGACCTGGATGAGCTGGTTGATCGGTCTCTTCTTCCATGCACCGCCCTTGCGTGGTGACGTGTCCCGGCACTTCGTCTGACTGGCCTAGTTTCTTTACGCCTGGTTTGGCACATAGCTTCGAGTGATTGTCTCTCCCGCATCGGTGGCATTGTTGGCCCAGGGCTGGGCAGGTGCCAGTGTGTGGATATTCCAGGCCGCAGCGGTAGCAGTGCGGCGGTTGTTTCTGGGTTTTACCGCTTCTGGTCCCACCGTGGGACGAGCTCGTGGGTTTGTCAGGCCTCCGATGATCCGGCCGACGTCTTGTTTCTGTCTGGAATTGAACTCGGAGGGCTTGTTCCCGCTTTTCTGTTTTTCGGGCTTCCATTTTCTTTGCGTGTTCTTCGGCTTGGTCATTTATGCGTGTGAGTTCTTCAATGTCGTCGAGCGAGTAGTGTTTTTTGAGTAGTCGACGTCGCAGTGATTCGGATTGGCATCCTTCGATGATGCGCAGACGAAGTGCGTCCTCAGTGTTGAAATTGTCGAACTCGCAATAGCGTGCCAGACGCTTTAGTCGTGAAATTAAGTCGCCCATGGATTCATCGCGTTCTTGGGACGCGAGATTGAAGGTGTAGCGTTCATAATCTAGGTTGCGTTTGTAGAGAAGTTTTCTGTTCAGAGCGTCCTTCACGTCTGTATACGACGCAGTGCCTGCCGGGGGCAACTCTTTGATTATTTGTCCAATGTCTTTGCCCACTACGTTTTTTAGCGCTATAAGTTGATGGTCAGGATCATCTACTCTTGAGCCTTTCATAAAGTCTTCAAAGTCTTCTATCCAGCTTTTCCACTTGGGGCCCATGCTGTTTCCTGAAGTCAGTATTAGAGGTTCGGGGGGATGCAGAAACGATACCCCCATCAGTATGGGCCCTTGTGGTGCGGCTGAGGCTGGACCTGGTGTTGCATTCTGCGTGGAGTCAGGTCGAGTGGACATGGTGGTACACTGCTATCTTCACTGTCCCTCCTGACGCTTCTTACGGCTTTGCAAGGCTTCAAAATCTATTTTGGCGGGCTCAGGGTGCTTCTTTTGTCCTTTGCCTGACCTCAGAATGGCCGCCGGACTGAGACCAATGTCTTCCTATGGGATGCGCCTGACTTTAAGATGGCTGCCGGACGTGACACCTATGTGCCAGTTGTTGAGATGAGGAACTAGAGTTCTTACCCCCGTGCTGTGCACCTTTCCTTCATTTGGGGCCTCAGGATCTCGCCTCACAGGAGGTCCTTGTCAGGGCTGCAGCGCTGAGCCGATCGGCGGCGCTTGTCTGCTCAATTGATAGCGCGTCTCCTCCTGTGGCTGGACGCTCTTTAAACGCTGTCTGTATCGTGTACAGCTGGAGGGGGGTGTCCTTGCATCCCACCCTCGTCGCCAGATTTAGCGTTGCGTGCTTTTAAATAAGGCACCGACACGAGCGGTGTTTCAGAACAATCTTTATTCCTTTTTATCTTTCTCCTAACTGGCGCGCGCACTTGCGCCGCCTCCTCTCCTCCCCTTCCTGCCATGCCTGACCCGGAAGTCCGGGACCTGGTCAGGCATGACGACACAACACCATGTTCACACTCTATGTTCGACCTCCTTTGAATGAACATGATCACTGTCAGCTCAACAGACTGTAGAGGACTGAAAGCGGCGGCAGAAATAGAATTCCAGTGGCAGGTGAGGCCATTTTACCTGTTGCCTGCTATGGAGGGTGGCCTACTGCCCTCTCCCATGCTTTTCAACTGGTCTGTCAGTCCCATGCTCACACCTGTGAAAAACACTTTGATTGGACAAGTCTGAGTAGAATAAGTAAAAAGACTAAACTGCCCCAAACCAGTTTCTGTGATATCCATTGAAATACACTATTGTGGATGTCACGGGAGCTCCCGTCATGCTCTGTGACTGAAGGTGGGCGTGGCTTAGTGGCTGGTAGGCTCGTTCGGTTTGGAGAGGAGGCGGCAGTTGTGGTTTGCAAACATCGAGCGTTTTCGAGCTTTTCTGAGGCCAGGATGCCCGTCGGGGGACACCCACAAGAACGCGACCTATGTGTCTCTCGTGTCGCCCTCTTTTGATGGGACTTCTCCCCAGTGGTGGGAAGTCAGTGCTGAGTACTGGAGGCTAAGGCTGCAGCGCGGACGCCCTGGGAGGAGATACGTTAAGTGGTCACACTACTTTCTGACTGAAGCTGCAGACATCTAAGAGGTGAGACAATGAGCAATTTGCGTTTGGTCACAAGGGATTCGAGTGAGAATATATATATTTTTTTTAAGCGAACAGAATTACAGAATTATAGAATAGGGTTTGAGACCATACCTTATTCTAGTGCGCCGCTTTTTCTAAAAATTGTGAAATTTTTAAAGCTTCAATATCACCCATCAAGGCTTTAATATCACCCACGTGGGTTCTATATGGGCTGTGAAAGGAAGAAGCATTAAGGCTTTCCGTCAGAGATAGACGCACAGGGGATAGGGCGCGGGAGCGGCCTAACTGGGTTGGGTACGGCTTGTGCCTTCCTCTTAAATGTTTCTATACCTGGTTTGGTCATAAGGAAACAGGAATAAGATTGAAGGAATAATTAATATGAAAAGAATTTCCCGAGATCCTACTGTGAAACCTCGTCTGATGGCAAACTCTGCAAAGGGCACGAGAACACGTCATAAGAGTAAGAGTCCATCTCTTCCACCTCTTAAAGACGTTGAGTTCAGGCTGTTCAGCAGAAGCTTATGAAAAGATTCATCCAATAAGCCTGTAGGTCTACCCGGTCTAGGAGGTGCGGGTATTCAACAGAAGCTCGATATCCAGCAAGGTATTAATGCCCTCCAGGGATACGAAGATCAATTAACGATGTGGCCCCCATTAACAACGAAGCCGCCGGGAGATCTGAATAATACCGATAAGCCTCTCCTTAGCCCAGCTAACCCAGTTTCTCTTTTATGTAAAGATAAACCCTCACCGGCAACTCCTGTGTTATCCACAACGGAGGGACTCCCAGCGAATAAATAGTATGTATCCTGCCTGCTCTCTTTGGGGTCAAATGTGAAGGCACAGGCACAGACTAATTTAAAAAGCTTCATTTTATCTAAACCCAATGCAAGCCCCGTGATTCAGGATGTGGGGAGCGCCAGGTTCTTGGACGCTTCCCTATTTACCACGTCAATGGAAGCTGCAACTGCAACACCAGATAAGACCTTATCTCAGGATCCAATCACTCAGCAATCAGTCTCAACGCCACTAGACTCAAGGAACTTGACTGCAACAGAAGATTCTACACATACCCTTCTTCACCAGATTTTAACAGAGTTAAAAAATATTAAACTTTCCCAAGAAGAAGCTCAGAAAAGGACGGAATCGCAACTGAACTCAATACAATCTCATGTTCAGCAGCTTACATCTCGAGTCTCGAAAGCTGAACAACGCATATCTGATCTTGAAGATATCGCCCCCAATAAGCGGATCAAGTAATTAAATTACAAACTGAGCTAGCAAGTCTTCAACTTAAGGTAGATGATGCGGAAAATCGTGCTCGAAGATGTAACTTACGCATTACAGGGATTCCGGAAGGCTACGAGAAGGGGCAAGCAATGGACAAAGTTATTACGGACCTGGTCACCAAGTATGTTTGCCCGGAAGCCACTGCTCAGACGACGGATCTTACGATCTTACGTGCGCACCGAGTTCCAAAAGTTCAATACCCAAACGCTAAATATCCGAGGACGATTATTGTGAACTTCAGGGATTTTAGAATAAAGGCAAAAATTGTAGCGTGTGCAATGCGTGATAAAGGGTATCAGACAAGCGACAATTTCTCGTTTAAAATCTTCTCAGACATGTCGGCCATTTCTGCCAAGGGCAGAAAGGAATTTAGAGGCATGATAAATTCCTTCCAGCAAGCAGGGGCTCCTGCAGGAATAGTTCAACAATCTAAGTTGAAGGTCCTTCATAAGGGGAGAGTTCATATATTTCAATTAGTTGAAGAGGCGCATGAGCTCCTCCATTCTCTGCAGCATTCGGGGGGTAGGGGGGGTAAATGAACTATAGTTTGGGAAAAGTGCAACTAGTTGGTGCAGAAACTAGGTGATGTTCCCTCCGGTTCTCTCTTTTGCTGTCTCTTCTTTTCTTTCTTTTCTTACTTTTCCTTCGATCACCAGCCACTGGCTCACCACCTTGGGTGCCACGTCACAGCACCCCAATGCAGGGAGGAGGGTGGGGTCACAAGGGGTAGGAGGGAGGGTGGTAGGGTCTCTGGGGGGGAGGGAGGGACCACTCGGGAGCCCCAGACGGGGGAGGCTCTGATTTCGAGGGGATCCATGGGCGTGGGGAGGAAGGGTTCACGGAGGATAGGGGAGCATGGGGGGATGGGCTCACGGGGGTTGGGGGTGAAAAAATAAAATGTAGCGGAGTTTTGATAGAAATGCAAGGGATCAAGATCATTTTGTTTCTTATTCCTACACTTAAATGACAGCTAGACCACTAAAGATTATTTCCTGTGATGTAAATGACTTTAATAACAGACTAAAGCGGCGCTCAATGTTGGCTTGGTTCAAGTTTCACCAAGCTGATATAATTATTTTGCAGGAGACTCATTATAAGGAGGGCGCGCCCAGGGATAAACCCCCCGCCTTTGTTCAACATGAATTTTATGATTCCTCAAGTGCGGCCACAAGGGAAGTAGCCATATTAGTGAGTAAAAAGGTACAGGGGGATATTATAATGGTCCAAAGGGACAATATTGCTAGATGGCTTTGGTTACAGATGAAGATCTGTAACCAATTATTCAATTTTATTAGCTTATATGGACCTATCGAAGACTCATCAGAGACGCTTCAGTCTCTATATGAATTTGCCACTGCTCAAACAGGATATATGATTATTGGGGGGGACTTCAACTTGCTAATTGATCCAACCATTGATTCTTCACGATCTCAAAAAACGCAGACAAAACAGAAATCCATCAGGGTTTGCCAGGACTTGATACAGGACTTTAGATTGGTTGATTGTTGGCGAGTTGAATTCCCCCGAGAGAAGAAGTTCACTTGTCATTCGAAGAGATATCATTCATCTTCGCGAATATATATTTTTCTCATTTCACATGCCCTTTTAAGTACTAAATCTGAGATTATTGAAAATCCTTTTTCTGACCATGCGTTAATCTCGGTCCAATTCCAAATTCAAACTCAAGCTCGAATCGAGTTTAGATGGTCATTGGACAAGTCTCTCCTAGTGGATGAGCAATGGGTGGCCGGCATGCGCTTAATGTTAGAGGATTTTTTGAAAAGCAATATGGATACAGCTCCGGTTTTTGCACTTTGGGTTGCTCTCAAGGCCTTTTTCCGAGGGGAAGTTATTAATTATAAAGCGTATAAAAGGAGAAAAGAGAATGAAGAAAGGTCTCAGCTAGAAAAACTATTTTCGATTTTCACGGCTAAATATCAAGCAGTACCTTCCGGGGAAAAAAAATTAAGCTTCACCAAATAAAATATAATTTACAAGATTTTTATGTCTCCAAGGAAATCCTAGTGCACATCATGGTCCTGCAAAAAAGGTATGAAGAGAATGAGCATATAGGCAGATATCTTGCTTGGTCAGCAAAACGCAGGGTTAATAAGAGCACCATTAAAAAGATAAAAGATCCAGCTACTGGGAGATCTACATCTCATCCCCAGGAAATTTCTGCCATCTTTTTGGAACACTACAGAGAGCTTTACTTTGATCTTCATAATACCTCAATAGAGGAAGCGGCTGCCTGGCTTAATGGAATGAATTGCCCCTCATTAACTCAGGAGCAAAAAGATAGCTTACTTACGGAGATTACAGCAGAAGAAATTAATCACTGCGTGGTGTCTTCACCCTCTGCTAAAGCATGCAGGTGTGATGGGATCCCCATAGAATTTTATAAGTGTTTCCTTCCTCACCTTAGCTCTTTTTTAAAATTATTATTTAATGAAATTTTGAAAGGCGAAACGGTCCGGGTCTTGTTTACGCAAGCTGTTGTAGTCAGCTTTGTCAAAAAAGATAAATCAGAGGAGGAGGTCAATTCTTATCGCCCGATAAGTTTACTTAATAATGACTACAAGATCTTTTCGAAGATTCTGGCGAATCGATGATCTCATGTGACTATTTCTCTTGTACATAGGGATCAGAACGGGTTCGTCCCAGGTAGACTTTTAGCTACTAATACACATTTCCTATGTCAAACAATTGATTATTTTAACATTAATAAAACAAAAGCAGTCATTATAATGTTGGACGCAGAGAAAGCGTTCGACAGAGTTCAGTGGAATGTACTATTTGCTATTGTTAAAAAAATTGTGGTTCCAGCTGAATTCTGTTGAGCAGTGAGAAATCTTTATTAAGGCGCTCAGGTGTCCATTATCATAAATGGGAATAAGGCCGGGAGTATCTCTATTAGTCGGGGGACACGGCAGGGCTGCCCCCTTTCTCCAACACATTTTTCCTTATTTTTGGAACCACTAGCCTGTGCGATAAGGCAGGATTGCTCTATCTTACCCCTGGTACCTGGCTCTGCCAAACTGAAGCTGTTTGCCGATGACATGGCTCTATATCTGGCAGCCGAAGAAGATAATATCCTGCGCACTTTGGCCAAAATAAGTGAATTTGTTAGCTATTGGGGGATACAAAATAAACCATGCAAAGTCAGAGGCCCTGTTTTTTAATTGCCCCCCAGCAGTTTTACCTCCTTCAGTGCAAGGACAACACCCAAGGTCTCATTCTATAAGATATTTGGGAATATTTGTTACGTCCCATCTGGGAAGATCTGTTTTCACCTAATTTCATTCCTACTTTTAATAAGATGCGTAATCTGTTAGTACAATGGAAGGACCTTCCTTGACAATTATGGGTCGAGTAGCACTTATTAAAATGAATATACTTCCACTGTTCTTAATTTTTATTCTCTAACTTGATGGTTAAGGTCCCTCAGTCCTTCTTTGAGCAAATTAATTCTGAAATAAGATGTTTTATATAGCAAGGTAAAAAACCGAGACTGGAGCTAGAAACTCTACAACTAGATGTCGAAGATGGGGGTCTTGCACTCCCAATTTTCGATTATATCACCAAGCCTCACTAATTAACTGGCTAAATTACAATGATTCAGAAGAGATGTCTCCCACTAATTACTTCTTGGTTTTAATGCTAGGGTAAATGGAGATCGCTTTTGCTCCTTTCCTGCGAATCTCTAAACTTCCGAAGAGATCACGTTATAAAATTCCCAGGATTATAGCCTCTCAGTTCCAAAAGGTCTGGGAGACATTCGATATCCCTTGGTTACACCCGCAGTTGAGATTAGTTGAATGCCTCTCCATGGGACTTCGTATGTCTACCCAGACTTGTGATCTTTGGGCTAGATCCGGGTTTTTTAAACTTCAGGATTTTTTTTTAAATGACAGATTGAGAACTTGGCAGGAAATCAGGAAGCCCAATAGTAATATTAAGACGTCTCTTTTTTTTTAGCTAATTCCAGATAAATAAGTTTTGTTCGGGATTAAGAAATTTAGACAGCTGTAAAGGCCTACTGTTAAACAAAGCTCATTTTATACTTAAAGTTAGGGGAATTGGGAATTGGTACAAACTGCTTAAATCTACTCAGAACGAGCGAATAGTGCTAAACCACCTAGAAAAAATCTCAGAGTCAATTGGCTGTCGCCTTAATTTTCAACAATGGCAAAGTTTCAATAATATGAGTTGTAAAGCAGTAAGAGCAGCGAACTTAAGGAGGATGGCTTTTTTCAGCAAATGACTGTTTTATTTTACTCCAGCCAAACTCCATAAAATTTATCCAGCAGTCGATCCTCGATGCTTTAGATGTCATCAGGTAATAGGAGATTGGCTACATGTGGGATTTACATGTACCCAGGTTACGAGCTTTTGGAATAATGTTTTTTCAGAAGTAGGAAGAATACTGGCAGTCGATCTTCCTCCCGAGGCCTCTACAGCTCTCTTAAGTCGAATAGAAGCTCGTATCATATTAACTTTACCTCAACGCCAATTTATTTTTATCTCTACCTTGGTTGCAAGATCATTAATCTTACCTAATTGGAAATCAGCAGTAATTCCAACAATCTCCCAATGGTTAAATAAAATGCATTGAAATTTTAAGCTGCAAACTATATATGCAAGAAGGGTGGGTTCCATAATTAGACTAAATAGAATATGGAAAGAATGGAAATAATCATTTTTGTTTTTAGAGGTAGGCCAGGATGTCGATAAGGCTTATTTAGATACAAGATATGTCATTAATGTAATATTTATGAGTAATTTTTTGGGATTTTTCATGTCCAATGTATTGATTTATGACATGTATTTCAATCTCTATATGCACTTTATGTAAATCTTTGAAGAAGTAATATAAAATGTTTTTTATGCTACATTGAAAATTAAAAATAAATTTAAAAAAAACACTATTGTTTGTTGCTTTAGTAGAAACGTCCAGTAATCGTGCTAAGATTCCTCCATCAGAACTTGGGGTCTGACGCTAGTGGTGATCGAAGATTTTTTCTGTGCTCCATGGTTGAGTTATCCACCACCAACTCCCCTTGCCAGGTTTGGGACCGGAACCTGTGAAAGCTCAACTACATGCCAGGAAAAGCTGCAGCGAAGCCAACCCACTGCTGATGAGAGCCATTGGGATGAATTTGCAGGGGAACAGCAATGTGGGCATGAAGGAAATGAACTACGACAGCCCCTGCAGTCCAGTGAGGACCTGCACCATTCACGACGACAGATGAGATCCTTATGGCCAAAGTGAACCAGCAGAGTGTGTTGTCCCATGGAAGCACCTTAAGTTAATGGGCTTTCCAGAAGAAACCCTAAGTGACCCCCCCATTAGAAGCTATCACCCAGTATCCAGATGTACCCATTAACGTGCAACACCAGTCAGCGGTTACACCTGACTGATTTGTGCCTGAAAAGAGGGTTAACACTGTTCTCAATCTGGGCTATTGGACATCATTGATGCGCCTATGCAACTAGGGTTGGGTCCTAGGTTATTTGGGCGGGGGTTGTTGTTTGCTCCAAAGAAGAACCTAAAAATTAAACTCACTTGACTGTGAGCAACTCAACCATCATGTAGTGACTCTGCCACCACTGAGAGTTCTCCTGTGAGTCCACCACAGATCACAAACAATATTGGCTTATACGAGTAGAAGGACAAACAAGTGCCTCTCAGTTGCTCGTGCACAGTTCATGCCACCAGTATCAGCCAACGATGACATGCAGGATCGACCTGCAAGTACAATCATCAAAGGACAAACCATTGCTTCCCCAAAGAGAGCAGAGGAATGATCACCTAAGAGAACTAGAAACACCCCTTGAGTTAAGTGCTTCACTGCAATCCAGTTCATGAGATTTCCCTTTGGAAGGCCATCGGCCAATGAGCATTACCACTCACAACTTGTCCTCTATGAACTGTCTAGACTACCTCATGGATTACTGTATTATAAACAGTGGATCGTTTTGATGCCCTCTAAATATTATGCACAGTGATTGCTTTGTGTGTTAGTAATAAAAACGCTCCTTTTCCAAAATAAAGTACTAGCTGAACGGTGAGTTATTAATAGTTTTCAGATGTTTATTGAATGCTGAGGCTCTAACTCCACACTTCCTCTTTGAGTATCGCTTGGGCTGCTTCATATCAGCACCCAGAGGGTTAAGTCCAGTGTTCAATTGTGGGTTCAAAAGTAGGCGTAAGCCCCAGGACTCCAGTCGTAAACGACTCAGTTCAGACAGTCCCAAATCAGTAACACCTGATTGTCCTGGGACCCCTGAAAATGTCCCCGCACAAAGCACAACAAACAATGCCCAAGACAAATAAGGGGTGAATACCATGCAGGCCAGAGGGTTTTTTTGTTTCAATGAAACAGACACAGCCTTTGGGAGTTTGTTTCAGTAAAAAAGGCTGAGTGGACGGAAAAGGATGCCACCTGCTCAACATTCATCTGTGCCTTCACTGCATCTATCAGTACAGCGGATGCAATGAAGTCACATGGATCCCGAACAAGAAACTGGATTCTATAGATATGGTAGGCCACCTGCCAAACATTTAATGACGACATTAATCACCTAAAAATATCCTTTATACAGAAAAAGTTTAAAGGTGAAAGCACTTGGCAGAATGGGGGAAGCATCATATGCCATTGTGTTTTGTGCTGCAGCATTTTTAACCTTGATTGAATAAAGTGCTGCAGAGGAGGATATTTTCACACACGTCTGACTGACTGCATTCTTTTTGTCTTTTGAAAATCGATGATTTGATATTAGCATGAGGGACCTCAGTCTTTTCTAAACAGTGGGAGGCAGACAATCCACTGAGGAGTAATGCCAATTCCTTCCCTAAATCAAAGATTAGAGGATGCAGAAGAAAACCTAGACAAAACAAATCTTAAAAAAGTAAATATGGAATTTGCGTTTCACAGTCCCTGCTAATTGACAAGTTTTTCATAATGAGAAGTTATGTGTGACATACTGTGCTTAAACAAGCATTTAAAATTGATTCTGCAACTCAGACAGCCACTGTGCAGCACCCTTATTAGGAGAGAGATTTCACAGCAAGATTCATCTCTACATATTTTCCCCTAATGAGAATAGCTAGTATGTTGTATATTGTAGCAATATGCTCGAGCGTTTTAGATATATAATTAGTAGAATATGTTCTATAGTTTGCCTTTAATTGCATAATGTGCCACATAATGGCCTATTACCTACAACTCCTTCTGCCCCCTGCTACTCATTCAGTCTCATTGGAGCTTATTTATGAGCCCCTGCGTCACTTTTGCACCGCCGTTTCAGCACTTTTTGTAAAGCAGCAGTGGCGTAAAATATGCGCCACGGTGCACCATATTTACAAAGTGATGTATCCAGGCAGATGCGTCACTTAGGAAAACCCTGCACCACATTATACCTGCGTCAAGTATAATGTATGCAGAGTGGGCATTTCCCCGTAAGTAAGCCTCGTAGAAGTGGTGCATTCAATGAGGGGAACTTCTGGCATCTTTGGGGAGCCACACAATTGTTTCCATCTAGTATTCCTACACGTCTCATGATAACAATGATACCCCATTTGTGTGGCTGGGGCTAGCATCCGTGACTCGTAAGAACCCAAAACATAAGGGGGAAAAATCAAGTTTTGTCCTGAAAATTGACCCATCTTGGCAATGAGAGTAGCTGCAATATTTGAGCCCGGGTTTGGCCATCATCCATGGAAACTAGTGACTAGCATGGATTCCACTACGTTTTTTTTGCCCAGAACAACCCGCAAATCTCAAACTTTGACTAAAATCACTCATTTACCTTCCATTTCTGCGAGGATACATTCTACACTCTGCGGGGATCTGCAAAATTCCTACCATCCTGCATTCCCACACTTCTCCTGATAAAGACAATACCCCACCGGTGTGGCTGATTTTAGTCAATGTTTAACATTTTCATGGCTTTCTCTGCAAGAATTCACTGCAACTTTATTCTGCACCTGGGTAGAGGGGCAGAAAGACAATTGTGCCCATTTTGGGGTGGGGTCACTGCCTGCTGCCAGTGTGGTCCCCCATTCCTTTTTATAAAAAAAAAGAGGAAATACTTCCTGGCATCTACTTAGCTCTCTGTCTCCCAGGGGGTGGATTTAGGTAAATCCCCCAGTCTCTCCTGGGGGGAGGGCAGAAGACTGTCTATTTCTTCATTTTTTGTGGGAGCACTTGCCCAAAGGCAGGTGGGTTGCCCCCCCCCAAAAAAAACTTGGTACTAATGGGTAGACCCTTCTTGAGGATAGCCCTCCTGCAGTGACCCCAAAGTAGAGATGCACTAGGAAAACAGTACCACTGAAAAGGGGTTATCATCCCCATCCCATTGCAGTGCTGAGTGCAAACACATTTTCCTGTTGTATTATGAGAACTCCTTTATGGAAGTAGTAATATGGGGCACAAGTGTGCATATTTAACCAGGCACACCACAGCTGTGGTACACAACATTACAACATAACACCAGCATCACAACACAACACCACATTACAATTGGACCTGTGCTTGCACCAACCTACCTGGGGGCCGGATTCTCCTTCCTGTGAGCCACTGCTGCTGCTGTTGGGATGCGCTCAAAAGGCGCCGGCAGTCCCGCGGTTTTGTATACCGCCAACGCTCCGCTTTGACCTGTGCTTGCACCAACCTACCTTGGGGCCGGATTCTCCTTCCCGTGAGCCACTGCTGCTGCTGTTGGGACGTGCTCAAAAGGCGCCGGCAGTCCCGTGGTTTTTTATACCGCCAATGCTCCGCTTGGACCTGTGCTTGCACCAACCTACCTGGGGGCCGGATTCTCCTTCCCGTGAGCCACTGCTGCTGCTGTTGGGACGCGCTCAAAAGGCGCCGGCAGTCCCGTGGCGCGGAACGCGCACGGGGACGCGCCCGGGCAAAGCTCGGGCCAAGGGCGGGGCCCGTCCACGCCCGTCGGAACCCAGAGGAGGCTGGGCTGGGCCGACTCTCTAAGCCCCAAGCTCTGGATTACTGTGATACGGGCCAGCATAATAAGGTACTGTTGTTTCCCCACTATCTACCGTAATTGACCTGTTGCGGGGAATTCTGAAACTTTTCATGTAAACAATCTGAAATGAGTAAACGGAAGGGTCACATAGAAAAGCCGGGGGGGGACTTGCCGGGACCCTTGATGCCTTCTTAATAAGGGCTGAGACCGTATTAGTTCATGAGATAGAGCTAACGGAGAGAAGGCTCTCTCTTGACTCACTCATTGCACAAAAACGCTCCTCTCTTGGAGGTCGAATTATGGACTCTGACCCTTTCATTTCTACCCAATCTACTCTTGTTCCCCTCCAGGATTTTGCGCTAACCCCATCCCCCCCCTAATAACGCTCCACCTGTCTGCGGTATGGCGACGAGGGGGAAGACAGTGTCATCTCAGCTAGAAAATAGCACTTCTGAGCCCCCAGTTAAAAAAGGAGGGGAGCTGGAGCAGGAACATCAAAACAGAAAATATCAAAAGGGACACGCCCAGGGAAAAGCACTGGGAAAGGCGATCTGGACTCGGGGCCTTCAGTACAAACAGGGACTACGGATATTATTATACCGGTGATTGATCCTGACCCTGATCTCATAAAGAGGATGGAAACTATATTGACCGTACTCCTAAATCCCATTTTGTATAGACTAACCCAAATCGAAGAAAGGTTGGCTTCCATGGAGGCTTCTTTCTTTCAAAACCAAACTTCTTTAAATTGAATTGAGCAAAATGAGGTGGCAGGGTCAGCTATACAGATGGATGGGGCAGTCCCTCCGATTTCTGAAAACATGGAAGCTCATCTCTCCCACCAGTCAGTAGGACCAATTATACATCTGGCAGGTTCCGCTGAAATGTTATCTAGTAGGGCGAGAGATCACGTGTTAAATCAGCATCAGCAATTGAAATAGCCCCAAACCAATTCAGGAGCCCCTTCCCATGTGTATTACTTTACTGTCCCTCAGCGCGAAGTTCAAAGGAACTCAAGAAGTCAAAGCAATTTACCAAATTCATTGGCTAATACTATTAGAACTGGGCATCTTACTAGTTCTCGGTCAGTATGTAGGGGGGATGGAGAAAATGCTGAAGACCAGACGCGATATAATAACAACGTAAGTCAGAAATCAAATGACTATTCTTCCCTCCATTTACCGCCGGCAACATCTGTGATGGTTCTGACCAATGCTTCGACTCTAAGGAAGGACCAATTGGAAACAACCTCCCAACTAATGGCTAAGTATCTACACTGGCTAAACCATCACACAGCAGGTCTAGGCAGGGGGAGGGAACAATTAGCCAACAAAATTATTATGGCCAGAAGGGTAGGGTGGCTGTGTCTGTCTCCAAAGATATTGAAGGGTGACTGCGTTGTAATAAATTTTAATAATCTATATACACCAAGATTCCTTCTAAGTTATTTCTCCAAGGTTTCTCTCATAGGAACACAAATTACACCATTTCCTCTGGAGTATTTTTATAAGCCCTGTCCATTGTTGAATCTGGAATTCCCACTCTGTATAAGAGAACATTTAGATAGACCAAATCTCTCGAAAAATCAGGGAATCCAACTAGGAAATAGATTTACCCCTTAATCTGGCTTAGAGTCATGCGATTGACTATCCACCCCTGTGTTCATTGATGCCTACACGGCAGTTACTGAATCTCTAACTAAACAAAATGTGAATAAAAGGGTGGGATCAAATGTATTCAGAATCACAACATGGAACGTGGCAGGTATTTCAAATAAATTGGCTGATATCGATTGGCTTAAATTATGGCAGAATCAAGATGTCTCCTGTTTGCAAGAGACTTGGGCAATGGAGGACATCTTTGTAAATGGTTATCGCTCGTACCACAAGAGAGCAATTGGGTCATCCTCAGGAAGAGCCAAAGGAGGCATTGATCCCCAACACATTGGCCTTAAAAGTTAAGATGTTGGAAGGAAATAGCCCTTTTTTTCACCTCCTTATTTTGGAATCTCACAATCAAGATTCTTGGATTCTAATAAATTATTATAATAATAATTTTGGTCCAAATATGCACTTCCCACTGGAGGACGTGAATCGGGCTATTGACAAGGCGGCCAATTCTATTAAACAAAAGGCTGTCATATATATCATTTGGTTGGGAAATTTCAACGTTCACCCCTGTAAATATAATTTAGAACGGGTTTGTGGTATGGAGGATGCGCTAAGCAATCCTTTTTCTCATTTTTTGCATAATAATTATGGGAACACCCTTAACAAAATGGTTTCATCGAGGCATATGCAAATGGTAAATAGCTTGGCCAACAAGCTATTGGTCAGACGCCTTATTGACCACGTTCCGGCGAGAAAATCCAGAATCCACTATAGATTTCATCCTGATTACACACCCACTTAGTGACAGGAGCAGCTTTATCAATACACAATTTACGGATTTTAGCGCCCATGCCATATTGTTTTGTGAGTTCCTTCAGGTGCCCAGGGCTGTGATGACTCCCCAGAAAGTGGGCCAGCCAATATAACCAGGAGAAGTGGATACCAACTTAGGTGGGCTCAGGTGGATAAACAAAAGATGGTTCCTGAAATAATTAGAAACACCCTTGATACTATTGCAAGTTGCCTGGACTCTGCCATCCCTCCACAATCTCCGGTTCTGTCTTTTGTAGCTCTCCTAGAATCTATAAGGAATGCCCTCACTAGGAATAATACTAAGAAAGCAGGAAAGGATAAGGGATGGTTTGACTCCCCTTGCTCTAAAAAAAGGAAAGCTCTTGTTACAGCCCTGGGAAACAAACCAAGAAACATTCCAGCAATTGCTACCATTTGCAGGGAATATAAACAGGCCAGGAAAAACAGGGAGAGGGCGCTAAAAGAAGAGATATGGGCCAAAATAGAGGAGGCCTCGGCTCTGGGAAACTCGAAGGAATTTTGGGGAATAATAAATGGACCCCACTTCAAAACAAAAAGGACCCTACATTAGATGTTAATGTAGGTGAGGAGGAGTGGGTAGCTCATTTTTCAACTATTTTTTCCCCAAACGATCTTCCACCCTCACAGAGAAATATCCCAGGCGATGCAAATGGGAAATACCTCTCCTTCTCCATTAGTGAAGTAAGAGCTGGGTTAGAAGCCTGTAGCGTTGGGAAAGCGCCAGGGCCTGACGGTGTCCCTATAGATATTTTTCTAGAAAATGAGGAAGTATGGTTCGCTTTATTAACCAATGTGTTTAATAAAATCGCTATTGTTGGCCCTCTGCCCTCTTGGAACACAAGTATTATTGTTCTGATTTATAAAAAGGGCGATAAAGGTAATCCCAAAAATTACTGACCAATCTCCTTAATTGATACGACAGCCAAACTTATGGGCCGTCTTCTATTGTCGAGATTGGAGGGATGGGCAAAGGGAAAAAATATTTTAATGGAGTCCCAATATGGCTTTCAGGAGGGTAGGGGAACAACGGATCAATGCCTAAATCTCTCCTTGATTATGGACAAATACGTCAGGGCCAAGGGTGGGAAAATCTACCTTGCATTTATGGACTTATCTGCAGCTTTCGACTGCGTGTCCCACCCTAGACTCTGGCACATAATGGAGGAGGTGGGAATTGACAAGGAGATACTTGATTTTATCTGCCAACTATACTCGAATGCCTCCTCATCGCTCCGTTATGGGAGAGATGGGGAGTGCACCCGGTCATTTAAGATCTTTAGAGGGGTAAGGCAGGGCTGCGTCCTTGCACCGTTTCTTTTTTCAATCTACACAAACGGCATAGGTAAACATCTCGAAGACGCAGCCCTGGACGTTCCAGTATCTATAAACCGCCAACGATTACCAATCTTAGCTTACGCGGATGACGCGGTTTTGATGGCCCGAACAGGGATGGGGCTCCAACGTTTGATATCGGCCTACTCATCCTTTATGCACTCACTGGACCTACAGGTCAACCAGTCCAAATCATTCATAATTGTGGCAGGGGCAGGGAAACGTGGAAAAAAAAAATCATCCTCCTTTACGAAATCTGGGAAAATTGAAGTAGTGGAGTCTTTTCCTTATCTGAGTACACTCTTTGACAAAAATCAATTGTGGTCTAGTTTGGTGGAGGGAAGAGCAAGGGGCATGGAGAGAAGCCTAATGGCGTTAAAATCATTTTCAAAGAGATTGGGAGCAAAACCCCTAATTTCTATGAAAAAGATTTATCACGCCAAAACTAAAGCTGCAGCCCTATATTGGGCGGAGGTATGGGGGCTGGCACCTAGTGACTCCCTCCAGGCCATAGAAAATAAATTCTTTAAAGCTTTCACCTCTCTCCCTCAGTCCTATTCCAACTACGTCCTACATTTAGAACTGGCCTTACCCTACATATTGGACGCCATCACACTAGCGCCACTCCTCCTCTGGTTCTCTATCTGGCGGAGGGACACTGTCCCACTTACCCAGAACATTATAAGTAACATCTTAAATTCAGGGAACTATAGTAGGATTAGATGGTTGCAATATGTAGAGAAGGAACTGATGGATATTGGTTTGAACCAACTTTTTAAGGACTCACCTACCTGTATGACCATATCGAGACGCAGATGGATTGACACCTATATGTCACGGGCTCGCTATCAGAGGAGGGAAAGGAATTACCAAACAAGATCAGCCCACGTGTACGAATTAATTCCATCTGTGCACGAGGGAGGTTATCTCTATCTGGCAGAGGTTACTATCCCACACCATAAATTTATTTTATTGAGATTCCGTCTTAATTTGATCCCATTGATGTTAGGTTACCCTGGCAAGAAATTCAAACACTCAGAACTTTCAGCGTGTCCGTCTGATAGCCACTCACCCCAAAGTGACCTTCATGTTTTATTTTTCTGTGGGTTCTATCATCAGGAAAGGCAGAATTTTATTGTTCCGATTTGTAAAGCTCATCATTTTAGCTCTTGTCGTGTAACATTGTATTTTTTTAAATCACTCCCAAACTCTTTGGTATGCTTTTCTTTGGCATCTTTTTTAAGGCCATGCACGAAAAAAAGGAGACAAGTGGACCTGTAATTAGCTGAGGGCATTGCCTACTTAATTTTTATCCTTATCAAATGTTTTAACTTGGTGCCAAAGATGATGTATATATGGATGAAATAGTTTGTACGATATATTGTTTGGGATTGTTTCTTTTACCGAATTACTTTTAACCAGTGACATTTGATGTACTTTTATGATCTTATGTTTTTCTAAGATCGAATAAAGATTTGAAAGAAAGAAAGACAATGCCACAAAATTCAACATCTATACAGCACAACACACTAGCATAACAAAAAAATAATGCAACAGTAATACCACAAAACAAGACAGCAAAAAGTTACCCTGCACAACAACATATTACAACATCCAACAAAATACAACAACACATTGGCAACAGATATAATACAACAACATAGCAAGACTGTTATATCCCGCATAGAGGCCCTAATGTAGACAAGTTCATACATGCCCTAAAATGGACATACTCGTATTTGCCCTAATATGGTCATATTCGTACTTGCCCTATTATGGTCATAGCCGCATATGCCCTATTACGGTCATAACCGTACATGTCCTATTATAGTCATGATTCCTTATATAGGCATGATCTTTCACCTACATTGGTCCCAGCTAGTACACAACGAGCTCTGAGGGCTGAACGTTATCTATCCTCTGGTTTTGAATACAGCAGGGTTTTTCCCAAACACAGGCCCACACTGTACTCATCAATTATGCATGGCTCTCTAGAAATACACCACCTGCATAATATGTATGTACAAAGTTCACCCCTTACGTCTTCCTCATGTCTAACGACAGACCAATACAATCCATACTAAGGACCGAGACTCTTTAGGGTATAAATACACCACATCTTGCCCCGGTAAGACAGAGGGAACCGAGACTTCCATGCTGACACACTGACCAGAGACGCTGAGGCTCCTGCATGCAGTCGCTCCAGCTGACAGCAGTCTGACACAGCCCTGACGGGGTGTCCAACTCGAGACCAGGACGGTGTCCCACACTCTCTCTATTCAGGTATGGGGGTTCGACTAAATCCTAGAAGGATTCTTGGCTCTTAGGTTTTAGACCTACACATATGCTAGGTACACTCAGGTACATCTAGTTAAGCATCATAGGAGTACGCGCACTTGCATAATGCTTTTATATTCATGTATGTATTCATGATGATCGCAATATGGTAGAACTGTTCTATCCCTTTGCTTTTATCGTACTACTGATAATATAGCTCTGCTATTGCCTGCTGGTTGCCACAGCACATATATTTTACACTAGAATAACAACTGTTCAATAAATACTTATTGAAACGCCCAACTGTTTATTCTGTGTAACTCTCTGAGACAAACCGAATAAGTAAGCACGAGTGACTGAGCGAAAGGTAGTACATTGTTTCCACGATTCTGAGGAATTTGGATTGTCATGATCTAAGGTTGCCAGAAACTAATCTCTCCCCGAGAGGAGGAGATTCTAGTGGCACTGTGAGCTAGCTAATGCAAACCAGGCCAACATATACGGTGGGGGTGCTCAGAGTCAGTCTACCACCAAGCCCACAGTATATGTTATCCAAACGTGCAGGTCCTGCAGGGGTACCATAGGAACTACATGACATGGCGCCGCCAACGTCGGTTGGGTACTTATTTAACAGTAGAATCTGAGTAGTTCAGTCGTGCTATTCTCAGAGAACCTACTAACAAAACCCCAAAGATGTCTGGAGTGGGTGGGCACAAAATCCGCCACAGCTGAGTAGTACGAAAATATGATTTATTGGCTGTTGGTTATTCAAGCTTGAAGGACATTTAGTTCCCACAATTGTGCATTCACACCTTATCTTAAAATTTCCTTAAACACCCTTCTTCCACTTAAAAATGGTTGAACAAGCAGAAGTAACAAGGAGAGTTGAAACAGACCTCTTCGGTTTAGGAGAAGACCCTGAAGATGCAATACAAATTGCACCAAATTTCAGAAGGGCAGTCACAATAAAACTTCTAGAACATGGCTTAAGAGCCAGGGGTGGTAAAGTAATTTTCGTGATCGAGGCACACGAATCCAATAAAACAGAGGTGTTCTATTCATGGGTTACATTCCCAGCAGCAAATACAGTTACAGATGTATTTCACTACTACCTAGAAGATGAAACACCAGTGGACTATACTCATTTTGAGGAGTTACAGGTTCCGCTCACTTACCAGGAGCATAATTACTGGTTTAAAGGCGCCCTACCCCACGTACGAGGAAGAGCAAGATTAGGCCCGCTCGGAGGAGCAGAAGCCACATGGCCCATATTAGCGGCATACACACCACATCCTGACATTGGCACAATGCCACAGCCAGACTTACTCGTACAACACAGAGATTTAATTAAAATCTACAGAAACCTCACACAATTTGTGATGAGGACTTTAACAGTTCAGCCTGCACCAGCTGCAGCACAAGATACTCCAGTCCAGAGTACAGTTAATAAAATTACTCCACAAACATTACATGCGGTAATGGGCAAAATGCCAGCCAAACGTGAACAAATCCCATTCTGGATAGCTCAGAAAATAACTCAGCTTGAGGCTGTATTTCCGAATACTACCACCTATGAAAAACACAGAATTCTAACAATCTGCTTGCCCATGGGGATCACACCACAACCAGAGGATTGCACCTCTTGGGGTTCAGTCTTTGCTGCCATATATACCAGAACACATGGTATCCCGTCCTTAGCAGTAATACCTGATGTATTGAGACAAATACAAAATGAGTACGGAGCAGAACCTGCCCTTAACTTAGGGATGAAGTTACTAAATAACTTTGACCAGGTATCAGCCATAATACTAGCTAACACTAAGGGGGAAGCAGCTTCAGTGGCGATCCGCCAACGCCTAAGGGAGTTCAGTTCAGTAGAACAACAACACGAACTACCCAAAATAATTGAAACTGCATATGCAGAACTAGGCAGAGACAGTCTAGGTGGAAAAGCATTAAAACCACAACTGGTGGGCAGTCCTGAAAAGGACACTACAAAGCAGACACCTACTTCTTCTAAAAAGAAGTGGGAAAATAAAAAACAACAAAAGTCTAAAGACAGCAGATCTCAATCCAGAGGTAGGTCTCCTCAACAGGAGCCCTCTGAAAGGAGATATAAGCTCAGGAATAGGGATAATATTAAAAAACCTGACAGGTATCAGGATACTGATACTCGTTCCTCTCGTTCCTTTCAGGGTTCGTCAAGAAACTCCGAGAGGGAAGGAAGGTCAGAACACAGACAAGAGGAGCGTACAAAGTCCAGAGACACGCAACGCGCTGCAGACTACGCACCTAAAAAAGAGGATAAACAAAAACAGAAACCTCAGTTCAAAAAGAAGAAGGTAGCAGGTCTCAAGATCAGACATGCCCAGAATTCTGAGGACACAGCTTCTGAATGGGGAATGGGCTCTGATGATGCTAGACAGCGCAGCAGAAGTAACAATAGCTCGCCAGAACCTGAAGGAATTTCTGGTGACAGCGGAGTTGAGTGAGTATATCACGGTGGAAACACCTGATACTCGGGTAAGCGCCCCACATAAGTTACATGAGATAACACTCCGGATGGAAGGGGACAAGCCCAGAAAAGTTAAAGGTCTATTTTGGGAAAATTTGTCATCTGGTTATGACATCCTATTAGCAGAGCAAGACTGGCCGCCAGCATTCGTCATGGAGTGCCCAAAGGGAGAAAAGGTAATTTTTCCAGCATTTTCCGACCTCGTTCCCATACATCCTAAAAATGCATATGTGCAGGAGTGGGCGGTTGCCCTAGCTCCAGCATTGTACAAAAATCATGCTGGTTGGGATGAGGATTCAACCCACCACGTGATCCCGTTAAAAGTTTCCCCAAATGCCCAAAGGCAATACCCTATAAAGCAGGAAGCTAAAAAACAAGTCAGGGAGATCCTAGATCAACTTGAGTCCCAGTGGGGAATATGTGACGTTACAACGCAATCAAAATTATCGCGGTACGTTACATCGCAGTTTTTACAATGCAAGTCGTTACAACGACTTGCGCTGGAGGGCGCTGGACTTAGGAATAGTATGATTTACTCTTCCAACACCAGTCTACGTACAGTAGGGAAGGTGTTGGAATAGTAAATCATACTATTCCTTAGGTTAGAGCGCCATCCAGCGCAAGTCGTTGTAACGACTTGCGTTGTAATACCCGCGATGTAAAGGCATTGCGATGCAATGCCCACGTGGTAATGGATGTCTCCCACCAGGGGGTGATAGAAAATTGCACTTCACCTATGAACAATCCTTTGTTCCCCGTAGCCAAACCTGACAACACATATCGTCTAGTTTTAGACTACAGACATTTAAACACTTGCACAAAGACATTTGCAGTTCAAAATGCACACAGTGCCGCATTAATGAATAACATTGTGCGACAAAAATATAAAACAACACTTGATATCTCAAATGGATTTTTCTGCCAAAATATAGCGCCTGAAAGCAGGTATCTGACCGCATTAAGTGCGTTAGGGTCCCAATGGCAATTTTGCCGACTCCCCCAAGTGTATAAGAATAGCCCGGGGTTGTTTTCAGCAAGAGTAACATAATTACTCCAAAATTTGGATGAAGAAGCATTGCCCTATGTGGATGATATTTATCTGACGGACGATGACTTACCGAGGCACTTGACCAGGGTGAGCACCATTATTATGGGATTCGCCTCTGAGGGCTATAAATTTAATTTAAAAAAATCAAAAATTGCCCACCTCAGTGTTCTATTTTTAGGGTATGAGCTGTCAAGTGAAGGAAAAAGCCTAGCAGCTAACTTTTTAGAAAAATGTGCGCTGCTCCAACCTCCAAAATCATTGAAGAATGTACAATCAATTCTGGGATTCCTAAATTTTGGTCGAACATACATTTTGGATTACGCAGAAAGAGTAAAACCTTTCTACAACTTAATAAAACCTGATTTTTCAGTCAGACAATGGACACAGGAACATACAAATATCCTGCGTTCCCTACAGGAAGACATGATAGCTTCTAAACATTTACAGACACGCGTAAACGTACGCAACTTAGTGATCTGAGTAATAGCGGGTCAATGCGGGTACACTTATTTAACTTTTAATGAAGGTGAAACAGTACCAATCGCATACAAATCACACCTGTACACAAACACAGAAATGCGTTTCACTTCAACAGAAAAAATCCTGACAGCAGTGCAGACCGCTGTAGCAAGAGAAAGAGCTCTGGCTCAGGGTAAATGCATAATTGTCGTGACCCCAGTACCAGCTTTAGAAGCTGTTACAAAAGCTAGCATTCCAAATGCGAAAGCCTTACATCCCAGATGGATACAATGGGCTAATTCTCTTACTGCAACGGATGTTGAATACAGATTCGATCCAAGTTTAAAAACACAGGCATTCCTGCAATACGAACAAGAATATCCTCTACCAATTGAAATTTTGCCTCTAGATCAGTATGAATACATTATTTACACTGACGGGTCAGCTCAACCGGCCATAGGGAGTAAGCAAGCTTACAGCGCAGCGTGTGCGATTGTTAAAGATCGCATGCGCGATGGAAAGTTCCATCAGAGTTGCACTAAAACGCAATCTCTAGGAGACTGCACAGCTCAGTTGGCAGAACTCAAAGCACTGATACTGGCACTTATAAATACGGATCACGAATTCCCCACACTGATTGTGTGTGATTCCTTTTACTGTGTACAGTCGTACAATGAATATCTACATCATTGGGAACAAAACGGGTCCAAAGATGCAAAAGGTGGCACAATTAAGCATAAAATGCTATTGGAACAGGTAGTGGAGTTGAGAAACGAACTACCAAGGGCTCACGTGATACATACACTGAGTCATCAGCGTGATGGCGTTCACGTTGAAGGGAATTCATTGGCTGATGAAGCCGCAAAGGGGGCTGTGCGCACAGCCGCCGTACCTGCAGTTACTCGTTCAAAGACGAGAGTAGACGGCGAGATTATGGTAGCTGTCAATGCTTCACGCAAAGGCAGCACAGCAGTACCAAAGAAATTTCCACTCAAGTACTCCTACAAGTTAGATGCACAAAATATTCCATATGCTCAGATTCCTGGAGTGGGGGATAGAGTAATACCAAATATGGATCGTAGGCAAGGTTTAATTGTGGCGGCACACGAAGGGAAAGGTTCTGTACATAAGGGACTTAGGGATACTGTTTCTTTGTTGAAAGAACGCTACTGGTGGCCCGTGATGAGAAGGCAGTTTAGAGACTATGTCTGGAACTGCGACATCTGCAAGCAGATGGAAGGGTCCACCACAACACGTCCAGTACAGATACCATTATTAGACAGCATTAGGTTCTCCGTTCGTGTACGTCCAGCTCAAATTTCCCCAAGATCTGGCCTCAGCGCTCGGCTGACGCTCAAACTGTTATAAAAGACTTGCGAGTCTTTATCGGCACATACGCAGTTGGCACGTTACATTCTGACCGTGGCCCGGCGTTTAGCTCTCGGGCTTACAAAGAGGCCATGGAAGGAATGGGCGTAGCATTGTGGTACTCCTCTCGGTACCATCCCAAGGGAAATTCTGTTGTGGAGAGGAAAAACCGAGACTTAAAGCAATCGTTAACAGCTAGGGTATTAGGCAAGGGCGGTAGATGGGTCGATCACCTTTATGGGGTACGGCGCGCGATCAATAATCAGCCAAGAAGCTCTCTAGGGGGTGTCACTCCTTACGAGGTCCTATTTGGGACAAGAATGTGGGTACCTGATCTGGATTGTGAAGGCACAGTGGCGGATGAAAAACCATTTGATTTCCATGATCGTTTGGCTGTTTTACAGGATCTAAATGAATCCAGAACACAACAAAGTAACGTGCTCCAGAAACAGGCTGCCACTGAGGAAGTCAAGGCAGTAACGGCAAGACCTGTCTGGATCCCAAAAGTCGGGGATCTGGTCAGAGAGAAGATTGCTGACAAGAAAGAATTTGGGCCATCCTACAGAAAACCTGTACCAGTCCTAGCAATCCAAGGCACAAGAACTGTACTTCTGCCACCTCTTGCCGGAAAAAAGGAGAAAAGATTCGTCTTAATTGACTTAATCAAACCACACTATGTAGCCGATACTAAACAGTAGGCCTCGTGGACTCCACAGTAGCAGACGCCCTCCTCTCGCTACAATCCAAGAAGTTCAAACAGAAAGACTCATCACGTTTGAAGAGCCACCTGTACGGAATGAAGGACTAAGCAACAATGCTATGGAACTCGTTCCACTTCAACAAGAAATTCATCTTCAAAATGAAAATCAACTTAACAACCAAGTTGCAATCAGACCGACTACGGACCTCTACGTCAACATGCCTCATCAAGAGCAAAATCTGATTTCAACAAATCCCGATGCAATTCCAACAATTGATCGAACTGCTTCTGGCTATTTCATGAACTTTGATACGTTTTCACTGGATCCAAGCGAACCGGATACGACGCCAGCCAAAAAATCACTCCAACAGAAACTCAATGACTTTTTGAACTTTTTTAGAAAGACTTACTTGGTGTCACCTTGGATAGAACTATGGTATATCACTGGGATTTTATTTTCCATTTTCTGGCTAGGTTTAATAATAACTTTTAGTATGCTTATTAATGGACGATACCTCCAGCAAAGCTCTACAGCCCAAAGAGTCAATTTGATTTTAAAACCACACCAGTCTTATAATAATAAAAATAATAATAAATAAATCCGTATTTGTATAGCGCAAACTACTCACCCTTGCGGGTCTCAAGGCGCTGGGGGCCATCGTGGAAATTAAGTGAGCTATTGCCCAGAGTCACATGGTGCTGAGCTGAGCTGTCACCGGAGCCAGGGATTGAACCGTGAGCCCTGTGCTCCGAAGTCAGCTGCCCTGGCCGCTGCACCACACATCGTGAACCAAGAGACTTGTCTTCAGTGAACATCACAGCAGTTCCTATACCGGACGGTATAGTATGGGACAAGACTGATTATGATGTATTCGGTCCGACTGAACTTTTAAAGCTTAAACATGTATTTAAAATTTCTTTAAGTGATATCATTACCTCCAGTACATTTTCTGATGATTGGGACACTGATACTGTGAACAATTTAATGTCTGATTTAGAAAAAACTGCCGCATTTCAGAACAATGAAATGTTAGAAGGTACTTCAGACTATGATACATTGTACTGTTATCAGCAATATGGTCATCATTTCTTACACAAGTCTATAACACCTAGAAATGTATTTGAGTATCACCAGTGGGAACACTGCCCAACACCTCCAAAAGGTAGTTCGCAAGCATTTGCACAGAAATTCACATACTTCTCAGGGTTTAACACATCCGACCCAAAGTCATTTTATTATAAAGTGGCGAAAATTTCAGCTCAGAAAATTATGTTAACCAACACCAAACATATTTACTCTGCATCCTTTTTGAACCAGTTGTCAAAACAGGGTTTCGATCTATTGAAGGACACAATAGATTCAAAATCGATCTGGGGTTCTAGGGACTGGCAAGTCCAGGGAATAGAAGCACTTTTTAGAGCATGCCTCATTCCGCAGCAGATATTATTTCTGAATGAAACTGTGCAACAAACAACCTGTCTTGGATTAGCCAAAGGCGAGGAAATGAACACACCGGGGTTTCCAACACCATTGCAGATGGGTGGGGGGCAGAATTCAACTACACATGGGGTGAGATTAGATGATATTTTCCAGTACAACAGATCAGATCCTGATTGGACAGAATGGCTGGTTTGGCCCATTGACACAAACAAATGTCAGCAGAGATTTATGAATACAACCGAAGGGTTTAGTATCCATAGGCCAGACCCACGCTATGTACAGAGACATCACCCGGGGGTAGTGACATCCTATAGTGTTGGGAAGTTGTGCCTTGATTGGCTAGAGACCTCAACACTCACAGAAGTGAAGCACCACTTGACCTTACTCACACCTGACATGGATCTTAGAGATTTTCTACTAGGACCCAGGAAACAACGTCAGAAACGTTTCATATATGCAGGCCTTTATGCCTCAGTATTGCCTTGAGCAGAGGCAGGCAGGCAAATATGAGAAAATAGGTAAGGGATACATCGAGGAAACTTGGGAGTTACCATATAGATACCGATGCCGGAATGGGGATCGAGAAGTGTATCTGAGTGGTACAAACTGCAAGAACGCTTTAAGCGGTTCTCTCATGTGTCAAGATATTTCTCTGCACGGAGCCTGTAGCGGTTCAGTAGCGAACTTATCTTGTCCCATGTCAGGGACCCCAGCGGCCATGATCACGCCGGTTTTCCAGCTGCTCTCGAATGGGAGTTACTTAATGCTAAATGATCAAGGTTGCTGTGGGATGCTATCGGGCGTCGCCTATCTGGTCACTGTTAACTCCAGGGTTACTTGCTGTATGCAAGTATTGTTTCCACCACTGAACACAGTCAGGGAGGCGCCGCTATGGCCTTCACTGAATGTTTCTTTCATGCAATTTGATACTCTGAGCAGATTGAAAGCCATGCTTTTACAGCAACCTGTGCCCTTAACCTCCGCTCGAGAAACCTATGAACTTCAAGTTGCAAGGACCTCGACCGAGATACAGGCACTCATACGTACAAACTGCCCCTTTCATTTCGTAGAAATGGTAGGACGTATCTTCAATATGTCTGATACGAGCGGTATTGTACACCTATTTGAGACCATAGGGTCAGGACTGTTAAGCACCTTTCAGACAGTCCTTGGAGTAATCCCTAATTTGATACACTCCGTATTGGGAAGCGTATTTGGAGGATTCCCACTTATCCTATTGCTGGTTGCAGGGGTCCTATTCATAATACTACTGCTACGCAATGGACGGCCCAATTCCCGAGGGAATGGTGAACACGCTCCTGGAGCGGACATAACGTGAATGCATGGTACAACTTCTGGGCATTCCTTGCCTGCGAGAACTCAATGCCTCCTGGTTTCTATCGTTTAGACCAGTCTGGGTAGACTACATCTTACCTGTTCTTTGATGCCTGTTCTGCGGAGAAGAATGCACGTTGGATCTTTGTCTAACATTTCCATCAGATGCGCCTCCGGACACGGATGCAATGCTGGACCCCATAAAGGCCCATGCTCTGCATTGTCCCCAGCAGCTTCCGATTCTGATGAACGCATTCCTGGAGAATCCACAGGTGCCGTTTGCTCCTGCTGGGTTAGGTGACTCCTCCACAGGCACCCAGGTAATAACTGCTGCACAAGCTGCCGCAGCACCGACTGTTGGTGGTGCTACATTCCATCTATGTGCGATTGACGTTCTCTGTGAAGCGTTGGATTTGTCGTCTGCAGCAGCTAACACCAATAATACTGTGCTTCCCAGCCAGGACGCTTAATCTTGAATTGGCTCATCGTGTCCCGGGAAAGAATTCGGCTTCTTCACTCGTTTCAAAACAAACGATCTAAATTTGGAAAATTTTTACATTGACACTTTCGCTTGAGAAAAGCATGGCCTTCTCCTGCTTATGGTAATGCAACTTTTATAGAGAGACAATATTGACTTTTTTCAAGTGGCAACTAGAAATAGCTCAATTTTAACATTTTAAACACCTCATTTTTAAATGATTTTTAAAACCATGTTTTTACTTGCTTTTAAAAATATTTTTAAATTGTCCAGATTTTAAGTATGGTCATTTTTATCCAATTCGGAAGAGGAGTGGGTGTTATATCCTGCATAGAGGCCCTAATGTAGACCAGTTCATACATGCCCTAAAATGGACATACTCGTATTTGTCCTAATATGGTCATATTCGTACTTGACAAACACAAGAGTCCGCGGGTCTAGTGAAAAGTGCAAACAGTACAGAGGGCAAAAGTAGCAACAATAATAACAGGGAAGTCCTATTTAAGAGGACGGAATCCCATCACCCACCGGAGTGTCATGCTTCATCATCTGGGATCTACTCTTGGCTGCAAACCTAGTGCAGTCAAGGAGCTACAACTCCTTCACTATGATGGAGGAGCTCGCGGAAGTTTTATTGCGAACAAAAAGCTAGATCTCCTAAGATCAATGGAGCATAACAAAGTATAAGTGAATATATATAATGCAGTGTACTATGTGATTTAAAATTGGCTACCAGGAGAAAAAAGTTTTATTAAGTATCTCTTGGTGTCAAAAGTTAAAAACAGTGCAGGCGCGATCTAATAAAATTTGCGAGCGCGTTGGTCAGGATAAAGGGTCTACATGTTTCAGCCAATCATGATCACAATGAGATCATGGCCTTCCTCAGGACCTAGATGATACTACTACTGCAAAAAATCAGGTGTGAATAAACAAGTGTAAAAAACCAAAGCCAGTACATTTAAAACTGGATAAAGGAAGCGATACAACCTACAATCACCTGTGTAATACTTTTCAGTAGAGACTACAGGGATGTTGTTGATACCTGTGAAAAAAGAAAAACAAGAGTGATCCAAACAATTCTTACGGGTAAGGAGAACGTTTATTATTATTTTAATTTTTATCTTTAGAATATAAATTAATATTGTAGAGAACAACTCATTGACTGAGGATGCTCTTTAAAGTACAGACAGTACATTTGCATACTACTTTGTTTGGATCATGTTACATGATTACCCTTGTTTTTCTTTTTTAAAACAGCCCACAGCACCAGTACCTGCGATAACAGCCGCAAAAAACATCGCCACAGAGGACCCGCGCAACTATCGCTAATGAGATGCAGAGTGGGCGTTCCCGTGCCAAAAGGCGCGACAACATCACACCTCAACATTCTCAACGACCAGCCACATCGGCGATAAAAACACAAAACAGGCGATAAGGCGCGTTAGCACCAGGAAATCTACACCTGCTCTGACCTGGTGGAAAGTCGGACGGCAGCCTGCAAACCAAAGGGAGCACAGCCCAGGGCTACATCGGAAGGGCAACAGATGCCATGGAGCCACCCATCATGCGGCCCGGACACCCAAGAGTGCCAGAACACCCACCGCCACCACCCCCAGGACCACCCCTCCCTGGCAACCCCCGACCAAAGACATGCCACATCAGCCACACCTAAACATATACAAAATTTTCCGCTTGATGTCGCACAATCACAACTGGTGACATGCATGTGTCGTCACAGAAATGAGCAGCACACATTCACTTTCGAAGCAACAAATGAAACTTTATTAAAATGAACACCGAAATGAAATGAAGACACATGGCCGCTCCCCTCGGGACAATACGTAGGTCACAGCCTGTAAGACAAAAAACATGATGAGAAGGTGTGTCCTGCGCACCCCAGAGGACAGAGAGAGAGCGAAGGAGAGAGAGAGGAAGAGATGGAGGGAGAGAGAGAGAGAGGAAGAGAGGGAGAGAGAGAGAAGAGGAGATAGAGAGGAAGAGAGGGAGGGAGAGAGAGAGGAAGAGAGGGGGAGAGAGAGAGAGAGAGAGAGAGAGAGAGAAGAGGAGAGAGAGAGGAAGAGAGGGAGAGAGAGAGAGGTGCCGCCCCTGCGCACCCAGGCCACACTGCTCACCTGCTGCCACCGGTGTGTCTCCAACCACGTGCCGGTATGTATAGCAGGACACCAGGTCACACATCTGAGTCAGAGCCGTCAGCTGAAACAGAGTCCAGATACATGACTGGCACAGTACACACACTTGCACAAGACAACATCGCCTGCCCGCCCATGCACACCCAGGCAGAGGCACCCCAACCCCTCCCGCCGCCCATCGGAGCATGCCCGCCCATGCACACCCAGACCTCAATGCTCACCTTCCGCCACCGGCGCGTAGACAGGAGGTCCCACCACGTGCCGCTGCAAGCCACAAGCCCGGGGCCCACGAACATGGCACCCTCCACATCATGCAGCCCCGCTCCGCAGGCCACCAGGTCTCACGTTTGGTGCTGGGTCTTGATTACTCCATGGCATAGGACATACCAGTGCACCCGGCACCATCGCAGGCTGCACACCTGCTCAGCCCAATGGGTGCCACCAACTCTGGGATCCCGGAAGCGACGCCACGTGGCGGTAGGCCCGCGCTGCCCGCTGGCTCTGGCCTACACGCGGTCCAGCAGGGCACACAAAACCTGAGCTGTCCGGACCGCCGGGATGGGGCATCATCGCAGGCTGCACACCCGCTCAGCAGCTTAAGGTGCCACTGACTCAATGCACCCAAAGTCACCGTCCCGTGGCGGGGTGCCTGTGCCGTCCTCAAGGCCCCGTGTGCCACTAACCCTGTGCAACCCCAGTCTGTGCCACGTGGTGGTAGGCCCGTGCCGTCCACAAGGCCTCGTGTGCCACTAACCCTGTGCAACCCCAGTCTGCGCCACATGGTGGTAGGCCCGTGCCGTCCACAAGGCCTTGTGTGCCACTAACCCTGTGCAACCCCAGTCTGCGCCACGTGGTGGTAGGCCCGTGCTGTACCCAAGGCCTCGGATGCCACTAACCCTGTGCGCAACAACTCATGGGCCCTATATGAGTGAGAACCGTGGAGCGTCTGTCATCCAGTCACCACCGGAAGAGGGGAATGTGACGTTGTCGGCCCCTTATATTGGCGGAGTCACATGGCCTGTGACGCCTGTGCCGTATGGGTGTGGTGTGTGAGAAAACCTGCCCTCAGGGAGTGGCTGTGACATGCTGACAACTAGACCAGTGACCTGCACACCACCAGCGAGTATGGCTGCGACCGGTAGCAATGAGGGCCCCCCTCGGGGCGTTAGCGGAGTGGTCTGGCCTGCCGTACGCCGGACCAGTGCAGGGCTTGCAACAATGACTCGTGGGCTCTGGGTGTGGTCCAGTTCATGTCCGGACAAGGAAGTGACTGATGCGTGTGTCCCTGTTGTAGTGTTCACGGGACCCGGTACACAAAATGCAATGTCGCACCCTCTGGCTGGCATCCCACAGGATGAACATCATTGACGCAAGGGAAGGCACTGTCCCCACATTCATCCACACATCCATACATGAATGACGTAAGACATTACACAGCAGTGCGTCACTGGATGTTTATTTGCACATCCAGTGCAGTCATGCAGCTGGAGCGGTACAGGGCAATGCCGAGCACACTACACAATATGGGCCCGTGGAGGGCCAGCCAGTGTCCATCCGGGGATGACCTGTACTCCGGAAGAGGAAGGGTACAGTCCGCAGTCTGTCCACCGTGTCATTGGTCGTCAAACAGGATGTGGCAGTCCATGTCGCTGTCCAAGGTGAGTGCATCGGAGTGTATCGGGGGTCAGTGGTAGGTCTTGAGGCCATGTGCGGCACCAAGCAGAAACAGGCAAGGTGGCAGAAATGAATGCTAGTGCCTCCTTCTGATCTCAATCCCATCCACGTCCTCGTCCACGGATGTGTGCTCTGCCCCACCTGTGGGTGTTGCAGTACCAGCTGCGGCACTGTGTGCCACTGACACATCAGGGGCCGGAGGAGGATTGTCAGGCGCACTGTGTGGCAGTGACACATCAGGTGCCGGAGTGGATACGCCTGCCGCACTGGGAGGCACTGACACACCAGGGGGCGGAGATGTGGATGGTGTGGGGGCAGCAGCATTCATCATCGCCACGCCTTGTGGCAGCAATGCCATGATGAGGACATGCATGGCCTGGTAGATGCCAGCTACATTTCGCTGATGTGCAGCGGTGGCTGCCATCCTTTCCGCCTCCATCCGCACCATGTCCTCCATGAGCCTCTTCGTGTGTGCCAGCTCACGGCTGGGATCGTTGGAGCCACTCTGAGCGGACAGGTATTCTTCCCTCCACGTCATGACTCCAGCGATATCAGTCAGGGCTCGTTGGAGACCATGGGGCGGACATAGACACCCAAGGATGGCGTCCAGTTTGGTAGCCATGAGGTCGAACCCCACCCGCACCTGCTCAGCCGTCTCCCTCTGGCCCTCCAGCACACGGCGTTGGAAGGCCATTTGTTGTTTCTGGGGGACTTGGGAGGGTGCCGGGGCTGTGGGTGCCTCCTGCTGGGTGGTTTGGGTGGTTTGGGTGGTGGGTGGGGTCTCATCGATGTAGCTGGGCTGCCCTGCTCCTGGAGGTGAGTGGCGGATGAGGTAAATGATGTCTTGGATGGTTTGGGTGTCGATGCTGGTGTTGTCCTCCTCATCATCAGTGAAGAGTGGCTGGGACTGCTCTGCAGGAGGTGTTGACGATGCCCCTGCGATGTGAAGGGGAGATGGTGTATTACAATGTGTCCACATGTATGTAGCCGCATGGTACAGGTTGACATTCAGACAGCATGGCATTGTACATTGTGACAGTCTGTGGGTCTGGGCGAGGACCCAGGGTCATTGTGGGTGTGCACTGTGCCCTGCTTGCTTGTGCATGTGTGCCATTGTGGCCATCTCCACCCGTCCCCCAGTACCTGGGGGTCACTCACCCTGTTGCGGTTGTGTTGTGTCCTGTCGAGCAGTGTCCGGTCCCCCGACTCCAGCCACAGTCTCCACACTGATGACTGTCGACACCAGCTCCTCCATGTCATCCAGCTCCAGCTGTGGCGCTGGGCCCCCACCTCCGGTCTGCGTTGCTGCCTTCTGGTTGGCGGTGAGTTTCTCCCTTGGTCTTCCGCTTGATGTCATTCCATCGCCTCTTGACCTCGTCCATTGTCCGCTTGTGCTCTCCGATGGCATTCACCTTGTCGACGATGTCCCGCCATATTCCATTTTTGGTGCTCAATGACACGTTGGAGGTTACGAAGAGTTGTTGATGGTGTTCCATCACCTCCGTGACTATGATCCTGTTCGCCTGCGGACTGAACTTGGTCTTCCTCGTCTTCTTGTCCTTGCCCTTCCCTGTCCCCGAGGTCCCAGGCTGGTCGTCCGGGGTGCTTGTGGGGTTGCGCTCGTCCTCTGCGCCTGCTCCGGCTGCCTCCTTGGTGCTTGGGTGTGGGTCAGTTTGTGTGTGGGTGTTTTTTCTACTTTTATGGTGTTTTTTGAAGCCTGCCAGGTGTGTGTTGCAGGCCTGGCGCTGCTTGTTGCTGGTTTCCTCATCGCGCTTTGGCCCATTGCGTGTTTTTTGGTGTTGTGGTTTGTGTTTTTATCTCCATCTTGGTGGTTGTATCGCGGACATTGTCCGCGGTTTCGGCAGACTATCGCTTGCTACCAACTTGTTGTGAATTCCACGTTGACACAGGGTTATTTTCCCGCGATAGGCTGCGATATTGAAAGTTGCGTTACGCTACTCTTGCGGTAGTTATCGCACGTTCTTGTGAATATACCCCAAGAGGTGGGTGAGCCACTGAAAACTCGAGCCTGAAGTCTGGCTCTGGCTCAGCTCGAGGTTCTGTTGGAACCTCGAGCCCATAACGAGCCTTGCTTTTATGTGACTTCTACCTGCCTTCCTCCCTCTACCGAGGATGTGGTGTTACAGCCAGAGCTGCTAACGAGGTTTGAGTCTTGGTGATGGCTCAACATCCTGTGTTTCTGGACAAATCGCTTAGTTTCCCCTTGCCTATAAACAATGAATGTGACATTGTGTAATGTAACTAACTCTCATGTAAATCAATCCAAAAACTGCAGCAAAATGCACAAAGACGTAAAAATAAAGCCTTTACATAAGGAAAGACAAATAGATACCCATTGCCTGACTGATTTGTAAAAAGTAAAACGAGAAAACCTGGATAAATCGCTACTTCCCCCCTTAAATTGTGTGACCTTACACAAATATTTTATCTCACCAAAACTCTTTTTTCTTCATTATCGTGTATGAAAGCCTTTTCAACTATGAGAGTTCAGAATACCAGCTGCATAAAAGCCTATTGTGCTTGATTTTATAGACTGTAATGCTGCTCTATAATAATCTGGGTATTTTACACTGTTTACATGACTATTGTCTTGGCTCCTATTGCACTAATGCTTAGTGCACTAATGTTCAAGTTTAAAAACGATAACTTTTAATAAGTACTTCTCAGTGCAGTGCTGTAATGTGATATATTAATGTCAAAGCTGAACATGTTATGGAAATACACTTGAATTTTGAATCGGCTTTATTATATTTTATGTGATGTTTGGTGTGTGATTTATAGCAAACATTTTCAGGGCTTGGCTCCTGCACGGGCTCTAAGATCTGAACCAGACTGTTGGCTCGGATCAGGCTCTGGCTCGGCTCTCTCTGTAAATCTGCTGGCTCGCCCACCTCTACCAGAAACAAGATTTTACAAAACAGTACCCGCAGTGTTTACAATTAAACACACACTCTGTTAGTGCCCTGCAGATGCAGAGCTGCTAATGTGCCTTCAGACAGTCCTGGTTCTTTTAGCAGCACTTTGCACACTACGATTTTTGAACCCATACTAGAAATGTTAAAACTGTAACCCAAAATCCCAGAACGCAGAGTAATGCAGTCCAAAAAGCAAGAGCTGGCTAAAGGTGGCACACATGACATAAAGCCACTTAACAGCTATAGAGATTAAACTAGGTAAGCCAATGATGAATGGAAGCACTCGGCACAGCATTTTGGACTGTTGGCATGGGCAGGCTGAGAGGTAATATGTACTTTGGTACGGAATTTGTTTAAATAGGAATGCAATATCCTTTGAACGGACTGTTTGATTACATTGTGGAGTTGAACTTTATCAACATATTTTTGGATTTTTAGCATAAAAGGGAAAAATGCAAACCAACAATTTTACTTTAATCTATACACAATCACCTACTGTGTTTTCTCTTATTTTTCAATATCTCGGGCATGGCATCTGCCTGTCTCTGTATCAGAATTTGAAGACCAAGGCCCGACTTCATCATCTATGCTGCCATGCTTCCCGTGCCGTGCTCAGAGCCATGCGATTATTCCCAAGTCACTCCAGTTCTCTGTGTGTCTAGGAGAGTATCACAGCTTCCACCAGCCACTGTAAATGCTAGTGAGGCCCAGTTGCATTCACCCTGGCATATAGGTTTTAAAAAAATGAGTTTTAGCCATGCTGCAAAGCAGTTGCGTTGCTATACTGCGTGACCAAAAAACATTGTCAAAGTCAATAGCTCTCAAAGGTGCGACCCATTGGCTTTGCCAATGCTCATTGCTGTATGTACTGAGAGTTGGTTCTTTCTCTGAATATAGACCTGTTTGTCTGAGTAATGACTACTTTCCTCTTTTGATGTCCCTGGCAATTCCTTTAGCATAGGTTGACTTTGCTGCAGCTTTGCATTCATAAGACTTCGAGATTCAACAACCAGTGCCCAATTCAGGATTGCTATCTGTACCTCTATGCCTCCATTGAGGTGGAAGAAACATATCTACGGCTTGGCTGGCAGATGATCTGTGATACTGTGGCTTAGCCACCGTGTTAGCTGTCTTTTTCAGTCGCCCCCACGCCTGCCTGCATTGCAGAAGCCATCATTGGTAGAATACTTTCTGGTAGTGCTAGCCTCTCAATCAAGGTCACCACGCTTAATGCCATGGCCCTCATGTGACTCTGCTTCCGTTATCCAACCTCCCAGGAGGCATCTCACTGCCATAATCACTCTGTCCTTTTATGTCCATCCTCCCTCCGGCTCTACCTCTTACTTCCAGCCCCACTTGTGTCTTCTTCATCTTGGAGCTGACACATCCCTGGTAGAATGTGGATCCCAGAAAAGTAGCCCATACTGGGGGTACATTTCCAGAACTCACATCACCAGTGTCCCTAACATGCTGGGAGTTTCCCCCAGCACATCTGAGACAATTCTGTGCAGTCCCCTGACAAATTACCATGGTTTTCAAGTATGACTGTATCTGAGGCAACACCATTGAAAATTGTTAACATAAAATCAACAGTAAATCAGGCGGCTGATCTACCATAGTGTCTGGAGGTACCACACACATGACTTTCCTGACTATGGAATCTGCAGCAGCTTCTCCTGGGATATACAACCTTCCTTCCCTCTAAATGGTTTGGAGTTCAGTGAATGGGGCGTTTGTCATATTTTCTTCATATGTTGTGTAAATGCCCACATGTAAAGTAGGCTCTGAATTATGAAATTCCCCTTTTTCTTATTAGTGAATATACAGTACATCTGTTTGAACAAAAAATAACAGCTATTTGTACCAATACCACATTCTAACCTTTTTCTTTGTCTCCAGACGTTCCACTACATTTTGAGGGGCTCTTTGTCTCTCCTCAGGAGGCCCCTTATAACAGAGGCCTGCCCCAAACAGCAATTCTAGCACTCTACAAAGACAGCATTGATGCCCCCTTTGACAGGGGTGGCTATACTGCTGTGCGCCTACTGCTGTACGCCTTCCCCACTTCAACCCAATAGACCACTGCTCATTGGTGGTGGATTGCTGGAAATAGATTTGGGGTGCAGCACTACTGAATAGAGGGGGGACCTCTAATGTACCCTATATAAAATAAAGTCTAGAGACTCCTGCTAAAGGCACCCACTTGTTTTGGGTTTTGAACACCTTAATGATTGTGAGCAGAATTACTGTTAACATCAGATTGAAGGTGGAATGGAGTTATCACAATTACTATTAGAGTCCCTATTATGCGGTTAGCGAGGGATCACTGCACACATTCCTTTGAGGAAATGGTGAATCCGAACTGATGGAAATAGTGCTGCCAATAAAAAGCAACAGTATCTGCCCATCTCCTGCTTCTTCATCCATCTTCCTCTCCTCCATGAATAGTTTGGATGAGTAACACATAGTTGTCCAGCACAGCACACTTCTTGGTGTATTACTTTCAGGTTGTGGAACACAGCCACCAGGTACTGTAGGGCATCCTGGGAACCGGATATGCCTGTTTTGCACAGAAATACTCTCTTCTACCTAGGTTTGGGAACTCATGTCCCAATCTGATTGGCTGGAAATTCACAGTTGAACAATGCACAAACACTAATGGACAATGTGTTGCTGTCCAACTCTAGTGAACTGTGGCTATAAACCTTAGATGACTAATAAATAGCACATTGAAGAGCTAAATCATGAGCAGACGTGTGAATTCTACCTATGTAATTACATCTCGGATGTTGGCCTTGAAAACTGCCTACCGCCTTAATGAACCCTGTCATCATCTAATGACTTACGCTTCTGATGCAATTGAATTGCCTATTCAAAAGCCCATAGTCTGCCTAAACAGTTCAGAGAAATTGACAAAAGCAGTTAGAAGTTCTCACTACCAATTATCAGAGATTACTGAACGATTACCCAAGATCCTAACCAATAAGTATGTGTGAGCCTCCCAGAGAACGGCAAAAATGGTTACCTGCTCTGCTTGTGTTTCTTCTGTATGTTTTATGACAATTTTAAGTCATTTTGGGTTAGGCCCGTGCAGCCAAAGCCTCAAAGCTAGCCCTGTCCCCAGCCAGAATGTCCGGTGACCCCGAATTGAGGTCCATCGGGTCCCAAAATATCTGAGATAAAGCGGATCTTAACCCTACAGTAGGAAATAACCATAGTTTACATGGGCATTGTAAGGTTGGAAGTTTTAACTGCAACAATCTGATTAAGTGACATGAGCATTTATATTCTGGGCCATGAGATAAGTGAAGGGTGGTAAACAGAAGGCAGCTTTCTCTTAACAATCAATAAACTGAAGTACCAGTGGATGTACCCAACATACTTTGGCAAGAAACACAGAAGACTTGTGATAAATCTCTTGATCAGACTCATTTGAGAGACAAGCTCTCTTTCCAGTTTGGTCTGATTTACTCATTTCTTGACCGGTGAATTGACCCTCCCAAAGTATGAAGGAATGCATATTTGGATCCATCTATGTAGAGGAAAGCCAGCCACTTATACTTAAATATTAATAAGAAATAGGTTCTCTCTAAGGCTGGAAATGGTTAAAACTAAAATATTTGCTGATGGTTTGCACTCTTCCCTTTAGCTGGCCTCCTAATGTGATTCCACCCCTCGTCCAAATTCCATTATAAGGAAATGCGCTATCACAACCTTGGCAAGTGCGAGCCTTGAAGGACTAGATGGTTTCTGAGATCATTCACCTGACAAATGGCCGCCGTGGCCTCCCCGCAGGATGGCTAAATGTAATAGAGTTGAATCATTATAAAGGCAGCACTATAGGGTTTTTGACGATACAAACTGGAAATTCACAGTTCAGCGGATAATCGCATTACATTATGGGAGAGCGACATAAGGTTTTTGAAATTCAATCTAGAGCCGCTGATTTTGCAGATCTTGCCCCATCTTAATATTATGACTTACTATCATATCAAGGTGCAAAATTGATAATAAAATTGGGGACGCGTTTATTTTACTCGTTAGCTGTTTTTAAATGGATTTATTGCTAACCCTGCTGCGTATGTCTGCTTTTCCCTCTTGGCCCATGCTTTGTGTTACTGCAAAATTACCCTTCGCCCATGATTGCATTTCTGTCCTGAAGAGATTGTCTTGGAAGTGCTGTGTGAAGCTCAGTTAGCAGAGGGAGCTGAGATGTAAAGGATCGGAACCTTGGTTTCAGCTATGCAGTGCTTAGTTCACAAAAGATTATGGGGCATATTTATGAGGGGGTCGTGTTTGCATCAATCAATGTGGTACATGCGCAATGCAAACCCCAAATGCGTGGACCTGAGTGGCTTCATAAATGTGAAGTAATGCAGGGCAGTGCAAATTGCTGCGTTGCCTTACTCTGCCCTGGTAAGGCATTTCAATTTGACGCATTTCCAGATGTACCAGAAGTGAGCCAAAATGCTATGCCTTCCCAGGGGAGGCGTAACAAGGAGAAATATATATATTTTTTTTAAATCAAATATTGCTGTATTCGGTTATTAAAAAAAACCATAAAAACCACACATGAAATACAAATCATGTTGCACAAATATCTTTCTCTTTCTATGTGTGCTGCATTCAGTAGCACACATAGAAAGAGGAGTATTCCTTCAGGTGATTGTTTTTGTGCAGGAAGGTGCCCCTTCCTGCACAAAAACAATCCTGAATGCAACGAAGCACCCTTGCATCATGGTGCAAAGGTGCCTGTGCTGGCGCTAGGCTGCCAAAAGGGCTCCAGCGCAGGGACAAAGGTAGGAATGCACTATATTCATTTAAATACGATGCATACCTGCCCTGTCCCTGTGACGCAGCGCAGGAAGGTGACTTTCTGCGCTGCACCACACTCCCATAAATCTGCTCTTAAGTGCCGGAGCCCAAAGGTTTGCTCAGAAACCATGGCTGTCTCTGTTGAAGTTCGGGATTGCTGAATGCCAGGGCTCCGTAGTCTTTATTCCACCTCATGTCTCTTTAATCCACCACCCGACACGGCCTGCCCCACTGCCCTACTCCTGCAGGTTCTTTTTCACCACCACTTTCTTCTTTGTCAGTGTGTTTTTTTCATCTTTCTCTTCTTCTTTCATTTCCCCTTTTGTTTTTTCTCTCTCTTGCTCTGGATAAAGGTTTGCTGAGAAAATATAACTGCAGATTTCCAAAAATGAGTGCGGCTTAAATTAAGCACTGCAGCTAAAAAAAACAACAAACCCGTTGTTGTTCAGAGCTTCTCTTTGGGGTTAGCTTTACGTTGGCATGAGCCGAGAATGTTTTTCCAGCCATTGATAACACGCTTTTCTGCTGCTGTCTGATTAGTTGTGGCTCTTCACAAACGTTTCTCTTTTGACGACGCCATTTCAAGTACTGCAGTTTCCCTCACAGTGATTTTAATATATGTTTATTTCTAATAAAAGAAAGAGTTATTGAATTAAATCAATGCAACCGAGAAATGTACATATGCTGACAGGCAGGAAGCTAATGAAGAACTGCTTTCTCTATCTTTGCATTAGTCTCTTTCTCCGTCTATAACCTTTCCAAGCCACCACAGGTGTGTAGTAAATCGAATTAGCCATATGGATCACAAACGTTTATCGTGGAGGGAGAAAAGGGTAACGTTTTTAGATGTACGAAAGGAAATTGCATTTCTTAACGCAATTTCCGTCTGTTAAGAAATGCAATACCTCCTTTGAATACGTACAAAGGCCTAAACTTAGCCGCAAAATGCGATTTCTACTAAATCAGAAATCGCAAATAGGGATTTCCTATTTGCGATTTCCTAAGCACATGTACAAAGCATTTCCTAAATTCAAAATGGGCATTTGGGAAATGCTATTACCATTGATTCCAAGTCAGTGGTAAACATGCGCAATTTTAAAAAATGCACCCAAAATGCATTGTTAATGTGCCATGTAACGCGCCCATATTCGCCCTAAATTGGCAGGGTATGCCCAGCCGTGAGTCCTTTGCTCGCTTTGCCACTGGATTCAAGCTAGCCTGGCTGATGAGGGGTGTTACCCCAAAATCGGTCCCAGGATGCTTGTTTCCGGTCCAGGGAATACCTGGCTTGGCAGTTCGGGCTGGACTGTTCCCATGAGGGACAGGGTCAAGACTGATTTGCACATGGCTGGGTCTGAACTGGGGAGGCGAAGTGAGCTAAAGAACGATGATAGAGTCAACCCAGATCTGTGACTGGGGATGAGTATCTGAAAAGTTTCAGCACTCCGTCCATCATCTCCTTGTGTTCGCTTTACATGTGCACCACTTGTTTTGGGGGTGCATCAAGGGGGCGCCGTAGGCCCATAGTTACCCTTGGTTTTGCATTTACTAATGTGCGTTTTTCCTAATAGCGATTCCTACTTTGTAGGAACCGCTATTAGGAAATCTCTATTTTTCTACATCACATTTTGCATTTCCTAAATAGCGATTTATTAGGATTCGCTATTTAGGAAATGCATACTGCAAGTTTCGTACATCTGGCCCTAAATGTTTTATTTGCATTCATAGAATGCCGATAAGTTCTCCAGAGATTCTGCTAATTTGAAAATAAACTCTAAAATTCGCATGAATTTAACGTGATATAAAAAAGTATAGAAGGTACAAACAAGCACTATTTAATAGCTGTACCACACACATTAAAGTTTAAAAACTGTACTTAGGGAAATTAATGAATCTTACTTATTCACTTGAAAACCTAAAACCTATTTGGCAAATATTTGTTCTCCTGAAGAAAAACTAGAATTCAATTTGGGGTAGTTATTTTAGTATTGTCCAGAATGAATACCTATGATTATTAGCTATTTACAGGTGGCAAGTGTGAATGTCATATCAATCATAATTTATTTTGTAGAGGTAGATGGCGTACGTCTGGGTCTGGTGGCTCAGTGGACTAATGCGTCCATTGCAGGGGCCTGTGTTTGACCTCATGGTCACAGGTTCAAATCCCGGCGGGTCCACTCAGCCTTTCATCCATCTGAGGTCGATAAAATGAGTACCATTGAGTTGGGTAACAATAAACATCTGTTATTCAGCGACAAGAGACCTACGGGTGAACGTGCGCTTTACAAAATACACGTTATGTTACGTAGGCACCTTCAGCGCCCTTCCTTTATGTTCCCTCGCACTTCCCATGACAAATCATGTAATGTGCTCACAGGTACAGGTGTCAACAATTGTTCACTACAGTCACAAAACTACATCTTTCTTTCACGTATATAAACAGTTAGGGTTCATTATGGTCAAGAGTTTCTCAGGGGAGACCTGATGTTGCCACAAGAGTGATGATAGATCTATTGTAAACCTCAGATCACCTGTGTTACTTAGCATGGCTAATTGCCTAGTGCTGGGTGATTTCAATATCCAGGTCAACCATGCTCAGCATGCCGAATCTCGAAACCTTTTTGACTGCTGTGCAGCCTTAGGCCTTGGACAATAGGTACGGATGCATATGCATGAGGCAGCACATATTATTGATCTAGTGTTTGCTAGAGAAGAAGACGTCACCAACCTCACAGTCTCTTCATCACCGTGGTTCAATATTGCCATAGATATGTGTAGATGGCTTCTTCAACATAACTCACTTTGTCCCAAATCGCTTTCTCCTACACACTCAGCCATCCATGGTGTAAAATCAGGATGTCAAATCCTTGAGCTGCCTTAGATGAGACACCTCTTAAAACTCATTCAGCATTATCACCGTCTAGAGAGAACTATAACTGCTCGATTATTTGGTTTTAGGACAGTGTTTCCCCTGTTCAACCCATACCCTCTCATTTCTTTAGATACTCCACTTCCTGGTTTGGAGAGAACTTTAAACTAGCCAAACTTGCCTGTAAAAAGTCAGAAAGAGCTTATATCTAGACTACTCCTTTGCCAAGGGTCACCATTATCAATCTACTCTCTGCAGCTACAAAAACCACAAATAAGACAACCTTGGGGACTCTCTTATGTCAACCAACTTACCAAGGCACCCAACTCCATTAAGCGCATTTTTAAAATTGTACTGTCACTCTTCAAACCTACTTGTAGCAAATACCCTGTTAGCCCTTCTTTATCTCTCTGTCAGGAACTATTGTTGTTCTTCAATGATAAAATTGCCAAGATTTGTGGCACATTGTACCTTCTATCAATACCCATTTAATAAACCTTTGGTTACAATCAGAAGACCCATGGTCAGTATTCTAAGTGAGTTCAGATCTTTGGATGTTGACTCAACAAATAAAACACGCTTTAGCAATTAAGTCAGGCTCTCCATTGGACCCTTGATCAGCCTGTTTCTTACACCAGGTGATCAACACAATAAAACAGGTAATTAATTGCAAGTTGCAAGTTACAAACGCTCTTAACATCACAGAGAACTGCAGACACGCAGTTACTATGAAATTGTTGGAACACGGCGTACCCTTAACAGGTGGCTGTGTTACCTTCGTGATCGAGGCACACAAGGTGTTTGGAACAGAGGTATTCTGTTCTTGGGTTCAGTTCCCACCTGCAGATCCGGTGACTAAATTGTTTCACACATACATTGTAGTTGAACCACCAGATGAATACATTGCATACGAAGACATTGAAGTCCCGTTAAATTACCAGCAGCATAAAAGCTGGTTTAAAGGCGCCCTCCCACACACAACATCTGTCATGAAACTAGGTCCGCTCAGCATAGAAGGAGCGACCTGGCCGGTCTTAGCGACATACACTCCACATCCCGAGATAGATAGACTACCAGTGGATGAAGTCCCTAAGATATACAAAGATATAGTCAGGCTATACAGACACATTGTCCAGTTTGTCATGCGAGAAATGCTCCAGCTGGTCCACATCAGACCATATCTATAATTAACAAGTGAGAAGGGTGACGCACTCCTTGATATTCCAAACTTAAGTTGAATCTTACTCCTTTTATGGCGTGCAGAAGGGTTTCACTCTCTGATCCTTGAGTGTGAAAACCATTAATAAAATAAAGTAGCGTTCCCCCACTGGGGTTCGTCCCCTATTGCACTGCCTTGTGTCCCTATAAAAGAGATGCATTGAGTTCATTACTGTAAATCACGAGTCGTTCATCAAAGTTCAGTCTGTATTTATTTTTCAATATTGGGTATTCTTCATCCGAAATTTTTGTCGTTTGCCTCAAGGGTATAAGAACAGCCTGGGGCTCTTCTCGGCAAGAGTGTCAGAAATATTACAAACATGCAATGAGGAGGCTGTGTCCTATGTAGATGACGGACGATGAATTACTTGAACACTTGAGCAGGGTGAACAACATAATTGTGGGATTCGCCAATTTGGGCTACAAATTAAATTTCAAGAAATCTAAAATTGGTCATCTCAATGTCCTGTTTTTGGGATATGAGCTATCAAGTGCAGGCAAGAGCCTGGCAGCCAACTTTAGAAAAATCTGCGCTGCTCCAACCTCCCAAAATCTAAAGGGTTTCCAATCCATTTTAGGATTTCTCAATTTTGGCAGAACATAGATTCTAGATAACGCAGAAAAAGTAAAACCTTTCTACGACTTAATCAGACCTGATTTCACACCACATCAGTGGACACAGCAACACACAGATACTCTCCGTTCAGTTCAGGCTGACATCATAGCATCTAAACACTTGCACACACGTGTAAATTCTACAAACTTGGTGATCCGGGTCGTCCCCAGTTTATCAGGATATACTTACCTCACTTTCAATGAAGGTGAGACAGTTCCAATTGCATACAAATCACATTTATACACAAATGCTGAAATGCGAGTTGCGGCAACTCAAAATATATTGACCGCAGTACAGACTGCTGTAGTGAGAGAAAGAGCACTAGCACAGGGGAAACGCTGTTGTAAACCCGGTACCAACTTTAGAAGTTGTTACCAAAGCAAGCATTCCAAATGCGAAAGCACTACATCCATGATGGATACAATGGGCAAATTCTGCAACAGATGTAGATTACAGATACGATTCTACATTGAAAACGCAAGAGTTGAATTGAATTGAAATTAAATTTGTAAAGCGCAGCTAATGCCCGAAGGCGTCTTGGCGCTATGGACAGACTGAGAACAGGAGAACATTAGTACAGATAGTGATCAGATGAGTTCCTTCAGGTGGTCTGTGTGAAAAGCCACGTTTTCAGACCTTTCCTGAAGCTCATCAAGGAGGGTGCTGTTTTTAGGGTAATAGGTAATGTATTCCACAGCATTGCTGCTGATCTAAAGAGGCTCCTACCTCCCCAAGTGGCCTTCTTGAAGGGGGTGATTGCCATGTTCCTGGCCGTTCCTGACCGTAAGGTTCTATTGGGGACATACCATTTTAGTTTGTTCCTAAATTGTGTTGGTCCTTGATTATGTAGTGATTTAAAAGCCAGGCAGAGGACTTTAAATTTACATTTCTGCCTGACTGGAAGCCAATGTAATTTTTTATGGCTTCTCTCGCCGATACATTTTTGGGAATTTTTAAAATTAGACGTGCTGCCGCGTTTTGTACTATCTGCAGCCTGTTAATTAGGCCTGAATTAATGGTAAGATAGAGACTGTTACAATAATCTAGACGAGAGAGGACCAACGCCAGAGTCACTGTTTTTAGAAGTTCTTCTGGTATATATTTCTTAATCTTGTTGATTAGTCTTATTGCACAAAAGGAGATAGATGTGACTTTACTGACTTGGTCCTTGAATTTGAGTTCCTTATCAATGATAATGCCCAAACCTTTGGTTTTTGTGGAGGGTACGGGCAGCACATCCAGTACTGGGGGCCACCAGTCAGGTGTCCAGAGGGAGGGTTTATTACCAAAAATGATAACCTCCGTCTTAGACGCGTTCAACTTCAAACAGTTGCCGTCCATCCAGTCACTCACATTCTTCATACAGATCTTAAAAGCCTCACCCGGGTACTTTCCTCCATTTGTTAAAGACACCACAATCTGCGTGTCATCGGCATAGGAAGCTAGGGCGAATCCTGCTTCCTTTATTATCAAGGCTAACGGCGCAACATATAAATTAAAAGCGTGGGGCTCAGGGCGGAGCCCTGAGGAACTCCACAAGGTAAAGAGAACTGTTTGGATGTTGCTGACCCCATTGCTACATTTAATTGCCGATTAGTTAGGAATGATTTTAAGAGTTTAAGTGCGGTACCTTTTATGCCCGCTTCCTGCAGACGGTCAGCCAGAATCTCATGGCTGACCGTATCAAAGGCCGCCGAGAGGTCTAGCAGTACCAGCGCGGCTGTTCCTCCTCCGTCTAGAATTACACGGATATCTTCTGTGGCTGTGATTGAGGCCGACTCAGTGCTGTGATGCTTCCTGAAGCCGTGTTGTGTTTCATCCAGAAATGAGTTAGACTCGATATGTTCGGTAATTTGCTTGTTCATTGCTTTTTCAGTGCATTTGGCAGCAAAAGGGAGCCTTGCAATAGGGCGATAGTTACCAGGTTCTGAGCTATCGAGATTATCTTTTTTTAAAAGGGGGAGAATGGAGGTGCGTTTCCATTGAGCGGGAAAAATACCGCTGGCGAATACTGACTTAATGATAAGGCCCAGATATGCTGCCAGTTGTGAGGGTATCTGGTGCATTATGTTAGGTGGGCAGGGGTCGTAAGGAGAGCCTGACTTAATTGATAAAATGAGGTCTATTAATTGGTCATCAGAAGGATTCCTGAAATCAAGGAGGTTGGCTAAATCTTTCTTAAGACTAAGTGTATGCTTACTCTGAGAGTTAATACTAGCAAATTTATCATAGATGTTAGTCACCTTCTTTTGAAAGGAGTTTGCTAGTAAGTTACAGAAATCCTGATTTGATTCCATATGATTGACCTTGTTAGGTTTGACCAGCTTATTGATAACCGAAAATAGGGTTTTATTAGTATCACATGCATTTTTTATGTGTTTGGTAAAATAGTCTGTCTTGGCTTTTATAATGTCTTTCTTATGTTGAGCGAGTTTAACTTTATAGGCGATTTTCTCCTCTGCAACATAATTTCTTCTCCATCTTTGTTCCTGTCTACGACATTCCTGTCTGGACAATCTCAAGTTCTCATTGTACCAAGGTTGGGACAATTTTCTTTTATTGCTATGTTGGAGATGGGAGTTATTGTATCCAATACCGTATTAAGCCAGTGAGAGAGAGTTTTGATGTTATGTTCTGCTGCTGCATCCTGCTCCAGTTGGCAAGGGGTAGCAGCAGTCGCAGTATGAACAAGTATACCCTCTCCCGAATTAAATCTTGCCTCTAGAAAAATATGAATACATCATTTACACTGATGCATCGGGTCAGCCTGCCATAGGAAGTAAACAGCAATATAGCGCTGCATGTGCTATAGTGAAGGGTCGCATGCGGAATGGTAAGTTCCATCCCAGCAATACGACTGCACAATCTCTAGGAGATTGTACAGCGCAGTTGACAGAGTTGAAAGCCCTGATATTGGCACTACAGTACACGGATCGGGAAGTCCCCACACTGATAGTGTGCAATTCGTTTTACTGTGTGCAGTCTTACAATAAATATCTTCATTACTGGGGCCAGAAAGGGTTTAGAGACTCCAAGGGTTGCACAATTAAACATAAATTGTTATGGGAACAAGTGGTAAAGCTGAAAGCATGCCTGCCATGGGCTCAAGTTATTCGCACATTGAGTCACCAGCGTGTTGGTATACACGTTGAAGGGAATTCACTGGCTGATGAAGCCGCCAAGGCGACAGTGCGAACTGCTACCATTGCTGCAATCACTTGTTCTAGCACAAGGATAGACGGAGACATACTGATAGCTGTCAACGCCTCAAAGAACAGCTCTGCTGTTCCGAAAGGCTTTCCACTCAAATATTCCTATAAATTAGATGCGCAAAACATACTCTATGTTCAAATTCCAAGAGTGAGGGACACGAGGGTCTGGGCTCTGCACACGTAGGAGTCACTGCTACTGTTTCGTTACTGAAGCAGCGATTCTGGTGGCCAAGTTTGTCTAAGCAAACAAAGGCTTATGTCTTAAAGTGGAACATCTGCCAGCAGATGAAAGGTTCCACTGTAGAACGGCCACCACAAACACCATTGCTCATCTCAGACAGACCTCTTGCATGTGTCTACTTGGATCACTGCAGCCCTTAAATTCAGACGGGGCTTACAAGTACATCTTGGTGGCAGTGGATTCATACTCTAGATTTCTATGGGTTTGGCCTCAGCGCCCAGCTGACGCTCGAACTGTTTTCGAGTCTTTATCGGTACATACGCAATTGGCACGTTACATTCCGACCGTGACACCGCGTTTAGCTCTCGGGCTTACCAGGAATCCATGGAAAGTATGGGCGTGGCCTTGCGGTACTCCTCCCCCAACCATCCTGAGGGAAATTCGGTGGTGGAGAGGAAAAACCGAGACCTAAAGCAATCCTTAACAGCAAGGGTATTAGGTGCGGGCGGTAGTTGGGTCAATCACCTATACAAGGTCCAGAGGGCACTGAATAATATGCCAAGAAAATCCTTGGGAGGACGTACCCCCTATGAGATCCTGTTTGGGACAAGAATGTGGGTACCTGACCTCGATTGTGCCAGCACAGTGGCGGATATAAAAAACATTTGAATTGAAAGATCGTTTGGCTGTTTTACAGGAACTCAATGAATTCCGGGCATTACAAAGTAACGTCCAAGTAAAACACACCGCCACTGGGGAAGTGAAACCGGTTCCGGCAAGACCTGTCTGGGTTCCAAAGGTTGAGGACCTGGTCAGAGAAAACATTGTGGACAAGAAGGAGTTTGGGCCATCCTACAGAACACCTGTACTTGTCTTGGCGGTTCAAGGATCAAGAACAGTACTCCTTCTGCCTCTTTCTGGCTGCAAAGAAAAAAGATTTGTCTCCATTGATCTGATCAAACCACATTATGTGGCCGATTCTCAACAGCAGGCCGCGTGGAGTCCTGAGTAGCCGCGGATCTCCTCTCACTACTATACAGGAAGTTCAGATGGAAAGACTAATAACATTTCAAGACTCCTCTGTGCAAGATGCTGGAGTAGCCAATAACGGAGTACGAAATACACCTGTTGCAACAGAACAACACCAAAATACTACTGAAACGCAAATTGTGATTCGGCCCAACAATGAACTTTACATCAACGTGTCTTCACAAGAAGCAACTGCCAGTTCTACAAACACTGCTGAGCTCCCAAAGATAGATCGTACTGCGTCTGGCTACTTCATCAACTTCGATGACTTTTCTTCAGATCCAAGTGAACGTGAGCAAACGCCACCCATTTCCAAAAAAGAACAATTTCGACAATTCTATCTCTGGCTGAAAAAGACTTACTTAGTGTACCCTTGGTTGCATCTTTGGTTTATATTAGGGATCCTTTTCCTGTTAAATTGGATTGTTATAGTAACTGTCTTTTTCCTACTACTGAATGGACATTACCTCCCACAACGCTCTGCAGTCCAACCTGTGAACTTGGTCTTGAAACCAAATACGTCATCACACCGTGAACAAAGAGACTTGTCCCTAGTGAACATTTCAGCAGTTCCAGTACCGGATGGTATAGTTTGGGATAGGGTTTCAGATGATGTATTTGGTCCCACTGAACATTTGAAAATTCCACATGTGTTCAAAATGTCACTGAATGACTTCATTACCCCGAGTACACTCTCTAATGATTGGGACATTGAGACTGTGAATACTATGCTTTCAGATTTAGAAACATCTGCTGCATTTTCTTACACGGAATTGTATGAAGATACACCTGACTACGATAGCATGTTTTGTTTCCAGCATTATGGTAATCACTTTTTACACAGAGCTAGTGTTCCACGCACTGTAAACACTTACCATCAATGGGAATTTTGCCAGACACCACCTAAAGGTAGTTCTGCCACATTTGCACAGAAAATTGCATACTTTTCAGGGTTCAATACATCAGACCCAATGTCATACTACTATAAGATAGTACAGGCAAATGCAACTGCAAAGAAAATGTTGCTGACAAATACCAAGCTCATATATTTAGCACCTTTCATCTCCCAACTTTCTATACAAGGTTTTGACTATTGGAGGGACATGATAGACACAAAATCCATCTGGGGGATGAAAGATTGGCAGGTTCAGGGAACAGAGGCTTTATTTAGAGCTTGCCTCATACCATTACAGATAATATTCCTGAACAGAACAGTGCAACAAACTACCTGCTACGGGTTTACAAAAATAAAAGACCTGAAAACACCATGCATCCCCTTACCCATACCTATTGATGGTATATCGAATAACACACTGATTAGTGAGGAGGCACTGGGTGCAATGCTACAGAATGGTACATACAATTCTTCAGCTCCTAATTGGAGGGGATGGTTGGTTTAGCCTATCGACACAAATAGTTGTCAAGCGAGATTCAAGGGTAACACCAAAGGGTTCAATATCCATAGGCCTGACTCACTCTATGTACACACAGACGACCCAGGGGTAGTGACTTCTTATAGTGTTGGGAAGTTGTGCCTAGAATGGCTAAAAACCTCAACACTAGAACAGGTGAAACAACACTTGTCCCTTCTAGCAGACAATATGGATCTTAGGGATTTCTTGTTAGGTTCCAAGAAACCGCGTAAGAAACGCTTCTTGTATGCCATCTACAATAAACTGTGGAAAGTCTCCCAACAGGATGCTGCTGAGAGATTACGTGAAATTGATAGGCTTAACCTCGAAAAGGCCCTGTCTGTGGTAGACAATGGTATGACCACACTTTCTTCACTTATTTATTCACTGGGCAACATTGTGTCCTCAGCAATCGACATAATGGAGCAAGATTTGTCTAGTCTACAACATGGGCAATCTCAATTGCGCTCCATTCTGTTTTTAAGCTGGACGCTGCAATCATTTGTGTTCAGGCCACGTGCCATGGAAATACATTAACAGCACAAGTTTGTTTTCGGTTTACAATCTGACCGACAGACAATTGACTATGGCACGCAGAGATGCAAAGTACACCATGCTGCTCATTGAGAAATTGGAGAAGTTACCTTTCACTGTAGCAGAGTCACCGTCTACTGAATGGTTAATTCATGACTACATCACACTGCCAATCATGACATTTCAGTTCCAATACTGCCTTAGAAACATCCAAGCAGGCAGATATGAAGCGTTGGGTGAAGGCTTCATACAGGAATCCTGGGAGTTACTGTATAGATATAGGTGCAGAAATAGGGGCACTGAAGCTTTCTTAAGCGGTAAAGACTGCGGGAAGGCTTTAAGTGGGTCTTTAGTGTGCAAAGAAGTGTCTCTTCATGGAACGTGTAATGCGTCAAAAGCAAACTCATCTTGCTAATTGAAGGGCTCTCCAGCTGCCGTGATTCGTCTGGTTTTTGAATTATTTTCGAATGGAAGTTATTTAGTGCGGAATGATCAAGGCAGTGGTGGAATGGCGCCAGACATCACATATCTAGTCACAGTAAACTTCAGGATTGTTTGCTGTATGCAAGTATTGTTTCCCCCGGCTCGCACAGTTAGGGAGGCACCACTGTGGCCTTCTTTGAATGTTTCCATTATAAGGTTTGATTTGCTGAGCAGACTGAAAGCCATGCTGTGGCCTTAACTTCAGCCTGAGAGACTTTTGATCTCCAGGTTGCAAGGTGTTCAGCAGAGATACAGGCCCTGGTCCGTACGAACTTCCCGATCCATTGCGGAGAAATGATTCATCGTATCTTTAACATGTCTGATATGAGTGGGATCGTACACTTATTTAAGCGACTTGGATCAGGTCCCCTAACCACCTTTCAGACCATCTTCGGGTGATTCCAGTCTTCAAACACTCCGTACTTGGAAGCATTTTTGGAGGGCTTCCTCTGCTCCTGCTTTCGGTAGCGGGCATCCTGATTTTAATACTCTTGCTTCGCAATAGACGTCACAATCCCTCACGAAATGGAGAGAACACTGCTGGAACAACGTTGTCGTGAGCGCATGGTGTTCTACCTGACAACGCCTTGGCTTCGAGAGCTGAGTGAGCATTGGTTCCTGTCTTTCAGACCGGTCTGGGTAGACTGTGTCCTGCCTGTGTTCCGTTGCCTCTTGTGCGGATTCGGCTGCGTGTTGGACCTGTGTCTAACACTTCCATCGGTTGCGCCGCCGGACACAGAAGCGCAACTGGTGCCTTTGCAGGCCCACACATGCAGTTGTCCACAGTGTATTCCCATGTTGATGACGGCATTTCTAGAGCCTCCAAGAGATGCTTCCGCTCCTGTTGGAAGGGATATCGGCTCTGCCCCAGGAGTACAAGCATCGACATCAGGCATGCAGGCATCTAACTCTTCCCCGGCGGCTGCCGTGGGAACCAGAGATGACCATCTTTGCTCACTGGATATGATACTGGAAGTTCTTGAGGGACTGCCATCTGCCGGATACGATGTTCAGCGATGTTGAGTCTTCAGCGTAGTATTCTTAGAACAATCTGGCCTTTCCTGTGCTGGGAACCGTTTGGCTATTTTTTCAACATTTACTAAAATCGAAGGTCGAAACTGACTTTGTTATATTTTCTTCTTGGTTCTAACTGAGCTTCATGGCTTTCAAGGTGCTTAGTGCAATAATCACAATATATATAAATTTAGAGGACCCTTTGAACGCTTTTTTAGCGAAAAATGACTCTTTTATTATGGACATTTTTCAGGCTTTTTAGTACTTTTTAGTATGTTTTATTGTAAAAATGATTTTATGCCTTTTTATAGCGTTAGCTTTATCATTACCTAGCTGACCTTGTTGACCTTTTGATGAGGCGTGGGTGTCATGTCCTTTAGGATAGCCCTGTCATGTATACTCCATTTTCCATACATCATCCCATCCACACGACTATAACGATTCTAAACAGGTGACCTTTTACCTAATGGCAGCTTGCTCCTGTCTCTTCAACACTAGGCTCTCACTCTTCTATCTGAATCCCTGTACCTGACGTACATAAACATGTCACCAGGCACAGCAGATTTATTCTGTATAAGGGTCACAACTTTTTTTCATCCTTGGCCAACAGCCAGCTGTGCATGATCACACTTGTTTAGAAAAGCATTAGTAATTAATTTCAAAACATTTATAACTGTTTTTTCAAAGCATCCATGGTTGTTTTAAAAACATATTGATTCTAGAAAAACCCTGGAGTGACCACTTTAGTATATAAGACCCTCACTCCCCCCTACAAATTAGAGGAGAATTCCTTCCAAGCTGAGACTGGGGCTCTGCATTCCGAATCTCCGACAAGCAGCGGTCTGACATCCCTTGCGGTTTGTCATCCTCGACGCGGAGACGGGGTCCTTCTTTCTAAACCATCAGGTGAGTGGGCTGGTTCATCCCTAGGGGTTTCTTGGCTGCCCATACATACACCTACACATCCAGGTTAGGCTAGGTACATTTTAGCAAATTACTTAGGGCCCGCATTTTAGGAATATGCAAGAGCTGCTGTTTTTATATGAATTGTTTCTGTTCATCTTATTAGCACCATGGTAGAAATGTATCTACTATTCACTTTATTGGTACTAGCAATCTCTTTTGTATGCTTATGTCTCCTGATTGTTGCAGCACGTATGTTTTACACCAGGCTGTCGATGGACCAATAAATTCTTATTGAAACGTCCTAATTTCCATCCTGTGTGTTCTCTGAGAGAAAGCAAGCATGAGTGTCTGAGCGAAAAGTACTGTACTGTTTTCCACAATCCCTGAGGAATCAGGGTAGTTATGTTCAGTGGTTGCCAGAGACTACCTACACCACTGTAGAATACAGGGGGGTGGTAGTGGCACTGTACAGCTAGCTGGTCTAATGGCTGACATATCCTTTGGGGGTGTCCGGAAGCGGTTGGGACACCAAGCCCTCAGTTTAGGTCATCTAAAACGCGCAGGTCCTGGGGGACTCCTAGGAACTACACGACACTAGGATCTACTATTATCATGCCATATTTTTATTGGAATACGCAGTAATACACTGACATGAGCCTCTTCATAGCTCTAGGACTGATCCAAGTGGCATCTCTTCCACCTTTTCAGTCAGGTTTTGAGAAGCTCCAACAAGCCATTCTTAAACATTCATCTCTGAGCACTGGTCGTTTTAACACATTAGATCATTTGGACTGGCATTAATGTCCTATGCAAATGACACCCAAATTCTGATATGCCTCAATGACATCAGCTAATAAGCCTAATAGGAGTGGTCTCTTGGATGCAAAACAACTTACTGAAAACGAATACTGAGAAAATAGAAGTACTAGTAGTATGCAAACACACTACACCATGGTCTTCTGCTTGATGGTTCACTGAACTGGGCACTCTGCCAAAGCCTATTTCTAGAGTCTGCAATCTGGTGTTTTAGTTTACCAATAATCTCTCTTTGACACACCAGATGAGTAATAAATTATCAAGCTGCTTCTGTTATCTGCTCCTTTTGCAGAACATTGTTTCATATCTTCTATCATCTGCAGCCAGACAATTTGTGGTCCAAGCAGTATCATATTAAACCTAGACTACTGCACCTCGCTATAACTCACAGTTCCTGAGCATCTTTTGGCAGAAATTAAGTGTGTCTAAAATGCTACTGCTTCTCTTATTTTGAATCCTCTAAGATCCGCACATATCTACCCCAGCTATGTAGCCTTGCACAGTGTCTCTATCTCCAAGCAAATTGCTTTCAGCAATCTCTTTGTGGTCCAATGGACTTATTACAACTTCCACCTGAGAAGTCTTTGCACAAAGTTTCAGAAATAAGCTCCCTCCAGATCCCTTACATCTTCCTCCATTGGACCATTAGTCACCCTAAAATATCGTCTTGCACTGCTGAGAAGTAGATTCTTATCATTTTTGGCAAATAACCATTGGAAGATGTCTCCAGTTATGGGTCTTCTAAATAATCATATGTCCTTCTGCACTGGTTGTTATACTAAGCACCTCCCTCTTCTGTTGAAATTCTCCATGACCAAAATCCTTAGTGCCAAGATACTCTTCTGGGTGACAGCTGCACATTAGAAATTCAGAGAGAATAGAATAGAATATATTTACATGACCATTGGCATCTCCAATCAGCAGTCGGAAGAATGACATGATTCAAATCATGGCATGCTCTTATCTCTTAGAGGCCATCATGGAGCCCTGCACATTATCCATTCTTTAAGGGTTGGGGCAAAAGATGAATCATCTCTATGTGAGTATTTCACCTTAACTAGCACTGGGGTCCCTTGACCTATTCATGATGACATGGCATATATTTTCTTGTTTCTATTTCTTGCTTCAATCTTGATGCTTTTCTTTATTGCTTGAGGTTGGCAGGGGTGCTGCTCCATGAGGAATTCTGATCTTTCTCCAAGAAACGTCTCTACTTGGTACCTGCCTTTTGTTCCATTGGGCATATTCCAATATCCCCTCAATGACTGGCAAAGAGCTTGTGAAATTGGCTGTTGTGTCAGCTTCACAATCTGCATAGCTTTTTCAAAGTGGTGACAAATCACTCTACAATGCCAGCTGTCTAATGCCACAAATATGTTACTTTATGTTGCCTGTAATCCATTACTTATGCACTGTCTCCATAGCTTGTGTTGTTCAATGAGGTACCACTGTCCGATTCTACAGTGTCTGGTATTCCATATGTTGAAGAGTTCATATTCATTGCCAGAATTACTTCAGCTGCTGGTGTGCTAAGAAGTGCCATCACCTCTGTAAATTTGGAGTTTTGATCTATGAGAATTATCAGACACTGAAAAATTGAACTAATGCGACAACTCCCTTTCTTAACAAATATATTTTATAAATCATTTTTTTCAGTTACAAAGTGCAAATGTTGATACATTTTGATTCATTTTTAAATTGTCTGTTTTGTCTGTGCACTGTTGTTGTCCCATCCATTTAAACAACATAGTCAATTCAATTAAATTCAAAACGAGCTTTATTCGATTTTAGGCATTAAAATCATAAAAGCAGGCAGTTAAAACATATCATCTCACATCTAAAAATTACATTAAAACACATTAGATAGGTACAAATTCATAAAAACTTCATTTAACAATAGCTATTTCTTTTACATCCGGGAAATACAATTTATTATGCTGTGCTTAGTATATACCATCTCATATCTATGTTTCTCTCATATATTTTACATCTGGCATTCAAATATTTAGGGATTTTCTGGCTCTGTGTACACTTTTAAAAAACCCACCATAGATCCAATACAGTAACAATTTCCCAACATCTGCAAATACAAAAAAGCAGGGCGACATTGTCTCCATCCCCCTGTTTTAATAACGGTATTATCCATCTTCGCCTTTCAGTTTTGTAAAATTTACAGAATAGAATTACATGAATTGTTGTCTGTGGTGAAATGTTATCACAAGGACATCGGCAAAGTTCCCTTGACCAGTTGTTAATATCTGGATGGCTGATCAAACGGTGGAAGGTCCCAAATCTAAAACGTGTTAACATATACCTGTCATATCCCCCAATATACATGTCAAGTATGGTTGAATGTTATATGTTATGGTGATTAATTGATGTTCAACCACCGTAGGTTTATTCATTTCCAGGGTTAACCTATTTTCTTCCAGATGGGTCATGCAAGTTTTTTTGAATTCCTTCCGATTAATAGAATTCATATTTTCAGGTAGGAAGAAATACTCTGGACGCCCGATGTCCTGCATAAAATTTCTTACATACTTCAACCAGGGAATCTTGCTGGCGTTATCTAATTTCATTGCATCAGTTATTATTTCCCTATTTAAACCAGTGCTAACAGAGGTCCAAATTCTGTGCCAGAGCAGCACCGGTTGTACCTTAATTAGATCAGAAATGTATGGTACTCCAAATTCACTATGGCAGTTGAAAACTGGAGCACTGGCCGGGACTGCCAATATGAATCTTAAGAAGGCATTTTCCACATGTTGGATTGATGTACAGTCATAAAAACCCCAAATACCTGCCCCAAAAACTGCTATACTCGCGCATTTAGCTTGATAAATTTTTATGAGGATTTCTGGTGGCCTTTTCCCCAATTTTTTTGTAAAATTAATTAAGGCTGCGGTGGACTTCATATACAGGAGGCTCCTAGTCTTAATCGCTTAGGCCCAAGACCCAGTGCGGTTAAAAAGAACACCCAGGTAACAAAAGGAGTTAATAGATTCCACCCTACTTCCCCCGGCTTGAAAACTTCTGTTCTTATGTTTCCCTCTCCCACAGGTCATAATGAAGCTTTTCTTTGCCTTCATTTTTAGTCCAAGGTTGTCCATAAAACTTGTATAAAAAGTGAGAGCCCTCTGTAGGCCAATCTGGGTACGTGCCATGAGTACCGCATCGTCAGCGTAGAGAAGGGAGACTATCGGGCGTTTATTTACATATGGCGGATCCCCAGCGTTTGACACCAACTCCTGTTCCAAGGCATTTGTGTACAGAGTGAACAACAGTGGTGCCAAAACGCAGCCTTGCCTCACTCCCCTCTCGACTTTAAACGGCACAGTACACTCTCCCTTGAGTCCGTAACGAACTTTTGCTGTAGCGCCAGAGTATAGCTGTCTTAAAAACTGGATTAAAATGGGGTCAACCTTTAAATCACTAAGAACGCCCCACAGCTTATTATGAATTACACAATCGAAAGCAGCTGTAAGGTCGACAAATGCCAAATAAAATTTCCCCGTTTTTGCCTGCGTGTACTTTCCAATTAAAATACTAAGGTTAAGAATCTGCTCGTTAATACCTAGACCAGGTCTAAAACCATACTGTACATCACTTAAAATACTTTTTTCTTCCGCCCATGATTGCAACCGGTCTAAAACAATCCTGCCCGCTACCTTCATAAGGGAGTCTAACAAAGATATCGGACGGTAGCAGGCAGGATTTTCCCGATCCCCTTTTTAAAAATGGGGACAATAATTGATTCAGACCAAGTACCTATAAAACCCCTTGCGCAGCATGCTTGTAAAACCCGTGTTAAAATTGGGCACCACATTTCCAAATTCGACTTAAAAAGGTCAATTGGTACCCCATCCGGGCCAGGGGCCTTGCCACTCTTGCTTGCCTTTATAGCCGAGGTAACGTCTTGTAAGGTGATATGGAAATCAATGGGCGTAAAAGTCTGGTGTTTCCCCCTGTGTCTTGCCTACAGACTGCTTCCCTCTCACTGGCCTTCTGTAGGGAATAGACACTTGAAAAGAAATCCACCCAAGTTCTTTCCTCTATTGCTACCTCAATTGACGGTAAGCGTCAGGTCTATTGTTAAGGAATGGGACATTCACAGCTAACCAAAATTGTGAACTGTCCCTACTCGATGCTGCATCACTTAAATTCTTCCAAGCCTTCTCTTTTAATTCATTTGTCCTGTTTTTCCTAGCTACGGTGTACAACTTTCTACAAATCCTAATCTCCTCTTTATCTCTTACTGATCTATGTAGAGCATTCTTTAAATTGGTATAACTTTTTGTACAATTATTATCGAACCATCCCTTACTGGTGTTACGGGTACCTTTACTTTCCATTTGCAAAGTGCTTTTAACAATCTCAGTAATACAGGTGAAGGCTTTTAAAATGTTGTCATGCGTCGGACTGTCACTTGAACATATTGAAGTTGGCACATACGCATTTGTGACTATTTGTTTACTTAGCTCCGCAGGGTCCCGGCTTGACCAGCGAATTGTGTAACCATTTTTTCTTCCCAATTCTATATTTTGCACCCATGCTACTTTATTGCAGTTTCTCCTTACTGTATTTGTTGGGGTTGCTATTTTTACACTTATCGCCAACTGATCACTCATTACATTTCGATGAATATTGTACCCAATAACATAACTTCCATAACGGTTTGGCATGATAATAAAATCTATTGTCGAATCAGCTCCTCTGCCAATAAATGTATGACCAAACTCCACCTTAGGGGTACATAGGCAATTTGTAAAACCAAAATCGTGCTTATACAGAATCTCATTAAACAACTCTCCTTTATCTGTATGAGAGAAATGAATTGGTGGGTCATCTTCCTCCAGTGTTAAACCACATTTTCCTATTTCAGCCAAAGGACACAGGCCAACATTAAAATCCCCACCCCAAATAGGAATGATTTCAATCTCATCTTCTGATTTTAAGTTACTAATATCCTCGCTGAGCTTCTTCAGTAAGGCGCCCAGTTGCCCTTTTTCAACATTGTTGTAGAAGTTAATCACAGCTAAAATACAGTTCACATCCAAGTGTATTAAAACAATTTGATAGTAGATTTCAGAGCTAATCATATTAATCTTTTGTGCCCCGAGCAGATTTGAGACACATACACAAACTCCACCCTTAGATCTTCCACTAGATGATTGGATAGCTGGTGTGTGGAATGTCTTAAATCCATTAATAGTTATTTCATCAATGGCCCAGGTCTCTTGCATACATAAAATATCAAAGTTATTAATAAAGATCTAACCAAACCGTATCATTTACTTTATTCTTTAGACCCGCTATGTTCCAGAAAAGGACTCTACAGACTTTTGTTTCCTGATCAACTGTTTCAGATACAGTTACAGGCTGAATTATAAGTTCGCCCTCTGATTGCGGAACAGGATCAGGGTCTCCCATACTGCCCATCAATATACAAGATCTATTCATATAATCTGTCTCGGTTAACTCCTCGTATTTAGGATTACTTTCCCCCTCGTCCAATAACTTAGCCTCAGTTAAACTAAACAAAACTGGTACAGGCTGAATTCTAAGTTCGCCCTCTGATTGCGGAACAGGATCAGGGTCTCCCATACTGCCCATCAATATGCAAGATCTACTCATATAATCTGTCTCGGTTAACTCCTCGCATTTAGGATTATTTTCCCCCTCGTCCATTAACTTAGCCTCAGTTAAACTACACAAAACTGGTACACATGGGGTTTCGGCACTATGATTGATTTTATTCCCTGATGAGTTCAACCTAATTGATGGTCAATCATTTTCATCTAAAGTTGTTAGTGGATCAAATCTGTTTGATGTTACTAAGTTGAAGAGTGGACCATCTATGGCCTGTCTACGTGGACCGCGATTTTCTGGTTTTGTAGAACACGGAGGTTGGTAAAAAAAGCCCAATGGGAGAACTTGTATATTTGTGTAGGTAGGGCTAAGCTCTTGTGTTCTTAATAGGATTTCCCTTACCAATGTGGGTGATCCTAATGAGAGGGCGATACAATCACCTTCAAAGAGTTTGTTGTTATTTCCCACCCAATCAATTCTCCTCACCATCTTGAATTCCCTAAAAAGGGCACTAGTCAGACCTGTTCTGTTTCCAAAACCAATGTATGGTTTTATTTCTTAGGGCAGGCCAAGTTTCCGTATCAGCTAAAGGCAAGGACGGAACATTTGCCAAAATAATAGTATACGGTGTGGCTGCCGGCGGCAAATTTAGTATTTGTGAGCTATGCATTACCGCTGGAGCGTAACTGTCTATTGGGGTCATTCTTGTGCTTTCCCCTCCCAACCATCTTTCAGCTATTTTGTGATCTGTCCTTCCCATCTCATTTAATCTATGCGCCACTCCCTTTTGAGGGAAAATATTTTTCGTATTTACAGGTGTATTAGGATTTAATCCTTGTCCCTTGCCCTGTTCTCTCACCCCATGCGATGCCTCTACTGTCAGAGAGGTTGCTTTTTGGGCTGCCTTCTCAGAGTATGTACTCGTACCCAATAATTTCTGGGGTTCTACGCCTCTTTCTTGAATGGCCTTCTCTGAGCTGTTAAGATTTTCTCTATGCCTACTTCTATTTTATCCAATCTACCCGTAAGGATATTAATGGCTTGTGTAACAGACTCAGTTAAATCTTTAATGGCCGAAGACAGACTTACAGATTCACATGAGGTTGCATCACCTTTATTGTTTGCCTGTAATGCATTAGTAGTGCCTTTCTCCCTATGCATTTTATTTTTGGGGCCCTGAGATTTTCCCTGTAACTTTTTTGAATGAGTCCTAATTGGTCAAGGAGTAAGTTGTGTTGTATGCGATCCTTTAGATGTAATATCCAGTATCCTTAAATTAGGCGATTTACAGGATTTTTTGGGGGAGGTAAGTGATCATTATCTAATTCCCCAAAAGAAATATCCTCGGAAATTACCTGGATACAGCCATTTTTCGCTGCTCAAGGGGAGTGTCACCCGGGATGGCATGCTCAGTAGCCTCTACAACCTTTGGAATAATATTTTTATCCTTTAGCTTTAGGGATGGTGGTAATGGATCCACCTTGTCAATATTGAGTGTTTCTTCCACGGAGATTATCTGTCTTTCGATATCTCCGACTGCCCCGGTTAGATAGTTGAGCAGGGTCATATTAACTTTCCTATGCTTACTTGATGTTTTCGGTGTATGACTCACTGTCTGCTTTCTTTTTCCCATGGTACTGGTCAACTAATTGGCTACTGCAACTAGGAGGTTAGAGCTCAATATCCTCAATGAGCTCAACCCGTCCCCTTACTCTCCCACACAAATATAAAGTGCAAAGTGCTTTTTCTATAATAATGTCAGACCCCAAAAAGGAAAGTGCAAGTATAGTTTGTTACCACAAGATTTCAATTGTCATCATGTTAAGAAATGAAGTAAAATAGCAATTTCAAATGACTGTACAAATACTGTTAAAATACTATTAAAAATACAAACAAAGTGCAATGTGCAAAATATAAAGTTCGAAAAACAGTTCAAGAACAAGAACTATAAAGTGCAAATTATTTAAAGTCACGGATAAATGTCAAGTAAGTGACTGTGGACCTTGCCTCATTTGGTAATATATATAACTAAACCAAAAACGTCCATATTTAAGGGAAGATTTAATATTGCACAACCAGCTGGGCCACGAAGTGTGCACTTTCAAGAGATGTAAGTAGAGTGCAGATACGTATGACACAGCCGAATACGAGTAATGGAACACTCAAGCTTAAACAGTCACAATACCTCTCAGTCAACTCCTGTTGGGGGACAGAATCCTAGGCGTTAGAGGGATGGCCCTGCCCTGCCTCTTCCTGCCAATGACGGGCAAGGACGGGCCCGCCCTTGGCCCGGGCTTGGCCCGGGCGCCGCCCGCGTGCGTCCCGCGCTGCGGGAGGTGCTCGGTGCTTTTGTGGCGCCTCCGGGCGTGAGTGCAGCGTCAGGGAGGCGTCGAAGCTGCTGGGGGCTGCTGGGGGATGTAGTTTTCCTAGCCGTTCCCCTCACGGTGCATGGAAGAGAGTGTCAGCCGTTCCCCTCACGGCGTCTGGTTGTATGGCAAGGAGCCGTTCCCTTCCCAGCGTTCAAGCGTCCCGCGCTGTGGGAGGCGCTCAGTGCTTTTGTGGCGCCTCCGGGCGCGAGTGCAGCATCAGGGAGGCGTCGAAGCTGCTGGGGGATGTAGTTTTCCTAGCCGTTCCCCTCACGGCGCATGGAAGAGAGTGTCAGCCGTTCCCCTCACGGTGTCTGGTTGTATGGCAAGGAGCCGTTCCCTTCACGGCGTTCAAGCGTCCCGCGCTGCGGGAGGCGCTCTGTGCTTTTGAGGCGCCTCCGGGCGCGAGTGCAGCATCAGGGAGGCGTCGAAGCTGCTGGGGGATGTAGTTTTCCTAGACGTTCCCCTCACGGCGCATGGAAGAGAGTGTCAGCCGTTCCCCTCACGGCGTCTGGTTGTATGGCAAGGAGCCGTTCCCTTCACGGCGTTCAAGCGTAGTCATTTTGAACCAGGGGGCAAACATTTTTATACACCATAGAGTGCCGCTAGACTTGATGCTAAAACCATGGCAATTTGCATTGCAATACCACTTTACATAGTTTCTGCAATGAATTGAATGAATGCATGTTAGACTTGTCAGCCTTATGGTAGTCTTCCCCTAAACGTTTGCCTGTTTTTGTTGGCCTTAGGACTCTGTGCACTTTACCAGTGCTAACACCTGATTAGCATATTTAATTTAATTATAAGTCCCTAGTAAAGTGGATTACCCTATACCCAGTGCTGGTAAATTAAATGCTACTAGTGGGCCTGTAGCATTTATTGTGCCACCCACTTAAGTAAGCCCTTAAACATGTCTCAGGCCAGCCATTGCAGCCTATGTGCAGTTTTAAACTGCCAACAGGGCCTGACAAAATAAATCTGTTGCCAAGTCTGAAACTCTCCTTTCAATAAACATAAGTCACCCCTAAGGTAGGCCCTAGACTACCCATAGGGCAGGGTGCATTTTATTTGAAAAGTTGGACATGTATGTTTAAGTTTTACATGTCCTTGAGTGAAAAACTCACAAATTCATTATTCACTACTGTGAGGCCTACCTCTCCCATAGGATAACATTGGGTTAGCTTCTTATGTTTAATAAATGATAACATTTGTTTAGAAGTAGATAGAAATTTCATGTTTGGTGTCTAAGGAATTGTAATTTAAAATCTACTTTAATGGTAAAGTCAGATTTTAAATCACAATTCAGAAAATTCCACTTTTAGGTAGCTAGCATTTTCTTATCCTAACCATTTGATGACTGCAGCCTCTTTCCTGGGTCACATATCTAGATATAGTCGTCAGCTGGCCTTTGTGAATTCCTCCCAGACAGTCACACAATAGAGGGATTGGGTGTTGGCAGGATGGGCCATCCTGACAAGATAGGAGGGTGGAGTTGTGCACAACTCAATTTGCATTTCAAAGACCCTGCCTGAGCTCTCCCACAAAGCACTTCACACTAGCCTTTTATGACTCCAGACATCCTGGGGCCAAGGCAGAGAGGCACACAATTCCAGACACTTGTGTTGGGTGAAAACTCCAGGCGTTTCTTCAGTTTCAAAGCTGGTACCGGGTATAAAATTAGGACCCACTCTTCAGTTTGCTTCTGGGCCTATGGAGGGCTCTCAGAGGACTGCCCTGCAACCTGTGACCTAATGTATACTTCAGAGGACAGCCTGATTCACCAAGAGGACTGCCCTGTTGCCGGAAGACTGCCCTGTGCCCTCAGAGGACTGCCCAGCTGATTGAAACCTGCTTGAAACCTGGACTTAAAGAGTGACTCTAAGGGTTAGTTGGCTGGCCTACTGATCAGTGCCTTTGGACATCAATTTGAGGTCAACAGTGGTCCCTAGTGCGACCCCTGGCTTCCCTCTTGTGACCTCTAGCACTGCCCTAGAGACCACCTGGCCTAAGAGGTCTCTAAAGGAATGCTAGGCACAGACGTTAAATTATGCTCTCAAGCCTTTTTAGACTATGTTTATCCTGCAGCAAACATGGATGTTTGCCTGCTATGATTAAATTCAGCAATGAAACTCTGAACACTGCAGTGAAGAAAATGTTGCCACCATTCCTGAACTGGAGGCTCGGCCTGAGCTGCCTTTGCAGCGTGTTGTGAAGGTGTTGTGCTCAAACAGAAAAATCACAATGGCAACAAGGGTCCAGCAGTCGAGAGAGAGAGATATGGAAGTATTAACAACCAGGGGCAAAAGTGAGATATACCAGACAGACTAGTCAGACAAAGAAGGAAAAAGATGTGTGTGTGTGTGTGTGCATGTGTGCGTGTGTGTGTGTTTGCGTGTGTGTGTGTGTGTGTGTGTGTGTGTGTAGATGTTGAAGAGGTAGATATAGACTGGTCAGAGAGAGGGTGAGACAGATTAAAGGTGGTGACAGATACAGGTGAAAAATAGACTGTAGATTTGGAAAAACAGGTGTGTCAGACAGGAAAAACACTGCTTAAAGAGACAGAAATAGTGAGGTGAGACAGGTTTGACAAAGGCGCTAAAGAGACAGTCTAAAAAAAAGAGACAGCTGATGGGGTAAAAAAGAGACAGCTGAGAAAAAGGATAATAGGTGAGAGACAGGTGAAAAAGAGACAGTTCAAAGGTACAGAGTGGGAGAGTAGGATACAGGTATAAGAGAATCAAATATGTGAGAGAACCCCAGGAGGGACAGAGAGAGGTATACACATGAAAGAGAGAGAGGAGTAATGAGACAAACAGGATAGAAAGAATAGCTGAGAGGTCAGGAAACAGACACATTTATACTGATTAGGGGGTAGCCATGGGTCACAATTGCTATTCCAGGATTTCTCTTTACATTCCTGCCCCTCTTTTGCTATCCCATGGCCTCTGAAGTTTTAAAAACAGTGGCAAGAACAAAGAGGCTGTCATGCTTGTGGGTGTTTAAGACTCCTTAATTCTTGTTTTTTGCCCATTTTTTACAATACCAATATTGACTAATTCACTATCAGTGAAATAATAATGAAGCCCCAGGAGCTGTCTCAGGACATCTGGTGACAAATCGGTGACAGTTGAGGTAAGTTAAATAAAATTCTTTTAAATGTATGGTGTGTCCATGGGTGCAGTTCAGAGTGTGTTTGTGTGAGAGAGAGCCTGTGTAAGTATGAGAGTATCTGTTTCTATGTGTGAGCATGTTTGTGTGTGAGAATTAATACCAATGAGTTTGAAGAGTGTTAGAGAGAGTGAGGGAATGTGAATGAGTGTGAGTGAGACTGAGCGAGAGTGAGTGGCAGTGAATGAACATAATTATATTTGAGAATGCATCTGTCAGAATGAGTGAGAATAAGTGAAAATGAGTGAGTAAGAGTAAGTACAAGTGTGACAGAGAACATATGAGTGAGTGAGGGTAAGAAAGAACCTGAGTGACTGTGGGTGTACATGAATGAGTGAGAATGAGTGAGTCAGAGTGAGTGGTATTAAGTGAGACTGAGTGAGAAAGAATGTGTGAGTGAGACTAAGAGTGAGTGGTACAGTGTGAGTGAAAATTTATGAATGAGTGCAAGTGAGATTGAGCTAAAATGAGTGAGTGAAAGTAAGAGAGGATGAGTGAATGCAAGTGATTGAGAATGAGTGAATTTGAGTGAGAATGAGTGTGAATGAGTAAATGTATGTGTACTTGAGACATAATATGTTATTATGTTTGCAAGTCTGCAGTTGGAAATGGCATACTGAAGGTAATTCCTGGCATATAGAGGTACCCACTGCAAAAGGTTAGTTCTGGCATACTCAATAAAGTTCTTAGCATGACAGGCCCTGTGACAAAATACTGGAATTGCCCTTCTAGAGGCAATACTTGTCACTCGGGTACACCCATGGAAAAGTTCTTGCACTGGCATACAGGAGCAAATTCTTTGGCATGAGGACACCCATGGAACAATGCTAGGACTGGCTCATTGGCGGTAATTCTTGGCATAAGGGAAGACAATTGTAGCTTATTGGGGAGGAGGCAACTAAAATGTTGGTCATGACACTAGAGGTAACAGTCACCCACAGTATATGGAGAGCACTAATGAAAACATTCTGGCACTGTTATAGTCTTTGTAACTTTTGGACTAATGGGGCACCCATAGTGAAATGCACATTTTAAAAAAATGTTGCTTTGGTTCATTATCGTCACTCCATGAAAATTATTTTATTGAATAAAACCTTAAAATAATTGAGGCTCCCAGTACAGTTTGGTGTTTTGTGGCAATATATACCTTTGAGATGAACAAATAATGAACACTTAATTTTTCATTTTAATAAAAAGAGAAAGGAGAAAGATTCCCCTTGCTTAGCTTATCAGCACCCTAATATAGATGGTATCTAAAATAGGCATTTGTGTTGTTATATTAACCATGCGGTTATTATAGAACTTCAGTGATGCCAAATATTGCAATCTAATCAAGATCATGTGGCATCACTTCGTGGGAAGATTTAGGGTCAAAGGTTGCAATGATGTCCCATCTGTGATGTCATTCTGGTCAAAGGGTATGTGACGTCACTTCTGCTACCCTTGACATTTTGGTGAATCAACGTTCATGTCAGAACCTCAGGGACAGAAAAGGACCCAACTTTCTTGAAATAGCACCTGGGCACATCCTGAGTGAGTCCTGACCCTCCAAGTGGTGCCCCTACAGTCCTGGACCCCTAGAAGAGGTGCTAAAGATTTCCAAAAAACCCAAATCCAAAACTTAGGGCAGAAATCATTTTCTGCCAAAAAGTGCCCTGAGACCCGAGAGGAGACCGGGACTTACCTATTTGCTGATCCTCCCAAGGTGTGGCTTTACTTTGCGATAGCTCCTGCTATGTTCTTCTCCACAGCAGCAAATCCTGTTCAGCCGCTCCTCACAGAAAGGGTATCCTGCATCATGGAGCCCTCGTCAGCTATAGCCTGCAGCTTTTCCCACTGGAGATTTTTTACTTTCAAAAAAGAAACTAGTTCCAAATGTAGAAATCTTCACCACGACTTTGACAATGACTCCTCCTCAGACACCACTGGCTGCCTTGCACTGCTAAACTTTATCTTTTCAGTCATTTTTCTACAAAAATTCTTCTAAGTCCAAAGGTAAGCAGAGACAAGGCTCAATCCACTTTGTGCATTCAAACTGCACTCTATTCCGGTCAATTAAAACGTTTGACTGTGCCCCAAACTTTCACGAGTAGATGTCCGCTGTTGGCGCTTCGATCTTTTAAGTGCTATATTCTCTTTTAAATGTTAAAAATTCATGAATCCAGTTCTACTGATTGGATTTTTGTTGTTTTTGTGTCACATAACTTAATAACATTTACTTTATTTTTCTAAATTGGGGTGGGATGTTTCTTGGTTTGTGTTTTCACTTTATTTCAGTTTGAGTGCTGCATAAATACTTTACACATTGCCTCTAGTTCCCTAGCTACCAGAGAGCTAAGCACAGTTTAACATAGTGTCTTTTTACGGTTCACCCTGACAAGGATTGTGGCTCAGACAACCAGGTCACACTCATGCCTGTTTGTTTTTTGTTGTTGGGGGTGCGAGTGGAACACCAAGTGCCTTGCTGCCCCTTGTGGCTCCCCACACGCAGCACCCTTCCCTGAGTGTGACCAACTGTTTTCTGTGCTCCTGCTGTGGCAGGAGCCAGCCCTAATTGTCAACTGCTGCCCGCTGTCATGGACAGCAGTTTCCTCTGCCTGCACTGGTAGTGGGCATGGAAGCAGAAGGCCAGGAGTCCCCACTGCTTCAGCTATAGACATGGGGGGGGGCAGTGCACTTGGCTGCAAGGCTCCTTAGTAAGGGGGGTTGATGTCTCCAGGAACAGTTCAGGGAGGGATCCCCATGCACCAAATGCTTTGTTCTTTTCCTGGTTCCCTGTGGGGATCAGCTGTATCTCAGACCTATGGGGCTGATTTAAATGTTTTTTTGGTCTTGTTCAACTCCTCCTGGCCAGCCTTAGCCAAAAAGGAACATTTTCTGTGGGACTTTTGGTTTCCAAAGGCTCTATTGGCTGGGACCTGGATTTTCTGGCTTCCTGCCCCAGACCTTTTCTCTGTCTGCACTCCCTGTCCTACCTCCTGCTTGCTGGGCCATCTTATGCAGCCCCTCCACAGCTAACAAGCAGAACACCTTCCCTGCTGCACTTCTTCTGTGTATCAGCAGAGTCAAGAGCCAGTCCACAGAATTTCAAAGGGTCTCCCTGCAGGTCCATTCCCCCAACTGTTCTTCAAAGGGTATAAGGAGGCCAGTACTACTGGCCCTGGAAAGACCCATCTTAGTATGAGGGACAGCTGGAGTTAAAGTCCTACTGCCCCGGGGAGCGCGCGCGGCGCCAAACAAGATGGCCGCCTAGCTCCGGAGCTCCGCGTCGCGGCGGAAATGTTGCGGTAAATTTCGCGGCAAAAAATTACCTTTAGACATCGAAACAGTGAGTTTCAGACATCGGAACCGTTCCTGAACAGCCTCATATGCCTGATATGGGTGTCCTCTCTGTATTTTGAGGTAAAACCTCTCTTTATTGCTCTGACTCCTCTGCAGCCGCCATTTTGGATTTCCCTGTGAGGCTTTCCTCGCATTTTACTTCAGTTGCTATGCTGCTTTCCTGATTTATGGGTGATACTTATTAATCTCTCTATCAATTTTTACCTGACCAGACATATTTTGAATTTTGGTAACAATAGTGCTGTACTTTTGAACTGTTTGCGCATACACCTGTGGAGCCTACCTCACATACTGTGAGTCATTTCATTTCCTCACTGGTGTTTTCCTCCTACTGCACGTAGTTTTTCCTTCCCTGCTCTATGGGCAGGAGCAAGAAACTATTACTTACACAGAAGAGATCCACTGATCAATCTCCAGTGTCAGTATCTTCTTCCTCTGCTCCTGTAATTAGGAATACTACCACTATGGCGCAATCCAGCTCTTCAAAGTCAACAACTGCGTCACCAGCGACAATTAAACCGCAGGTCTCATCTTCCGCTAACAAGCGCCTCAAACAGGACCCTCCTTCTCCACCAAAGCCTGTTTCCCCGATTTCTCTTGACACTATCTTTGAGGAAATTCGCGCTTTGCGCCCCTTTATCGAGGAGACTAATTCACGCCTACAGACTATGGACACCAAGTGGGCTTCTATGGACACTCGCATTTCCACAGTGGAACAGCAGGTTGATGAACTTCAAAGTGTCTCTACAAAACTAATTGTCCTTGAGAAGGAGGTCCTTTGGTTGAAGAAATCAGCGGAGGACTTGGAAAACAGAAATAGGCGCAACAACTTGCGCTTATACGGTCTTCCGGAGAATTTAGAAGGTGATGATCCAGTTCCCTTCTTTAACAACTTTCTCATAAAACTTCTGGACCTTCCTGCTTCTACAAATCTGAATATACAGAGAGCACACAGGCTAGGCCCTCGTTTGTCCTCTTCAGCTGCTCCCTCCAAGCCACGAGGTGTGATTTTTCTGTTTTTGAGGTTCACGGACTTGCTACTGGTTTTAAATGCAGCTAAGCACAAAAAACAACTTGTCTGGTCGGGTACTAAGTTATTTTTATCTCAGGATGTTTCCTCTGCAACGGCTAAACGGCGGAAAGAGTTTTTGGATCTTCGACCCCCTTTACGCATGCTTGGAGCCCGATATGGACTTTTTCACCCATGTTTATTCAAGGTTACCTATCAGAATAAAACTTCGACCTTTGAGGAACCAGCAGAGCTGAAGAATTTCATCCAGTCACTTTCTACATCGTCGATGGATGTTTCTGGCCCTCTCTCTTCTTCGTCCTTTATACCTTGACTTTTTTCTCTACTGTTTTGGATTTACTCAGCTTGGTTTTACTCAATGTTTTTCATCTTTTAAGGTTACTGTTCATAGTTATATTGTAACATTATGTTGTCTTATTTGGTTTTTCATCATTTCTTTTACATCCTTCTTTGTTTTATAGATACTCTTTTATCCTCTAACGCATCTTTCTCTCTGTTTCCTGTTTATCGCATATGTTCTCCGCTGTGACGCTTCCTCCCCGGTTAGTTGTGCCGTCTTCCTCGTGTCGCCACTCCTCGTATTCTTTCTTTGTCTTCCCCTAAAAGGTACGTATCACAGTCGTCATCCTCCTTGTTTTTTCAATTTACATTCCCTTATTGCATTAGTGGTTGTCATGTACTGTCTTCTCTTACTGTCTTTTTCTCCACTTTTTCCTTTTTTCAGTCCTTCTTCCTTTTCTTCTTCCCTTTTCCTTCCCTTTCCCCCCTTTTCTCTAATGTTGTACTCATATTTGGATTGTAAGTTTAACTACAGTATTTATTGCATCTCTGTTAATATTACACATTTTGTTGTTGTTGTTGATTTTCATATATTTTTGACGGTTCTACATTCAGAGTTATTTCTTGGAATGTGAAGGGTTTTATTAACCCTATTAAGAGGCAGAAAATTTTATCGCATCTTGCCTCTTATAACCCTGATCTGGTTTTTCTGCAAGAGACCCATTTGACAGACATTGAGGCTTTAAAATTGAAGAGGAGCTGGGTAGGATCAGTTTTATTCTCTCCCACTTCTAATAAGAAAAATGGTGTAATAATTCTATGTCATAAGAAATTAAATTGCAAAATTATTTCGCAAGAAATCGATACAGAAGGTAGATGGATATTAGCTAAGTTGTTAATTAATAATATTTCTTTGACCGTTTTTAATGTTTATGGCCCCACCCACCCTGATTGTTCCTTTTGGCCTATGATCACACAAAAATGTATTCAGTTTAGAGATGAAAATTTCATTTTAGGAGGTGACTGTAACCAAGTTGTTGACCCTTTCCTAGATCGCCAATCACAGACACGCTTTACACCCCATAGATCTCATAAACAATTTCTGGACACTATTTCCCAAACACATCTTGTTGACTCTTGGAGGCTCACTCACCCCGATTCTCTTGACTTTTCTTTTTTCTCTCCCCCTCACAACTCTCTCTCCCGCTTAGACTATATCTTTCTTTCTCAATCCTTATCTCAAAACTTGCTATCCTCTTCTATTGAACCTATCGTTATTTCTGACCACTCCCCAATCATAACTGAACTTGACCTACTTCCACCACATCCCAGGTCCTCCCGTTGGCGTTTCAACAACTCTCTTCTACTTGACCCTTTTTCTCTTCTTCTTTCACCACCTTTGCTGACGAATTTTTTGACATTAATAATGTCTCTACTTCCTCCCCTTATATAATTTGGGACTCCTTTAAGGCTACTGCAAGGGGTTTCATTATAGACTTCGTCTCAAAAAAGAAGAAACGTTTTCTCCAGCAACATAAAGCCACCCTGGCCCACATCAAGGCTTTAGAACACAAATTCTATACCTCATCGGGCAACGCAGTCCTTCCAGCCCTGATTCGCGCTAAATTGGCATTCAATAAAACTTCGACTGACAACGCTTCTTCCATACTTCTCCGCAGTAGTGCTCGGTATTATGGTGGTCGTAATAAAGTTGGAAAACTCCTAGCAAACTATCTTAAATCTCGTAAAGATCGTACGCTGATTGATTCTGTTTATTCTGCGGACGGCTCTCTTCTTCATAAGGATCAAGATATCCTTAACGAATTTAAATTGTTCTATGAAGATTTATACACCCCGGAGTCCCCTCCGTCTAGTTCCCTCATTCAATCCTATCTTGATGGAGTACCATCTTCATCCAGTTCTCATCTGAATCTGTCTGGTCTTGAGGTTGACCTTACTCTTAATGAACTTTCCTCTGCTTTGTCCGTTCTAAAGAAAGGAAACGCCTGGCCCTGATGGTTTTTCTGTTGAATTCTACCTACATTTCTCTAACTTACTCCTTCCTAAAATTTTAAATCTCTTTCATTTCTTTTTCTCTCTGGCAAAACAGAAGGTACCTTTCAAAGCCACAATTTGCCTTATCCATAAAGAGGGACGAGATCCTATGTTTTGCAAAAATTATAGGCCGATCTCTTTGGTTAATGTCGATTACAAACTTTTTGCCAAGACACTTGCTTTACGTTTAGATCCTCTTTTACCTCATTTGGTTGGTAAGGAGCAATGTGGTTTTGTCAAAAGTAGGTTGACCTCTGATAATTCTCGTCTTTTTCTTAATGTTTTAAACAAAGTCCCCTCTCTTTCCACATCTTTAGCGGCCATTTCTGTTGATGCTGAAAAAGCATTTGACAGAGTAGATCTCATAAACAATTTCTGGACACTATTTCCCAAACACATCTTGTTGACTCTTGGAGGCTCACTCACCCCGATTCTCTTGACTTTTCTTTTTCTCTCCCCCTCACAACTCTCTCTCCCGCTTAGACTATATCTTTCTTTCTCAATCCTTATCTCAAAACTTGCTATCCTCTTCTATTGAACCTATCGTTATTTCTGACCACTCCCCAATCATAACTGAACTTGACCTACTTCCACCACATCCCAGGTCCTCCCGTTGGCGTTTCAACAACTCTCTTCTACTTGACCCTTTTTTCTCTTCTTCTTTCACCACCTTTGCTGACGAATTTTTTGACATTAATAATGTCTCTACTTCCTCCCCTTATATAATTTGGGACTCCTTTAAGGCTACTGCAAGGGGTTTCATTATAGACTTCGTCTCAAAAAAGAAGAAACGTTTTCTCCAACAACATAAAGCCACCCTGGCCCACATCAAGGCTTTAGAACACAAATTCTATACCTCATCGGGCAACGCAGTCCTTCCAGCCCTGATTCGCGCTAAATTGGCATTCAATAAAACTTCGACTGACAACGCTTCTTCCATACTTCTCCGCAGTAGTGCTCGGTATTATGGTGGTCGTAATAAAGTTGGAAAACTCCTAGCAAACTATCTTAAATCTCGTAAAGATCGTACGCTGATTGATTCTGTTTATTCTGCGGACGGCTCTCTTCTTCATAAGGATCAAGATATCCTTAACGAATTTAAATTGTTCTATGAAGATTTATACACCCCGGAGTCCCCTCCGTCTAGTTCCCCTCATTCAATCCTATCTTGATGGAGTACCATCTTCATCCAGTTCTCATCTGAATCTGTCTGGTCTTGAGGTTGACCTTACTCTTAATGAACTTTCCTCTGCTTTGTCCGTTCTAAAGAAAGGGAAAACGCCTGGCCCTGATGGTTTTTCTGTTGAATTCTACCTACATTTCTCTAACTTACTCCTTCCTAAAATTTTAAATCTCTTTCATTTCTTTTTTCTCTCTGGCAAAACAGAAGGTACCTTTCAAGAAGCCACAATTTGCCTTATCCATAAAGAGGGACGAGATCCTATGTTTTGCAAAAATTATAGGCCGATCTCTTTGGTTAATGTCGATTACAAACTTTTTGCCAAGACACTTGCTTTACGTTTAGATCCTCTTTTACCTCATTTGGTTGGTAAGGAGCAATGTGGTTTTGTCAAAAGTAGGTTGACCTCTGATAATTCTCGTCTTTTTCTTAATGTTTTAAACAAAGTCCCCTCTCTTTCCACATCTTTAGCGGCCATTTCTGTTGATGCTGAAAAAGCATTTGACAGAGTAGATTGGTCATTTTTATTTACATCCTTGAAATGGCATGGATTTGGTCCCAAATTTATTTCTCTTATATCTTTGTTATATTCAGCCCCCAGAGCGTCAGTACTAGTTAACGGTTGTGTCTCGTCCTACTTTCACCTCCAGCGTGGTGTCCGTCAGGGATGTCCTCTTTCCCCTCTTCTTTTCGTTCTTGCTCTTGAACCCTTTCTTTCCTCAATCCGCAACAATGCTTCTATTTCTGGTTTTTCGTACGGTGAGCAACATTTAAAACTCTCTGCTTACGCAGACGACATCCTACTCTTTATTTCTGATCCTGACAAATCCATTCCCTCCTTATTACAAGAATTTGCTTCCTTTTCTCTTGTTTCTGGTTATAAAATTAATTCTGACAAAACAGAAATTCTTCCCCTCACTAAATTCTGTCTTCCTCATTCCTTTTCTTCCACTGGGTTTGCATGGAATAGTTGCAAAATAAAATATCTAGGTATATGGTTCTCCAATTCTATTGCCTCTTCTATTAAATTAAATATGACTGCCACCCTGTCTCGGATTGACAAATTACTTTCCTCTTGGAATCCTCTCTTTCTTTCATGGTGGGGTCGGTTGGACTCAATCAAGATGATGATTACTCCTATTTTGCTTTATACTCTTTCTATGCTTCCTGTTCACATTCCCGCCTGCTATTTTAAACAAATCGATTCTCGTCTAACTAAATTTCTTTGGCAAAATAAAAAATCAAGGATTTCTCTCTCTTCTCTTCGTAGAACAAAATCTAATGGTGGTGTAAATTTTCCTAACTTTCGTTTATATCATAAGTCTTTTTGCCTTCGACAGGCCTCCAAGTGGCTCCTCTCTGACTACTCCCCCTTCACTCCCTTATGGCTCTCCATTGAGCGAGCCCTATCATTACCGTTCTCTTTAAAGGAAGTCTTGGCCTTTTCTGCCAAAACTCCTCTTACCTCTCTCCCATTGTTTAAACAAACCTGTTCTCTACTGAAACCTTTATTACATCCCAATCCTATCTCTAGAGAATCCTTTTTAGAATCTCCTATTTGGCACAACTTCCTTATTACTATTAATGGTAGACCTATTTTTTGGCACTCTTGGAGATCACGGGGTATAGCCTGGGTCAAGGACCTTTTTGATGGTCTAACTCCTTGTTTATTTCCCCAGTTTCAATCCACTTTTCAATGTCCCCGCTCCTTTCTACAGAAATTTACTGCTCTAATGACGGTCATTCTTGATACTTTCTATTCTCTTCCTTCCTCACCCTTTCCCCCTGCCTCTCATTCTTTTCTCAAAATTCTTCTCTTAGCACCTAAAGCATCTCCTATATATAAATATTTCTCAGCTCCTAATCCAGAACGTATCAAAACCAAGTTGGAACGTACATGGGAATCTGACCTGGGGTGTGAATGGTCTATTATTTTTTGGGACAAACTTTGGTTGCGTTCTCTCAAAATCTCTCGTTCCGCTTCCCTTACTCAATCTATGTTCTTTCTCTATCATAGACTATATCATACTCCCACATCTATTGCTAAATTTTCTCACTCTACTAATACAAACTGTTGGACCTGTGGCTCCCCTAGTGCCGACCTTCTTCATCTTCTTTTTCTCTGCCCTTCAGTCTCCTCTTTTTGGAAGAAAGTTTGGTCTTGTGTGTCTCGCCTATTTAATATCTCTATTCCCTACTCCCTTCCCCTACTCTTCTCTGGAAGTCTCTCTGATTCCATAGACCTTCTCTCTCATAAAAATGGTCTCTTTGACCTTATGCTCGCTTTGGCTTTCCAACACATTACTCTCAATTGGAAAACACTAACAAAACTCTCCATTCAACACTGGTGGAACAGCCTCTGTCATATGCATCGACTTGATATTGCTTTCGCCTCCTCTTGTAAACCTGTGCTCAATAGAGATCTCTTTTGGCTACCTCTTGTCACTTATTTAGATCATTTAGTATTAACTGATAACACTCGTTTAAATGCTGAAAATTTCAAGCCTCCTTGAACGTTTATTTTCTTCATTCCTTACCTTTTACAGTTCTTTGATCACCATGTACATTAACTTGATTAGTTTTATCTTTTTTATCCTGATGTAAGATGCAATTTTCTTAAATTTTAATTTATTAGCTTTGAAATGTTTACCTTCCTTTTCCCTCCCCTTTATTCCCTCCCCCTTATTCCCTTCAAAATTTAAAATAGCTTTCTTTTCTTCTTTACATAAACCTCTTATTTGATATGTTTTTTTTTTCTCTCAGATTGCAGTAAATTTGTATTATTGGTTTCTTGTTATTTGTACTACCTTTATTCGAAATAAAGCTTTTTAAACATGAAAAGTCCTACTGCCCATCCTTGCAGTGGCATCAGGTGGTTCCTCCTTCCAGCTGGGATCCTGATCAGGAAATTAATTCCCTATGTCCCCAACAAAATGTGGACAGACCTACAAGGAAAATATGTTGCACAAACGGGGCAGGGGGGTGGGCTTATAGTTAACCTTTGCTCAGTAAACATACCACCGAAACTACATGCAACCACTTTCCCGGAGATAGGCTCACTGCTGCTCCAGTTGTCATTAGTTATATTAGTAGTGGTAGTGATTTAAATGCAACGGTCTCTGGAGCAGGACAGGGTTACGACTGGGGAGGTCAAGGTTCAGCCACCACTGCTGATGTTTTTTAGGGGGCACTGGGATTGAGTGATATTTGTATGATACACAAACCCTTGGAGAGGCAATATACTTACTGACCACGCGGCCACCTGGGTGGAGTTCAGGGACAAAATGGAGGGAGAAGAAAGGGTCTGGAAAATCAATCCATGGTATCTTAAAAACAATTTGATTCTGTCAGGACTATGTCTGGGCACCAACCACTATTTTAGCAAAAATGAGGGGACAGTAGACACAGTACTCACGTTCTGGGTCTGGTGACAGTGAAAAAAAGAAACATAGGAAAAGAATGGATGAGCTAGAGAGGAGCAGTCTAGAAATTAAACACTTTGTTACACCACAGGCAGATGTAATGCTCAAACACAGACTTGCTCTGGAACAATAGGAATGCAGAGATTTAGCAGAGGAGAATGCTTGGGCCACTTTTATGGCCTTCCAACGTCACTTGTACTATGTTGGGAACAAGTCAGGGAAGATTTTAGACTGACTAGAGCGAAAAGACTAGATGAGCAACTGGGTAATTGAGATCAAAAATGTTATAGGGGAAAAATCAGAGGGGACTCAGATATAGCAAATTAATTTGCGCTAAATTGTATTTGCCAAATACCACTAAATCAACTGCTGATGTCTGTGCCTTACTTAAAGACATACATCTGTCTTAGCTTGGCAGTACCTAATTTTTAAAATAAAAAAGTGCTAGGGCCCAAGATATTTCTGAGGAGACCACTGTAGCTTGCACCACCTATGGTCCATGCCAACACTACCATGCACAAGTACCAACGATATCTACTTACAGCTATATTCCTATAAATGTAACAATTTAACTAAACTAGGTGACCCAAAGCTGTAAGAATAGCTTGAGCACGCTGGTGTTCTGATTTTTTTAATGATATATTGAATTTTTAAACACTTAGATCAAGTGTTTTTTCAAAAAACAGACTCACAGCTCCACCATGTAATGGTCTGTCCTAAATATGTGCCTTTGCTACCAAATAGGTGCCGAAAAAGAGCACTGTCAAACACCACACAAATTAAGCACTGTTGGCTTTCATCAGAGGACAGACAGGAACTGGAGGCAGATAGTAACTGGTGCAATTGCATCAGCATTCAGGGACCTACAACCTGGAAAGGCTAATGGGCCTAATCGATTTCCCATAGAACTTTATAAACACATGGACATCAAACTATCACTACATATGTTTCGCATGTATATGAGGTGAGAAGACTGGCCCGGCTTCCACCAGACCAAAGGTTGGCCACAATAGTGGTCATAGCAAAGGACAGTAAGCCATCCGATGAGTGTGCCTCATATAGGCAGAACTCCTTCGCAAAATGCAGAAGTAAAAATACAGGCAGTTATACTCAAAAGAGTTATAACGACCCTTGTTCACCCTGATCAGGTGAGCTTTATGTCAAACAGGGGGACAAAGCTTAACCTCTGTTGCTGTTTGGAGGGCTGGGGTGCTCTGGCAGTGTGCAGGAGCAAATGCTGGTGATGTCTTTGACGCCGCAATTGCGTTCAACACTCTCAAATGGAAATATATGTTAGCAATCCTGGATAGACTGGGTTTGCCCCACTATTCATGAAATGGATAAAGCTCTTATACACTTGACCACTGTCCAAGGTCAGGGTAAATGGATCGCAATCCAGTATTTTTCAGTTGCATAGAGGGACAAGGCAGGGCTTTCCACTGTCACTGTTTTGCACTGTTGCTCGAACTGCAAGAGGCATGGATCAGCGATCCGTCCATCATCTCCTTGTGTTTGCTTTGTTCGCCCTAAGTTGGCAGGGTATGCCCAGACATGGGTCCCTTGCTCACTTTGCCACTGGATTCAAGCTAGCCTGGCTGATGAGGACTGTTAGCCCGAAACCGGTCCCAGGATGCTTGATTCTGGTCTAGGGAAGACATGGCTTGGCAGTTCGGTCTGGACTGTTCCCATGAGGCACAGGGTCAAGACTGATTTGCATATAGCTGTGTCTGAACTGGGGTGGCAAAGTGAGCTAAAGAACGATGATGAATTCAACCCAGATCTGGGGGTGAGTGTCTGAAAAGTTTCGGCGCTATGTCCATCATCTCCTTGTGTTTGCTTTGTTCGCCCTAAGTTGGCAGGGTATGCCCAGACGTGGGTCCCTTGCTCACTTTGCCTCTGGATTCAAGCTAGCCTGGCTGATGAGGTCTATTAGCCTGAAACCGGTCCCAGGATGCTTGATTCCGGTCCAGGAAAGATATGGCTTGGCAGTTTGGTCTGGACTGTTCCCATGAGGCACAGGGTCAAAACTGATTTGCATATAGCTGTGTCTGAACTGGGATGACAAAGTGAACTAAAGAACGATGATGGATTCAACCCAGATCTGTGACTGGGGGTGAGTGTCTGAAAAGTTTCGGCACTCCATCCATCATCTCCTTGTGTTTGCTTTGTTCGCCCTAAGTTGGCAGGGTATGCCCAGACGTGGGTCCCTTGCTCACTTTGCCACTGGATTCAAGCTAGCCTGGCTGATGAGGGCTGTTAGCCTGAAACCGGTCCCAGGATGCTAGATTCCGGTCCAGGGAAGACATGGCTTGGCAGTTCGGTCTGGACTGTTCCCATGAAGCACAGGGTCAAGACTGATTTGCATATAGCTGTGTCTGAACTGGGGTGGCAAAGTGAGCTAAAGAACGATGATAGATTCAACCCAGATCTGTGACTGGGGGTGAGTGTCTGAAAAGTTTCGGCACTCCATCCATCATCTCCTTGTGTTTGCTTTGTTCGCCCTAAGTTGGCAGGGTATGCCCAGACGTGGGTCCCTTGCTCACTTTGCCACTGGATTCAAGCTAGCCTGGCTGATGAGGGCTGTTAGCCCGAAACCGGTCCCAGGATGCTTGATTCCGGTCCAGGGAAGACATGGCTTGGCAGTTCAGTCTGGACTGTTCCCATGAGGCACAGGGTCAAGACTGATTTGCATATAGCTGTGTCTGAACTGGGGTGGCAAAGTGAGCTAAGAACGATGATAGATTCAACCCAGATCTGTGACTGGGGGTGAGTGTCTGAAAAGTTTCGGCGCTCCGTCCTTCATCTTCTTGTGTTTGCTTTGTTCGCCCTAAGTTGGCAGGGTATGCCCAGACGTGGGTCCCTTGCTCACTTTGCCACTGGATTCAAGCTAGCCTTGCTGATGAGAGCTGTTAGCCCGAAACCGGTCTCAGGATGCTTGATTCCAGTCCTGGGAAGACATGGCTTGGCAGTTCGGTCTGGACTGTTCCCATGAGGCACAGGGTCAAGACTGATTTGCATATAGCTGTGTCTGAACTTGGGGGGCAAAGTGAGCTAAAGAACAATGATGGATTCAACCCAGATCTGTGACTGGGGGTGAGTGTCTGAAAAGTTTTGGCGCTCCGTCCATCATCTCCTTGTGTTTGCTTAGAGGCATGGATCAGACAGGACCCATTGGTTAAAGAGTTGTACTGAAACAGCGCGTGGGAAGAGTGGATATGTCTCTATGCCGGCAATGTGCTGCTCAATGTGATGGACCTGGAATTAACTACCTCTAGATTAATGCAGTATGCAGGTGTACCAGAGGTGTTCCTACAACTAAATCTATATTTATTCCTCGGCCACTTTAGTTAAGATGTCTGCCGTTGGCATGGGTTGCCACTCTTGCTCCTGGGTAGACCAGCAATGTTTAACATGATGTCTCTGAGGTTTCTATATGTGCTTCAAAACACACCCTTCAGGGTACTCCCAGGGGTTTAAAAAAAACTGGAGGCAGAGTTATGACTGCTGTTGTGGAATTGATGCCACCCCATGCTAGCCCTGAACAAACTGATGTGTTGATGGAGCATGATCTTTTGAGAATAATCATGTTTGATCAAGTCTGCTCATAAGTGTTTTTCAAATAAACATAACTAACAGTGGGAAAATTATTAACATGGGAAATTCATAAAAAAGCAATGTGTAAACGTGCAAGAAAGACACAACACGTTTAGTAAGCAGAAGCTGAAATGATTAACGTGCAGAAAACATGGAAAATATGAGATTTTTATGGAATTTAAAATAACAAGAGAAAGAAACTTATGAGTAGAATATAAATAGAATAAAATAATAATGAGATGCTTATAGAAAAATGTTTCTTGATTATGTTTTCTTTCTCATAACAAAATAGTGATTGATTATTAATAGCCTACATTTTGAAATTAGATCATGCTTATAAGTTTATTCAGAATAATGAATTCTTGAATATCGTTTTCTTATGTATTTGCTCTATTTTCTTAAACTGCAATGTGTTTATTTCTTCAGAAAAATGACTATTTATGGTTTCTCTATGAAAGCCTCAAAACCTGCTAGAGTTATTTCCTTTTTCTAATGTAGGCCTCATAAGAATGTATTTTGTCCTTCATTATTTCTAAAATGCTGATGTACTTGTTTAGTTGTGTACAGCATATCACTAGAATTTCCTTCCTACGGTTAGAGTATTTCTTTCTATGAATAATTGTGTCGACTATGTTGCAAGCTGATGTGGAAACGAGTGTGTGGATATGAAAATGAAACCGATGAGTTTCCTGCTTCTGAGGCGAAAAGACATCATCCAATTTAACAATGGACTGATTTATTAAGTTCCGTATGAACTGGCTTGGAGAATCATCACCTCATGAACCTGACCAATAGAAACGTGAAAAACTGAGAAAATGAAACATTTGGGGGTTGGAATTGTGAACATTTTGGGGTATAATTAATTTCTTGGGAAAATAACTGGGCAGTAGCTGTTTCTATGAGAAGAGAGCCCTTTTTCTGCTGTATTCTCTATGCTACTCTGGCTGGCTATTATCCTTGCAATCCTTGGTGTGACATGCTGTTGGTCCAATTTCTGAATTTCCCTTGAACTGAACTATCTTGATTGCCTTGCACTTCATCGGCTGGTGATGTTGCTTAAGCTGTACCTTTTCGGCCGAAGGGTTAGCTATTTCTGACTATTGCATGCTGTGCATTAGTTCATTGATCTTAGGTTTGTATGAACCTTGAATTGCATACTGATATTGCAATGTATTATTTCCTTTTGTCTATCTCTCTCCTCTCACACTTGTTATTGATTTTATGATGTATTTGCCATGAACTGTATTTTCTTATTGTGATATTTACCTGTAACATTGAAATAACACTGAGTTAACATTTAATGTACTTTGTGTGTTGGCCATTCATATTCTGAAATATTTAGATAAAAGTGGCTTGATGAGGATACAGAGTTTGTTTTTAGTGCTGAGATATTTGACATAAAATATATTATGACTGTTATTTCTGGTTAGGCATTTTTTTCATTATAGGTCCTCATGAAGGAAATAGCATCCGTCTCTTATTATCTGAGTCCCTAGTAGCTCTCCCAAAGATCTATCAGAGGACCTGATATTTGTAAGAAGTTATTGAGTTTCTATGGGCCAAACTCTTACATATAAATACATTTCTATTCATGATTTAATTGAGATACTGTGATTGATTATAAAATTACACTGATTCCGCTGGACGCTAGCCCTGAACAAACTGATGTGTCAAGTATATGATGGAGGAATTGCCCTGCCAGACATCTGAAAATAATATTGGTCGTCTCATTTGGCCATGATCAATGATTGGATGTATGTAGTGCAGACTGAACAAGCAGTGAGGATGGACTGATTTAAAATTGGAGAAAGAGGTTACCCTGCATCATTCTATAGAAGGTTGCCCTCGGGTGACTTGCCCACTCATACAAAAACTGTGGCCTCGATATGGTGGGAGGCCATGACATATACAGGCTGGAAGAGGAAGCTTACTGCAGAAGTGCTGTTATGGGACAGTGACATGCTATCACCCGTAGGAATCCTAAGGGTCTATGCTCAATGGGATTTCTAAATTAGGGGATCTGTAGGTAGAGGGGGACATGATTCCTCCAGAAACTCTGCCATTACAGTGGTTCCTAATAATGCTTTTTCCTGGTTGGTACAGGGCTCCGTCAGCCTGTCTTTGATGACAGCAAAAAAAAGAAACATAAGAAGGGAATGGAAGAGCTAGGGAGGGACATTCTAGAAATGAAATGCTTTCTTACACCCCAGACAGATGTAATTTTTTTATTATCAAAAAGAATATCCTGAAACTCGATTTTCTTTTTGAAAATACAAAATAAAATGCTCTGCTCACTATGGGAGTCCTCACCCATGGTGAAGGGAACATATATCAGCTCACATTACAGGTCCACTAACGCAAAAAAATTTGAACCGATCGTCCTGGTTTTGCCCCATGCTGGTCGCTCAAAAAAAGAGCTGCAAAAGACTAGAACGTAACTGGAGGAAATCATATGACCCAGAGCTCAAAAGAGCTTACAAACTAGCCATACTGCTCTACCACAAGAGCATTAGGAAAGCACAAGCAGCCTTTTTTTAATGAAAAAATTGCAAGGTCCTCTAACTCCTCTAAGGAGCTTTTTAAAATTGTCAAATCACTTACCACAATAGACCCAGGAACAAACAGTTCCCAATATTCCAAAGAAAGATGCAATGGGTTAGCCTCATTTTTTAAGAGCAAAGTGGAAAATATCTACAATTCCCTCCACCCTAACTCTACCACGACATCAGGTGCCACAGAGGGCCCGCATAGTACTTTAAACTCCCCAAGGAATAGTGAACAAATGGGACCGCCCCACCCCTCCGCACCTTCCCTCCTGTCCTTCCCGAAAATGAAGGTAGATCTGGAATGCTCCATATTACAGAAAATCAAATCAGGCTCCCCGCTAGACCCGGCCCCACCTCATATCCTTGCCCAGGGTGGGAGAGCTGTTCTCAGCCAACTATCCAATCTTATCAATCTCTCCTTTGAAAATGGCAAGGTGCCCAAAGAGTGGAAACACGCCATCAATAAACCCCTGCTAAAAAAAACACATCTGGGCCCCGCAGATCTGGCCAACTATCGCCCAATATCCTTATTGCCTATCTTAGGCAAGATTGCAGAGAAACACGCGAACAGCACGATCTCTAGTTTCCTTGAAAATCACAACATCATACACCAGACCCAGATGGGGTTCCGACCAAATCACAGCACGGAGTCAGCCCTGCTGGTGGTCACTGAAAAACTCAAATCCATCCTAGACCAAGGGAGAACCGCGGCCGTAGTACTTTTGGATTTAAGCGCAGCGTTTGATACGGTAGACCATAGAGTGCTAATCCAAAGACTGGAGAATGTTGGAATTAGAGGAACAGCCAACCAATGCGTTGTGTCATTCCTGAGTGATAGATCCTTCCAATGTATGGAGGCCGGATTTAAGTCAGACTCCCTCTCAGCACCTTGGGGAGTCCCTCAGGGATCCTCCCTGAGTCCTACACTTTTTAACATATATCTCAGCCCCTTGGCACACATAATACAGGAATTTGGCCTCTCCATCGTGTCATATGCCGATGACACGCAACTAGTGTTCTCAATCGCAGACTCTCTCAACTCGGACCATAGACAACTCGTCCCCTGCCTGGAAAAAATCAGATCTTGGATGGCGGATTGTAGCCTCAAACTGAATGGGGACAAAACAGAGCTAATGATCTTGGGCAACAATTTCAGTCCTCGCGCGGAGATTTCCTGGCCTACTAATTGGGGGCCGCCTCCTCCTCCTAAAACAGCCATAAAAAACTTAGGTATGTGGCTGGACCAGAACTTGACGATGGAGGTCCAGGCCAAAAAATTATCAGGTACTTGCTTTGGGATACTCCGCATGATCAGAAAAATAATGTCCCTGCTCCCAGAGGAGTCTAGGAAGACTGTAGTCCAAGCCTTGGTGGTATCAAGGCTGGACTCCGGCAACTCTCTCTTTCTGGGCTCCCCTAAATATGTCATGAATAGACTGCAAGTCGTACAGAATGCAGCTGCCCGACTGCTGTTGAACATACCCAGACACCACTCAGTTAGACCCGCACTGAGAGAGCTTCACTGGCTTCCGGTCCAAGCCAGAATCAAATTTAAGTCCTTAAGCTTGGCCCACCGAGCCATGTATGGGAGAGGCCGCGCCCTGATCCAAAAGTTGGTCTCACACTATTCCCCCCGTCGACAACTCAGGTCAAGTTCCAACTTCTTGATGAACTCAACCACATTTAAGAGAGCCAGATGGGGTGGAAGGTCATTCACCCATCTGGTGCCAAAACTATGGAACAGTATGGACCCAGAACTCCGACTAATTGAAAATGAAGTGTCCTTCAAAAAAAGACTCAAAACATGGCTCTTCCCCTAAACCCAAATGCTAACAGCCTCCGTCCTGTATCACCTCAGCGCTGAGATGCCCAAGGGTAGTCACGCGCTTTACAAATCCCATAAACATAAACATAAACATACATTGCCCCTTACTGACAGGGTTTTCCTGGCGGTGGCAGGCAGTGAAAACTAACCTGTAATTCCACCCATCTAAATTAGGATGGCAGAATGACAGGTCTGCCCCTGAGAGCCCTTACTCCTCAGGGCCATCAGAGGGGATTCATCACAACGGAGGAGGAGTAGTCTCTGCTGTGATTAACCCTTAGGTACGCCCACATATAAATTTGGTGGGTAGACCACATTCTTGGCAGTAACAATACCTTATCACCATTGAGACAGAGTATCCTTATCGCAAAGAATTCAATTGGCCCATAATCATTCTCTGTTTATTAACAGTTATAATAAGCTCTTGTTCAATTTCATGTTCATGAAATATCACAGTTAACCCATCCATTTCATAGCTATGTATATTCCTCAGAATACAGAACTCAAATTATCACATAATTCTACACATAACTACAAAGAGGGAATGTGATATTCTATACAGAATTCAATACACTATAGTAACCAGTACATTCTCTAATGTGAGTTGTCAACACTATATGACCATCTACCATACACATTTACACCTAGTAAATTGACAAAAAAAAATCCAAATTCTCCACAATAATATGCTACATGTAGAGGCACGAAGGTGAGGCATTTACATACTTTTAATTGCCTACCATCAACTCCGTTTTGGACAATAGTTATTGACCCATTAGAAATAATCACTGGTATGAAGTTTCAAAGGAATGCTACACTGGTCCTCATTGGTCCTAGACCAACACACAAATCCCCACTCCAATTATTACAACATTTAGTACGTTTGGCCACTTCACTGACTAGACTGATTTTTACTAGGCAAGGAAAGGACCCGGCAGCTTTGGCAAACAAATCTATATAAAAATAGAGATTTGGGTTTACTTAATTATGCAGAGTAAAATCCATATGTGGGACGTGCTGGGCAGACCAAATCAGACTAAAAGAAGTATCCAGAAACTGGCTGTGCTTTGGATGTTGGCTCTTTGCTGGCTTTGGGCCATTTGTAGTTAGTGTGATGCATTGTGGCAGTATGGGCCTTTTCTCTTTATCACAGTTAGTGGTTTCCTGTTTTGATTAAACTTTAATATTACTTTATTTTAGATTTAAGGTTTGTTTGGTACTCCTGGAGGCGCTGTTGCTGACTAAGCAGTCATTGAGGTACAAATCACTGTTTTTGATGGTGATTATGAGTTTTAAGCTGAAATTCTTGGGTCAAGACTTTAATTGTAGGCTGTCTTCAAAATCATGGTTTCTAATAAAACAAGCTATATGAAAACACATTGTTCACCACCAGTGTGATGAGGACCACCTGCAGAAATTCCTACAAGTTGTTTTCAGAATAGCAGAATGACCAAGCAGGTGGCGAATGACCAAATAAGAAGCCAAGACATTCTCCTATTCACCAATACAAAAATAATTAGCTTTTCTACCCTTGACAGTACCATCACATTAAGAGGTTGTATGCCCATGGCAGTTACAACATTAACTAGAAGCCACCATGCCCTCACAAAAACACATAATTTGCAAGCAGAGGCAGAAAAACTAAGCATTTCTACCTCCAAATTCACCTCAAGCTCGAAAACAGACAGCACCCTTGATACAATTATCATCAGACTCATTGCTTGCTGGTGTGAGACTCCCCCCCTTTCCTCCCGGACCCTACACCAACCACCTGTGGAGTCCCCCAGGGGTCCTCCCTCAGCCCTACGCTCTTCAACGTCTACATGGCTCCGCTCGCCCCCATCGTCAGAACCTACGGACTCAACATTGTGTCATACGCAGACGACACTCAACTTATCCTCTCCCTATCCAACGAACACAACACCGCCAGACACAACTTTCGAGAAGGCATGGAAGCCGTCGTGAAATGGATGAAAAACAGCTGCCTACAACTAAACACCAACAAAACAGAAGTACTCATCATGGGCCCAAATCACGATGCCTGGAACGACACCTGGTGGCCCCCACCCTCGGAAGCCCGCCCACCCCCACGGACCACGCACGCAACCTGGGAATCATCCTGGACTCCGAGCTCAAAATGGACCACCAGATCAACTCCATCTCGTCCTCCTGCTTCCACACCCTCCGCCTCCTACGTAAGACCTTCAAATGGATCCCCCTCTAACACAGAAAGACCGTCACTCACGCCCTGGTCACCAGCAGACTCGACTACGGCAACGCACTCTACGCCGGAATAAACAAAAACCTCACCGCAAGCTACAGAACATCCAGAACGCCACCGCAAGACTGGTCCTCAACCTGCCAAGACACTGCCACATCTCCCAGCACCTGCGCACACTCCACTGGCTCCCCATCGAAGCTAGAGTCACCTTCAAGATGCTCACCCATGCTCACAAGACTCAAATTCCATGCACCCCAAAGGACCCTACGATCAGCCCAGCTCTCCTACGCCGTGGTCCCCCGCACCAGAAAGACCAGATCGGGAGGCCACTCCTTCTCCTTCCTCGCTGCCAGAGCCTGGAACGCACTTCCGCTCCACCTCAGACAGACAACATCGCTCCCCATCTTCGCAAGAAACCTCAAAACCTGGCTCTTCGACAGACCCCCTCCTTGATGGACTGGAACCAGCGAACCCCCACCCCCAGCGCCTTGAGACCCTTACGGGTGAGTAGTCGCACTTAACAAACGCTTGATTGATATATATATTGGACCTATATAAAGGACCTTGGGGCCGATTCACAGAACTAATCTGAGATAAAATCCTAAACTTACTACTTTTGGTATTCACAGAAGACATTTAGTAGTAGTAAAGTTAGGACTCCTAACTTTACTACTACTAAACTGAGATTAAATCCTAAACTTACTACTGTTGGTATTCACAGAAGGCATTTAGTAGTAGTAAAGTTAGGACTCCTAAATGTAAATGTAAAAGTTTTTTACTAAGTGAAGTGGAGTGGAGTGGATGTACGTTGTGTGTAGTGGAATTATGTGGTGTGTTGTGCCGTGAAATTATGTGAATAGAAAGTATGTGGTATTTAGTGTATAGGAATTATGTAGAGTGGGATTATGTGTTATGGAGAGTAATTAAGTGGTGTGGTAGTCTGTGTTGTGGAGTGGTAAACTCAGGTTTAGTCTTCCTCGTTTCCATAGAAGCTAAACTATGAACTCAATGAGACAAAAAAAAGAAGTAATCACTGAGGAGCACTTCTGGACCTAGTAAGAGGTATGAGCAGGGCCACTGGAATTATGCGACTGTTTGGCTGCACCGACTTTCGCACAATTATACATTTTCTGCATTAGCCACATAATCCATCATCTGCTGCCTAATCTGCAGATTTGAAAAAAAAAAGCCTTGTTTCTAGCTCAAACGTCTCAAACGTTACCAAAAATGCAGCGACAAGTGTTTCAGCATGGTGGAAGGTCCTTTGCAAACCTAAAATGGTCACCTATTACTTATTGCTAAATGTGGGTGTTAAATTGGTACTAATGGTGTGCAAGCCACTCTTGCTTCTTTCTGTGCCTCTCTTGCCTCTTTCTGCATTTCTGTTGCTTCTGTACCTTTCTTTCTTTTTCTGCACTTCATTTGCCTCTTTCTGGAAATCTCTTCTACTTTCTGCACCTCTTTTGCCTCTTTCTGCACCTCTCTTGCCACTCTCTGCACCTCTGTCCCTTCTTTATGCACTTCTTTTGTTTCTTTCTGCACCTCTTGTGCTTCTTTCTGCACCCCTCTTGCCTCTTTCTCCACACCTCTTCCCCCTTTCTGCATCTCTGTTGCTTCTTTCTGCACCTCTCTTGCTTCTTTCTGCACCCCTCGTGCCTCTTTCACACCCCTCTTCCCGCACCCCTCTTGCCTCTTTCTGCACCTCTGTTCCTTCTTTCTGCATTTCTTTTGTTTCTTTCTGCACCTCTCACTTCTTTCTGCACCCCTTTTCCCTCGTTCTGTACCCCTCTACCCTCTTTCTGTACCCCTCTTGCCTCTTTCTGCACCTCTGTTCCTTCTTTCTGCACTTCTTCTGTTTCTTTCTGCAGCTCGCTTGCTTCTTTATGCACCCCCCTGCCTCTTTGCCCAACCATCCACCCTCTTTCTGCACCCCCTGTTGCCTCTTTCTGCACCTCTGTTCTTTCTTTCTGCACTTCCTTTGTTTCTTTCTGCACATCTCTTGCTTCTTTCTGCACCCCATGTGTCTCTTTCTGCACCCCTCTTCCCTCTTTTTGCTCCCCTATTGCCTCTTTCTGCACCTTTGATGCTTCTTTCTGCACTCCTCTTGCTTCTTTCTGCACTCCTCGTGCCTCTTTCACACCCTCTTCCCTATTTGTTCACCCCTCTTGCCTATTTCTTACCTCTGTTCCTTCTTTCAGCACTTCTTTTATTTATTTCTGTACCTCTCGCTTCTTTCTGCACCCCTTTTGCCTCTTTCTGCACCCCTCTTGCATCTTTCTGCACCCCTCTTGCCTCTTTCTGCACCTCTGTTCCTTCTTTCTGCACTTCTTTTGTTTCTTTCTCCATCGCTCATGCTTTTTTCTTCACCCCCTTGCCTCTTTCTCCACCCCTCTTCCCCCTTTCTGCACCTCTGTTCCTTTTTTCTGTACTTCCTTTGTTTCTTTCTGCACCTCTGTTGCTTCTTTCTGCACTCCTCTTGCTGTTTTCTATACCTCTCTTGCTTTTTTCTGCACCACTCATGCTTCTTTCTGCACCCCTCTTCCCTCTTTCTGCACCCCTCTTGCCTCTTTCTGCACCTCTGTTCCTTCTTTCCGCACTTCTTTTGTTTCTTTCTGCACCTCTCTTGTTTCTTTCTGTATCCCTCTTGCCTCTTTCTCTACCCCACTTCTCCCTTTCTGCATCTCTGTTGCTTCTTTATGCATTTCTCTTGCTCCTTTCTACATCGCTCTTGCTTCTTTCTGCACCCATCTTGCCACTTTCTCCACTCCTGTTCCCCCTTTCTGCAGCTCTCTTCCTTCTTTCTGCACCCCCTTGCCTCTTTCTCCACCCCTCTTCCCTCTTTCTTCACCCCTGTTGCCTCTTTCTGCACCTCTGTTCCTTCTCTCTGCACTTCTTTTTTTTCTTTCTGCACATCTCTTGCTTCTTTCTGCACCCCTCGTGCCTCTTTCTGTACCCCTCTTCCCTCTTTTTGCACCCCTCTTGCCTCTTTCTGCACTTCTGTTGCATCTTTCTGCACTCCTCTTGCTTCTTTCTGCACGTCTTTGCTTCTTTCTGCACCACTCGTGCTTCTTTCTTCACCCCTCGTCCCTCTTTCTGCACCCCTCTTGCTTCTTTCTGCACCTCTGTTCTTTCTTTCTGCTCTTCTTTTGTTTCTTTCGGCACCTCTCTTGCTTCTTTCTGCACCCCTCTTGCTACTTTATCCACGCTTGTTCCCCCTTTTTTGTTCTCTGTTGCTTTTTTCTGCACTTCTCTTTCCTCTTTCTCCATCCCTCATCCCTCTTTCTGCACCTTTGTTGCTTATTTCTGCACTTCTCCTGCTTCTTTCTGCACCTCTGTCCCTTCTTTCTGCAACCCTTGTGCCTCTTTCTGCACCCTTCTTCCCTGTTTCTGCACCCCTCTTGCCTCTTTCTGCACATCTGTTCCTTCTTTCTGCACTTCTTTTGTTTCTTTCTGCACCTCTCTTGTCTCTTTCTGTATCTCTCTTGCCTCTTTCTCCACCCCACTTCCCCCTTTCTGCATCTCTGTTGCTTCTTTCTGCATTTCTCTTGCATCTTTCTGCACCCCTCTTGCTACTTTCTCCACCCTTGTTCCCACTTTTTGAATCTCTGTTGCTTCTTTCTGAACTTCTCTTGCCTCTTTCTGCACCCCTCATCCCTCTTTCTGCACCTCTGCTGTTTCTTTCTGCACGTCTCTTGCTTCTTTCTGCACCCCTCGTGCCTCTTTCTGCACCCCTCTTCCCTCCTTTTGCATCCCTCTTGCCTATTTCTGCACCTCTGTTGCTTCTTTCTGCACTCCTCCTGCTTCTTTCAATACCTCTCTTGCTTATTTCTGCACCACTCGTGCTTCTTTCTGCACCCCTCTTCCCTCTTTCTGCACTCCCCTTGCCTCTGTCTCCACCCCTGTTCCTTCTTTCTGCACTTCTTTTTTTTCTTTCTGCACCTCTCTTGCTTCTTTCTGCACCCCTCTTGCCACTTTCCCCACCCCTGTTCCCCCTTTTTGCATCTCTGTTGCTTCTTTCTGCACTTCTCTTGCCTCTTTCTCCATCCCTCATCCCTCTTTCTGCACCTCTGTTGCTTATTTCTGCACTTCTCTTGCTTCTTTATGCACCTCTGTCCCTTCTTTCTGCAACCCTTGTGCCTCTTTCTGCACCCCTCTTCCCTGTTTCTGCACCCCTCTTGCCTATTTCTGCACCTCTGTTCCTTCTTTCTGCACTTCTTTTGTTTCTTTCTGCACCTCTCCTGTTTCTTTATGTTTCCCTCTTGCCTCTTTCTCCACCCCACTTCCCCCTTTCTGCATCTCTGCTGCATCTTTAGGAGCCTTTCTCTTGCTTCTTTCTGCATCTCTCTTGCTTCTTTCGGCACCCCTCTTTCCACTTTCTCCACCCTTGTTCCCCCTTTTTGCATCTCTGTTGCTTCTTTCTGCACTTCACTTGCGTCTTTCTGCACCCCTCTTGCCACTTTCTCCACCCCTGTTCCCCCTTTTTGCATCTCTGTTGCTTCTTTCTGTACTTGTCTTGCCTCTTTCTCCATCCCTCATCCCTCTTTCTGCACCTCTGTTGCAGGTTTCTGCACTTCTCTTGCTTCTTTCTGCACCTCTGTCCCTTCTTTCTGCAACCCTTGTGCCTCTTTCTGCACCCCCTTCCCTGTTTCTGCACCACTCTTGCCTCTTTCTGCACCTCCGTTCCTTCTTTCTGCACTTCTTTTGTTTCTTTCTGCACCTCTGTTGCTTCTTTCTGCACTCCTCTTGCTGCTTTCTATACCTCTCTTGCTTTTTTCTGCACCACTCGTGCTTCTTTCTGCACCCCTCTTCCCTCTTTCTGCACCCCTCTTGCCTCTTTCTGCACCTCCGTTCCTTCTTTCTGCACTTCTTTTGTTTCTTTCTGCACCTCTCTTTCTTCTTTCTGCACCCCTCGTGCCTCTTTCTGCACCCCTCTTTCCTCTTTTTGCACCCCTCTTGCCTCTTTCTGCACTTCTGTTGCTTCTTTCTGCACTACTCTTGCTTCTTTCTGCACCTCTTTGCTTCTTTCTGCACCACTCAAGCTTCTTTCTGCACCTTTCTCCTGTCTTTCTGCACCCCTCTTTCCACTTTCTCCACCTTGTTCCCCCTTTTTGCATCTCTGTTGCTTCTTTCTGCACATCTCTTGCTTCTTTCTGCACCCCTCGTGCCTCTTTCTGCACCCCTCTTCCCTCTTTTTGCACCACTCTTGCCGGTTTCTGCACCTCTGTAGCTTCTTTCAGCACTACTCTTGCTTCTTTCTCCACTTCTTTGCTTCTTTCTGCTCCAATCGTGCTTCTATCTGCACCCCCTTCCCTCTTTCTGCACCCCTCTTGCCTCTTTCTGCACCTCTGTTCCTTCTCTCTGCTCTTCTTTTGTTTCTTTCTTCACCTCTCTTGCTTCTTTCTGCACCCCTCTTGCCACTTTCTCCACCCCTGTTCCCCCTTTTTGCAGCTCTGTTGCTGCTTTCTTCACTTATCTTGCCTCTTTCTCCACCCCTCATCCCTCTTTCTGCACCTCTGTTGCTTCTTTCTGTACTTCTTTTGCTTCTTTCTGTACCTCTGACCTTCTTATTGCAATCCTTGTGCCTCTTTCTGCACACCTCTTCCCTCTTTCTGCACCTCTCTTGCCTCTTTATGCACCTCTGTTCCTTCATTCTGTACTTCTTTTGTTTCTTTCTGCAGCTCTCTTGCTTCTTTCTCCACCCCTTACCTCTTTCTCCACCCGTATTCCCTCTTTCTGCATCTCTGTTCCTTCTTTCTGCACTTCTTTTGTTTCTTTCTAAACCCCCTTCCCTCTTTCTGAACCCCTCTTGCCTCTTTCTGCACCTCTGTTCCTTCTCTCTGCTCTTCTTTTGTTTCTTTCTGCACCTCTCTTGCTTCTTTTTGCACCCCTCTTGCCACTTTCTCCACCCCTGTTCCCCCTTTTTTGCAGCTCTGTTGCTGCTTTTTTCACTTCTCTTGCCTCTTTCTCCACCCCTCAACCCTCTTTCTGCACCTTTGTTGCTTCTCTCTGTACTTCTTTTGCTTCTTTCTGTACCTCTGACCTTCTTTCGGCAATCCTTGTGCCTCTTTCTGCACCCCTCTTCCCTCTTTCTGTACCCCTCTTGCCTCTTTCTGCACATCTGTTCCTTCTTTTGTTTCTTTCTGTACCTCTTGCTACTTTCTACACCCCTTTTGCCTCTTTCTGCACCCCTCTAGCCTCTTTCTGCACCTCTGTTCCTTCATTCTGTACTTCTTTTGTTTCTTTCTGCAGCTCTCTTGCTTCTTTCTCCACCCCTTACCTCTTTCTCCACCCGTATTCCCACTTTCTTCACCCCTGTTGCCTCTTTCTGCATCTCTGTTCATTCTTTCTGCACTTCTTTTGTTTCTTTCTGCACATTTCTTGCTTCTTTCTGCACTACTCTTGCTTCTTTCTGCACTTCTTTGCTTCTTTCTGCTCCAGTCATGCTTCTTTCTGCACCCCTCTTCCCTCTTTCTGCACCCCTCGTGCCTCTTTCTGCACCCCTCTACCCTCTTTTTGCACCACTCTTGCCGCTTTCTGCACCTCTGTAGCTTCTTTCAGCACTACTCTTGCTTCTTTCTCCACTTCTTTGCTTCTTTCTGCTCCAGTCGTGCTTCTTTCTGCACCCCCTTCCCTCTTTCTGCACCCCTCTTGCCTCTTTCTGCACCTCTGTTCCTTCTCTCTGCTCTTCTTTTGTTTCTTTCTGCACCTCTCTTGCTTTTTTCTGCACCCATCATGCCACTTTCTAGGCCCCTGTTCCCCCTTTTTGCAGCTCTGTTGCTGCTTTCTTCACTTCTCTTGCCTCTTTCTCCACCCCTCATCCCTCTTTCTGCAACTCTGTTGCTTCTTTCTGTACTTCTTTTGCTTCTTTCTGTACCTCTGACCTTCTTTCTGCAATCCTTGTGCCTCTTTCTGCACCCCTCTTCCCTCTTTCTGTACCCCTCTTGCCTCTTCTTTCTGCACCTCTGTTCCTTCTTTCTGCACTTCTTTTGTTTCTTTCTGTACCTCTTGCTTCTTTCTGCACCCCTTTTGCCTCTTTCTGCACCCCTCTTGCCTCTTTCTGCACCTCTGTTCCTTCTGTCTGCTCTTCTTTTGTTTCTTTCTTCACCTCTCTTGCTTCTTTCTGCACCCCTCTTGCCACTTTCTCCACCCCTGTTCCCCCTTTTGCAGCTCTGTTGCTGCTTTCTTCACTTCTCTTGCCTCTTTCTCCACCCCTCATCCTTCTTTCTGCACCTCTGTTGCTTCTTTCTGTACTTCTTTTGCTTCTTTCTGTACCTCTGACCTTCTTTCTGCAATCCTTGTGCCTCTTTCTGCACCCCTCTTCCCTCTTTCTGCACCCCTCTTGCCTCTTTCTGCCCCTCTGTTCCTTCATTCTGTACTTCTTTTGTTTCTTTCTGCAGCTCTCTTGCTTCTTTCTCCACCCCTTACCTCTTTCTCCACCCGTATTCCCTCTTTCTTCACCCCTGTTGCCTCTTTCTGCATCTCTGTTCCTTCTTTCTGCACTTCTTTTGTTTCTTTCTGCACCCCCCTTCCCTCTTTCTGCACCCCTCTTGCCTCTTTCTGCACCTCTGTTCCTTCTCTCTGCTCTTCTGTTGTTTCTTTCTGCACCTCTCTTGCTTCTTTTTGCACCCCTCTTGCCACTTTCTCCACCCCTGTTCCCCCTTTTTGCAGCTCTGTTGCTGCTTTCTTCACTTCTCGTGCCTCTTTCTCCACCCCCATCCCTCTTTCTGCACCTCTGTTGCTTCTTTCTGTACTTCTTTTGCTTCTTTCTGTACCTCTGACCTTCTTTCGGCAATCCTTGTGCCTCTTTCTGCACCCCTCTTCCCTATTTCTGTACCCCTCTTGCCTCTTTCTGCACATCTGTTCCTTCTTTTGTTTCTTTCTGTACCTCTTGCTACTTTCTGCACCCCTTTTGCCTCTTTCTGCACCCCTCTAGCCTCTTTCTGCACCTCTGTTCCTTCATTCTGTACTTCTTTTGTTTCTTTCTGCAGCTCTCTTGCTTCTTTCTCCACCCCTTACCTTTTCTCCACCTGTATTCCCTCTTTCTTCACCCCTGTTGCCTCTTTCTGCATCTCTGTTCCTTCATTCTGTACTTCTTTTGTTTCTTTCTGCAGCTCTCTTGCTTCTTTCTCCACCCCTTACCTCTTTCTCCACCCGTATTCCCTCTTTCTTCACCCCTGTTGCCTCTTTCTGCATCTCTGTTCATTCTTTCTGCACTTCTTTTGTTTCTTTCTGCACATTTCTTGCTTCTTTCTGCACTACTCTTGCTTCTTTCTGCACTTCTTTGATTCTTTCTGCTCCAGTCATGCTTCTTTCTGCACCCCTCTTCCCTCTTTCTGCACCCCTCGTGCCTCTTTCTGCACCCCTCTACCCTCTTTTTGCACCACTCTTGCCGCTTTCTGCACCTCTGTAGCTTCTTTCAGCACTACTCTTGCTTCTTTCTCCACTTCTTTGCTTATTTCTGCTCCAGTCGTGCTTCTTTCTGCACCCCCCTTCCCTCTTTCTGCACCCGTCTTGCCTCTTTCTGCACCTCTGTTCCTTCTCTCTCTTCTTTTGTTTCTTTCTGTACCTCTCTTGCTTTTTTCTGCACCCCTCGTGCCACTTTCTCTGCCCCTGTTCCCCCTTTTTGCAGCTCTGTTGCTGCTTTCTTCACTTCTCTTGCCTCTTTCTCCACCCCTCATCCCTCTTTCTGCAACTCTGTTGCTTCTTTCTATACTTATTTTGCTTCTTTCTGTACCTCTGACCTTCTTGCTGCAATCCTTGTGCCTCTTTCTGCACCCCTCTTCCCTCTTTCTGTACCCCTCTTGCCTCTTCTTTCTGCACCTCTGTTCCTTCTTTCTGCACTTCTTTTGTTTCTTTCTGTACCTCTTGCTTCTTTCTGCACCCCTTTTGCCTCTTTCTGCACCCCTATAGCCTCTTTCTGCACCTCTGTTCCTTCATTCTGTACTTCTTTTGTTTCTTTCTGCAGCTCTCTTGCTTCTTTCTCCACCCCTTACCTCTTTCTCCACCCGTATTCCCTTTTTCTTCACCCCTGTTGCCTCTTTCTGCATCTCTGTTCCTTCTTTCTGCACTTCTTTTGTTTCTTTCTGCACATCTCTTGCTTCTTTCTGCACTACTCTTGCTTCTTTCTGCACTTCTTTGATTCTTTCTGCTCCAGCCGTGCTTCTTTCTGCACCCCTCTTCCCTCTTTCTGCACCCCTCTTGCCTCTTTCTGCACCTCTGTTCCTTCTTTCTGCTCTTCTTTTGTTTCTTTCTGCACCTCTCTTGCTTCTTTCTGTGCCCCTCTTGCTACTTTCTCCACCCCTGTTCCCAATTTTCGCTACTCTGTTGCTTTTTCTGCACTTTTCTTGCCTCTTTCTCCACCCGTCATCCCTCTTTCTGCACCTCTGTTGCTTCTTTCTGCACTTCTCTTGCTTCTTTCTGCACCTAGGTCCCTTCTTTCTGCAATCCTTGTGCTTCCTTCTGCACCCCTCTTCTCTCTTTCTACACCCCTCTTGCCTCTTTCTGCACTACTTTGCTTCTTTCTGCACCTCTCTTTTCTTTCTGTATCCTTCTTGCCTTTTTCTCCACCCCACTTTCCCCTTTCTGCATCTTTGTTGCTTCTTTATGCACTTCTCTTGCTTCTTTCTGTACCTCTCTTGCTTCTTTCTGCACCCCTTGTGCCTCTTTCTGCACCCCTGTTCCTTCTTTCTGCACTTCTTTCTGCAACTCTCTTGTTTCTTTATATATCCCTCTTGCCTCTTTCTCCACCCCACTTCCCCCTTTCTGCATCTCTGCTGCTTCTTTGTGCATTTCTCTTGCTTCTTTCTGCATCTCTCTTGTTTCTTTCTGCACCCCTCTTTCTACTTTCTCCACCCTTGTTCCCCCTTTTTGCATCTCTGTTGCTTCTTTCTGCACTTCTCTTGCTTCTTTCTGCACCCCTCTTGCCACTTTCTCCACCCCTGTTCCCCCCTTTTTGCATCTCTGTTGCTTCTTTCTGCACTTCTCTTTCCTCTTTCTCCACCCCTCATCAATCTTTCTGCACCTCTGTTGCTTCTTTCTACACGTCTCTTGCTTCTTTCTGCACCTTTGTCCCTTCTTTCTTCAATCCTTGTTCCTCTTTCTGCACCCCTGTTCCCTCTTTCTGCACCCCTCTTGCCTCTTTTTCCACCCCACTTCCCCCATTCTGCATCTCTCTTGATTCTTTCTGCACCCCCCTTGCCACTTTCTCCACCCCTGTTCCCCCTTTTTCCATCTCTGTTGATTCTTTCTGCACTTCTCTTGCCTCTTTCTCCTCCCCTCATCCCTCTTTCTGCACCCCTCTTGCCTCTTTCTGCACCTCTGTTCCTTCTTTCTGCTCTTCTTTTGTTTCTTTCTGCACCTCTCTTGCTTCTTTCTGTGCCACTCTTGCTACTTTCTCCACCCCTGTTCCCACTTTTCGCTACTCTGTTGCTTCTTTCTGCACTTCTCTTGCCTCTTTCTCCACCCGTCATCCCTCTTTCTGCACCTCTGTTGCTTCTTTCTGCACTTCTCTTGCTTCTTTCTGCACCTAGGTCCCTTCTTTCTGCAATCCTTGTGCTTCCTTCTGCACCCCTCTTCTCTCTTTCTGCACCCCTCTTGCCTCTTTCTGCACTACTTTGTTTCTTTCTGCACCTCTCTTTTCTTTCTGTATCCCTCTTGCCTTTTTCTCCACCCCACTTCCCCCTTTCTGCATCTCTGTTGCTTCTTTATGCACTTCTCTTGCTTCTTTTTGTACCTCTCTTGCTTCTTTCTGCACCCCTCGTGCCTCTTTCTGCACCCCTGTTCTTTCTTTCTGCACTTCTTTTGTTTCTTTCTGCAACTCTCTTGTTTCTTTATGTATCCCTCTTGCCTCTTTCTCCACCCTACTTCCCCCTTTCTGCATCTCTGCTGCTTCTTTGTGCATTTCTCTTGCTTCTTTCTGCATCTCTCTTGTTTCTTTCTACACCCCTCTTTCTACTTTCTCTACCCTTGTTCCCCCTCTTTGCATCTCTGTTGCTTCTTTCTGCACTTCTCTTGCTTCTTTCTGCACCCCTCTTGCCACTTTCTCCATCCCTGTTCCCCCTTTTTGCATCTCTGTTGCTTCTTTCTGCACTTCTCGTGCCTCTTTCTCCACCCCTCACCAATCTTTCTGCACCTCTGTTGCTTCTTTCTACACGTCTCTTGCTTCTTTCTGCACCTTTGTCCCTTCTTTCTTCAATCCTTGTTCCTCTTTCTGCACCCCTGTTCCCTCTTTCTGCACCCCTCTTTCCTCTTTCTCCACCACATTTCCCCCATTCTGCATCTCTCTTGCTTCTTTCTGCACCCCCCTTGCCACTTTCTCCACCCCTGTTCCCCCTTTTTCCATCTCTGTTGATTCTTTCTGCACTTCTCTTGCCTCTTTCTCCACCCCTCATCCCTCTTTCTGCACCCCTGTTGCTTCTTTCTGCACTTCTCTTGCTTCTTTCTGCACCTCTGTCCCATTTTCTGTAAAGCTTGTGCCTCTTTCTGCACCCCTCTTCCCTCTTTCTGCACCCCTCTTGCCTCTTTCTCCACCCCACTTCCCCCTTTCTGCATCTCTGTTGGTTCTTTATGCATTTCTCTTGCTTCTTTCTGCATCTTCTTTGCTACTTTCTGCACCCCTCTTGCCACTTTCTCCACCCCTGTTCCCCCTTTTTGCATCTCTGTTGCTTCTTTCTGCACTTCTCTTGCCTCTTTCTCCACCCCTCATCACTCTCTCTGCACCTCTGTTGCTTCTTTCTGCCCTTCTCTTGCTTCTATCTGCACCTCTGTCCATTCTTTCTGCAACCCTTGTGCCTCTTTCTCCACCCCTCTTCCGTCTTTCTGCACCCCTCTTGCCTCTTTCTGCACCTCTGTTCCTTCTTTCTGCACATCTTCTGTTTCTTTCTGCAGCTCTCTTGCTTCTTTGTGAACCCCCTTGCCTCTTTCGCCACCCATCCACCCTCTTTCTGCACCCCTGTTGCCTCTTTCTGCACCTCTGTTCTTTCTTTCTGCACTTCTTTTGTTTCTTTCTGCACATCTCTTGCTTCTTTCTGTACCCCACATGCCTCTTTCAGCACCACTCTTGACTCTTTTTGCACCCCTCTTGCCTGTTTCTGCACTTCTGTTGGTTCTTTTTGTACTCTTCTTGCTTCTTTTTGCACTCCTCATGACTTTTTAACACCCTTCTTCCCTCTTTGTGCACCTTTCTTGCCTCTTTGTGCACCTCTGTTCCTTCTTTCTTCACTTCTTTTGTTTCTTTCTGTGCCTCTCTCTTCTTTCAGCATCCCTTTTGTCTCTTTCTACACCCCTCTTGCCTCTTTCTGCACCTCTGTTTTTTCTGCACTTCTTTTGTTTCTTTCTGCAGCTCTCTTGCTTCTTTCTGCACCCATTACCTCTTTCTCCACCCGTCTTCCCTATTTCTTCATCCCTGTTGCCTCTTTCTGCGCCTCTGTTCCTTCTTTCTGTACTTCTTTTGTTTCTTTCTGCACAGCTCTTAGTTCTTTCTGCACCCCTCGTGCCTCTTTCTGTATCCCTCTTCCCTCTTTCTGCACCCCTCTTGCCTCTTTCTGCACCTCTGTTCCTTCTTTCTGCTCTTCTTTTGTTTCTTTCTGCACCTCTCTTGCTTCTTTCTGTGCCACTCTTGCTACTTTCTCCACCCCTGTTCCCACTTTTCGCTACTCTGTTGCTTCTTTCTGCACTTCTCTTGCCTCTTTCTCCACCCGTCATCCCGCTTTCTGCACCTCTGTTGCTTCTTTCTGCACTTCTCTTGCTTCTTTCTGCACCTAGGACCCTTCTTTCTGCAATCCTTGTGCTTCCTTCTGCACCCCTCTTCTCTCTTTCTGCACCCCTCTTGCCTCTTTCTGCACTACTTTGTTTCTTTCTGCACCTCTCTTTTCTTTCTGTATCCCTCTTGCCTTTTTCTCCACCCCACTTCCCCCTTTCTGCATCTCTGTTGTTTCTTTATGCACTTCTCTTGCTTCTTTCTGTACCTCTCTTGCTTCTTTCTGCACCCCTCGTGCCTCTTTCTGCACCCCTGTTCTTTCTTTCTGCACTTCTTTTGTTTCTTTCTGCAACTCTCTTGTTTCTTTATGTATCCCTCTTGCCTCTTTCTCCACCCTACTTCCCCCTTTCTGCATCTCTGCTGCTTCTTTGTGCATTTCTCTTGCTTCTTTCTGCATCTCTCTTGTTTCTTTCTGCACCCCTCTTTCTACTTTCTCTACCCTTGTTCCCTCTCTTTGCATCTCTGTTGCTTCTTTCTGCACTTCTCTTGCTTCTTTCTGCACCCCTCTTGCCACTTTCTCCATCCCTGTTCCCCCTTTTTGCATCTCTGTTGCTTCTTTCTGCACTTCTCGTGCCTCTTTCTCCACCCCTCACCAATCTTTCTGCACCTCTGTTGCTTCTTTCTACACGTCTCTTGCTTCTTTCTGCACCTTTGTCCCTTCTTTCTTCAATCCTTGTTCCTCTTTCTGCACCCTTGTTCCCTCTTTCTGCACCCCTCTTTCCTCTTTCTCCACCACATTTCCCCCATTCTGCATCTCTCTTGCTTCTTTCTGCACCCCCCTTGCCACTTTCTCCACCCCTGTTCCCCCTTTTTCCATCTCTGTTGATTCTTTCTGCACTTCTCTTGCCTCTTTCTCCACCCCTCATCCCTCTTTCTGCACCCCTGTTGCTTCTTTCTGCACTTCTCTTGCTTCTTTCTGCACCTCTGTCCCTTTTTCTGCAATGCTTGTGCCTCTTTCTGCACCCCTCTTCCCTCTTTCTGCACCCCTCTTGCCTCTTTCTCCACCCCACTTCCCCCTTTCTGCATCTCTGTTGGTTCTTTATGCATTTCTCTTGCTTCTTTCTGCATCTTCTTTGCTACTTTCTGCACCCCTCTTGCCACTTTCTCCACCCCTGTTCCCCCTTTTTGCATCTCTGTTGCTTCTTTCTGCACTTCTCTTGCCTCTTTCTCCACCCCTCAGCACTCTCTCTGCACCTCTGTTGCTTCTTTCTGCCCTTCTCTTGCTTCTATCTGCACCTCTGTCCCTTCTTTCTGCAACCCTTGTGCCTCTTTCTCCACCCCTCTTCCGTCTTTCTGCACCCCTCTTGCCTCTTTCTGCACCTCTGTTCCTTCTTTCTGCACATCTTCTGTTTCTTTCTGCAGCTCTCTTGCTACTTTGTGAACCCCCTTGCCTCTTTTGCCACCCATCCACCCTCTTTCTGCACCCCTGTTGCCTCTTTCTGCACCTCTGTTCTTTCTTTCTGCACTGCTTTTGTTTCTTTCTGCACATCTCTTGCTTCTTTCTGTACCCCACATGCCTCTTTCAGCACCACTCTTGACTCTTTTTGCACCCCTCTTGCCTGTTTCTGCACTTCTGTTGGTTCTTTTTGTACTCTTCTTGCTTCTTTTTGCACTCCTCATGACTTTTTAACACCCTTCTTCCCTCTTTGTGCACCCTTCTTGCCTCTTTGTGCACCTCTGTTCCTTCTTTCTTCACTTCTTTTGTTTCTTTCTGTGCCTCTCTCTTCTTTCAGCATCCCTTTTGTCTCTTTCTACACCCCTCTTGCCTCTTTCTGCACCTCTGTTCTTTCTGCACTTCTTTTGTTTCTTTCTGCAGCTCTCTTGCTTCTTTCTGCACCCCTTACCTCTTTCTCCACCGTCTTCCCTATTTCTTCATCCCTGTTGCCTCTTTCTGCACCTCTGTTCCTTCTTTCTGTACTTCTTTTGTTTCTTTCTGCACAGCTCTTAGTTCTTTCTGCACCCCTCGTGCCTCTTTCTGTATCCCTCTTCCCTCTTTTTGCACCACTCTTGCCGCTTTCTGCACCTCTGTAGCTTCTTTCAGCACTACTCTTGCTTCTTTCTGCACTTCTTTGCTTCTTTCTGCTCCAGTCGTGCTTGTTTCTGCACCCCCTGCCCTCTGTCTGCACCCTTTTTGCCTCTTTCTGCACCTCTGTTCCTTCTCTCTGCTCTTCTTTTGTTTCTTTCTGCACCTCTCTTGCTTCTTTCTGCACCCCTCTTGCCACTTTCTCCACCCCTGTTCCCCCTTTTGCATCTCTGTTGCTGCTTTCTGCACTTCTCTTGCCTCTTTCTCCACCCCTCATCCCTCTTTCTGCACCTCTGTTGCTTCTATCTGTACTTCTTTTGCTTCTTTCTGTACCTCTGACCTTCTTTCTGCAATCCTTGTGCCTCTTTCTGCACCCCTCTTCCCTCTTTCTGTACCCCTCTTGCCTCTTTCTGCACCTCTGTTCCTTTTTTCTGCACTTCTTTTGTTTCTTTCTGTACCTCTTGCTTCTTTCTGCACCCCTTTTGCCTCTTTCTGCACCCCTCTTGCCTCTTTTTGCACCTCTGGTCCTTCATTCTGTACTTTTTTTGTTTCTTTCTGCAGCTCTCTTGCTTCTTTCTCCACCCCTTACCTCTTTCTCCACCCGTAATCCCTCTTTCTTCACCCCTGTTGCCTCTTTCTGCATCTCTGTTCCTTCTTTCTGCACTTCTTTAGTTTCTTTCTGCACATCTCTTGCTTCTTTCTGCACTACTCTTGCTTCTTTCTGCACTTCTTTGCTTCTTTCTCCTCCAGTCGTGCTTTCTTCACACCTCTTCCCTCTTTCTGCACCCCTCTTGCCTCTTTCTGCACCACTGTTCCTTCTATCTGCTCTTCTTTTGTTTCTTTCTGCACCTCTCTTGCTTCTTTCTGTACCCCTCTTGCTACTTTCTCCACCCCTGTTCCCACTTTTTGCTTCTCTGTTGCTTCTTTCTGCACTTCTCTTGCCTCTTTCTCCACCCGTCATCCCTCTTTCTGCACCTCTGTTGCTTCTTTCTGTACTTCTTTTGCTTCTTTCTGTACCTCTGACCTTCTTTCGGCAATCCTTGTGCCTCTTTCTGCACCCCTCTTCCCTCTTTCTGTACCCCTCTTGCCTCTTTCTGCACATCTGTTCCTTCTTTTGTTTCTTTCTGTACCTCTTGCTACTTTCTGCACCCCTTTTGCCTCTTTCTGCACCCCTCTAGCCTCTTTCTGCACCTCTGTTCCTTCATTCTGTACTTCTTTTGTTTCTTTCTGCAGCTCTCTTGCTTCTTTCTCCACCCCTTACCTCTTTCTCCACCCGTATTCTCTCTTTCTTCACCCCTGTTGCCTCTTTCTGCATCTCTGTTCCTTCTTTCTGCACTTCTTTTGTTTCTTTCTGCACATTTCTTGCTTCTTTCTGCACTACTCTTGCTTCTTTCTGCACTTCTTTGCTTCTTTCTGCTCCAGTCATGCTTCTTTCTGCACCCCTCTTCCCTCTTTCTGCACCCCTTGTGCCTCTTTCTGCACCCCTCTACCCTCTTTTTGCACCACTCTTGCCGCTTTCTGCACCTCTGTAGCTTCTTTCAGCACTACTCTTGCTTCTTTCTCCACTTCTTTGCTTCTTTCTGCTCCAGTCGTGCTTCTTTCTGCACCCCCTTCCCTCTTTCTGCACCCCTCTTGCCTCTTTCTGCACCTCTGTTCCTTCTCTCTGCTCTTCTTTTGTTTCTTTCTGCACCTCTCTTGCTTTTTTCTGCACCCCTCATGCCACTTTCTCGGCCCCTGTTTCCCCTTTTTGCAGCTCTGTTGCTGCTTCCTTCACTTCTCTTGCCTCTTTCTCCACCCCTCATCCCTCTTTCTGCAACTCTGTTGCTTCTTTCCGTACTTATTTTGCTTCTTTCTGTACCTCTGACCTTCTTTCTGCAATCCTTGTGCCTCTTTCTGCACCCCTCTTCCCTCTTTCTGTACCCCTCTTGCCACTTCTTTCTGCACCTCTGTTCCTTCTTTCTGCACTTCTTTTGTTTCTTTCTGTACCTCTTGCTTCTTTCTGCACCCTTTTGCCTCTTTCTGCACCCCTATAGCCTCTTTCTGCACCTCTGTTCCTTCATTCTGTACTTCTTTTGTTTCTTTCTGCAGCTCTCTTGCTTCTTTCTCCACCCCTTACCTTTCTCCACCCGTATTCCCTTTTTCTTCACCCCTGTTGCCTCTTTCTGCATCTCTGTTCCTTCTTTCTGCACTTCTTTTGTTTCTTTCTGCACATCTCTTGCTTCTTTCTGCACTACTCTTGCTTCTTTCTGCACTTCTTTGATTCTTTCTGCTCCAGTCGTGCTTCTTTCTGCACCCCTCTTCCCTCTTTCTGCACCCCTCTTGCCTCTTTCTGCACCTCTGTTCCTTCTTTCTGCTCTTCTTTTGTTTCTTTCTGCACCTCTCTTGCTTCTTTCTGTGCCCCTCTTGCTACTTTCTCCACCCCTGTTCCCACTTTTCGCTACTCTGTTGCTTTTTCTGCACTTTTCTTGCCTCTTTCTCCACCCGTCATCCCTCTTTCTGCACCTCTGTTGCTTCTTTCTGCACTTCTCTTGCTTCTTTCTGCACCTAGGTCCCTTCTTTCTGCAATCCTTGTACTTCCTTCTGCACCCCTCTTCTCTCTTTCTGCACCCCTCTTGCCTCTTTCTGCACTACTTTGTTTCTTTCTGCACCTCTCTTTTCTTTCTGTATCCCTCTTGCCTTTTTCTCCACCCCACTTTCCCCTTTCTGCATCTCTGTTGCTTCTTTATGCACTTCTCTTGCTTCTTTCTGTACCTCTCTTGCTTCTTTCTGCACCCCTTGTGCCTCTTTCTGCACCCCTGTTCCTTCTTTCTGCACTTCTTTTGTTTCTTTCTGCAACTATCTTGTTTCTTTATGTATCCCTCTTGCCTCTTTCTCCACCCCGCTTCCCCCTTTCTGCATCTCTGCTGCTTCTTTATGCATTTCTCTTGCTTCTTTCTGCATCTCTCTTGTTTCTTTCTGTACCCCTCTTTCTACTTTCTCCACCCTTGTTCCCCCTTTTTGCATCTCTGTTGCTTCTTTCTGCACTTCTCTTGCTTCTTTCTGCACCCCTCTTGCCACTTTCTCCACCCCTGTTCCCCCCTTTTTGCATCTCTGTTGCTTCTTTCTGCACTTCTCTTTCCTCTTTCTCCACCCCTCATCAATCTTTCTGCACCTCTGCTGCTTCTTTCTACACGTATCTTGCTTCTTTCTGCACCTTTGTCCCTTCTTTCTTCAATCCTTGTTCCTCTTTCTGCACCCCTGTTCCCTCTTTCTGCACCCCTCTTGCCTCTTTTTCCACCCCACTTCCCCCATTCTGCATCTCTCTTGCTTCTTTCTGCACCCCCCCTTGCCAATTTCTCCACCCCTGTTCCCCCTTTTTCCATCTCTGTTGATTCTTTCTGCACTTCTCTTGCCTCTTTCTCCTCCCCTCATCCCTCTTTCTGCACCCCTCTTGCCTCTTTCTGCACCTCTGTTCCTTCTTTCTGCTCTTCTTTTGTTTCTTTCTGCACCTCTCTTGCTTCTTTCTGTGCCACTCTTGCTACTTTCTCCACCCCTGTTCCCACTTTTCGCTACTCTGTTGCTTCTTTCTGCACTTCTCTTGCCTCTTTCTCCACCCGTCATCCCTCTTTCTGCACCTCTGTTGCTTCTTTCTGCACTTCTCTTGCTTCTTTCTGCACCTAGGTCCCTTCTTTCTGCAATCCTTGTGCTTCCTTCTGCACCCCTCTTCTCTCTTTCTGCATCCCTCTTGCCTCTTTCTGCACTACTTTGTTTCTTTCTGCACCTCTCTTTTCTTTCTGTATCCCTCTTGCCTTTTTCTCCACCCCACTTCCCCCTTTCTGCATCTCTGTTGCTTCTTTATGCACTTCTCTTGCTTCTTTCTGCACCCCTCGTGCCTCTTTCTGCACCCCTGTTCCTTCTTTCTGCACTTCTTTTGTTTCTTTCTGCAACTCTCTTGTTTCTTTATGTATCCCTCTTGCCTCTTTCTCCACCCTACTTCCCCCTTTCTGCATCTCTGCTGCTTCTTTGTGCATTTCTCTTGCTTCTTTCTGCATCTCTCTTGTTTCTTTCTGCACCCCTCTTTCTACTTTCTCTACCCTTGTTCCCCCTCTTTGCATCTCTGTTGCTTCTTTCTGCACTTCTCTTGCTTTTTTCTGCACCCCTCTTGCCACTTTCTCCATCCCTGTTCCCCATTTTTGCATCTCTGTTGCTTCTTTCTGCACTTCTCGTGCCTCTTTCTCCACCCCTCACCAATGTTTCTGCACCTCTGTTGCTTCTTTCTACACGTCTCTTGCTTCTTTCTGCACCTTTGTCCCTTCTTTCTTCAATCCTTGTTCCTCTTTCTGCACCTTTGTTCCCTCTTTCTGCACCCCTCTTTCCTCTTTCTCCACCCTACTTCCCCCATTCTGCATCTCTCTTGCTTCTTTCTGCACCCCCCTTGCCACTTTCTCCACCCCTATTCCCCCTTTTTCCATCTCTGTTGATTCTTTCTGCACTTCTCTTGCCTCTTTCTCCACCCCTCATCCCTCTTTCTGCACCTCTGTTGCTTCTTTCTGCACTTCTCTTGCTTCTTTCTGCACCTCTGTCCCTTTTTCTGCAATGCTTGTGCCTCTTTCTGCACCCCTCTTCCCTCTTTCTGCACCCCTCTTGCCTCTTTCTGCACCTCTGTTCCTTCTTTCTGCACTTCTTTTGTTTCTTTCTGCAACTCTCTTGCTACTTTCTGTATCCCCCTCTTGCCTCTTTCTCCACCCCACTTCCCCCTTTCTGCGTCTCTGTTGGTTCTTTATGCATTTCTCTTGCTTCTTTCTGCATCTTATTTGCTACTTTCTGCACCCCTCTTGCCACTTTCTCCACCCCTGTTCCCCCTTTTTGCATCTCTGTTGCTTCTTTCTGCACTTCTCTTGCCTCTTTCTCCACCCCTCATCACTCTCTCTGCACCTCTGTTGCTTCTTTCTGCCCTTCTCTTGCTTCTATCTGCACCTCTGTCCCTTCTTTCTGCAACCCTTGTGCCGCTTTCTCCACCCCTCTTCCATCTTTCTGCACCCCTCTTGCCTCTTTCTGCACCTCTGTTCCTTCTTTCTGCACATCTTCTGTTTCTTTCTGCAGCTCTCTTGCTTCTTTGTGAACCCCCTTGCCTCTTTCGTCACCCATCCACCCTCTTTCTGCACCCCTGTTGCCTCTTTCTGCACCTCTGTTCTTTCTTTCTGCACTTCTTTTGTTTCTTTCTGCACATCTCTTGCTTCTTTCTGTACCCCACATGCCTCTTTCTGCACCCCTCTTGACTCTTTTTGCACCCCTCTTGCCTGTTTCTGCACTTCTGTTGGTTCTTTTTGTACTCTTCTTGCTTCTTTTTGCACTCCTCATGACTTTTTAACACCCTTCTTCCCTCTTTGTGTACCCCTCTTGCCTCTTTGTGCACATCTGTTCCTTCTTTCTTCACTTCTTTTGTTTCTTTCTGTGCCTCTCTCTTCTTTCAGCATCCCTTTTGTCTCTTTCTACACCCCTCTTGCCTCTTTCTGCACCTCTGTTCTTTCTTTCTGCACTTCTCTTGCTTCTTTCTGCACCTAGGTCCCTTCTATCTGCAATCCTTGTGCTTCCTTTTGCACCCCTCTTCTCTCTTTCTGCACCCCTCTTGCCTCTTTCTGCACTACTTTGTTTCTTTCTGCACCTCTCTTTTCTTTCTGTATCCCTGTTGCCTTTTTCTCCACCCCACTTCCCCCTTTCTGCATCTCTGTTGCTTCTTTATGCACTTCTCTTGCTTCTTTCTGTACCTCTCTTGCTTCTTTCTGCACCCTCGTGCCTCTTTCTGCACCCCTGTTCCTTCTTTCTGCACTTCTTTTGTTTCTTTCTGCAACTCTCTTGTTTCTTTATGTATCCCTCTTGCCTCTTTCTCCACCCCACTTCCCCTTTCTGCATCTCTGTTGGTTCTTTATGCATTTCTATTGCTTCTTTCTGCATCTTACTTGCTTCTTTCTGCACCCCTCTTGCCACTTTCTCCACCCCTGTTCCCCCTTTTTGCATCTCTGTTGCTTCTTTCTGCACTTCTCTTACCTCTTTCTCCACCCCTCATCACTTTCTCTGCACCTCTGTTGCTTCTTTCTGCCCTTCTCTTACTTCTATCTGCACCTCTGTCCCTTCTTTCTGCAACCCTTGTGCCTCTTTCTCCACCCCTCTTCCGTCTTTCTGCACCCCTCTTGCCTCTTTCTGCACCTCTGTTGCCTCTTTCTGCACCTCTGTTCTTTCTTTCTGCACTTCTTTTGTTTCTTTCTGCACATCTCTTGCTTCTTTCTGTACCCCACATGCCTCTTTCTGCACCCCTCTTGACTCTTTTTGCACCCCTCTTGCCTGTTTCTGCACTTCTGTTGGTTCTTTCTGTACTCTTCTTGCTTCTTTTTGCACTCCTCATGACTTTTTAACACCCTTCTTCCCTCTTTGTGCACCCCTCTTGCCTCTTTGTGCACCTCTGTTCCTTCTTTCTTCACTTCTTTTGTTTCTTTCTGTGCCTCTCTCTTCTTTCAGCATCCCTTTTGTCTCTTTCTACACCCCTCTTGCCTCTTTCTGCACCTCTGTTCTTTCTTTCTGCACTTCTTTTGTTTCTTTCTGCAGCTCTCTGGCTTCTTTCTGCACCCCTTACCTCTTTCTCCACCCGTCTTCCCTATTTCTTCATCCCTGTTGCCTCTTTCTGCACCTCTGTTCCTTCTTTCTGTACTTCTTTTGTTTCTTTCTGCACATCTCTTAGTTCTTTCTGCACCCCTCGTGCCTCTTTCTGTATCCCTCTTCCCTCTTTTTGTACCACTCTTGCCGCTTTCTGCACCTCTGTAGCTTCTTTCAGCCCTACTCTTGCTTCTTTCTGCACTTCTTTGCTTCTTTCTGCTCCAGTCGTGCTTGTTTCTGCACCCCTGCCCTCTGTCTGCACCCTCTTTGCTTCTTTCTGCACCTCTGTTCCTTCTCTCTGCTCTTCTTTTGTTTCTTTCTGCACCTCTCTTGCTTCTTTCTGCACCCCTCTTGCCACTTTCTCCACCCCTGTTCCCCCTTTTTGCATCTCTGTTGCTGCTTTCTGCACTTCTCTTGCCTCTTTCTCCACCCCTCATCCCTCTTTCTGCACCTCTGTTGCTTCTATCTGTACTTCTTTTGCTTCTTTCTGTACCTCTGACCTTCTTTCTGCAATCCTTGTGCCTCTTTCTGCACCCCTCTTCCCTCTTTCTGCACCCCTCTTGCCTCTTTTTGCACCTCTGTTCCTTCATTCTGTACTTCTTTTGTTTCTTTCTGCAGCTCTCTTGCTTCTTTCTCCACCCCTTACCTCTTTCTCCACCCCTAATCCCTCTTTCTTCACCCCTGTTGCCTCTTTCTGCATCTCTGTTCCTTCTTTCTGCACTTCTTTAGTTTCTTTCTGCACATCTCTTGCTTCTTTCTGCACTTCTTTGCTTCTTTCTCCTCCAGTCGTGCTTCTTTCTTCACACCTCTTCCCTCTTTCTGCACCCCTCTTGCCTCTTTCTGCACCTCTGTTCCTTCTTTCTGCTCTTCTTTTGTTTCTTTCTGCACCTCTCTTGCTTCTTTCTGTGCCACTCTTGCTACTTTCTCCACCCCTGTTCCCACTTTTCGCTACTCTGTTGCTTCTTTCTGCACTTCTCTTGCCTCTTTCTCCACCCGTCATCCCTCTTTCTGCACCTCTGTTGCTTCTTTCTGCACTTCTCTTGCTTCTTTCTGTTCCTAGGTCCCTTCTTTCTGTAATCCTTGTGCTTCCTTCTGCACCCCGCTTCTCTCTTTCTGCACCCCTCTTGCCTCTTTCTGCACTACTTTGTTTCTTTCTGCACCTCTCTTTTCTTTCTGTATCCCTCTTGCCTTTTTCTCCACCCCACTTCCCCCTTTCTGCATCTCTGTTGCTTCTTTATGCACTTCTCTTGCTTCTTTCTGTACCTCTCTTGCTTCTTTCTGCACCCCTCATGCCTCTTTCTGCACCCCTGTTCCTTCTTTCTGCACTTCTTTTGTTTCTTTCTGCAACTCTCTTGTTTCTTTATGTATCCCTCTTGCCTCTTTCTCCACCCTACTTCCCCCTTTCTGCATCTCTGCTGCTTCTTTGTGCATTTCTCTTGCTTCTTTCTGCATCTCTCTTGTTTCTTTCTGCACCCCTCTTTCTACTTTCTCTACCCTTGTTCCCCCTCTTTGCATCTCTGTTGCTTCTTTCTGCACTTCTCTTGCTTCTTTCTGCACCCCTCTTGCCACTTTCTCCATCCCTGTTCCCCCTTTTTGCATCTCTGTTGCTTCTTTCTGCACTTCTCGTGCCTCTTTCTCCACCACTCACCAATCTTTCTGCACCTCTGTTGCTTCTTTCTACACGTCTCTTGCTTCTTTCTGCAACTTTGTCCCTTCTTTCTTCAATCCTTGTTCCTCTGTCTGCACCCCTGTTCCCTCTTTCTGCACCCCTCTTGCCTCTTTCTCCACCCCACTTCCCCCCTTCTGCATCTCTCTTGCTTCTTTCTGCACCCCCCTTGCCACTTTCTCCACCCCTGTTCCCCCTTTTTCCATCTCTGTTGATTCTTTCTGCACTTCTCTTGCCTCTTTCTCCACCCCTCTTTCTGCACCTCTGTTGCTTCTTTCTGCACTTCTCTTGCTTCTTTCTGCACCTCTGTCCCTTTTTCTGCAATCCTTGTGCCTCTTTCTGCACCCCTCTTCCCTCTTTCTGCACCCCTCTTGCCTCTTTCTGCACCTCTGTTCCTTCTTTCTGCACTTCTTTTGTTTCTTTCTGCAACTCTCTTGCTACTTTCTGTATCCCCCTCTTGCCTCTTTCTCCACCCCACTTCCCCCTTTCTGCATCTCTGTTGGTTCTTTATGCATTTCTCTTGCTTCTTTCTGCATCTTACTTGCTTCTTTCTGCACCCCTCTTGCCACTTCTCCACCCCTGTTCCCCCTTTTTGCATCTCTGTTGCTTCTTTCTGCACTTCTCTTGCCTCTTTCTCCACCCCTCATCACTCTCTCTGCACCTCTGTTGCTTCTTTCTGCCCTTCTCTTGCTTCTATCTGCACCTCTGTCCCTTCTTTTTGCAACCCTTGTGCCTCTTTCTTCACCCCTCTTCCGTCTTTCTGCACCCCTCTTGCCTCTTTCTACACCTCTGTTCCTTCTTTCTGCACATCTTCTGTTTCTTTCTGAAGCTCTCTTGCTTCTTTGTGAACCCCCTTGCCTCTTTCGCCACCCATCCACCCTCTTTCTGCACCCCTGTTGCCTCTTTCTGCACCTCTGTTCTTTCTTTCTGCACTTCTTTTGTTTCTTTCTGCACATCACTTGCTTCTTTCTGTACCCCACATGCCTCTTTCTGCACCCCTCTTGACTCTTTTTGCACCCCTCTTGCCTCTTTCTGCACTTCTGTTGGTTCTTTCTGTACTCTTCTTGCTTCTTTTTGCACTCCTCATGACTTTTTAACACCCTTCTTCCCTCTTTGTGCACCCCTCTTGCCTCTTTCTGCACCTCTCTTCCTTCTTTCTTCACTTCTTTTGTTTCTTTCTGTGCCTCTCTCTTCTTTCAGCATCCCTTTTGTCTCTTTCTACACCCCTCTTGCCTCTTTCTGCACCTCTGTTCTTTCTTTCTGCACTTCTTTTGTTTCTTTCTGCAGCTCTCTTGCTTCTTTCTGCACCCCTTACCTCTTTCTCCACCCGTCTTCCCTATTTCTTCATCCCTGTTGCCTCTTTCTGCGCCTCTGTTCCTTCTTTCTGTACTTCTTTTGTTTCTTTCTGCAAATCTCTTAGTTCTTTCTGCACCCCTCGTGCCTCTTTCTGTATCCCTCTTCCCTCTTTTTGCACCACTCTTGCCGCTTTCTGCACCTCTATAGCTTCTTTCAGCACTTCTCTTGCTTCTTTCTGCTCCAGTCATGCTTGTTTCTGCACCCCCTGCCCTCTGTCTGCACCCTTTTTGCCTCTTTCTGCACCTCTGTTCCTTCTCTCTGCTCTTCTTTTGTTTCTTTCTTCACCTCTCTTGCTTCTTTCTGCTCCCCTCTTGCCACTTTCTCCACCCCTGTTCCCCCTTTTTGCATCTCTGTTGCTGCTTTCTGCACTTCTCTTGCCTCTTTCTCCACCTCTCATCCCTCTTTCTGCACCTCTGTTGCTTCTATCTGTACTTCTTTTGCTTCTTTCTGTACCTCTGACCTTCTTTCTGCAATCCTTGTGCCTCTTTCTGCACCCCTCTTCCCTCTTTCTGTACCCCTCTTGCCTCTTTCTGCACCTCTGTTCCTTTTTTCTGCACTTCTTTTGTTTCTTTCTGTACCTCTTGCTTCTTTCTGCACCCCTTTTGCCTCTTTCTGCTCCCCTCTTGCCTCTTTTTGCACCTCTGTTCCTTCATTCTGTACTTCTTTTGTTTCTTTCTGCAGCTCTCTTGCTTCTTTCTCCACCCCTTACCTCTTTCTCCACCCGTAATCCCTCTTTCTTCACCCCTTTTGCCTCTTTCTGCATCTCTGTTCCTTCTTTCTGCACTTTTTTAGTTTCTTTCTGCACATCTCTTGCTTCTTTCTGCACTACTCTTGCTTCTTTCTGCACTGCTTTACTTCTTTCTCCTCCAGTCGTGCTTCTTTCTTCACACCTCTTCCCTCTTTCTGCACCCCTCTTGCCTCTTTCTGTACCTCTGTTCCTTCTGTCTGATCTTCTTTTGTTTCTTTCTGCACCTCTCTTGCTTCTTTCTGTACCCCTGTTCCCACTTTTCGCTTCTCTGTTGCTTCTTTCTGCACTTCTCTTGCCTCTTTCTCCACCCGTCATCCCTCTTTCCTGCACCTCTGTTGCTTCTTTCTGCACTTCTCTTGCTTCTTTCTGCACCTAGGTCCCTTCTTTCTGCAATCCTTTTCCCTCTTTCTGCACCCCTCTTCCTTCTTTCTGCACCCCACTTGCCTCTTTCTGCACTACTTTGTTTCTTTCTGCATCTCTCTTTTCTTTCTGTATCCCTCTTGCCTTTTTCTCCACCCCACTTCCCCCTTTCTGCATCTGTTGCCTCTTTATGTACTTCTTTTGCTTCTTTCTGTAACTCCCTTGCTTCTTTCTGCACCCCTTGTGACTCTTTCTGCACCCCTGTTCCTTCTTTCTGCAATTCTTTTGTTTCTTTCAGCACCTCTCTTGTTTCTTTATGTATCCCTCTTGCCTCTTTCTCCACCCCACTTCCCCCTTTCTGCATGTCTGCTGCTTCTTTGTGCATTTCTCTTGCTTCTTTCTGCATCTCTCTTGTTTCTTTCTGCACCCCTCTTTCCACTTTTTCCACCCTTGTTCCCCATTTTTGCATCTCTGTTGCTTCTTTCTTCACTTCTCTTGCTTCTTTCTGCACCCCTCTTGCCACTTTCTCCACCCCTGTTCCCCCTTTTTGCATCTCTGTTGCTTCTTTCTGCACTTCTCTTGCCTCTTTCTCCACCCCTCATCAATATTTCTGCACCTCTGTTGCTTCTTTCTACACGTCCCTTGCTTCTTTCTGCACCTTTTTCCCTTCTTTCTTCAATCCTTGTTCCTCTTTCTGCACCCCTGTTCCCTCTTTCTGCACCCCTCTTGCCTCTTTCTCCCACCTCACTTACCCCATTCTGCATCTCTCTTGCTTCTTTCTGCACCCCGTTGCCACTTTCTCCACCCCTGTTCCTCCTTTTTCCATCTCTGTTGATTCTTTCTGCACTTCTCTTGCCTCTTTCTCCACCCCTCATCCCTCTTTCTGCACCTTTGTTGCTTCTTTCTGCACTTCTCTTGCTTCTTTCTGCACCTCTGTCCCTTTTTCTGCAATCCTTGTGCCTCTTTCTGCACCCCTCTTCCCTCTTTCTGCACCCCTCTTGCCTCTTTCTGCACCTCTGTTCCTTCTTTCTGCACTTCTTTTGTTTCTTTCTGCAACTCTCTTGCTACTTTCTGTATCCCCCTCTTGCCTCTTTCTCCACCCCACTTCCCCCTTTCTGCATCTCTGTTGGTTCTTTATGCATTTCTCTTGCTTCTTTCTGCATCTTACTTGCTTCTTTCTGCACCCCTCTTGCCACTTTCTCCCCCCCTGTTCCCCCTTTTTGCATCTCTGTTGCTTCTTTCTGCACTTCTCTTGCCTCTTTCTCCACCCCTCATCCCTCTTTCTGCACCTCTGTTGCTTCTTTCTGCCCTTCTCTTGCTTCTTTCTGCACCTCTGTCCCTTCTTTCTGCAACCCTTGTGTCTCTTTCTCCACCCCTCTTCCATCTTTCTGCACGACTCTTGCCTCTTTCTGCACCTCTGTTCTTTCTTTCTGCACATCTTCTGTTTTTTTCTGCAGCTTTCTTGCTTCTTTGTGCACCCCCCTTCCCTCTTTCGCCACCCATCCACCCTCTTTCTGCACCCCTGTTGCCTCTTTCTGCACCCCTCTTCCCTCTTTTTACACCCCTCTTGCCTCTTTCTGCACTTCTGTTGGTTCTTTCTGCACTCTTCTTGCTTCTTTTTGCACTCCTCGTGACTTTTTCACACCCTTCTTCCCTCTTTGTGCACCCCTCTTGCCTATTTCTGCACCTCTGTTCCTTCTTTCTTCACTTCTTTTGTTTCTTTCTGTACCTCTCGCTTCTTTCAGCATCTGTTTTGCCTCTTTCTACACCCCTCTTGCCTCTTTCTGCACCTCTGTTCTTTCTTTCTGCACTTCTTTTGTTTCTTTCTGCAGCTCTCTTGCTTCTTTCTGCACCCCTTACCTCTTTCTCCACCCGTCTTCCCTCTTTCTTCATCCCTGTTGCCTCTTTCTGCGCCTCTGTTCCTTCTTTCTGTACTTCTTTTGTTTCTTTCTGCACATCTCTTGCTTCTGTCTGTACCCCTCGTGCCTCTTTCTGCACCCCCCTTCCCTCTTTTTGCACCACTCTTGCCGCTTCCTGCACCTCTGTAGCTTCTTTCAGCACTACTCTTGCTTCTTTCTGCACCTCTTTGCTTCTTTCTGCTCCAGTTGTGCTTCTTTATTCACCCCCTTCCCTCTTTATGCACCCCTCTTGCCTCTTTCTGCACCTCTGTTCCTTCTTTCTGCTCTTCTTTTGTTTCTTTCTGCACCTCTCTTGCTTCTTTCTGCACCCCTCTTGCCACTTTCTCCACCCCTGTTCTCCCTTTTTGCATCTCTGTTGCTGCTTTCGTGACTTTTTCACACCCTTCTTCCCTCTTTGTGCACCCCTCTTGCCTCTTTCTGCACCTCTGTTCCTTCTTTCTTCACTTCTTTTGTTTCCTTCTGTACCTCTCGCTTCTTTCAGCATCCCTTTTGCCTCTTTCTACACCCCTCTTGCCTCTTTCTGCACCTCTGTTCTTTCTTTCTGCACTTCTTTTGTTTCTTTCTGCAGCTCTCTTGCTTCTTTCTGCACCCCTTACCTCTTTCTCCACCCGTCTTCCCTCTTTCTTCATCCCTGTTGCCTCTTTCTGCGCCTCTGTTCCTTCTTTCTGTACTTCTTTTGTTTCTTTCTACACATCTCTTGCTTCTTTCTGTACCCCTCGTGCCTCTTTCTGCACCCCTCTTCCCTCTTTTTGCACCACTCTTGCCGCTTTCTGCACCTCTGTAGCTTCTTTCAGCACTACTCTTGCTTCTTTCTGCACCTCTTTGCTTCTTTCTGCTCCAGTTGTGCGTCTTTCTGCACCCCTTCCCTCTTTATGCACCCTCTTGCCTCTTTCTGCACCTCTGTTCCTTCTTTCTGGTCTTCTTTTGTTTCTTTCTGCACCTCTCTTGCTTCTTTCTGCACCCCTCTTGCCACTTTCTCCACCCCTGTTCTCCCATTTTGCATCTCTGTTGCTGCTTTCTGCACTTCTCTTGCCTCTTTCTCCACCCCTCATCCCTCTTTCTGCACCTCTGTTGCTTCTTTCTGTACTTCTTTTGCTTCTTTCTGTACCTCTGACCTTATTTCTGCAATCCTTGTGCCTCTTTCTGCACCCCTCTTCCCTCTTTCTGTACCCCTCTCGCCGCTTTGTGCACCTCTGTTCCTTCTTTCTGCACTTCTTTTGTTTCTTTCTGTACCTCTTGCTTCTTTCTGTTCCCCTTTTGCCTCTTTCTGCACCCCTCTTGCCTCTTTCTGCACCTCTGTTCCTTCATTCTGTACTTATTTCGTTTGTTTCTGCAGCTCTCTTGCTTCTTTCTCCACCCCTTACCTCTTTCTCCACCCGTATTCCCTCTTTCTTCACCCCTGTTGCCTCTTTCTGCATCTCTGTTCCTTCTTTCTGTACTTCTTTTGTTTCTTTCTGCACATCTCTTGCTTCTTTCTGCACTACTCTTGCTTCTTTCTGCACTTCTTTGCTTCTTTCTGCTCCAGTCGTGCTTCTTTCTGCACCCCTATTCCCTCTTTCTGCACCCCTCTTGCCTCTTTCTGCACCTCTGTTCCTTCTTTCTGCTCTTCTTTTGTTTCTTTCTGCACCTCTCTTGCTTCTTTCTGTACCCCTCTTGCTACTTTCTCCACCCCTGTTCCCACTTTTCGCTTCTCTGTTCCTTCTTCCTGCACTTCATCTTGCCTCTTTCTCCACCCGTCATTCCTCTTTCTGCACCTCTGTTGCTTCTTTCTGCACTTCTCTTGCTTCTTTCTGAACCTAGGTCCCTTCTTTCTGCAATCCTTGTGCCTCTTTCTGTACCCCTCTTCCCTCTTTCTGTACCCCTCTTGCCTCTTTCTGCACTACTTTGTTTCTTTCTGCACCTCTCTTTTCTTTCTGTATCCCTCTTGCCTTTTTCTCCACCCCACTTCCCCCTTTCTGCATCTCTGTTGCTTCTTTATGCACTTCTCTTGCTTCTTTCTGTACCTCTCTAGCTTCTTTCTGCACCCCTCGTGCCTCTTTCTGCACCCCTCTTTCCTCTTTCTGCACTCCTCTTGCCTCTTTCTGCACCTCCGTTGCGTCTTTCTGCACTTCTTCTGTTTCTTTCTGCACCCCTCTTTCCTCTTTCTGCACCTCTGTTCCTTCTTTCTGCACTTCTTTTGTTTCTTTCTGCACCCCTTATGGCTCTTGCTGCACCCCCCTTGCCTCTTTCTGCACCTCTGTTCCTTCTTTCTGCACTTCTTTTGTTTCTTTCTGCAGCTCTCTTGCGTCTTTCTGCACCCCCTTGCCTCCTTCTCCACCCCTCCTCCCTCTTTCTTTACCCCTGTTGCCTCTTTCTGCACCTCTGTTCCTTCTTTCTGCACTTCTTTTGTTTCTTGCTGCACATCTTTTGCTTTTTTCTGCACCCCTCATGCCTCTTTCTGCACCCCTCTTCCCTCGTTTTGCACCCCTCTTTCCTCTTTCTGCACCTCTATTGCTTTTTTCTGCACTACTCTTGTTTCTTTCTGCACCTCTCTTGCTTCTTTCTGTACCACTTGTGCTTCTTTCTGCACCCCTCTTCCCTCTTTCTGTACCCCTCTTGCCTCTTTCTGCACCTCTGTTCCTTCTTTCTGCTCTTCTTTTGTTTCTTTCTGCACCTCTCTTGCTTCTTTCTGCACCCCTCTTGCCACTTTCCGCACCACTCTTCCCTGTTTTTGCATCTCTGTTGCTTCTTTCTGCACTTCTCTTTCCTCTTTCTCCACCCCACATCCCTCTTTCTGCACCTCTGTTGCTTCTTTCTGCACTCTTGCTTCTTTCTGCACCTCTGTCCCTTCTTTCTGCAACCCTTGTGCCTCTGTCTCCACTCCTTTTCCCTCTTTCTGCTCCCCTCTTGCCTCTTTCTGTACCTCTGTTCCTACTTTCTGCACTTCTTTTGTTTCTTTCTGTACCTCTTGCTTCTTTCTGCACCCCTTTTGCCTCTTTCTGCACCCCTCTTGCCTCTTTTTGCACCTCTGTTCCTTCATTCTGTACTTCTTTTGTTTCTTTCTGCAGCTCTCTTGCTTCTTTCTCCACCCCTTACCTCTTTCTCCACCCGTAATCCCTCTTTCTTCACCCCTGTTGCCTCTTTCTGCATCTCTGTTCCTTCTTTCTGCACTTCTTTAGTTTCTTTCTGCACATCTCTTGCTTCTTTCTGCACTACTCTTGCTTCTTTCTGCACTTCTTTGCTTCTTTCTCCTCCAGTCGTGCTTCTTTCTTCACACCTCTTCCCTCTTTCTGCACCCCTCTTGCCTCTTTCTGCACCTCTGTTCCTTCTGTCTGCTCTTCTTTTGTTTCTTTCTGCACCTCTCTTGCTTCTTTCTGTACCCCTCTTGCTACTTTCTCCACCCCTGTTCCCACTTTTCGCTTCTCTGTTGCTTCTTTCTGCACTTCTCTTGCCTCTTTCTCCACCCGTCATCCCTCTTTCCTGCACCTCTGTTGCTTCTTTCTGCACTTCTCTTGCTTCTTTCTGCACCTAGGTCCCTTCTTTCTGCAATCCTTTTCCCTCTTTCTGCACCCCTCTTCCTTCTTTCTGCACCCCTCTTGCCTCTTTCTGCACTACTTTGTTTCTTTCTGCACCTCTCTTTTCTTTCTGTATCCCTCTTGCCTTTTTCTCCACCCCACTTCCCCCTTTCTGCATCTGTTGCCTCTTTATGTACTTCTTTTGCTTCTTTCTGTAACTCCCTTGCTTCTTTCTGCACCCCTTGTGACTCTTTCTGCACCCCTGTTCCTTCTTTCTGCAATTCTTTAGTTTCTTTCAGCACCTCTCTTGTTTCTTTATGTATCCCTCTTGCCTCTTTCTCCACCCCACTTCCCCCTTTCTGCATGTCTGCTGCTTCTTTGTGCATTTCTCTTGCTTCTTTCTGCATCTCTCTTGTTTCTTTCTGCACCCCTCTTTCCGCTTTCTCCACCCTTGTTCCCCCTTTTTGCATCTCTGTTGCTTCTTTCTTCACTTCTCTTGCCTCTTTCTGCACCCCTCTTGCCACTTTCTCCACCCCTGTTCCCCCTTTTTGCATCTCTGTTGCTTCTTTCTGCACTTCTCTTGCCTCTTTCTCCACCCCTCATCAATATTTCTGCACCTCTGTTGCTTCTTTCTACACGTCCCTTGCTTCTTTCTGCACCTTTTTCCCTTCTTTCTTCAATCCTTGTTCCTCTTTCTGCACCCCTGTTCCCTTTTTCTGCACCCCTCTTGCCTCTTTCTCCACCTCACTTACCCCATTCTGCATCTCTCTTGCTTCTTTCTGCACCGCCGTTGCCACTTTCTCCACCCCTGTTCCTCCTTTTTCCATCTCTGTTGATTCTTTCTGCACTTCTCTTGCCTCTTTCTCCACCCCTCATCCCTCTTTCTGCACCTTTGTTGCTTCTTTCTGCACTTCTCTTGCTTCTTTCTGCACCTCTGTCCCTTTTTTCTGCAATCCTTGTGCCTCTTTCTGCACCCCTCTTCCCTCTTTCTGCACCCCTCTTGCCTCTTTCTGCACCTCTGTTCCTTCTTTCTGCACTTCTTTTGTTTCTTTCTGCAACTCTCTTGCTACTTTCTGTATCCCCCTCTTGCCTCTTTCTCCACCCCACTTCACCCTTTCTGCATCTCTGTTGGTTCTTTATGCATTTCTCTTGCTTCTTTCTGCATCTTACTTGCTTCTTTCTGCACCCCTCTTGCCACTTTCTCCCCCCTGTTCCCCCTTTTTGCATCTCTGTTGCTTCTTTCTGCACTTCTCTTGCCTCTTTCTCCACCCCTCATCCCTCTTTCTGCACCTCTGTTGCTTCTTTCTGCCCTTCTCTTGCTTCTTTCTGCACCTCTGTCGGTTCTTTCTGCAACCCTTGTGCCTCTTTCTCCACCCCTCTTCCGTCTTTCTGCACGACTCTTGCCTCTTTCTGCACCTCTGTTCTTTCTTTCTGCACATCTTCTGTTTTTTTCTGCAGCTTTCTTGCTTCTTTGTGCACCCCCCTTCCCTCTTTCGCCACCCATCCACCCTCTTTCTGCACCCCTGTTGCCTCTTTCTGCACCCCTCTTCCCTCTTTTTACACCCCTCTTGCCTCTTTCTGCACTTCTGTTGGTTCTTTCTGCACTCTTCTTGCTTCTTTTTGCACTCCTCGTGTCTTTTTCACACCCTTCTTCCCTCTTTGTGCACCCCTCTTGCCTCTTTCTGCACCTCTGTTCCTTCTTTCTTCACTTCTTTTGTTTCTTTCTGTACCTCTCGCTTCTTTCAGCATCCGTTTTGCCTCTTTCTACACCCCTCTTGCCTCTTTCTGCACCTCTGTTCTTTCTTTCTGCACTTCTTTTGTTTCTTTCTGCACATCTCTTGCTTCTTTCTGTACCCCTCGTGCCTCTTTCTGCACCCCTCTTCCCTCTTTTTGCACCACTCTTGCCACTTCCTGCACCTCTGTAGCTTCTTTCAGCACTGCTCTTGCTTCTTTCTGCACCTCTTTGCTTCTTTCTGCTCCAGTTGTGCTTCTTTCTTCACCCCCTTCCCTCTTTATGCACCCCTCTTGCCTCTTTCTGCACCTCTGTTCCTTCTTTCTGCTCTTCTTTTGTTTCTTTCTGCTCCTCTCTTGCTTCTTTCTGCACCCCTCTTGCCACTTTCTCCACCCCTGTTCTCCCTTTTTGCATCTCTGTTGCTGCTTTTGTGACTTTTTCACACCCTTCTTCCCTCTTTGTGCACCCCTCTTGCCTCTTTCTGCACCTCTGTTCCTTCTTTCTTCACTTCTTTTGTTTCTTTCTGTACCTCTCGCTTCTTTCAGCATCCCTTTTGCCTCTTTCTACACCCCTCTTGCCTCTTTCTGCACCTCTGTTCTTTCTTTCTGCACTTCTTTTGTTTCTTTCTGCAGCTCTCTTGCTTCTTTCTGCACCCTTACCTCTTTCTCCACCCGTCTTCCCTCTTTCTTCATCCCTGTTGCCTCTTTCTGCGCCTCTGTTCCTTCTTTCTGTACTTCTTTTGTTTCTTTCTACACATCTCTTGCTTCTTTCTATACCCCTCGTGCCTCTTTCTGCACCCCTCTTCCCTCTTTTTGCACCACTCTTGCCACTTTCTGCACCTCTGTAGCTTCTTTCAGCACTACTCTTGCTTCTTTCTGCACCTCTTTGCTTCTTTCTGCTCCAGTTGTGCTTCTTTCTGCACCCCCCTTCCCTCTTTATGCACCCCTCTTGCCTCTTTCTGCACCTCTGTTCCTTCTTTCTGGTCTTCTTTTGTTTCTTTCTGCACCTCTCTTGCTTCTTTCTGCACCCCTCTTGCCACTTTCTCCACCCCTGTTCTCCCTTTTTGCATCTCTGTTGCTGCTTTCTGCACTTCTCTTGCCTTTCTCCACCCCTCATCCCTCTTTCTGCACCTCTGTTGCTTCTTTCTGTACTTCTTTTGCTTCTTTCTGTACCTCTGACCTTATTTCTGCAATCCTTGTGCCTCTTTCTGCACCCCTCTTCCCTCTTTCTGTACCCCTCTCGCCTCTTTGTGCACCTCTGTTCCTTCTTTCTGCACTTCTTTTGTTTCTTTCTGTACCTCTTGCTTCTTTCTGTTCCCCTTGTGCCTCTTTCTGCACCCCTCTTCCCTCTTTCTTCACCCCTGTTGCCTCTTTCTGCATCTCTGTTCCTTCTTTCTGCACTTCTTTTGTTTCTTTCTGCACATCTCTTGCTTCTTTCTGCACTACTCTTGCTTCTTTCTGCACTTCTTTGCTTCTTTCTGCTCCAGTCGTGCTTCTTTCTGCACCCCTCTTCCCTCTTTCTGCACCCCTCTTGCCTCTTTCTGCACCTCTGTTCCTTCTTTCTGCTCTTCTTTTGTTTCTTTCTGCACCTCTCTTGCTTCTTTCTGTACCCCTCTTGCTACTTTCTCCACCCCTGTTCCCACTTTTCGCTTCTCTGTTCCTTCTTTCTGCACTTCTCTTGCCTCTTTCTCCACCCGTCATTCCTCTTTCTGCACCTCTGTTGCTTCTTTCTGCACTTCTCTTGCTTCTTTCTGAACCTAGGTCCCTTCTTTCTGCAATCCTTGTGCCTCTTTCTGCACCCCTCTTCCCTCTTTCTGTACCCCTCTTGCCTCTTTCTGCACTACTTTGTTTCTTTCTGCACCTCTCTTTTCTTTCTGTATCCCTCTTGCCTTTTTCTCCACCCCACTTCCCCCTTTCTGCATCTCTGTTGCTTCTTTATGCACTTCTCTTGCTTCTTTCTGTACCTCTCTAGCTTCTTTCTGCACCCCTCGTGCCTCTTTCTGCACCCCTCTTTCCTCTTTCTGCACTCCTCTTGCCTCTTTCTGCACCTCCGTTGCGTCTTTATGCACTTCTTCTGTTTCTTTCTGCACCCCTCTTTCCTCTTTCTGCACCTCTGTTCCTTCTTTCTGCACTTCTTTTGTTTCTTTCTGCACCCCTTATGGCTCTTGCTGCACCCCCCTTGCGTCTTTCTGCACCTCTGTTCCTTCTTTCTGCACTTCTTTTGTTTCTTTCTGCAGCTCTCTTGCGTCTTTCTGCACCCCCTTGCCTCTTTCTCCACCCCTCTTCCCTCTTTCTTTACCCCTGTTGCCTCTTTCTGCACCTCTGTTCCTTCTTTCTGCACTTCTTTTCTTTTTTGCTGCACATCTTTTGCTTCTTTCTGCACCCCTCATGCCTCTTTCTGCACCCCTCTTCCCTCGTTTTCCACCCCTCTTTCCTCTTTCTGCACCTCTGTTGCTTTTTTCTGCACTACTCTTGTTTCTTTCTGCACCTCTCTTGCTTCTTTCTGTACCACTTGTGCTTCTTTCTGCACCCCTCTTCCCTTTTTCTGTACCCCTCTTGCCTCTTTCTGCACCTCTGTTCCTTCTTTCTGCTCTTCTTTTGTTTCTTTCTGCACCTCTCTTGCTTCTTTCTGCACCCCTCTTGCCACTTTCCGCACCACTCTTCCCCGTTTTTGCATCTCTGTTGCTTCTTTCTGCACTTCTCTTTCCTCTTTCTCCACCCCACATCCCTCTTTCTGCACCTCTGTTGCTTCTTTCTGCACTCTTGCTTCTTTCTGCACCTCTGTCCCTTCTTTCTGCAACCCTTGTGCCTCTGTCTCCACTCCTTTTCCCTCTTTCTGCTCCCCTCTTGCCTCTTTCTGTACTTCTGTTCCTACTTTCTGCACTTCTTTTGTTTCTTTCTGCAACTCTCTTGCTTCTTTCTGTATCCCTCTTGCTTCTTTCTGCACCCCTCGTGCCTCTTTCATACCACTCTTCCCTCTTTCTGCAACCCTCTTGCCTCTTTCTGCACCTCTGTTCCTTCTTTCTGCACTTCTTTTGTTTCTTTCTGCACCGCTCTTGTTTCTTTCTGTATCCCTCTTGCCTCTTTCTGCAACCCACTTCCCCCTTTCTGCATCTCTGTATCTTCTTTCTGCACTTCTTTTGTTTCTTTCTGCATGTCTCTTGCTTCTTTCTGTACTTCTCTCGCCTCTTTCTGTACTCAAATCGGAAGTGCAAGCTGTCATTTTTAAAGATCTGCGTGCTCTTGTGACTGAGGTATATGTCTACTTGTATATGTATTCTCACATGTGCTATGTATCTGAAGATGGTATCTTAAAAAGTGAGTAGCTTCTTCTATAGGTTGTTAAATGTTCTCAGTTCTGCTCTGTCATTCATTTGCACAGGCAGACATGTCTTATGTATATAGGTGTTATAGAGCCCCTCAAACATACTATTGAATACCCATGTGCCCTGTATTATGAACAGAAAGAAATACATACACCTTTTTGTACACATAGTTAGAGAGTATGCTGTTTGAAACACAGGTATTCAATTATTTCTATCTTTATTTTTATGTAACATGTCACTCGGTAAAAGCAGAGACACGCCTGCATACCTTCACTAACTTGGTCAGACTTACAACATTGATATGCTTAGGATTACTGTTTTATATTTGGTAGGTAGGCCTAACATTCTGAGCAGTCGATTAATAGTGAGCCTTCAAGAGAAAAGTGAGGTTTAAGACATCTTGGGAGAAGGATTAGTGTTTAGGCTACTTTGTATGAGTCTGTTGTAAGGTACAGTCAAAGTAGGCATCTTTCTGCACCTCTGTTGGTTCTTTCTGCACTTTTCTTGCTTCTTTCTGTACCTTTCTTACTCTTCCTGGACTTGTTTTGCCTCTTTCTGCACTTCTCTTGCTTCTTTCTGCGCCTTTCTTCATCTTTCTGCACATGTCCTACCTATGTAGGCATATTTAGAAATTAGCATTTAAAAAACCTTAGAAACTCACTGAAAAAACCATGGGTTTCAGGGACGTTATAGTTAGGAATTAGCATTTAAAAAATCTTAGAAATTCACTGAACAAACCATAGGTTTCATGGACGTTATAGTTAGAAATTAGCATTTAAAAAAACCTTAGAAATTCACAGAAAAAAACACAGGTTTCAGGAACGTTATAGTTAGTTGGACATTTTACTCGTACAAAACCAGAGAAATTCGGCTGTTATAGTTAGCTGAGCTAACTATAACTCGCGCCCTGCAATGCACTGCTGATGACGTCACATATTACATCACTCATGACATGGTCAGTGACATCACTGATGACATCACTGATGACATCTCAAATGACATCACTATGCTTTTTTCAGTGAATTTCTAAGGTTTTTAAATGCTAATTCCTAACTATAACGTCCCTGAAACCTATGGTTTTTCAGTGTATATATATATATATATATAGAGAGAGAGAGATAGATAGATAGATAGATAGATATAGATATAGATAGATAGATAGATAGATAGATATAGATATATGTGTTTTCACTGAGAAAAAACAAAAAGGATAAAGTAACATTATAGTTAATGCTGATAAAAGATCTGCTTTTGTTTTTTTTTTAAACTTACAAATTCACTGGAAAAAACAAAGGTTAAAGCTGAATTATAGTTAGGTGAATATGTCAGTGACAACACTACACTACAACCTACACTATTCCACTCTATGCCACTCCACTGTACAGCACTTCAGAGTACACCACTGATTTGGACGCTATTCATCTGTATGCCACTACACTTAACGCCACTTCACTATACGCTACTCCACGCTATGACAATGGACTGCACACTATTACACTGTACATCAATCCATTATACAGCACTTCACTCTACGCCACTCTACTCAACTGTACTACACTCTATACTTTTCCATTGTATGACACTCCATGTTATGCCACTCTACTGTACGTTATTCCACTATATGCCCTTCCACTCTTCTTCACTACATTGTGCGCCAGTCAACAGTCAACGTTATTCCACTTGACACCACTCCACTGTAGGCTACTCAACTGTATGCCACTACTGTCTACCCCAATACACTGTACCCCGCTAAACTCTTCAGCACTCCACTCTACGGTATTCCACTCTACAACACTCCACTCTATGGCACTACACTGTACGCCACTCCAATTTATGCCACTCCAGTCTACGCTAGTCCACTATATGCCACTACACTGTACCTCACTCCACTCTATGCCACTCTACTCTATGGTAGACCCCTCGACGCTACTACACTCTAAGCTAATCCAGTACTCAAATCCATACTTGCCACTAGTCTCTACACAATTCCACTGTACGACACTTCACTCTATGCTTTTCTACTCTGCGCCTTTCTAATATACCATATTCCACTGGACGCCACTGTACACCACTGTACACCCCTCTAGTCTACCCTAGTCCACTCTATGCCACCCCTCTATTCCACTCTACTCTATGCCACTCCACTCTATGCCACTCCAGTCTACGCCACTGCACTGTATGCCACTCCACTATACACCACTCCATGCCACAACAATCCACTGTATGCTATTTCACTGTACATCACTCCATTCTATGCCACTCCACTGTATGCAACTAGACTGTAAGCCAGTAACACTGAACATTATTCCACTCTACACCACTCCACTGTACGCTACTCCACAGTATGCCTCTTCACTCTATGCCGCTCCACTCTACACCACTACACTCTATCATGAGCAGGTGGTGCAGGTAAGCGCAGAGGGGGGGAAGTGACAGATGACAATGAGGGAAAATAACATAAAAAAAGAAAACCACTTACCTTGCAGTCGCCGCATCACCGAGCCGGCGATGAGGCGAGCGCAAGGTAAGTGTTTTTGTATGTTAATTTCCCTCGTCGTCTGTCAACTCCCCCCCACCCCGCCCCCGCGCTTACCTGCACCAGCTGCTCCTGCACTTTATACTATTATCCTGTCTGCCACTCCACTTTAGAACACTCCACTCTATGCCACTCCACAGTATGCTATTACACTGTATGCTACTCCAGTCTTCTCTACTACACTCAACCCAACTCCACTATACAACACTCCACCGTACGCCACTACACTGTACTTCACTCCACTCTACATCACACCGCTCTACAACACTCGGCTGTATTCAACTCTACATTGTGCAATTCTACTGTATGCCACTCCACTCTAACACACTCCAAAGTATGCAACTGCACTGTACACAACTCCACTGTGCACTATTGCAATTTATGCTGCTCAGTTCTATGACACTCGTTGACACCACTACACTAAGCACTACAACAGTATACTCCAATGCATTCTACAATCTTCGACTGTACTCAACTCCACTGTACGACACTTCACTCTATGCTCTTACACTCTATGCCACTCAACTCTGTGCCTCTCTAATATACCCTATTCCACTGTACGTCATTCCACTCTACACCACTCCACTCTATTCTACTCCACTCTATGCCACTCCACTCTATGCTACTCCAGTCTACGCCACTGCACTATATGATATTCCACTATCCACCACTCCACTCCACAAAAATCTATTTTACTCTATTATACTGTAGATCACTCCATTCTAAGCCACTCCACTGCATGCCACTAGACTGTATGCCTGTAACACTCAACATTATTCCACTCTACACCACTGCACTGCATGATCCTCCACAGTATGCCACACCACTCTATGCTGCTCTACACTGCACTGCTACATTGTACGCTATTCCACTGTATGCCACTCCACTTTAGAACACCCCACTCTATGCCACTACACAGCACACTGTACGCCACTACAGTCTACCCCACTACACTCAACCCTGCTCCACTATACAACACTCTACTGTACCGTGTTCCACTCTACAACACTCCTGGCTAAACCACTACACTGTACACCACTCCAATATACACCACTCCAGTCTAACCTATTCCACTGTACACCACTTCACTGTAGGCTACTCTACTGTATGCTAATCTACTGTATGCCAGTGCACTGTATGCTATTCCACTATACACCACTCCAATCCACTCCACACCAGTGTACACTATTCCACTGTAAACCACTACACTGTACCTCACTGCACTCTATGCAAGTAAACTCTAGAACATTCTACTACACGCCACTCCACTCCTTGCCACTCCACTATACACCACTCCACTGTACTCTATTCCACTGTATGCCAATCCACTCTCACCCACTCCACTGGACGCCACTGCACTCTATGCCACTCTACGCTACGCCACTCCACTCTATGCCTCTCTATTCTATGCCACTCCACTCTATGCCACTCCAGTCTAAGCTATAGCACACTACGCTAGTCCCCTCTACACTACTCCACTCTAAGCTACTCCAGTGTACTCAGCTCCAAACTCACCATTACACTCTATGCTATTCTAAGCTACATCGCTCCACTCCACTCTACTCCACTCCACTCTACTCCACTCCATGCTATTCCACTCCACAGCACTACACTCTACGGCACTCTACTGAATGACACTCCCCTATATGCTATTCTTCTCTACTCTATTGTACTGTATACCACTACACTGTGCCTCACTCCGCTGTACGCTGCTCCACTCTACGCTACTGCACTCTACGCTATTCCACTCTACTGCACTACACTCTGCCACTCTACTGTATGCTATTCTATTGTACGCCACTCCACTCTACAACACTGCACTCTACACTATTCCACTCTATACCACTCCACTATATGTACCTCCACTGTACAGCACTGCAATGTACAACACTCCACTCTATGCAACTCCACTTCTTCCCACTCCACTGTATGCTATTCCACTGTATGGCACGTCACTGAACCACATTGCACTCTACTCCACTCTACAACACTGTACTCTATGGCAGTACACTTTATGACACTCTCCTTTACTGTACTGTACTACACTCTACCTAATAATACTGCACTTGACAACAGTAAACTATACGATTTCAATTTTTTTAATTAAAAATAAAAAAATACTGAAGTTCAATGAAAAAAACAAAGGTTTAACCTTTGTTATACTGAGGGAAATGTTATTTATTCTTTCTATAAAAACAAAACTTAAAATACACACACATTAGAAATTCTTCAGTTATAGTTATACCTTACATTTTTTACTTAGGGACCACCTTTAAATTTATATAACTTTATTTCTTTTTTAGCTGCAAACTAAAGTTAAAGTACACAAAAATGTAAATTTCTGAACTTATACTTTTACCTTAAAATTATAATTTACACAACACCTCTAAATTATTATAACTTGCGCACCTCCATATAAAGTGCATTTAACGCAGCAGCCACACTACATAAATTATAACTCATGCTTTCTGCAAGCACTTCTTGTACACTCTTATATTCTATCAGTTATACCATCTAAAATGATATTATTTACAATAATAGTTATGACATCGCAAATCGTATATTTTGTGAGAACACAGTGCATGGTAGAGTGGTGAGTTATAGTTAATATAGTGTGGCTACTGAGTTGAGGTGCATGAGGTATAACAATTTGAAGGTGTTGAGCAAATTATAAATTAAAGGTATAAGTTTAGAAATAAAAATTTGTGTGTACTTTAACTTTTGTTTGTATCTTAACGCATTTTTCCCATTCATTATTCCATAGGAACTTAAAACACAGCTAAAACCCAAAAAGCAGAACGGATTAACACCAAATTTGGCAGAAAGCTACGGATTCACACCAAATTTGGCAGAAAGCTAGATCTTGGTCCAGTAAGAATGCTTTTTGTAATTTGATGTAAATCCATTTAGCAGTATTTGAGCAGTAAAGGCTCAAATAACTTGTATGTCTAGGGATGCGGAGCCTCAGTGGATCTGACAGATTTTCTGCTGAGATCTGATTAGCCACCACCACATCAACAAGCAAGTGGAGGCAGTCCTCTTAGGGCTCGGGACCTAGTCCTGAGACCTAAAAAAATGCAAAGCAAAGACACATGATCCCCTAGGCCTGGTGGTGCGGTCCCAGAGGGACTCATACTGGAGCTAAAAATGTTTTTTTTAATGTTACCACAAATTTGTGGAGGAACCACTAATCCGTGGGAAAAAAGCGCTTATTTATAGCAACAAAAAAAAAAGAACTTGTGGTGGCGGATGAACCTAAAAAGGCCCCGAGCGTTCTACCAAATTTGGTGTAAATCCATTCAGCGGTTTGGTCTGTGTCTGAAGTTCCTAAGGAAATATGAATGGGGAAAATCAGTTTTCGTGGGGGCCGAGAAAAAGGGATGGTCTCAAAATGCAGAATCCCAATGCATTTTCCATAGACTTTTTTTAACAGTACTACCGCAAAAAATGCTGAACGGAATTACTCCAAATTTGGCAGGAAGTTAGAGGTTGGTCCAGTAAGTGTGCTTCTTCTGATTTGGTGTGAGTCCGTTCTTTAATTTTCTGGAAATTAGGGTACAAAATATTTGTATATCTGGACAGTTGAGTTCGATGGACTCTCAGATTATAGAGCGTACCGATTGGTCAGGGTTTTTTTTACACCTGGCCAACTTACTCCCACAGGTGAAAGGCTCCTGCGGTAGCAAGCACTCTGATTGAATGGTTGCAACATGAGAAAAAAAGTTGCAGCCAGCCATTACAGGACTTAGGGACTTGGTCCCCTGTCCTGAGATTATAAAAAAAAAGATATAAGGTAACCCTACCCTGCCCCTGTAGCCTTTGTAGGGGAGGTCTCAGAGGGACCCCACCTGGGGCTAAAATAGTTTTTTTTTATTTAGAAGCTGTGATCCCGCGGGAGTCCGGTGGACTCCCAGGGATAAAGCAAAAAGGAAAATGCCGGCCGGCGGACAACTATGTCTCGCACCTTCACCATGCACTGCATATGATTCACATATCACATCACTCATGACGTATTGTATGACATCATTGATAACATGACTGCAACATCTAAAATGACACCATTCATACAACACTATGCATGGCGGAGAGCACAAGTTATAGTTAATTTTAGGGCATGAGTTATAGTTCAGTGTTTTTGTTTGTTTAAAACAGTAGGTTTTACCTGATATTTTTACTTAACTATAGTGTCTGTTTAACCCTTGTTTTTTCAGTGAGAGACAGCGCTAGAGAGAGAGAGAGAGAGAGAGAGATGGAGGGAGGGAGGGAGGGAGGGAGAAGTTATAATTAGAAGGAAATGGGTAAAATCTGTGAATCCAAAGTTAGATATATTTCCCATTTGGTCTTAAGACTTCCCCGCTACTTTTGATAAATATATAGTGAAGACATAAAATCAGTTATGGAAACTAAAAAATGTTTAGAAAGGTGACTATATGGTACCATAAAATTAATAATATGAGGTGCAGATAAAGAAAGCAAGAGAGAAATAGAGAGGAAAGCAAGAGAAGACATAGAGTTAGAAAGCGAAAGTAAAGATGTCACCCTATTTGGGTGCATTGCTACAACGTAAAGAGAAATGTTCATAGTGAGTGGAATGTATTATTATAAATTAATACAAGATTGTCAATGATGTTATTATAATATGAACATTTCTCATCACATCTGACAGCAATACCTTTAGGAATGTTATTGAAATATGACAGCCCGTTTGTGTCCCCAAATTGCAAATCCAACTTTTGAAGTTCTCAACTTTCTTTAATGTTTTTGTAACTGCTTGAATTAACTGTGCAGTGGAGTCTACATTTAACAGCAATACCCTCTGATTTACTTTGGTCATGGTACAGCAAATTTTGCAACGTTTCTTTGGGAAATAGGATGCAGAATTTTGCCTAGATTTAGTCATCTTCAGAATACCAAAAGCACAAGCCACTGCTCAATATTCTATGTTACCTGTTTTTCTGTCACTGCATTTTTATTTATTTGTCTCACGTAGAAGTGAGTGCACGATGTCTTCAATGTGATACACATATAGTACTATGTCATTCACCGTGACATTCTTTAACGTTTAATGTGAAAAATGCTTAATGACACATAAAATAGACAATTTTAGGCAGCAACGATTTATGCTCGGGCACAATTTGATGCAGGATGCATCATTAAGCACCCTAAAAAGCACTTCTTGTGAATAAATTGTGATTTGTGTCTTTGAAAACCATTCAATTTTCGGAATCTTTTTGGAGAATAGTAATCATGTTGTTTGCAAAGTTCATCATAACAATATTAAGTATATAGCATTTAATGCTGCAATTCTGCCCTATCTAAAGTCTGTAACTAACATTATTGTTATCTAGCTTAATGGTACTCAGTCTCAATTTAATTAATATATTCCTGAGTAATTCTTGGCAAAATCAAGCTTTTGCCACATTATACAATTTACAAAGTCCCTATTTACTACCTCATATTCATCTATAATCATTAATTTCACTATAATTAAAGGGCTGATTACAATGGCGGGGAAACCGCCACCGACAGGCTATCAGTGGCGGTCTCCTCGCCATTGCAACCAACTTTACCGCCCGCCATATTATGATGGGGGGCAGACGTGTGGGGGTCGTAAAGACTGACCGCCACTCATAAGACGGGCTCCTTGAGCCCGGCAGAGGGGCTCGTAGTCCCTACAATGCTGGTGGTGCCTGCCAGGCACTGCCGTAGGGATTACCTGCCATGAAAAGGCTGATGGAGAGGGACTTTGGGAGCCCTTAGTGTGCCCCCCTTACCCCCTGGCCCTTGGTTGTGGGTGTTGGGGGGACCTATGGTGTCCCCCTACATATCCCTGTACCATGTGGCAGGCACCGCATGGTGCCTGCCACGTAGTGCAGGGATATGTAGCATGTCTCGTTTTTACATTGCGGCGGGTGCTGCAGCCAGCAGCACCCGCTGCATAGTAAAATATAGGCATTGCGACCGCCGTGGTGGTGGTCGCATCGAAATGCCTACTATGGGACAGCCTACAGCATGTCAGGCGGTCCCAATCCCCGATACGATGGTGGGTGGACTGAAGGCCATCCGCCTTCGTAATCAGCCCCTAACTGTTTTGTTACTCTGCCTTAGATATGTTAGGGAGATCACACAAATATTCTGTGGACATCTAAAATTGATTTATAATAAATATATAAATTAAACGACTTACTTAGCAACGTTTACCTAAGGTACAGCGCACGTATATTAAAGTATATTTGAAGTGAATAGACGAGACTACAGTGCCAGTTTATTGCAACCTTGCTACATAGAAAGGTGTCTTCTATTTCTGCTAGCTCACTCTCAGAGAATCCACATTGATGCTTTCTGCATGTTGTAACATATGGGACTAAATCCAGTATGGTTAATGTTGATATTTTTCCTATTATTTTCTCATATCTGTCTTATTGCAAATAATGGCTTCTCCATACAGCCATCTCAAATATCAAATTGCTTTTCCATTATCATTGGGTTTAATAACAATATTCCCTGAAAGTGGTTTTTAAAAAATGTAAATCTTTCATTGAGGATAAATGCATTCTCCTTCTGGTATCACAAACAATAAATGTCAATATTCCTCTTCACAAGATTAGAAAAGACCTCAGTAGAATTAATAATAAACAAGGGGTTGCCAGCAATGCCTGGTTTAAAGTGATTACATTTGTATACGGACGGTGCATTCATTATTTAAAACCGCTGCTTCTTCATTTCTTCATGGAAGCAGCCAGTTTAAATTTATAATCCTGTATAGTTTAAAAAAGTTTGAGGCTAACTTCAATGTATTGTTATTTTATTATGTTATGTTGTGCTGGCAGTAAACATTATGCTGGACAAAGCTATAAGTGCAAGACTTTAATGGCTGCCTCCTGTCCAAAAAGCACAAGACAATTCCTCTGCGAATCACTGACTGAATATCAGGACAAAATTATCATGTGGATAGAATATTGTGTCAGAAATATCGCGGATCAAAATATGGAGAAGGTAAGTGCAAATAGGTAAGTATAGATTTACTATTCTTAACTTCACATCTACGTCCCTTGAAGATATATATATTGTCAAGGTATATCTATCTGGAGTTCAGTATAGTAAAGTTTTGCATACCCATAGAAACTTACCTTCACGATTTTCTTGTCCTCAATACTCTTGGAACCATACAATGTCCACACAATATTTTGAACTCAATATTTTGTCCAAACACCTCCTCTGAGACACATTAATATGCCTTAGCTAACAGGGCAACATTAGGGATTTGTCAAGGCATGAGTTCTGCATTCAATTACATATTCAGAGGAATTTTGCTTCAGTGTTGCTTCATTTTCTACACAGTGTCAATAGGGGCGTACATGCATAGACGTTGATTCAATAAAATACCATGGGTAACAGAGGTTATATCACACATCCTTTGCCCTCAATAATATCACCAGAAGTGAAATCTTATGAGTTTAGACCCAGAATGTCAGAAAGTAATGCAACATGGCCTTGTTCATCTCCGTACCCTAATGGAAATCTATCATGATAAAACACTGATATATCACAAGATGAGCCAAAAAGGGATTTTCATGTATGACTGTGTTGTTGAATTTTATGGTGTTTTTATAAACCGAAATAAAGGACGATGATGATGATGATTTACAAACAATAGTGGTCATGTCAACCTGTATAAATTCATATGAGGTATATACTGCACCATTTATGCTATTGGCTTCATTTACCTCTTATCATTGTTTTAAATTTTGATTTATGATCACTTGAAAGGAACTATTGCACGTGCAAAGCATTGAGGTGAAGATTTTCTTCAAACAAAACATGTTTTTATGAACTCCCATGAAACATGGCAACAAGTTTAAAAAATAAGTATGCTCTAATTTGCTTCATTTCATGATGCATTTTAAAGAGTGGAAATTGCACATCAGAAATTATGTGTTTTACACAATTGAAAGTATAATGTGTTAGTGAGAGTTACAGAAATTGAACAGTGCTCTTCATAAGATTGCTTTCTTTCTAATCTTGGGACTGCTTTTGCCACCCCTGACACCAAAGATTTCAAAGACAGTAACATTGGACACAAGGTGCAAGCCAGGGGTAGCAGCTGCTACCCCTCATGGACACCAAATGACGTCCACGCTCACGTGTAAAAAAAAGTGACTACGTGTGAGAAATTAAATAGTAAAATATGTTAATAACTGGCTGATAAATAAACAATAACATGTACTAATAATGCCTTTGGAGTGTCAGTACAGAGGACTTAGAATTGGAGATGTGCAAATTTGCAAGAAACTCTAACATCTAACAGGAAAGCAAACTATACTAGGAATTTAAGGAAAGATGAAAAGGAGAAATCAACATACCCACCAATACCCAGTAAATTCAAGTGTGGATATAGAGATCTTAGAGGGCAGTACAACAGGGGATAAGGCTCCATTGGTGGCCATACCTCACCAAGTTTGATGTGGTGCTTCATCATCCTTCATATTTAGAGTAACCTGCCACCACAAAGCAATGATCAAGCTGTTCAGATTGAGGATGGCAATGAAATAAGCATGGTGGCTGTCTGTCATGTCAAAGTCATGTCAAAGTCTGACAGACACTGATTGAATATCTTCTTCCTTTTTTTTACCAGTGATGATAAAATAAGTGAGGACTGGAGCCTTAGGACAATTTTGTGATTGCACCCACACACAGTGAGAACATGCCAGAGTCTGTATGACCTTATATTTTATGTCATAGAAAGAAACATATAAACAGGTGTGTATGCGTGCTCACACACGGTCTCAGTCTCTCATATATCACCTCACAACAGATGTTAGTGAGTGTTCTGATTTAGTGATGAGACATAACTTATTCCCTGTATCTAATCAACACGTAATTGCATTCTTATATACCCCTATAGGTATTGGTGATACCCTCTATCAAGTGATGAACAATACTGATAACAACTTGGCAAATAATATTCATTTGAATTAAGACGGTGTAGTGGGATCTCACCAACATCAGGTAGATGTAAATAAGAACAAGCATGTAGGTAGCAGTAAGATACTGCTTTTAAATGAGTGTCATCCCTAATACATTTTTTTATTACTCACAGTGCAAAATAGAGGCCCATTCTAGAGGAGAGGTCCACACACCATACTGATGTTACGTTTACATCAGTGCATCATCGAGCACTGGTGCCCTTAGGAGACTCCCTTAATTGCATTTTTTATGTAAGTTAGAGACTCGTACATTCATGCATATCTCTTGTTCCCCTGTGGGGACACATGTAACGCAACATACTAACAGGTCACTGAAGAGCTGAATCTGCATGTTTGAAACGTTATTACATCGGTCTTTTCAATAACTCATACTGTGGTGACGTGGAAATTTCTAGACATATCCATGTCCTTCCTTTTCTCTTCATTTTACTCTTTTTTCGGGTTCTTCAAGGTCTCCACACAACTATGGCAACTTTAGATTGCGGTCTTCACAACGTATCTTTTTGAGTTTGAATCATTTTTTGGAGCTTGTCTTGGTTCAATCAATTTAGTTTAAAATTATATTTAACATATGGGTTCTCTGAGACATGTCATTTTAAAATATTACAGATACCCCAACCACTCGCCTAAAGTTTGCAAATTCTGATGGTCCTGAGGAAGGTGGTTACAAAGTGGCTAATACCACCGAAACATGCGTCGACCTGTCTGTGACTGCACCCAGCCCACAACATGGTCATGGAGACGTAAACATCTTTGTCCCTTATTTGGCCAGTTTGTGTATGTGTTCTTGGGTGGGTTGAAAGTGTGGCTGGCACGGAAGAGTATGAGTGTGGATGCAAGGGGTAGTATGAGTATGTGGTGAATTAATAGGGGTTTCATTGTGAAAATTGTACTCTGTGTGCAAAAATGTTCATGACATTTGTCTATTTATGAAAGGAAAAATGGAAAAATTATCAATAATATGTATGGTTTTTAACTTTTTTGATATCAATAATGAAATAAATTAAAAAAAAAAAAAAAATTTTGATAAAGTGACATTGCTGTATTTATCATGTCTCATATTATATATCAATAACCTATTGGAGTAGATCTAGCCCTAAAAGTAAAGAAATAGAGGTCAAGTGGGAGGTTTTTGAAACGTTGTTTGGTTTGATTGTCCCCCTTTTCTCCCAGACCTAAAATTGAATAACTAGAGGGGGTTCCCTTCTTTAGGAAAGTCTGACAGACAATCCGCCAAGACATACCTGTTATGTTATGCTATGTTATGAGAATTTGTAAGGTGCACATATCACCCAGGAGGTACTCTGGCGCCTAATAAGGCTTGGAGCTGCTGTGCCTAAGTCTTATTGGAAAAGCCACGTTTTCCGTTTTTTGTGAAATTTCAAGATGTAGTTGGCAGCTCTAATGTGTACCAGAAGGTCGTTCCAGGCTTTAAGAGCCAGGCAAGAAAAGGTACGATCAAGACTATGGCTCTTCAGAAGCAGGGGAACTGGGTGAGCAGAAGCACTAAAGAGCAGGGGTGTCTGGTCTAGGTGTGAAAGCTTGATTCATCTATTTAGGTATGTGGGGCCTTGCTTGTGTATTGCTCTGTAGGTGTGAGTGAGGAGTTTTAAGAGGGCTTTGATGTACAGTGGAGATCTTTGAGATGACTATGTGTGCATGCGTAGTTGGAGTTTGAGAGTAAGTTTAGCTGCAGTGTTCTGAATGACCTGAAGACTCTTGGTGAGTTGTGCAGTGATACTGACGTAGAGGGTGCTTCCATAGTACAGTCTGCTGGTGATCAATGCTTAAGTGATAGATAATCAGGTGTTTAGTGGGAGACATCTAAAAACTTTCTTCAGGAGTTCGAAGTTGCAGAAGCAGTTGGAGGTGACCTTGCAGACCTGTTTAGACATGGAGATTTGATTGCCGATCACAATTCCTTAGTTCCTTGTTGAGTTCGTCGGGCTGGGTGTTGATTGTAGTTATTGGACCACCAAGCTCCAGACCAGAGGGAGGTGTATTTTTCAAAGCTGAACACTTCTGTTTAGTCAGAATTGAGCTTCAGGCAGTTGGTCTTCATAGAATTTGCAACATCGGGCATTCAGTGGGTGAACTGCATCTGTGTGTTGGAGGTGCAGTTGGAGAGGCAGATACTGAGCTGCGTGTTTCGGCATAGGAGATGATGTTGAGTCTGTGGTAAGGGACGATGCTAGCGAGCAGAGCCATGTAGATTTTGAAGAGCATGGGACTGACCAAGGAGCCTTGAGGGAGGCTGCTATCAGGTTGGAGGCAGAGGATGATGCAGGGCCAGGCTTACAGTTTAGGTCATTCTGAATCCTTATTGGGAGTAGTCCAGCAGATGGTTGGCATTGATGTGGTCAACCAGCTACTTGTTGATGAGTTTTGCCAAGACTCTGGCCTAGTAGGGAAGGAGGGAGATGGGTCTGTAGTTCATCAGTGCCTTTGGTCTGCTGAGGGTTTTTTCAGGCAGGGTAAGATGGTGGCACTTTTATAAGAGTGTAGGAAGGTGACTGTTGAGAGAGTGATAAAGGACTGTCATGAGGGTGGTGAAGATGGGGTTGATTCCGTTGCTGAAGATGAATTAAAAGCACAGATCTGAGGGGGCTCCCAAGTGGGTGGAGCTCATGGTGGTGGCAGTTTCCAAGTATTTGACTGTAGGCCAGCATGTCAGTGCAGTTTTGGAGGGTACTTCTCGTCAGATTTGAGGATGGCGCGAGTGGAGAGGTCCGATTGGAGTGCAGACTTATTGTAAACTGTGGTGATTTGGTTGCTGAAGTATTAGTATAGTTGTATGCAGAGTTCTTGTGATGGCTTGGTGCTCTTGGAGCTGGTGGCAGCAGGCGTGAATTCCTTCACTAAGGCAAATAATTATTTTAGTTGCTAGAGCTGTTTAAAACCAGTTAGGTGATTGCAGTGTGCTTGTTGGCCCGGAGTCATTGGTGGTAAATCCGGAGGGCTGACTTGTACGTGTTTCTGTCATTTTTATCATTAGAGTGTCTCCAACTGTGTTCCAGCTCTTTGCAGTGGCATTTATGGAGTTGGAGATCTTCTGTGCACCAGCTTGTCTATGGCTTGGTCTGAGCGGTGGGTGGTTTTGAGCAGAGCCAGTGGCTTGTGTGTCTGTGCAGGAGAAGATCCAGGTGTTAACGTTCTAGGTAGACTGGGAAAGGTGTTAAGGTGTTGGTTGAGTAGGTACAAAACTGAAGCAGACCAGGAAGTGCTTGGTCCAAGTGAAAGGGGTGGTTTGTCTACAGTGATGTCTATGAAGTTGGTGATGACTGTGTCAAGGAGGTGTCCAGCTATGTTGGTGGTTCACTCACTTGTTGAGTGAGTCCAGTTATGCTCAGGTTTTCAAGAATATTGATGAGGTCCTCTAGGTGAAAATTGTGGCAGTCGAGGAGGATTAAGGAGCTGGAGATGAGCAACAGTGGGTCTGGAAGGGTGATCCTGAAGTTCTATCTGGGCCTGGGAGGTTGGTAGAGTGGGGCCCCTCCTAAGGTGGTGTTGCTAAAGGCACTGATCATGAAGGCCATAAGCTTGAGGTGGTCTCAGGACTTAGCTGATGAAATGAAGCCGGTGGTTTCTTAGTGGATTATGGCAATTCCTCCCCCAGGTTTGCTGGTTCTGTCCTGTCATGCAGTCTTGTAGCTGGGAGAGATGGCTCCTGTGACATCTGGGATGGATGACTAGTTGAGCCATGTCTCGTGAAGAAGAAGAGGTCCGCGGAGAAGTTGTACAGGAGGTCCCAGACTTTGATGTTGTATTTGACAAGCACATTAAGCGAACAGTGGTTCTGCCACCTATCAGCTTATAAAAAGCGCCCAACTTATTTACTCAATTGGTCCCTCTTCTCAGATGAGACTAACATTTAATGCAAGAAATCAAAATAACGCCCAAAAAAAACACATGTACTTCTGAATTATTATGTGATTTTATAACCAATTTGGTGAAAACTTTGCACTCAAAACACTGAGAACAGGACATATATATGCACACAGACATATGATGTGTATTTACACTTATTGAAACATAACGTGAAGTGAAAATGAACCTATTTATATATCTCAATACAATATATACATAACAAATGAACATATATTCAAGACAAAACATTTAGACACAGTGTGAGAAAAAATGAAAATCTGATTCAACCCGACTTGTAATCGATCTGGTTATTCTCGATTGTTATGGGTGATCAATAGCACTTGAAAGTATGCGTCGACGTTTCGACCCCAGATAATATTGCGATAAATTGATCGTCACAAGGGGGGTCTTCCTTAGGACTATATGTAGAGTCTGTGTGTGGCCCTGAATAAAGATTCCTCCTGGATATCAGATTATAGGTACTGTCAGCACCGCAGCTTGAACAGACTGTATATGATTGACCTGAATCAAAAAAGCTCTCCTTATCAGCTGGTTGTATTTAGGTTCAATGGCACAGCGTGCCTGCAACTCTCCGGCATCTGGCGCTCGGGGTCTCCTGTAATTATTCAATGCTTCTCAAATGGGCACACATTGCCGGGGCCGATCGCCTCCAGGCAAAGCTTTCATGATGGATTCCAGGCTAATTAATGCCTACGAGTTCGCTTTCCCTTCGTGTCACTGGAAATTAATCTCAGGAAGCTGCCTTGATGTATTTGACAAGCAAGCAGGTGTTGAGGAGAGCGCTGAACTACCTAACGTGACTGTTATGCATGGAGGTATCTTGTTTAGGTCTGGGTGTGTGTGTGTGGTGAGAGGGGAGGGAGACTGTGGGAGTGAGCTGAGAAAGGTGCAGAAGAAGCAGCACACGGCGCAGGATAATGCATCTTCTGTGCTGACTTGGGAGGCCCATGTGCAGCGTGGGTATCCAGTTTTCATAGCGTGGAGGTTTTCATCTGACTAGCGTCTCAGGCTGTGATGGGTAGGTGGCAAACCAGCGGTCCTAACACTGGATGCAGGTACTGCGCATAAAGGTGCAGATGGGCGTGCCTTTGACATGTCGGTTGTCTGCATCCACTCTGCACCCACTCTGCACCCACCATTAAGAAGGTTTGGGAGGGCAGAAAAGGTCCTGGTCGTGGAGGGCGGGCTGGGCGGCACAGGAGCAGGCAGCGGGTGACATGGGATGTGGGGGGCAGCATGTAAGCGTGAGGCATAAAAAGGAGGCAAAGACAGCAAAAAGGCTGCAAAGGAGGCGTGAAAGCAAGAAAAGAGGGAAAAGAGAAGGCCACAAGGGTAACACTGGAGTGGAGTGAAGAGCAGAAAATAGTCCTGTGTGAAATGTTATTTATGCCAGAGTAATTTCAGTAATCACACATTACTCTTGTGATGTGAAATTACACAATTACACCAGCTTGAGTAATTAAGAATAGTTTGGGGCAAAGATCCTACTGCAGGAGCACAGAAACAATGAACTAAGAGCAAGCGACTGCTGACTTCTGCTGTTCATGTCCTGTCACAATTAGTCCTATTTTCTTAGTGCAAAATGCATCCTCAGACCCATTTTAGACTTGAGGTTGCATTTTGAACTAAGAAAATAGCACTAAATGCTGGATTATGCTTATCCCAGAAGTACTCATAATTACAAGTAATCTTGCTGTAATAATGAGTAATTATGCTATAGAGAGGTACGTCAGTTATGCCCACCACTACACAAACAGCAGGAAATATGAGGCAGTGACAAAGTCGAAGTGGGGCAAATTATGAATGAGAACCAAGAAAGGGTGTGCTGAGTGGAAAAGTGGTCCGAAGAAGGAAAAAGAGGAATGAGTGGAGAGAGTAAGAGAAAAATGGGTAAACAAAAGGGCAATGGTGAAAAAAGCAACTGGAGTAAATGCAGGGGAAAGAAGGCAGAGAGAGCAAGAGAGGCAGAGTGTGAAACACAGAAAAGGAGCAAAGCAGAAAGCAGAGGAGCAAAAGAGGAAAAAGGTGTAAAAGCAAAGGGACAAAAGGCAGAAGTAAAAGAGCAAAAAGATTGGGGAAAGAGGCAGAAAGGTAGGAATCTGGAGGGCCTCAACCTTATGCAATTGAGTGGAGTGGAGTGGGGTCTGAAAAGACCAGACCTGGGTGGAAAACCAGGCACAGGTAAGGTGCTCAGGCAGGGCCAGGCAGCTCCTTCTTACCTGTGAAACAACAACCAGTTACCAGCACCTGTTGCCTTTCCATAAAGCTTATCAAACCCCACCTGTTACCATACACAATATAGACTCTTGCATCACACAAACAAAATAGTCAGGGCAAGCAGAAAAGCCCCTCACTTTTTAGAGAACAAGATGCAACAAATGGTGTTTGACTGTGAGGATAGAACTACAGTTGCTTAAAGCACATGTGCAAACTACATCCATGAGTTTGAAGAAATATGAACCAGAATTGTGGAGTGGATGAATACTGTCTCCAATGGGCAGTGCTCACAGGATAATATCGGAAGAAGCAGAACAACTTGCATGAGAAAGTCTGTTATCCCTGTGCTCAGTGCCACCAACATGCTATTGGGACAGGTGGTGGGCCACATAGGGCCCCTCAACATCATGCCCTAGGAGTAGAAGATGTTGGAGATCCTGCCCATTGAAGACATCATGGGTATGGAAGGTAGATAGAGTGTATAGTGATAAGTTCTGTGTAAACATGCTAGACATTTGATAGTTCGAACAATCCTTAATGTATCCACCTTTTGCTGTCCAAACATTTGTCATTTAAGCAAGCTCATGTCCCGCACATATAGTCACACTTGGTGACAGTGCATTTGTAGCAAGTAGGTTTCACTCATTTAATCCGCCTAGATTTTTCACTTTTGGCTACCTCGTTTTTGGGCTTTTACTGTAAGTGAGCCTCACTACCTGAGTCTGACTCATGGTAAATTCATGGTAAATGGACTGATTGCTAACTGCCAGTGTCCACTTTTGAACATGAGGTAGCTGCTGCACAGCTAGGGTAAGGGGATATGCGCTGGTTACACATCAACACATGAGCACATGCTAGTGCGCATGTCTGTGGGTTGCATGTGTGAGATTACTGTATTGAGCACCTGTGCAGATGTAGTCTGTTGCATAAGGGACCTTTAAGGGTTGGTACTGAGCTGGGGGAGACCTTATAATGCGGGTGGGTGTTCACAGTTTAGGTCTGTAGTGCTTATTGAAAATTTGTGATGCTTAACTGAATGACACATTATACACGAAAGTACCGTTTGTGCTACTTACATCTAACGGGTCCAATTAGGTATTGATCTTAGGATCAACATGTATCCCAGGTGTAAACCCACAGTCTTTTTAATTATTTCTACACTTCTCAGCACATTTAAAAAATTGTCATATTTCCCTGGCTTTGCCATAATCAGGTTCTAGGTCTTTTTTCCCCTCTGCTGGGCTATGCTAATTACTCTACTGACCAGCAGGAGGATCAAAGATCTCCACACAATAGAGTCATTACCAGTGCTTGATCCAGTTCCTGGGAAAGGAAGATTTGGGGAACAAATCTCTATCTGTTAATTAGCTTGCCACGCTACACTGTGGCTGTGACAGCCCTGGTCCACAGTAACAAAGGAAGAAAGCCATAACTCTGGAGCAAAATACAGGAGGGGTTCCCCTTTGAAGGTTTTGTGGGATGGGATCAGGCTGCTGTGTCAGCTGGGGGTCCATCTCCGTGGAACATCAGTGTACAAAACAAAATGCCACTGTGCTCCAAGAATGGGGGGTGTGGTCCCCACTCCCTGGCCCTATGGAGAGGGGCACATATCCATCTACACCAGCCCACCTGCCAGCAGAATTCCTGTCTGTGGGTGGGAGAAGAAACATTCCAATTCCTTTGTTAACACAGAGTATGTCGGCCAGAAGGGGAGCAGGAAGGGCATCACAGGAGGTGACACATTGAGCTGGCCAAACTTCACCAAAGGTTGGGTGACCACATAAAGGGCTGGGGTCAGCCAGCATATTAAAAATTGAAAAGTGCATTGCAAGGCCGCTTTGGTAGAAGGGAAAAACACTCTCTACAATGTATATTCTTTTGATGTGGTGCCCCAAAGAGGGGCAGGGGAGCCACCAATGTGTTTAAAGCATGATTTGGGAGGTACAGGTGTATCACCCCACCTCACCAAAAATGTGTTCTTCAAATGAATTCTAAGTTTCTCAGGAGATGTATATGGATGACCCTGGTAGAGGTGGCTATGGGTAACAAGCACTCCTGAGCCTGTAAATTTGAACAGCGGCTCTGGAGTGCCGGTGCCCCTGTAGGTTTGGCTTAAAGCTGCAATAGCAGCAAAGTAAAAGTGAAAAACATACCCTGGGTCACAGGTAATTATATGTAATGCTTTATTGACAATGGTAATGGCTGATATCAGTGTTTTACAGTATATTGAATGTTAGTCCTATCCCTATTGAATTCAGTGGTAAGTTATAATGTGCATTGATAATTGATACTGACCCCATTGTTTTCAGTGGTGTTGCAATGGTGAATTATAACATGTTGCTTTGACTAATGTGGTGACACTCTTACAAAGCTAGTGCCCTAAATTATTGATAAGGACAACCCCTTATATTGTGATATTGCATCTACTATAGGTTAGGGGTTTGTGGTTATAGGGTTCAGGACCCACCAGAGGAGTGACATGTCATGATGCTGACACCAAATGTATTTAATCCACCTAATTGTATATATGTGTAATTGCTACGCAGTATTTAGTAGGTGTGTGTAATAAAGTTTTTTTTTTCTTTTTATAAGACAATTCACTGACTGGACAATGATTTAGGTGCACATGCATCAAACTCAGTTTTTGCGATTCCTTAATAGCGATTTTTAAGGAATCGCTATTAAGGAATTGCAAAATCCAATGAATCAAAAAATCAGCCAAAAATTAGAGAATCGGTAATATACGCTATCGCAAATTGCGAGGCCATATTACCGACTCGCTAATAAAGAAATCGCTATTTGCGACCTCGCTAATAGCGATTTCCCAAATAGCGAAATTGCTATTAGCGAAATCGCAAATAGCGCATCGCAGTTGGAGCAGGTTGATGACATCACAACCAGGAAGTGATGCATCCCATGCTGAATCCAGTGCACTGAGAGTCAGAGGAGGAGGCTGAGTGCAGGAGCACAGCAGAAGTGTCAAACCTTGGATTGGGAAAACTGTCCTGTTAGAAAAAGATGGAAGCAGGAGCAGCATGGAAGAAAGCAGCTAGTAGGAAACGCAAACTTAAATTTAGCGAAAAGGAGATAGAAATCCTCATTGAGGAGGTCGTGAGGAGCCACGACAAGGTCTTTGGGAAACTATCTCTCCAGGTCCCTGAGTCTGAGAAGAGGAAGATCTGGCTCAGGATACAGGCTAAAGTAAACGCAGTGGGGGTCACCCACCGCCAAATTGACGACTTGAAAAAAAGGTGGTATGACCTGCACAGTCGTGCCAAGGAGAGGATTGCGGAGAGGCTCAAGGAGTCCAAGAAGACTGGAGGTGGACCTGCAACACAGCCTGGGAATACACCTCTGGATGAGCTAGTAGAGTCCACACTCCAGCCTGAAGCTGTCGTGGGAGTGACGCAGTTGGACACGTCAGCAGGGGCCAGTACTTCACAAGGGAAGATGCATGCTAATGTCCATTGTAAGCTGATTTCAAATGTAGGAACATCACGTCAGTTCAGCCCTAGAGTTCAGAAAAAAAACTCCATTACACATTTTACTTGCAACACCAAAATGCATTATGGGAGTAACAGGCAGGGAAGGCAAGTTGGTAGGCAATCACAACAAGGGTGTAAAACACGTGCACACTGTGTGTCAGATAGTCATTTAATGTCAAAAGCAATCATGCTGAATGTGACGCTACATACATTTGAAATTAAATACAAATTGCACTGTTTAACATCACAGATGCAGCAGCAGAGGAGTCGGATGAGACCGAAGGTGGAGACACAGGAGACTCCGGCTGAGGCAGATGTGGAAACACCTGTGGCCTCACAGACCACCGTCCCAGCACCCACGAGACGCAGGTCCCCAGTACCACCACTTCCGGTCTTGGAACTTGAGGAAGTGAGCGAGCCAGAACCCCTGACAACCCAGGCTGGAGGTACAGCCACCACAAGACCACAGTCACAGGTACGGCGCAGCACAAACCAGTCCAGGCAGCGCAGGTCCAGGGCACAGATGTAATCGCAAGAGGACGCAAGTCCGAGTGTCTGCGGTGGGCTGGAGAGCCAGATGCTGAGGGTGCAGTGCCTGCAGGCAAAATATGTGAGATCAATGCAGGCACAACTCAGCAAAATGGCGAACAACATGGCTGAAATGAGGGACTGTGTGAAGGAGCTGACAACTGCAGTGGTGGAAGGCAATAGGCAGTCCACTGAGGCCATGCAGGAGCTATGCAGGGTGATGCAGGAGGACCTGGTGTCACAAAGGAAAAGGCATCGGCAACTATTAGTGCACCTAGATGGCTATACAAGGTCCAACAACCGCCTGAGCAACAACACTGCTCTGCTGTCCCGTCGGTCTGTGGCCATGCAGGTCGAAATGAGCCATTGTTGTGGGGATGTGGCCAGGGCACTGGTCCAGGTGACAAATGCGGTAGAGCAACTACAGACTGATACTGCTGGGGGCAGCAATGCAACGGGGGGAGGGGGGAGTGAGGAGGCGTCCAGCCTCAGTAGTCTGTTGGTGCTAGTAACAACATGCAGGAGGCGCACCACTCGGAGTACCACACCTTCAGATGCATCAGTGAGGGAGGCGAATGAGGCCACCGAAAGGTGTTTGGGAGTGCGTGGACGGAAGAAATAGTGTTGCGTTGGCAGACTGACTCACAGATGGTGATTTAACCATTGACAATGCAGAAGTAGTGACTGACATACAAGTCTAATCATTATGTCTTCTTGATTTATGTTGTTATCACTCATGGTGCAAAGTAGCACCTGGTATGTGTGCTTTAACACAAACACCTTGTTAACTGAAAATACATGCAGTACTGTTAAAACATGCTGTGTCGTGTCTCATCATTACCCACTTCAGAAATAATGTGTCATTTCTGCACGTCTCCTTTTCCCTTCTGCTAAGCTTGCCCCAGATGCTGCTCGTAGTTGTGGGCCTGGTTGGAGGTCCTCATCAGGCTCGCTGTCTGACTGTTCCAGGGGTATGCCTCTCCTTGTTGTGATGTTGTGCAACATGGCACATGTGGCCACAATTCGGCAGCAGGTGTCTGGTTGGTACTGCAACGCCTCGCCTGTCTTGTGGAGGCAGCGAAACCGACTTTTCAGCTGTCCAAAGGTGCGCTCTATTACGTTTCGGGTTGCAATGTGCGCTGCATTGTACCGCTGCTCACTTGGGGTTGTTGGGTTGAGGTAAGGTGTCAGGATGTAGTTGAGCACGGCGTATGCACTGTCACCTACAGGGTAGTAAGGAAACGATTAGTGACAGATATGCATGTCCATTAGGCCATAGTGTCAGAACAAATGTAACATATGTTTACCAAGCAGATGTCCTTCTCCAAATTCACCCCCTAGGAGACGAGTGTGTATGCCACTGTGTCTAAATATGTAGGAGTCATGTGTGCTGCCAGGGTATTGTGCCACAATGTCAGTGATGATATTTTTTGCATTGCAGACTACTTGGATATTCAGTGAATGATATGATTTGTGGTTCCTGAAGTTGTACTCATTCACTGCTGGTGGACAAATTGCTACACGAGTTCCATCTATGCATCCTATTACATGGGGAAACCGGGCTACCTGATAGAAGTCAAGTTTAGTCCTAAGCAAATCTTGTGGGGTTGCGGGGAAGCTTATGTGGTGGTGTATCCTTGTCAACATGGCCTGCAGGAATGCATTGAAGAAACGTGACAGGGAACTTTGTGACACACCTCCAGCTACAGCTACTACACCCTGGAAGCTGCCTGACGCTAGTAGGTGCAAGGAAAATAGGACCTGCACATGTTTGGGAATGGCATGTGTCCTGTGAGTCTGGCGTTGCAGTAGGGGATCCAATTCTGCAATCAGATCAAGGATCATGGCAGCATTTAGCCTGTACTTGTTATAGATCTCCTCTTCAGTCTTCCCCAACAATGTGATGCGCACTCTGAAAATGCGCTCCTGTTTTCTCCTTCTTCTCTGTGCTGCTGCTTGTAGCCTCATCCTCCTCGCCATGACGTAGAGCGCTGCCATTGTGAAAATTCTGACTCCTCCTGGGCCTGTTTAAATACTTTGCTGATGTGCTGCACCTATGGAGATTGTTTTCACCTGTTTACCACCTGCCTGTGAGATTCGGTAATTTGCGAGCGCAAATCTGCGAATTTGGTGGGAATCGCGATTTGCAAATTATGGTGCATGGCTTTGCGACTCCTTTTTAGCGATTCACTAATTTCAGGTTTCGCAAATTTGCGATTCCTTAATTTAGCGAATTTGCTAAATTGGCTTGGTGCATTGCAAAGGGCTATTTTGCGATCGCAAACAGCCTTTTTTAGCGATTCGCTAAGTTTGTGATCGCAAAATAGCTTGATGCATGTGCCAGTTAGAGAGTAATGTTGTTGCATAACAGCCAGCTGGGGCTAGTAGCCAACACCACCTCTCCTGAGTAGGCCTTGGACTGCTCTGCTTTGCTGTCACGAGAGAGTCAAGTGCTACAATGGGATACTTAGTTTCCAGAGAAACTCGTGGACTTATTACTTGTGAAGTACTCAAATCCTTTGCAGCTAATAACCTGATTTCTTACAGTATGTTATTATGTCATGTCACTCTGGCACCCTCTTCACTTACTTTAGCACATGTGATACAATTTCATAGACTGCCTACATCACAACCCAAAGAGAAATATAATAGATAAAGTGTTAACAATTACCTAGGCCTTTGTGAAAGTGAATGTCCCTTGGAACCGCACACCATGTTGAAGGTGAATTGGACATTCTACCCATATGCAAATATATATTCAATGCAGCAATATAAGTGAAGGCAAAAGGTGCATGAATTATATACCTTGTCTGTGAAGAGAAATCAATAATAAAGTCAAGAAAGACTGCCACAAGCTTAATGTAACAATAGTAACAACAGTTCTGCAGGAGTCAAATCTGAACGTAGACCGATATGCACAGATTCAAGTAGTATTAGCTGAGCAGTGTAAAACTCAAACATCTTATCCATAACTGTTCAGAACATCATAAGCAACTACAGCATGGTATATATTTTTACATCTGCATACATAGCCACATATCTGATTTTGTCCCTTACCAAGGTAAAAGGGCTGCCAAGAACTGTGAAAAATGGCTTCGCACCCATTTAATCCCCTTGAATTATTTCATTTTTTGGACTACCCATGTTTTTACGTCTACTGTAAGTTTCATTGAGTTTTACTCATTGTAAGTTCTGTTAAAATGGTTTGGGTGTGCAAACCACCAGTGTCTACCTTTTAAGATAAGGTCCACTGCTGTGCAGCTAGCGTAAGAGGCTCTTGGCTGGATGCAAGTGAACGCGTGTGTGCATGCCGAGTGAGTGACACTACCATCAAACTCGGTCTGGTATCTGTGCACAGGTATTCTGCCTTAGACGAGACCCTTCATTGGTTGGTCCTGACCTGGGTAGGACTTATAAAAATTAATGGGCATTCAGAGTGTGAGTGTTGTGCTTTACTGAAAAGTGTGTGCGCTTCACTGTATTGTACACTATTGGTGAAATCTGCACCAAACGGCAGTTTTGCTATAGTTAGGCCTAGAGACTAGGGGGCATATTATCAAGTCAATTATCGCCGCGTCAGCGGCACTTTCTTGCCGCTAACGTGTTTTTTTTTTTAACGCCCTATTAACAAGCTGTTGCTAACAGGCATTAGCGACAGCTTTCCGGCGATAGCAGCCGGTTTTTCTATCGCCTTGCATGCCAGCGATATTTATCGCTAATGACATGCAAGGTATGCGTTCCTTCTCAAAATTACAGGAAAACTCACGCTAACACCACTGCGCCCTATTTGCAAGGATGGGCCGGACCCGCGAAGCGATAAGTCACGCTAAGGCCCGTTAGCTGCAGGAACTTAAGACCAAAAAATAGCTGGTCTTAAAAATGGGGACAAGACTTGGGCCCACATGTATGCATGTTTTTGGTGCTGGACAGCGCTGCAAGCAATGTTGCAGCGCTGCCCTGCGACAAAAACACAGTGTAGGAATGCGCACCATCAATGAGTTAGTGCGCATTCCTGTGCCCCACTCATGAAAAGGGTTGCTGCGCTGTGACAAGACAGCGCAGCAACACTTCTCATTACGCCCTCCTTGCACCAGCATGGATGCGCTGTACTCACTGGACAGCGCTCCATGATGCAAGTAATGACAGATACGTCAGGAATCCTGACGTATCTGTCTGCGCTAAAGTCACGCATTGCTGCAGTTGTGTCACAACCATGACGCAACTCCAGCAATGCATGGGGCCAGCCTATCCCTATGGCACTGCCTCACCCTCACGCCTGTTATCAGGCAGGCGGAAGGTACTGACGCAGTGCCGTTCATGAGGGGTGCCCGAATGTCGGCGATGTTGGAGATCCATCGGTGGTGGTTGCGCGCTGCGGTGTCATCGTTTGGAAGCATTGGTGGAGTGTTGGTGCGGAGGCAGTTGGCCAGACGTTCTGCGGTGGCCTTGATCCAGCTGCGACGGGGTGCGATGACGGCGTTGGCGTCCTTTTGGGCAAGGTGAAGACGTCATTCATCCAATGATGGTAGTGCCAGGAGAGTCCGGTGTTGTGGCTGTAGTTGAAGTACCCGCTGGCAGAGGTGACGTGCTCAACCGTGTGTCCTGTTGAGGTGACTTGCTGCTTGCATCTGATGTCGGTGACAGGATGGGGTGGTACTCTGTTCACTGGGGTTGCCCAGGTGGAACTTGAGTTCACCGAGTTGGATGTCGTCGGGGGATGGGAGACCCTGGGGTGCAATGATGTCTACAATGGGATTGTAGAATGGGGGGCCTGCACATGAGGGTGCCACAGAGGATGTTCTTGGGCTTGGTCCAGATCTGGGAGTTGACGTGGTCCATGGTCACCCTTGGCACATTAGTGTGTGTGGTCAGTCGGAGTGTGCCTCTGTAGGTGACTGCAATCCCTCCTCCTTGATGGTCGGGGTGCTCCTTGCGGGTGATACTGCATCCGTCAGTGATGGCGAAGGCGATGTCCGTTACGGAGCAGAGGTTTGTCCTGGCAGATGAGGTGGCGTCCAGGGTTGATGGCGAGGAGGGTGCTGGCGTCATAGCGGTGGAGTGTCCAAGAGGAATGCACCTTGGTGCTGAGCACGGTCCAGGGGCTGACGGACGCAAACGGCATAGCTTATGTGTTGCCTTTGTCACGGGAGACGACAATTACAACGCAGGCAGTACATTGTTAACAACGCAACTCCGACAACGCGGGTCCCTTAACATCGCATTTGATTACAACGCATTGTGAGGTCAGTAATGGGGTTATCTCAACTTTCAGGTGCGTGTGGGTTTTGGATTTAAAAAATGAAAATTGGACTATTTTTTGGGGGTAAAATATGAAAAATTGTCTATTTCTTGGGGTAAAATATGAAAAATTGTGTTTTTTGTGGTAAAATATGAAAAATGGGGTGTTTTTTGGGCTAATTTTTGGAATTTTGGGGTGTTTTTTTGGGGTCAAATTTCTAAATCTTGGGTGTGTTTTGTGCCAAAATAAAGAGAGATTTGGGGGGTGCATTTGTCTCAAATGTGATCTTTTGGGTGTCTTTTGGGGGTTCAGAAAGGAATTCCAGGGTTCACGGTTGGGTTTGTTCTGCAAAGGTTATTTTTGGGTCACACTCACTGTAGTGGGAACAGTGATCTTCATGTCTCCGCTATGCAACACCTACTCTACTGTTGCAATGTGCCTAGTATTAGTATGTATTGGAATGGAATGCGATGTTATGGCATGCATCGCAACTACGTATGTGCCTTTGGCACATCAGTGGTACGCCCGCTGTGCATGGGCACACAGCGGCCACCATTGAGAAGTGTGGGGGGTGTCTGGACAGCTGTGAGGTGGTAAACCCTGTAAAGAACACTGGATGGTGTGTGGACACGGGGATGTGTGTGAGCATGTGCTAAAAATTTATTGAGGGAAGTCTTACCTCTAAGCTGTGTCAGGTGTCTTCGTAGCTCCTGCTCTCCTGCGTCTGCTTCCAGGAAAAGGAAGTAGGCAGCCAGGCTCCCTCCCCTGAGTCAATTACAACACTGCGATGCAGCGGTGGGATTGTTAATTGGCAACGGGACAAGTCATGCAGCCAGGGGCCGGAGGGATGGGCATGATCTCCATGCAGGCTGTAATGCAGCCTGCATTGCGAACAGAGAAGTGCGCATGTCTGCATTGGGCGGCCTGAGTGTGCATGCCAATCCGCACATTCCCTGCTCTGTGTTTGGAGCAGTCCTACCCACCCGCCCACCCCCTGAAGATACATAGCCTGATTACATCAGTTAATTATCCCTTGTTTTTCCCTTTTTTAACTGTTTTATTGGCTTCTCTGAGCCCGCACTACCCGCTTCCTGCCCCTGCGGCCCCACACCCCTGTCCTCGCACATTCCCGCCTCCCAGCTGATCGTACCTCCACCCTCCCCTACTTAATGGCAGACGCTGTGCGATGGCGCAGCGGACATGCACCGCTGGCGCGCAGAGGGCGCGCCTAAGACAAGCCAATCTGCGCACATCTGCAACCCAACCACGACCAGCGCCAGGAAACCTGGATCACGGGCCACCCACTGCTACAGCACAGCCACCCTCCACGCACTCAACCCCGGGAAAGTCAGAAACTGACAACAGGCCTCGGCAAACACGACCCACGGCCAGTTCTCCTGCCTCCACTGCTGCCAGAGCTTAACCACCACCCCGGACTCCAACACAGCCGACGCCAGCACTGGCGACACCCTAGGATGCATCCTCCTCAACGGGCGCTCCATGCACAAACACGCCGTGGAAATCAGGAACCTACTCGGCTCTCTCTCGCCCGACATCGCCTACTTCACGGAGACCTGGACCAACACCTCCTCCGCCCCCGACATCAACACCGCCATCCCGGACAGATACAAGATCCAGAGGAAGGACCGCACCAACCACCCAGGAGGGTGCCTCGCCATTGCCCATAAGAGCACCCTCTGCCTCACCACCTCCAGCAAAACCTTCCCCTCTGCCGAACACCTGCACTTCCAGATCCAGACCAGCCACAACTCCACACTCTGAGGAACCCTCGTCTACAGACACCCCGGACACACCAGCCAGCCCACCATCTCCACCTGGACGCCAGTCACAGCCGAAGACACAGCCTCAACCATGAAAGGCATCCACTCGTGGGCCCCCACCAACCCATGCCCTCTCACATCTACAACAGAGCTGCGGCCGCTATCACACACGAACTGCAATGCACCATCAACAACACCTTCAAAACAGGCACCTACCCAGATGACTGAAAGCGTGCAGAAGTCTGGCCCCTTCTCAAAAAGACCACAGCTGACCCCATCGACCTCAAGAACTACCGGCCCATCTCGCTCCTCCCCTTCGCGGCCAAAGTTGAAGAGAAAACAGTCAACAGGGAACTGACACAATTCATTGATGACAACGCCATCCTCAACCCGTCCCAATCCGGATTGCGACCCAACCACAGAAATGAGGCCATCCTACTCGCCGCCACAGACAACATCTGCACACTCCAGAGACCAAGGCCACTCCGCAGCCCTCATCATGCTCGTCCTTTCAGTGGCCTTCGACACCGTCTCCCACCACACACTAGTCGCCAGACTACACGACGCCGGCATACAAGGAACAGGCCTCAACTGGATCCGATCATTCCTCCCCGGAAGAAGCCAAAGAATCAGACTGCCAACCTTCCTCTCCGATCCCATGTAAATCACCTGCGGAGTCCCAGATGGTTCATCTCTAAGCCCGACCCTCTTCAACATCTACATGGCACCCTAGACGCCATCGTCCGACAACACGGCCTCAACATCGTATCCTACGCTGATGACACCCAGCTCATCCTCTCCCTCACCAAAGACCCCACCACCGCCAGACTCAACTTCCAGAAAGGAATGCAGGACGTCGCAGTCTGGATGAACAACAGCTGCCTGAAGCTCAACACCGAGGAGACAGAAGTCCTTGTCCTTGGAACCACACCTTCAGCATGGGACAACCCCTGTTGGCCTTCGCCCTCGGAAGCCCACCTACCCCCTAAAACCACGCCAGAAACCTCAGCATCGTCCTCGACCCATCCCTCACCATGAACAGACAGGTCTACGCCATCACCTCCAGCTGCTTCAACACCCTCAGCAAGACCTTCAAATGGATACCCCCAGAGTCAAGGAAGACAGTCACCCATGCACTCATCACCAGCAGACTGGACTATGGAAACACACTCTATGCCGCCACTTACAAGTCCCTACTCCGCAAACTACCGACATTACAGTACACCGCTGCCAGACTCGTCCTCGGCATCCCCGGCACTAACACATTAGCCAACACCTACATAGACTCCACTGTCTCCCCGTGGTGAAAAGAGTCACCTTCAAAATTATCACTCACGCCTACAAATGCCTACACAACAACATAACCAAATACCTCAACGACAGAATCAACTTCCACGTACACAAATGAGACATCTGATCTTCCAACCTCACACTGTCCGAAACCCAGCGCATCCACAGCGCCAGAGCAGGCAGAAGATCCTTCTCTCACATTGCATCCAATACCTGGAACGAGCTACCGGCAGACATCAGAGGTGCCCCCTCCCTGAACACCTTCAGGAAGACCCTCAAGACCTGGCTCTTCGGCTAACAGATCTGCGGCCACCCACCCCTCAGTGCCTTGCGACCCCCACGGGTGAGTGGCGCGCTTACATTTCCCCTGAGTGATTGATTGAGTTATCATCATGTGATGATTGTTCCTCTTCTGCACTGCTTGAGGTGGTGGGGCAACGCTCTTCCAACATAGCGGTAGAGCCGCCACTGGGGGTGCGTCATCTACGTGTGATAGGCATGAGCGACTCCCCTCCCCCCCTGGCCCTCCTGCGCTACGCGTCCCACCTTCTCCTTACCTGGACATTGACTCTGTGGCGCAATCCACGGCACTCTCTCCAAATCTGTGACTCAGCCAGCAGGAGCCTAAGCCAGATGTGCTTTCACTGGGCTGGGTACAGCAGTCACTGCGTAGTCCGCTGGTGGACCACCCGATGCAGTTGATGCAGCAGGGCTCCCTTAGGCATGTAGTTGCAGCGCTCAATCCACACAAGTTCGGCGTAGCACAGGGGACTCACCCTCCAGAGCGTCCGGCCAGCCCAACATCATCCGTCCTGTGATGCAGGGAGACGGCACCCACCATTGGTAATCCCCCTCCGTGCACCCCGGTGTAGTGGTGGATCATAGTATGCGAAGCGGACCTCACTACGTTGGTGCGCAGGATCATCTCTACCATTGACTGCACCAAGGTGCGCAAGGCGGGCTTTTCACACAGGTCAGCAACGTGTCTCCATGCGACCTGCCAGACTTCAGCACCAGGTACGGGCGATCGTCGCACATCAATGTCTCCCGACACGGCTCATCGACTCCACAGCTACTCCACATCCCACTCCAGGCCACAGACGCAGGTCCAGCGAGGGATCCAGGAACCAGACTCAGGTCCAGCAAGGGATCCAGGAAGCAGATGCAGGTCCAGCGAGGGATCCAGGAACCAGACGCTGGTCCTGCGTGGGAACCAGGATCTCATCCTGGTCAACCAGGATGTTGGGTGGCTTGAGGGGTTGTTGATGTGTGCTGCACTATGCCCTGGCTGCTCAAATCTGCATTTTTCTCTTTTTTGTGCATCTTTTATATTGGAGGTGGACAGATAGGCTAAGTCCAAACTTGCGGGTTAGCGTGCCTTTTTCTATCGCTAAGGGCTTATCGCAGGATTCCACCCGCTATCGCCGGTTTCATTAATGCCATCGCGCTAATGTTACGGCGGTTTGCTCGCTGATCCCTGAAGCTATCGCCTGTTAGCAAAACGTTGCTAATATGTCGCTAACAGGGCGATAACTTGCAGGGATCGACGGCGATAGGAAAACTAGCGCTAACCTAGGTTAGCAAAAGTTATCGCCATTTCTTGGTAATATGCCCCTAGGTTTGCATACCGATATTATGATAAATCAGGATCAGAAATGCAGACCTAACATTAATTACCACATATCTGCACTTCTTCTGGTACTTCTAGATTTATTATTGGTCTCTGACTCAACTCCTAATTAGATTCTAGCCTTTGAAGTACCCTGCTGGGCAAAGTTAATTAATCTGCTGGCCAGTCAGATGATCAAAGGCCTCCCCAAATAATAGGGCCATTTATCAGTAATTAGTCTTTTTCCTGTAAGAAGAAAAGGTGGGGACTGAATCTGTTTGTGTTATTTACATTTTATAATGCACTTGGCCTGAAAAGGCTCATCCCTATTGAAACAAAATAGCCAGACTTCTGCAGCCAGTAACAGGAGATGCTTCCCTTTGAAATTTTGGAGGGAAGGGACTATGCAGATGTGGCAGTTAAGGGTGGGGCTAAGGCTCTTAGAGAAAGTCTTTAAAAGACCACTTGAAGGCACTATCTTTGAAAACTCCAAAATGTAAAGTGATGATATGCAACTCTAGGATTGGGCAGAGGCGCCTACCTTCCGGAACTTTCTGCCTCCACCTAAAAACTCCAGTACAAGGGAGATACAGTCTGGGGGAAGCGACAATGGAGGAATGCCCAGCTACAAGCGAGAACACACCTGAACTCTACTATAGGAAGAGAGAAGACACTTGATTTCTACTGCAAAGTTGGACCCAAGGACTTCTGATTTCAGTTTCAGTTGGTAAACCAGGGACTAGGATTTGTTTTTTAGGGCCAGTGGCTTTGGCCCCATACATTCTCTGAACACAGTAGAGGGATGGATCTGGTGGGGGACCCTGGAGCGTTCCACTGGATCTTCTGTGGGTTTGTTGTGCAGGAATATGACCTCCAAAAAGAGAGAGTCCCTAACTTCTGTTGACACAGGTGCCAATGGAGTCACTGGGACCAGGAGGGGCATAGAGGAAGGCCACTCTTCCATGGTGTCCTGGGGTGCTGCTGAGGAAGACCCTGGGGCCAGCAGAATTTCCAGGTGCCTATACAGGAGAAAGGTCCTATCTAATGAGAAGAAGGGCAGCAGAAGGCAAGTTTCCAAAGTATTACAAAATAAAGAGGCCAGAAGAACTGGTGGAGCATCTAGTTTTATTTTTTTTTAGGGTGGAACCATATATCACCCAGGGACGTGTATTGATGACCCCAGAAGAGATGTGCCATGGTGTCAAGCACTCTTGGAGGTAAGGCAATTACAAAGTTAACAGTGTATAATTGCATGTGTTAATCAATGTCATTGTAAGATTGTACCATCTTTAGAGGTTTTAATTGTGTTGCATTGGTCCATCATTCTACACAATGTCACCGTACCTCATATTGATCACAAAGGTAGATGAGCTCCTATGTGAAAGAACAACAGAACACACATCACAGTTCAATAACCATTCCCTTCAACATTAGCACATACAAAACAACATAATTCCAACTACATTTTAAATATTTTAATTTTACATTTTAAGCATATTGTGAAAGAAGTAAAAATATATTTGACAGTATTTTATGAAACTTAATTGCCAGACAATTACATATTTTCACCTCAACATATTGTTTTATAATGTATACAGTTTTGGAAACCATTTCCAAAATAATTCAACACAATGACACACACAACTTGGATATTCATTATGCCAATACAACTCCCTTCAAGTATCCATATGCTGTTAAAAGTACAACTACCCCACAACAGTCTTACTTCAATCATGGGTTTTGAAAAATTATCACCCACAACCTGCTTAAAAATAATTCTGCCATATTTTATGTAATGCAACTGGAGTGATACACCCGTGGAAGTAGTAATAATGTATTGGCAAGCAAGCCGTATTAAACATAAATAGTGTGGTCCTGTTAGCTAAGATGCCATGATGAGAATGAGCAGTCACTTAAGTGATCAGTCACTGACATAAACAAATATGTATATCACGCCATCCCTACATTGCAGGTGTCACACCAAGGCAACAAAAACACACAGGTCCGTAGCTCTCAACTCAGTCAGAAGAAGGACAATTGGACATCTTCTGTGTGAGCATCATACGTCTTGTGTTAAATGAAAAAGAAGATAAAGCACCAGGCACATCAGGTTCCTCCTGCTTGCATCCACTTTCTGCCTCATATAATATTAGCACAGCAGCATCCAACAGTGTTTTCCCGCCCTCTCACAACCAGTATTGGGCAAAATGCATCTAGCAGTATCCTGACTCCAACAGCATCTACTGTACCCATCCACCTCTGCTCCAAACAACATCACAGCACATCTTAAGATCGGAAGAATTAGATGTTAATGGCATCTGCAAGAATTGATTTTGTTAACATTCACCAAAACCTAATGGGTGCAGCTATGTGCCAGGAGGAACAGACACGACAAATATTATCCACCTGCTTATGGTGCAGAGTGAACTCATGTGGCAGGAATTTGAGTTCGAGATTGCAGGACGGGTTATTGCAAAATAACTATCATTCATTCACAGCAACAGTGTGACCTAGCAGCAGCTTTTCATGGCCAACCACCATCTTCCAGTCGATCCCCTAAAACTTCGTTATGTGGGAGGATCTTGGAGAGAAACACTATCTATTGCCAACTGCAGCCTCTGAACCTCAACGCACTAATTCTGCTCCCACCCCTCCACAGGCCCTACACAGGGGTTATCCTACGAGTCAAGCAGATCCCAAAACTGATTAACCCATTATCAAGAGGAAACCCAACTGATGTCATCCTGTGTGGCACTACACTATAAAGACATATTTCAGCCTATGGGCATAGTGAATATCCATTTCCCTATCTAATCTGGACTTCTGCTTTTTGGCTCCAAACAGTCACTGGCGTATCCTCACAAAGATTTTCACCAATATTTTCACCACATTCTCTGATAAATTGTATGCCTTCAAACTCACTGATCTGTTTGTAAAAAAATAAAACGATATCACTCTGAAAATAAATGCACAAAAAGTAAAAGAAATGTTTGTATTGCCTTTCTTCGTCTCACAAGTATCAACCTGTACAAACCAAGGGGCCCATTAGGATGGCGGGCGGATCACCCCCGCCGGGCCGGCGGTAGCCACCGCTGGCCCAGCGGGGGCAATCCGCCCGCCATCCATGCCAGATTGACCTCCTGCCATATTAGTATGGCTGGGGGGTCCGCGGCGGACGGAAAGACCGTCCGCCGCTTTTCCGCCGGTCGACTCGTTGACCGGGCGGAAAAGGGGCATAATATGGTGGCGGTGTCTGCAAGACACCGCCATCCATATTATGATGCTGGCGGTGATCAGCCGTTCCATGGCAACGTTGCCGCCATGGAAAGGCATGCGGTCTTTGTTGCTGGGGCCTGCTCAGGGCCCCCAGAGTGTTGGGGAGTGGGGTGCACATGGGGGTACCTATGGTACTCCCTCATTGCAATGCACTACGTGGCAGGCACCACGTGGTGCCTGCCATGTAGTGCATGGCAATGCTGTGCACAGTCCTTTACATTGCGAGTGGGTCTGCAGCCAGCAGATCCACCCTCAATGTAAAAGGCCCAGGATGCGCCCGCCAGTGTGGCGGGCGCATCCTAATGCACATGGCGGGACCGCCGCAACTTCGGCGGTTGGTCCCTGGCTCCCTTGCGATCCGCCCGCCATCGTAATGGACCCCCAAGAGTTGCATTGTTGTCAACAGACAGACAAACGAAATGAGTCTTCCCTGTCCAGCAAAGGCCATGACATTGATTGATTTCTTACATTTCATACAACATAACTCATCCCTGGAATATATTTATGTAATCTTATGACACAGGGCAATTATATGTTTTTGAATTTGGATAAAAAGTAGAATATGTGAATGCTTACCCATACATTTCATTCATAAACAACATCAAATCCAGAAATTCAAGATTACAGCATGTGTACCCAAGATAAGTAACTAAATAGTAATGAAGAAATCGGGCATATCAAACGATTACAGGATGAATAGGCCTATGAAGGTGCAGCCACAAAACATGATCACAACAATGAATCACTGACAGAATATATACTACAGAAATATCGACGACAAAAATATCGGAGCTGAAATATCGATGTCCAGAATATCAAAGTCCTATCTACATTATGGTAAGTACAAAAATATCGTTGTAAAAATATCGTTGTTAAAAATATCGTTTTTTTTAATGTCTAAAATATAATGTAAAATAAAGTAATTAATACATATAATTAGAAAAACATAGTTAGAATTATTAGAACATGTTTAAAATTATAAATACATTTAATTTTAATAAAATTAAACATACATATATATAATATATAAATTTACTTTATAATATTAAAAATAAATATTATAATAAATTATAAAATGTTAGAAACATATTAAAAATTATAAATACATATATTATCTACTGGCGGTCACCAGTAGATAGTTATAGTTATGACCTATTTTCCATAGGAAATCCGCAACATTCTATTTGAAATAACTTTGGCGCCGGTTGACGAATCTTCGCGAAATTTTCAAAACTCGTGGGGCGCTCTGGTCCGCTCCTATCCTGAAAGTCTCAGGGTGATTCGTCAAGTGGGAGCCGAGACAAAAGGGGGGTCCCAAAACGTGTTTTCCCCATGCAATTTTCCATAGGAACCTTTCATCGCAGCTACAGCCCGAACTGCTGAACGGAATTACACCAAATTTGGCAAAAGGTAGCCCTTGGTTCAGAGTCGTGCCTTTGCTTAAATGGTGTAAATCCGTTCAGTAGTTCCTGAGAAAATCAAAAGTAAAATCACATATATATCTATGGCCGCGTAGGGTCCGCGTACCCTCCCGATCACGAGCTGCATGCTAATTGGCTGTCAAGTGGCTGTCAACACTCCAAATCAGGAAGTGTTGGCAGCCATTTTGTGCCTGAACCGAGGCACAGAAACAAGTCGCAAAACGCAAAAAGGGGTCAGGGTAGAAACACCCTGACCCCCTAGGTCTGCTCAGGGGGTCCCACAAGGACCCCTGGCAGAAAAAGCATTTTTTTAAATCGGCGGGATGCGCTTAGGGTGCGCGGATCCCGCCATGATAAAAAAATCGAAGCACGGTCTCCGCGCTCGATGCTATTTTACCCCGGGTGGGCCAAGTCCCGGGGGCATGCGGGGTTGCTTTATATTTTATGTGGGGGCCTCTAAGGCCCCCCAAGCCCCGGGGACCGCCACCTCCCGGCGCTTTAAAAATGGTGCGGGAGGGCTCTCCGCCTTCCCGCAGCCCCGGGGACCGCCACCCCGGGGCTTCTTTTTTGAAATAATAATGACCTGTGTGGGGGGGCTCCAGCCCCCCACACACCCCAGGGACCGCCACCTCCCCGGAGCACTAACAAAAGAAATGTGGGGGTCTGTTTCGGACCCCCGAAGCCCCGGGGACCACCACCTTCTCGGGGCTTTACTAATGAAGGGAGGGGGGCCGCGCGGCCCCCCCCTCCTCGAGCCTTCCATGGCCCTGGGGACCGCCACCCCCCAGGGCCGGCTCCTACAGTGTCCCCGGGTGTCTACCCCCGGGACACTGCTGTTTGCAATCACAGGACGGGAGCCTCGCGGCTCCCGTCCTGTGATTGCAAACTTGCTTTGCTTCATTGAAGCGAGAGCAGGGAAACCTGCTTTCGCTTCAATGAAGCAAGCAGATTGCTTTTCCATAAGGGGAGCTGCATGTCAGCAGCTCCTTATGGAAAAGCAATGCCGGCTCCCGCAGGACGCGGGGAGCCGGCGGGACCGCACGGGTATTGGGGACCCCCCCACGGTCCCCAACGAGTGGCCAGGCCCCGGAGGATGGGGTCCCCGGGGCCAATAGAGGCCCAGGGAAGGGGGGCCACGCGGCCCCCTTCCTGTTTTTTTTTTATTTAAAAAAAGAAAATCCTCAGGCCTCGGGGGATGGGGTCCCCGGGGCCAAAAGTGGCCGAGGGAAGGGGGGCCACACAGCCCCCATCCCATACAAAAAAAAAAGACCGGCATCGTGCTGGAGGCCCCGCCCCCTCCCTGCAGCAGTCTGCAAACGCCCCCCCGGCGCGTTTTAAGAAGGGAAGTAATTCCCCTTGAATACTGGGGGTCCTGGGGCCAACTAGCCCACCAGGAACCTTCAGTATGTGCTAGGGAGCTGCGTTGCAGAGAGGTGTACAGAGGCCACGCCCCTTTTACACCTCTCTGCAACGCAGCTCTGTGGCGCTTTGGAGGTACATGGTGGGCTAGTTGGACTCCAGGGACCCTCAGCATTCAAGGGGACTTAATCCCCCAACTTAAAACGTGCCACGGGGCGCGTTTGCACAGTGGTGAAGGGAGGAGGCGGGGCTTTAGGTGACATGTGTGCAAACAGGCCCCGTGGCGCGTTTTAAGATGGGGAATTAAATCCTCTTCAATCCTGAGGATCCCTGGGGGCCAACTAGCCCACCAGGTACGTCCAGAAAGCGCCACAGAGCTGCGTTGCAGAGAGGTGTAAAAAGGGGCGTGGCCTCTGTACACCTCTCTGCAACGCAGCTCACACATCTATGCGCAGTCACACACCCCACCCACACAAACACTCAGGCACCCATACAGATACTCAGACAACCAATCAATAACCCATGTAGACACTCATGTAGCTATTCGCAAACCCATGCAGCCGCTTACACACCAACAGACAGACGGATACAGACATTCACACAGTTTAGTCACTAACCCATGCATTCAGTAAGATACGTTTAATCACTCACTTATAGAGTCAGTCACGCACCTACTAAATCATCCATCCAGACACTTATACACCCACTCATTCTTCAATACACCTTGGCATATATATAAAACATATTTAAACTTTATAGAAACACACAGTCACTGGATGATGTCATCAGTGATGTCATTTCAGATGTCATCAGTGATGTCACTGACCATGTCATGAGTGATGTAATATGTGACATCCTCAGCAGTGCATTGCGGGGGCGCGAGTTATAGTTAGCTGAACTAACTATAACGGGGGAATTTCACGGGTTTTGTACGAGTGAAATGTCCAACTAACTATAACTGTCCCTATAACCTATGGTTTTTTTAGTGAATATATATATATACATATACCAGTAAATATAAAATAAAAATACAATATTTTATATAATAATTAAAAAAATTAAAATATTTTAATCTTTTACAATTACATTTCACACTACATTAACAGGAACAGTAGAGAAAAAATTGGATAGCGGAGAGTATAAAATTACTATTCCCACTCCAGGGAGTGCAACAGTAGGAAAAGTGTTGGATAGCGGATGGGAATAATTTACTATTCCCACTCCAGAAAATGCAACAGTAAGGAAAGTGTTGGATAGCGGAGGGGAATAATTTATTATTCCCACTCCAGCAAGTACAACAGTAGGGAAAGTGTTGGATAGCATATGTGAATAATTTACTATTCCCACTTCAGGGAGTGCAACATTAAGAAAAATGTTGGATAGCGGAGGGGTAAAAATTACTATTCCCACTCCAGGGAGTGCAACAGTAGGGAAAGTGTTTGATAGCGGAGGGTAATAATTTACTATTCCCACTCCAGGGAGTGCAACATTAAAGAAAGTGTTGGATAGCGTAGGTGTAAAAATTACTATTCCCACTACAGAAAGTGCAACAGCAGGGAAAGTGTTTCATAGCGGAGTGGATAAAATTTACTATTCCCGCTCCAGCAAGTGCAATAGTAGGGAAAGTGTCGGATAGCAGAGGGGAATAATTTACTATTCCCACTCCAGCAAGTACAACAGTAGGGAAAGTGTTGGATAGCGTATGTGAATAATTTACTATTCCCACTCCAAAGAGTGAAACACTAGGGAAAGTGTTGGATAGCGGAGGGGAATAATTTACTGTTCCCACTTCAGGGAGTGCAACATTAAAGAAAGTGTTGGATAGCGTAGGTGTAAAAATTACTATTCCCACTCCAGAGAGTGCAACAGTAGGGAAAGTGTTGGATAGCGGAGTGGATAAAATTACTATTCCCACTCCAGCAAATGCAATAGTAGGGAAAGTGTTGGATAGCGGAGGGGAATAATTTACTATTTCCACTCCAGCAAGTACAACCGTAGGGAAAGTGTTGGATAGCGGAGGGGTAAAAATTACTATTCCCACTCCAGGGAGTGCAACAGTAGGGAAAGTGTTGGATAGCGCAGTGGATAAAATGACTATTCCCACTCCAGCGAGTGCAACAGTAGGGAAAGTGTTGGATAGCGGAGGGGAATAATTTACTATTCCCACTCCAGCAAGTGCAACAGTAGGGAAAGTGTTGGATAGCGCAGTGGATAAAATGACTATTCCCACTCCAGCGAGTGCAACAGTAGGGAAAGTGTTGGATAGCAGAGGGGAATAATTTACTATTCCCACTCCAGCAAGTACAACAGTAGGGAAAGTGTTGGATAGCGGAGAGGTAAAAATTACTATTCCCACTTCAGGGAGTGCAACATTAAAGAAAGCGTTGGATAGCGTAGATGTAAAAATTACTATTCCCACTCCAGAGAGTGCAACAGTAGGGAAAGTGTTGGATAGCGGAGTGGATAAAATTACTATTCCCACTCCAGCGAGTGCAATAGTAGGGAAAGTGTTGGATAGCGGAGGGGTAACAATTACTATTCCCACTCCAGCAAGTGAAACAGTAAGGAAAGTGTTGGATAGCAGAGGGGAATAATTAACTATTCCCACTCAAGCAAAATAATTAAAATTAATTAATACAATTTTAATTAATTATAAAATTTTACCTCCCACCATATTCCCCTATAAATGACACCACCAATATTATAAAACATAACACTATTAACATAATTAATTTATGATTAATTAATTTATTAATGAAAATTACCAAACATTAAAAACAATCAAGAATAAATTAATTCACACGATTAACACTATAAAAAAGTTAAAAAAAAATATTATAATAAACAATTAAAAAAATATATTAAAATTAAATTACTTCCCAGCCTACTCCCCTATCAACCCACAACCCGCTCCTAAAAAATAACACAATTAAGATATTTACCAATTAATTATTAATAATTAACAAATTAATAACTAATTAATATCAAATTAATTACAACAATGAATAATATAAAATATTAAATACATAGGGGCCCATTACGATGGCGGGCGGAAGCACTACCGCCGTGCTGGCGGATGCAAAAACCACCAGTTACCGCCCGCATGCCGCAGCCCACACGCCCGCCAAATTACGATGTGAAAAGGCAGCCAAACACCGCCGGCAAGCCAGCGACGCCGTCCGCCATCAAAGTGCGCCCGCTCACGTAGCGGCGCAGCCCAATGGAGACACACCGCCAGACGAAATCACGTACCGCCCGGCGTACAAATTACGATGCCGCAAACAAACAGCTCCCACGGCTAAGAGACACCGCACGTGAAAGTGAGGCGGAAACCCGAACGCCGAGCACAGACACCGAAGAGGCGAGCCCCCGAGCATGAATCCAGCACTGCAGGCCCTCCCCATGCTATACCTGATGCACCACCAAGGAGGCAACGCACCGCGGAGACGCAGGTAGGCACACACACAACAAGGGTACGCAAACAGCGCACACAGTGCAAGTGCGGAAAAGGAGGACATGGCACCCCCCAACACCCCTGCGTGGACAAGACACATCCACCACTGCACCCACAAATGCAACACAGGGCAAATTGCAACATCTCGCAACTATCATGGGCACACCACCTGGGACCAGGAACCAACGACCCCGTCACGGCACCGCAGCACAGCGGCGATGACGCAGCCACACATGCGCACAACTCAGCGCCCAACCATAACGCCATGTCTGCGTCGCACACAAACAACACAGGGACACAACCAAGCACCACACACACCAGCCACACCCAGAACGCACATGACACGTGACAGGCCTGCCACAGTCATGTCCCCAACGCCCAATTCACGGACAACACCCAACGTCACACAACCGACGCCCACATGTCAGTGAAGTCACGCAACATCAGGACACACCCCTGTGTGACAAACATGGCGAAGCACACAGCGGCGGCAACACCACCCAGCAGAACATGGGCCCCGTCGGGAAGAGGTACGCCAGTACCACACAGAAACACCCATACCACCCTGCACCCATGAACCAGACATACAAAACGGAACACCAAAGAGCCCGGGGACCGACAACAGGTGGACCCAAGAATGACACCCACACACAAGGCCCAACGCATAGCGGAAACACAGCCTGCCGCCCACACACGGGAGAGCAGACAGCACTGAATGACCTTCCATTCCAACTCCGAAACCACAACCCGACTAAACAAGCCGGAGAATACAGCCATTGTCCCAAAAAAGAGCAACACAGGCATGCAGAGGAAACCGACCACAGGGCAGATAGCGCATATCACCTAAGAACATACCGAACGGGGAAGAAATAATTATAAAACTCCCCCATGCCGTTCCCATGCAAGTTATCTGGAAGGAGTCACACACCACTGACCTTGAACATTCAGAGAAGCACGTGGGATGAGGGCCCGTGTCCTCCGCACAAGCTAACAGAACACAAGTCCTGCCCCCTACGACCATCACAGACCTCACAGCAACCTCGGAGCTTGCACACTGCAGACTGCACACACAGCCGGAGCACGCCACCACATCGCCCCGCAGCAAAATGGCACCTACAACACACCTACCCAACTACGCCAGACAGGTCAAGCTGTACAAACACAACCTGATACAGATGTTGGGATGCGAACCCCTATCCCTGCTGAACGTAAGTTACCGACTGACTTACCGCATCGCATTGTTCAGCTGCGTCATACCCGTCTTCTACTGTCGGAGGTGTCCCTTCCACCATCCTGTGGAGTTGTGCCTCTCCAACCCGGCATGTCCAAGGGCGGACCTGCTACCACTATTCCACCCTCTGGACGCACACGACAGGGTCTGTTCAGCCTATGGGGGCATGACGTATGTGGCGATCATCGGGCCCAGACTGCAATGGGACCACTGTGCCTCCACACGACGGATCATGGATCACAGCTACATCGAATGTCACCCAGCATGCCCCATCATGCTCCTACAAGGGACAACTTACGAACAACACCGTGACAGCCACCATCCGCTACATTGGCTGGCAAACATGTATACCACCAATGAAATGGAAGCCCTGCAGGAAGCCATCGCATACCTGTCAACCTGTCAATTCGTAGGACCCCGACGCAATCCCCCAAGTGAGCCATGATGTCCGACACTGTACCCATGCTTAGCTTCCGCACGGACTGGCCAGTAACCACTACAACAGCCATACCAAACGACCTGCAACTGATACCACACCATCAACGACACTGCCATGACATCGGATGTGTCCGGGACATGCACACTGTTCCCCATCACATCCAGGAACTCTGCATGTATCGGGGGAGGCAGTGGCATGGGATATGTGTATCGCACCCACATGGACAGAACTGCACGTACAACTATGCCATGACATGGATCCTGCGCCCATGGACATATGCACCGCACAGTGGACAGGAATCGCCCGGCTGGAGTATGTGAGAGCTGCACCCCTTCTCCCCTCCCCGGAAATCCCGTAACAGGACCTTTGCATGGACGACAAGTGCATACAACAACAACACGACCCCAGTGACTGTGACATGTCCAGTAGCCACCATATGGCAACAACAAGTGGGACGCCGTTGCATGCACGTAAGCCCATGCCCTGATGTCAACTCACACGCACGCGTGCATGAGTAACAACAGCAGCACACCTGTCACATGGAACTGAGATGGACTGTGCCCATGATGCCAAGCGGTCTGGTAGGCTAAATGTATACCGTCTGTGTCAAAGTCCGCAGCACCGCAGCTATTTGCAAATGAACATTAGCACTGCAACGGCCAAGCAGATGTAACTCTGAAGCCCACATCCCACATGCAACAGCTAATCACATGTACCCCTACACCCTTAGCTATGTGTAATCATGCTCAGTATATCCTCCACATGCATTCCGCTGCCAGTAGTGTCCACTATACTGCATCACAGAGGACATAAGTCACAATACATGGTTTGAAGAAAGAAACTGTCTCTGCTGATTCCTTTCACAAGTACGAATGGGAGATGATGAGAGTGTGTGATGTACACGGCAGTCGTGACATGACTATGTAGTCCACTGTCATTGGATGTCAACGCAAATGAGTAGCACAACTGTGGAAGACACACATGTGTCGTGTGAAGCGGGAGTGACGCTTCGCTCAGGTGGGTGGGTGTGACGGGTAGATGCGCACATGCAAAGTCGAAACACGCTGTGTCGGGAGGGGTCCGGAACTGCACATTAACGCTTCCCTGGGCAATGTCAAAGGCCACCTGTCGGGGGGGATGTGAACACGTGTGTGCACAGCAGCCGGGCACACGAACAATGCGGTATCAGGCGTACACGTCAGCCCACCCTCTGTGGACAAGCTGGAACCTGTCTGTGCGGCCGCCAGGCCCTTGACAAGGCACACACAGCCCCTGCCGACCAGGTGTATCCCCAACATTGTCAACCTGCACAGGCAATCCAGGGCACGGGATGGCAGTGGAGCATGGTGGGGAGAGGACTCGGCGCGCTCCTCCGGGACACATCACGCATGCAAAACATCCTCAATGTGTAGCATGGCTCAAGTCATATGGAAGTATTGGGGGACGCACACGTCACGAGCAGGAGTGACGTCACGGAAGGTGGCTCGCACCATCCCACTCATTGCCTACATCTCCACACACGTCACATGCCGTTGCAACAGAGAAGCCAGCGCGTGCGCAAGCACCTCCGAGCCCGCCCCAGTGAGGCAAAAGAGTGAATGTGTGGGTCCATCAGCCCCAGATGGACGCGGCATGGGCCGCTAGGGCAGCTACAGCCTCTGTGTGTCGCAGGTGGTGTATCCGGACTGCGGAGACTGCTATGCATTGTCTATGTTGCCCGGGTCTCGAGTCGGGGCACCACGCAGGTGGACGGCGTCCCGCCACACATCATGCCGTGAGACAGACCACTCGTTCAACTGGACCCACACATACACTCCTTGGCCTCTCCGGGGCGAGCTTGGGGCTGCATCTGCATGCGCTAGCCCCACAGGTGTAAATGCATATTGGGGGGAGCGAGGGGAGGCCATGAGGACAGGGACAAAGACGACTGTAGTACTGTCAGTGAGTGCAAGGAATGACCCTGATGTGGACAGGAAAAGACGTGCCCCGTGTGTATTGCAACTAGTCGCCAATCCGATCACCCTCCCATGTCCTGCATGTAAGCCCGCACCTAGCCCCGCCCACCCGCCACACTGAAATTAGCACCAGCACAACATCATTCACATTCGAAGCACTGACTGGGGGTGACAACCATTGGACACACTTGTTGAGGCCACCCACGCGTACATGTGGGCCCTCCATGATCCATATCACCTGCGGCAAAGTGATGACATGCGCAATGACGGAAGTGAGGAGAGCTGTCCGCCCCACGCACAGATGGTGCATCAGCTCCACAGACCCAGCAGCGAGTGCAGCAGTGGTCACATGTGCAGGGGCAGCTGTGCCTGGTGTGAAGGCACATTCAAATTGACAGCACATCGACCAATGTGTAGTTTGCCCACATCTACAGTCCATTACCATGCGGACATAGAAAATGGACATAGGGCAACACATCTGTGTGGGTGCACCCACTGTGACCAACACTGCGCAATCATCGACGTACTCGCCCTGTGCATGGCCCACCACGCAACGGAGGTCACATTCAGTGCCACCATCCCACACACACATCCCTATCACGAGACATGGTGTGTCCAATAGTCAGTACTGAGTTAGCGCCCATCTGGAGTGTCCTGAACAGGAGACACATGCAACCCACTAGGCAGTCGGTGCTGTCATCTACTGGCATTGTGCAGTCAATGTGCAGGCCAGGCCTGCTGGGACTGAGAGGGGCAGCATGGCCCAGCCTGACATTCACACGAGCAACAAGTGCACTGAGACCTGCATTGGCAATTGCAGACGTCGGCCTGCTCCCAGCTGGCCCGGGACGCCTACCTCCATAGTGGAACACGCAGGGTGCAACCGCGCGGGTCATCGGAGTTGGCCGTAATGGCCTGGCCCATGTTGGTGACAGTCCGCTGAAGCAATGTGCACCACACAGTATGATGTGCGCACTGCATCTGCAGGTGTGGCCATGATGTGCGTGTGGGTGCAGGTGCACAATGGACGGGGCCACAACATGCCGTGTGCATAGGCAGGGACGGCCAGTGGCCGGCCCCCACATGTCTGTTAGCATGTCACCATCTGCACATTGGCATGGGTGCATGGTATACGCATATGCACACGCATGCCATCTCTCACTATGTACATCTGCCACTTGGCACGTGCAAGGTTACGTGTCACATGTGATGTGTATTTGCAAGCACACAGCCGTGTTGGCATGGGGCTGTCAATGTGTACACCTGTCAATGCTTCTGGAGGTGTGATCCGTACAGTGCTGCACATAGGGTGCAGTGGTGACACCAATGACTGTCACATATCCCCTCGTGCCACAGGTCCCACTTTTCTTGGCCGCTCAGCCTGTGCCCACATCGTCGTTGGTGTGTGCCATACTCATCCAGCCTCGGAAGCAGTGTGATGCACAGCAGCCAGTCATGTTGCCGTGGTGTTGCCGCTTGCCGAATATGCAGTCAGTCCCCATCAGCACGCCTCACAGGTCATTGAGGCCTGGATCCCCATGTGCATGCACATAGCAATGGTTTGTGTCACTGCCCATTGCTATTGCTGGGAGACCTGTGTAAGTGTATTGTGGCTGTGCTGTCCCTGCATGACAGCTGTTCTGTGACTCATGTTCTTGCTCTGACATATCAGTTATGTGTATGTGAAAATGCCATGTGGCGTGTTGCTTTGACATGTGTCCACTTCCATCTTTCCTAGGCGGAGACCAAACATTTACCGCCCTTACCAATTGTTGGCGGACATGGAGGATTCTGAGGTCATCCGGAAATTTCGTCTGGACCGACCAACCCTGCATCGACTATGTGCCATGTTGGAACCCCACCTCCGTCCTCGCAGGGTGTATCCGACAGCATTCACCCCCACGGCTAAGGTGATGGCTGCACTGCATTTTTTCGCCACTGGGTCATTCCAGCACACAGTGGGCAGTGGAGGTGGGATGTCCCAGCCCATGTTCAGCATGGTGCTGAGGGATGTACTGGCAGCCATGATGCTGTACAGGAACAGGTACATCCGATTCCCCAGGGCACGTGAGTTGGCGGCAGTGAAGGGTGCATTCTATGCCCTTGGACGGATCCCACACGTCGTTGGTGCCATAGATTGCACCCATGTTGGCCTTGTCCCACCACAGGCCACTGAGCAGCTCTTCCGCAACCGGAAGCACACGCACTCCCTGAATGTGCAAGTGGTGTGCCTTGCGGACATGGTCATTTCCCACGTGTGTGCGAAGTTCCCAGGCTCGGCCCATGACGCGCACATCATGCGCAACAGCATATTACCACGACTGATGAACAATCTGCAACAGGACCGTGGCTGGATTGTCGGTGAGTATGTGGAGTTGTGTAGCGTGCTGGCTTAAGGATGCTGTCTACTGTCCTGTTTGAATTGCAACGGTTCTCTGTGTCCCTCACGCCCAGGTGACTCGGCTTACCCGAATGGGCCCTGGCTGCTCAGTCCATTACGAAATCCTCGGACCCCAGCAGATGACCGCTACAATGAGGCACATGGGAGGACCAGACGTGTGGTCGAGCGTACCTTTGGCCTCCTCAAGTCCAGGTTCAGATGCCTGGACCGCACCGGGGGTGCGCTGGCGTACTCCCCACAGAAGGTGTGCCAGATAGTGGTGGCTTGCTGCATGCTGCACAATCTGGCTATTCGGAAGCAGATCCCCTAATTGTGGATGATGGAGATCAACCAGGGCCCCAGCCTGCAGACCAGGACAGCTCGAGTGAGGAAGACAGCGGAGAGGAGGAAGCTGTGAATGTCCGTCAGCAGCTCATCGCCCGCTACTTCACTTGACGGTGAGTGTCCATGTACGACGGATGATGTGGCTGTAGTTGTGCAGGTGTCTGTGTGCTGTGTCACGGAGGCCTTATGTTCACTGTGTGCTGTGTGTCAATGGTCCATGTCCAGGTTTGTATGCCACTGACGGTGGCTGTGGCATTGTGCCCTATTGCTCTGTGCGATGTGTGTACATTGCTTGTAGTTGTTGACATGTACTGTGTGATGGGTGTGTGACACACTCATTGAATGTGCTCCTGTTCTGTCTTCCCCCCTAGGTCCCTACAGCCCCTCCTGTCCCATCGCCATGCCACACATCCGATGCTTCTCTGCTCAAGGTGGCGGTTGATCATCGTTCAATAAACACAGTGCACAGACAGCAGTTTGTGTAAAAGGTGCATTTATTTTCAACTGTGACATGTCATTGTGTGCAAGGTGATGACATGAGTGTTGCGTGCAGTGACAATGAGCTGTCGGCCATGGCTGCGTGATGCTCAGGGTGTACCCACTAGTTCTATGTCCCTAGTCCAACAGACACATGCCATTCTGATGGTTGTGTGGGGTGGGATCGTAGTCCAAGTCAATGCAGTGGGTGGTCAAGGATGGCTGGCTGCCTCACTTGCGTCTGGAGCGTGCGAAGTCCTCCCGGGACATCTGTTTCAACTTCGGACGGCCCCTTCCACGTTTGGGAGGGGGGTGTGTGGTGGCGACCTGCTGGTGGTGGGTGAGGTGTGCTCACTGGCTGTGGACGCAGGGGAAGTGGACACTGCTGCCCGACCCTGCGCCCTAGCAGGTGGTGGCGGAGGTGGTGTTGCTGGCCTTGCCTGTGACCCCACCGCCACCACCAGCTGGCCCATGAGGTCCACGAGTTGGTCCATACGGGACACGAATTGGCCCATATGGGCGTCCATGGACCTCAACACCCCCAGGACCTCCCGCGTGTCGGAAGCAGACCTGGCCCATTGTCCTTGGGCCTCTTCATAGGCCCCAAGTACTCTGGCCATTTGAGGCAGGGCATGGCTCCCAGGGGAGGCTGGCGTTGGCCTGACCCTGCTCCTCCTACCAGTACTGCTGCCACCGACCTTCCCACTTGCCACATTGCTCACCACGGTCCTCGCTGTGGCTCCCAGGGTGGACCCAGTCGGCCGGACCACCACTTGCGCTGGGGCTGGGGCCAGTGATGACGTGGTGGTGGTCGCGGCGGTGGTGGGGGTTGCGGCAGTGGGAGTGGCCGCAACGACCGTGGGAGTGGCCGCCACAACAGTGGGAGTGGCCGCAACGACAGTGGCAGCAGGGGGCTGTGAGTGGTCATCAGCCCTGGAGGATGGGTTGGTGGGTAGGAGGGTGCCTGGGGTGCGGTTGGGCCCTGCCACACCAGATGGGCCTGCTGGGTGGTCCGTGTCCGAATCGGAGGACAGATCCTCCACATCCGTGAGTCCTTGTTGGGGGCTTGCAGGCTGGCTGTGCTGGCTGCTGTCTCCATCTCCAGCATCCAGCAGTTCGTCACCTGTGGGGGGAATGAGATATGTTATTGTGTTGCACATGACAAAGTATGTATAGGTTGTCTGACATCCACAGTTCGTGCACAGTCGTGCACAGGTTTCCCGGAGCCGTGTGTGTGGCTGTGCTATTTGTTGTTGTGTGGGCATGCCAATGGGACTGTGTGCTGTGGACATGTGGCATGGGACGGATTGGCAATGCCGATGGGTGTGTTGCTGTGCTCCTGCTTTTTGTGGCTCTGGTGTATGCGGACTCCAGACCCATCGTGGAGGTTGGTTTGTACTATGCTCTTGGGGTTCAAATTTAACGCTTAGAAACGCAGATGGCATAATGGGGGTCAGCCCCTGAAACGCATTTGAGATGAACTATGCTTTGGGGGTACATACTGTGAGCCATGGGTGCAGAACGTGACATGTGTTGTGGCAACATGACAGTGCATGGTCTGAGGTGTGTGTATGTCTGACATACCCTGCATATTTGCTGTCTGTTGTGATTTCTGGCCATGTAATTGGACGCATTGTTATGAGTGAGTGATGGTTGTGTGCCACACGACGTATTGCAGATGGTCCAATTCCTTGGTGTGCGTGCTGCCCTGTGCCATGTGCATCAATGCAGTGCTCGGGGGGTGTGGCCCATGTTATGTGTGTTGTTGCTCACAGTGTGACGTGCGCTTCATTCACTTCTGGCACATGATTTGTCATGGGCATGTTTCTTTGCGTGACTACTGTATGTGGACAAGCTGTTCGGATGACATACCTTTCATGTGACTGGGGCTGACGGATGAGATGGATGGTATGTTGTATGTGCATTGTGTGTCTGTGTGTTTGATGGGTCCAGTGGTGTTCGTGTGCATTTATGTTGTTCCACGCTGTTGCGTCTAGTGTGGTATGTCTTACATGGGCGTAGTTGTGGGATGTGTGGTTGACAGGCAGTAGGGGCTACATGGACAGGACTTCGATGGTGTTGCAGTTGTGTGTGATGGGTTGCACTGTGCCTGCCGTGTGGTTCTGTAATCAGTGTGACTTGTGCATGCAGACGTGGCTCCTTGGGTGTTGCTGTGTCTGTGATGGGTCATGTGGGGTGTGACTCTGTGGTTCATGTCCGTGTGCACATTGTTCACATGGTTGTGACAGGGAGCAGTGCTGCGTGTTCCTCTGCTACTTGACATGTCCCATGTGTTAGTCGTAATTCAGTCCTCATGCCTCCAGTCACCCCGCCCTGTCCAGTTTCCCACCTGCAGGTTGTTTTTGAGCGTGCACTGGACTGGATGCAACATGGTTATGGGCGGGGGTGCTCCATGTTGCAGGTCTGTGGGGGTGGGGGCGGTGTTATGGGTCGTGGTGATGGCTGGACGCCCACTGACACCGTTTGTCCTGGGGCGGGATGTCTACCTGTCGGCTGCCGGTGTGCACTGCAGTGGCTGCTACGTGGGTGTGGGGTGTGGGCCGTGCTCCTCCTTGCTGTGCTGTGGGACTATGGGCCTGGTGGGTGTTGTACTTCAGCTGTCCCCCTCCCACCCACTGCCTTTGTGTTGCGGCTACTTACCTGTTACTTGTCGGTTAGTGCAGCTACGGCTGCCACATGGGTGTGGGGGTGCTCCGCCTTGCTGTGCTGTAGGACTAGGGGCCTGGTGGGTGTTGTACTTCAGCTGTCCCCCTCCCACCCACTGCCTTTGTGTTGCGGCTACTTACCTGTTACTTGTCGGTTGGTGCAGCTACGGCTGCCACATGGGTGTGGGGGGTGCTCGTTGTGGCGCTTCTGGAGTACTAGGGGACCTGTTGGTGGTTACGTGGCTGGCTGGGTGTACACATGCCCCCATGGTTTTGTTAGTTGATATGTTTGGGCTGTGTGTGTGGTGGTGCCTGTTGCATGTGTGAGTGATGTGTTGTGTATTGTGTACTGGACATGGGGGTGTTTGTCCCTCGGAGCTATGGCATGGTGGTAGTGCATGTGAGTACATAGCGGTGTGCTGGCATACATTTGTTTGTACTTACCAGCCTCCACTCCCCCTGGTAATCCGGTGAGGATCTCCGGATGGATGATGACTCGCACCTTCTCCTCCCACGCTTTGAAGGTCTTGTAATGCGCGGGATTCCCTCCGCCAGTCGTGGCAGCCAGCTCTCGATTTTTGCTCTCCTTCTTCTTGACCAGGCTTTTGATGTCGTTCCACCATTTGTTTATTTCTCCTCTGTTTCTGGGTACGGTCCCGACTGCATTGACCTGGTCTACAATTCTGTTCCACATTCTGTTTCTGGTGGCTAGTGGTGTGTGCTGGACCTGGTTGCCATAGATTTGTGTGTGCACCTTGACGATCTCGTCGACCATGACCGTCAGCTCAGTGGAAGTGAACTTGGGCATTCTGTGTGATGCCATGGTGTTTGTGGTGCTGGTGCGGTGTGTGATGTGTGATGTGCAGGGGGTTTGTGGTGCCGGTGTTTGGTGGTGGTGGTGGTGGTGGGTGTGATGTGTGCGTATCTGTGGTGTGCTGCTGTCCTTGCTGTGTCACTGTGTCCTCTCCTCTCCTCTCTGCTTTGCAATGTTGCAAGGGGTTGTGGTCTGTGGAGGGGCTGCTTTTGTACTTACCTGTTTGGGTGTGTCCTGATGGTCTGTTGTTTTCAGGTGTGTTGTGGCTGGTGTTCTGGGCTTTGTAGTTTATTTGTTTGTCCAGGGGTGGTGTGTATTCGGGATGTGTACTTTGTCTGTGTATTTGTGCGTGGGTTGCTGTGTGGACTTGTTTGCCATGTTGTGTGTGTTTGTTTGAGTCCGCGGCTGTTTCTGTGCAGGGACGTGGCCGCCATGGCTTCTGCCGTGTCCATTTTCTCCGGTGTTGTTTACGCTGGCGGGCGGTGTATTTGTTGTTTTTCCGCGCTCATGTCGGTGCGATCGTAATTTCACGTGCGGTGTCTCGACCGTGAGGGCGGGCGGTTTTCTGTTGTCGTGCGTCTTTCCGTCCGTGGCGGGCGGTTTGACTCCGACTCGGGCAAGGGCGGGCGGTGTTTGTGTTTTTTTTCCGACGCTGGCGGTTTTCGGTTCGGGACATCATGATTGCTGGGTCGGTATTCAGACGGTGTAGGCGGGCGGATTTTTGCCGCTTTCATGGATGGCGGATTTTTTTACGCCCGGTATCGTAATGGGCCTTATAGATATTAATTAATAAGACATTTTATTTAATTAATTATAATTAAATTACTTCCCACCCTATTCCCCTATAAACCCACAATCCGCTCCTAAAAATAAAAAATTAAGATATTTACCAATTAATTATTAATAATTAACAAACAATTAATAACTAATGAATAATTAATTACCACAATTAACAATATTAAATACACAGATATTAATAAATCAAAATTATTTATTAATTAATTATAATTAAAATACTTCCCACCCTATTCCCTTATAAACCCACAACCCGCCTCCTAAAAAGAATAACACAATTTCATTAATTAACTAATCAATTAATAAAATGTAATAACCAATTAATATTTAATTAATAAATTAATGATAAATAATCAATAAAAATTGATTACTTTATTAAAATTAAATTACTTCCCACCCTATTCCCTATAAACCCACAACCAGCTACAGAACTAAAATACACAAAATGTAATTTACATAAAATAAATAACTTCTAAAAATTTCACAAATACATAAAAAAACATATAATTATACAAAAACATTAGATCACATACTACTAACATACATACTAAAATACAGAACACTAATATAAATATCGATATTATTAACAACGATATAATGACAAACGATATTACTGACTTCGATATTAAAATAACAGATATTTTTTACCTTCATGTCGATATTCTGGTCACCAATATTCTTGATGTCGATATTCTGTCCCTTCAAGATTTCCAACTCGATATTTTTGTATTTCGAAAATAAAAACTCGATATTATGTCTGTTTACCCACAACAATGACACCATGTTCGAGGAACACAAGATATACATAACATTATGTTTCATCACATCAGCACAACGAAAGGAACACTTTACATGTGTGAAATCTGGTGCATAAATAATTTAAAGCAGAACATAAAACATATGTGTTATGTTCCTGTATGATCAAAACAGATATATCTATTATAGCACACAGGAAACATTTACTGAATATGCTAACACTTTTCCTGCTCTGTTGCTACAGCATGTGAGCCACCAATATTTCTTTATATGCGTACACTCACCTTTATGCAAAGATGTTTTCAGGGAGAAGGGTAATCAGCTGCAAAAGTCTTGGAACAAAGCAACAGTTAAGTTAATACTGAAACCAGGGGAAAAAACCTACATGCTGTGAGACATATAGGCCAATTTTGCTTCTCAATAGCGATTATAAAATATTTGCAAAGATCTTGGCAGAGAGGGTGAGTAAGGTAGTTGGGGGCTACCACATAGTGACCAGAAAGGCTTTGTAAAGGATAAATATCTCCATGAACTAACGTATGGCCTTATTGGTTCTATAGATTTTGCCACTACTTATAATAACCCCTTAGCTGTTTTAACTTTAGATGCAACAAGAGCCTTCAATAGGGTAAACTGGGCCTACCATCCAAAAACAACATAAATTGGGTGAAAATGTTTGTAGAGCATTTCATCTAATATAGCAGGACCCCTTGGGGAGAATTCTAATAAATGGGAACCTAACCTCAACTTTTAAAATATTCAGAGGAGTAAGACAAGGTTGTCCCCTATACTCGTTATTGTTTAACCTTTATTTATTTATTTATTTAAGAGTTTTATATAGCGCTAGCCAGACCCGGAGGTATCAAAGCGCTTTACAACATATATCGTGATGCAATCAGTTATACAGTATTACAATAAACAGCATTGTCTTGTGTCGAATCTTGTTCCGGCGGTCTTGGGAACGAGTCAAACAAAAAAGAACAGGCGATGGAAAGCCTTCTTATTGAGGTGTCTAGGTTCTGCGCTTGGCAGGATTCATTTGGTGGAGGGGCTCTGTCACATTATGAGGCATCTCTCCCTTCGGGTGGGATCGGGTGAGGAAGAGGTCTTCGAGCTGGCTTTTGAAGTTTACAAAGGAGGGATTAGTCCTGATGTGGACTGGTATGGAGTTCCAGATTTTGGGCGCATTTCCTGAGAAGGAGCGAGACATGGTTTTTTGTTTGCGAGCTTTCAGTGGAATGAGGAGAAGGGTGTTGGTGCTCCTGAGGTTCCTCGTTTGTCCTGCCTTTTTGAGTTTGGAAGCCAGGTAGGCCGGTTTTCCAGTGTGAAGAGCTTTGTGTGAGACAGGCAGTTCTGAAGTTGGCACGCATTTCTATTGGGAGCCATTTTAGTTCTCTTAGAGCAGGAGAAATGTGGTTGTATTTCTTTGCTCCTGTGATCATCCTGGCAGCTGCATTTAGGGTTACTTGGAGGGGGGCTAAGTGAGATTTTGCCGTGCCCGTGAGAGTTGCATTCCCGTAGTCCAATTTGGACAGCACCAAGGATTGTGTGGCCAGTTTAAGGTCGTTGGGGGGGGGATGAAGGGTTTTATTTTGTTGAGAAATTTTAGGTTCAAGAATGCGCTCTTTGCTGAGTTCTTGATATGTTTGTCCATGTTAAGCCTTGGGTCCAGGGTGATACACAGGTATTTTACAGAGTCTGCCAGGGTAAGCTTGCAATTAAGAGCGTCAATGGATTTTAGCCATTCTGTGACTAGGGAGGTCTGCTCCTTGTTGGATATTAAAAGGATTTCCGTTTTGTCTTGGTTGAGCTTAAGGTGGTTGTGGGATAGCCAGTGTTGGACTTCTCGTAGACTGTTGTTTAATTTCTGTATGTCTCCAATTGAGGATGTTTCTAGGTAGATCTGGGTATCATCTGCATAGAGGTGGAAGGGGATGTTGGCTTTTTTGAGTATGGAGGTGAGGGGCTCCATGTAGATGTTAAACAGTGATGGGGAGAGAACTGATCCTTGTGGGACTCCCCTGGTTATGGGGAGAAGGTCAGACGTGAAGTTGTTAATTTTTATTCTTTGTGAGCGGTTCCGAAGGAAAGAGGTAAACCACTGTAGGACCTCCTAGTCTGCACCAATTCTTTCTCGGAGTGCATTTATGAGCAGATTGTGGTCACTGTGTCAAAGGCTGCCGATAGGTCAAGGCGTATGAGTAGGCAGTCACGGTCTGCATCGAATGATTTGTAGACCTCATCTATGATGTTCAGGATCGCTGTCTCTGTGCTGCAACCTTTTCTGAAGCCTGATTGGTGAGTATCTAGAAGGTTTTTGCTGTCAATGTGTTGGTTAAGTTGAAGGAGAACACACCTTTACAGGATTTTGGATAGGAGAGGGAGATTGGAGACCGGCCTGAAGTTGTCGGGTTGCTTGAGTCCGAGCCCATTTTTTTAATAATGGCGTGACGTGGCCCATCTTTAGACAGTCTGGCATGATTCCAGTACTCAGGAGCTATTTATGATCTTGGCCCAGAGAGGGGCTAGGGTGAGGTTGAGCTTTTTAGCCAGTTGGACGGGAATAGGATCAGCTATGTGTGAGGAAGGTTTGGACCTGATAATCATTTCCGTGATGTGTGCTTCGGAGATGGGGTTGAATGTCTTCCAGCTGCACAGAGGATGCCGAGGGGGGTTGTTTCCTTCATTGCTGGGAGGCAGGTTGTCGTTGGCTGCCAGGAGGTGGTCATCAAGGGAGCGTTCGATCTTGGTGATTTTGTCGTGAAAGAAATTAGCAAAGGTGTCACATAGTTCTTTGGAAGCCTGTATGCTTGATGCGGGAGGTTTGGCTGTTTGTTGTTTGATGAGATTGAAGAGATCTTTAGGACGATTTTTGGCATTGTCTAGTGCACTACGGAAGAAGGTAGATTTTTCATTCTTAATATGTTTTTTGTATTTCCTGCGTTCTGATTTGAGTTGGCCAAGGTGGGTTGAGGACGGGTTGTTCCGCCCGAGTCTTTCTGCAGCTCTGAGATGTCTTCTTTCAGAGTTTAGGTCTGTATTGAACCAGGCTCTCGATGGGTTGTTCCTGACTCTTTTTTTGCTTCAAGGGGGCTATTTGGTCTAGTATGGTTGTCATTGTTGTGGTGTAGTGAGCTCAGTTGCAGATAGGTCATTCGAGTTGGGGGGTGGGGGAGTAGTGTTCTTACCCTTTCTTCCGGTCAGCAAGGGAAATCTGTCCTGTGGACGGGGAAGGCAGTGGGTCAGATGGTTAATGTGCAATAGAATGATGTGGTGTCTGACCAGTCGACAGGGAGGATGCGGTCGATAGTAACTGTATCTTCCTGAGCTATAATGGCTTCCAGGATTGAGCCTCTATTATGCGTTAGCTCTGTGCAGTGTTGGATAAGGTTATTGTTGAGAAGAAGTTCGTTTAGGGATTGGATCAGAGTGTTATTTGCATCATTCCAATGTAGGTTGAGGTCCCCTAATATTATGTTGTCGGAGTCTAGGATTGAGTAGTGTGATATCAGGTCGGAGAGGTGTTCTCCGAAAGAGGGAATGTTGCCTGGCGGGTGGTAGAGGAGATGGCAGTGTATTGTTTTGTTGTCCTTCGTCTTAATGGTGGCGGATAGATATTCAAATGTGTTGTAGGAGAGGGAGTCAATTTTGGTTATAGAGATGTTGCTCTTGTGGATGATTGCAATACCCCCGCCACGATGGTTCTTTCTGTCTGTTTATGATTGAGAACCCGGGGGGCACAAGCATGTCAAAGATAGGTAAGGAGGATTCGTTCAGCCAACTTTTTGTGATGAACGCGATGTCAATGTCGTGGGTTAGGATGGTTTCCGCCAGTTCTGTTGCATGTTTGGTCGCAGATCTGCAGTTTATAAGCATGATGTGGGTCGTTGTCTTGTTGTCAGGTTTCTTTTGAGGAGGGGCCATGGGTACGTTCGTGAGGAGGGCTGGTGCCTCTCCGTTCTAGGTGTGATGTGATCTCTTCCATAACCCGTGATTACCTGGATCGTGTAGTTGGGGTTGTTAGTTGTGGAGAAGTCGTAGGAGTTGGCACGATCAGTCGCCTCTTTCATGGACATTGCGGCGCTTGTTCTTTTGGGTCTCTGAGGCTGGTTAATGAGGGGGATTGAGATCCAGTTGTGTGTCTGTGGATTGTGGGGGCTTGGGTGTTTTTTGTTGGGGACAGTAGGAGGGGAGTGTAAGCGTTGGATAGGCTCCAGATGTGTGGTGATGTTCGATAATATTTTGCTTAGGCCCTGTGTTATAATCTCTAGTTGGCTTTCCACCAGAGAGAGTCTTTGAGACCTATTCAGTGTGTCAGGAGAGTTTAGGTTTAACATGTCTTGTGAGGGACAGTCTGGGGGTGGTGCGAGCCTGTCGGTGAGAGGGTGAGTTACTATATCATTGGTACCTATTTTGCTCCTGTGGTTGGCCGAGGGCATGTGGTGGGAGTACTCTTGTTGCATTTTAAGCAAAGGTTTGTTGCATATTGTTGCGTGGTGAGAGTTGGGAGACTTTGATCGTGTGTTGGTTCCCCTGGTTGTCCGTAAGGATACATTTCTAGGAAAGGGAAGGGAGGGGAAGGTGTCTGTAGGGGGATGGTGAGTTTTAGCAGAGACATATCTCGGAGATGCTCTGGCTGAGAGGGTGGTGTCGGAGGGAGTGAGATTAGCTTCGGTGGAGTGCGTCTGGAGATTGTTTTGTGAATTCGCGTGAGGGGATGGTAGGTTAGGGGAAAGGGGGATAAGGGATAGGGGGTTGTGTGAGTGGTTAAAGTGTAATTGAGTGATGGCGTTCCGTAGCATGTGGAATATGGAGTCAAATGAGTCTAGGTTGGTGTTGGCTTGAATCAGGACTATACCGTTGCTGTAGATGAAGGCAGAGGTGTTGCAGCTGCGCAGAGGGTGTTTCTCATTAGAGATCGTCAGTTTGCAGCTGAGAGGGGTGCTAGTTGTTTTGGATATGTGGAGGTGGGATCTTAGTATGGTGTTCCATTTCGCGGAACGTTGGGTGTGGAAGATGAGATCCATTTTCTTTTGGCCTTTGGAGGAGCAGTGGTATATATCGGCAATGAGAGTTTCCGGGAGTTGTCTAATCAACCTATGTTTGAAGTTTCTTTTTGCTTTGAGTGAGAGATTAGGTGGGAAGATGATGGAGAAAGAGTAAGGGCCATGGGTTTTCAAACATTTCGTAGACGGGCGGAGGGAGGTAGATGGGTCGAGAGGCATCTTGCCTCAGTGGGTGTCTTGATGTCATTTGCGCACAGTTGAACAGGTTTCCACTAGGGGATCTCCGCTAGGGGGTCTCCCCAGGGTGATAGGGTGGAGCAGCTGCAGGGGGAGGGATCACCGTCTTGTTCCAGGCGGAGTCTCCCTGTCAAGGTTCGGAGGTCCAGACATACGATGGTGGGAGTCTGCAGCAGTCCCAGGCCAGACCCGAGTAGGCTATGCTGGGAGTCGCAGCAGTTGCTCCAGGCTTCGCAGCAGGCCTGGTCTTGCCATCCCACCCTTGTAGTAGCTGGCGCCGGGGGCCAGGGCAACCACTTCAGTCTTTCGTGGAAGTCTGTGTCGGGAGCCGCAGCAACAGCTCCGGGCTTTGCAGCAGACCCGTTCCCGATATCACACCCCTGTAGTGGCTGGCGTCGGGTACCAGGGCATCCACTTCAGACTTGCGAGGAGGTCAGCTTCCAATCCGGCGTTGCAGCAAGTCGTGTTTCGCAGCGGGCACAACACGTCAGTCCTGGTGAGTAGAGATCGACAAAAAACTCTTTCTCACTCTAGACAGAATTCTGTTGGCATGCTAGGACCGGGATTATGGTAGGATTTTCACAGATTTGTGATCCCAAATCCCCGAGCTCCTTTTGTGTGCTCCTTCTTGGCGGCCATCTTGCGTCGCAGATCCTGCCAGGTCCCCATGGGAGATTTTCGTTTCAGTTCTTGGACATCGGCTATGGAGACATGAAGGCTTCAGTGGTAAGGTCTGCGTCAAGGGCAGTATACAGCTTGGGGATCGAAATAGTTCTGTATGCCACTGTGCACCCACTGCACTACCTGTGTTTACTGCGATCAGAGGGATGCAGTCAGGTCTCATGCAGGTTTTCAACCAGGTATCCACAGTTCGCAGCAATGTGGTCTCAGCATAGGACCATGAGGAGTCGACCAAGAGCTCCAGAACACAGAAGAAATTAGAAATGGAATAATTGCATAAAGGTAATGCTTCCTGTGTTCACTAAGTGTTGCCACGTATCGTGGATATTAGTGGTGTTCATTAGGAATCAGCAAATTTCAGAGGGATTGATTGGAATATGTAGTTATATGTACCGAAAATCCACAGGATCAAGCTCAGGCTAAAGCAACATTATCCTGGGCTTCGTGGGCGACCACCATTTTAAGGTCAGGCAGAGCGTAGGGGGGATTTACCTGAATTCATCACCCAGAGACACTGTTTACACTTGTACACATGCCCAGCCGGATTTTTGAGATTAGCCCAGCGCTCGTGGGCTCGAGGAGGCAAGCAGATTGTCTTACTTGTGGGCCACAGCTTGAACATGAACCGTGTCGTTCCTGGAGCGCTTCGGGATATTGGCCATTTTGTCCTCGTAGAGTAGAGTGTGCTCTGAGTTCAGCGCATAAGAGAAGAAAAGCAGTGTAACGAGCTCATCAATCAGCCCAACACCGTGCTCGTTGGTTGCTCGCGGTATTCCGATTCATGAATCTACCGCTCTTGCAGTCCTGGGTCATCTTTGTGGTAGGTAAGTACGTTGTTGTCGGCCGCGTCAGCGGGAGCAGCGTAGTTATGCTGCCATGCACCTCACCGCTGCATGCTGAAGGTCATTTTATATAGAGCCCTCAGCAACTAAACTTAGAAACAAGACTACTATTTCCCCTTTTTGTTGCAGTGGATGGGAGAGGAAAGTGTCCCTGTGTATGGATGAACTTATGGTCTTTACATCTGACCTAGCTACGGCCCACCTAGCCATATTGCAGATATCCACAAATTTTGGTAAGGTTTTAGGCTACACTGTGAATGCAGAAAAAACTGAAATTATGGTCTGGAACCAGAAGAGGGATAAGCCCTTGATCAATATTGATATGAGATACCTGAGTTTAAAGATTGTGCAGGACATCAATAAAATTCCAGAAGTAAATCTTGGGAAAGAATTAGTGGAAGTAAAAGCTCTGATGAGGGGGTGAGCACACTTACCTTTGACTATCTTCAGTAGAATCAATTTAGTGAAGATGGTGATACTTCCTAAAATCAGTTTCTTCTTCAATACAATACAACCCCACTAGATTTCAAGAAGATCTTAGTAGAAAAATACAGAAGGCTATAAACTCCTTTGTCTGGGCATATAAGGAGCCAAGGATCTCATCGAAGAAGTTGCGTAGAAGAAAAGAAAAGGAGGGCTTTTCTCTGCCAGATTTGCAATTTTATGCTTGGGCCTTTTCAGATAAAATGCTGAGATGCTATTTTTTTAGTTTAATAATGCTTTTTTGAAAGAAAAATATAACATACAGTAGTACAGTTAAGAAATATTTAGGTAAGGCATTACAAATTCCTGAACCATAGGAATATTGAGTTTGAACTAGAAAATATTTAGCAGTATAATGTCAATCTAAAACAATTTACATAATACCTAATACTGGAATAACGTACTAATAAAATATTAGCATTTTTAAGAGGGTTTTAATAAAAATTGAGAAAGAAAACAAAAAAGCGAGAAAATATAGGACAAGGAAGAAGAAGAAGAAATAAAAATGTTCAACAATGCAAATCTGAAAATAGCAAATATGTACTATAGCAACCATACTTTCTGTAAGGAAATCAGAGGTTCAAAAACTGTATCAGTATTTGAGGGAACAACCTTTGTTTAGAAAGGGAAGAAGTGAGTGGCAGCCATAACTTATCTCTCTGAATCATCAGGTGAGTGGTGTTGGCATTCTCTTGGTCCATTCTATGATTTTAGCAGATTAAGTTCCACCTGCTAACAAATTATTTTTTTGTGGTATCTTTCCAGTTTGATGTCATAATTTGCAGTGCATTAGCAATAAGCAAGTCAATAAATTTGCCAACCACAATTTGAGATTGCCATAGGGGAGAGCTGCTACCAAGGAAAATATATAGGTTATTAAAAGGTATGTTAATGGACAAATTTATGTTAATTTTATCCCAGACCTGTAACCAAAGTTTTTTAACTAGATGCCTAGCCAAATACATGTGTATACAATCACTATCTTCCTGTAAACAGGACCAACATCTATTGTCTGAAGATAGTTTGAATCGACGGAGGGCTCTAGGGGTAAAATAAAGTCTGTTATAAAAATAAAATAATGTTTGGGTTGTGCTAGCTGATCGGGATGTTGTATGGAGCTTTGACCATATTTTATTCCATGTTTGCAAAGGAAAAACTTGGTTAAAATCATGTTCCCATGTTAATTCTACTTTAGATTTGGTCTATCCGCTGGAGAACTGTTGAGAATTTTATATATAAAAGATGTCTTTACCTATGAAGAAAAGTTATGAAATTGAGAAGGGGCTTGTGTAGTAGAAGGCGGAGGTGAGGGTTGAGAGAGGAGTTGATGGAGAATATTTTTAAGGTGTTGATATTGAGTAGCATAGTAGGCGGATATTCAAAATGTTTGTTGAAGCTCCTCTATCCGAGGCTATATGATTTAAGGTTATAATCCCTTTATGTATCCATTCTTTCCAGAAGAAAACTCAGTTATTTAACTTGATATTTTTATTGTACCATATATGAGTTTGTTTGAGATTCTCCTGTGGAGCATTAGAGCAAGTAAGTAAAGGTGTGGCAATAGAGATAGAGTGAGTAAATATTGGTGAAAGTAAGGACTTGGGGAATTGAGAAATGCGAATTGCATCCCAAAATGAAAAGGGTGTCATTTGTAAGTGCTCTAATTGACTCAAAATAGTGGTTTGGCAGTAGGAGGTGGGAAGAGAGGGAAATCCAGATTTGTTTTAGAGTGAAAGCGGAATGATTTTGCCTTCAGGTTTGAAAATTGATTCCTCCATTATCTCTGGATTACTGTAGTTTGGCTAGTGATATAAGTGATTTCCTTTTCTTCCATAAAATTTGGTTAATAATGTATTGACAGCTTTGAAAAAGGTAAGATGGAGTGTAACTGGAAGCATTTACAAACATTTATTATGGGTAGTATCATTATTTGGATTGTGGCTAATCTTCCCCACCAAGATAAAAATAAGAAATACCATCTATCATACACATTTAGGGGCAGATTTACAACGACTGGCGCATCCCTGCAAATCAGCAGGGATGCGCCAGAAGAGATGCGACACGCAAGTCTACCCTTGCGCCACCACGGATGCGTCACATTTACAATGCGGCGCACTGTGTCGCATCTGATGGCGTAAGGGCGGCGAATTGCTGGAGTCGTGTCGCAAGCGCGACGCAACTCCAGCAATGCTCAGGGGCCGCCCATACCTAATGTGGTGCGCCACTCCTTATGCCTGCTTCAAGCAGGCGTAAGGATTTGTCGCAGCGGCGTCATAAAACTGACTCAGTGAAATCCTGTAGATTTCACTGCGTCACTTTTACGAGGCTTTCCTGCGACGGAAAGCCCACCCTGCGACGGAACGCCCACATGAGACCTGACGCAGGTTTCATGTGGCGCAGGGCTTTACAACGTGACGCATCTCCCTAGATGCGTCACGTTGTAAATAAGGCGCAACGTGGCGCATGGTTTACGCCGCCGCTGCATCACAGAAGTGACGCAACAGCGGCACAAAAGTGACGTAAGGGCCTTGTAAATCTGCCCCGTAGGATTTTAGATTTAACTTCATTGAGATTAGTTTGAATAGTGTCTTTGATGGATTTGGAGTATACAATACCTAGACACATGATACTTTTAGGATTCAAAGTCAAACCAGTGTCTTTAAAGATCTCATGAGAACAATAAGCGTTGACTGGCATACCTCTGACTTATCTATGTTAAGCTTATAACCTGAGACAGCCGAATATTATTTTAGCAAATGGAAGAATTTGGGGACAGTGTTTTGGGGACTTGAACTAAAAAGCAAAATATCATCAGCATAAGCTGTGAATTTTATCTCTAAATCTTAATTAGATGATCTACGTATTTTTTCTAAAAAAGTTTCTAGGGATCATATAAATAAAAGAGATGATAATAGTCAACCTTGTCTCGTACCTCTAAGTAGGGGGAAGTATTGTGACTGTTTGCCATTAACAAAAATAGGGTGGAGGGTGAAGAATTTAATAAGTGAATATATTTAAGAATATGTGGACTAAAATCATGCCATTTCAATGCACCAAACATGAAATTCCAGCTAACCCAGTCAAAGACCTTTTCCACATCCAAAGTTATAGCAGTGATGGGAACAGTGGACTTGGAAGCTAGGTGAATAATATTAAGGAAGGTCCTAGAGCTGTCCGGTATAAACTGTCTCTTCACAAACCCTGATTGATGCTTTCCAATTAAATCAGGAACTATTTGATTAAGGCGTAAGGCGAGTACTTTTGTAGAGATCTTGCAATCAGTGTTTATAAGGGAGATAGGTCTATCATTTTCATAAATGGATAAATCTTTGCCCTTTTTACGAAGAGGGCATAACATAGCTTCAGAAAATGTACCTTGTGTTTGGTCTTGTGTTAAAAAGTGTTGAATAAGTAGTGAGAGTTTAGGAAATAGAAAATGTGAGAATTTAGAGCAAAATTCAATTGAAAAACTATCTGGCCCGGAAGCTTTAACCTTTGGGAGTTTGGTGATGATATTTTTTTATTTCTGCCTCAGATACCTCAGTGACTAAAGGAGTGGCTCCACTTTATGGTCAGCTGATTTTGGAATAGATTGAAAGAAAAAGTCTAAGGGGCCCATTACGATGGCGGGCGGAAGCACAACCGCCGTGCTGGCGGATGCAAAAACCACCAGTTACCGCCGGCACGCAGCAGTCCACACGCCCGCCCAATTACGATGCGAAAAGCAGGCCAAACACCGCCGGCAAGCCAGCAACACCGTCCGCCATCAAAGTGCGCCCGCACACGTAGCGGCGCAGCACAACTGACACACACCGTCCGACGAAACACGTCCCGCCCGGCGCATAAATTACGATGCCGCAAACAAACGGCTCCCACGGCAAAGAGACACCGCACGTGAAAGAGAGGCGGAAACACGGACGCAGAGCACGGACAATGAAGAAGCGGCACCCCGGGCATGAATCCAGCACTGCAGGCCCTTCCCATGCTTCTGCTGATGCACCACCAAGGACGCAACGTACCGCGGAGACGCAGGTAGGCACACACACAACAAGTGCACGCAAACAGCGCACACAGTGCAAGGGCGGAAAAAGCGGACAACCCCCACCAGCGCGTGCACACTACACATCCACCATTGCATCCACATATGACACACAGGCCAAATCCTAACATCGCGGAACACATGTGTACACACCACCTGGGACTAGGAACCAACCACCCCGTCACGGCCCCAAAGCGCCGATGACGCCGCCACACATGCGCACAACGCAGAGGCCAACCGCAGCGCCATGCATGCGTCGCACACAGACACAGGGACACAACCAAGCAGCACACACATCAGCCCCACCCCGAACGCACATGACACGTGACAGGCCGGCCACAGACATGTCCCCAACGCCCAATTCACGGACAACACCCAACGCCACACAACCGACGCACACATGTCAGTGAAGACACGCAACTGCAGGACACACCCCAGTGTAACAAACATGGCGTAGCACACAGCGGCGGCAACACCAACTAGGAGAAGCAGGGCTCCTTCGGGAAGAGGAACGCCAGTACCACACTGAAAAACCCATACCACCCTGCACATATGAACAAGACATATGAAACGGAACACCAAAGAGCCCGGGGACCGACAACAGGTGGCCCAAGAATAACATCCACACACAAGGCCCAACGCAGAGCGGAAAGGCAGCCTGCCGCCCACACAAGGGAGAGCAGACAGCACTGAATGACCTTCCATTCCAACTCCGAAACCACAGCCCTACGACAGAAGCCGGTGAATACAGCCATTGTCCAAGAATAGACCAACACAGGCATGCCGAGGAGACCGACCACAGGGCAGATAGCGCATATCACAGAAGCACACAACGGACGGGGAAGAAAGAAGAAAACACTCCCCATGTCGGCCACATGCAAGTTAATTGGAAGGAGTCACACAGCACTGACCTTGAACTGTCTGAGAAGCATGTGGGAAGAGGGCCCGTGTCCTCCAAACAAGCCAACAGAACACAAGTCCTGTCTCCCTACGACTACACAGAGCTCACAGCAACCCCGGAGCGTGCACATTGCAGACTGCACACACAGCCGGAGCACGCCATCTCAACGAACCGCTGCGAAATGGCAACCGCAACACACCTACCCAACTACGCCGAACAGCTCAAGCTGTACAAAACCAACACGATACATACATTGGGATGCGATCTCCTGTCCCTGCTGAACGTAAGTTACCGACTGACTTACCGCATCACATTGTTCAGCTGCGTCATGCCCGTCTTCTACTGTCGGAGGTGTCCCTACCAGCATCCCGTCGAGATATGCCTCTCCAACCCGGCATGTCTGAAGGCGGACCTGCTACCACTACTCCTCCCTCTGGACGCACACGACAGGGCCTGCTCTGCCTATGGGGGCATGGCGTATGTGGCCAACATCGCACCCGCACTGAAATGGAACCACTGTGCCTCCACACGACGGATCATCGAGAACAGCTACATCGAATGTCACCCAGCATGCCCCATCATGGTCCTCCAAGGGACAACCTACGAACAACACCTTGACAGCCACCATCCGCTTCATTGGCTGGCAAACATGTACACCACCAATGACATGGAAGCCCTGCTGGACGGCATCGCATACCTGACAACCTGTAAATACGTCGGACCACAACGCAGGTTCCCCGAGTGACCCATGAAGTCCAACCCCGCACCCATGCTCAGCTTCCGCACGGACTGGCCAGTCACCACCACAACAGCCATACCAAACGACCGGCAACTGTAACCACACCATCAACGACATCGCCATGACATCGGATATGACCGGGACATGCACACTGTTCCCCATCACATCCAGGAACACCGCATGCATCGTGGGAGGCAGTGGCATGGGCTCTGTGTATCGCACCCACATGGACGGAACTGCACGAACAACCAGGACACGACATGGATCCAGCGCACATGGACACACACACCGCTCAGTGGACATGAATAGGTCGCCTGGAGTCTGTGGGTGCTGCACCCCTCCCACCCCCGCCCCGGGAATCCCATACCAGGACCTTTGCATGGACGACAAGTGCATACAACAACAACACGACCCCAGTGACTGTGACATGTCCAGTAACCACCACAGTGCAACAACAAGTGGCACGCCGCTGCATGCACGCAAGCACATGCCCTGATGTCATCTCACATGCACGCGTGCATGAGGAACAACCGCAGCAAACCTGTCACATGGAACTGAGATGGACTGTGCCCATGATGCCGAGCGGTCTGGTAGGCTACATGTATACCGTCTGTGTCAAAGTCCGCAGCTCCGCAGCTATACGTAAATGTACATTAGCACAGCCTTGGCCAAGCAGATGTAACTCGGAAGCCCACATCCCACATGCAACAGCTAATCACATGTAACCCTACACCCTATCCCATTTGTAATCATGCTCAGTATATCCTCAACATGTATCCCGCTGCCAGTAGTGTCCACTATACTGCATCACAGAGGACAGAAGACTCAATATAATGTTTGAAACCAAAACTGTCTCCGCTGACTCATTTCACAAGTACGAATGAGAGAGGATGAGAGTATGTGAAGTACACGGCAGTCGTGACATGACCATGTAGTCCACTGGTATTGGATGTCAACGCAAATGAGTAGCACTACTGTGGAAGACACACATGTGTCGTGTGAAGTCGTATGGACGCAGTGCTCAGGTGGGTGGGTGCGACGGGTAGATGCGCACATGCCAAGTTGGAGCACGCCGTGTTGGGAGGGCTCATGAACAGTACACCACCGCTTCCCTGGGCATTGTGAGAGGACACCTGTCGGGGGGAGTGAACACGTGTGTGCACAGCAGCCGGGCACACGTACAAAGCGGTACCAGGCGCACCTCAGCCCACCCTCTGTGGACAAGCTGGATCCTGTTGTGCGCCCGCCATGCCCCTTGACAAGGCACACACAGCCCCAGTCGACCAGGTGTAACCCCAACATAGTCAATCCGCACAGGCGATACAGGGCACGGGATGGCAGTGGAGCATGGTGTGTGTGAGGTCTCCTCGCGCTCCTCCTGGTCATATCACGCAGGCAATAGAACCTCAACGTCTAGCATGGCACAAGTCAGATGGAAGTGTAGGGGGACGCACCACAGCACGAGCAGCACTGACGTCACGGGAGGTGGCTCGCACCATCCCATCCATTGCCCATCATACCAACCACGACACATGCCATTGCGACTAAGTGCAAGCGCGTGCGCCACCACCCCCGAGCCCTCCCCAGAGAGGCCAAAGAGTGAATGTGTGGGCCAACAGCCACAGACGGACGCGGCCTGGCCGCAAGGGCAGCCACAGCCACTGGGTGTCGCAGGTGGCGGATCCGGAAGGCGAAGACTGTGATGCATAGTCCATGCAGGCCGGGTCTCCATTTGGGGCACCACGCAGGTGGACGGCGTCCCGCCACACATCATACCCTGAGACAGCCCACTCGTGCAACTGGACCCACACATACACTCCTTGCCCTCTCTGGTGCGAGCTTGGGGCTGCCTGTGCAAGCGCTAGCCTCGCAGGTGAGCATGCATATTGGGGGGCGAGGGAGGACATGAGGGCTGGGGCGAAGATGACTGTATCACTGTCAGTTAGTACAAGGGATGACCCAGATGTGGAAAGGAAGAGACGTGTCCCGTGTGTACTGCAACTAGTCGCCAATCCAACTACCCCCCATGTCCGGAATGTAAGCCCGCACCTAGGCCCGCCCATCCGCCACATCGAACATACCACCAGCACGACAACCTTCCCATTCGAAACACTGACTGGGGGTGGCGACCAGTGAACAATCATGTGTAGCCTACCCACGCGTACATGTGGGCCCTCCATGATCCATGTCACCTGCGGCAAAGACATGACATGCGCAATGAGGGAAGTGAGGAGAGCTGTCCGCCCCACGCGCAGAAGGTGCATCAGCTCCACAGACCCAGCAGCGAGTCCAGCAGGGGTCACATGTGCAGGGGCAGCTGTGCCTGGTGTGAAGGCACATGCATATAGACAGCACATCGACCAATGTGTAGTCTGCTCACATCCACAGTCCATCATCATGCGGACATAGGAATTGAACACAGGGCAACACATCTTAGTTGGTGCACCCACCGTGACCAACAATGCGCAATCATCGACGTACCCGCCCTGTGCATGGCCCCCCACCCAACGGAGGCACATCCAGTGCCACCATCCCACACACACAAGCCTTCCACGGAACATGCTGTGTCCAATGGTCAGTACAGAGTCAGCGCCCATCTGGTGGATCCTGAACAGGAGACACATGCACACACATGCCAGCTCCCACTATGTACGTCTGCCACCTGGCACGTGCAATGTAACCTCTCACCTGTGACGTGTGACTGCAAGCACACAGCCGTCTTGGCATGGGGCTGTCAATGTGGACACCAGTCAATGTTTCGGGAGCTGTGATCCGTACAGTGCTGTACATAGGGTGCAGTGCTGACACCTACTACTGTCTCATATCCCCTCGTGCCACAGGTCCCACTTGTATTGGCCGCTCAGCCCGTGCCCACATCGTCGTCGTCGTGTGCCATACTCATCCAGCCTCGGAAGCAGTTCCATGCTCAGCAGACATTCATGTTGCCGTGGCGTTGCCGCTTGACGAATATGCAGTCAGTCCCCATCAGCACGCCCGCAAGTCATTGGGGCCTAGATCCCCATGTGCATGCACATGGCAGTGGTATGTCTCACTTGCCATTGCCATTGTTGGGAGACCTGTGTAAGTGTATTGTGGCCGTGCCGTCCCAGCTTGACAGCTGGGCTGTGGCTCATGTGCTTGCTCAGTCATGTCAGTGATGTGTATGCGAAATTGCTATGTGCCGTGTTGCTTTGACATGTGTCCTCTGCCATTTAACCCAGGCGGAGACCGAACATTGACCGCCCATACCAATTGCTGGCGGACATGGACGATACAGAGGTAATCAGGAAGTTTCGGCTGGACAGGCCAACTCTGCATCGACTGTGTGCCATGTTAGAGCCCCATCTCCGTCCCCGCAGGGTGTATCCGACTGCTGTCACCCCCACGGCTAAGGTGATGGCCGCCATGCATTTCTTCGCCACTGGGTCATTCCAGCACACAGTGGGCAGTGGAGGAGGGATGTCCCAGCCCATGTTCAGCAAGGTGCTGAGGGATGTACTGGCAGCCATGATGCTGTACCGAAACAGGTACATCAGATTCCCCAGGGCTCGTGAATTGGCGGCAGTGAAGGGTGCATTCTATGCCCTTGGCAGAATCCCACACGTCGTGGGAGCCATTGACTGCACACATGTTGGCCTTGTTCCACCACAGGCCACTGAGCACCTGTACCGCAACAGGAAGCACACGCACTCCTGAATGTGCAAGTGGTGTGCCTTGCGGACATGGTGATCACCCACGTGTGTGCCAAGTTTCCAGGCTCGGCACATGACGCACACATAATGCGCAACAGCATCTTGCCACGACTGATGGCCAATCTGCAACAGGATCGTGGCTGTATTGTCGGTGAGTATGTGGAGTGGTGTAGCGTGCTGGTTGTGCGATGCTGTCCCCTGTCCAGTTGGAATAGCAACGGTTCTCTGTGTCCCTCACACCCAGGTGACTCTGCGTATCCGAATGGGGCATGGCTGCTCAGTCCATTGAGGAATCCTCGCACCCCAGCAGACGATCGATACAATGAGGCACATGGGAGGACCAGACGTGTGGTCGAGCGTACCTTTGGCCTCCTCAAGTCCAGGTTCAGGTGCCTGGACCGCACCGGGGTGCACTGGCGTACTCCCCACAGAAGGTGTGCCAGATAGTGGTGGCGTGCTGCATGCTGCACAATCTGGCCATTCGGAAGCAGATCCCCTCATTGTGGATGACGGAGATCAACCAGGGCCCCAGCCCGCAGACCAGGACAGCTCGAGTGAGGTGGACAGCGGAGAGGAGGAAGCTGGGAATGTGCGGCAGCAGCTCATCGCCCGCTACTTCACTTGACGGTGAGTGTCCATGTACGACGGATGATGTGTCTGTATCTGTGCAGGTGTGTGTGTGCTGTGTCAGGGTGGCCGTATGTTCACTGCGTGCAGTGTGTCAACGCTCCATGGCCAGGGTAGTATGCCACTGTTGGTGACTGTGGCATTGTGCCCTATTGCTCTGTGCGATGTGTGTACATTGCTTGTAGTTGTTGACATGTACTGTGTGATGGGTGTGTGACACACTCATTGAATGTGCTCCTGTTCTGTCTCCCACCCCTAGGTCCCTACAGGCCCTCCGGATTCCATTGCCATGCCACGCATCAGGTGCCTTTCCGCCCAAGGTGGCCGTTGTATTCCGTACAAATAAAACACAGGGCACAAACAGCAGTTAGTGAAAAAGGTGCATTTATTACAAACTGTGACATGTGATTGTGTGTAAGGTGATGACAAAAGTGGTGCGTGCAGTGACAATGAGCTGTCGGTCATGGCTGCGTGATGATCAGGGTGTACCCACTGGTTCTATGTCCATAGTCCAACACACACATGCCATCCAGCTGGCTGTGTGGAGTGGGATCGTAGAGCAAGTCAATGCAGTGGCTGGTCAAGGAAGGCTGGCGGAAGGCTGGCTGGCTGCCTCACTTGCGACTGGAGCGTGCGAAGTCCTCCCGGGAGATCTGTTTCCTCTTCGGACGGCCCCTTCCACGTTTGGGAGGGGGTGTGTGGTGGCGACCTGCTGGTGGTGGGTGAGGTGTGCTCACTGGCTGTGGACGCAGGGGAAGTGGACACTGCTGCCCGACCCTGCGCCCTAGCAGGTGGTGGCGGAGGTGGTGTTGCTGGCCTTGCCTGTGACCCCACCGCCACCACCAGCTGGCCCATGAGGTCCACGAGTTGGTCCATACGGGACACGAATTGGCCCATATGGGCGTCCATGGACCTCAGCACCCCCAGCACCTCCCGCGTGTCAGTAGCAGACCTGGCCCATTGTCCTTGGGCCTCTTCATAGGCCCCAAGGACTCTGGCCATTTGAGGCAGGGCATGGCTCCCAGGGGAGGCTGGCGTTTCCCTGACCCTGCTCCTCCTACCAGTCCTGCTGCCACCGGCCTGCCCACTAGCCACATTGCACACCACGGTCCTCGCTGTGGCTCCCAGGGTGGATCCAGTCGGCCGGGCCACCACCTGCGCTGGGGCTGGTGCCAGCGAAGACGTGGTGGTGGTGGAGGCGGTGGTGGTCGGTGCGGCGATGGTGGCGGTTGCGGCAGTGGTAGTGGCCGCAATGACCGTGGGTGTGGCCGCAACGACAGTGGCAGCAGGGGACTGGGACTGTTCAGCATCCCTGGATGATGGGTTGGTGGGTAGGAGGGGTCCTGGGGAGCGGCTGGGCCCTGCCACGCCAGATGGGCCAGCTTGGTGGTCCGTGTCCGAAGAGGAGGACAGATCCTCCAGATCCGTGTGTCCTCGTTGGGGGCTTGTGGGCTGGCTGTGCTGGCTGCTGTCTCCATCCCCAGCATCCGGCAGTTCGTCACCTGTGGAGAGAATGAGATTTGTTATTGTGTTGCACCTGGCGAAGTATGTATTAGTCGTCTGACATTGGCAGTTCGTGCAATCTCGTACATGGGTTTCCCGGAGGCGAGTGTGTGGCTGTGGCATCTGTAGTTGTGTGTGCTAGGCAATGGGACTGTGTGCTGTGCACATGTGGCATGGGACGGATTGGCCATGCCGATGGGTGTGTTGCTGTGCCCCTACTCATTGTGACTCTGGTGTATGCGGGCTCCTGGCCCATCCTGGGTCTGGTTTGTACTTTGCTTTTGGAGTTCATATGGAACGCTTAGGAACGCATATGGCAACATGGGGGCCATGCCCCAGATTCGCATTTGGGAGGGGATATGCTTTTGGGGTTCAAATGGAACGCTTAGGAACGCATATGGCTACATGGGGGCCATGCCCCAGATTCGCATTTGGGAGGGGATATGCTTTTGGGGTTCAAATGGAACGCTTAGGAACGCATATGGCAACATGGGGGCCATGCCCCAGATTCGCATTTGGGAGGGGATATGCTTTTGGGGTTCAAATGGAACGCTTAGGAACGCATATGGCTACATGGGGGCCATGCCCCAGATTCGCATTTGGGAGGGGATATGCTTTTGGGGTACATGCTGTGAGCCATGGGTGCCGAACGTGACATGTGTTGTGGCAGCATGACAGTGCATGGTCTGAGGTGTGTGCATGCCTGACATGCCCTGCATATTTGCTGTCTGTTGTGATTACTGGACATGGCATTGGACGCATCGTTATGAGTGAGTGATAGTTGTGTGCCAGCCAACGTATTGCAGTTGTCCCATCTCCTTGGTGTGCGTGCTGCCCTGTGCCATGTGCATCACTGCAGTGCTCGGGGGTGTGGCCCATGTTGTGTGTTGTTGCTCACAGTGTGTCGTGCGCTTAATTGACTTCTGGCACATGGTTGGTCATGGGCATGTGTCTTAGCGTGACTGCTGTATGTGTGGCAGCTGTGCGGATGACATGCCTTTCATGAGACTGGGGCTGACGGATGGGATGGATGGTATGTTGTATGTGCATGGTGTGTCTGTGAGTTTGATGGGTTCAGTGGTGTTCGTGTGCATTTATGTTGTTCCGCTCTGTTGCGTCTAGTGTTGTTTGTCTTACATAGGCGTAGTTGTGGGGTGTGGGGTTGACAGGCAGTGGGGGCTACATGGCCAGGACTTCAATGGTGTTTCGGTTGTGTGTGATGAGTTGCACAGTGGCTGCCGTGTGGGACTATATTCAGTGTGGCTTGTGCATGCAGACGTGGCTCCTTGGGTGTTGCTATGTCTGTGATGGGTCATGTGGGGTGTGAGTCTGTTGTTCATGTCCGTGTGCACATTGTTCACTTGTTCGTGACGGTGGGCGGTGCTGCGTGTTCGTCTGCTACGTGACATGTCCCATGTGTTGGTGGTGTTATGGTCCTCATGCCTCCAGTAATCCAGCCCTGTCCAGTTTCCCACCTGCAAGTTGTTCGTGCGTGCACTGTACTGGATGCCACATGGCTCTAAGCGGGGGTGCTCCATGTTGCAGGTCTGTGGGGGTGGGAGGGTGTTGTGGGTCGTGGGGTGGCTGTACACCCACTGACACCGATTGCTGTGGACCGTGATGTCTGCCTTTCGGCTGTCGTTGTGCACTGCGGTGGCTGACACGTGGCTGTGGGGTGTGGGGGATGCTCCTCCTTGCTGTGCTGTGGGACTGGGGCCTGGTGTGTGTTGTACTTGGGCTGTCCACCGTCCCACCCACTGCACTTTGTGTTCCTGCCACTTACCTGTTACTTGTCGGTTAGTGCAGCTGTGGCGGACACATGGGTGTGGTGGGTGCTCGTTGTGGCGCTTCTGGCATATTTGGGGACCTGTTGGTGGTTACGTGGCTGGCTTAGTGTACACATGTCCCCACGCATCTTACAGTTGTTCGGTTTGGGCTGTGTGTGGTAGTGTCTGTTGCATGTGTGTGTGATGTGTTGTGTATTGTGTGCTGGACATGGGGGTGTTTGTCCCTGGGAGCTGTGGCATGGTAGTTGCGCATGTGAGTACATAGCGGTGTGCTGGTATACATTAGTTTGTACTTACCAGCCTCCACTCCCCTGCTATTCCGGCGAGGATCTCCGGATGGATTACGACTCGCACCTTCTCCTCCCACGCTTTGAAGGTCTTAAAGAGCGCGGGATTCCCTCCGCCAGTGACGGCAGCCAGCTCTCTGTTTTTGCCCTCCTTCTTCTTGACCAGGCTCTTTACGTCATTCCAACGTTTGTTAATCTCGACTCTGTTTCTGGGCAGGGTCCCGACTGCATTGACCTGGTCTACGATCCGGTTCCACATTCTGTTTCTGGTGGCTAGTGGTGTGTGCTGGACCATGTTCCCATAGATTTGTGGGTACACCTTGATGATCTCGTCGACCATGACCGTCAGCTCCATGGGCGTGAACTTGGGCATCCTTTGTGGTGCCATGGTGTTTGTGGTGCTGGTGCGGTGTGTGTTGTGTAATGTGCAGGGGGTTTGTGGTGCCGGGGTGTGGTGGTGGTGGTGGTGGTGGTGGTGGTGTTTGGTGGTGGTGGTGGTGGTGGTGGTGGTGGTAGTGATGTGTGCGTTTCTGTGGTGTGCTGCTGTCCTTGCTGTGTCACTGTGTCCTCTCCTCTCCTCTCTGGTTTGCAATGTAGCAAGGGGTTGTAGTCTGTGGGAGTGCTGCTTTTGTACTCACCTATGTGGGTGTGTCCTCATGGTCTGTTGTTTTCAGGTGTGTTGTGTCTGGGGTTCTGGCCTTTGTATTTTTTGTTTGTCCGGGGGGTGTTTTCGGGATGTGTACTGTGCTTGTGTATTTGTGCGTGCCTTGCTGTGTGGACTTGTTGGCCATGTTGTGTGCTATTGGTTTTGTGTGCGGATGGTTTCTGTGCAGGTACGTTGGCGCCATGGCTTCTGCCGTGTCGATTCTCATCGGCGTTGTTTGCGCTGGCGGGCGGTATATTTGTGGTTTTTCCGCGCTCATGGCGGTGCGATCGTAATTTCACGTGCGGTGTGTCGGCCGTGTGGGCGGGCGGTTTTGTGTTGTCGTGCGTGTTTCCGTCCGTGGCGGGCGGTTTGACTCCGACTCGGACGATGGCGGGCGGTATTTTGTGTGATTTTTCCGCCGATGGCGGTTTTCGGTTTGTGTAATCATAATGGCGTGGTCGGTGTTCAGGCGGTGTGTGCGGGCGGATTTTTGCCGCTTCCATGCCTGGCGGATTTATTTACGCCGGGTATCGTAATGTGCCCCTAAGTCCTCAGTACTAGGGTTAGTTTCTGGGGTGTATAATGTGGTATAATAATCAATTAAACATTTCAGTATTTCTGAGTCGCTAGTGTGTCTAATTCCATGTTTATCAGTAATGACAGTTGTCTTAGATTTTTGATTTTTAGATAATAGGCAATAATCTGCCAGCTTTATTTCTTCCCAAATAAAATGTGGAATTTATTTTGAGCAGGGTGCCGCATGTTATAAAATAGTTTAGCCTCAATTAATCTGGATAAGGTATTTGTTTTATTAGAGGAAAAAAATTCATGTTCAAGAACTTTAATCTGTGTGAGCAATTGTGAGGATTCTTTCAGATTTGTTTTCCTTTTAGTTGCAACATAATCCAGAATAAAACCCCTATCTGTCACTTTGAAAACATTCCATATAAAATGCATCTAGGTGTCTGAGGGAAGATTATTTGTAAAGAATCTTCAGCAAAAACTGTAAATTGTTCAATGGATAACTTATCTTGTAATAAGGCATTATTAAACCTCCAGCGATTAGAGAGGGGGTTTTGCTGGGGAAATTTAAAAGATATAAGGATAGATCCTATCTCCGCTTGCAAAATGGACTGAAAGATATTCTGTGCAAGGAATATGTAGTCTATTCTGGAATGAGAGTGGTGAACAGGAAACTAAAAAGTACATTCTAAGGCATCTGGATGTGAGATTCTCCATGCATCTACCAATCTCCTAAAAGAAATTTATTGGTGAAAAGCTTTCTGCATTTTACTAGGTGTATAGTTTGAGAACAAAGGTCAACAAAAGTGTCCATTAATTGATTACAATTGCCTCCTACCATGAGATTATCAGATGTACATGATGATAATAGGAGACGCTATCCCAAAATTGAGGTTCCACTCCCGCAGGACCATAAACATTACATATGGAAAACTGTGTGCCATTGATCTTAACGGTTAGTAGAATCCATCCATCAGCATCATCTTTAACCTCCTCAATGACCTGTATTTGTAGGGAGTTGTGAAACAGGATTATTATGCCATTTTGTTATTAACAGCAGGAGAACCAAAAACCTGCCCAACCCAATGTTTACAAAAGCAATTAAAGTCTTGGGGGCAGATTTACAATTAACTAACGCAGCACGGCGCAGCAAGTCATTTTGCTGCGCCATGCTGCGTTAGTTTGGAAAGCACAGGGATGCGACATATTTACAAGAATATGTCGCATCCTTGTGCTTCCCCCTGCGCTGGCGCACAAACTGCAGCGCATAGGCCGGCGCAGAGCACCCTTGCACCATGGTGCAAGGATGCCTGCGTCGTGGGAGATTGTTTTTGTGCAGGAAGGGGAACCTTCCTGCACAAAAACAATCACTACACCATTTCCTCTTTCAATGCGTGCTGCAGAATGCAGCACGCATTGAAAGAGGAAAACGAGGAGAAATGAAAACATTTCTCCTCGGTGCGTCTCGCTACGCCACCTCTAGGGTGGCGTAGCTTTCAGACGCATCTCCAGAGTTACGATTTCTCGTAATTCTGGAGATGTGTCTTGTTCCATGGGTGCTGCGTGGGAACACCCACAGCAACACCCATGGAACGCCCCTTCACCGCAAAGTGCTGCGTGTGAATGGGCCGTATTTACAAGGAGAGGAAAAGTCACGCAGGGTGGCTTTTCCTCTCCTTGTAAACATGGAGCAGCCTCTGCGCCACCAGTACGTCACAAAAAGTGACGTACTGGTGGCGCAGGGGGCTTGTAAATCTGCCCCTCGGTATTTAAGGTGAGATTCTTGCACTAGAGCAATTTGACAATTAAGTTTTACGAGATGAGTAAGCACTCTCTGGGGCATATTCTCAAGGACTCATCGCCGAGTTAGCGGCACTTTATCGCAGCCAAAGTGGTGATAAATTCATCGCACCATTCACAAGCAGGTGTAACAGCCGTTATCACCAGTTTACCAGCGATAGCAGCCGCAAAAAACATCACCACGGATGACACCGGCAACTAACGCTAATGATATGCAGAGTAGGCGTTCCCGTGCAAAAACCCGCAAAAACACCACTCCGCAACATTCTCAACGACCAGCCAGATCGGCGATAAGATTTAAAAACATGCGATAAGGCGCGTTAGCAGCATGGATTTAACACCTGCTCCTACCTGGTGCTAAGTCGGATGACAACCTGCACCATAAAAGGGGGCCCAGCCCACAGCCACACCAAAAGAACAACAGATGCCATGGAGCTACTGATCATGCAGCTTGGAGCCCCAAGAGCGCACCAACACCCACCGCCAGGACCCCCACCCCCCCCAGGACCCTCTCCCCTTGACTACCACAGAGGCAGTGCAGACAAAGACACCGGACCTTCCGAAAACGCACCAGCCTCGGAGACTTAACACCAGAGCAAGTCATTGCCCACTACAGGCTCAAAAGGACAACCATCCTCCGCATCCTGACCCTCATTGCCCACAGGCTGATGGTACCAACACAGCGGAGAACCAACATCCATCCGCAGACAAAGCTGCTGGCCGTGCTGCACCTGTTGGCCTCTGGGACCTTCCAACCAACAACTGCCATTGTCGGAGGAGTCTCACAGCCAGCCCTGTCAAAGTTCCTCACATCTGTCTTGGATGCCATCATGAGCTTGGTACCCCAGCAACTTTACTTCTCCCACACTGCGCAGGAACAGCTGGAGATCAAGCAAGGCTTCTATGCCATAGCTGGCTTCCCGCACGTGTTGGGGGCAATCGACTGCACACGTACTCCTAGTGCCCCCTGCCGCCACTGCACACAATTACCGCAACAGGAAACACACGCATTCCATCAATGTGCAGGCAATAGTGGACCACCGGGGACTCTTCACCAATGTCATCGCCAACTACCCAGGCAGTGTGCATGATTCCTTCATCTTCCGACAGTCCATCATCAACCAGCGCTTTCAGGATGGCACCTATGGAAATGCACTGCTCGTCAGTAAGTAACAACTGAACACACCACACACCTCAACTCCACCAACATACAACACGTCACAAAATCACATACAACATGACAACCAACATCCCCACATTCCAGACACGACAACACAACTTACTGTGGCAACCTGGGCTAGCCATGTACACAAGCCATCAACGTCATGGCACCTCAGCCACACAATAGCAGAATGTGGGCAGAGGTGGGAACCAGGCATGTGCGAAGGAGGCAAGTGACCCATGAATGTGAATGTCCACAATGCCAAGTGTGGCGTGGATGTGCTGGACAGACTTGAGTATGCAGACCACAGACCTTTCCATGTCGACATACACTGCTGGTGTCTGCAGTGTACTGGACAGTGGACGCAACCTTGTTACTGCAGCCAGTGGGAAAGAATGCGGAAATGTAGCTTGTTACGTCCCCCCCTGTAAGCGTGAGCGGAGTGGGCTGGCCCGGTGTACGCCAGGCCAGCGAAGGGGTGTGAATAAAAAGCCCTTTACTCTGTGCGTGGTTCTCTTCCGGAATGGCCAATGTGTCTGCCAGGGCGGCGCCTCTCACCCCGCCACGAGGCCGATGCCGTGAGCTACGGTGCCTGCGATCCTGTGCGCCTGCTGCACCCCAGGCCGCTGGTCCCAAGACCCGTCTTGCCCGCCCCAGCGCACCCAGGCCTCACTGCTCACCTGCCGACACCGGCGTGTGTCAAAGAGGGCCCACCACGTGCCGGTGCAATCTCCAAGCCCGAGGCCCGCGACCATGGCAGCCTCCTCAGACCATCACGGACTCCGCGACACAGGCCCCCAGTACTCCTTTCTCATTGACGTACTCCACCGCTGCCTCCGGCCTACACTGCGGTCCAGTAGGTCACACATTTGGAACTGAGTCTTGATTATACAATGGCAGAGTACATATGTTTATGGCAGATTTTATATCACCGTACTCCCTTCGATGTGGTGCCACCAACTCTGTGCATAGCATTCCAACGACACGTGTCTGTGGGCCCTTGCTGACTACTGCCTTCGGCCTACACTGCGGCCCAGCACCGCGGGATCACCTGTGTACTGCCTACACTGCGGTCCAGCAGGCCTCACACCAATCCAATTCAGTCCGGACCAGGCAGGGCACGGCATTGTCGCAGGCTGCACACATGCTCAGCTCTGGTGCTAGTACCTCCGTCAACCACAAATCATCGCCACATGGCATTCCAACGTCGTGTGTGAGAGTACCAGGAGGAGCTGCCTAAACAGCGGTTGGCCTGCGCTGACCGCTGCCTCCGGCCTACACTGCGGTCAAGTAGGTCACACATTTGGAACTGAGTCTTGATTTTTCAATGGCAGGGTCCATATCATTGTACGCAAGGAGAGGAGTAAGAGGAAGACGCGGTTCAGTCCGGATGAAAAAAGGGTCCTCGTTACGGAGGTGACCGAACACTACCAACAACTACTCTGGTGCCACTAACTCTGTGCATCGCAAGCCAAAGACACGTGGCTGGGGGCCCCTGCTGACCGCTGCCTCCGGCCTACACTACGGTCAAGTAGGTCACCCATTTGGAACTGAGTCTTGATTTATTTATGGCAGAGTTTATACCATTGTACAGGCCTCATCGCAGACTGCATCCCCTTTCAGCTCTGGTGCCACTGACTCCATGCCCCGAAATTCATGGACACTCTCTGGTTGAACTTTGGAGGCGTCTGAGTCTATGGCCTGGGGGTTGTCTTCATCATCATGTAGCTGATACTGACTTGGTGTCAAAAATGAGTCTGTAGCATTCATCTCCTCCATATTGCCTCTGTCTGCTTGGTACTGCCCTCTTTATCATGCCCTGGAAGATCACCTTCCACTGTCCCTTAAAACCCTCCGCGACATTCAGCTTGGACATCGACGAGGACCCGCTCAGCTCTCGTGGCCCTACCTCAGTGCACCGGTAGTCACCGTCCTGTGGCAGTGTTCCATGTGCCGGCCGCTGTGCTTCCGGGGCCACTAACTCCGTGCAGCTCAAGTCATGGACCCTTGCTGTTTGAACTGTGAACTTCTGATTGTCTGATCACTGTTGTAGTTGTTGCCAGCACCAACCACTACTTGAGGGCTGGCTCACACTCACCCCACACCCATCCAGCACAGGCGTCACTGGACATGTGACCCTGGCAATAAAAGGGGCCAGGCGCACGTGCCCGTAGCCAGTTCCACAAACTATCTAAGTGTGTCCGTCTGGTCATTGTGTATGCATGAGGGCCCCGGGCCCTACCACATTGCATTGTGCTGTGTACAGCGGACGCAACCGTGTCACCTCAGGCAGTGGGTGAGACCTGGGACATGTAGCTGTGTCGTACCCCCTGTAGGCGTTGCCAGAGTGGGATGGCGTATGACAGTCCAGCGTAGGGGTGTGGATGATCACCCCGGGGCTCTGGGCATGGTTAAGTGTTGGGCTTGCCAATGAAGTACCTAATGCGTGTTTCTCTGCTGTAGTGTCGGCGCCACCCGTCCCGCAATGGACAAAGTTGCAATGTAACATGCCCCGGAGTGCAGGCTCGGCCGAAGGGATAAATGAATGAGCGCAAGCCCGCTCGGGGTCCGGGATCATACATGCCAACTGTTGTGTGTGTATCGCCATTGCCGCAGCATAAGCCAAAGGTCTTGCCTCGACCGCATCGCGAGTTCAGCCAGCCATGAACTCTACATCTGTGTCCGCCCTATCCTTACCATAGGCCTACACACACGTGGCCGCCCACCTTCAACGCACAACATCGCAGTGTCGTTGTCAGGCTTGTGGACATGCGCAGACAGGCATGACAATGGTGTGCCGTAGTAGTGCAAGTGATGCAACCGCGCAGCGCACACAAGTAATTAGGCTCGGGGGGAGGGAGGAGCAGCAGTGAGGCTACGTAATACACATTGATAGCGCTCATTTGCTACAAGCAGTACATGTCAAACAGGAATCACTATGACACACATATCACACGCCAATCAACTAGTGAGCCTGCCCACACATCATGCAGAACCAACTATTGACTCATGTCTCTCTGCACTGTCACAGGTGATCAAGGATATGCACTCTGCCCTTGGATGATGACACCCCTCTGAGCCCCGAACACACAGGCCCAGAGGCAGTACAATTGGGCCCACAAACGCACAAGGAGCATCGTGGAACGCACATTTGGCGTGTTGAAGTCACATTTCAGGTGCCTGGACATCACAGGTGGGAGGTTCCTGTACAGCCCAGACATCGTGTGCAAGATCGTTGCATGTTGTGTGTTGCACAACATATGTGTATGCACCAATGCCCCATGGTTACAAGTGCCAGATGCACCGGACGATGAAGAGGAAGATGAGGCAGGTGGACCACACCCCACTGCAGCTGCAGCAGGAATGGCCCGTAGGAACAACATCATTGACAATTTCTTCACATGAGGACGTCACATTGTGACAGTCCTTAGCAATCATGAGACAGTACAAAATGACCACAGGCACAGCATGTGCAAATAAATTCATTTCAACACACATTCCCTGAGTTTCTGTATGTGTGCTGCAGTGTGGCACGGGGATCAGGGACATGATCCAGAGTCATTGTGGGTGTGCAGTGTGCTCTACTTAATTGTGCATGTGTGCCATTGTGCCCATCTTCCCTCGTCCCCCCAGTCCCTGGTCGGTACTCACCCTGTTGATGTTGTGTCAGGTCATGTTGAGCAGTGTCCCGATCCCCGACTCCTGGCACCGTATCCCGACTGATGACTGTGGCCACCATTTTCTCAATGTCATCCAGCTCCTGGTGTACCGCTGGTCCCCCACCTCCAATCTGAGTTGCTGCTTTCATGTTGGCATCAAGTTTCTTCTTGGTTTTGCCCTTCACATCATTCCAGCGCCTCTTGACCTTTTCCATTGTCCTCCTCGACACTCTGACTGCATTCACGTTGTTCACGATGTGCTGCCATATTTCCGTTTGTGTTGCTGATGACACTGTGGAGGTGACGAACAGTTGTTGGTAGTGTTCTGTCGCCTCCGTGACGATGGTCCGGTTTTCCTGCGGACTGAACCCCGTCTTCCTCTTCCTCTTCTCCTTGCCCTTCCCCGGCCCCGGGGTTCCTGGCTGGTCGTCTGTGGGGCTTGTGGGGTTTGCGTTGTCCTCTGCACTCGGTCCGGGTGCGTCCATGGTGCTACGCAGTTAGATTTTTTTCTCTTTTATTTTTCTCTGCTTTTATAGTGCATTTTCCTGCATGTCACGTGGGAATCGCAGGCCTGCCGCTGGTTATCGCTCATTTTTGTTTTGCGATTTGGGACATCGCAACTTTTTTAGCGTTCGTGTTTCGCATTTTTTCGGCGTCACGTTAATTTTAACGCGGGCATTTGTCACGTTATCGTGAGACTATCGCATGGTGCCGCCGGGTTGAGAATACTGGGTTAACACAGTGTTATTTTCCCACGATAGACTGCAATGTGAGAAGTTGCATTAAGCAAATTTGTCGATAGTTAACACACGTTCTTGAGAATATCCCCCTCTGTTTTTTAACCGGATTACTTTATACTTTAACATTCCAGGAAATAATACAAAAACTGGTAATTTGTGAAAAAATAGGAGACATTTAGACATCAGCAACATGAGGAACCCTGTGATAGGGACAACATAGAAGTTAGGAAAATGGGTAGAATGAGGATTGATGAATCCATAACTGTATGTGGCTGCATGTCGATAACAGCATTGCATTATAAAATGTAAAAACAAATGAGAGAATAAAGAAAAAAAGAAGAGAGACGAGATTATAAGAAGAAAATGTGAGTGGTGAGCTAAAAAAGACTCTCCGGTAATAGAGGAAAGAAAAGATGACAAAAAGCCAAAAGGCTTTAGCCGTAATGCTGAAGAAATGTGAAAAGGATACTTTTGATGGGAGAAGGGAGAGCGAGAAAAATTAGAGGCCAACCAGAAGTGAAACCCCGAGGAAAGTGAATTGTTATTACATCTAATGGAGGAAAAGAGAAAGAAACTAACTGGGATATATAACCCTGAAGCTAACAACCAACATCTGGACTTACCAACATAGTGAGTCTCGAATCCAGGTAAAACTGTTTCTCCACAATTCTCTGCACAACTGCATTTTTCTCCACCACAAAAGGTTTCATTAACTTAAGTTAATCCATAATATCTTCTGGTGTGAGAAGATGAGGTTAGGGCATTTGAAGAGTGTGAAACCTCCATTTTGGTGACACTATAAATTGCTGACACACTATAGTAATTTCACCATGAAATAGTAGGTAGACAAGAGTAATTATATATGGCTGTAACAGAATATACCAAAAATGCCAAGCTCAAAAATGAGGTGCAACTGTGAGGAGATATATGGAAACAAAAGCCCATGTAAGCTGAAGCAGGATAATTTTTAGGAGCACTGATGAAATTGGTGGCAAAGAAATAATTCCAGTATCACCTTAAGTGTTTATATTTACTTAAATGTGCCAAGCTTTATTTCAGGACCATGCGCTGAGGAGATGAAAGAAAACTGCAGGCCAGAAGTGTTCCAAAATGGCGGTTGTGGTATTGAGGAGATGGGAGCGACAGGCATATACAGTTAAAACTCTGTCACAAGACCAGACTTATGAAAAAAAAAAAGCTCACTGCGCCGCTCCCAGATGGTTCACATGCCGTCTCTGCCCATTTCAAAGTTGCCGGCCTCGAAATAGGCGCGTCTCTGTGAGAACATTTCCTGGGCGTCTCTGGGAAGTTGCTAGCTAGCGGCCATCTTGTTGCGCTCCCAAGCGCCATCTTGCTAGGATGCTTTTTTAATACTCCAGATGATTAAGAATTAGGGATCCTGTTTAGTGCTATGTTAAAAGCTGTTAAAGGAGCGGAAGCACACTTTTGACTTAAATTTGGAGATCCGAAGTTTTTCAAAAAAGTGAAACTGAAAGTGCTGCAAGCAATGGCCAAGGTGTGGTCTAGTATCAGACAGGTGTCTAAAGTAGAATATTATACAAACTTGGCTCCTATAAGGGACTCCAAAGGTACCCCGGAATGCCTAAAGGACAGGCAGGCTTTACCTATGAAGACGGCAAGAATACAATTTTGGGGCGAGCTTGCTAGAGACGGCAGGCTTCTTCCCTGGGAAGATCTAAGCAAGATGTTGGGGGGGGAAGCTCTCAAGGTTGAAGTCCCTGCAGTTGAAAAACTGAGAGCAGATTATGCGATCGGACTTGGGCTCTGTGACTCACGTGAAAGATCAATTATCTGGGAAACCCCCAGTAAAGAAGGAAGTATCAATCTGGTACTGGGAACTTTTAGAGACCTTGGACAGGGACTTCAAGCTGGCAGAAGAACTGTGGGGAGGATGCTTGATGAGGGAGCTGTTACAAAATATGTGACAAGTATCGATGCACACTTTATTCTCTATTTTCAAATCTGCTTTTTAAAGAAGAAATAATTTCTTTTCACTCACAGAGCCTACATGACACCGGCCATAATTTCAAAGATGGGGAAAGGAAAGGTAGCCAAACATGCTAAATGCGGATTAGAGGAGGCGATAAACATCCATGTGTTCATCGAATGCCCAGAAATTCTGAGGTTTTGGGAAGAAGTGAGTAAGACCGGATCAAGCATTGTGAGGGTACATGTCAAGGTAAGCCTTTCTCTGATCATCTTTAGAGTAGTAGATGGTACAGAGGAGTTGAATGGCGATATAAGACACCTTTTCTCTCTAATGGTACTGGTGAGAAGGGAAATATGTAGAAAATGGGTGAATGACAGCCCCCCCGAGCATGCGGAGTGGCTTGATGCACTTTTCTGTATATCCAAACTGGATCTGGCAGAGAAAGTATTCCAACAAAAAGAAGTTCTGGAGACCAGTGCTGGAGTGGTCAGGGGCACAGGTGGGCTAGGTGGGTGGTAATGCAAAGAGCATATATCTTGTTTAATGATTACACCTGCATTGCTCTCCTGGCTGCGTTTAAAATGTGGCTTCCGAAATCTGGTATCATGAGAGAAACTCAGCCTCCTGGGTCAATTGTCTACCTCCAGCCTGGCCAAGGGCACAAATCAAATTATAGGTTGGGCGACAGTTTTAGAGTCTGAGTTGAATGAGGACAACATTTATAAATTAAAAAAAAAAAGATGTTTTAGTCAATTCAGAGCTCACTTCCACTCTATCTTCTTTATCATTTTCAACTTTCAATTTTTCACCTTGAACATCACCATTGGTCTGTGGCAGGTAATCATCATCTAGGGTGAGGGGAGATACTCCTTAAGGCAATGTTGTGAAGCATACAGCATAGAGCAAGAATCTTGCAACCGTTGCCAGGAGAGTATAACAAGGCTCTGCCAGTCGTATGTAGGCATCTCAAGTGGACCTCCAGGAGACAGAAAGTTTGCTAAACAGATCCCCCAGTGTGGACATTTGCATTGGACATTCCCTGGCACTGTTTGGTTTTCCAAAAGTGTCACAAGCCATTATCTACTGTGATATGCCATATCCCTTGAAACAACAAAATATGTTGTACATCAGTAGTCATCAAAATCAATATATCCATTATTTACCACACAAACAGTAATGCACATCAACTTACCCACAACCTGGTGCAGTGTCTGCCATCTGCTGGGGCACACTGCTGTTATGAAGCACCATTGAAACATGGGTGGATCCAAGAAACCTTTCACAGACATTGGTGATGAAGAGATGAGCACATTGATTGAATGAAAGTGCTTCTGGTTGTGGTACACATGCTCTCAGTAATGTGATGGAATCAATATTACATGGGTGTAATCAATAGCACCAACCACATCTGGTATTTCTCCCAAATGATAAAGTTTGGCCTTGATTTTGTTTAGTGATGCCAAATCTACAACTAAACAGATATACCCCTGCATATGTTGTAACATCACATCAAGGAACTGGCTGAGGTCAGTAGGAAATGTTGGTTTTCACATGCCATCTGAACCAGCTCCGAAAAAGTGCAACACTGACATGATTGTTTCAAATGGTGTGATAAATGTCATTAAGCCAAAGTCAGCTTAAAGTTGTGATTTAATAGATTCTCTTTGGCCAGTACTGTAATTAGGTCTACTCTTTATTTGACAATTGTGTGCCTTACCTGCATAGTGTTAAGATCTGGCTGGAGGAGGCCTGCACACTAGGCTATTGCGTAGTCTACAAATTCTTCTTCACTTTTTAATGTACATGACATTGTAGGTGTAAGTGAACATTCCTACTTAGGACAAAAATAAGGAAGAGGAGTTTGCGAACATCAAATCAACATTAAAAATAATCATTGTGAGTTCGATATGAGTGCACAACACTGAATGCTTTGCCAAATGTTTTATATATAAATTGCAATCCATTGTAACGATCAAGTCGCTCTGAACATAGTTTGTCAATCGTGATAACAATACTGTGTCATGCATGTCCTGGTAGAACAAGATAAATCAAAGATTGAATTGGTTACACGTTACTTTACTTCATAGTGTCTTTATCATACCATTAATATCAAGGGAAGACCACAGGATTCTGAGTGAGCACTCAGGCATTCAGAAAGCCCAGCGAGGATGGCAAATGACTCTTCATTGTAATGTGCCATTAAGCCCTTTGTGAAAACAGTTCCAGGGTTAGAACTTCTTGTAAAAGTTCTGCCAGTGGCATAACTGCCTTTCATTTGCCCAAGGAGGTATACTGAGGACAGACTACTGTAGGACAACATCAATGAAGAAGCAGAATGAGAACCCAACTGGGGGGATCAGCACTGGAACCAAGAATTCAGGTAAACAACCTCCGTCCCCTAAGGAGTGGTAATTCAAGGGAGTAGGGGTGTTAGATTGAGACGTTAGTTTGTGATCATAGTCTGATTTGAAATTGTCTAATTGTGCGACCAGATAGAGTGATATCTGCACGCAGAGGAAGGAAGGATATCAGGGTGTTGTGTTTGGAGGCTATCTGTCCACATCTCATAAGGGAGGAGGTTCTTGTCCTCTGTTTCCTTCCGAGTACCCTCATGCAGCAACACACATCAACACACTAGATGCAGCAATGAACATTACCTGGCGGAGGACCTTTTATTTACAGACTGCCAGTTTTTTCCTCACCCTTTCTTTCTCTCCTTGAGGGTTCTGTTGCTTGCCTATTTTCTTCAGGGAGATTCACAGTAGCTCTTGGGAGGTATTGTGGGATTGTCATCTGCTTCACACCATTTCTACAGCTTTCCAAGTGCTTTGAGGCAGGCCTTTAAACACAGTCATCACCTATCCTAAGAAACCCTTTGTCGACCCTCACAATCTACCTAATTACAGACTTATTTTTGGTCTTCTTTGTGTTGGAAAATTGCTTGAAACTGTTTACCACTCTCAGCTCTCTACTGTCTTTTTACTTAGGCTCAAACAGTCTTATAAGTAACTTTGTGTCAGACTCTGATCCCATATGGGCACAAAGGTAACTCTATTAAACATTAGTGAGGCACATCTTAAATCCAGGGACCAGGGCATCCCTCTGCACTGATCCATCCTAATCCTTTGGACACCTTTGATACACTGACCAGTAGATGATGCTAATTTAAAGACTTTGTACATCACGCAGAATCAGCAATATAGTGTTATGTTTCAGTTCCTTCGGCCAAAAATCATGCACATCCAGCCAAATTAGGATCATTCCTTTCCAGAATTACCAACATCAATTGTGGCATACCTCAGGGCTCTGCCCTACAAATAGCATGCCAGTTCTTACATGTCATCGGGCTGATATCTTAGACTCCTCACATGTATGCTGATAATATACAATTCTACGTTAAGCTTGAAGATGACCTTGGCAACAGTCATAACCTTTTTCAGTGCCTTTCTTAGGTACATTGGTGGATGTAGAATAATTGGTTCTGCCAAAATGGAAGCAGCATAATGACATTACACTGGAGTACCGTGTCAGTCCATGTCCTTTCCCCCTACCTTGGGCAGCGAAACTAGGTAGCCAAACCAATCCAGGCAGATGAAGCACACATTTTCAGTGTGAGCTTATCGTGGCATTTACGAATCTTGATCCAGGTAAATATGATCTCTAAAACAGCAATGTACTACATACGTCCATTGAATGGTGTTCTGCCACTGCTCTGCACTTTTCAGAAGAGCAACCTAATCTTGCTCCTGGCTCAAGTCATGCCTGGACCATTTCAACAGTCTATATACTGGAATCCCCAGCACAGCTTTCCCCAAATGTCAGAGATGTTAAAACCATGCAGCTCATCTCCTGCTAGGTCTGAAACGCCACCCTTCAATTCTTCCATTCCCCAAGTAGAAGAAACGGCATCCTCGTACACAATATACTGCCAACTATTTGTCCCTTAATAACCAACCAGAACCTCAGGTCCGCCAACCGGTGCTACTGGCAATCTGACCATTCATTTGCAGGTGATACCATGGTAGATCTCGCCAAGTCCAGGGACATACAAGGACATTTGCTACCTCTTCAACAGACTGTAAAATGATTACTTCAAATTAAACTCACCTCTGCACCTTGGCATTTTGATAATCACCATGATTGTCATCTTCTGATGAATCCAATGTCCTGCCAAGTCAGATGCCAATAAAATGGACTTACCATCAAAGATGACAAAGCTTTGAAAGAGAAAGAGCCCTGAGAAGGGCTCAAGCTCTTTCAAAGCTTTGTCATCTTTGATAGTGAGTCATCCCCAGGCACCATCCATCGCTGCTACAAAATTGACTGATTTTCCACTATCAGTCCTAGCACAGGTACTATAATTTAACTCACTACTCTCTCTTCTATGTACCCATATTCCATATGTTGTAGGCCATTAAAGCTTGGTTAGAAGCACCTTACAAAAATCCTGAATAAAATAACATTAAAAATGAAAACCAGACACAGTGCCTCCATTTTCCATTCTTCATGTATTATTAGACTGATATTTTGTGTGCAGAAAGAGCAGAGTCATAAAACATTTCTCCATAAACCATGCAAAGAGTCAGTTACAACACACGGTGTTCAGTCCAAACCTTCAGGGTTTAAAGCATTCACTATATACTGAACAGGTAAAAAACATGGATACTTAAATACAGATCAGATATCAAACTAGAGAGCCCAATATGTTGAGGTTGTAATTTTAACCCCTTTTCGAACTGTAATAAAGCATGTGGAAGATATGTATATGAATTGCCCAAGAGATGTCTTACCCCACACACGATTTGTCATTTCCTCTTTACCATTAAAGATATATCTTTTTTAATACAAACTAACAGAGTAGCTAAGACTGATCTGGCTCTGCATGAACAATACAACAACAATCAAAGTCAATTGAGGGATTCAATGGTCAACTCAGACCACACATTTGTTAGCAACTAAAAATAGGAGTATAGGTCATCAAAAGATTTTTGAGAGGTCGTCTCACCCTCAACTTATCGAGGCATGCTTCATCATTTGACGGCCTCTCACACCAGGGTAGGAGCAATGCCTCCCTGGCGGACTCGACCTGAGGGAGCTAGCCTCCCCCTGGGAGTTCTTATAAATCTATGATGAGGACAAAACACTTGGGAGCATATTATCAAGAAACGGCGTTAAAATTATCACTGCTTTAGCGGCAGAAAACTGCCGCTAAAGCAGCGATAATGGGCTTGATAATATGCCCATGAGAATTCCAATAGAAGCCCATGTTCTGGTGTCAACATGGGCTTCTATTGGAATTCTCCAGGGCATATTATCAAGCCCATTATCGCCGCTTTAGCGGCAGTTTTCTGCCGCTAAACCGGCGATAATTTTAACGCCGTTCTTGATAATATGCCCCTGAGTGCTGTTTTTTTGTATCTAAAGTGGAATATATGTGAATGTATCCCGATTTCGACAAGATCCAGGGGCCATATCATGAAGGGCTATATTATAGCGCAGGCAGAACCGAGCACCCTTTTTATGCACCTGCATGACATACAGTGAATTTATTTAACCCGATATTTCTTTGAAGTAAGTGTTTTTTTGCCGGACAGTACAGCTCAGAAACAGCAGGCAGGTTTTACCTCTCCCTGTTTAAGAGCCAATGGGGGGGCATATCCTTTCGAACCTACTGTATGCGGACAATCTTGTACTCATTGGCTGTACACCAGTTGGCCTTCAACTCCTACTAGAAGCAACACTAAGTGACCCAGAGGAGAATGGACTGAGTATAAACCTGGGCAATTATTAGTCTAAATCGACGGGGGCTAAGGGAGTCTAACGTTGGTACTTGGTGAAACAACAGTTGGAAGTCATCCAAGAATACAAATATCTGAGAATGGCCTACTGACAGCAAAGGAACCTTCGCTGTTCAAACGGAGGCTATCAAAAGAAAAGGCACAGCGATTGCAGTGGCATTGAAAAATATAAAAAACAAGACCACTGGCACAAGCCTCTCCCCGCTGATCCAAGTTTTGCAGGCAAAACTCATTCCGATGATCGCTTACGGGAGACAGGCCATGAGAGAGAGAGAGACGCACCCACATTTGACAGTACCGTAACCGGAGCACTCCAAATGATCTTTAATCTGCCTAAATATACAGCTCCAGCCCAATTAAGGCATGAATTTGGCATCCAGAGGTAAGGGCTGGCTCGCAAAGGAACATACGTCAAATGCTGGCACAAAATCAAAAGAGGGGAACCCGTGATATTGAATGCCCTTCTATGGCAAGAGGATTTAGCTGGAAGACTCTCTAGAACAGCTCAGTTTGCGAGGCCTCTGGGAGACTTCAGGGACTCATGAAAGCTTTAAAAAACTTGTGAACAAAATGCTCAAAAGAGCCTCCTTGCTGGAGAATAAAACAGCATTATCAGCAAGGGCGCAGGGATGGTTCACACTACAAAGCTACACAAAGGCACTCCCTCAACCCTATTTAGGCACAGGTTTCTCCAAAATCACCAAGGAGAAATATCTATGATATCGCCTAGGCTTACGCCCTTCAGTATTCCATCTCCCACCATGGAAGCGCCCATCGCCATCATTATGTTGCCAGTTATGCGGGGAGGAGGTAGAGGACATTGTCCACTTGTTGTTGCACGAACGGACAGCATTGCTGAGGCCACTTTTTAACCTCAAAAGAACACGGGCATGGAGGCACACAGTAACTGCATGCTTCTCTGGCGAGGATGTACAATTGAGCTGCGGCATGGTAAAGCTCCTGTGGCAGATTTACAATTAACTAACGCAGCACGGCGCAGCAAGTCATTTTGCTGCGCCATGCTGCGTTAGTTTGGAAAGCACAGGGATGCGACATATTTACAAGAATATGTTGCATCCTTGTGCTTCCCCCTGCGCTGGCGCACAAACTGCAGCCATGCGATGGCGCAGGCACCCTTGCACCATGGTGCAAGGATGCCTGCGTCGTGGGGAGATTGTTTTTGTGCAGGAAGGGGAACCTTCCTGCACAAAAACAATCACTACAACCATTTTCCTCTTTCAATGCGTGCTGTGAAAGAGGAAAAAACGAGGAGAAATGAAAACATTTCTCCTCGGTGTGCCTCGCTACGCCACCTCTAGGGCGGCGTAGCTTTCAGACGCATCTCCAGAGTTACGATTTCTCATAATTCTGGAGATGTGTCTTGTTCCATGAGTGTTGCGAGGGAACACCCACAGCAACACCCATGGAACGCCCCTTCACCGCAAAGTGCTGCGTGTGAAGGGGCCGTATTTACAAGGAGAGGAAAAGTCACGCAGGGTGGCTTTTCCTCTCCTTGTAAATATGGAGCAGCCCCCTGCGCCACCAGTACGTCACAAAAAGTGACGTACTGGTGGCGCAGGGGGCTTGTAAATCTGCCCCCCTGAGTATAGTCGAACAAAGACTAAAAACTAGAGATACAGTGAAATAACTCAACAATTGTCAGATTTAACTATCAGAAACCACACAGGACTAAACTATAACACTCCAGCAGCCGCGGATAAACACTCGTTTTAAAAAACTCATAAACCCACTAACAGATTATATTATAGACTCAACATAATCTATAACTCTTAGGAGTGGTTCAAACTGCACTTGAATTGTATAAATTTGCACTGACATATAGTAATTTATAATTTTACTTGCAGCAGCTTTGCACAGAACTGCGGAACTTGCACAATCTTAATAATCTCAACTCACTGAGGTGGCAGTCTGTTGGCACACGGTTATTTTATTCTTTTACATCATAAAACAAAGGCTGGGATCCAACCTCTGAATAGGGGGGTAGAAAATATTCCTTGTAGATAACCAACAATGCCTCCTTTTAGTTGTTATTTTTAATATGTAACGTATACAGGGAAACATGAGTTATTGAACTATCACCGATTGTACAATCTCTGACCTGTATTGTATATTTATGTATGTGCATCATTGCAAAGGTTTTAACTAACCAAGCAAATAAAGTTACTTACTTACTGTTTCAGAGCCGTGCTGTCTGAAAATAAAGCACTAACTCAAATAAATATCAGTTTAAATGAATTGACTTTACGCCTTGCAGGCGCTTAAGGCGGCGCTCGACTCTGCGCCCGAATAACCCATCGTGATACGACCCATGGACGGTGTTGTTGCTTCGTTGACTGATCCATTCTCCTTTTAATTTCCAGGTCCGTCTGTTCATCTGTCTCCGATCACTCTTTTCTGTGGTTGTTGGCTCTATATTATGTGTCATCAGCTGCCTTTAGGGTCATTAACCGTAAGAGTTCAGCCACGATTAGGCATTCTGCACAGTCTGTCTCACTATTTGAATTTTCCAATGAGATAAGTATCATGGCTCACCTTTTTTTTGCTATCTTATTTACGTTGTGTGTTTCTGGGTTCTTCATCTTTTTGAGTGAAGTCTGCATCCCAATTAAAGTTTGTTATCTCATGATCTTTAAGTTTGTAGCTCTTTGAATTTAAATGATTCATTGTTGCTTTTCTCGAGGCAAAAATGTACCTTTTTATTTGTCGAGCATCGTTCTAATTCTGTTTAATAATCAACATGTTATATATTATCAATATGTAATATTATTAACATATTATATGTTAACAATGCCTAGTAGAGAAGATCTTAGCCATCTGTTTTCATGTGGTAAGTTTTCATGTTATCTTATTAGTTACCTTGGAATGGCAGGACATTTTAAATGACTTTATTCTTGGAGAATTACCTGTTGAGTTTTAGCACTGCTATATTGAGATGGTTTTTGAGAAACCCCAAAAATTGGTTCATTTGAACATGCATTGGTGGGTTAGCTCTTTGAGTGCTAATACCTTGTTTACAGAATAGCAGGTGAATACTTTATTTTTTAACATTATCAAGCAGTCATGGGTGTGTGTCATTTCAGATGTAGTAACTTTGCAAGCTTACTTACTGTCACTTTCCCAATTTATATAGGACTCAGAACAGTCAATTGAATTTTGGTTAGGAAAACAAAGACTAAATGATCCATGTATTGACAGTGGCGTAGCTGGACCTATGGCCGCCCATGGCGTCTCCTGCATTTGCCGTCCCACGGCCGTGTGTGAGAGCGGGTGGGGGGGTGCTGGCGATTTCCTCGGTGGCCGCCCTGTGGACAGCGCAGATAAGAGTGGGAGGGGGGAGATCACCGCCCCCAAAACGCGTGCCGCCCGAGGCATACCGCATCCCCCATCCCCTCTTGCTATGCCACTATGTATGGAACAGCTGCTTACATTGTGCACCTGCGGTAACATAAATAAATCAGTGCCAATGTGGCACCTCTTGCAAAACACAATGAAAGATCTACCAACTTGCACAAATCCCCAAAAAATTACGAACTGAAATCTACCTAAATATATATGGGTAGTCTATGGAAGGATACGGAATGTGTTTGCTGCATCTCCCACTTCCAAAACTGTTGCTATCACACATAACCAGCCTGCTGCTCAGGAAACTGATGATTCTAAAGCCCTCCTGCCTAGCAGCACAGCTCCCAGTGCTGGCACATTCTGTGAGTTTGGAGACCACTTTAATTCTTCACAGAGATGGATTACTCAAAGAAGGTGTAAAGATATGTGTTTTGTGTCTGTAATGAGGCATGTCTACACTCCTGACTGTCATTTTCCTTGCTAGATAATGGGCAGCAGTTTGGTATTGTACTGCTGTCTGACTTACAATGTATTATTATTATTTGATCATGATTTTTAATCTCGGTGACAGTTCCAAGAGGCCCAACGATGCTATTTTCCCATCATTAGGGGGGTTTGACAGATTGTTCTAGACATTTCACGTTCGCGTACAGATTACAGCCATGCTTCCATTCCTCTACAAAACAGCATCAGAGAGCTTCATAAATCAGAAAAACTGAAAAAGCTTCACACAGCAATGGAAACATGTTTTTAAAGCTGTGAATCATGGGTACTTTTGGAGTCAAGCTGGAACAAAGGATTTTTCAAAGATGAGCTGATGGCGATACCAATGCTCTGCACCAGCAGAAGCCTGTTCTCTTAATCGATAAGGGAATTCATTATCTTGATTATAATTGTGAGGTCATTTGTCTTTATCAGACTTTTTATTTCCCTTTGGTCAAAAGCTGCATCAGACAGCCTAGGGCCAGATATGACTACTAATAAAAATAAAACCATTGATCCACAGAAATTTGAGAACTATCTTTTAAGGCCTCATACATCTGGATGGTGACAGTGCCTTGCACCATGCCTTCCAGGCTCCACATTGGCCATGGTCAGCCAATTAAGGACATTCTACCAGCTGCATCATGCCATCATGCTCGGCGCCCCCCAAACTAACTGTCAAGTTCACCACTTGAGGTGGTTCTCGGCACACCTGCAGTCAGGACAACAAGAGATTGGAGGTAGAGGACAAAAAAGATAAAACAAGGAAATAGACGTTTTCACCTATGCACCCAGAATCTAGAATGATATCTCTGTATTCATCATTACTTCTCCAACACTGCACCAATTTAGGACAAATCTGATGGCACACCTCCTTAAAGAACACTGCATTATGGTGATTATTCTACTGTCAATCTCTCCAATCAGACATTGACTGTACCCTAGTCATTGGCCCTGTATACTGATCTGCTTCCTACCTGGCAATTGTCTTGCTATACAAACATCACATACATCCAGATACATGCATACTTTGTGAGAAACTACTTTTTAATAAAAACTATTTACATTGAGATACAACCCTCATGCAGAAAGGAACATCTTTTCAGATTTATGAAACTGGTGATATTTTCCAAAGATGGTCTAAAGTAATCAAGTTCGTGCATGCTAAACAATCTATGAATCTTCATCCTCACTAATTTTTTCATTTTTCCTTTGTATCCTGGAGCGTAGCTGAGTTATGTTTTTATGGTATTTCTGGAATCATTTGAAATTGTAATTGCAAATTGTAATTGTAAATTGTATTTATATAGCACTTACTACCACTGATAAGTCATTGAAGCGTGATATGGCAATGTTCCAAGAAACCAGAATAATTGAAATCGCTATATTCCAAAATTGACATTTTTTTTCTCTCTAGCTTCTAAGGAATATGGGGGTAGGATATATGGTAGCCTGGCTGTTTGTACTCAAGTTTGTACAGAATATGTAGTGCAACTCAAAATCACCTACCCATCAAAACTAGACATTTGCTTTGACAATGTTGATTACCGTACCAAGTGACATGAAAGACATGATACTCAAAGTGATGTTCTTATGTCTATTGAATGATCTAATATTTACCATAATCTATTGGCACAACTTACTGGTGAAATATTTATATGGATGGAAGATTGTAAAGCTAAAATTCCTCTACCTATTGGTTGTAGTGTAATTATTGATTCATTTTAGCACACAAATGATCTAGAATTTGATACCTCTCAGGATGATAACCAAGGCTTTTTCTATTGCCGTTCAATGAAGATCATAATTTAATGGACCTAAATCGATGCTCAGCCATAGACCGCCAGTGGTCTCAAAACGTATGTGTCATGAATACCTGCTTTTTATTAGACTATGCCATAGTAGACCTGGGTCTCCTCTAATTGTTGCGACTTTAAAATCTTAATCAAGAGGAAAGAGTTCATCAATTTCGTTATTTTTTACTTCGCTTTCAATCATTCTTACTAGTCACTGGTATGGTATAAGTAATAGCAAAAACTATGCAAATAACCAAACACTAACCCTACAGACCTCAAACCTTTGTTGTATCAGAGATTTCTCAGCAGAAATTAACATAGATGACACCATAATCTCTGGAAACTTGCAAGATATTGCCCCTTTATATTAATGCACGATGTTGCCCCTTTATATTATAATTATACTACAAACATCCCACACCTCTGGCAAAAATATTTTTGACGATGCACTTAAAATTGAAGACTCAACTTGTTTCAAAGGAACTGTTTGACCTGATACAGTTGATGTTCTGCAAGGGAGATACATCAACAAATTATTTAAAATAAAAATAAAAATATAATTACTCTAACATCATACATTATATTACGTTACAGGTACATTTTCGTCTGCTTTACTCGACTCGCATATAGAATTATAGATGGGCATGTAATGGGGATCTTTTACACTGGGGCTCCCAGTGACATAGTCAAGAGTAAAGCTCGACCTCTCTCCTATTTGGAATCCAAGGTAGAAAACTCCACATTATTGACAGGCTGCCCATCTACAATGTTATGTTCTACATATAGGACATGGCCTCACCCCTTCCACCCCGTCTTACCTAGCCAAACCTTAAAACCTTAACATTTGTCGCCCTGCCACCCAGCCCGACCATCCCCTGGCCATCAACCCCTTCTTAAAAGGATGTAAAATAGTACCTGGCGGCTTGTCACACTCCATCACCACTCACCCAAACGCTCTATGCTCCCTTCGCCCAAATAATAACATACAATACCCAACATCTTTCCACCCTTCATCACCACCGATGACCTCACCTACCACGCTTGTAAAATGTATATTAACAAGAGTGTGTTAACCACTTTATCAAAATATCAAATGCAAAGAAGCTGGCTTACCCTTCAAAAAATAGTCATTGTTTTACTAGCCCAATAATGTACTTGTTTACATTTTTCTGTGTTTTAGCTGCCTTTCTTCAAAGATACTCTTAAAACCGTTCATGTTAATGTTTTTTCAATTTACCTGGGGGACTTCAAATAATCTCAGATGCAATCTGCTTTCAAAATATAGCAACGCAATTTCCTCCAATGTTCCCTTCATTTATTAAACCTGACATGTTTGACGGCTGCCCTTCAAACATATTTCAGATAACTAAACCATATTCATTGTTCTTTTCTTTGACAAACCCCAGCGGCTCATTGTAAATCTGCAGTGTTCAATGAAAGCTAAATTCATAATTTGTTATAGAAAACAATCCAAGCAGGATTGCAACTTTGAATATTAACCCATCTTTCAATAATTTGGACTAAAGGAACGTATTTGGGCAACAGTCACCCATTTATCTAAATAACCTTTAAAGGCCCACACAGTAGAAGTGGCATCATATCCTTTTTTCTTTTTTGATCTCTTGTGTCTGTATTGCCACAAAGGCCACAACATTACCCCCTCCAATGCCCCCCCCCCCGCAGAATTCTCTACTTTCTTCTAATAGAACTACACAGAAAGTGTATGTAGCCGGGCCATGGAGAGACGTATTTTTTTGGGGAGTATTTTATTGTAGCCGTGCACAGGGCTTTTTGCCTGCACACCTGGGCGATGTACCTAGATGCGCTCTCACTAAAACCCTTTGGTTCTCCATAAGAGGATCCCTTCACTTGTCCAGAATGTACGCTGCATGCGTATGCTATATGTGTTGTGTATGAGAAGCCATCTTCTGCCTAGATGCTGTTTTCACGCAATGATTGTTGAACAAAACTGAGTTTCAGTCCAATTCCTATTTCTATCCAGGCAATACAGTGATCTGTGTTTCATGGATACCGTAGACCTGAGGTGGTACCTGTCTGGGTGTAGATGATCCGCTCCTTCCTGGTAACAGAAGCTGAGCAACTTCGCATCATGCCAAGTGTAGACCTGAGCCCTGTTCTGCCCACCATATAATATGCCTTTGAGGCAGAGGTTATGCACACACAAAGTTGTGTAAATTAGCATGCATATTTGGCAGGGGTGTGTATTTAGTGAGGCTGTGCAGCAATGGCCCTTCTTTTAGTCATTTCTCCTTTTACTTTTCACTTAATGTTGCTGCTGAGTTTCCAACACAAAGCCAGTTAAATTGTCATTTTCTTTTAAGCAATCTCATCTCACACACTTGCTTTTTAAAACATTTTCAGAGGCACATGTTCTTGATGAGAAGTGTATTTTCGAATGTATTAAACAATATAAGTGGTGGATACCATGGTCCTTGTTCTAGAAGGGAGGAGCTACCTCTGTGTGATGTCATCAGTCCCCAGGCGTCAATGTATTTAGTACACACCAATGCATAAAAAATAAAGGTCCATTACAAAACAGGAATCTGGCATGTTCTGAGATATAAACACGTGATGTTTGCTAATGTTTTGTTTTCCCATTGCCCAACATCCTTTGCACTCTGAAGTTCGACTTTTTCTAAATTGGGACCCTCAGCAGGTAGTCCATTGTAGACTTCTGGGGTCTCCACAAGTAGCCACAAGTCAAGCGACATCAGTTTATTGAACAGGCTGCATTTCCAGATTGTACTATCAGCCGCGGACCGTGCAGGTAAGAGCAATGGGGACGGGTGGGGCGGGGGGATTTCGACAGACGACCACGAGTGAAAATTAAATAAATAATTAATTTTCCCTCGTCGTTGTCTGTCGTAATCCCCCCCCGACCCGGCCCCACCTCTCTTACCTGCACAGGCCACGGCTGTGTACTACTTAATATTGGCATGAAGAGTATCGGCATACAAGAATATCGCAGACAGAATATCGAAAGGTAACTGAACATAGGGAAGTTAAGATTTGCTATTACTAACTCCACATCTACCTGCCTTGGAGATATATGTACTGGGTAGGTGGAGTTAAGTATAGAAAATCTAGACTTACTTACCTGTCAATATATTGTTTGATAATTTGTTCTCGATATTTAGTATCATCATCATTCTGACTTTGATATTTAGTATGCGTACGCATTACTAGTTCCAATACTGGGCTCTTGCCAGGTGCCCAAATACAAATATGGGGACATCATGTTGAGTTTTCGCTGTGATCCCTTGCAAAGTGTCAAATCCAGGGTAAGGGAAGACAGGCAGTGCTACATTTGTTCCAATAGTTGTGTGTGCCATTTTATTAATTGATGAGGCTTTTGCTTTGAGAAAAACGTACATTATGCGTCCTGACTGCACCATGACCTGTAGATGAGTTCCAAACCCTTACTACTCCTGGGGTAAGATTGTATAGCTCAACTCTGTTACTCTTGGAGGGGCTAGGAGGTAAAGGAAACTTTATTTAAAATTACTAAAATGACACTTATGACAGCTGTGTTGCTCCTGTCCACCTTAGACTTGGGCATGATTTGCACTGGTGTGACATGTTATTGCCACAGTACATAACATTTCACCTAGCTATGGCTGTTGGGTGTATGCAATTGGTCATGGACTGGAGATCCTATTATGCATGTGATTATGAAGGATCCTAGTTACACATTACTGTGTTGCATTTCTCTTTGGGTTTTCTCTTACTCACTGTTTGCCTTGACATGCCCCGAACCTGGAGTCCACAGACCAACTACATTGCAGCATCCATGCGCTTATGTCTAGCAGGGGTGTTCCAAGCTCCATGGTCCACTGCTTGTACCTCCTTTCTGCTTTGCAGCACTTTCTCTTTCATGCAGTACTTCATATCATGTCAGCACTTCGTCAGTTCATTCACAGTCCTCATTGTGGGTGCCATGATATTTATCTCCTGCAGTGATAGTTTTAAGAGACACATTATTTGGCCTTATGTCTGGTTGCATTAGGATCTCAACCTCCTCGTCACTAATTTTTCATATTTTTCTTCTTCCATCAATGGTGCGGGATTGCTGGCTTCCTGGGCTCTCCTCCTGCTCCTTGTTCCTAGACCAATGTAATCATTGAAGTGTTTTGGAACCTTAACACTTGTATTGCTTAGCGCATGACCATTTGTGAAAACTTGGAAGCCTTTGGACATCAGCAGGTCATGGTTAGCGAAGGGTGTGCCAACAAATTAATAGGGAGAGCCGAGTCAGAGCCAAGCCAAGGGTCAGATCTGGCTCTAAGAGCCTGTGCACAGCAGAGCCTTGAAAATATTAGGCATGTAAGTCATGCAACAAACAGTATAAGGTGTCTTCAACATTTAAATAAAAAAGGGCATTTCTTTGAAACCCGGAAGCATTTCACTTGAGTACATCAGATTACAACTCTGTATTGAGAAGTATTTATTAAAAGTGAATTTTCAAACATGAACTGAAAAATATTCCTGTCCTGACAACAATGACATTAGGGAAATAAGAGGCAAGCCAGTTGTCATGTACACCCTATATGTGGCCTAGGCTCTTATTATAGATGGAGCAACATCATAGTCTATTAAATCAAACACAAGAGAGGTTTTGGAGCAACACACACACTGAACTCACATATTTGAAGGTGCTATCTGCATGATAGTGAACAAAAGTAATCTCATTGAAATAAAGCATTTGCTCACCCATTTGGACAAGCAGGCAAGACAGATTCTTCAGTTTCACACTGTGTAATTCAGTCATTTAATGCTTTGTCCTTAATTCTTGCAGAATGAGATTAGAGAGTGGGTGACAGGAAGAATCCACATTTTATTTTTGACAGTTTTACATAGAGCAATCTTGCCAAAGGGCATAAGATTGCTTTACAACAGACACAGACTATGTTGCACCTTTTTCCCAGCATAGCTAGATCTGCCAGGATTCACAGGACAATAAATCGAGGCCAGGATTCAAACCTGGTTCCAAAGTTACTCAGTTGGCAGCTGTAGACACTAGGCTGCATCACCTCTTGTGAAAGTTGAGCTCATTTTGTGCTTGAGGGAGACTAAGTGCCTTATTATGAGTTTGGCATCAGTGGACCGCCGTTCCGGCGGTGGCGGTCCAATGGCGGTGAGCCATCCACCGTATTACGAGTTGGGAGTGTGGCCTATTCAGAGACCACCAGCACCGCCATCAGACCGCTGACTGCCGGGTTCGCGGTCAGGGGATGGTAGCCTCCATTGAGCAGTACAGAGGAGCAAGACCACCGTCTTATTATGAGTTGGCTTTCCCACGAACTGACCGCGGTGGTCCAACTGCCGGCTAAAGGTCGGCAGAGACAAAGGATTTGGGGTGCATACTCACCCCTTTCACATTCTTTGCAGCAGATTTCAACATGGATCCCTTTCTCTAGGTCCCCCCTACACAGGAGCACCTTCACCCCGAGGAATACGGCCCTGTCTGCGACAAAATACAGCTAAATGCAGTGGTACCATATACCCATTACCGGGACTGCCCACATATGGGTCAGACTCCGGCAATGGGCAGGTGGTATTTTCAAACACATATCATGCATATGTGTGCATCCAACACATATGCAGTCGGAATGTACAAGCAGGCATTGATACATATTGAAATACATTGCACACCACTGCAAGACCACCTCAGCCATATCGCCGGCCCCTCAGCATGCTTGTAATAAGGCGGTTGGATGGCCAACGGCATAGCAGTCTCCTAGTGGTCACGGATGCTGTCCTACGGCGGTAGACAGCCAAACTCGTAATAAGGCCCTAAGGCATCTGGCTTGAGCATGGCTCGAGCTTTCAGTGGCGCGCCCACCTCTAGTCACACTCATGATATGTACATTTCTCATAGAAGTCAAAACGTAATAGAAGAATGGAGGTGTTGCTTTCTTAAGCATGGAAGGACCTAAACTTGTAGAGCAGAATGTGTCCTCACTGTCCCATCTCCCCCTACTCTTAAGGCTTGGCCATCGACTGAGATCTGGAGTGAAAAAAGCATCCACCTGTTATTGATCAGGAGATTACTATAAGTATGTTGCAAACTTCTTTGTGTGCAAGTTAGTGAATACAGTACCAAGCCAGTCAACAGATTCATGTGATCGTTTTCTGAAAAGTTGTCTGAGATTCAGAGACAACATATAATCCATACATTTCTTAACCTGGTGAATATCATTTCAATCTAAATAGATGTTTTGGTTAGCTAGCTGCATCACTTCTAAATATGTAACGAGAGAGGGCGGTGGGCACATATGTGGGGTGTGTGTGTGTATGGGGGGTGTATATGTCTGTGTGTGTGCGTGTGTGTGTACACATGCACACATGTGGGTACCTTGTGTCTACCTACAAAAAATGCACATGCACAGGGATGACTTTGCATTTATCAACAAAGATTTCCCTACTCTGTCTCAAAGCTTTAATCACATCTCCATCATTTGACCAAACTGTGATTGTGAAAACTTACAAACCACTTTGGGCCTAATTACGATGTTGGTGGGACCAACACCGATGGCACGTTGGTGTCGATCCCACCGACATCTGCCCCTGTGGTCCACCTGCTGCATTACAATGCGGCAGGCGGAGGCATCGGGCGGAGGGACCGTCCGCTGCTGTTCCGATGGGCTCCTTGAGCCCGTCGGAGCATCGGAAATGCTTACGATCCCTTAATGGCGGCAACTCCACCGTCAAGATCATAATGTTATTTTCCTACAGCCTTTCCATGTGGGCCTTACTGACATGGAAAGGCTGTTGGAAAATGACTTTGGGGGCCCCTAGCAGGACCCTCATCCCCTCTGGCCCTCCACTATGGGGCCTGCGGGGACCTCACGGTGCCTGCCACACGGTGCAGGGATGGTTCCAAACATCCATTTTGCTATGGCAGCTTGTGCTGCGGGCCTTTTCCACCCACCGCACAAGCTGCCACAGTGAAATGGATGTTTCCGACCGCCCTATGGCTGGTCACATCCAAATTGTGAGGTCAGAACCACCGACTTATGCGTCCGCTCGACATCGTAATCAGCCCCTTTATATCCTTTGTGTTCCGAAAGTGTGTGTCCATAGAAATGTCTCATTATATGAGCAACATAGCTAATAGTGATGAATGGTGGTAACTGCTGGTACTGCACTTATTTGTAATTATGCATTTTCCGATAAATATCAGCAAGTCAAGCCTGCAGATGTTTGGTGTAAAAATGGCAGGTATTTACAAGACCATATGCACTTTGCTGTGGAATGCACCAAAATCTGGTTGCTATTCCCCAAAACTCATATTTGGGTTGTATTTATTGTACCTGATAAATTCTGACTCAGCGGAGTCAGATTTTTTCAGGTGTGATAATTATCACATCAATTATACAGCAACTCGTAATGAGGGTCAAAATGTAATAGGGTAGGGTTCTCCAACTGTTCTGAATCAAAATATGCTCCTTCCACTTACAAAATGTTATTTTATTTAGAACACCTGTGCAGTGCTATTATATCACCAAAGGGAGAGTCTAGTTGACTAGATGCAAATCTAGAAACTGTACGTTTGGTTTGGCACATGGAGTTAGCTGAGTGTCAGATGGGAGAGTGAAGAACACTTTGGCGCTGCTAGATTTGTGTCACAAATGTGAACTAAACTGGTGCAAAGTGTTGTGTTGAGATTTACTTTCTAGAGCAAATCCTGATTTGAGTGGGAAAGTGGCCCTAAAGTAACACAAAGTAGAGCTTTGCGTTACTTTGGTCAAGGTGGCGCTCCAAGAATGACACATGGGCTTTCCATACAACCTCCCATGGATTTTGACACAGAGCCCTACCTACTAAAAAAGATAGACAACACTTTGTGCTAAAAATTAATTCCGCTCGAGGCACGCATAAAGTTGGAGAAAACTTTTCTTTTCTCAAAGTTTTCCAACTTTGCATGCATGCCGCACTGTACTACACACATGCAGAGTGGGAAAAGTATTAAACTGTGTCTAAGCATGGTATTTCTACTAGAAGGTTGCAATTCCAGTATGGCACAAGACAGCAAAAAGTTTGGCAGTGCAGGGAGAGAGAGAAACAGTGCGATATTGTAGTAGATATGGCGCGATCCTGCAACACAGTGCAGCAACTTTGGGTGCTGCGCTGTGTTGCACGAAAAATTAGCAAATCTGTTGCTTCTATTTGGCAAAACATAGACTGGGACAATAAATATACCTCACCCATGGTACAAATATACCTTAAGAACTCCTTACTCTACAGGTAGAATGTTGTTGTTTTTAATTTTTACTGAACACCTTGCTCCTAATCGACTTACGTTTGGGATTTCACGTCCTTTTTCAAGAATGTCTGAGACTGCTTGCCCAGATGCATTATTTAACCGTGATTTAGTAAGAACATAATGTCTGGCTCCACTGATTAAATCACCTGGAACACATTGAACGAATGTTTTACTGCTGGGTATGTGTCGAATAGCAGGTCTCCTAAGGTGATCTGAAAACGAGCTTTTTCTGCCTTTTTGATCAAATATGATTCCTGGGGTTATAGAAGGTCGTCCATTGGAGAAGGGAGGCTGGGTAAATGAATTGCATGTTAAAGGTTTTCCTATCACAGTGACTTAATCATGTTAGCTGATAATTTACAGCAAGTATTCCAGAGAACCCTGAGCCTGTGTGTTTGAATACATTTTTGATTTAATGGGTGACGCTGTGACAAGGCAATGTTGAGGGGTTTAGCCAGTAGCGGCTCGCACAGGTAAGAGCGTTGGGGCGGGGTGGGGGCGGGGCAGAGTGAGGGGTGGTGGAAGTCAACAGACGACGGGATAAGTAATATTAAATAAATAAATAAAACCACTTACCTTGCGCTAGCCGCATCACCAACTCGGCGATGCAAGGTAAGTGGTTTTATTTATTTAATATTACCTATCCCGTCGTCTGTCGACTTCCATCACCACCCACCCCGCCCCGCCCCCACCCGCCCCACCGCTCTTACCTGTGGTTCAGCAGTCCTTCTTTCCCATCCTGCTGTGGACTTCCTCCACCCCTTCTTTGGTGCATGAAAAGCACACTCACTTGCAGCCGCGGCCCGTGCAGGTAAGAGCGGTGGGTGGTGGGACCGGGTTGGGGGGATTTCGAGAGATGACCAGGAGGGAAAATTAATTATTTATTTAATTTTCCCTCTGCGTCGTCTCTTGCAATCCCCCTCCACCCGGCACTCCCGGCTCCACCGCTCTTACCTGCACGGGCTGCGGCTGCTCCCTCGACAGTCAGCTGCTTTGTGTTAATAGGGGGTGTCTCCCATCAAACGTCTTCCTGCACTATGTGCGCCACCTATTAAATTTTGAAGGATTCTTAGAAGTAGGGCCAGGCAAAATTTGCATTATGCCACAGTAAGCTTGCGTAATTTTAGTAATCGAACATAACTCTTCTTACTCGTAATTCTAGGAATTCTATTAGGCCACGGCATGGAATTCCGCAAGGGAAGAACGCAAACAACAGAAAGTGAATGGCTGTTGTTCACTGTCCTTTTATTTTTTGGGTGTTTGTAGTGCCAAATGTGTCTGCACATCCATAAATGCATGCGAGTATGCATTTATCGCTAGAATGTAGCGGCAAATGAAAGTTTTGCATTTCCTGTAATTTTATGAAATTTCTCTGAAATTTTGTGTAATTACTCAAATGCAAATTATGCAAATTTCACACACCCAAAATTACAAGCATAAGCAAAGGAAACTGCCAGGAGGTGCCTACTAAGAATAATGATTGCCTAAATTGTAGAATATTGCAAATAGCAAAATGGAGTGTGTAACATTTGCAATCTGCAGAAAACTTGGCGCTCCTCAAGTGAGATAGGCACACACATAACAACAGTGGGACTTCCCTTTATGATGTTGATCACTGCGTTGAGAGTCAGTTACCACAGTCAAATTAGCATTCTGATTAAATGTGCATTACACACTCAACAAGTACTTCTCAAGAGACAGTAATTGTATGGGTTAAAGTCGCTGGAACTGTAGATCTATGAGTTCTATGTCACTCTGCTCCTGATGTCATCATTTCTGATCTATCCACTGTTTCCAGCATGGGAAAGGCACATTTGAAGTGCCCTGGAAGGTGCTTCACTTGATTTGAATCAGTTGCTTATGAAAAAAGCACTCAATTCTACAGAAGATTGGTCCACGCCAAGTGGTACTCATTTTAATGTGGCTGACTACCATCTCCATTTCCAGGGCTTAACATGACTAATGGTTAGTGGCAGCTGATTATTAGTTGTAGAGAGCATGTATTGTTTCGTGCATTCTATTCAATTCATTAATCTTTATTCGGTTTTAACAACTGTAAAAGATATACAACAACAATAAATTTAGCGGCAAAAAATAAAAATCGATAGCAAAAAAAATCCATAAAACCTCAGATAAAAAATATTCAAACGTAAAAAAGATAATTACAGTGACAGGTAAAAGAAATGCATTTTCTAAGTCAAAAGGATTGTATAATTAAGCAATCATGATTGAACAAGTTAGAGTCTCTTGTAACATCTATAAAAATATCATGGCTGGTTTACAATTCCTAAAACCGTTTCTCATTAAAAGTGGAACAATCCACATTCATTTAGGTTTTTTGTGGAATTTGTAAAAGAGAACACAATGCATCCTGCTTTGGGGTGGAGAGACGTCACAGGGACAGGGTGGCAAAGACTTGGCCCACTCACCCATCTTGGGAAATGCAACTTGAAAATGTATAAGATTTAAAAGAAAACGAGACAAAGGGTATCTATTCAAGATTCGTGATAATAATAATAAAAGAAGTTGCTGCAAACTCTCTATTATTAAAAGTGAGGATTATGCCTCAGCAGTGGGCCTAGTTGATTCCTCCCTCTGCTCTCTCTTTTGTGGTGGCTGCCTACTGACTCTCCATTGTAAACCCATGTAGTTTCCTATGAATGGGATGTCTCACTTCAGCCAGTAGAAGTAGAAAGTCTCTATAAAGCATGTTGTTGAGTACATGAAGGCATGGGGTTACTCATTATGGGGGTACTTAAGTGTATGTATAGCCCACAGGAGACAGACTGACATGTTAGACTGAGGACGTGAGAAAGTTGTGCCCATTGTCCATGAGCATGCCCTTGTGCTCCTCACTTCTCTTACTCTTCCTGCACTGGTCATTGTGAGTCTGGCTGGTTTAGCTCCACATACTTTTGAAGGAAATAAAATAGGCCATTTGAGCTCACTTCATTGATTTAGACCGGTTTTGACAGCTTAACATGCCATTTGAAAGGAAGCATCACATTGGCAAAGGCTGTGACCAAGGTCATGGCCACTCCTTCACCTGCACAAAGAACATGTGTTGAATGCCTACCCTCATCCTCCGTGGTTAGCCCTGAATAAACAAACTGAAGCTCAGCAACAATACCTGATTGTCTGATGGGCGGACTGACTAGAATCCACAAGCAGTTTTGATATTATGGAAGGTTTGCCATGAGGTCTGGACCAGAACATGAGACCATTGCATTATATTTGTTATGAATAGATCAATTCGTACTTTGATCAAGCTGAACTTTGGATCCCCCAAATATCCAGTTGTGAGTGGCCAGATGGGTTCTACTGTACTGCCATGCTGTGTGGATTTAAAATGGACATGTTAGGCAAGAAAATATTCACCTTTGTGTTGTAACGGAAGTTCTGCACAAGGTCCGGCTGTCCTCACACAGGGCAGGACCAGGCTTGGATGCCTGAGTTAATGCTTCCTTTACTTTGAACTCAAGGAGAGAAGGGTGTAGGATGTCTTTGTAAGTTCAAAAAGAGGGCCTGGCTGTTTGGTAATGCCATGAAGATCAGTGGTCGAAGCATGAAGTACTATACAGACGATAGACTTGGTTTACTGCCTTGCCTGACACCAAGTGCAACTCCATCAATGGTGAAGCTCTCATCTGACATCTGGCAAAATAGTACTCAGAGAAGATGCCTTGTGCATGCTGCTTGATTAATGAGGGAAGTGCTGTAAGCACCTGTGGAGTGAACAGCACTGTATCCCTCTACTGATCTAATCCTACCCTTTGTGTGGTTCTTGGAAGTTAACACACTCATATGGCAAGATTTCAACCTACAGATACCCTCCTTTGTATTGCACTAGCTGATTTGGGCCCAACAGCCAAGGACGACAACAATCAAGTGCCTAAGTGACTGGGCACTACTTCCACCACTGTGATCTCGCCATATAGACGCTCCTGTAACTCTCACTGCACGCATCTCCTTTCTGCCACCAACACCAAGGCACAGATGGCCATCCTCCTAAACTGAATAAAAACGCCTGTACAGAACATTCTGAACACTTCCCATGCAGACCAGACACGTGACCAGTGCTGGCCAGTGCTGCACATACTAAAATGCCTGCCTAACACACGTCACTAGTTCAAAGTTTGTAAGGTCTCCCTACACACGTCAGAGAGTTAGATTGCCCTCATTTTAAGGGTGTTGAACATATCTTACTGCGGTAAAACAGTGACACTGTAATATTGTACCTTTACTTATCAAGGTAAGTTTTAGACATTTATAAAAATATATATATAATGCTGCATGGGTGTTATATTCATTTTGTGCCATGCTAGGATTAACTCTATACGGGCATTCAACCCCACATCACGTTTCAAGAGTAAGCCTTTAATGCTCACCTTCACTACCCTAGACAGTCAAATCCTAAAAAGCAACTGATCTCGCAGATGTATCTGGTTCCTGAGTTTCCAAGAGCAACATGCAACGCTTGTTTCAAGGATTGCCCAGTTGCTCCCAGTTTTCCTAGTCTCCAGAGAACTGGCCTAAAAGCGTACAACATAACTCCTAACATAAAGTTAGTTCTGGGGGTAGCACACAAAAGGCTCACATGCAATCTTTTGATCATATACATGGGCGGACTTGGCATTTAATGCAGCAGGCAAATCCTTGAGAGGCCGGGGTTCATGAAGGCTGTATTTTAAAGGTCCCCCAGGCTAACCCGGTGGAGTACTGATAATTCATGAGCTGTTTACTTGGTCACCATCATTAATCCTATTAAAACAATTAGTTCAGAAGAATAAACAAGACATTCTCAAAGGACTCAAAGATTTTTTTATGCTGTTTTTCCTCTCAAAGCCAATAAAACACCTTAGTTGGTATATGCACCAGCAGCGCGAAACTGTGGGCATCATCCAGATCACTGGTTCCACTTACAGTAAGACATGCCATATATTTTAATGTATGTCACAGAGACCCTGCAGCCAGGTTTTAAATTGGACCTATATCTCCTTATGTAAGTATACCTGTTGCAGCGATATGCATGTATCCTGCAGGTAACATACCATTCTAGAACAATAGTACATTCATTTAGTGTACCTGTTGCAGAGAGCTGTGTGTGATCTATGTTTCACAGGTTTTAATCTCAGAAGGTTAGGGAGTGTAGGAAATGACAACCTTTGATGAGATTCCCCCCCACCCAATTGCCCTATGTGTTTTGCTGACATTAGAACTCTGTGCACTTTACTCCTGCTAAACAGGAGTAAAGTGCCTGTGGTCTGCCTTTAAACATGCTAAATTGACATATTTAACTTGCCTATAAGTCCCTAGTATACAATGTATAAAATGCACCCATTGCGTTGAAGTTAAATGCTACCTGTGGACTGCAGCACCCATTGTGCCATCCATAGGGTTAACCTGTAAAATATAGCTCCGGCTCTACCATGTGTAGCCTGACTGCAGCAGCCTAAAAACCTGCTGTCAAACCTGTCAAAATATTCTTTTTGACAGGAGATAAACCCTGCCTTAAAATATTAAGTCACTCCTCAATAGCCATGTCACCCACGAGAAAGGGTGCCCGATAATTAAAAGGGGAACATGTGCAAAATTAAAGTTGCTATGCTGTTCCAGTGGCTAGACCCCAAAAACTATTTTTGCAGGCAGGGCTATACCTAAATCCTAAAAAATGTCTCTAAGTATAGATAATAAAATTTAATCTGTAACTTTGACATGAAATGGTTAAAATAGTCATTCAAGATCTATGTTTAATATTTAATAAAAGCCCAATTCATTGGTGAAGTTCAATTTTTCATAAATATTTATGAAAACCTTTAGAAAGTTACCTTTTCTCTGCCTGAAGATTTTGGAGGCTACTATAGATTAGCCTGCCATCAGCTGCCCGGCCAGTGTTTGACCTTAATGAGGTGTGAAAACTGCTCCCAGAGCAGAACAATGGTGTAGGCCTGGTGATAGAATGGACAGGGTGTGGGACACGTGATCCTTTTCAACTTAGGAAGGACAGTTCGGTAGGCCTAGGAACTTTATTTACTTGAAAGTGTGGAGGTGAATCCTGGTCATTCATAGTTTAGCGCAAGGGGAGATCTACAGAAGGGAAGCCTTTCTCTCCAAGGACCAACAAGATGAGCTGGCTCCAAACTCAGCGGGAGGGAAGCTTCTCCTAGAACCAGTTTTGAGTGGCCACAGGGGAGGGGACTGATCGTTTGACTAAACTCACCCCTGACTGGCACACAAGCTCACTCCAAGGGGAGAAGGCCTGTGCCATCTTGGATTTACCTTAGAATGGCGCAATGTGGGATAGTTTGCACTAAGGCAAACAGTATGTGCGGCAAAAGTGGAGAGAGTTGTTCTGGGGAACTTTATCCCCATTGGTTAAGGAGTGTCCAGGAGTCAACTCCACCCACTGACTAGTGCAAACCATAAATGTGGCACCCTATGGAACCCTCCTCAGAACACTTTCTGAACCTGTGGAAGATCAAAAGAAAAGAGTGCTGGACCTGCTATCTGTGACCTGAGATGAGCCCTGAAGGACTGGATGTGCTCTCTCTTGTACAGAGGACAAACAAGTCGACTCCAAGGGTCAGTTGGCTGACCTGCTGTGTGGCTATAGGGTCACAACATTCTGCAAGAGGCCTTTTTTCCTGAAGTGACCAGTTCACCAGTATTGACTGTACCTGGACTGGACCTTGGTGGTAGCCTCTGCTGGAGTGAGTCCTGGCCCTAAGTGCTGTCCCAGATGTCCTGAATGTCTAATTAGTGACCCAAAGGAGCTGCTCCAGTCAGAAGGTAAAATCTTTGACTGGGACAAACTCGCTAGGTTTATCTAACCTGTGCTCCATCGTGGTCCACCTGAAATCACACCTAGGTCCTGGTCAACCGCTTACATACACTATCAGTGCAAGGATAACCTCCCAGGTGATTGTGCACTCTACAAATCTTCATAACATTCCATAACATTAGGTCATTGTCACTTAGTGCTTTTTGACTCTATTTTCACTCACAGTTCCCTTTATTAGCTTTTTGCCATTTTGGTGATATTCTTTTTTATTAAATATAACTCTATTTTTTGATTCAATTGATATTTTTATTGTGTGGTGTTTTGCCTTTATTGCTGTTTAGTACTGCATAAATACTTCAAACATAGCTTGACATAATCCTGTCTACTATGTGCCTTAGCTACCACAGGGCTAAGCTCAGGATAATTAAGTGACTTCAGGATTCACCTTGATAAGTTAGTGTTATTATTCCTTGAGGTAGGCAACCACCCACCCCTAATAATAATCCACTTTCTTACACAGGATTTAAAAGATTTCTTCCCTGGAAATAACACATTTCGAAGCCCACCCTGAAACATTGAGATGAGCTACAGTTGTTTTCATTCCTTGTTCCTGGTTCCCTCGTACTGTCTAGAGACTGGATGAATAGCTGAATGCTCCTGTTCAACTGCTAAAAATATCTATGTTTTAATCTGAGTCAAATAATCAAATAATGGTCATAGACTTTCCCGGTTATCGTCTGAGACTGATAAAATAAGTTTGGGTAAAAATTATGTGTTTGTATTTTTTTTTATAAACAATATTAGGAAGAACTATACAATGACACAATTATATTCACTTATAGTCAACACTCACAGGAGAGAGAGAGGTATGTCATTTCTTGAATAGTAAAATAGTTCAGTGTGTTAAGGCACCTTTTACAAAGGACTGTGTAATGTCTAAAACAGAGGTTTGAAGGTGATTCAGTTTATCTCCTTTCCTAAGGATTATAAGCAGGAAGTACATCTATTATTACTATTATTATCATTGTGCCCTTAAGAGAAAAATAAGGGAGATAAAGAAGTGAGAGGAAAAAAGAGACAACAGTGAAAAGAAGAAAGGAGATAAGTTGAGCTGGGTGAGAATGAAGCAGTAGGAGAGAGAACAAGGGAGGAAAAAGGAAGGTGGTGAGGAGAAAGGGTAGAAATGAAGGAGGAGCAAAGCTGAGAGAGACAAGTGAAGATATAGAGAGGATTATACAGGATTTAAGATGAGGGGAAAAAGTGATTTGACAAAGGAAAGGTGATGTGACAAAATGGGGAGAAAGGAGGAAAGCTGAAGTAAGCAAGAGAGAGTCGAAGGTGAGAGGATTAGTAAAGAGGAGGAACAGAAGAAAGGGTGTTTAAATGAGACCATAGTGATGAGAAGGTTAACAAAAGGAGGAGGAGAGGGAATCAGAGAACAGATGAGAGTGCAAGGTAGAAGGAGTGGGGGGAAAAGGAGATGAGGGAAAAGGTAAAATATTATGAAAACAGTGTAGTAAAATGCACTTTTTCACAATTTTTTCTAAAACTTGTTGGTGGGAAAACCCTCATCCCCATCATAAACTCCTTAAAGCATTCTCTCTGAGCAGTATGAGTGTTGGTGTAAAAATGTGCCAGGGCTAGGTTTGCTTCCCAGTTTGGCCCGACCAAGTAACATCATGGTACAGCTCTGGATAAATCAGAAGGTATGGCTTGTTCAATTTTTACTTAACAATCATACTTCACAAGACAGTGGACAAGATAAAAATTGTAAGGCTTGTTTACCCACTCAACAGCATGAGCAGTACTCTCGTATCAAGAAGCGACTGTGGTTTGAGTTGTAATCAACATGTAAACCCGGTAAAAATCAAAATAAATGAAAAAAGGTGTGCACTTCCAGGTTTATTTCTTGAGAAGCCATATGGGTATAATGATCAATCTGAATAACAAACCCAGAGCCCTGGTTTACTAGCAGAACAGAGGGGCTTCTTGCAGAACAGTTTTGCAAATGAGTAACGCCAATTTATTCCACCACGATTTTTCGCTTTTTGATCCCCCTGTTTTTGGACCTTTACTGTGGGAGAATGTCCCTTTCTGAGATTCATCCACAATAATTCTCTGGTAATTGGACTGAGTGCATTTACCACCAATGTCTGCCTTTTAAGATAAGGTTGCTGCAGTGCAACTAAGGTAAGGGGCACTGGGCTCGTTGTGTGTGATTATATGTGCACATGCATGTCTGCATGTCTGCAGGCTGCACAATTTGGACTACTGTTTTGCACAGCCCGGTAATTGCACAAAGGTAACCTGGAAAAGAAGGGGCCCTGCCAGGGTAGATGCTAACCTGGGGTAGGCTAGATAAAACTAGTGGTCATTCACAGATAGGTCAGTAGAGTTTACTGGATTATCTGTAGTGTCAATGCATTATATTCAAAGGTGAAATTTGCCTTAAAGTGCAGTTGTGCTCCACTTAGGCCTACACAGTCCAGCGAGGTGTCAGACAGGTGTGAAACATGCATGCCAAGTTTGAATATTCTGGGGGCATTTTATGACCTGGGTATCATCTTTTAGGACGGGCCAGGACAACGCCTGACCTTAAGATGGTGCCTTCGCCTTTTTAACCTGGTTCGATGCTTATGACGAGCTGGACTCGTCATGGCACACAGTGGTCGTGTGCTCATGACGAGTCCAGCTCGTCATAAGACCACCCACGGGGGAAGCGCTGGCGCTCCCCCGTGGGAATCCGATCGTTAGTTTTTTTGGGGGAGGCAGGGGAAGGGCTTCCCCTGCCTCCCCCCCTCCCCATCAATGACGCCAGCGCGCGAGGCGCGCTGGACGTCATTGAGGGTTCTCTTTCTTCCCGACGCGCTGGAAGCCATTTGCTTCCAGCGCGTCGGGGAAATCAGGTGAGTTTTGGCTCGGGGAGGGGGGTTTGAAAGAAAGAGGCATCGAGGAAAGGAAAACCCTTTCCTTTCCCTCGATGCCTCTTTGTGCATTCCTGCTGCACGATCATGCGATCGTGCAGCAGGAATGCCCACTAGACACCAGGGAATTTCTGTTTTTGCAATGGTTGAACCTGTAACTAGACAATCAAGTCCCAGCACCTAGACAACTCAGTCCCAGCACCTAGACAACTCAGCCCCAGCACCTAGACAGCCAAGCCCTAGCACCTAGACAACCAAGACCCAGTATTTGGACAACAAAGCCACAAAGCACAGACAAACCAAGACCCACTTCCTACAACTATACAGCCAAGCCCCAATCCCCGAGACGAAAGAGGCAAACCGCAACCCCCGAGCATTACAACTCAGCCCCAATCACTGCCACAAAATAACAAAGCCACAATACAAACAATACACAATTCCTACACTAGACAAACACCCTTGCATCAAGACTACCAAAGCTCAGCAAATAAACAACCAGGTCCCAACTTCTACAACCAAGGAATCGAACCCCAATTCCTGTAATGAGATGTTCAGCGCCCCAACTATGCAGTTAAATATACGGCATCCAATCTATGAGACCAGACAACCAGTCCAAAAGCAATGCAACTAGATAAACAGGACTAAACCCATTCATCTAAACATCCAGTATCCATTCAACTAGGCATAACGATCCCAAATCCAACCAGAGATACAAGCCCCTGAATCAATTTAAAAGATCGCAAATTTGACCTTACCTCCCGCAAGACGGTCTTTAACACCCGTATCTTTCTGCTTTGCTTACGAGTCTCTAACAGGAAGGTAGGAACAGGAGAATAGCAAAGCTAGCGCTCACATTTTACGGTCTAAGGGACAGTACTCGGAGGTGTAGTGAGTAGTGACCGTACCGCCCAATACACTACAATTGGTTAGAATGAGGAGACCCGCCCCGGAAAAGTCCGTCCAATCGCCTCAAAAGAGACCACAACAAAATGCACCGTCCCGGAAGGGATTGCTCAATTCTTCAGTGATACCCCCGGGGTACCACAAAACAGTCTATGCCCCCGGGGAACAGTTACTGAAAATGAAATGAAATGAAATTTGTACTTGTAAAGCGCACCCATACCCCCAAAGGGGTGTCCAGGCGCTGTACGCATACCGCTGTGGAACCCTTCCTGGCCTTTCCCTGTGAAATGTCCACTCCTGGGCACCCCCAGGGTGAAGCCAGGCATCCCAGCGCTGTTGGGGCCGTTGTGGAGATTAAGCAAGCTATTGCCCAGAGTTGCAGAGTGGGACCCATGATTAGAATAGGCACCGAGGCGAGAATTATCAGGTCTGAGGAAATTGAGCCCAAGACCCGCCGAGGCGGGAATTGAACCCTGGTCCCGGGCCAGATCTCTGCATCAGGGTCTGCCGCTCTAACCATTGAGCCACACTTCTTCTGTATAGTTCTCCCCGCTCTGACTTTTTTTTGTGTGCATATTTATATAGCGCGAACTCGACCCGAAGGTATTGGAGCTCTTTACATGAGCACCTTATTTACATTACACATTCAGGCACGGGGAAATTAAGTGATTTGCCCAGAATCACAGGATGTGGACGCGACCCCGAGGCTCGAACCCTGGTTTCCAGCACCAAAGTCGGCAGTCTAGCCGACGGACCACATCCTCTTTAATGCAAGACTGTAAATTATTTGTTTATTGCATTGTATTCTAATTGTATTTATGTAGCGCTTACTACCTCCGACGAGGCGTTAACCTCTTCGATGCTTATGACGAGCTGGACTCGTCATGGCACACAGTGGTCGTGTGCTCATGACGAGTCCAGCTCGTCATAAGACCACCCTTGGGCAAGGGTCGCTCCCCTTTTGGGGGCCATATGTTTTTGGTGCTCTGCCCCCCCTGGGCAGTTTTTTATTTAATAAATGGGGCCTTGAATCGGGCAAGTGTTGTGCACTGGCCTGGCAGGTTGCTGGCAGTGCATACACCACCCCCCCGTGTGTGGCAGCCCGGGCTGAAACAGCTTCCGGGCACACACGCATGTGCATGATATAGAGGTATACTGCAATAAGTGGCACTCAGAACACAATGAAGAGCGAACCAGAGGGGGCTGAGAGTGAAAGTATAGTGTCTTTGGAAGAGAAGAGATTTGAGGTCAGCTTTGAAGATCCGGGTAGAGGAGGTGGCACGGAGCAATGGGGGAAGCGATTCTCACTGGATTGCGCCATCGATCTTTCCCTTTTGAAGAGGGGGCGGGGTGCGCAAGCAGAAGCTTTTCCGCATTGCGAGCCACCGGACAATTTAAATTTATTCGCCAGGTAACGAGGGGAGGACGTGTGTAAGGCTTTGTGTGTGATGCAGGCAGTTTTGTAAATAGATCTTGCCTCGATCGGAAGCCATCGAAGAGAGGACAGGATAGGAGTGACGTGGTCGCTTCGTTTAGACCCTGAAATGAAGCGAGCTGCTGAATGGAGGATGGATTTGAGAGGGGAGAGGTGGGATTTGGGTAGGCCCGTCAGAAGAGAATTGCAATAATCCAGTCTTGAGAGAACCAGAGATTGTACCAAGGTTTTTAAGTCTTTCTCCGGGAAGAACCGACGGATCCCCCATAGAAGGCGCAACTGGTAACGTGCGTTCTTAGCAATAGAGTTGATGTGGGAGATTAGGTTGAGTCTTTTGTCAAGAATGACACCTAGGGATTTAGCGCTGTCGACAATGATGGGTTTGTTGTTGAGTAGGTTCAGCTGATCCATCCAAGATTGAACAGGAGGAGGTGAGAGAGAGGTAGAGAGGAGGAGGATTTCAGTTTTGGCGGGATTCAGAATGAGTTGGTGAGCTAACATCCAGTTGTGAATAGAGTTGAGAGTAGAGTTGAGTAGTGAGAGATCGTGTGCGGAAGATAAAGGTATCTTCCCACTAGTCCACCAGGCATTTATTTGTGGAGAGTGACCCCTTGGGTGACAGAATAGCAGTATGTTTTTAGGCCCATCTGCCCCCAAGGAGGGCAAAAGCCACTAGACACCAGGGTTTTTTAAATTTTTGTGTTGGGGAGTGGCCAAAAGGGCAAGGGTTGCTCCCCTTTACGGGGGTGAATATTTTATTTATACTCTTTGGCCCACCTACCCCTTAGCTTGGCTGGTGGATTGTGTGTGGACTGGTGCATTATTTGCATATGTGATTGTAATGTTTTTTTTTCTCCTTTTATTCTAGTGTAAAGCTTTTGATTCCTGTTTGCGGTTTCGGCAGTGGTTGTTCTGCAGTTTTGCGTAATTGCATTTATTTGGTAAGAAAAATATTTTTGTTGTGTGTACTCCAAATGAGTATTATTGTCATGCATGAATGAATTTTTTTGTAAGTGGTGTCATAATGGCAGCATATTTGTTAGTGTTCAGAGCATGAAATTCTTTGCGATGTTTTGCATTGTCTTATGTGTAATTTTTTTTCTTCTTTTTTAGTGGGATATTGTTGATCCTTACTGTGTCTGTGCAGAGTAGGTGGTGGTGAGTCTAGCTGCTTCTGTCACGTGAGTGGTATAGTGTTGGAGTATATAGGTCTTTGTGATAAAGCTACATTTTGTTTATTTCTTTTTTTACAAAGACTTTGTTGTTGTTGACTTGTTTGACAAGTAACCTTTATTAGTAAGCATTATGGCTAGCCGTAGAATTACTGCTCAGCAGGTGGTTGGTTTGCTTCTTGAATCTTCCTCTGAGCAGGATTATGAGACTGACAGTGCGTCTGAGGGAGAGGAGGGAGGGGAAGATTCAGGCAGTGAGTTTTCTCTCCACATGGAATCATCGGATGATGAAGGTACTCTCAGTGCAGATGAAGTGCCTGATTTAGAGGAGGATACTACTGTGCCGATGGTGCAAGAGGCATCTGGATTGCAGCCTGGGGCTGCTAGGCTTCCTACTGGAAGTGCTGGACTCTGGGTTGATCCAAACATGGTGCAGCCGGTGTTGCCTGCCTTTAGTGGTTATGCAGGGTGTAGAGTGGATTGTGAACATTATTTGCCTATACAGTATTTTCAGTTGTTTATGGATAATGTATTTTTGGGTGAGATTGTTGAGCAGACTAATTTGTATGCTGAACAGTTTTTGAGGGACAACAGTGCCAGACTTAGGCCCCATTCTAGAGCTACCCGGTGGAGTCCCACAAATCTGGAAGAGATGAAGAAGTTTTTGGGTTTGACTTTTTTGATGGGTTTGATAAGGAAGTCGTCCATGGGTTCATATTGGTCTACCAGTCCCTTGATGGCAACGGCCATATTTCCTGCAGTTATGACTCGTGATCGGTATTTACTTTTGCTTCGGATGCTGCATTTTGTTGATAATGGTTTGGCGTTGCCACGAGATCACCCTGAATGTGACCGTCTTTTTAAGATTCAGCCTGTTCTTGATCACTTTGTAGATCGATTTTCAGAGATCTATACTCCAGGGAAAGAAATATCTATTGATGAGTCTTTGGTCCTGTTCAAGGGCCGTTTGGTTTTTAGGCAGTACATTCCTAGCAAGAGGGCACGCTATGGAATTAAGCTGTATATGTTGTCTGAGAGTAGGACAGGATATGTTTTTAATTTGCGTGTGTACTAAGCCCGGGCGTAGTTTGCGTAGTAGCACTTCACGTAGCTACGTGAAGTACAGCTTCAACTACACGTAGCTATGCAAACTGCGTAGTGCGTAGCTGTGTGCTTGACTGCACTGTACAATAATTACCAAAAGCAAACTTGTACAGTGCAAGTTAAGATAAAATAAATATCTCTGTCTTTATATGCTAAAAATGCATATAGTCATTTCACTAAAGTGAAAACAAAAAGTTAACAAGCAGTGAGAGAGGTGATGATTTTGGTATCCTCACTAACTTAGGGAGAGAACCAACAACCAAGCAGATGTCTTGAAAACAAAAAGCACATCTTATTGAACGATTCCTCCTAGGACCACCTCAAGCACAGTTATGGGCAAAAATACAATCCCAACCAAGGCCCTGCAAGCATTATGGGACGAGATTAGCAGTGGGCAGTGAATATTATAGTGTCCAATATCAAAATAATTCTACAAAGAGCTGCAGTTCAACTAGTCGTCACTGGGTGTCGTCCCTCAAGAGTGAAATGCAAAAGTATTGAAAACCTTTCATGAAGCTTTTGCATTTGACTCGTGAGGGACGACACCCAGTGACGACTAGTTGAACTGCAACTCTTTGTAGAATTATTTTGATATTGGACACTATAATATTCACTGCCCACTGCTAATCTCGTCCCATAATGCTTTGCAGGGCCTTTGGTTGGGATTGTATTTTTGCCCATAACTGTGCTTGGGGTGGTCCTAGGAGGAAGGGACCACCATTGAATCGTTCACATGATATGCTTTTTGTGTTCAAGGCATCTGCTTGGTCCTCCCCCTAGGTTAGGGGGACTCCAAAATCATCACCTCTCTCATTGCTTGATATGTCAAAATTCATTTTTGTGAATTGGTTATATGCTTTTTAGCATAAAAAATTGCTTTATCAAAGCATTTGAAGGAGTTTGTTATTATTATTAAGCCTGGGCGTAGTGCTAGCTGTGTGCTTGACTCACTGCACTGTACAATAATTACCAAAAGCAAACTTGTACAGTGCAAGTTAAGATAAAATAAATATCTCTGTCTTTATATGCTAAAATTGCATATAGTCATTTCACTAAAGTGAAAACAAAAAGCAGTGAGAGAGGTGATGATTTTGGTATCCTCGCTAACTTAGGGAGAGAACCAAGCAGATGTCTTGAAAACAAAAAGCACATCTTATTGAATGATTAGGTGGTGGTCCCATCCTCTTAGGACCACCCCAAGCACAGTTATGGGCAAAAATACAATCCCAACCAAAGGCCCTGCAAAGCATTATGGGACGAGATTAGCAGTGGGCAGTGAATATTATAGTGTCAATATCAAAATAATTCTACAAGAGCTGCAGTTCAACTAGTCGTCACTGGGTGTCGTCCCTCACGAGTCAAATGCAAAAGCTTCATGAAAGGTTTTCAATACTTTTGCATTTCACTCTTGAGGGACGACACCCAGTGACGACTAGTTGAACTGCAGCTCTTTGTAGAATTATTTTGATATTGGACACTATAATATTCACTGCCCACTGCTAATCTCGTCCCATAATGCTTTGCAGGGCCTTTGGTTGGGATTGTATTTTTGCCCATAACTGTGCTTGGAGTGGTCCTAGGAGGAAGGGACCACCATTGAATCGTTCACATGATATGCTTTTTGTGTTCAAGGCATCTGCTTGGTCCTCCCCTAGGTTAGGGGGACTCCAAAATCATCACCTCTCTCATTGCTTGATATTTTATTGTCAACATTCATTTTTGTGAATTGGTTATATGCTTTTTAGCATAAAAAATTGCTTTATCAAAGCATTTGAAGGAGTTTATTATACTCCTGCTACGCTACGTTTATTAGTACAGTTATTCACTCTGCTACGTGCAATTTGCGTAGTGCGTAGTAGCACAAACTTTGCATGCTTCGTGAGCGTAGCAAAGTATTATGCCCAGGGTTAGTGTGTACACTTGTAGGGATTCCACTATTGACCCCCCTGGTTGTCCGTCCACTTTTGGAGTTTCAGAGAAAATTGTGTGGGATCTTGCTAGAGGACTGTTTAACAGAGGCCACCATTTGTACCTTGATAACTTCTACACTGCTGTACAATTGTTTAAGGAATTGTTCAAAGTGGACACTTTTGCTTGTGGCACAATCCGCTCTAACCGTAAAGGTTATCCAAAAGAGCTTGTTTGCAAAAAACTTCAGAGGGGACAGTGCAGTGCCTTGCGTAGTGAGGAACTACTAGCTGTGAAATTTGTGGACAGGAGGGATGTGTACATGCTGACTACCATCCATGATGAGAGTACTTCACCTGTGGCTGTTTGGGGTCAGATTGCTGAAGTGCGCAAACCTGTGTGCATTTTAGACTACAATAAGCACATGGGTGGTGTTGATAGAGTAGATCAGAGGTTGGAACCTTACACTGCTATTCGTAAGTCTTACATTTGGTATAAGAAGTTGGCCATCCATCTCTTCAATTTAGCAACTTTCAATGCTTTTGTTGTGTTCAAGGAGTGTTCTCCTGCGTCAAAGTTGACTTTTGTTCAGTTTCAGCAGTCTGTCATAGGCAGCCTTGTTGTTGTGGAACAGGCAAGTGTTCCTAGAGTTGGAGTGGTGGAGGATGTGGCTCGATTGAAAGATCGCCACTTTCCTGATCACATTCCTCCTACACCCTCAAAAGACTTTCCCACTAGGAGATGTAGAGTCTGTTGGCGAAGAGGTACGCGGAAGGAGACTCGTATGTACTGCCCTGAGTGACCTTCTAACCCTGGGCTGTGTGTTTCTGCTTGTTATAGAGCGTACCACAAGCAAAAGAATTATTGAGAGCAACCGTGAGTGGTAAAGTGAACTGCCTGGTCTGTAATGTTTAAGAATTGTTGTTCTGTTTCAAGGTTGGCATTAGTGCAATGTATTTAGTTTCTGATTTTGTATTAGTAGATTTGTATCTATTTGCAATTTGTTTGTGTTTTCTTTTTTGTATAAAAAAATCCTAAATGTGATGGTGGTGTGTGTAGGCTGGTGCTTGGCTGGCAGTGTGCGTGGAGCTGGCGCTTGGCTGGCAGTGTGCGTGGAGTGGCTCTTGGCTGGCGGTGTGCGTGGAGTGGCGCTTGGCTGGCGGTGTGCGTGGAGTGGCTCTTGGCTGGCGGTGTGCGTGGAGTGGCGCTTGGCTGGCGGTGTGCGTGGAGTGGCGCTAGGCTGGCGGTGTGCGTGGAGTGGCGCTAGGCTGGCGGTGTGCGTGGAGTGGCGCTAGGCTGGCGGTGTGCGTGGAGTGGCGCTTGGCTGGCGGTGTGCGTGGAGTGACGCTTGGCTGGCGGTGTGCGTGGAGTGACGCTTGGCTGGCGGTGTGCGTGGAGTGGCGCTTGGCTGGCGGTGTGCGTGGACTGGCGCTCGGCTGGCAGTGTGTGAGTAGTGACTTGCTGCTGGTCACTACACACACTGCTAGCCGAGCGACACTCCACGCAATCCATCAGCTTGTGTGGTTGCTGTGTTAGGAATGTGGGCGTGTGAAAGTGATGGGCCCTTGAATGGCGCTGTCTGCTGGTGTGAGTGTTGTAATGTGATGGGCCTGCGGCTGGTGGTGTGAATGGTTTTGTATTTGTCACACGTATGAAAGGTGTATGAATGGCCTGTAAAGAGGTTGGTGCCTTGTCGTGGCTTTACAGCTCATGAGCTGTGAGTCAATGGTTCAGTTTCTCGTCCTTTCAATTATTAACAGTGAATTTCATTTTTGTGAAATCACTTGCTAATACAATTGTATATACTGAACCATCACTCACCCTCGTGCCAAATCCAACCAGTATGTGTGTGTGTGCTTGAGGATTAGATGGCTGTGCAGTAATATTTTTTTTTTTCTTTCTCAAGCAGGGTGTACCTTGTCCCTTTTTGTGAATGTTGTAATGTGTTTGTTTCGTGCCTGGTGGTGTGAATAGTCTTGTGTGTATCACGTATGAAAGGTGTGTGAATGGCCTGTAAAGCGGTTGGGGCCTTGACGTGGCTTTACAGCTCACGAGCTGCGAGTCACTGGTTCCGTTTTTGTCCTTTCAATTATTGACAGTGCATTTCATTTTTGTGAAATCTCTTGTTAATAAAATTGTATATACTGAACCATCACTTGCCCTCGTGCCAAATCCAACCAGTATGTGTGTGTGCTTGAGGAATAGATGGCTGTGCAGTAATCTTTGTCTTTTTAGTCTGTCTGCCAAGGTGTACATTCCGTCTAAGAATAACCTACCAACTGTAGATATTGTCAGTAAACGAAACACCCATGGGAGTACATGGTGATATCTCTCTTGTGGATCCCAACAAGTTATGGTACCCACAATGTCCTGCAAACCTCAAAATGTCTGTCACATTTTCCTTGCAATATTGTGCCATAATTTTCACGCTGCAGAAATAAACAACACATCTCAAAATGACCTGGTTTTGCAAGGGGGGTCACCTGGGTTTTTTGCCCGGGGCTCGGCGGCCACATAGGGAAACCTACCAAACCCACACATTTCTGAAAAGTAGACACCCGGGGGCTTCCAGGGAGGTATGGCTTGCGTGGATCCCCCAACGTTTCCTTACCCAGAATCCCCTGCAAACCTCAATTTTAGCTGAAAAAATCACTTTTTCACACATTTTGTGTGGGAAAGTGTGGCATCACTGGCCTCACACAAATTTCCTACCACCCAGCGTTCCCCCAGGTCTCCCGATAAAAATGGTGCCTCACTTGTGTGGGAGGCCCAAGTACCCGCGACAGGCAAGGGCCCACAACGTATTGAGGCGACCTCAAAATGGCCTTTCACAAAACGACCTGGTTTTGCAAGGGGGTCACCTGGGTTTTGGCCCTGTGCTCGGCGGCCATCTAGGAAACCTACCAAACCCACACATTTCTGAAAAGTAGACACCCGGGGCTTCCAGGGAGGTATGGCTTGCGTGGATCCCCCAACGTTTCCTTACCCAGAATCCCCTGCAAACCTCAATTTTAGCTGAAAAAATCACTTTTTTCACACATTTTTGTGTGGGAAAGTGTGGCATCACTGGCCTCACACAAATTTCCTACCACCCAGCGTTCCCTCAGGTCTCCCGATAAAAATGGTGCCTCACTTGTGTGGGAGGCCCAAGTACCCGCGACAGGCAAGGGCCCAAAACATTTTTTGATAGGCAATGTTGATGTTGCCTCAAAACGTTTTGTGTCCTTGCATGTCGCGGGTACTTGGGCCTCCCACACAAGTGAGGCACCATTTTTATCGGGAGACCTGGGGGAACGCTGGGTGGTAGTTAATTTGTGTGAGGCCAGTGATGCCACACTTTCCCACACAAAAATGTGTGGAAAAAGAGATTTTTTCAGCTAAAATTGAGGTTTGCAGGGGATTCTGGAGTGAAACGTTGGGGGATCCACGCAAGCCATACCTCCCTGGAAGCCCCGGGTGTCTACTTTTCAGAAATGTGTGGGTTTGGTAGGTTTCCCTAGATGGCCGCCGAGCACGGGGCCAAAGACCCAGGTGACTCCCCTTGCAAAACCAGGTGGTTTGAGGTAGGCAATTTTGATGTCGCCTCACTACGTTTTGGGCCCTTTCCTGTCGCGGGTACTTGGGCCTCCCACACAAGTGAGGCACCATTTTTATCGGGAGACCTGGGGGAACGCTGGGTGGTAGGAAATTTGTGTGAGGCCAATGATGCCACACTTTCCCACACAAAAATGTGTGAAAAAGTGATTTTTTCAGCTAAAATTGAGGTTTGCAGGGATTCTGGGTAAGGAAACGTTGGGGGATCCACGCAAGCCATACCTCCCTGGAAGCCCCAGGTGTCTACTTTTCAGAAATGTGTGGGTTTGGTAGGTTTCCCTAGATGGCCGCCGAGCACGGGGCCAAAGACCCAGGTGACCCCCCTTGCAAAACCAGGTGGTTTTGAGGTAGGCAATTTTGATGTTGCCTCACTACGTTTTGGGCCCTTGCCTGTCGCGGGTACTTGGGCCTCCCACACAAATGAGGCACCATTTTTATCGGGAGACCTGGGGGAACGCTGGGTGGTAGGAAATTTGTGTGAGGCCAATGATGACACACTTTCCCACACAAAAATGTGTGAAAAAAGTGATTTTTTCAGCTAAAATTGAGGTTTGCAGGGGATTCTGGGTAAGGAAACGTTGGGGGATCCACGCAAGCCATACCTCCCTGGAAGCCCCCGGGTGTCTACTTTTCAGAAATGTGTGGGTTTGGTAGGTTTCCCTAGATGGCCGCCGAGCACGGGGCCAAAGACCCAGGTGACCCCCCTTGCAAAACCAGGTGGTTTTGAGATAGGCAATTTTGATGTCGCCTCACTACGTTTTGGGCCCTTGCCTGTCGCGGGTACTTGGGCCTCCCACACAAGTGAGGCACCATTTTTATCGGGAGACCTGGGGGAACGCTGGGTGGTAGGAAATTTGTGTGAGGCCAATGATGCCACACTTTCCCACACAAAAATGTGTGAAAAAAGTGATTTTTTCAGCTAAAATTGAGGTTTGCAGGGGATTCTGGGTAAGGAAACGTTGGGGGATCCACGCAAGCCATACCTCCCTGGAAGCCCCCGGGTGTCTACTTTTCAGAAATGTGTGGGTTTGGTAGGTTTCCCTAGATGGCCGCCGAGCACGGGGCCAAAGACCCAGGTGACCCCCCTTGCAAAACCAGGTGGTTTTGAGGTAGGCAATTTTGATGTCGCCTCACTACGTTTTGGGCCCTTGCCTGTCGCGGGTACTTGGGCCTCCCACACAAGTGAGGCACCATTTTTATCGGGAGACCTGGGGGAACGCTGGGTGGTAGGAAATTTGTGTGAGGCCAATGATGCCACACTCTCCCACACAAAAATGTGTGAAAAAAGTGATTTTTTCAGCTAAAATTGAGGTTTGCAGGGGATTCTGGGTAAGGAAACGTTGGGGGATCCACGCAAGCCATCCCTCACTGGAAGCCCCGGGTGTCTACTTTTCAGAAATGTGTGGGTTTGGTAGGTTTCCCTAGGTGCCCGCAGAGCTAGGGTTCACAAACTACAGCTAGGCACTTTGCCAAAAAGGGTCATTTTTCACTGCGAAATTGAGGTGTGACCACGTTGCGTTTTGCGCCATTTCCTGTCGCAGGCACTAGGCCGACCCACACAAGTGAGGTACCATTTTTCTCGTAAGACTTTGGGGAACGCGGGGTGGGTGGAAATTTGTGGATCCACGCAGATTCCAGAACTTTCCACCACAGAAATGTGGGGAAAATGTGGTTTTTTTGACAATTTTTTATGTTTGCAAGGGATTCCGGGTATCAGAACCTGGTGGGAGGCAGTCAAGTCACCCCATCCTGGATTCCCCTGGGTGTCTAGTTTTCAAAAATGTATAGGTTTGCTAGGTTTCCCTAGGTGCCGGCAGAGCTAGGGTTCAAAAACTACAGCTAGGCCGTTTGCCAAAAAAGGGTCATTTTTCACTGCGAAATTGAGGTGTGACCACGTTGCGTTTTGCGCCATTTCCTGTCGCAGGCACTAGGCCGACCCACACAAGTGAGGTACCATTTTTCTCGTAAGACTTTGGGGAACGCGGGGTAGGTGGAAATTTGTGGATCCACGCAGATTCCAGAACTTTCCACCACAGAAATGTGGGGAAAATGTGGTTTTTTTGACAATTGTTTATGTTTGCAAGGGATTCTGGGTAACAGAACCTGGTGGGAGGCAGTCAAGTCACCCCATCCTGGATTCCCCTGGGTGTCTAGTTTTCAAAAATGTATAGCTTTGCTAGGTTTCCCTAGGTGCCGGCAGAGCTAGGGTTCAAAAACTACAGCTAGGCACTTTGCCAAAAAGGGTCATTTTTCACTGCGAAATTGAGGTGTGACCACGTTGCGTTTTGCGCCATTTCCTGTCGCAGGCACTAGGCCGACCCACACAAGTGAGGTACCATTTTTCTCGTAAGACTTTGGGGAACGCGGGGTGGGTGGAAATTTGTGTATCCACGCAGATTCCAGAACTTTCCACCACAGAAATGTGGGGAAAATGTGTTTTTTTTGACAATTTTTTATGTTTGCAAGGGATTCTGGGTAACAGAACCTGGTGGGAGGCAGTCAAGTCACCCCATCCTGGATTCCCCTGGGTGTCTAGTTTTCAAAAATGTATAGGGTTGCTAGGTTTCCCTAGGTGCCGGCAGAGCTAGGGTTCAAAAACTACAGCTAGGCACTTTGCCAAAAAGGGTCATTTTTCACTGCGAAATTGAGGTGTGACCACGTTGCGTTTTGCGCCGTTTCCTGTTGCAGGCACTAGGCCGACCCACACAAGTGAGGTACCATTTTTCTCGTAAGACTTTGGGGAACGCGGGGTGGGTGGAAATTTGTGGATCCACGCAGATTCCAGAACTTTCCACCACAGAAATGTGGGGAAAATGTGGTTTTTGACAATGTTTTAGGTTTGCAAGGGATTCTGGGTAACAGAACCTGGTGGGAGGCAGTCAAGTCACCCCATCCTGGATTCCCCTGGGTGTCTAGTTTTCAAAAATGTATAGGTTTGCTAGGTTTCCCTAGGTGCCGGCAGAGCTAGGGTTCAAAAACTACAGCTAGGCACTTTGCCAAAAAGGGTCATTTTTCACTGCGAAATTGAGGTGTGACCACGTTGCGTTTTGCGCCGTTTCCTGTCGCAGGCACTAGGCCGACCCACACAAGTGAGGTACCATTTTTCTCGTAAGACTTTGGGGAACGCGGGGTGGGTGGAAATTTGTGGATCCACGGAGATTCCAGAACTTTCCACCACAGAAATGTGGGGAAAATGTGGTTTGTTTGACAATTTTTTAGGTTTGCAAGGGATTCTGGGTAACAGAACCTGGTGGGAGGCAGTCCAGTCACCCATCCTGGATTCCCCTGGGTGTCTAGTTTTCAAAAATGTATAGGTTTGCTAGGTTTCCCTAGGTGCCGGCAGAGCTAGGGTTCAAAAACTACAGCTAGGCACTTTGCCAAAAAAGGGTCATTTTTCACTGCGAAATTGAGGTGTGACCACGTTGCGTTTTGCGCCGTTTCCTGTCGCAGGCACTAGGCCAACCCACACAAGTGAGGTACCATTTTTCTCGTAAGACTTTGGGGAATGCGGGGTGGGTGGAAATTTGTGGATCCACGCAGATTCCAGAACTTTCCACCACAGAAATGTGGGGAAAATGTGGTTTTTTTGACAATTTTTTATGTTTACAAGGGATTCTGGGTAACAGAACCTGGTGGGAGGCAGTCAAGTCACCCCATCCTGGATTCCCCTGGGTGTCTAGTTTTCAAAAATGTATAGGTTTGCTAGGTTTCCCTAGGTGCCGGCAGAGCTAGGGTTCAAAAACTACAGCTAGGCACTTTGCCAAAAAAGGGTCATTTTTCACTGCGAAATTGAGGTGTGACCACGTTGCGTTTTGCGCCGTTTCCTGTCGCAGGCACTAGGCCGACCCACACAAGTGAGGTACCATTTTTCTCGTAAGACTTTGGGGAACGCGGGGTGGGTGGAAATTTGTGGATCCACGGAGATTCCAGAACTTTCCACCACAGAAATGTGGGGAAAATGTGGTTTGTTTGACAATTTTTAGGTTTGCAAGGGATTCTGGGTAACAGAACCTGGTGGGAGGCAGTCCAGTCACCCCATCCTGGATTCCCCTGGGTGTCTAGTTTTCAAAAATGTATAGGTTTGCTAGGTTTCCCTAGGTGCCGGCAGAGCTAGGGTTCAAAAACTACAGCTAGGCACTTTGCCAAAAAGGGTCATTTTTCACTGCGAAATTGAGGTGTGACCACGTTGCGTTTTGCGCCGTTTCCTGTCGCAGGCACTAGGCCAACCCACACAAGTGAGGTACCATTTTTCTCGTAAGACTTTGGGGAATGCGGGGTGGGTGGAAATTTGTGGATCCACGCAGATTCCAGAACTTTCCACCACAGAAATGTGGGGAAAATGTGGTTTTTTTGACAATTTTTATGTTTGCAAGGGATTCTGGGTAACAGAACCTGGTGGGAGGCAGTCAAGTCACCCCATCCTGGATTCCCCTGGGTGTCTAGTTTTCAAAAATGTATAGGTTTGCTAGGTTTCCCTAGGTGCCGGCAGAGCTAGGGTTCAAAAACTACAGCTAGGCACTTTGCCAAAAAAGGGTCATTTTTCACTGCGAAATTGAGGTGTGACCACGTTGCGTTTTGCGCCGTTTCCTGTCGCAGGCACTAGGCCGACCCACACAAGTGAGGTACCATTTTTCTCGTAAGACTTTGGGGAACGCGGGGTGGGCAGAAATTTGTGGATCCACGCAGATTCCAGAACTTTCCACCACAGAAATGTGGGGAAAATGTGGTTTTTTTGACAATGTTTTATGTTTGCATGGGATTCCGGGTATCAGAACCTGGTGGGAGGCAGTCAAGTCACCCCATCCTGGATTCCCCTGGGTGTCTAGTTTTCAAAAATGTATAGGTTTGCTAGGTTTCCCTAGGTGCCGGCAGAGCTAGGGTTCAAAAACTACAGCTAGGCACGTTTGCCAAAAAAGGGTCATTTTTCACTGCGAAATTGAGGTGTGACCACGTTGCGTTTTGCGCCATTTCCTGTCGCAGGCACTAGGCCGACCCACACAAGTGAGGTACCATTTTTCTCGTAAGACTTTGGGGAACGCGGGGTAGGTGGAAATTTGTGGATCCACGCAGATTCCAGAACTTTCCACCACAGAAATGTGGGGAAAATGTGGTTTTTTTGACAATTGTTTATGTTTGCAAGGGATTCTGGGTAACAGAACCTGGTGGGAGGCAGTCAAGTCACCCCATCCTGGATTCCCCTGGGTGTCTAGTTTTCAAAAATGTATAGCTTTGCTAGGTTTCCCTAGGTGCCGGCAGAGCTAGGGTTCAAAAACTACAGCTAGGCACTTTGCCAAAAAAGGGTCATTTTTCACTGCGAAATTGAGGTGTGACCACGTTGCGTTTTGCGCCATTTCCTGTCGCAGGCACTAGGCCGACCCACACAAGTGAGGTACCATTTTTCTCGTAAGACTTTGGGGAACGCGGGGTGGGTGGAAATTTGTGTATCCACGCAGATTCCAGAACTTTCCACCACAGAAATGTGGGGAAAATGTGTTTTTTTGACAATTTTTATGTTTGCAAGGGATTCTGGGTAACAGAACCTGGTGGGAGGCAGTCAAGTCACCCCATCCTGGATTCCCCTGGGTGTCTAGTTTTCAAAAATGTATAGGGTTGCTAGGTTTCCCTAGGTGCCGGCAGAGCTAGGGTTCAAAAACTACAGCTAGGCACTTTGCCAAAAAGGGTCATTTTTCACTGCGAAATTGAGGTGTGACCACGTTGCGTTTTGCGCCGTTTCCTGTTGCAGGCACTAGGCCGACCCACACAAGTGAGGTACCATTTTTCTCGTAAGACTTTGGGGAACGCGGGGTGGGTGGAAATTTGTGGATCCACGCAGATTCCAGAACTTTCCACCACAGAAATGTGGGGAAAATGTGGTTTTTTTGACAATGTTTTAGGTTTGCAAGGGATTCTGGGTAACAGAACCTGGTGGGAGGCAGTCAAGTCACCCCATCCTGGATTCCCCTGGGTGTCTAGTTTTCAAAAATGTATAGGTTTGCTAGGTTTCCCTAGGTGCCGGCAGAGCTAGGGTTCAAAAACTACAGCTAGGCACTTTGCCAAAAAAGGGTCATTTTTCACTGCGAAATTGAGGTGTGACCACGTTGCGTTTTGCGCCGTTTCCTGTCGCAGGCACTAGGCCGACCCACACAAGTGAGGTACCATTTTTCTCGTAAGACTTTGGGGAACGCGGGGTGGGTGGAAATTTGTGGATCCACGGAGATTCCAGAACTTTCCACCACAGAAATGTGGGGAAAATGTGGTTTGTTTGACAATTTTTTAGGTTTGCAAGGGATTCTGGGTAACAGAACCTGGTGGGAGGCAGTCCAGTCACCCATCCTGGATTCCCTGGGTGTCTAGTTTTCAAAAATGTATAGGTTTGCTAGGTTTCCCTAGGTGCCGGCAGAGCTAGGGTTCAAAAACTACAGCTAGGCACTTTGCCAAAAAAGGGTCATTTTTCACTGCGAAATTGAGGTGTGACCACGTTGCGTTTTGCGCCGTTTCCTGTCGCAGGCACTAGGCCAAACCACACAAGTGAGGTACCATTTTTCTCGTAAGACTTTGGGGAATGCGGGGTGGGTGGAAATTTGTGGATCCACGCAGATTCCAGAACTTTCCACCACAGAAATGTGGGGAAAATGTGGTTTTTTTGACAATTTTTTATGTTTACAAGGGATTCTGGGTAACAGAACCTGGTGGGAGGCAGTCAAGTCACCCCATCCTGGATTCCCCTGGGTGTCTAGTTTTCAAAAATGTATAGGTTTGCTAGGTTTCCCTAGGTGCCGGCAGAGCTAGGGTTCAAAAACTACAGCTAGGCACTTTGCCAAAAAAGGGTCATTTTTCACTGCGAAATTGAGGTGTGACCACGTTGCGTTTTGCGCCGTTTCCTGTCGCAGGCACTAGGCCGACCCACACAAGTGAGGTACCATTTTTCTCGTAAGACTTTGGGGAACGCGGGGTGGGTGGAAATTTGTGGATCCACGGAGATTCCAGAACTTTCCACCACAGAAATGTGGGGAAAATGTGGTTTGTTTGACAATTTTTAGGTTTGCAAGGGATTCTGGGTAACAGAACCTGGTGGGAGGCAGTCCAGTCACCCCATCCTGGATTCCCCTGGGTGTCTAGTTTTCAAAAATGTATAGGTTTGCTAGGTTTCCCTAGGTGCCGGCAGAGCTAGGGTTCAAAAACTACAGCTAGGCACTTTGCCAAAAAGGGTCATTTTTCACTGCGAAATTGAGGTGTGACCACGTTGCGTTTTGCGCCGTTTCCTGTCGCAGGCACTAGGCCAAACCACACAAGTGAGGTACCATTTTTCTCGTAAGACTTTGGGGAATGCGGGGTGGGTGGAAATTTGTGGATCCACGCAGATTCCAGAACTTTCCACCACAGAAATGTGGGGAAAATGTGGTTTTTTTGACAATTTTTATGTTTACAAGGGATTCTGGGTAACAGAACCTGGTGGGAGGCAGTCAAGTCACCCCATCCTGGATTCCCTGGGTGTCTAGTTTTCAAAAATGTATAGGTTTGCTAGGTTTCCCTAGGTGCCGGCAGAGCTAGGGTTCAAAAACTACAGCTAGGCACTTTGCCAAAAAAGGGTCATTTTTCACTGCGAAATTGAGGTGTGACCACGTTGCGTTTTGCGCCGTTTCCTGTCGCAGGCACTAGGCCGACCCACACAAGTGAGGTACCATTTTTCTCGTAAGACTTTGGGGAACGCGGGGTGGGCAGAAATTTGTGGATCCACGCAGATTCCAGAACTTTCCACCACAGAAATGTGGGGAAAATGTGTTTTTTTACAATTATTTAGGTTTGCAAGGGATTCTGGGTAACAGAACCTGGTGGGAGGCAGTCAGGTCACCCCATCCTGGATTCCCCTAGGTGTCTAGTTTTCAAATATGTATAGGTTTGCTAGGTTTCCCTAGGTGCCGGCAGAGCTAGGGTTCAAAAACTACACCTAGGCACTTTGAGCCATTTCCTGTTGTGGGCACAAGGGCTACCCACACAAGTGAGGTACCATTTTTATCGGGAGACTTAGGGTAACACAGAATTGTAGAGCAACTGTTATTACCTATTGACTTTCGATGCATTTCTGCCTTCCAAATGAAAGACAATGTGTAAAAAATAAGTCATTTTGAAAAATGACCTATAATTCTCATGCTAGTATGGGTACTCCCAATTTCGGAAATGTGCAAATATCTACTGTTTCTAAAATCTACATTTTGTTCCCATTTCAGAAATACATAGGTGTCTTTCATAACAATTTTTCCATGTATACATTTTCCCAAAATAATTGCTATATACCCGGTACATAATAAAAAACCATTGCAAGATGCTGCTCAGTTATTGGCTCTGGGTTCGTCGGGTTCTTGGTGAACCAAACAAGTCCTATATATCCCCACAACCAGAAAGGTCCAGCGGATATAACGGTATATTGCTTTCAAATAGCTGTCATAATTAGAAGAAGTTACAGGTGAAAACGTTGACACAAATGGCTGTTTTTTTCAACTAATTTTCAATTTTTCCTTCATTTAACTGTTAGTTTCTATAAGGAAAACTTTAAGGATCTACACAAATGACCCCTTGCTGAATTCAGAATATTGTCTACTTTTCAGAAATGTATGGCTTTTCAGGATCCATTATTGGTTTCATACCCATTTCTACCATTAACTGGAAGGAGGTTGAAAGCACAAAAAATAGCAAAAATAGGCTATGTCCCAGAAAAATGCCAAAACTGTGTAAAAAAGTTGGTTTTCTGACAAAAGTCTGCTTGTCCCTGAAAGCTGGGAAGATGGTGATTTCAGCACCACAACCCCTTTTTGATGCCATTTGCAGGGAAAAAACAAGACGCTTTCATCTGTAGCCCTTTTTCGCATTTTTCCCCAAAAACAAACTTTTGCTGTATTTTGGCTAATTTCTGGGTCCCCTCCAGGGAATCCACAAACCCTGGGTACCTTTACAATCCCCATGATGTTAGAAAAAGGACGCAAATTTGGCGTAGATACCTTATGTGGTCAAAAGTTACAGGGGCCTAAGCCCGCACTACCCCAAATAGCCCAAAAAAGGCTTAGCACAGGGGGGGAAAAGGCCTAGCAGCGAAGGGGTTAACTCCGTTCTGCCCGCAGCCTTCACCGGTTCTCAGGCGGCTGCCACCACCAGATGTCGAGCCCCCGATTGGACTGCGCCTTGATAACATCAAAACATTTACCCCCCACCCACACCTGGGTTCTGATCTGACTGCGGCTCTCATCTCTCCTACTCCCCATTTGAACTTGACCTTCTTTAAATAAACCCTGATCACCATCCTGCCCGGTGGAGCTGTCCTATGCAGCTAAAGCGGAGTCGGGCTCTGGTTCACCCCATTGGCCGTCACCTACCCAACCGGACATCGGACATTGATTTTCACGGCTCTATCTGTCTCTTCTCTTCAATCTACTTCTACTGCCTGCTTTCCCTGAGTACCTTCCCCCTTCTGATCTACCCGACCCTGTCCGCTTGCCTTTCTCCTGCTTTCCTTTCCCCTCTACCCTCCACCACTCCTATGACGTGTGTCCTGGTTATGCTATGCTCTAAAGACCCCTAGACCCCTCTTAGAGAGTCCACTGCGTAAAGGGAACCTCTCGCAACAGAGATGGGGAAATGATACCACTTCCCCTGGGATCACAGCTTACTGCACTTTGGACGCAGCTTTGACTCGTCTACCGGTTTGTGTCCCCATCACCCTCCCCTCCTCCTTCCAGGCTGTGTCTCTCACCCTCCCTCCTCCATTCTCTTTCTACTTCCCCTACTCCTACCCCCTCCCCTGAATCTCTCCCCTTGCCTGCTTTTTTCCCTTACATATACGTCCTTATTGTTTGTCTCGACCTTACATGTAACTATGTTGCCATGCTCTAATAACTGTGTAACCTTTATAACGATGTAACCTACAACTATGGTCTGATACTCATGTAAAGCGCTCTGATACCTCCGGGTCTAGCCAGCGCTATATAAAACCTTTCAAATTAAAAAATTAAAAAATAAAGAATATGCAGGTCCAAATAACGTAAGTGCCTCTTATGTGTCATCCCGAATTGTCTCTGGCTCAGCTCAGAATCAGATTCCAAGCCATTTGTCTCCTTGCTGGACCAAGTTAATTACTCTACTCCCCAGCAGATGGAACAAATGCCTCCCCACAAAAAGGGAGGAATTATCAGTGATTGATTCAGTTTCTGAGAAGGAAGGAGTGGGGAGGAAAATCTGCATCTGGTAATTAGCTGTCACACTGCACATGGGATGGGGAAGCCCAGGCCCACTGAACAAAGAAGGAAGTCCAGACATTTAGAGCCAACTAAGGAGAGGCTCTCCTTTGAAATTTTGGGTGGGAAGGTAGCTGGCAGTGATGGTAGCTAGTGGTGGAGCTGAGACCCTCAGAGGAGCTCTGCACAAAGAAAACCTGAGGGCACCATATTAGATTGTCCCAGAGTGCTGTGCTGGTAGTTTGGGGCATGGGTCAAGGATTAATGTGGCATCCTGGAATTGGCCACCGGTGCCTGGCATCTAGAATTTCCTACCCACACTTATAAGCACTTGCACAAGGGAGAGACAGTGACCACATTCTTGACCTGGATGCTGACGACATCAGAATCATGCCCACTGGAAGGACAAGCCATCTAATGCCCCTGATGAACTAAGGACTTTGCCTGCAGCTGAACCTCAGGACTAGATGGGTCTCTCCAGGGCCAGTGGCAACAAGGATCAAGGTTGCTCCTGGCTGTTGGGAGCAGACAAGAATGCAGCAGGCTCCCACACCTCGGTAGCCGGCTGGGGTCGTAGGGGTCTTGGGGCTCACCCCACAGTCACTACTGTTAAGAAAAGGCACCTGGGTTTCCAAACAGAGTCAGCATGCGGTGCAATGCCGCAGGGATAAAGAGCAGTAGTAGAAGCCTGCTACTGTAATATTCACTGCTCAGGGTTGGGTGTGTCCCATAATGCCCTGCAAGGGCTTTTCACTTGCCTTTTCTCTCTCTCGTGGTGCACCAAGGAGGGGCAGGGTCACCATCAAAGTTACTAAGATAGTGTTTGGTTTGGGGGGCTGCAGGAGTGCAGCATCCTCTCCCTGGCTAACTTAATAAAATAACCCTATGACTGCTAGTTTGCCAGATACATGACCTAGGGAAGCTTTTTAAGCCTTTTTGAAATGATCCCTGGGCTGGTGCTTTTTAAAAAAAACATAATTTTATTTATTTCAAATAAGACAAGGTCTCAACAACAGACCAACGGTTTAAATCAAATGCATCAGTGATACAAGTTTCCCTTCTCCACCCATCTCATACATCCTACGTTATGACCATCAGATTAGCACTGAGCCTCCCTCGGGGTTCGACTGATGATGGATTGAGTTCTATCGCCTATATCATCTGTTATTCCTATTTCCTGACTACCTCCCATACCACCCTTCCTATCCCATGGTCAGTTGTCCATCCCCAGATCTCTACCTCCTTTTACCGTCCCATGTCCTATCCACCTTATATTTTCTCATATTTGCGACAGCATCCTCTGCCTTCAAACACCATCTTTTCCCTGGCCTGGAGCGTCAGCTGGAACAGCGCGGGATTGCATGGACCTCTAGTGGCTTGTTCAATGTCTGCATTTTGTGGCCTGAAGTTGTAAAAGAAACACTCAGACACGTGTTGCTTTACTTTTCAATGCTTTATTTAAAGTATATTGCTGATAATAATTTTGATAAACAATGGAGTTCTTTTATGAACAATAATGATTGCGTTTAAGCATGGTTACTGATTCCATTGATCTGATTATGACTGCTAACATGTGGTTATTGATATTTTAATGTGGTGACCCTTTGACAATGCCAATACTCCTGCTTTATCTAAAATGACGTCCCGTTTTATTATGATGTTCTATATGGTATGGGGGCACTGTGGTATTGGGGGTCATGGCCCAACTGGATGAAAGATAGCTACCTTAAGCTCAACTCGGACAAGACCGAAGTACTCGTCCTGGGACCCACCCCCTCAGCATGGGCCAACTCCTGGTGGCCTGCTGCACTGGGAACCCCACCCCCATATACCACGCACATAAGTTCAGCATCATACTGGACTCCTCACTCACAATCAACCGCCAGATCAACACCGTATCCTCATCTTGCTTCCACATGCTCCCCCTGCTTCGAAAGACATTCAAATGAATCTCACAGAATCCAGAAAGATGGTCACCCACGCACTCATCACCAGCAGACTTGACTACGGCAACGCATTCTATGCTGGGATCACCCAGAAACCATCAGGAAACTACAGAAGGTTCAAAACGCCGCAGGCAGACTGGTCCTCAACATTCCCCGCCACAGTCACATCACCAAACACCTTCGAAAACTCAACTGACTTCCAGTCAACAAAAGAATACCTTTCAAGCTCCTCACACATGCCTACAAAGCTCTCCATGACGCAGCACCTGCATATCTGAACCACCGCCTCTCATTCCACGTACCCACTAGACACGTTCGCTCCGCCCAACTGGCCCTGGCCACTGTCCCACGGATCCACAAGACCAAAACCAGAGGAAGATCCTTCTCTCACCTCCCCCCCAAGACCTGGAACACCCTTGCCTCTCCACCTCAGGCAATCCCCGTCACAGACTCATTTTAGGATAGATCTCAAGACCTGGCTCTTTAACTGAACCCCTGCGCCCAGACGGATCAGCGCCTTCAGACACTCACTGGCGAGTAGTCGCGCTATATAAACCCCTGATTGATTGATTGATTGATTGATTGATTGACTAGGGGGTCAAATGTGATTTCAGAATGTCACTAAAGGTAATTCCGTCTGCCTGATTATATATAAGTACATTTATTGCATACTATTCATTAGTGGGTATGTCTGCAATACATGTACTTTTCCTTTTACACAGAAAAAGCACTGACTGGCCAACGATTTATTGAGCATTGTAGTTGTTTACCAGTGGATGGAGATTACTAGAGCACACTACCCCCAATGAATAGGCCTTGGATTGCCTTGCTTCACTGCCTTGAGAGAGTCAAGTGCTATAATGGGGTACTTGATTCCCAGTAAGAAGACAATTGTGGACCTATTCCTTGCACAGGACTCACATACTGCACAACTAATAACCCAATTTTCTACAGAAGGTAAAGGAACTTAAATATTGACTTCAGGACTCTTTGTGTCTGTCCCTTGTCATGTTATTTACTTTCTTCCTCAGTGCCATGTTCTAAGCTCTTCTGGGAAGTTCAGGGTTGTTTGAGGTGCAATGGCACTGTACTTCCTGGGCTGCAGTAAAAACAGTTTCCTCACTTACATAACATGCATTTCGTAAAGTGCACCTTCACCCTGGGTGCTGAAACAACAGATGTGTGTTGTTACCAAAAGGTACTCATCTTATCGACCTCGGAAGGATGAAAGGCAGAGGGCCCCATCCAGTGTCAGACTGGGACAGAAAATATATCCGGTACCAAAATAAAGTAAACCCCATTAGTGAATTCGAAAGCTAGAAAGTGACCTGTGTTTGCAAACTGGTGCAGTTTTGAACTTAAAAGCCTCGCTCTATAAGTGTTTTGCACAGTCTAGAAGACAACATGGATTTGAGCTTGATGCAGGGAACGTTGTAGTAATAGCACGGAAATCAACAGCAAAAACAGGCCCACAAAACTAGCCTTCGCATTGACCTGTCCGTTGGGCACAGGCGGATTGACCTAGAGGGCCGTCAGACCGTGGCCCCACCCAGATTCGAACCTGGGATTAGGAGATCAACCAGATCTCCGGAGTTGCTGCGTTAGTCGACTGAGCTGAAAACTCAGTTTACCTTGGTTCGTCATACCATACGCCCCTCTCCTGAAACTGTAAATATAAACAAAGCTGGAAGAACACGTCTGCCTGGGTGTTGGGAAACGCTGACGCGACTGGAATGTGCAATTCCTGCCTGCTATTGGATTGCACGGCCCTGCGGTTTGTGATTTATTACAGCATGTGGACCGAGGGTTCTCGGCTCACTGCCATTGCAATCCCTGTCATGCAGTCAGGAATATTAATAACAAATAAAAAAAAGATTATGAAAACAGACCATCCTACTGCTGCCATCCTGGACCGTCCTGCAAGATCCTTTCTGAGAGTCAAGCACGCGCTATCACCATTAGGAATTTGTAAAAATGTGACATTTTGCGCTTTCACTCGGAGCATGTCATGCAAGGCTTGGTCTGGCACTCCCGGGCCCTTCAGTCATTATTTTAATTACTTGTTCTTGTAATTCATCATCTGCTTCAGCTGCTGCAAGCGACAGGAGTCCCTCAGACTGACCTACATGCTGTGTTTGACTACATCATTATTCCATCCTCTTGTGATTTGTTTCAACAGGTGAGATGTGGAGTTTTTTAATAGACAAGGACTCACAGACATTCATCTCTGGCATCCTTCAGGACTCATGGGGGTATATTCACAAGAACGTGCGCTAAACATCTCCAAAAAATGTTAACCCAACTTCACACATCGCAGTCTATCGCGGGAAAATAACCCCGTGTTAACGTGGAATTCAAAACACGACGGTACCATGCGATAGTCTCCCGAAAACGCGGACAATGTCCGCGATACAACAACCGCGACGGTGATAAAAACCCAAACCCCAACGCAAAAAAACATGCGATGGGCCAAACCGCGATGAGGAAATCAGCGATAAGCAGCGCCAGGCCTGCAATACACACACAGCAGGCGGGAAAATCACTACAAAAGTAGAAAAAATACACAAACACAAAATAACCAACACCGAAGCACCATGGAGACATCCGGAGCAGGCGCAGAGGACGAGCGGAACCCCACAAGCACCCCGGACGACCAGCCTGGGACCTCGGGGACAGGGAAGGGCAAGGACAAGAAGAAGAGGAAGAGGCGGGTCGGTCCACAGGAGAATAGGATCCTGGTCACGGAGGTGATGGAACAGCATCAAGAACTGTTCGTCACCTCCAACGTGTCATTGGGCACCAAAAATAGAATATGGCGGGCCATCGTGGACAAGGTGAATGCCGTCGGAGAGCACAAGAGGTCAATGGACGAGGTCAAGAGGCGATGGATTGACATCAAGCGCAAAACCAAGGAGAAACTCGCAGGCAACCAGAAGGCAGCAATGCAGACTGGAGGCGGAAGCCCAGTGCCACAGCAGGAGCTGGATGACATGGAGGAGCTGGTGTCGACAGTCATCAGTGTGGAGACCGTGGCAGGAGTTGGGGGAGCGGACACTGCTCGACATGACACAACACAACAGCAACAGGGTGAGTAACCACCAGGTACTGGGGGGACGGGGGGGAGATGGCCACAATGGCACACATGCACAATCAAGCAGAGCACAGTGCACACCCACAATGACTCTGGATCATGGCCCTGATCTACAGACTGACACAATGCACATTGCCATGCTGTCTGAATGTGAACATGTACCATGCGGCTACATACATGTGGACACATTGTAATACAGCATCTCCCCTTCATATTGCAGAGGCACCGTCAACACCTCCTGCAGAGCAGTCCCAGCCACTCTTCACTGATGACGAGGAGGACATCCCCAGCATCGACACCCAAGCCCTCCAAAACATAATTGAACTCATCCGCCAATCACCTCCAGGACCAGGGAAGCCCAGCTGCATCGAGGAGACCCCACCCACTCCACAAACCACCCAGCAGGAGGCACCCACAACCCCGGCTGTCTCTCAAGACCCCCACGAACAACACATGGCCTTCCAACGCCATGTGTTGGAGGGCCAGAGGGAGATGGCTGAGCAGGTGCGGGTGGGGTTCGACCTCATGGCTACCAAACTTGACACCATCCATGGGTGTCTAAGTCCCATCAGGGACCACCTCCAGTCCCTAACGGACACCCACAGGCTGCTCCATGGTCTCCAACGAGCCCTGGCTGACATCGCTGGAGTCATGACTCGGAGACAAGAACACCTGTCCGCTCAGAGTGGCTCCAGCGATCTCAGCCATGAGCTGGCACACATGCGGAGGCTCATGGAGGACATGGTGCGGATGGAGGCGGAAAGGATGGCAGCCACCACTGCACATCAGCAAAATGTAGCTGGAAACTACCATGCCCTGCATATCCTCATCATGGCATTGCTGCCACAAGGCGTGGCGCAGATGAATGCTGCTGCTCCTACACCATCCACATCTCCGCCCCCTGGTGTGTCAGTGCCTCACAGTGCAGCAGGCATTTCCACTCCGGCACTTGATGTGTCACTGCCACACAGTGTGGCTGACAATCCACCTCCGGCCCCTGATGTGTTAGTGGCACACAGTGCCGCAGCCGGAACTGCACCACCCACAGGTGGGGCAGAGCACACATACGAGGACGTGGATGGGATTGAGATCAGAAGGAGGCACTAGCATTCATTTCAGCCACCTTGCCTGTTGCTGCTTGGTGCCGCACATGGCCCCATGACCTTCCACTGACCCCCGATACACTCTGCTGCACTCACCTTGGACCGCGACATGGACTGCCATATCCTGTTTGGTGACCAATGACACGGCGACAAGACTGCGGACTGTATCCTTCCTCTTCCGCTGTACTTGTCATTCCCCGATGGACTCTGGCTGGCCCTCCACGGGCCCATATTGTGAAGTGGGGTTGGTATAGCCCTGTACTGCTCCAGCTGCAAAACTCCACTGGATGTGCATTAAACATTCAGAAACACACTGCTGTGTCATGTATTTCATCATTCATGTATGAATGTGTGGATGAATGTAGGGTCAGTGATTCCCCCTAACGTCAATGATGCTCATCTAGTGGGATTCCATTCACAGTGTGCTACATTGCCGATTGCGTTCGGGTGCCGTAGACACTACAACAGGGACACACGCATTAGTCACTTCCTTGTCCGGACATGGACTGAACCACGCCCAGAGCCCCAGAGTCATTGTTGCAAGCCCTGCGCTGGTCCGGCGTACGCCAGGCCAGACCACTCCGCTTACGCTCTGAAGGGGGCCACATAGCTACATGTCGCAGGTTTACACGCTAGTGGTCTGCAGGTCACTGGTCTAGTTGTCAGCATGTCACGGCCACTCCCTGAGGGCAGGTTTGCACACACACCACACCCATCCGGCACAGACGTCACAGGCCATGTGACCCCGCCAATATAAGGGGCCGACAACGTCACATTCCCCACTGCCAGTGGTGACTGGATGACAGACATTCCACGATTCTCAATCATAAAGGGCCCATGAGTTGTTGCGCACAGGGTTAGTGGCACCCGAAGCCATGCGGCCGTCACGGGCCTACCACCACGTGGCGCTGCCTGGGGTTGCACAGGGTTAGTGGCACCCGAAGCCTTGCGGCCGTCACGGGCCTACCACCACGTGGCGCTGACTGGGGTTGCACACGGTTAGTGGCACCGAAATTGCTGAGCGGGTGTGCAGCCTGCGATGATGACGTGTGCACTGATGTGGTCTCTGCCATTGATGCCTCAGGACTCAGCGTCATGTGTGGGACCTGCTGGGCCACGGTGTGGGTCCGCATGATGTGGAGCATGCCATGGTGGCTGGACTGGGGACTGGAGCTTGCACGGGCACGTGGTGTGCCCACTGGTGGACACACCGTTGGCGGCAGAGGGGCCTGGGTGCGCAAGTGCGGACAGCCAGCGCTGGCCGGCGGGAGGGGGTAGGGTGCGGCTTCATGTGTGTGCAGGGACGGACAGGCATTGTTGCCGTGTGCAGTGAGATGGACTCTGCCATGATTGACTCTGGCCTCGATTACAGATCGCAGACCTGGTGGCTTGCAGTGTATACCGGCACGTGGTTGGAGACACACCGGGGGCAGCAGGTGAGCAGTGGTGCCTGGGTGCGCCGGGGCGGCAGTGTCCCTCCCTCTCTCTCTCTCTCTCTCTCTCCCTTCCTTTCCTTCTCTCTCTCTATCTCTCTCCCTTCCTTTCCTTCTCTCTCTCTCTCTCTCTCTGTCTCTCCCTTCCTTTCCTTCTCTCTCTCTCTCCCTTCCTTTCCTTCTCTCTCTCTCTCCCTTCCTTTCCTTTCCTTCTCTCTCTTTCTCTCTATGCCTTTCCTTCATTCTCTGTTTCTCTGTGTCTCGCTCCTTTGATGTGCGCATGACACACGTTCTGATTTGGTGCTTTATTTTCCAGGCTGTGACATCAAGATTGTCCGGAGGGACCCGACAGGAGTCTTCCGCATTGGTGTTTTGTGTTGTATTTCAATAAAGTTTTTGGTTGTTACTTCAATGATGAGTGACTGTTTCTCGTTCTTCTGACCACACATGTGTGTTTCTTTTTGTCATTGTGCGACATCATGCGCTTTTGTGGCTCTTGTGTCGTGCACGGTATGTGTTTGTCCGGGGGAGGTCCGGGGGGTCCTGGGAGTTGTGGCGGTGGGTGTTGTGGCCCTCTTGGGTCTCCGAGCTGCATGATCATTGGCTCCATGGCATCTGTGGGTCTTCCGATGTGGCTCTGGGCTGGGCTCCCTTTCGTGCTGCAGGTAGTCGTCCTGCTTAACACCAGCAGAAGGCAGGTGTTAAATCCCTGCTGCTACCGCGGCTTATCGCCTGTTTTTGGTTCGCATCGCAGATCTGGCAGTTCGTTGTGAAAGTGGTGTAGTGGTGTTTTCGTGTGTTTTTGCACGGGAACGCCTGCTCTGCATCTCATTAGGGTTAGTTGGTGATGTCACCCATGGGGGTAAAATTTGCAGCAGTTATCGCGGGAATACTGGCGATGTCTGCAGTTTGCACACGCTTGTGAATGGGGCGTTAAATCTATCTCCACTTTTGATGCGTTAAGGTGGGGGTAACTCGGCGATAAGTCCTTGTGAATATGCCCCAGAGTGTAATCAGATCAGAGCACCTGACCACCAGAATGGGTAAACTTTGACCATTTTTGAAAATATATGGTCGATTAGTTTTCTCAAACTGTAACTGTTAACGCTTTGGAGTGCCATTCAATTTCAAAGACAGGAGAAACTCTTTCCCCAATTATGCTCACCCCAGAGCCGACTGCGTAGGTTTGAAGGCAAAAATATCACATTATTTTTCAACTAGCAAAGCCATTGAACTCAGCAGGGAAGGACAATGCAATACCAATTCTGATCAATGCTTTTTAATTACAACAGAAACTATATTTCACTGAGAAACGTTCACATTTGTTCTACAGTGATTCTGATTCCTGTGCCCTCACTGTATTTTCCTTTGTCTATTTCTATACATTTTTGTGAAATACATTTAACCTTCTTTAGACTGTGGTTGAACTACTGACCTGCTAAAACTGAAGACAATAAACTAATAACCACAAAGAACTAAAGGGGAATCTTATTACTTTTTTCTGGGAATATTCACCAGAGAGTTATTCTACATTGTCACAGGAAGTGTCAAAAAAGAATGCAGCTTCCCTTGCTAAAAAAGGCAGCTCTTGGGCTTGTTTTACATATAGTGCCCCGGGGGCGCAATGGGCAAGTGCGACCGTTTTCTGAGCCCCCTGCGCACTGTAGTATTACAGAAGAGTGCACAGATGCTTGTATGCCCTCGTCTATGATACAGATAGTGCTGGGGCACATATAGCGCCACGCTATTATAAAGTGGCATTTCCAGATTTGTATGGGAGCGTGGCCCCATGCAAATGAGGGAATCACTTTGCCTCTGCTCCCATACTGTATTACAGACTTGGGCGCAGAGGCGTATGGACCCCTAGGAGGCTCAATGAGAGTGTGCCATAAAAAGGTGAAGGACAGTCCTCTGGAGGGAGAAAGGGACTCCCATTGCCCCCCCCCCACCCAGCTAGCCCCCTGCATGCGGGTACAGTCACTCACTGCACCTGGCTGCAAGGGGATCTCTGTCACATCTTTAAAGAGCAACCATTTTGTTTTCACTGAATAAGCTGCACCCAGGGCAGGCGCGAGTTCAGGGCTGCCTTAGAGGCAGAACATTCATGATAATAGGGCGCACTATCCTGGTCTGCGTCAGGCGCACTTTTTAAAAGGTGCACCATGGCACTATCTGGCACAGTCTGTGTATAACACGGGCCCTGCTGTCCCCTCTGTATTTTTAACCAATTGTGAGGATGCTAATGATTTAGTGTAGTGTTACTAACCCCAGGCAACTATTGGTCTGTTCAGAAAGGAGACCCAATTACATATGTAACCTAGTTCTAGAAATGTTTGCCAAGATAGGAGATTGATGCCAGAAAATTGACAACCATGCAGTGCAATTTTGCATCCAAATTAGCGTTAACCAATAAGGCACAAAAAAGACATTTGCACCAGTTCACCAACCAATGCAAAAATGTTTGTGACAACTAACTGGTGCTACATTCTGTTTTATTTACTAGTGAGATAGCAAAGGAGGTAAGGCACCGGGACCTGATGGCGTACCGATGGATTTATTTAAATCTATTCCATCACTATGGTCCCCTCTGTTAATTCGGGTCTTAGAAGCCTGCTGTGCTAAGGGATTTATTAAGTCCTGGTCAGAATCAGTAATTATACCGATTTTTAAAAAAGGGGCACGTGACAATCCGGCCTGCTATCGACCAATTTCCCTTCTAGATTCTTTAGCAAAGATAGCAGGAAGGATTGTTTTGAATAGTTTACAAACATGGGCCGAAGACAATAATGTTTTAAGCCCGGTACAGTATGGTTTTAGACACAGACTGGGGACAAATGAGCAGGTTTTAAACTTTAGTATTTTAATGGGTAAGTACACACAAGCAAAGGTTGGGAAGTTATATGTAGCATTCGTGGACCTCACGGCCGCATTTGATTGCGTTATACATAATAGACTATGGGAAATCCTTTTAGACTTGAAGGTGACCCAGTATTGGTCCAATTTTTAAGAAAACTATATAGTGGGGCCACTGCCAAGGTGAGGTATGGATTAAAGGGTGAATGTACTGCGCCATTCCGTGTTGAGAGGGGTGTAAGACAAGGCTGCATCCTGGCCCCGTTCCTCTTCTCTTTATATACCAACGCGTTAGAGGAGGAACTGGTGGCCGGGGCGAGAGATCCGCCACAGATTAAAAACAAGCCGATTGTATCCCTTCTCTACGCGGATGACGCTGTGCTTGTGGCCAGAACCCAGTTGGGCCTACAGAGAGCCCTTGCTACATATATTAGTTTTATGGATAGTCGAGGCCTAAAACTTAATGTGAAGAAAACCTTCGTAATGACATGTGGGAAGGGGAGAAATAAATGTAAAAGTATGCCATTAGGGAATGACAGGATAGATTCTACTAATACTTTTTCATACCTGAGCGTCCTATTGAAGCATACTGGTTCCTGGGGACCGGCGGTTAAGAGTAGGAGCCTCCTCTTCAGGAGGTCAACCGTGGCCCTCGTTAATTTTGCCCAAAAAATGGGCAAAAGGCCCCCGGGGATCCTCCTCAAAATTTACCAAGCCAAATGTATGAGCATCGCAATGTTTGGTGCAGGAATTTGGGGCTATTGTGACATATCCCTAATACAAACAGTGGAAAATTCATTTTTAAGGTTTATTTTAGCAGTCCCACAGAGTTCCTCAGTTTTTAATTGTCATAATGAATTAGGGATTCCCTACATTTCTGATATCATTAAAATGCAACCTTTATTATTATGGCATCGAGTCTGGACCTCTATTAATACAGGGTTAAATAGAGATATCATTAGAGACTCAATGAAACTAGATCATGCAACTAAAATTACTTGGCTGAATTATGTTAGAAGATTTTTAATGGACTTAGGCCGACTTGATTTTTATACTCATCCAGAAAACATGAGTTCTATGCCAAGGAAGGAATTTAAACAGCTGTGCATGACACACTTGAGAGTCCTTGAGAGCTGCAAAGGAAATGAAGAAATGTTCGGTGATTCAGCATCAATTGACTCTGGTAACCCTAAGTATACAACCTTACCTGGTTTGGTGCATTGGAGGGTACGATAGATATGTCCTTACTAGGTTTAGGTTTGATAGTTTTCACCGTTTGGTGAGTTTTCCCCGTGCAAACGACTGGTCTAGAGATCTTTGTTATTGCCCATGCGATAAGATGTCACCTCAAACAACAATACATGTAATTTTATTTTGCAAATTTTATTCAATTGAAAGAGCAAGATGGATATTGCCCTTGTTGAAGCGAGGGGGTTGGAGGCAATGCCGACCTGCTTTTCTATACTTGCAGCTATTGGAAAATGTTTACTGCGTGGCTACTATGACTGGATTTCTGAAACGTATACTGAGGAAAAGAAAAAGTATCATTGGTTAATACTTACCATGGTACTGTACACTGCTAATACATTTTTAATTGTCTTGGCTGTATGTTAATATTAATTGATGGAATTAATACAGTTATGATTCATGTTTAGATGAAATGGTACAGGATAATTAATTTTATGAATGTTTTAAATGTTACTTTTATGATTTTAAAATGTCTAAAATCAAATTAAGTGTATTTTGATTTGATTTGATTTGATTTACTAGTGAGATATAACTGACAAACAGCAAAAATATTTAAAACTAGTGTCAAATAACTCATCTAAGGATGCTATGGGAAAAACAAACCAATTAGTTAATTAGCTAAAAATTTACCAGTGCCATTTTAGAGGCAGCGCTTAATTTGAGCTGGTGGTTGCCAGTGGGGGCCACCAGCACTTATTTTTGGGGACTGGCACTTATTTCCTGCATCAGATATTTGCTGAGTGCAAGAGAGGGAAAAATGCACAGATCTGAAAGACAGAGGAAGAGAAAGACAGCAAAACCGTCACCAAAGGAGAAAGCAGGAACCTTAAAGAGTGAAAAAAAGGGACAGGGAGAATCTGGTAGTGGATTAAAGACTACCATCTTTGGTATTCCGTGCACTGACATTTAATTGCACCAGCCACTGGTACTGAGTAGAGCTTCGGGCACCAGCACTCTATCTTTCACAAATTAAGAACTGTTTAGAGGAGATTTTTAACTGAATTTTATGTCATATCTGTCTTTTTTAAGCTGCCAGTGGTGAAGGATTCATGCATAGGACACAGATCTCACGAAAATACATTATTTGGATTAGTAATACTGGTACTGGTACAAGACATGGGGATCCTCAGACCTTTGTTTTACAATGCATGACCTTATGGAACATAGTACGGGTCCCATGGGAATACAGGGCACAACAACCTCAACAACCGGACAGTAACTACACACAACAGAATAAACAAAACAACAGATTTAACATATGTAGGAATCTTTATTAGCTCGCAATACAAATAGTACGCGCACAATGTGACATTCCCTCCTCCCCAATTTCCATTACCTTTTTCCACATCGTGCCCAAGAACTCTCAGAAACAGAGCATGTTGTCGAAGGCGTAGCGTTTTTATTCACTTCAAACCAGGTAAATCACCAAGAATCAATATGAGCGTGACAGTATCCTATTTGGATATATAAAATTATTCACAGCATCACATTTAGGCAGCATCAACCTGCCAAAGGTAGTAAGGAAATGAGGCCCGCCATTACACTTGAACTTGGCCCTCTCGGCCCACCAAGTCCCCACTCTGCTGCGCGCATTGTGCCAGCAGGCCCCAACGCGCTACAGTAAACAGTTGCACCACCAACTTGAAATCCAGGGCCTCGCATAGCGCACCGTCCCGCCGGGGTACCTGCACACAGGCAGCCTCCCCAAGATTCAACTCAGTCCATACATTGCGGGTTAGGGCAGTAGAGTCCAGGACCACCAGCAGGTCAGTCCCCCCTTCCCGCCTACCCTCTGCACACGTGGATCCTACCCCCTCCTGGGGTCCATCCAGTCGCTGAACCTCCATTGTTTCGCATCCCCCTTTGTTGTTAACTGTCAGCGCTCCGCTCCGCCTGCTCCGCGAAGCCTTGCTCCTCTGCCGGGTGGGTGGGTGGTCGACCACGCGCCCCTGCAGCTTGCAGGAGGTCCAGAGGGACAAAGAGCCCAATAACCCCGAGGCGCCGCCTTAAATATCCTTGCCAGGTCTTCCGTCGCCCCCGATGACGTCTCCTGGCCTCCACGTACATCCGGCCCCCTTCCTGGCCCCGGAGGCGGCTCAGTCCCGTGGCGCGACTAAGGGCGCCCCTCCCCTAGACGCGGGGGCGCCTGTTCATAGTACGCGCACAACGTGACATTCCCTCCTCCCCAATTTCCATTACCTTTTTCCACATCGTGCCCAAGAACTCTCAGAAACAGAGCATGTTGTCGAAGTCGTAGCCTTTTTATTCACTTCAAACCAGGTAAATCACCATGAATCAATATGAGCGTGACAGTATCCTATTTGGATATATAAAATTATTCACAGCATCACATTTAGGCAGCATCAACCTGCCAAAGGCAGTAAGGAAATTAGGCCCGCCATTACACTTGAACTTGAGCTGGGCCGTACACTTTAGCAGCATCAACATGTCACATGCAGGAAGGAAATTAGGCACGACATTACACTTGAACTTGGCCGTACACTTTAGCAGCATCAACATGTCAAAGGCAGTAAGGAAATTAGGCACAACATTATACTTGAACTTGAGCTTGGCTGAACACTTGGACTTGGCCCTCTCGGCCCACCAAGTCCCCACTCTGCTGCGCGCATTGTGCCAGCAGGCCCCATAGCGCTACAGTAAACAGTTGCACCACCAAATTGAAATCCAGGGACTCGCATAGCGCACCGGCCCGCCGGGGTACCTGCACACAGGCAGCCTCCCCAAGGTTCAACTCAGTCCATACGTTGCAGGTTAGGGCAGTAGAGTCCAGGACCACCAGCAGGTCAGTCCCCCCTTCCCGCCTACCCTCTGCACACGTGGATCCTACCCCCTCCTGGGGTCCATCCAGTCGCTGAACCTCCATTGTTTCGCAACCCCTTTGTTGTTAACTGTCAGCTCTCCGCCACAGGGTGAGAAGCTACCTGGCGCACTCGCCCTCCCACCCCCGCCGCTGACTGTGCTCCCCTATTGCCCCCAGTATAGTCTGGCTAAAGAGCTTTTACTGACTGATGCACCCCATTCTCACGGGACAGCTCCCTTTTCTAGCTGGAGCAAGTTGTCCGAAGTTTGTGCCCATCGTGTAACCTGCTACGATTCCCTTGCTCGAATGGTTCCGCTTCTTTACCCATTCGTTCATTGACTTTCCATTGCTTGTGGTTTATGCCCCAAATAAATCGCCACCCGTTATTGGGATGAGCTTTTAAAATTCATTACCTTTCCAAGATCTGCTCACATGTTATTGTTCCACGCACCCTCAGTCCTCACCAAGGACTGCTGACACTTAAAAGGGGAAGAGAAACTCAGCATATAATTAATTAATGGGCAATTAAGTAAAGCTATCCTAATATAGTTTTGTAAGCCATTCCCCACATTGCCTGTGGAATATGTCACAAATACCTCGCTACCCGTTGTTGGGCTGAGCTTTTGAAATGCATTTCCTTCCCAAGGCAAACTCCATGTTAGTTGTGTTGTACACCATCCGTCCTCACTAGAGACTGCTGACGCTTATAGGGAAAAGGAGGACTCTGCATATAACTATCCGGCAATTGAAGTAAAGCCACCCTAATATTGCCTGATTTCTTAGCAATTCCCCACATTGCCTGTGGATTATGTCACCAATAAATCTCTTCTTGTTATTAGGATGAGCTTTTAAAATGCAGTTCCTTAATTACCAAGATAAGCCCACGGACGCTCACGTGGAGACGGCTAACAGAAGAGTGCTTCCGGTGTAGTGAAGCTAACTTGTCACAACAGCTGGGGTTGTTATGTCAATTCTGGGAAAACAAACCCTACATGTGCTTATCTAAGCACCCATTTAAAAAAAAAAGGCGATATGCCCTCGTTTGCATCAGAATGTGGTACGAAAATGTGGTCATTCATGTGTGTTTGAGCGGACTCTTACTACAGGTGAATGTTCTTAAGAAGGCAGGCTCCTTAGAGCTACGCCGGGACACCCTCCTGGGTGATACCGCGCTCAACAAAGCAGCATAACACCCCGTATAACCATAGATTGCAACCTGCTTACTACCTCTCCATGGTATTGTACAACACGGGGATTCACCGGTACCCCCAGGGGAGATGATCTAGCAATCGGCTACCCATCCCGCGCCCCCTTAGAGAAAGAGGGGTTTGTCCTCCAGCCACACAAGTGATGCTGATAGCGGCTAGCACAACCTTGCCATAACGGCTATGGATTATGACACCTATAAATCGCTACCCGTTATTGGGATGATCTTTTAAAATGCATGTCCTTCCCAGGGCCCACTCCATGTTAATTGCGTTGTACACCATCAGCCCTCACCAAAGACTGCTGCCACTTAAAAGGCAAAGAGCAACTCTGCATATCTATATTTGCAAGTAAATAAAGTGACCCATTTCCTTCCCAAGGCCCACTCCTTGTTAATTGTGTTCTACACCATCAGTCCTCACTAAAGACTGCTGCCACTTAAAAGGAAAAGAGAAAATCTGCATATGAATATTTGGCCAGTAAGTAAACTGACCGTAATATTGATTGTTTTCTTAGCAATTCCCCACATTGCCTGTGGACCATATCAATAATAAATATCTACATGTTATTGTGATGAGCTTTTAAATTCCTTTCTTTAATCCCAGGGATAAGCTTGCGGCCGCTCACGTGGAGCCTGCTAACAGAAGCAGAGTCAACTCTTACAACAGATGGATGTTCCTTAAGAAGGCACGCGCCTTACAGCCACACCAGAACACCTTCCTGGGTGATAATGTGCTCCAGCAAAGCAGCATAACAACGTATAGCCATATATTGCAACATCCCTACTACCTCTCCGGGGTATTGCACCGCACCGGGAGTCTTTGGTACCCTGGGGAGATGATCTAGTCATACGCTACCCATTCAGCGACCCCCTAGAGACAGGGGTGGGGGGTTTGTCTTCCTGCCGCACCAGTGAACCCGGTAGCTACCAGCGCAACCTTGCCAGAGCAGATAAGAGTGTGTCTTTATGATGGCTGGTCCTCAATTGTGATAATTTTGATGGAGGAAGTTCCCCAAGGCTCAATTGTGTAAGCCCATTTATAAATCACGGCAAATCGCCAACCAAGAAAGAGTAATAAAATATAGCGGCAATGTTACGAATCAATAAACCTCTTACCAGAGCCGCGAGGCTTGCAACCGAATCATCTGGCTCGTTGCACCTCTGTTGCCCCTGCACGAAGCGTCGATCCCGACCTCGGAATCACAGCCCATTAATACGCAGAGTAAGAGGCCGTAAATGCCAGACTGCAAGGTAAGTAACCAACCAGTTAATCTACAGAGATGGCGGGATGCAGCCGGTCCTGAACCGAAGTGCCGCCGCACTCATGATATTACCGTCCATGCACCTGACCAGGTACCTAAAACATCTGAACATGTGGTTTAACACGCTACATCGCGGGACCTTAAGAAGGCTGAGACTCGGACAAGAACTGTCTTCCCCACACGTTTGGAGCCCTTGATTAAAGTACTGTTCTCATGTGATGCGCAAGAATTCATTGTGCCGCCTTGTTAAATTATTCCCCTGATAACCCTATTGTTTCCATTGGGTCGGGTGTTTTGAACACATCCAGTTTAGCATTTACGTTACCAGGCAGTACTACTGCAACAAGAAAGAAACGTCCCCCTATTTTATTAATTTCTACAGAACTGCTGTCTACGCCTTCTCTCGCCCTTTAACCTTGCAATGTAACAGTTGCCACAATTTTATTTGAGCTGTAGTTACCTAATAAACAATGCCTCCTTTGCGACAGTGCTGTACCCTAGTCCTCGTTTTTCTAAGCACACCTGCAAGTACTGTGGTTATTACTCAACTAATTAGGCAGGATTTTTATACAGCGTTGGAAAGAGCAAAGGCTACGTGAACCTACACTGGAGGCTTGAGGCTGCCCTCCAGTATCCTGGACGACCGCCCTGTGTCTCCCTCATATGAGCCAGAGCCTGCCCGCTAGGCATCTCACTCTTGCATCCACAATTCAAATACCGGCGTGAATACCATCACAGTACATTACCCAGGATTTGCATAACTCTGCAATTGGCCCATGAGGTACTTAAGGCGCCGAATAGCCAAGGCAGGGAAGATCATGTGTTCTCCCCCCCCCCCGGAATCCCCAGGCATTGATGCGAAGACTGAAACATGAATCCCACTAGCATTCATGTCAGCAGCTTGGGCCATTATGCCACCTCCTCTGATTGCTCCGCTAACCTTAGATTTCAACGGCGGTGTGGTTATAAAATGTAGCATGCAACAATGCGACCCCGTTAACCATTACTATCACCTTGACTTTGCTTTAGCCGCTGCTCACCCAGGAGCTGAGCTACGCACACCGATCAAGTCACCGTACCGCCTGGCCATAATGACCGTGCTAGCAATCTCCACCCTTTGCCTCGAACCCTCAAGCCTCTCGGGGTTTCTCAGCCGGGTTCGTCGGGCTATTGCATATTGCAGTGGGGTCGTGCCCGATGTACTTCACCCGTCTGCCTGCTTCCCTCCTCTACTCATTGAACCTGCTACCGTAACATCAAATTACAGCTACTTTGTAGGGCTATGGCCGGTACCGGAGGTGTGTACTACTATGTTGCCATTACCAGTAAATTGGCCTGAACTTGTAACTGCAAGCTGAACCGATATAAAGTCAGCATGTAACCCGCTGTGCACGTACTAGCTTGATACCAACCGATACCAGAGGTGACCCAAGAGCCTTACACCAGGGCTGGTGCTCTTGATGGTTTGTCTTCGTAGACGTCGCCGCGTCTTCCACCGCCGGAACTCCAACCCACCCTCCGGAAACGCCGGTCGACTTCCCAGGATCGTGCCACCGACATCTCAGGGAGGAGCACATGAAAACAAAAGGAAAAGCAACAATAACTGTGTTACCGTGGACAGCAACGCTATTCCTGCTCTATCATCAGCCCTACATCCGTTACTCCCCTACATCTGTAACTCCCCCACATACAAGAGCGACCTCATCGCCGCGCGCTAAACCATTAAAGTTTTAAAAAAAAATGTATTTAGCACCCCCTGATGCCAGCGAGCGGGAAAATGCCCACAGCACCTGGTTTTCCGAGGCGGTCTCCCATCCAAGTACTAACCTGGCCCGACCCTGCTTAGCTGATGAGATCGGGCGCATGTTGGGCGGTATGCCCGTAGATCTGGTGCGGCCTCCTAACCCATAAACTTCTAATGCGTGCTCGCGCCTCGAGTGGAGCAGCAGGCTGCCGATCCCACTTTGAGCTTTGACGCCTCCCAACAGGTATGATGCTCTATACCATTGCAATTACCTTCGCACTAAGGCCACTCTGACGTCTAGCTTGTTAGTTATATTGAACACAGTGCATGCTGGGCGTTATTCCCGTAGACCCGGTGCAGCCTCCTAACCCATAAACTTTTAACGCGCGCTCACACCTCGAGTGGAGCAGCAGACTGCCGCTCCCACTCTGCACTTTGACGCCCCCACTGGTATGTTCCTCTAAACCATCGCAAATACCTTTGCACCAAAGCCACTGTGACGTCTAGTTTGTTAATTATATGGACCACCCGTAACTGTATCTATGCAAATCGCCGCCGCCCTCGCCTACCCGTAGATCTGATGCGGCCTCCTAACCCATACGCTTTAACACGTGCTCGAGCTTCAAGCGGAGTAAATCACCGCCGCCCTCGCACACAGCAAATAAAGCCTCAAATAGCCATATTCGCGCCGCGACCAGCCCCTACTGCCGCCGTTACCAGCAAATCAGCCGTGAAACTTTTAAAACAAACTTGCTTCGTGACCAGCCATTACAGCCGGCCCCGTATACACCCCAGAGGGGTCTCATTACCGGGCAACGTTAAACCCTAACCATTTAACCCGTGCTCGCGCCTCGAGCCCCCCTTTCCTAAGCATTATTCCGAACCAAACTAATATTCCTTAACTACGCCAAGGCCCCCCCAACCTACCGTGCAACACGCTACCAGGTGCACGCGTTCTCAGGAATCTTCCATCCTCCTGTCGACGATGCGCCCCTGCAGCTTGCAGGAGGTCCAGAGGGATAAATATCCTTGCCAGGTCTTCCGTCGCCCCCTGATGACGTCTCCTGGCCTCCACGTACATCCGGCCCCCTTCCTGGCCCCGGAGGCGGCTCAGTCCCGTGGCGCGACTAAGGATGCCCCTCCCCTAGGCGCGGGGGGCGCCTGTTCAGTCCTTTAGTGATCAAGGTTGGCTGTGGTAGGGACAAAGTCTATATTGAAGCTCAAAGCTTTGACCTCGGGATAGCTGCAGACAGATCTGGAAATGTAGGGCTTTTTGCAGGAACAGAAGGGTAATCTTATCCACTTCCATTGTGAGGCTTGGTATATCTAGAAATGTTCATAGGTTTGGATCTTCTGCTCTTCTGATTCATTCATCAGCCCTCTGGGGTACCTTTGAGCTGTTTCAATCAGTTGACAGGTCTGAAGCTCTCCCTGCAAAGTCTCTGAAGAATAGTATGACCCTGGATACTTCCTCACCACTTCTTTGGACATACATGAGGGAGCTTTTCACAGAGGTGACTTCCCAACATTATATTTTAAGTGCCAGGTGGCATTTGCTCCCAGCATGGTGATCTCTGACCAGGACATTATCTCACACTTGAATTCCAAGGGGACAAGCTCGCTGCTAACTGATAAACAGCTTGTTACTCTTCTTTCCACATGTTGATATCTCTTCAGTTCCAGGTGAAGGAGGTGACCACAACAGGTAATTCATAATTAAGTCAAAGATGACTCATTCAATGCATTTCAAGACACGTTCTATCTGTGGGGTTATTGCGGTATTCTCATGGAAATATATAGGTATGGCTTTTGCCACAGTCTCTCCTTCTGTGTACCCTATGTGAAAGACTTTGTTTAACCTGTGCATTCATTTATGTTTGACAGTGACATTGTAGGGGTGATGTTGAGGGTTTTTTATACGTAAAGAATTCAGAGATTCCAACAATTCTCTACTTTGGAAAGGCAGGCCAGTGTCAGTTCTTAGCTCTCTGATTAGTCCGTGTTTGGCATATTTTCAGTATGACTGTTTATGTTGAACTAGCAGATGATATCCATCTAGTAGCCAAAGAAATCTCAGGTATGAGAATGTAAAATAGCAGGGATGTTGTCCATATTATTTCATATTATTGGGAGCTTGAGGTTCATTTGTACCTGATGTCTAACAAGAACACAGCTGGTGATTAGGATCTCAACCTTGCTGTTTATTTGAGTGAAGCCAGACACATGCTTTTGTTTTTAGGATGCCATAGTGTTGTGCATGTTCCACATGTAGAGTTGTAGGAATCAGGGATGATGACATCATCAAACATGTTCATTGTTGCAACAGGCCACTAATATTCTTAACCCCTTCCATGCTCATGACGAGCTCAGCTCGTCATGCTGCGCAGTGCTCGTGTGCGCATGACGAGCTGAGCTCGTCATGAACCCGTCCGCTTAATGAAACGCCTCGCACAGGGCGAAAATCGGCCGCGCATGGAAGCGGTTAAATAGTTTGTGTCTGACTGTAAGAAACTGGGTTATTAGTTGTGCAGGATGTGAGTCCTGTGCAAGTATTCGATCAACAATTGTCTTCTTAATGGGAACCAAGTACCCTATTGTAGCCCTTGACTCTGTCAGGGTAGTGAAGCAGAACGGTCCATGGCCTACACATGGGAAGTGTTTAGGCATTCACTGGCACGCAATAACAACACTCAATGAATGATTGTCCATTCAGTGCTTTTCCTTTGAAAAAAGAAAAGTACATTCTTTACAAACATTACTAAATACTATGCATTCATTTACAAATATATACATCAGGCAGATGGAAATACCTTTGGTGACAATCTGAAATCACATTTGACCCATAGTGGTGTCATGGCTCCCAAAATCACAGAACCCCCCAATTATACCAGATAGAAACATCACGTTAAAAGGCGGTGTCATTCTTAGTAATGCAGGCCAATTAGCTTTGCCGAGGGGTCCCCACAAATATAAGGCAAGCCTATTGGCTTTGTCAAGGGATCACCACATCATATTATAAGGTAAGCGTATTGGCTTTGACAAAGGATCACCACATCAATATATAAGGCATGCCTACTGACTTTGTTAAGGAGTCACTACAATAAAATAAAAGGCAAACCTATTTGGTTTGTGAAGGATCATCATATTATAAGACCAATACCCTCATGTTAAAAATCACCATAAGATCACTGGAATCAATAAACGCTATCATTATTATCAACAAACGCATTGCAGTGTTTAGAAAAAATCATTGTCAACAATATATTTCCAATAATGCATTGAAAATCAACATCACAGTTTTTCTAATTCTTTCTTTTACACCTACACATAAAATGGAGCCATGAGACCAATCACTAGAGATCCCTGCACTCCCAAGCTGTAGAGTAAAATCTCCAGCCTAAAGAAAACTTTGAAAAGAATGGTAAAATCTTCTAGGGTCATGCTGCCTCTGACCTGGGTGACATTGGGTTATTTTTTCCTATCCGTCTTAGTTGAGGCTGCTGCACTCCCTGTAGGCCCCACTGTGCATAACATTTGCATTGCTGGTGCCCCTGCCCCTCCTTAGGACACACCTTAAAAGACAAGAGAGATTCGAATATTCCTCTGCAGGCTTTATGAGGCGCTCTAAGTCACACAGTACTGAATATTATATTAGCATCACCGTCTGCTTTAGTTGTTAGCACGTGACCCCGCGGGCACGTCTGCAACTTCTTTTTCTCTTTTTTTGTAGATTCTTGCCCCGGTCTCACCCCAGGACCCCACAGTCACCTTTAACAATCATGCAGCACGGGGTCGAAGATTCTTAAAACTGCATAACTCCGGCCCTTTTGGCCCGATATTCTTGATCTTTGGCTTGTTTTACTCCTGGTAGAAAGCTCCAGCCACCAGGAGGTGTTACAGCAGGCCTCTTTGCCTCAAAAAGGGTGCACTTTGCAGGGAGCCGGTTCTACTGGGTCCCTGCTCCAGTTTTCTCCCTTGCCTGGCACTTGGTGCTCCTCTCCTCCTGCTGGAGCACAGAAGTCCAGGTCTTTCCCCGACTGGTACTCAGGGGTATAAGGGGGGCCAATGTCACTGGCCCTGGAGAGACTTATCTAGTCTTGGGGACCAGCTGCAGAGTCCTTATTCCACCAGGGGACTTCCACCTGTATATGGTGTTGCCTCAGTAGCCATCCAGGACCAGGGTCTTGCTCTCCTTCAAGTTCTGGTGATCAAGCCCAGTGCCAGCCTATGTGTGGGGGACACCCCTTTGTCTAACCCTAAAATTGGTTCTGGTCGCTTCCTCCCTTTCCCCTGGATTTGGCTCCAGCCAGGACTGTGAAACAAAGGCAGAGGCAGGTCTGGTATCTGTTTCCTATTTGTGCGCTGGAGGCAGGCTCCTTTGAAGTGGAAGCAGGGCAAAGTGGATTCAGTACATGTCATGTAGGATTTTAGCCTGCTTAGCTTGGCGTCCTTTTCGTTAAATGTAAAAATGAAAGGAATTTTAATAACAGAAATAAATACTTACTTATTACCTTCATTTCTCTTGCTTGAATAGCCTCTTGCTCTTAGCCAGGTGAGGGTGCTTCACTAAATGGGCTCGACAGGATATGTGGCATTTGATGGCAGATATAGGAGAGACCGTCAGTACCGTCATAATTCTCGTGTAGCAAAATCCTTGCTGATGCAAAATTGGAACATTAAGAAAATGGACAACTATTGATTACTTAAATCTTTGTTGCAGGTATGTGCTACAACTACAAGGGATGTATGGCTGGGGGAGGGATAGAGACTTGGAAATTAGAGTGTCTATTCCATTGGAGACAATTGTTAATGACTGCAAAATGCAACTAAAGAGCCAGAATAACATGCGATTTGCTCTCACCGAGGGATAAATACTGTTACCATAACAATTAATGACGAATGTGCATGGGTTCATGCAACATTGCTATGTTGTAATATAGTGGTTAATAGACACTGAGATGGCGCCGGTGAGAGCGTCTGATTCATGGCAATACTGTAGTCCTTTGTCAATGCCTCAGATGAATCATCTAATAAGAGCAAAGCACTGAGCTTAAAGGAAATGGATGTGAAATTGACCAAACCTTTATTGAATCAACATTGAGAATGGCACTGATCGCCGAAACGCGTCTGTTGGATGCAATAAATGGTGTCTGAAACCCGATGAGTGCTCTTCTGTCCTTTGTTGGATATTTGGTGGTGAATATTGTGCATGAGATGCCACGCTCATGAAAAGAGCACCCTCCCTGAAAAGTGTTCGACAGGACATGTGGCATTTGGTGGTAGGTTACTCTGTTACAAACATGACAGATCTCCCATCTGCTGTACTATAAGTGCATTATATCCAATTGCCCTTGTAATATGGTGGATGGGATATCCATCACGTTTGTAATGGAATAACTCTCCGCCGAACTCTAAATTAGACCCTAAATCTTTAAGAAAATTAAAAATAGTTAACAAATGTACAACCAATAAAAATATGCACCAATGTAAATATTCGCATAAGCATATAAAAAATAATAATATTTGATATTTTAAATTAAATATACAAATCAAAAATTTAATACAATATAGAAATATACACATATATGACATAAAATATAAATAATATATTTACAATTAAATAAATTATATTAATAATATGAACACCAGCAAAATATAAATTATGAACACTATTAGAAAATATAATATTTAATCTGACCACTAAATTAAATAGTACATTATTAAACCCCACAAAAACAAATCGTACGGGGGCCGTGGCCAGGCAAGATGGCCGGGTGGACGTGATTCACCTCGGCTCTGTCGCCCTTTGGCTGTCCGGGGGGCTTCTTGTGGCGAGATCGTCCCAAAACACAACTGGCATGAGGGGGCTGGCATGTGGTGAAGTTGGCGACTTGCAAATCCGAAGTCGTAAGTGGATTTGTGTCCTCCGGTGAGCGAAGACGAGGAAGAGTGGCAAAGCAGCACAACTTCTAAAATGGCGGGGGCGCCCGGGGCACTTGAGCGTCCCCGTCCGTACAGCAGTGGTCCCATGTAACCCGCAGTGGTGAGCGGTAGCGCGGCCTCGGAGAGGTGGAGACGAGCAGCGGGAAGCGGCGGAGAGGGGAAAAAAGGAGCGACGAGCTGCACGGCTCCGGGATCGGAGGCCGCACCCACCAACTGCATTGAGGAGTCTGACGGTAGGAAGCTCCCACCTGATACCTCCGCGGTCCCCCATTAGCATAGGGGGTTCCCCTGGTCTATGTCCTGAGTCCACCAAGAAGAGCCCTGGAGACAGGGATGCGGCGCAGGGGTGCTCAGACGCGGTGTGCCTGACCTTAAAATGGCAGCCACCACTACCTCGTATTGAAGCGTGCAGGCACTGAGGAAGAGGGGGCACAGTGAGGAGTGATACCAACAAGCTTCTCCCAGAGGAGCCAGCAGTAGGTGGACAGCTGCCCAGGAAGGCATTACCCTTAATACCAAAATGACCATAAGAGCCTGGCATGGTTGATGGGCTCTGTTGAGAGGCGGATGGGCGGCCTGGTGCTTCAGCTCTGATGTGGTCTCCGCCTACACAGCTCTTGGAGGTACACTTGTAGCCCTAGGGAACATTGGAACGCCACGACCGGAAGAAGCATCATCTGGCAGACCTCCACGGGACGGAGTGAGCGTGGCCCATCCACGGAGAGAGGGGGTCGCCGGGCCACACCTTAGCCACCGAAAAAGGGGCCAGGTAAGGTTTCCAGTTATTTTACTACTACAGAGAAAAAACAATCCAAGATCAAGGCGGTGACACCGCCACCATGTCTCTCACTAAGGACGATCTAATGGCATCCCTCAGGGAGTTCAAAATGGAGCTCCGCGCATAGATAAAAGTGGATATCAAGTCCTCCCTGGATCAATTGAAAGCGGATATTTCTGAGCGAATGACAGCGCTCCAAGAGGATTTGGATTCCGTGGGTATACGTGTTCTCGAAGTGGAATCTCAGGCTCGGGAACTGAATAAAAGAACGGCGGCCACCCAGGACAGAATACGGGACCTCCACACTCAATTACAAACATCCCTATTAAAGACAGAGGACTTGGAAAATAGGTCAAGGAAGGTTAACATTAGAATTAAGTATCTTGAGGAAGGGGCGGAAGGCCCAGAACTGGAGGCGTTTACCGAGGGGCTTTTTGTGGAGATACTGGGGTCAAGTCAGACGAGGTCAAGATTGAGAGGGCATACCGAGTGGGGATCCAACAGGGAGGAGAACGTCGGCGCACCCGTGACGTCCTTGTCAAACTGCACTCCTTTAAAGTAAAGAAAGCAAGCCTGCAAGCGGCAAGAAAAAAAGATGAGATATCCTTTCAGGGCTTTCGTTGCAGCCTCTTTCAGGATCTGGCACCCGCGACTCTTCTACGGCGGCAGCAGTTTAGACCCATCACAGTGAAGCTAAGGGCAGAAAAAATCAAATACAGATGGACATATCCTTTCGGGCTGGCCTTCGAACTGAACAATAAAATGAAACATATTACGGACCTAGAGGAAGGTTTAAGTCTCTTGGGTCTTCCCCTAGTGCAGAGGTTCACGAAAGGGCCGCCTCAAGAGGAAAAGAGAGCAGCAACCCCTCACAATGGAACGTAAGCTTTAGGGGCCGTCACTTGAAGGACTAGAGACTGCAGCAAGCTGAGAATCCTAGCTATAAAGGTTTCGTAGATGGGCCCCATTCAAGCCAAGGGACTCCACAGGGAGAAGAGTCACAACAGAGGAAATCGAGAAATTTCATAACACTGAACAATGCTCATCTGCACCTAGTCCTGCACCATGCTGCGACATAAGATGTTTTGGTGACTGATAATCTTTGAGAAAGACAGCTGGGGCCTCGGACTTGAGCCAAGTGTCCTACACTATGAACTCCATCATCCACATCGTTTTGACCTGGGGCGCAAGAGCAGCCCGGCGCAGGCTTTGTTTTTACAGTTGTTTCATTGTTGGGGGAGGACTAAGGGGGGCGGAGATTGGTCATTTCGAGGCAACGGTCATTTAATGTCACTGGCTCAAAATACACTTCTGAGAGTCGAACACTCTAGGTGTTATTTCTCAGTAGTAGAGTCTAGTAGGAGAGAGAGGTACATGCATCAGGCCCAGCTTATGAGGGTGAGGGTTGTAACAGCACTATGCCAATTTCAATACCTTCGTGGAACGTAAAGGGTTTGAACTCCCCCTCAAAGGGGATAACGTTTGGAAATATCTGTTAGACCACAATTTTGAGGTGGTGGCCTTACAGGAAACACATCTAAAGCGGGTGTAGGAGCTTCGGCTGTGCCATAAAAGTTATGCACTAATCTAAAGGTCCTCAGCAAGCACCAAACGCAGAGGGGTTGCTGTACTATTTCACAACTCTCTGAAATTTCAACCTGAAACAATAAAATCTGATAAGGAGGGTAAAATGATCATGGTGAAGGGGAAGTTGAAAGGACGGCTTTGTACATTCATATCGGCGTACGCCCCCAACACAGGGCAACCAGCTTCCTTATCCTCCCTGCTCAACATTTAGGTGGATTTGCTGAGGGTCCGACGATACTGATGGAGGACTTTAATCTTACATGGCATGCAGAAATAGATAGCACCCACCCGCACAGATCATCCACAGGTAGCTTTCCCAAGAGCTTTAAGCAGTCCTTGCAAACATTGGGTCTATTAGACGCATGGCGACAAATTTACCCGACACTAAAGACTACACATTCTTTTCCCATGTTCACCAAACGTATTCAAGACTCGACTACATTTTTATAAGTCAAGGGCTATTGGGTTCCCTCCAGGCGGCAAAAATCCTCGCGATCTCCATATCAGACCATAGTTTAGTCACGATCTGTTTGGCCTGGGAGGGTGGCGCTCCCAAGTCTCCAAGATGATATTTCCTGATCTCTTTGACGAGTAACAAGCTACTACGATAGGAATTACGAGGAGCCATCACAGAATTTTTCCAACTAAACCGGCCACAGGATACCTCGCCCCTGAATAACTGGGATGCTTTTAAAGCTGTCATACGGGGAAAGTGTATGGAACTGAACTCCGCTCTAAAAAAGCAGAGAGCCAAGGAGAGGGAAACATTGGAGGCGAAACTGGAGATTATCGAAAGGGAACATAAAAAGAACCCCTCACGGATGTTACAGCACAAATTGAGTGCCGTCAAGGGGAAAATTACAGCGATCTACTCTAATAGGGCAGAACATACCCTTTTGTGGTTACGCCACGTCTCTTATGCACAGAGGAACAAGACTGGAACCCACCTAGCTAGACAACTACGGGAAAAGAGGGAGAAAGAACACATCGGGGGTATACCGGACGCAATGGGAAACATTTCTCATGGGGATACCGATAAGGCAAAAGCATTTGGGGTATTCTATACAGATCTGTATGCTAGGGACCGCCTTGATCCTACAGCTCAACACCAATATTTACAGATGCTAAAACTCCCACAGGTCTCTCAGGCTTGGAATGAGAGGTTAAGTGCCCCCATCACTGGGGAGGAGGTATGGAAGGTGATCGCGGCTCTTAAACCCAATAAGTCCCCGGGCCCGAAGGCCTGACGGCCCACTTCTACAAAACCTTTGCCCCAGACATCGTCCCGCAACTAACACAATTATTTAATGTAATGGCCAAGGGCCCATCCGTCTCACAATCAATGGTGGAGGCCTTTATCACGGTCATTCACAAGCCCGGGAAAAACTGACAAAGGTGTGCTTTTTATAGGCCTATCGCACTCATGAACCTAGACACCAAACTATACTCCTCAATTCTGGCGGCAAGATTGGAGGACGTGATGCCAAGCTTAATCCACCCTGACCAATCAGGCTTCATGAAAGGCACACAGACCCACAATAATATTCGTAGAATCCTTCATTTGATTGAGAAGGTATCCAAGTTCAAGATACCAGCAGTTTTGGTGGGTCTGGACACCGAGAAAGCATTTGACCGGGTGGATTGGTCGTTCCTCTTTCTCACGCTTTAATACTTTGAGTTTCACAAGCCGTTTATAGATATTGTTAAAGCTAATTATGCACACCCGCGCTCTAGAGTTCAGGTCAACGGGACTAGTTTGCCCCTTTTTTCCCTAGAGAGGGGGATGAGGCAAGGCTGTCTGCTCTCGCCTTTACTCTTCGCTCTAAGCATAGAGCCGCTGGCACTACGGGTCCGAGAGGCAGCAGAAATCTGGGGCATCCCTTTTGGGGGGGAGCACAAAATATCACTCTTTGCTGATGATGTGCTGGTATCACTCACTTCCCCTGCCCAGTCGCTGCAAGCGCTGCAGGTTGAACTGCGAGAATTTGAAGAGGTGGCGGGCTTTAAAGTAAACCTGGCAAAATCCTTCATCATGAAACTTACATTGTCAGAGGAAGACACGGGTAGGCTGTGGGAGCATACTTCTCTTCCATGCGCTAAGCATACACTCAAATACCTGGGTATTAATTTAACCCCCAAATTGGAAGGCTTGTTTAAGGCTAATTATCCCCCGCTTTTGCTTCAAATACAGCAAGATCTCAAACGCTGGGAGTCCCCCTTTTATCTCCTGGATGGGGCGCATTCACGCGATAAAAATGACTGTCCTACCTACATTTTTATGCTTATTCCAGGCCCTACCAATAGACCTGGACAGGGATTTTCTGCCCAGACTGCGGGCGCTCATTATACGATACATTTGGCAGAACGGGAGAGCGCGGCCTCCCTTTCACACTTTACGACGCGCAAGAAACGAGGGAGGGGTGGCTCTGCCAGATTTTAACTTATATTTCAAAGCCACCCAGCTACGTATCTTGACAGAGTGGTCCAAGAGGGAATCCGAAAAACATTGGGACAACAATATGGGATGTGATATGGAAACCTAAGAAAGACAGGCCACCAAACGCTTACATTAGCACCCCTACACGAACCACACTCAAAGTATGGGATGAGGTATCCAGAGGGCTAGAGTGGTCTACATTCCCTTCACCGTACACGCCGATCCACATTAACCCTGAATTCCCCCGGCGTTGCATGAGGGTCCATTCGATGTCTGGAGGGAGGGGGGTTGCTTGATGCTGTCAGATCTATTTCATAATTACAACATTCTCACATTTGCCAGCTGTCAAAGGGATTTCAACGTCCCGTCTAGCGAAAACTTCCACTACCTTCAACTTAAACACTGGGCCCTACAGCCTCAGGTCAGAGAGGTGAAAACGCGTGAGAAGATGCCAATAGAAAAATTTGTGCAGTGGGTGGGTTCGATGAAGGGAGTGATCTCCTTTATGTATAGCCTCCTTCTCGCTACCTTATACACACCGAGACCCTGATACATGAATACATGGGACCAATGGGCAGGGAGAGAGATCTCAGAAGCGGAATGGAAACATTTGTGGAGGGATATCGCTAAGGATAACCATTCCTTAGATCTTAGGGAAGCACACTATAAGATTCTTTTTGACTGGTATTTGTATCCAACTAAACTCAAAAAGATCTTCCCAGAGACTCCAGATTTGTGTTGGAGGGGTTGTGGCCTCCTAGGGGACGTTAGTCATGTTTGGTGGGACTGTCCTACGATTCGCACATTTTGGGAGGAAATTCTATCTCACATGAAGGGCATTCTTGGATACCCTATCCCAACCACCAAGGAGGGAGCTCTGCTGGGACTGAGAGACCCGGAGTTAGAACACCAAACAAAAGCTGACAGGGCCATAATGTGGGCTTGTTTAGGGGCACCAAAATAGCGATTGCAGCGGCATGGAAAAAAAAGGCAGCATCAGCGCTATCACAATGGCACTCACGTCTCTGGAAAATTTTGACTATGGAGAGGATGGCTGATATTTTTAGAGACAACTATAAAAACTTTGAATATAAATGGGGCCCTCTCGTCGCTTATCTCACAAGTGGTCTTCCTTTGGTGGTATGCCCTCCCTCGCTGCGTGACATGCACCTGTTCCAGTTCTAGGCAAGAGGCACTTGGCCACCCTGAATAGATGACCAGACATCGGAAGTCCACATAGCGTCAACAGACATGGATTTTTTGACTTAGAGCCCAGTGCATGCATCATTCATGGACCGCCTCCCTTGTCGTTATTCTGTTGTGGGGGGAGGGGGGTGGAAGAGGGTTGTGTTGGGAGGGGGCATAAAGTTCTAGGTCTCTTGATATATAACATATAAGACTGACAAGCTGTGCTGGCATTTGCAGAGGTTAACAAGGTTGTTCCCCTTCTTGTGGAAACTGTAACCCTTTTAGAAAATGTGTCAGCTTGGGGGTTTGCTGCCTTACTTTTATTTCCGTGACATACAGCCATCCTGTGTACTGTTTCTGTGCCTAATAAAAATAATTTTGACAAAAAAAACAAATTTTACTGCTAATAATATAACTGTTCCAAAATAAATGTTAATAAAAAATAAAAGCAAACTATGGGCATCATTACGATGGCGGGTGGACAAGTCCGCCCGCCACCGCAACGGAATGCGGGACCGTCCGCAAGGGGTGCGGCAGTCCCGCACCTGAGATTAGGATGCCACCGCCACCGTGGCGATGGCAAGCCCTATTCCCAGCATTGTAGCGGGCGGTGCTCACAGCACCGCCCGCCACAATGCTGGGAATAGACGTCGTGCATTGGCATGCACAAGGTGACAGGCACCATGCGGTGCCTGCCACTTCGTCCATGCCAATGCAGGGGGGTACCATAGGTACCCCCCATGTGCACCCCCCACCCCCCAACTTCCTGGGGGCCCGCTACGGGCCCCCAAAGGCAAAGACCACATGCCTTTCCATGGGAAGGCACATCTCCGCCTGCATGCTAATATGGATGGCGGTGTCTTGCAGACACCGCCACCATATTAACCATGTTTTCCGCCGGTCGATTAGTTATCCTTAAATTAAATTATTTATAACTATATTAACTTCTAATCCTATTCCCCTAAAAACCCAACATCCTGTTACTGCATTATAAATTAGTAATTACATTTAAAAATAGACTACTAAAACACTCACAACTACAAACTTCTTTAAAAAAATAAAAATAATCTACTAAAACACAAAAACTTCCTTTAAAAAATATTAACAATTTTATTAACAATACTAATACCTATAATTAATACATTAACTAAAACATAATACATTAAATACAAAACAAAAGTTTGTACAACTATATTAAATTAAACAATATTAAGGAAACAATATTCTTGAAAACTATATTATGTACAAAAAGAACACGATGTTGTATCCCATGATATTCTGTCCCACGATATTTCGGCCGTAATAATATTTTTGAAACAATTCTTATGTCCCATGATATTTAAAATTCGATATTCTGTCCAAACACCCATTCAACACAAACTTTCCATAACTATTTTCATCATTTACACCTTCTCCATTGTGTCATTTACACCTTCTTCTCCATTGCGTTGACTCAAAGGGTGTTAAATAATCTTTGGACACATTGGAGGAAGTAATGAATCAATCATCCTTCACTGTTTACATTTTGACCTAGATCCAGTAAGGTATGCAGTTGAAGAAGAAAATATTGAGAATATGAGTAAAACTCAGCCCCTAGTCCTGGCCCCTTGATATACCTCCGTAACAAAATTGCTGTCCAGAGATTTTTATTTTTGATTTGTAATTTTGCTTGGATAGACATTGCTAATTTGGGCCGAATTTTTCTGGACAACATTTTTAAAAATGGCGGATGTGTTGCAGTGATGATGTAATATTTCAGGAACCATGAGACCTATATACTTCATTTTGGTGTCACAACAAAGGTTCTGGGGGTCAAGTAGTCTTATAGAGACAGAAAATAACTCCTCAGAGCAACCCTTGTGCCATTTTCCAAAATGGTAGCTCTATAATTATGTGATTTAGCCATCATATTGGTAATTTATTTTAATATTGTCTTTGTTTCAGGTTTTCCGTTGGTTCAAATTCGTAAACATGAGCGAAGCAGGAGGTAGCAGAGGATCTTTACCTCTTGACAGAGTGTTGCTAACTACAAAATCTGAGAACTCCTTCAACAAAGAAAAATGTGTCATATATCAAACTAATCCGAAAGAAAAGCTAACATCAACTGCAGCTGAACAGAAGAGATTTTGAGATGCTGCAGAAATACAGCAAGTCAAAGTTCACAAAAGATTGAAAGTGATGGGTGAAGAGGATAAAATATTTTATCATTCTACAAGTCGTATACAATGGAAAAAATCCTGGAAAAAATTCATCAAAATTGGCAGAAACCAGTGAATCACAAAAAGTATCTGAGTCTTCTGAGAAAGCGACGACAACTAGACCCAGTGCCCATCCACTTAGAAGATCAAAGGCTACCCCTCATCCACCTCCAACGACTGGTCAGAAAGTAGAGGATCTTCAATGTGTTATCTGTGGTTTAGCCAGAACAAGGGCCAAAGGAATTGACGAAAGAACAAAGTACAAAGTATGTGAGTCTCAAAGGGCAGGGTCTGCAGCTAGTTTCTTATAAGATTAAGTTTTCAGCCGAGTTGCTGATCTAAACAGCGAGGTGAATGTATTTGCAGTGGATTTGTATGCCAACCCAAACTGCATTCGTGCATACATTCGAAAATATGAATGTAAAAAGAGCCCCCAGCAACAACGTAACCGCCAGACTTCAGTTAAGTTTGCACTCATTGAAAAAGCAAATTAAGATTTAAAACCACTCTTGAGTGCTGGCTACGGGTTCACACTAAGTGAGATCAGAGAAATAATGGTCAACATTGATGAAACTGTATTGATCCATAATGATGAAATTAAGATTTTTCTGATGAGAATGTACAATTAAAGAATTCGTTTTTGTCAATCTAACAAAAGGAATGAGCCACTTATGGTGTTCTCTGCTGATTTGACTTCTGAAGTTCTTGCTGCCAAAATAAGATCACAGGATGCCATAAAATCAGCAGGAACTGTTTTAAGAAATGTCCTGAAAGGTTTAGAATTTGGACTTAATGAAAATTGTGTGTTGCCCCAGAGCTCAGCAAATCATGGGAGTCAACAAGAATGCCTGATGTTGTCTTTACATTTTTTACCTATTTGTTTAATATCAGCAAAACAAAACTGTTAAAAACTAAAGTTCTTGAATTCAGAACAGAAGCAGACAACATTGATGATAGCTTTAAAGATGTAAGCGAAGAAGTGGAAGACAACCCCATTAACCAACAGGCTTATGCTGTGCAAATTTACTGTCTTTTCCATATCATGTTTTATGAATTACATCACAGCAAAAAGAAAACTCCGCTACACATGATGACTGGCCACGCAATTTATGACAAGTGCAAAAGTAGAGAGCTAATCACTTCAATGAATAGGATTCGTGTATCAACAAGTTATAATGAGATAGTACAGAGCAGGAACTTGTTAGCAGCTCATGCTGTAAAATCTTGTGAATCCGACAGCACACCACGTCCAAGTCACTTTACCAGGAAAGGATTTAGAATTGCTGCTCTTGATGATTGTGATTTTGAAGACAGCTCTTCTTTGCCTGGAACATCCAGCATACATGAAACTACCTTGGTGCTTTTTCAAGACTGTACCAATGAATTAGCTGCTGGAAAACAAGCTGCAAACTTATAACCCAACTGCCTTGCTAACGTGTGCAAAATCACTACAAGCCATCAACACGTCCCAGTCTACCAGAAAGTTTCAAAGTGGCTGAGGATATGCATCTTCTTTTACCTGATGCTGCGGTCCGCAAAGCTGATTTAACAGAATTTATCATATCGCTTATTCAGTGCGGACTGAAGGATGAAGAAAAGCCAGTTCCTTCGTGGGCTAGAATTCATGCTCTGATCTTTCAGAATATCGTCCCACTGAAGAAGGTTGGGTTTTACCAATAATACCATCTCCAATCACAAATTATGCAACAGTATACACAGCTCTAAAAAATTTCCAAAATGTGGGTGCTAGTTTGAAGACGACCCTATCCTGCTAATTTTCTGCATTGAAGGTGTTTTCCGTATTGTAGCTGACATTTTTGTGAGCAATCCAGTAGAATTTTATGATCTATATCCATTGATGGGCATTTTCCACATGACAAAAGTTGTGTTGCTGTGTGCAGAAAGTTATCTCAGTGGATGTGACATAGACGATGTACTTATTGAGGCTGAAATCTTTGGAAGCAAAACTGTCCAGTCAGTATTGAGCGGAACTCATTATGGTCATTCGTTACAAGGTCTGCTCATCATAGCTGAGGCTACAGAAACATTACATTGAAATAATTTCTGGAACAAGAATGACAAATTAGGTTTTGCATATCTTATCTCACAGGTGAACAAAAGCCAGAGTGCACTTCATTCAAAATACATAATGCAAAGCCAGGCAATGGTCAATACATTCAGTTCAAAATCAAAAAACCTGAAAACCAATGGGCCAATCACGATGGCGGTGAGACCGCCACCAACAGCCTGTCGGTGGCTGTCTCACCGCCATCGTAAGCAAGTTTTCCAACCGCCATATTACAATGGCAGGCGGTTTCTTGGCGGTCAGAAAGACTGACTGCCACACATCCAACGGGCTCCTTGAGCCCACCGGTGTGTCGGATTGAGTTGTATTCCCTACAATGGTGGCAGTGCCTGCCAGGTACCGCCGTAGGGATTACAATGTCCCTTTCTGCCCGCCTTTTCATGGCAGGTAAGCAACATGAAAAGGCAGGCGGAAAGGGACTTTGGGGGTCCATAGCGGGCCTCCTTCCCCCCTTGGCCTAAGATGTAGGTTGTGGGGGGCACCTATGGTGCCCCCCTACATATCCCTGCACCCTGTGGCAGGCACCGGAGGGTGCCTGCCACGTAGTGCAGGGATATGTTAGGTGTCCCCTTTTTGCATTGCGGCGTGTGCTGCAGCCAGCTGCACCTGCCGCAAAGGATAGGCATTGTGACCGCTGTGGTGGCGGTCGGATCATAATGCCTCTGTTGGGACCGTCGACATCCTGTCAGGCGGTCATCCTAATCAGCCCCCAAGTTTGTAGAGTTTGCCAAAGAATGTGAAGAAAAAGCAGAACTTTGCTAGTACTGGGGAAATGTTTTGCATATAATAGCTCTAGTTTGCTGATTGGGAAGGTGATTGGGAGCTGCACGTGAAGACTGTGGAGTCACTGATTACTGTGTTTTGTGAATTTGATTGCATAAACTACCTGAGATATGGGTCCTGGTATTTAGAAAGAATGAAGAAGCTAGAGTTGGAAAAACCATACCTCTACAGAAAATTCATCCAAAGACATTGTGTGGTGAAAGACAGAGATGGAAGGTTCAATGTTGGGTCTCCATATATGAAACTGCAACAGACAATCCAGAGGTTACAGAAAAGGGAATTGTTGGCCAGACACATAAAAATGAATGTGTTTCTCAATGACAGGTAGTTTACCATGAAGTCCTTTCAATTTGCAATGTTTTCAGAGAGATGACAAATTCAAAATTAATGGTCATTGTGAAACTGTTCCTCACCACAAACTTGTGGGAAAAAGAGGGAACGTTTTAATAAGGATGTTGACAGCTTTATTAATTTTATTCAGCAGCAAGGCAACCCCTTTGAAATTACTGAGCTTGTGCGACTACTCAACTTTGTGACCAAACAATATGTGGATAACAATATAAAGACACGTCCACTAGTTGTCCTGGAACATGGATTGAAACTATATGCAGAACTGAAGCAGGAGAGCTTTGTATTGAAAGAGAAAGAGCTGTTTGACATAATCACTAAAGCTAAACTTCCACGCTTTAATTGCCATTTGAGAGTTTTGTCCAACCAGCCACTACAGCACAGGTTACAAAAAAACAATTTTCGCAAGCACAGTGAGCGATGGAGGTAGCAAAAAAAAAGGGGTGAATTTATCAAGGACATTCTGTCGCGTGATCTTCTTCCAACAAATGCATTATTTGAAGGAGATGCTGCAACCAAACCAGTGAAGCACGAACTGGTACAAGAGATCGAAAAAAACTTTCACCTGAAGAATTTCAATTCAAAAAGGTGTTCTCATTGAAAACTACTGTTGTGGTAGACAATATGTCATAATCAAGAATGGTCAAGATTTTATCCATGCAAAACTTCGGAGAGGTCGTTCAGACTGTTCTACAGATATCAAAGTCAGTGTGCACCTTGCAAGAACTTCACATTGTCTTTGACAGTTATCTTGAACGATCTGTCAAAGAATGTGAGAGAATTAGACAAATGTCTACAAGTGGAACAATTGACCTTGCCTGCATCAAAAATTCGACATCTATGCCTGTGCAACTTGATACATTCTGGTCATTAACATCGAAGAAGATGAACTTGGGGATGGTAACTCGCCAAAACATTGCTGATGGTTCAGTGAACACTGAATTTCCAATTATTGCAAGTGGAATGATTGTCAATGAGGAGTTGGTGTCTGCAGAGATATATTCAAAAGGTATGGGCCATATTGCTCAAGAACTCAACAGCAAATTGGAGGAAGCTAACCTTCATGTTCACTTACATAAAATCTGCAAGGTCTCACCTAGAACCTTTAAGACCCTCCTTTTCTCAATCTGACCTTCGACTGTCTTGATCACATATGCACACTATGGGGCAACATTAGGAAATTACATCACATGACCTTTAACATCACCATGAGATCATAGGAAATGAACACATGACATGTGACTTGGAAAATGATTGCAGCAAAAGATGATCTGGTCTTTGAGTCTGAGAGCATCACTATGGGCTATGAGGGCTAGGCTAAGCTCAAATGGCTATTTCATTGTGCACAATAAAAACATGGTAGCAGATGAGGACGACATTATCCATTCAGTCTCCGTCTGCTACCCATTGTTTATTTACCAGCCTTAACCTTGCCTTTTTTCCCAGTACTATTTCTACATTACGTCTGTGGGCTCTTGTACTGTTTCCAGTCTAAAAACTCTACATGGTCTCCAGCTTCAACCTTCAGCACACGAGTATAGTAGTTCTAGAGTCATTTGCTTGTGCCTTGCAGAAGAAAGAAAAGAGAAAGAAGTAAACGGTGAAAGATAAAAGGTATTAAATGAGGAGGGAGGGTGAGAAAGGAAAAAAAATAAAAATAAGGCAGAGGAGACGAGGAACAAAAGAGAAATGGTATGAAAGCAAGCAAACAGGTGAAAGGAACAAGGAGCAAGGGTGAGGGAGAGAGAAAGAAGGGTAGCCCACTTTGCCCATGCCTTAAAGCATCTCTGACTTGAGATGAAAAATGTTTTTCCAGGAACTTGACATGAAAATAGCAAGAGGAGGCAACAGTTGCATTCTGAGGTTTAAAAGAGTACAAGAGTATATGGCAAGATTTGTGGCTGATTGAGATGGTGTAGGACACAGCTCTAAAGAGTCAGGCCACCAAGTTGAGGAACAAATCGACTGGAGCCCTCCCAGCACTACCACTCCTGTCTTGTCTGCATTTAACTTGACAGAGTTGTTGGTTATCTAGGTTGCCACACTTCTGTAAGCCATGTACAAAGGATTTGATTAACCAGTTTAGACTGTCCATCAAATCCAAGGATGAGTTCAGTATTTTGTGCATAGCACACAGAGGATAAACCAAGAGAGCTAATAAGGTTCGCCAGGGGGGGCAACATAAATATTGAAGGGAGTATATCCAATAGAGTAGCCTTGAGGAATGCCTCAGGTCAAAGAGTCTGAAGAAGAGCAGTAAGGTGGTAAAAGAACCTACTGACTTTGACAGGATAAAAAGGATGTAACCCTCCAAAACTCATTGGCATACATAATAAGAGGGTGTGACGGTGTTACATATAGCGGGGATCTTATCTCTAAAAAATAGAGAAAGGAATCCACACAGGTCCATAGAAGAAGAGAAGGACTTCAAATCACGCATAGGGTTAGCAAATTCCTGCACAATTTTGAACAGTACTATTCTTGCTTAACAGTACTAACCCTGGACAATGTAACATACAGGCTTCAATGGCATCAAGCAAACCAGCCCATGATTAAGTTAAAAAAATAAGTATCTCGTGGTTAAGCTAATTTCACTGGTTGATACTTTGAAAAAAATAAGAAAGCATACCATAATGTACAGAGATTTAAAATCATTTCTGAATAACAAGTGTTTAGCTTAGAATGTAAATTGCAACATACACAGTGTGATACCTGGTATTAGCAGTATTGCCAGCACAGAAAATAATAAAAGATTCAAGGAATACCTGAATGCACAGGTCATGTATTATAAGGTGACATCAAACTTTGTTTTATAGAAAATAAGGTGTTTATTTTGAACACCTTTAGGCCTATAGAAATTGCTTAGTAAGGGTCAAAAAAGGGGTGTAAAGTGTCAAGCTGGGAGTAAAACAAATCAGGTTAGGGTGAATGTTCAAACATGAATATTTTTAGCTACTTAAATTAGAGAGGGTAAAAGAATGTGTCTAATGAAAGATTCAAGAAAAGAGAACTTGTTCTTCTTGAAGGAGTCGACAGTGAGTGATTGATAAAGTTAGCAAAGAAGAGAATCTTACGGATGGATGGTAGTGCCTGGGAAACATTAAGAGAGTGTCTTTTGCTTCCCTAACCAATGGATTTCCAGTAAGAGTGAATCCATACTCCTAAAGGAGTGCCTACCTCTAGAGGCCTGCTTACTCTGAGACAGATATTTGGGGGGGGGAGCTTTTGTGCACCACATTTTAGGTGTAGAAAGCAGTCAATTCAATTCAATATTTATTAAAGATTTGGATCTCCAATGAGGTCCACATAAAATATACATACAATTATTACATGATAAATATAATAAAACATAGGGACAATTCATTTCTCAGTCCATTAATGAATATCGAAACCCTTCATAGCTGGTCTTACATTTTCCTTACATAGCATAAATAGATATTGTCAATTACCCTAATGAGCAAGATACAAATAAAAGTTCTCAACATTAAGGGCAATAAGCTGCAACAAAATCCTAAATGAAAACCTCTACCAAAACAAGTGGCACAAGTTTAGGTCCGTACTAAACAATAGTAGCTTTGTGATAGATTCAGTTTAGAATAATGTACATCACATCAGTTGCTTGGTAAAAACAGAAAGGTGTTCTGAAACAATCAGCGGATTTGATAAACAATACATTTTCCTTTAACCACAAAACCTAAAGACAAAATATAATGTAATTTTGTGCAAAAATGCATTAAATAGCAGCAACTACATACGCAAATTTCTAAAACATTATACAGCAACGTATAATAATAGCTTCTTTAGAAAATCAAGATTTAAAATAGCAGCAAGAGTGTGGGAATACAACATATCCCGATTGTGCAAAGAACAGTTAAATAGCAGCCAATACATGTGCAAAATACAATCCAAAAAGGGAAAGAGTACTAAGACTCCTTAAAAAAGGCACCAGGCCCAGGAATTAGCAGGGTAATTAGAGGGAGAACCATGTGCTAAAAGGAGAACCCATTTAAGAGAATAGTTAAAAAGTTAAAATATATTCATAAACTCCTTAAAAAAATTTAATAGTTTTACACAGACCGCTTCTTTCTTCGGACAAAAGAGAAAGTCCAGGGCTGAAGTTACATTTTTAATACAGTTTTGTAAAAACATCGGACGAAGCCAGCGACGACGACTCCAAACCAATGCTGGGCATACAAACAAGACATGATCCTGGTTCTGAATGCTCAGCTCACAGTAGTTACAGACTTTTCCATTTTTCATGCAATGAGACTAGTTTGCTGTTAGGTCATTTAAAGGTAAAAGGTTCATGCGACTTAGGGTAAGCCCTCGTCGAATTCCATGATCTAGGTTCCAAGATAATTATTTCTGAGGAATTCTCGGTGAATTCAACTTGCCTATTAACTTTAACCTCTCTTTAGAATTGCAAAATTTAGTATCTCTATTATAGCTGATCTTACCACTTGTAGTTTTTAAAAAGGATTTAAATTCTGAAAGCGAGAGGGCGATCACTGATTCTTCTTGTGCACAGAAGACTTTTAGTGCCAGAGAAAAGTCACGAGAGAGGGAATATGTACCTACTATACCACCAAAAATTTCTTGGCACATGAAACCTCTTAATGTATATGACTCAATATTTACTAACTTATATCCCCAATGCAGAATCCTGGATAAACCTTGGATATAGGAGATTATCAAGCTAAATTCTAAACTGATAGCAGCTATTGGGAATAGAGTGTTAAAATTACATAATTTACGTAAAATCTGGCCTTCAATCCTATCTATAAAAACTCCAGTCTTTTACAGGAGTTTATTCAATACCATAAAGCAAAGTCGGAGGGATTTTAGCTTCAAGAACAGTAAGCAGATGTAAAAAATGCCTTCGACCCATTGCACTATAAAAATACGCAAGCCATTTGCTTGAGATGCCGCTCTCACAAGAACTGTGTTCGATATGAAGTTTATTCTTCGTATTGCCTGCTATTAATTTCCCTAAATAGAGAAAGGAATCTACCACCTCCAAATTTTCATGACCAATTTTCCACTTAAAATTACACATTTTTCTACTTCTGTTACATTTCATAATTAAAATTTTGCTTTTCGAAACATTAATATTCAAGAAATGTGCCACTGTGTGTTTCTGTAATGATATTAGCTTTTTATTCAGCCCATTAGGGGTTAGGTCCATCACTGCTATATCGTCAGCATACAGGAGGCATGCAAAAGAACGGCTGCCTATCTTTGGTGCAACTCCCTCTAAATGAGAAAAGCATTTGGGTAAATCTGCTATATATAAGGAAAAAAGCAGCGGTGCTAATAAACAACCTTGTTTCAGACCATTTTCTGTGGGTATTACCGATGATAAGCCTTGATTTCCTCCCATTAATACCTGGCACCATGTTTGAGAATGTAGGGCAATAATTAAAGATAGCAGAGAAGAAGGCACCCCCGTTTTGTGTAATTTTCTCCATAGTAGTGGCCGGTCTACCTTATCAAAGGCCGTTGAAAAATCTATAAAGGTCGTATAAATGTGTGACCTATGAAAAATCGTGTATTTCTCCTCAATTAGTTTCAAAATGGAGATGTTATCCAGGGTAGAGCGACTTTTCCTAAAACCTGCTTGTTCTATAGGGAGGACCTTCTTCTCCTCCACCCATTCAGTGAGGTGATCAAGAATACTACGAGCAAATATTTTCCCCACTGCATCTAATAGAGCTATTTGCCTGTAGTTACCCGGAAGATGTCTATGGCCCTTTATGTACAGAGGGATTAAAATACTTCCAGACCAGGATGGGGGCGTCTTCCCCTGGAAATAGCAGAAATCAAACAGTGGAGTTAGGTAAGTAGCCCACAACAGAGGTTCCTTTTTAATTACTGTCATGGGAATTTCATCAGGACCCATTGCTCCTGAGGCTCTCATTTTTTTAATAAGTCCTACCACTTCACTCATTGAGGGCGCATAGCTGAATACAGGGATTTCGAATGAGTAGGGTAAGGCGAGGGCAGAGCTGGAAGGATTAGGAATTCGCAGAGTAGAGTTCTCCCAGATGGAATTTCCATTCCTCTTCTTTAATAGGAATGGGTAGGGATTTCACTCTTGTGCCACAACAATCAGCGATTATTTCCCAGTACCTTTTAGAGTTTATTTTTTAGGCCTCCTCTTTTAACTGTACCCATACGCAATCTTCCTTTATTTGCTTTAAGGAACGTTTTTTCCACTGTCTTCTCCTCTTTAATAGATTTATGAAGTTACTTCGTTCGAGAGAAAAATTCAGGAAATGAGCCCTCACTAATTTATTTATTTCCCTATTTATAGGAAGCATTGGGTTAAAATACGATCTCCGTTTAGCTGGAACATATAATGATTTACATGATGTAGCCAGAGAACCTGCATTATGAGAAAAGGCTTCAAATAAGTCGGATTGAGGAGAATAGCACTCGGCCATTACTAAGTGCTGCTTATCCCTATCAAAACTGTTAAATTATTTTTTAGTTTAGGGGTCGCTAGAGTATTCCAATGGTTTCTACCATTTGCTGCATTAAACTCCACTGTGCTATCTTTAAAGTTCCAGGAGCCTACCTTAGCACAGGTAAATTCAAATTTAAAGCAGATCAGCATATGGCGCTAAAATCATTTTCCAAAACTTCCATACTTATGAGTTTACAGGAGAAATCTTCAGAAACAATTAGATAATCTATAATGGATCTCCCAGTAGGCGCTTTATGGGTATAATTTGCTGGTATATCATTTTCTAACCTCCCATTAGCAATTATAAGGTCCAGGCTTCTCAGACCTTCAAGTAATGCGGCTCCTCTTTTATCTGTCCTGCTTTTTTTCGGGAACTGAGATGGGGGGATATTAAAGGCTTCATTTTTTTAGGGCGTTAGTGAATACTCTTATACTATGAGAAGAAACTTTAGAATTCAAATATCCAACTAACATTAGAAACCTGTTATCTTCACTTTCCAGAGTAGTGAAGATGAAGGCAAATAGATCCTTTAATAGATAAAAGTAAGATGCATTTGGAGGTAAATATGCATTTACGATCAGCAAAGAATTTGAGTGATCTTGGACGTCCTTAAAATCTAACTTAATCGCCTGAATTAAGTTAGAGGCATGAATGAATGCTTTATATGACATCTAAAACTTGTACTTAATAATATAGCAATACCTCCTTTAGCATGTCCTCCATTCACAGGGAGCGCAGGCAGGCTCAGCACTATACAGTCTTCAGTGGACCAGCTCTTTGTGATCCAAGTCTCTTGTAGACATATTATGTCTGCGTTCTGCTCTTTCAAAAATAAGAGTTTATTTTTATTGGTGCTTAAGCCGGCTGCGTTCCAAGAGATCAAATTAATACCCTTGCTAGGAAGAATTCCCGTATTTTAAGCTTGAGGATCTATTTGTGTTATGGGCGCCTGCTATCCAACTCCATTTCTTATCTTCCTCATCTGCAGGGAGTATATAGTGGTTCTTTTTCTCTGTGAGAAGCGAAACCCTCCTTCCCTCTTTACCAAGGGAAACCTGCAATATACTCTCACTCTCCAGGAAGGGCAGACCCCTTGTGGGGATATCTGGATAAGTAGTAACCTGCTGATTATGGATCGCTTTTTTGAGGCTAGCTCCTCTTCAGGTACAAGAACATCAATACCACAGCATCGTAATTTATCACTGTTTGACAATATCAGATGAGAGATAACTTTAGATGCAAACGTTACTCATGCTCCCCTAGGATTATTACATTTTTGAACCTGAACCAGGGCAAGGTCATTACTCTGGATCATTTGGAGGCCAGGGATTTCGGAAAAGCAACCCAATAGGAAGTACCTATTCATATATGGTTCATGATCAAAAATAAAAGAAAAATCTAAGGTATAAGGTGCAAAAGGTGAGTGATTGACTTGGCAAGTTACCTCAGGAACATTTTCAGCAGAATTATAAATAACATTGCTACCTAAAGAGGAGGCAAATAGCGAGGCATTGGGATTCAAATTACTCTGAACAATAAAAGGAACACTTAGATCTAAATACAATTGCATCTTGGGAGGATTGAATTGGAGCACTAGGATTAAAAAAAGATGAACGAGGTCCCAATAAATTAGTTTCTACTTGACCATCTTCCTTCTTCATGACGTTCGGATCAGAGTTCGATGATTGATTTAGAATTAGATTAGGGTCGAAGCGTAGCTGTTTTGCCCTTTTTTATTTATCCTTCGACGTTTTTCCCTTTTTTCCTTCTTCTTCTTCTTTCAAACACTGTTACTTTTGTTCTTGATATCTATTTTCTTAGTAGGAGAACAACCAACTTTTAGTTCCCCCACTATGGGATGCTCAGAAAGTTTTGCACCTGTTTTTAGGAAAATGGGGAAAACTTTTCGAATTATACTTGATTGTTCCTTCTTAGCTTACTGGCAGGATGCAGATACAGCTACTGGAGCTGAATTCTCAGGATCAAAGAGCTGTTGTAGAGAAGAAGGATGTAATTTGTCGAATATATCTGCATTATCTTTACCTTTCAATTTATTTTTCCTACTAGAAGAGGGCTTACCAGCCTGAACGCCAAAGTCCCGCCCTTTAGCGTGGGAGAGAGAGCATGTTTGAGTAGATTTGAGTTGATTGGAATTATCATCGAAAGATAGAGGAGAAGAGGTCCCCTTACCAGGATTAGGCTTACAGGAAGGAAGTAAGCCGGCTTTACCAGGCGAGAGTCTTTGCTCAGAGACGATGAACTTAGTCAAGGCCAAAACAGAATCCAGGATATAATCAGAGTTACTTAATGATTTCTACATTAGGCTAGAATAGAAGACAAAACTCTTTCCAGGCAAATTAAGGATTCAGACATCAGCATTTTTGTCTCTGGATTATTATTTAAGGGGTGAAAACTTGAGGACAAGTTAGGAGAGGCAGATCCCCTTGAATTTAATAAACTTGTTCTGCTGGGTGTACTACTAAACAGCTGCATCTTAACGGGGTGATCCTGTGGGAGATCCCGTGAATTGAAGGAAAGCAAAGTGACAGAATTATGAATCCTGGGCGATTCCAAATTAGGTCCCTGAGATAACTTTGGAGACAGATTTATATTAATATTGAGACCTGGGAGAGTAAAATCTCCCATCATAGGGTCTCCATCTTTTGGGGCTAGATGAGGTACCCCTTCAGGATGGGTAACTCCGCTAGCAACGAAGTGTATAGTTAGATTTGCCAGCAAAGAGTCATCTGCCCTAGATGCAGAGTGTGGCACATCCCTAGACCAAGTTCCTCCAAATTTGGGAGATGGGTTAGTAGGTTCTACTGGAGATGATTTTCCCAGATCTACTTTAACCTCTCCATGAGCTTCTCGGTTAGACTCCAACATCCCTGCAGTGTTTCAGCTTGTCTCTTTTTTAGGAAAAAAGGAAGAGATGGCGTTGAAACCTTTCAGGGTGTTTATTTGTATTGAACTGTTTCTTAAAGGATTAGCTTTAGTTTTTTTGCAAGCTCTTATATATAACAATCTTCCAGAGCGCAGTTTCTTTGCGGTCATATCTTAGTCTTATAGATTCTCCTACATGCAGGTGCTAGCGTAATCCTTGAGGGGGGGGGGGGCAATTGAGTGGAGAGAGAACAAAGGCGGTTGGGAAAAGGTGAGGGCGATATATAGAGTGCTACCCCTACTAACTCTTCCACTGACTCACCGTACCGCCACCATGCCTCTATTGTCCCTGCTCCTTGCTCCTTTTGCTCGATCAGCTACTTCAGCCCTTTCGGCCCCTCAGCACCCCTCCGAACCTGTACATCCGTTGGTCCATTGGCGGGCAGAACGATAGACTCTCCAGCTAGGTGGTAGCGGGATGTCAAGCGGGCACAGCACACCTACGGCTGGAGAAAGGCTGGGGTAAGGGGGTGGGGAGCAGCCTCTACGCACAGCCAGTCGCCGTCACCGACTCCTGCTCCCTCTTCTACTCAGCTTTATTGCATCTCCTCCTGCGACTCCTCTTGCGGGCAAATGAGTGGGGAACACCGGGTGGGCCGCAGGCTGCACCCGGACCTAGCCGGGCTGCCTCTGCGGGCCACCCGGGGCACGCTCTCAGCGGGAGCCGACTACGGCTCCTACACTCGTAACTGCAGGGAGGGGGGGGGCTGACCGGTGGCTGATTGCCAGTAAATAAAGATGGGTAACTGTGCAGAGCACCAGTGTCAGTCTCTCTGAGGCCGGCGACTGTCGGCAGCCGCACTGCGCTCACTGTCTCCCAGGATCAAACACCAGATCCACAGGGGGCCACAAGTTCAGGTGCCACAAGTTCAGGTGCCACGATGAGCACAGCTGACCAGAGGACCAGAGGCGTCAGTGAAAGCCCAGCGGTCGAGGGAGCAGGGAGGCGGCGACTTCTCCTAGCTTCTCCTAGCGGAACTGCACTCGCCGCGAGCTGCGGTAGACTTCGGCGGGAACCCGGCAGCAGATCTTCAGGACGTGAAGCCTGGATGCTGCAGTCGCTTCACTTCGCCGCTACCGGAAACGGCGTGCAAGTCAGGCGGAAGTCAGGCAAGGACACTACTCACATCGCACATCACAGAGCACATTGCTTACATATGTCAAGCATTACAGAAAGCAGTCTAGAAGTAATGTCTGGCTTAAGGGGCAGAGTATTTTACATTCTTGTAACAGGCATAAGACGATCAGACTCAGGGCTAGTCTGCCCATTCTGTTACTCTGAAATTTTCGCTCTAGGCTGCAGTTTAGGAAGCTACTTTCAGGGCAGGGGGGCTGACGTGACCCAAACATCCCTCCATGGCCCCATTCTTGTCACTGCCTCCTGCAGTGTGGTTTGGTTTGAACACTTATATCAGTGCTTATTATTCACTCCAGAAAGAGACTGATATAAGACTTGCGGAAGCATCACTTTTAAAGGTACAATCTTGATTCTAAGGATTCCCACTAGCTAGGAGGTCACATAGTCAATTCCCTAGAAGACTTTTGACTGGTAGGAAAAAGAACTGAATTAACACGATTTCATTGACATTATGTAACCTGTTATCATCCTATCAATGGACAATCAATAATTAAAGGATGGGGGAAACACCAAAAGAGTGCATTTTATTTAAATATAAAAATGCGAAATGACGATAATTGTGTGCTGACAGATACATATTCATTTCCCAAAGTAAATTCAGAAAGACTGCACACTGACCTTGCAGGTCAGGATTATGAGGGCCTCATTATCACTCCCACTTAGAGGACCCCAGTAAGAGTGTCCCTGTGCAGGGGTGGGGGGCTTCTAATTCCTCATTCCAGAAACTGGGGGTCCTGCAAGCAACAGGAGTGCATAATTTACAGGACTTGAACCATGAGAATCTTCCGAGTTATGAGAATGAGGAGTTACCAGTGATGTCGAGATATATTAGCAGTGGAATGTGCATCTTTTTCGAATGTCTACAAATGTAATGACGAGTGCTGATTTTAGCTCTTTCCTGCTCTACAGAGGCGTGAACTCCTAGGACATTCGACCCAGGAAACAGAAAGTATGAAGATAAAATGGAAGCGCAAAACGCCATCTAGTGGTCCAAAATTGTATCTATGAAGATTTATGAGATAACAACAGGAGCCAACACTGGGTGGATGACAACATTGGCATATTGATCAAGCCCTGATGAAGGCCGAATGGATTGCTTCTGTCAAACTGGCATTTGTTGAATAAAATTGGATTCAAAGCAACTCGCAAGACTCCTGAATACCTTTTATTCGTCACATCATGACTACTTGATCTATTGCTGGAGAACAGTTTAACCATCTGTTGATTTTGGAACAGATAATCCTGTATAGAATTGAGCGCTTCTTTTCATTTGTTATTTCTTGTCCATATATAGAGTGTAGTGTTTTTGGGGATGGGTAGGACCGATGTATATAGTTGTATTGTATCAATTAGTATAACCGTCCCTCACCTCTGCTTGCACTCATTCCCAGTCTGTAGCAGTCATGGGCTCTTCAAGTACCTCTTCATATTTTGTGTGCATTGGGAGTGGTGTCACGGGTAAATCATCCTGCAATGCGCAACAGACATTTGATATCGGCCGCCACCCCCCATACACCCCCCCTTCATGGCTGGGAGCACAGTCAGCGTTTGGGAGTGCGGTGGCGCCTCCGGGAAGCATGGCCAGAGCATGCATGCCATGGCAGAGATCTTCGCATACTGAAGGTATTGACCGGGCCCCAATGCAGAGAAGGCGATAGCTAACTCTCTCCTGACAAAAATGCTGTCAGGGTACAGGTCGCCCAGAGTGTCACAGCCCCCATTTTTCCATTTTTTTACTGACATAGCCCTAGCTACGTAAGGAATGGCTGAAGGGACCACAGGCACATATCAGGGGCATTCGGGGCTCGGTGTATCACTCTTGTAACTGCCATCTCCTAGATCCTACACATCTGACATCTGACATACGGTGTGCCCGGAGGCACCCTCGCTCCCCCCCCCCCATCAGCAAGACAGACAGCGATGTCACATCATGGTATCCTCGCAGTAACCCCTTCTCCTAATCATCGTTGGGGTCTAGCCAGTGAATAACATTCTGGAGGTGTGACGCCATGTAGTATAGCTCACATTTGGTAATTCTAACACCCCGCTTCCCCAGGTTCTCTTGAGCGTGGCCGTTCCAACTTGATTCTGCCTATTGGCCCATAGCAGGTCTATAATACAACTGTCTATTTTAGCAAAATAGCGTGGGGGATTCTCATAAAGAGTGCCCTGCAAGGTGTTCAGGAACTGGGGGGGCATGACCATTTTTACTAGAGTGATTCTACCCATCAAGGACAGGGGGAGGTCCCTCCAGATCCAGACCGAGGCCTGCAACCCCTCCACCACTCTGCTGACGTTAAGGTCCAGGAATGTCCATCCTGTGGGGGCCACCTTGATCCCCAAGTATATCACAATGATAGCTTTCCAGGGGAGCCCTACGTCCGGTAGCCCCTCAGCCGGTCCCCAGCAAAAACACGTTAGATTTGTTTCAATTGACATAGAGTCCAGATACCTCCCCAGACTTGTGCATCTCATTCAGGAGTATGGGTACAGAATACTCTAGTTGCCTCAAATAGGCTGGGGTGTCGTCAGCATATAAGGAAACCACATGAGTAGTCCCCCCCACTTTGATCCCCTAGGGACCTAGCGCCCATCGCAGCACATCCACTACCAATTCAATTGCTAGGGCAAACAGCAGCAGCGACAGTGGACACCCCTGATGAGTGCCTCTGTACAACTGGAAACTGTCTGAGACAATCCCGCCCTTCCACACACTAGCGCTCGGGCCAGTGCAGAGTAGTTGAACCCATTGTATTTATTTGGCTCCAAGCCCTACTTTTTCGAGAACCAACCAGAGTTAACTCCCCTGAGTCAAACGCTTGTTTAATGTCAAGGAATGCCAGGCATAGGTATTCCCCTACAGCGTTGGCGCATTATAAACATGTGAAAGGCGTCACAGATAATATCATAGCAGATCATAGCTTAGGAATAAATCCACTTTGATCAGTGTGTATTAAGGTTGGAAAGAGGTTCAACAGGCGAGCTATCAGTATACCACTGAGGATTTTAATGTCTACATTTAACATAGATAGGGGCATATATTTGGAGGCCTCCATTAGGTCTTTGCCTGGTTTTGGTATCATCACGACCATCACCTACCGAATTGTGTCTGGGAGTATCCCTCTTTGGAGGGCCTTTTGGTACACCTCCAACAACCAGTTCGCAACAGTATTTGCATAGCGGTGATAAAATTCTGCAGGAAGGCCGTCGCACCAAGAGTTTTTGCTGACATCAGGCTCCTTATTGCCACAAGAGTATTCCCTCTGGAGATGGGAATTTCCATGGATTTGTGATCACCCTCTGCAAGTCGCGGTTGCTAGGTACTCCACACCCCTCCCAACCAATCTGTCCGGCTGTGTTGCGTATGTTTTGCACAGGTGGGACTTCAACACATCATTAATGGCCAACTGCATACTAACAAATTGCCCTCTGACATCACAGATCACTAAGACCTGGGTCCGCCGACCATCCTGTTTAACTAAATTGGCAAGCAGTGCTCCTGCCTTGTCACCCTCTGTGTGCATTCACTGGCATTGTGCTGTGTCGGTGAATTTCTCTAGTCTGCAGCAATCATCCTGCTGCTCCTTACAACACATTTGCGACTCTGGTAATCTGTCAAGGTTAGTGGGCAGGCCCCTTTCTATTAAGTCTAAGCTCTCCTCATATTTATCTAGGCTATGTTCCAACTGGGTCAGACACCATAATTAGTCTTCAAGCAAACTCCACGGAGTACCACTTTTAATGCATCTCAGTCCAAAGACTTACTGCCCACGCTACCTCAGTTCTTGTCAAAATAGTGCGTCAATGTCCCACCTACTGTTGCTGCAAATGGGGGTCCGCCAGCACCTCTGCCTTAAGTCTCCACAGCAGGACCGCCAGGCGCCTGCACTCCCTCCCAAAGCCCATCAACACAGGGGAGTGGTTCGAGAGGTATTGGACCAGGTAAGATATCTCCATCACTCCTCGCATGACATCTGCCAATACAAAGCAATAGTCTAAGTGGCTCTGTATTTCTGTGGCGGGCATGTAGCAAAAGTACACCTTCACTATCGGGTGTCGTTCCTGCCAGACCTCAACCAGCCCAAGGCCCCTCAGTGTGTCACGTAATGCCCCCATCATTGCTGACTTTGTGTGAAGAATGGAGGGCTCATGATCTATCACCCTGTTCAGGGCACAGTTACAATCTCCTGCCAAAATAACGTCCACCACTAGATATTCAAAGGCTGCTGTCACCACCCTAGCATAGTTGTCTGGGCGATAATTATTGGGAGCATGCACATACCACAAGCATATCTCTTTGCCATCCAGGGCACCAAACAGGACTACATGCCTCCCTTCTGCATTAAGCACGTACCCCTTGTGTTTGAATGGGACCCCAGGAGGTCACCCAGAGCATTACTCCCCGGGCATACCCAGAGTAGGAAGTGGCATACAGATGTCCCCTCCACTTCTTTTGCAGACTATGGATGCCATCCCCCAGACATGAGTTTCCTGCAGGAAGGCTATGGAGGCTCTACATCGCTTTAAATAGGCATATATCCTGCATCGCTTTTCCATGTTGTCCAGACCTCTGACATTCCACGTCATAAGTTTCATTAAGTCACCTATTTTGTCCAGTTACATTTAATGTAGTCCTACACCTCGCCCCGCAGGGCTCACCATCCACATGTTGCTGCCCAGCGAGAGTGGGTGCAAAAACTGACACCCTATTGTACAAGAGCAGGTAAGCATCCTCTAGAACAATAAACAGCATTTCAATCAATCAATCAGGGAATTGTAAGCGCGCTACTCACCCGTGATGGTCTCAAGGCGCTGAGGGGGGGGGGTCCGCAGATCTGTTTAGCCGAAGAGCCAGGTCTTGAGGGTCTTCCTGATCGTGTTGCTCTTGTGTGACGCTGCCCTATGACTATACCTGCTTGTATGATACTGGCCTAGGAGTTCACCCCCTTGTATGGGTTAGTCTCCCTTGTGTCTATGAGTGACGCTATCCCTTGGACGCTGCTTGTGTTGTGGTGTTATTTCTCCATACCTGTGTGTTATTCCATTTTGGATACACTACAGTACGTGTTCTCCTCCTGACTGAAAGGATCTCTCCCTCCTGCAATCCCTCTCTAGTCCGGGAGGAAGCAGTAAACTCAGGCTTCAAGGCACTATTCCTGCTCGCCAGCGACCTGGACTCCCTGTGCCATGCAGGGGCGTACCCTGCCTGCCTCCCCTTGTGAACAATCAGTGCTCGGTGACATGGCTCGGCTAAAAATACCCAGAACTAGTAGTATCCGTTAAGATGGCAAGCGAGAGAAAAAACCACACCTTTCAGCCCCAGACGGAAAGCCAAACACATGGCAGGGCCAGCAGGGAGGGTGTGTCAGCGCAGGGGGAGGCGGAGGGAGCGGTGACTCTGCCCCAAACATACAGGATCGGGCTTGTTCTCCGAGCGCAGCCAGTCTCGCTCGCAGCCCTGCTCTGTGCCGGGAGTGAGCGCATGGAGTGAGCCTGACGCCCACTGCCAGCAGTGCGAGAGAGGCTTCGAGGCGGTTTCTTGTGTCTTTAGAAGATCTGCTCTCCCGAGGCTCCTGCCTACAGCTCAGCCGAGGGTCCACTCCCTGCAGAGCAAACCCCTCTGCCCGCAGGAGGGTGCGCCTCTTCCCCAGCAGATTTGTCGCTTTTCTGCCTCTGGAACGATTCCCTGGCATCCAGCACCACATTCGTGTCCATGAGGATGCCGTCAGGGCAGACCACAATCCATCCTGTCCGCGACCTGTCATCCAAACTATTTGTACACCCACTTCATCTGCGCAATCGGGCAGATTACCTCTGTTACGTGGCATTGCTGGTTTTCTCTCTGCAGCACCCCAATTTGGGGCCTCTAACAGAGCATCAAACCAGTCACGCTATGCAAGAACAGCACCTTTCCTCTATGCTGTACACGCAGTTTCGCCAGGTTCATCAGGCTATATTTCAAGTTGAGGTCTCTCATTCGCTTCTTAACAAACAGGAATGTTTTATGTTGGTTCTGTACTTTCTTTGAATAGTCCGGGAAGACGGAGATAGGGCTCCCCTCAAACTGAGGCCGGCCCTGCACTCGGATATGCTGCAATATGGCGTCACGGTCCCGAAAGTTAAACAGTCATGCAATGAGGGCCCTGGGTGGCACCCCAGGTCTCTTCAGGCAGCGCCCAGTGGGCCCGCTCGATGGTGAAACATTTCAACAGTCTTTTGGGGCGTAAAGTGCTGGCAATTCAAACCTCTAAGAACAGCTCCACCATTTCTCCTTCCACCTTCTCCGGGAACCCAATGAATCTCAAGTTGTTTTTCCGGGACCGGTCCTCGGTCCAGCTGAGCAGCTAGGTTTTAGAGTCCCTTAGGGTACGTACCTCCCACTGCATTTCTACCACATTCTCCTCTGCAGTGCAGGTCCACTCATAGGAGATTGACCTCAATTGCCACTGAGTCTATTTTGGTGACCAATTCTTCCCAGGTGCCCTGTACAGTCGTCATCAGGTCTGCAAGTGTAGGGGCCGAGTCCACAGGTGGCCCCCAGTGGCAGCCCAGGTCCTTTTGGGTGCATGGCGGGGATATAGTTTACAGTTTTGTTGGCCTGTGTCAGCTTGGCAGATTTCTCCTTCCCCATGACGATTACAGGCCTGATCAGTATTCACAATGTGGCGCCCCAGCCACACCACAAGTGCAGATCACCCACTCCAAGAGGCCTCGAAGGGCGGGGGCCACACCAATCATAACAGATTGGGCTCTACAGCTAAAGGACAGTGTCCTGGGCCTGCACCATGTACCCCTAGGAACAGCCCTCCCCATAGTTCAAGCAAGCAACAGTGGGTCCCATCAGCCCCATCGGGGCATACTTCAGCCGCACCCAGCAGTCATGCAGGAGTCAGCGTGGGGGGGGCAACAGCCTTCAGTCCTAGGCAGCCCCACTCAGTGTCGTTTTCGGTAGTGCACAGTCAGAAGCAATCCCTGCTTTGGCTCTCCTCAGGGGCAACCTGCAGGCTCCAGTCAGGAGCACCCAGGCTTGGCCCCAGCCCGCCAAACAAGCAATCTGGCCCTGGGGCCCCCTCCACGTTTCTGGCGTAGCACCCACAGGCTCATTGTCACCACCTTCCCAGTCACAAACTCTACTCACTCAGGGGTGGTCAGCGTGTTGAGGCAGCAATCTCAGTAGGGAGGCCTGTTACCAATGGACCCCTTGTCTGTTCCTATTGGCCCCAGCCAGGCCACCACAGCGTGCTTTGTCAGAGCCCCCAAACAGGCAGGCCCCTCATGTCCCTTCTGCCCAGATCAGGAGCTCAGGGCACGGCACCTGTTGAGGCATCCAATCTCCAGTCAGGGCCCAATGTATCTCCTGCCACCACTGCAGGGGCATGCCATGTGCGCTCCCCCACTGATGAGCAGCAGGCGTTCACGCAGTTTCATTCCTGCTGGGCCAGGCCTCAGGACCCAACAGTGAGGCATCCGTCAGATGTGTCAGCACCTGCCCGGCTCCACAGGCCATTGGTTCCTCATTCAGGTCTTCTCCCCTCACAGACCACCAGGGGGGTCACCAGCCACCTCCTCCAGCCTGGGCATGGCCTCTGCTGTAATGTGTGGGCCCGCCACACACAACTCCAGACAGGCATGTGGCCCCCGCACACTCAGTCTCAGCCCTCTCCTCCGGCAACCTCCGACTCCGGGGCTGGCACTGGGGCCCCTGCAGAGACTCACCACCCCATTGATGCAGCAGCACCCACTCAGGGTAGTCAGTGGCCGTGATGCCCGCATTCAGGCCTGCACTTCCTCACAGTCGGAGCCAAGCAGAGGGAGACGCCATGCTCTTGGCTCCATTGCCCCCCCCCCACAATGGTTCTCAGCGTCCCAGGGGCCGCCCAACAGGTCAGTACCAGATTGGGGAGTAGGTGCCTGTTTCAACACCCCCTGATGGCACCGGATTCAGGCAGGATTATGAATGCACGGTGGGGAGTTCAGCAAGGAGCAACTATTCGGTCATTTTGCATACTCCAGTTTGCATACATACTGTAGAACTGCAAAATCGTCTATAAGAGTATGACAGCCAATTTCACAACATTGGCTGCCTACAGAGGACGACTGTTCAACTATCCATTTATCAAGTGAAAAAGCCTGTGGCTTGCTAACCTCACAGGATGGCTTTTCATTTTCATCCAAGAGGCACACGTTATTGAGCAAGTGGATGGATCCACTCTATGGGTTCCTCCACCATTGTTAGCAAGAACCTCAAGCAGCCACAGGAAAATGTGCATCTGCATCACAAGTCAGGCAATTAAGAAAGAGTGACATATACCAACAGTGGACGAACTCGTGAGTGAATTCAATGGGGCTTGCAGGTTCATCAAAATGGCCCTTAAATAAGGGTGACACCAGCTGCTTCTTGACTCCCCGTCTCACACTACATCACAACTTTCCATACACATCTGGGCTGAAAGAGGTATAAAAGACTAAACTTTGGAATTTCCAGTGTGGCAGAGGAGTTTCAGAATGCCACTGGGCGGTCAGGGGTCATAAATGTCAGTGTTGACATACTGGTGTTCGCATGCATGCTGGAAGATTATCATTATAGCCTCTGGAAAGTTCAACCTCAATGATAGTGACTTCACAGTAAATTCCACAAAATATAAATTTCTAAAACTATACCAGCTTCTTTAGGGACCATTTTTCTGCAGACGGAGTAGCAAAAGACCCAGCAAAGTTTCAAGACATCAAGTCAGCCCCACCGCCTAAGTCCACAACATCGGTAAGGGCCTGGTTACCCATTATGGGTAGTTCATAAATAAACTAACAATTCTAGCCAACCCTCTGAGTGAGTTCACAAAGAACTCTGTGTCCTGGACATGGGGGGAAGAACAGAAGATCGAAGAAGCCAGCTGGGACTACGCTGCTGTATTTTGGCAAAACAAAAGACTCTGAGCTGACTGTAGCTGCCAGCTCCACAGGACTGGGGACAGCACTGTCACAAAACTTAAGGGACTGATTGGAACTACGGCGGTCTGATGAACCGCCGTAGCCACGGTGGCAGTGCGGGCCCCGCCGTACCGGTGGTCCGACTGCCCTATTAGGAGTTGGGCGGTCGGACCGCCATGGGACCGCTGCTACCGCCAGGATCCCTGATCCCTGGTGATCTTGCAGCGGTGTGAGGCCTGCAATATGCTGTTGGTGCCACTGCTGCACCGCCAAGCATATTACGAGTTTCCCCACTGCCACGGTTTTCATGGCGGTGACCCCGTCACGAAAACTGTGGCAGTCAGGAAACTAAGGAGCCCCACAGGGCCCCCTGGTGCCTCAGTGCCTGCACGGCATGGAATGAATAGTCCATGCCATGCAGGAGCATGCTTTGGTGTTCCCACTGTGGTGCCTTTCTAAGGCTCACCGCCTGTGACCGCCAAAGCGCTGCCCGCCAGACAGGAGAAAACTCCTAATCTGCTGGGCAGTGTTGGTACAGCTTTGGTAGTGTGGCAGCAGGGTGCTGGCGAGGCGGCCCACTGCCACATTGTCAAAGTCAGGTCCTAAGTGTGGGAAATGGACTTCAGTTGCCTACGCCAGCAGGGTACTGATGGCCACAGAACAAAGCTATTCACAAATTGAACTTAAGGATATTGCCATCCATTAGAGATGGAGACATTTCCTTCTGTACTTTTATGATAATTGATTCGCTGTCTGCACCAACCACAAGGCTTTTCTTCCATTATTTCATAGGCCCTCCTCTAAGCCTTCTACCTTGCTTGAGGAGTAGATCCTCCAGTTAGGGGACACATTCTCAGTTGTCTAACGACTTGACTCTCACCACTCTGCTGACTACCTGGCAAGGCATCCTAGGAAGCAATCAGTGAAGAACAGGCGGAGGTCCTAGATACAGAGGTTGCCTTTTAACTTCCCTGTAAAATGTCAGAAATTAACTAGTTTTATCATCGGAAGATTGACTTCAAAGAGGCAATCAAATATTTATCCCACAAAAATTGCCACTTTGGGCAGTACAGCTGACTCATGCTGACCATCCTGGGATGGTAAAAAGGAGAAATCGACTCAGGGCAAAAGTATGGCTCCCAGTCTTGGACGATCTAGTGGAGAAGACCGTGGAAGATTGTGCACTCTTTGCAAGCAGCAAGTGGCCACAACCATTGCTACCATAAAGATTTGTGCAAACTGTCATAAAAGTGATATCAATAGCCCTGGCAGACCATCAGAATGTTTACAAAGCCATCAGTTCCATGTTGCATGGCCCTGCATGGCTTGATAAATCCTGAGTGAAGCAAGGCAGCGCAAATCACTGCCATGCGTTACTCTGGGGAAGGAAGGCTCGCCATGGGTGGAGGGTCGGTGTTCCCACGCATCCACCCATTCATTCTGAAGCATTCCCAGATTTACCAGCACTGGTAGACATGGGAATGCATCAGAATTCCCCACCAGAGTCTCAATAAGGAAAACTATCTTTCTTTTCTTTTTTTAATTTAAATTGCTTTCGACTCGTTGTTACCTCTTTGTAAGTGTGCTGAATTGTGGAGCACACATAGAAAGATGAAAATGCCTCTGAAGATTGTCTTGGTGCAGGAAGGCGTCCTTTCATGCACAAAAGCAATTCTGTCTACAACGCAGGCACCCTTGCACTACGGTGCAAGGGTGCTTGTTTTAGCGCCAGGCAGCAGTTTATGCGCCAGTGCAGACCGTGAGTAGAAATTTGCCATGTAATGTTAAATATGGCACATTCCTACTCTATCCCTTTCACGCAGCGCAGCACAAAAAGGTGGCTTCTTGCTTTGAGTTTGGTGAAATATTAATAATTATGGGCCTAATTTCACTGAGCCCTCATCCCATCTGTGTCACCAATGTAATAGTGAAATGCTGTGTGTTGGGTCATAATGCAACCGGCAGTGCACAAAGCCAATACATAAATGAGCTCACCCAAACCAGGCAATACGTTAAGAAGCTGACTAAAAGCCCCTTTATATATGTATATCTGTATTTATGTGTATATGTGTGATTTGTGGGGTGAGCTTTGGGGACATAAGATCTCACCAGATAGCTGAAACTGTCTAACCAGCCCCAAATTAATGGCGAACTGGCTTCAAAATGTCAGCCTTTGTTTCGTTGCAAAAGAAAACACTATTGTTCTGTAAAAAAAAAATCATACTACGTCGGCCCCATGCTGAAAGTGCAAACTTAACATCTGGTGCTTTGCAAGTCTGTCCGCGCGGCACGAATTCCCGCGGTGAAGTCCCCAGCAGTTTCATGAATTGTGCTGGAAGACTGATTGCTGAAGTAAATGTGCTCACTTCTTCGGCTTTTGTTGGCGACTCTAGTATAATTTACATTTAATGACGTGCGTCGAATTTTCCTTTGAACCTCGGCAGCTACAATTATCTTATTGTTGCAGGTATTGTAAATGACTCCGATGTTTTTGAATGGGGTAATTTCCTTCTGGTGATTACTGTAGCACCTAAATGGTTATACTGTATAATTATTTAGAATTATACTTCAAAGGCATGTGCACCTCATGCTGCTGAGTCCATGTCATTCTTCTCGTCTGCACACCACCTGGAAATGAAATGTAAATAAGAGAAAACTCCACTATTTAAATGAAATGTTTGTCCTGCCGCACAATCAGCTCGCATACAAACACACTGCTTAAAAATGCAGATACTGTTGAACAGGGGCGGACTGGAACTCCCAAGCAGCCTCGGAAAGTATTTCTACCACTCCAAAGCGGTGTAATGCTAAATGATGGGGCATATTTCAGGAAAATTACACAAAATTAATCTTAATTATGGGAATTGCAAACCTGTCATTTAGCACTATATTTTAGTGCTAAATGCGTCCTCTAGTTAATTTTGGAGGCAAGGCAGTGTCGGATTACCAAAAAGGCAAAATAGGCACCAGACAATGGGCCCCACTTGTATGGGCCCCGCGACAACGGATCAAAATAATATTGATTTAATCTTGAAAGAAAATTACAATGAAGCTTTCTAAAATATTGCTTCCAAAAGATAGAAAAAAATGAATCAACTCAAAGAAACGAAAACTTTGCATTAAAGACTATAGACAAAATACCGGATTAATGTAATTTACCTATTAACAACTTAAAGTACATAAACCAGAGACATCAGATTCACATAACAGTTTATCTCTTAAAAGTTCATCTTCTGGCAGTTTGTAAAAAAATCCGGTGCATTGGGTATTAGGAGATAATTTGCGAGGGGGCCCCTGAAATTTCGACTACTTAGGGGCCTCCACAGGGTTTAATCCGGCACTGATGCAAGGACACCTTTCAAACTAAAAATAGCACTAAACATGATTGAACTTTCCATTCCTGGTTGTTCATGTTGTTCCCATACTCCATGCTATTTTTTTTTGCAGTGAACCGCAGTGTATTTATGTGACGTGGCATAATGGGGTAAATTGGGGAATTCCTCATGCCAAGCATAATGCAAAATTCCCAAAGTTATGTGACTGTAGCTGGCTTTATTTATATATTTATAGGCAAACACCTTTGCACTATGGTGGAAAAGTGTGTGTGTGTGGTGCTCGGAAGTCTGATTGTGTTCTGGCATTAGGGAGAGAGGAGGAGTGTGTCATATCGCTGTAGATATGGCTCTGTCTTGCTCTCTCCTTTTCACTCATGCTTAAGAATGTAGTAAATAGACCCTCAAGAGTGAATGTATCACCGTAGCTGTTTTCACGACCCTATTGACGCTGCCCTTGACCTCTCCATAACCTTTGCTGTGGGCACTGACTGTCGCTGATAACTGCTGGGGACACTCTAATTGTCGCAGGATTTCGCCCCATCCATCCTGTGGAAGACCACAACATCCAGGGTGCAACGCGAGCCCACACAGGTGTACTGGGTCTTGCTGACGAGGGGGAGGCACCCGACCACCTTCGCGCATAAAGCTCAGCCTCTACTCCCGCAGCGTGGGTCCCGTAGCTGTTTTCACGACCCTATTGACGCTGCCCTTGACCTCCCCATAACCTTTGCTGTGGGCGCTGACTGTCGCTGATAACTGCTGGGGACACTCTAATTGTCGCAGGATTTCGCCCCATCCATCCTGTGGAGGACCACAACATCCAGGGTGCAACGCAAGCCCACACAGGTGTACTGGGTCTTGCTGACGAGGGGGAGGCACCCGACCATCTGCGCGCATAAAGCGCAGCCTCTACCCCCGCAGCGTGGGTCCCGTAGCTGCTTTCACGACCCTATTGACGCTGCCCTTGACCTCTCCATAACCTTTGCTGTGGGCGCTGACTGTCGCTGATAACTGCTGGGGACACTCTAATTGTCGCAGGATTTCGCCCCATCCATCCTGTGGAGGACCACAACATCCAGGGTGCAACACGAGCCCACACAGGTGTACTGGGTCTTGCTGACGAGGGGGAGGCACCAGACCACCTTCGCGCATAAAGCGCAGGCTCTACCCCCGCAGCGTGGGTCCCGTAGCAGTTTTCATGACCCTATTGACGCTGCCCTTGACCTCTCCATAACCTTTGCTGTGGGCGCTGACTGTCGCTGATAACTGCTGGGGACACTCTAATTGTCGCAGGATTTCGCCCCATCCATCCTGTGGAGGACCACAACATCCAGGGTGCAACGCGAGCCCACACAGGTGTAATGGGTCTTGCTGACGAGGGGGAGGCAACCGACCACCTTCGCGCATAAAGTGCAGCCTCTACCCCCGCAGCGTGGGTCCCGTAGCTGTTTTCACGACCCTATTGACGCTGCCCTTGACCTCTCCATAACCTTTGCTGTGGGCGCTGACTGTCGCTGGTAACTGCTGGGGACACTCTAATTGTCGCAGGATTTCGCCCCATCCATCCTGTGGAGGACCACAACATCCAGGGTGCAACGCGAGCCCACACAGGTGTACTGGGTCTTGCTGACGAGGGGGAGGCACCCGACCACCTTCGCGCATAAAGCGCCGCCTCTACCCCCGCAGCGCGGGACGTGCGCGGGACGTGCCGGGCAAAGCCCGGGCTAAGGGCGGGCCCGGCTGAGCCCGTCCGAGACTGATTGAGGCTGGGCCGGGCCACCCCCCTGAAAATTCGTCTTATGTGAGTTGATTCGCCTCTGTGAACATATATTTGCTAATCAAGCGTACTGTTGTCCCTGGGTGGGTTTCCCGGTGTCTTGTAAGCTATTAATCATAAGTCCAAACTATTTTAGCACATCGTGGACTTTGCCGATCCCATCCACTTGATTATTACTGTTCACTTGTAATTTGGACCTAGGGTAGTCCCTCAACCCAAATTGCTATGGTAAAGGACACTGTTCTGCCCATAAAGCCAAACACTAGGCAGAAAACCCATGTCCGATCACCGACACCCAAACCCACAGCGATTGACAAAATTCTACAGCAAGCAATAGGTGCCGTCTCCAGCGAGATTGAACGCACTGAGAGACGCCTTTCCTTAACACCGACACTATCTAGGTTTTCAGCTCTTACGGAGACAGTAGTCCCAAATCCTCCACAACTATTAGACTCCCCGACCACCTTAGAAATACCACCCGCACAAGCAAACATAGCTATGGAAACTCCTAGCAAAACATCCATGGGGGGGGCAAACAGAAAGGGACCATATCGAAAACATAAAGACCAAAGGGGAGGGAAACAAGGGAACCAGCTACCTGAGGTGGCGCCTATTCAACCACCAAACGGTAATGTAGCCTGCGATAGAAGTAATGCACCCATGGAGCCGCCGACTTGGGCTTTAAACCTGGTAGAAGAGCTCAAAATTCACCTTGAGCTGCTCATCAAACATGAGCTTGAAGCCGCAATGACCCGCATTAACAAGCTGTCCTCCCTGGTTACCTCCTTGGGTAGTAAAATTGAGGCTATTTGGCATGCTACTCAACCAACAAATTCACTGGTCCCGCCAGAACACTCCAATTTCTACAAAACTCTGAAACCCTACCTGGACTAACTGTGCCACCTCCCCTTGAAGGCCAAGTACCAACAGCACCTCTTGCACAATTACCTGCTTCTGTGGAGTCCATCCCTCCACCCCAACACCATCAGGGTCTAGTTTTACCCCAGCACAGGACGACTAACACCATAGCTAAAGCACAAGGAACCAGGGCAGTGATAACTACCCAGGGTCCACTACTGGAGCACCGCACATCCAAAAACACCAAAGGAAACAATGAAGGGAACTTTTTCCATCCCAATCGGAGGGAAATTAATTCACTCCTGCCATGCATAGACTTGCCTCCAGCTTCCACCCCATACGTTGTTGTACTAGCAGGTGTACCAGAGCTAGACACAGGATGTGTGGAGTCCTACCCTGACCTAAAAATAAAGCCATTTATTGGCTAAACAAAAATAGACCCCTTCCTCATCAGTTACATGGCGAAATCTTATTCGCACGTAGGGTTAGCTGGGTGGGGCAGAGGCAGAAAGATATTAAGGGAGACTGTGTCTTGATTAATTTTAGAGACAGTTGGGCGGTACAACACATCCTTGAATGGCGCCAGCTCGGGATGAGCTGTGGTATCCAGACACTCCCCTGGGCTATTTTTACCCCCTAGTCCCTTGTTAGAGAGAATGGGAAGTGTGTACAAAAAATGGGAATTAAGAGCTCAGGCAGGAAGTGTACCAAACAGGGGTTGGGGTTCCGAATTTACTTCACCATTTAGCATCCCTGTTAGCAACAGGTTCAGTCCCTTAGATTTGGTTGACTGACTAATCCCCCCCCTAAACATCCATTCGGTATAGGCACCCACACAGACATGCCACAAAGCCAAGAGAGATCTGAGCAGTTAAGCTATGATAGACTTGCTCCCACTGACCACCACACGGGAATAAATCAAGAGACTATCCCAGGGATCAGTACCCAATGTGCACCCCTCAGTATATCTGGGGCCTCTTACCACAGTACACAGGGCTGGGAGGGGACTCAACATCAAGTATTGCATCTAGAGAGGGATCCCTTGCCCACATTGACAGGAAATGCAGAAAATGCGCAGAATCTTAAGATCTTGTCCTGGAATATAGCGGGTCTAATTGCTAAAATGGAGCTCCCGGACTGGGGAGAATTCATAGATTCTAATGAAGTATGCCTTCTTCAGGAAACATGGGCTACAATAGAATTGCATAGGGTAGGATATTTAACCTACTGTACTCCAGCCGTTCAGGGGCCCAGGGGGAGACCTTCAGGAGGTTTATGCATCTGGGTGGGCATCCACTTACGATGCACCATTAAGATGATAGACACGTCTTCCTCTGATATTCTGTGCATTCTCCTTTCGATTGAAAATCTCCCCAAGCTGGCTATCATTAATATTTATTCTCGCCCTGTGAGGTATGGGCAAACCTCGCAGACTGTTGATTTCCTTTTATCATTTCTTCCCACTTTACCTGCGTCTACAAATGTAATAATCGGAGGCGATTTTAATTGCCACTTTGAGCCCCTTAATGGCATTGCTACCAACATCACTAGCGAGGAAGACTCCGTCTGGTCAATCCCAGAATGTAATACCTACCCGATAAGAGGGTGGACCCCTCTTGTCCTTCAAATGAACACCCTCACACTTAGTCACTCGCTCAGGGCATGCAATGGTCGCTTTCCCTTTGACAGCCCGGGTAAATATACATTTGAAAAATTGGGACAGGCCTCTATAATCGATTATATTCTAGTTTATGTCGAGATATGGCATAGAATTCTGAACTTTTCAGTTCAACCTAGATGTGAGAGTGACCACAATCCACTGGTCCTAACCCTAGACCATCCTCAGATTAAAGGGGCCCAAGGCACGTTACAACGATCTGCCTCGAATTTAACAGCAATTGAGGGGGGTAGAAGAGTACGCTGGGCAACATTTGCACAAACACCAGAAAAAATGGCCATTATGTATGACCAAATCATCCCCTTTCTAGCAACTGCATTCGCAGCTTCTGAAAACAGTGACGCTCCAGAATCCCTCCTGGCGATAGGTAAGAATCATCAAGACTTGGCCTCAAATTTGGCTGAGTATTTTTACGATGGTAGGAGTCCCGCCAGTTTTGATTTAAAACCTAAAAACCCTTGGTACACCAAGGCTTGTAGGGCAGCTAAATGCGCACTGATACTAATGATCAGGGAAGGTGACAGTTCTGGTATTAAAGTAGCTAGAGTGCATTACAAAAACACTCTTGCTGAAGCGAAAGCAGAATGGGAGACAGATAGATGGGATGCGATTAAGAAAGCATTAGAAGCTAGGGACATGAGAACTTTTTGGAACCTAGTTAAAATGGGAAAATCTGAAGGCAACACGGCCATAGAACCAAACTTGGGGGAAGAAGTCTGGAGATCCCATTTTAAAGCTTTATATGCAAAGACCCTAGCTAGAGACAAAGATGGTAGGGCTCCAGACTCTGATGAAATTGTCGTCAATCAGAATTGCTTACCACTGTGCACATTGGCAGAGGTATCTTTGGCATTAACTAAACTGCTACCAAACAAGGCCCCAGGGTTGGATAGGATCCCTGGAGATCTGTTTAGGAATGAACAAGTAGTATGGGCCCCCTACTTACAGATCTTATTTAATGCCATCCTTTGTGGTATGGCACTTCCTCCGACATGGGCTGGGGCCGAAATTATTCCCATTTACAAAAAAGGCTCCCCGCTAAATCCAGCAAACTACCGGCCAATAAGCCTTATTGATGTCACCCAAAAGATATTTGCCTGTGTCCTCCTGGGTCGACTGCAATCATGGATGGATGAGATGACAGTTTTAACTCCATTACAAGCTGGTTTCAGGTCTAAAACGTCAACTATAGACCAGCTATTCAGGTTTCAGTTGATCCATTGGAAAACTGTTCTCTTGGAGGGTGGCAGCCTTTACCTAACCTTCGTGGACCTCAAGTCCGCGTTTGATATGGTGCGGCGCGATCAGCTATGGGGCCTTCTTTTAGATATGGGTGCCCCAGTATATCTTTGTCATCTTTTGAAGCGCCCCATGAAGGCACCTATGCAAGGATAAGACACGGTAGGAACGGGGAACTGACAGCTCCATTCCCGGTTGAGAAGGGGGTGAGACAGGGGTGCGTGTTGGCACCGACCCTGTTTTCCCTCTTCCTAAACGGTCTAATTGAAACCCTACTCGCAGTTAAAGACATAGACTCCCCAAGGTTAGCGAACCGTAAAATGCCAGCCTTAATGTTTGCAGACGATACGCTGCTTTTATCCAAGTCACCTATGGGTATGAAGCGGGTACTGGAAGAATTCAGCCTATTCTGTAAGAGAAGAGACCTGGAGATAAATCTACAGAAGACTAAGTATATGGTCTTTGGCGCCAACACTAGAAATCGCCCACATCCTCGATTGGATGGCAGACCGCTAGAGCGAGTGACCATCTTTGATTACTTGGGTCTTACACTTAATGACACGATGGATTGGGGGACCCAAGTAAAGAAAGCAAATCTCAAACTAATACAGTCAACAGGGGAATTTTAAAAGTATTTAAAAATTGTACCCTTAAAGTTTTAGGCCCCCCAGCAGAAATTTACAAAACCCAAGCGAGGGGAGCCTCGCTATATGGTGCCGAGCTTTGGGGCTATTGCCCACCTAACAATTTGATAAAAACTGAGAACACCTTTATTAGGCAGCTGACGGGTCTCCCTAAAAGTACCCCCCTAACTCCACTTAGGATGGACTTGGGCATCGATCCAATAGCTGATCTAATTGCCTCCCGCCTTCTCCATTATTGCCGTCGTCTTTCGAGCACGCCGGAGTTAGAAACATACAGGGAGGAATTGAAGGATGTCTTGTCCATCCTGGGAGCAGGTAATCTACCGTGGCTGACCTACATCAGGAACACGTGTCACCAAATGGGGAGGGCTAATATGTGGTTAACCCCAGAAGAGACCTGTCCAGCTATCCCTAAAAATCCTTAACTACTGCTTTTAAAAATTACAAATTAGCCCAAATTTCTCAGAGTATAGATTCCTCAACCCTGACGTCCAGGTTTCTGGACGTCAAGCAGCAATATATTTTAGAGCCTGCCTTGGATAGTATCCAACCACCTATGGCAAAGAAATTGTATTTACAATTTAGGCACGGGACGCTCCCGTTGCGCGCACTTACCAACAAATGGAAGGGAGCAATAAAACAAGAATGCCCGGGGTGTACCCACACAGAAGAAACAGAACTTCACGCCATCCTTTTCTGCCCTGCATATAGTAAGGCTAGGTCTAAGTGGGTACTTCAGCTCTGTAGGAATCTTGGGATCAGAAATTACACTGAGGTGTTCAGGCTCTTAAAATATGAGATGCAGCCACTATTTGTAACTGTCACTTCAAGATTTCTATTTGCGATGTGGAACATACGCAGAGGCATCATAAAGTCGAAAGAGTCAGGCAACAATTTAACTTTGCCTCTCCCTAGATAAGTTACTGTATTTGCACATATTTCCAAATGAGATAATTTGTTTACAATGCTATTCTGGACAAGTGGTCTTAATGTTTTTTAATTATTTTTTTTCTTTTCTTTTTTTTTTAACAGGTAAAAACCTAATCGTTTATACTGCTTTTAAATTTTTTATCATATAACACTTGATACCAGATGTTGTATTTGTTCGTTGCCTATTAGGTGATGACCCAGATTTGGGGACAAGATCAATTTTTGTACCTGCGAAGCTCAATAATGTTTTACTCTTTAATGCCATCCCGCATCATTTTGTCGATTACATTTGTTCTCAATTTTAACTCTTTTTAAAAAAAAATGTTTTCTTAAATGTTATATTTAACTGTGCTTTTATGGCTGTACAGCCGAAATAAAGTTTCATTTGAATTGAATGTATCAGTGAGCCTGCCCAACTGCATTTAGTTTGGGACAAATTCTCCAACTGAAGAAATGTTTGAAAACATGGTGCCAAATGAGGCATAGAACAACCCAAACAGATTTGTTAAAAATCTACAGGAACTACAATTCCTTTCACTGTTCATGTGCCACTGAAAATGTCAGCAAAACATTTGTGTTGCAATTATATTATGTTAAAAATGCAAGAATCATCGATGTGCTGGTCAAGTATTTGAAAATACTGTTCAAATGTCAGGATGTCAGGTGCGCTAACTGATACTCAAAAAGTACAGTGCCACTCAAAATGACAGGACATCACTCAGGTGCCAAGCAGCCACTCAGGGTGAGGAGCAGAGTGCAAGGACTGCTGCTGTTATGTGCTATGGAGCTATACATTTTTCGTCCATTGTCCTAATTTTGCACAATAACGTTTTCTGCTGTGACCTTTTGCACATATTTGTGTGCGCAACAATGTTGTACTAGTTCTCTGAAACTGCTTTGTCTACACATCTAGCTTCGCATAACATTATCACGGTGCCTCAAACACATGTACAAGGCCTCTTTAGGCACAATGTACACATGTTGTTCTATCTTCATCCACGAGGCGACAGGGCTATCTACATATCCATAAGATTGCTAATCTATATGTACATCACAAGGATGCTTTCTATTATAAATAATGAGCATTCCAAAAGATTAGCAGAGGAGGCACTTCAGCTGACACCGAGGGTCCCTGCATGCTGAGACTTCACCACACAGCAGTCTGACATCTCCGTGAGGGGCATCCAGTTCGTGACCAAGATGGACTCCAACATTCTCTTCCGCCAGGTAATGGGATTGGATCGTCCCTTGGGTGGATTCTTGGCTTCACACCTACACACACACTCTAGGTACACTTAGGGCCTGATTCACAGAACTAACTTACGTCAAAATCCTAAACTTACAACAATTTTGGTATTCACAGAATGAACTTACACATTTGGGTATTCACAGAATGAACTTACACATTTGGGTATTCACAGAATGAACTTACAACAATTTTGGTATTCACAGAATTAACTTACTCATTTTGGTATTCACAGAAGGCACTTACTCATCAATGAGTAAGTGCCTTCTGTGAATACAAAATGTGTAAGTTACACAAAATGTGTAAGTTACACAAAATGTGTAAGTTACACAAAATGAGTAAGTTACACAAAATGTGTAAGTTACACAAAATGTGTAAGTTACACAAAATGTGTAAGTGTCTTCTGTGAATACCAAAATGAGTAAGTTTATTCTGTGAATACCAAAATGAGTAAGTTCATTCTGTGAATACCAAAATGGTAGTAAGTTTAGGATTTTGTCGTAAGTTAGTTCTGTGAATCGGGCCCTTAGAGTAGGGCTTGCATAGTAGGAGTATGCCTGATTACTGCCTTGGTTATATGCCTGCATATATACACTCTTTTAGCACCATGGTAGAACTATATCTACTATTTACTCTCTGGGTGCATGTATCATTTTCATCTGCTTCTGTCTACTGATTATCGCAGCACATGCATTCTATACAAGAATATCGTTGGTTCAATAAATATATTGAAAACGTCCCACTGTGTATTCTGTATATTTCTCTGAGCACCAGTAAGCACGAGTGACTGAGCGAAAGGTGCTGATCTGTTTCCACGATCTGTGAGGGGTCAGGGTTGTCATGTTCAGTGGTTACCAGAAACCAATCACTTTCTGGTAAGGTTAGGGGGGCTTATGGTGGCACTGTGAGCTAGCTGGTCTTTAGGCCAACATATCCTGCGGGGGATGCAGTAGGATACATTTTCCCACATTGTGCTAACTCTATCTCCATAAATTCATTTACTAAATTCCTTCTCTCTTCACACAATGTCCAAACAAGGAGATAACGATGGGGAACAAGTAGTTGCTCTAAATATTACAGAAAAGCCATTGCCTGGAGGGACTCTAAGTCCCAGGATTCTGTTCTGCCCTGCGGGAGGGGCTGCTGCCAACACTCGCGCTCTTAAGTTCTCGTCTGCCTCACTGTGCAGGATGAGTGCAGACCGCGCCCGGGCAAAGCCTGGGCCAAGGGCGGGCCCGTCCTTGCCCGTCATTGCCAGGAAGAGGCAGGGCGGGGCCACCACCTTGCGTTCTGCATCTTGGAGCTACTAGGGATTAGCTGTTCCTTCGCAAGGTACTATGTTTTCCTATTTATCCCCCAAGCCCTATGAGACTGGTGCGTTTATACCCATACCCCTCTTGATATGATATACTGGAGCAAGACGCCTAAAGCAGTTCGTCTTTAGACTGTAAGCGGATTCGGCGTGTCGATGACTAAGCCTTCTTGGACTAAGCATTGTTAATATCTGCCATTTCCTGAAGCCATTTAGAGTTTGTCTGTGGCTCGAGGGTGAGGAAGGCGCCTATGGGGGTGGTCACTCTTGATACCAAGGTAACATCTGAGAGCTACCCATGATAGGGCTGAAGATAGAATATCACCGCCGCAATTCCTATTCCATATAAATTGGAAAATAGTGCATTAAAATCAGCCAGAAAAAAAGCTTACAGGTCAGGTCAATCTTCTTTTAGCAAAAGTGCAAGCGAAGTACAGCCCCCCGCCTTGTCCTATAGCCAGTGTCTTACCCCATCCTCCCTAGTACAAACCTACTTAACTCAAATCAAAGCAAAGAGCGACTACTGCTAACTCCAATGATACTTCTAAAGATGTATTTGCCCCAAATTATCCACCTGGGGCCCAAAGGTATATGCCCCGAACTTCGAGGAGCCCACTAATGCAAAGGGGTCCTCCTCCTACCTCCAAATATCCATCTATATATCCTAAGGGTGCCCATTCCTGTAACAAACTTCAGGGGTTCCGTGAACGCGCCGCATTGCCCCCAAATGCATTTATATGATTAATGCCCCAAAACTCTTGCCCAACCAAAGGCCCGAAGAGGAAGATACACTCATAAATAAATCCATTCATTGGATCCGGCATGTGAGGGGCTGCCGTAAGAGATGATATCGTAGGAGCCAGAAGGCTCACCCATCTTAGCAATCATATGGATTGTATTGAATTGCGTTTGATCAATGGGATGGTGGCACATAATTTGATAGCTATGGATGCCAGATCTAGCTCACCCACACCCACACGCATTCAATTCAACTACAGTTTACCATTAAACCCGCCATTTGCTACTGTCCGTTCTCCTGTAACCCATTTGGGTAGAGATTCCTCTCTAGCAGCTAATGACTGACTTGCACTTCTAAACAACCATAAATGTCCAAAGTCTCCAACACCAAATCTCCCATACTTTCAGCCCCCTCTTGTAGACAGACGCGCACCCACTGCAACTTATCCTATACCCCACTCATCTAACAGCATTCAGACCCCCATCGTGCTTCCTTCTACTGATAGAAAGACGACTACAGGAGTTTCCCCGCTCAAGAAAGTCCTTCTGCAAGTGCTGTCAGGGAATCCCCTAGTTGCTCTACGACTTAACCCACCTAGCAGCCAGGAAGTGGGTAGCACGCTCCAAAAATTATCATGGAATGTGGCCAGGGTAAGACCCAAACTGTGCCTCCTGCATTGGATCTAATTCATCGAAACTTTCGATAGTTGCATACTGCAGGAGACATGGAGTCCCTCTCCTGTCTATGTCCCTGGTGACGGACCCTTTTTTCATCCAGCATCTTCAAATAAACCAGGTCCTCCAGCCGGGGGGGTTAGTAATTTGGGTCAGGATTGCACTCCATTGCACATGACGAGAACTTCCATCCGATAGCGCAGACATTTTGGCTGTGCAACTTAAAGGCCAGAAAGGTGCCCTGCTTGAAATCTACAACATCTACGTTAGAGGCACGAGGGTGGGAAGGTGGTCATCCACGTTGAATGAGCTAGAAGCACTTCTGGATGATAGGGCCTCATCGCCACGTTTGATGGTAGCCAGTGACTTTAATGTCCCCTTTGAGCCTTTGGAAAGGGAGGATATCTGTGGGGCGAAAGAGGAGGATGTGATGTGGCATGTCCCCTTCCTTGATCTACCCTCTATAAACAAATTGACCCAATTGGCACTCCAATTAAATGCCCTCGCCCTAGAGTTTGGATTAAGGGCTGCAAATGGTCGTACTAGATAGGATAGTATGGGTGCTAATACCTTCAACAGGACCAACAATACGAGCTGCATAGATTACTTTCTGGTGGAACTTAAACTATGGCACAGGGTGGTTGACATGGCTGTGGGATCTACCATAGACAGCAATCACAATCCACTGCAACTCCTCGTGGGATCACCATGGGTGGGTCGGCCTAACCCCCCCAATCCTGGTTTAATCACAGGAGATACTTCCTTTCAATGACAATCATCGGCTCAAATGACCCCAGGTAGCCATGGACGAAGTTAAGCTCGAAGCTATCAAACAGAACCTGCTGTCATCCACAGCAGCAATTCGTAGCTTAATGTGCCGTTCGGGAAGGTTGGACAAGATTCTAGCCTGTCATACTGGCATCTTCGAACAGTTAGCAAGACACTTTACTGAACCTCTCCATTTATCTAAATCAGGCCAGAAGCCAAGCTCCCAGATGGCCTGGTTTAATAAAGAGTGTAGAGCCCTTAGAAGACAACTAGCCCAGGCAATCAGAGTGAATAACGTGGCTCATGTGAGGGAGTTAAGAAGATGGTACAAGTTGGCACAAAACAGGGCTAAAAGGGAGTGGGATGAAGATAGATGGGAGCTGATCAGGGAGTCTAACCACAAAAGCTGCTCCTAACTGAATTGCCACTACGAGGTTTGGGATGTATTTGTAAGTGAAGGCATCTCACAAAAAGTAACGGACTGGTCTCACACACCACCTGGTGTCATGCTTCATCATTGGCCAGTCCTCGCCCTCTAAAACCTTGGTTTGATGAGGCGGGCATACACTGATGACAGGGATGCACTTCTAAACTAAGTGGGGCCCATAAACAAAAGTGTGGTTAAAAAACATTATAGTTATCTTAATCGTGTTTTTAATGTTAAAGGTAACTATATGATATTAAAATCAAGTGACGGTATGTGGGGAATTAATGTCCCCTATCCGTTATGTGAGAGGTCAACATGTTTCTGCCTTAATGGCGCTTGGGTCCAGGGCATTCGTCAGGACCTAAAGAGAACATAGAGGGCTCCGTTCTTACCTGCTAGTGGTAAGAGTAAACCACTGTGTGGGCGTGAGCACTGCCACACTCCACAACTTGATGGCCTCTAATTTCAAGCCCTAGATACCAAAGCTACTTGCCCCATGGGAGGAGGGAGGGAAACCCCTGTAGTCAAACCTGCATCAAGGGAAATTTCCCATGTGGATCCTAGGCGACTGCTCCCGGTCCTCCCTGATGAGGTTTCCCCTCCCCTCCTCCCATGGGGCAAGTAGCTTTGGTATCTAGGGCTTGAAATTAGAGGCCATCAAGTTGTGGAGTGTGGCAGTGCTCACGCCCACACAGTGGTTTACTCTTACCACTAGCTGGTAAGAACGGAGCCCCCTATGTTCTTTTAGGTCCTGACGAATGCCCTGGACCCAAGCGGGCCATTAAGGCAGAAACATGTTGACCTCTCACATAACGGATAGGGACATTAATTCCCACATACCGTCACTTGATTTTAATATCATATAGTTACCTTTAACATTAAAAACACGATTAAGATAACTATAATGTTTTTAACCACACTTTTGTTTATGGGCCCCCACTTAGTTTAGAAGTGCATCCCTGTCGTCAGGTGTATGCCCGCCTCTATCAAACCAAGGTTTTAGAGGGCGAGGACTGGCCAATGATGAAGCATGACACCAGGTGGTGTGTGAGACCAGTCCGTTACTTTTGTGAGATGCCTTCACTTACAAATACATCCTAAACCTCGTAGTGGCAATTCAGTTAGAGCAGCTTTTTGTGGTTAGACTGTTAGTGTTGGAGGCTGCTAGCTCCTAAGACCCCGTGCCTCTCGTTCCCTTCTCCACACAACGTGGGGCTTTTGTGGTTAAGCTGATCAGGGAGGCCTGTGACAGGAAGGACTCACAAAAGTTCTGGCTCCTTGTTACCAGGGGGATAATAACAGGCCTTCACCACCGACTAATAACATCTCAATCGTGGCATGGTACAACCATTTCTTTCAATTATACTCTGGCCCCTGTGCACAAGATGAAGGAGACCCCAATCATGACTTTGCCCCTGTCATAGTAGTAGATTTTTTCTCTTTAAGTGAAATTAAGACCTGTATCTCTTCTATCGCAAAGGCTAAAACTGCCGGTCCCAATGGCATTCCAGGAGACATGTTTGCACATGACAGTGAGAATTGGGCAAACTATATTTTGACTTCAGCCAATGCAATTGCTAAGGAGGCCCAAATTCCGCCCTCCTGGAAGGGAGCAGAGGCGAACCCTGTATTTATGAAAGGTGACAGATCTCTACCCTGCAATTAAAGACCTATCAGTCTTATAGACTGTATCCAAAAGGTGTTTGCCCGAGCTCTCCTCCTAAAGGTCCAGTGCTGTATGAATGACTGTAACATCTTGTCCCCTTACCAAGCTAGATTTAGACAAAAAACAAGTACCATCAACCAGGTGTTTCGTTTTTTTCCTCTCACCTGGAAGACTGTGGTCATTTGTCATGGGAGTCTCTATGTAGCCTTCATCGACCTTAAGACCGCTTTTGATTTCGTTCCTAGGAATAAGGTCTGGCAAGTATTAAACTATATGGGTCTCCCCCTAGAGATTCTTGCACTCATTATTCGCCTTCATGAGGCAAACTTTGTAGAGTTCACTAGGGTTGCCAAGGCCAGCTCACTAACCCAATAGAAATTAACAGGGGGGTACGCCAGGGCTGTGTCCTGGCACCTACACTTTTCTCTCTCTTTGTTAATGGTGTGGTTTAGCTTCTTTCAGAGCTTCCAGCGGACGCTCCAATTTTGGGGGAGATAAAGTGGTAACACTATTGTTTGCAGATGATACACTGTTAGTATCCAAAACACCAGGTGGGCTCCAACTACTTTTAGATCGCTTTAAAACCTTTTGTGACTCCCGGGGCTAGAGGTCAATACCTCTAAGACGAAGCTATTACAGCTTAACCCCCATAAGTCATTTAGAGACAAAATATCACTAGGGGGGGGTCCCCTTGGAGAAGCTGAGCACATTTGGCTACCTGGGTATCACCATCTCAGAAGACATCTCATGGAAGCCCCACGTAGCCAAACAGACCGTTAAGCACAGACAAATTGTGGGGGCCTTGTTAAAAGAACACAGTACTTTCTTTAGCAGACCGGTGGCTGCTCCTCTTCAGATCTTCGAGGCCAAGGCAGTAGGCTCAGCACTGTATGGAGCCGAACTGTGGGGCTTTGAGAAGATAGGCTCCCTCTTGAATTCCGAGAACAAGTTCTTTAGGTTCCTGGTCTCTCTACCCCGGAGCACGCTGCTATATCCGCTAAGGTTGGATCTGGGCAGAGCCACCATTACCGAGAAGGTTAAGTTACGCCCCTTACTGTTTTGGCTGCACGTAAAGTCCAACCCAGAGCTGTCCTCGTATGCTGCTGCCCTCAATTAAGTCATTGCACTTGATCGCTCTAGGAAGATTGGTTTGATCCACAATCCGAACTCTCTGTTAAGTGCAATAGGTCTAGAGAGTTACTGGGCCTCAAAAGAACCATCATTGTTGCCTAGCAAAGGTACAATTAAGAAGCAATATTGGGACTGGGTAACACAGGGCTCTTTTACCAGGTCCTCATGGGGACACTTAACTATGGATTTTATGAATTTTAAATTGACTGGCTCATATGAACACTACTTTGAAATAATCACTATACCCCAGGATAGGAAAATGTTTATACAGTTTAGATTTGGTTCCCTATCTTTGAATTCGTTTACTGGTTCCTGGCGACAGGTAACGACTACGTCCCAGTCCTGCCCTAATTGTCTCACTGTAATAGAATCGATTGCCCAAGTCTTTTTTGTTTGTCCCAAGTACTCCTGCCCAAGAAGGAAATGGCTGAGGTCGATCTGCAAGCAACTGGGCACCCGATATTGCGCCGAAGCACTTTGCATCCTAAGATCAGATACTAGCTCGGCAACTGTTTTCTCTGTTGCTAAGTTTTTTGGACATATGTGGCCAATTAGAAGGCACTTGCTGAAAGTTTGAGACTGTTGCATATGTTGACAACCTTTTTAATCGAACAGTTCTATAATGGACCTTTTAACTAATTTTGCTGCTATGGTTTATGTAGATTTGAAATTTCCAGCCATGCTGAGTGTGTAAACAACTTTTGAACCAGCCAGCATAGCGGGCCATGCCATCTGAATGGGGATAGATAATGGCTTTTTGTTGCCTTAGTGCCAGGTGTATATTTATGCTTTTTGAATTTTACTATGAATTTTAGACAATGCCATGACTGGTATTTTATAAAAGGGTTTTAGTGTATTTTCTATGGCATTCAAGTTGCTCTGTATAAAATTCACTGTATCTCTACTTTTATGGTATAAGACCGAAATAAAGTTTTATGATGATGATTACAGAAAATTGCACACATGCAGTTACTATGAAATTACTACACTATGGTGTCCCGGCAACAGGTGGAGACGTTACTTTCATGGTTAAGGCACACAAAGCATTCAGAAAAGAGGTATTCTATTCTTGGGTAAAATCTCCTGCTGCGGATGCACGTACAAAATTGTTTCAAACTTAAATTGAAGATGAAACACCAGAGGAATACTTTCCGTATGTGGCCATAGAAATTCTGTTGACTTACAAAGAATACATAAATTGGTTTAAAGGCGCCCTCCCACATACTGTAGAAAATGTGAGACTCAGTCCGCTCACTAAAGAAGGAGCGACTTGCCGGTCCCAGCTGCTTATACACCGCATCCTAATATTGCTAATTTAGATGCAGCAGAATTAACAACACTATGCAAAGATCTAGTAAAGATTTACAGAAATCTTACACAGCTCATAATGCGAACACTCTCAATTAATCCTGCGCTGACTGCTCAGGATGCACAACGACAAGCGGCTACTACGGGTATCAGCCCACAAATGCTGAATGCTGTGATGGGAAAGATTCCCACGAGTCGGGAGCAAATTCCGTTCTGGATAGCACAAACAATAAGCCAGCTTGAAGTGTTTTTTCCTCATATGGGCCTGCAGGACAAACACAGAATATTAACAATTTGCTTGCCGATGGGGATGGCTCCCCCGGTGGAAGATTGTACCACTTGGGATACAGTCTTCACTGCCGTTAACACCAGAACTCATGGTACCCCTTTAATAGCAGTTTTACCTGAAGTATTGAAACAAGTACAGAAGGAGTACGGTACAGCACCTGCCTTGGACTTGGGGATAAAAAAATTGATGGGCAAATTTTCAGCGGTATCAGCCACTATGTTAAGCAATATAAAGAGGGAAGCAGAAATGGGACAATAAACAAAAAAATGAACAAAGCAAGACACGATCACGGGGTGGGGCTCCTCAACATGAAACATAAAAAATATAATTTTAGAAACCATGATAACATTAGAAAGCCTGACAGGTATCAGGATACGGATGCACGTTCCTCTTGTTTCTTTCAGGATTCATCCGATACACATTCGGAGCGAGGTGGATGGTCAGACCGTAGATCAGAAGAGCGTGTAAAGTCAAAAAGGGAAACACATCACACTTCAAACTACATCCTTGAAAAACAGAGAAACAAAACACTCCTAATCCTCAATTCAAAAGAAGAAGGTAGCTGGGGTTAAAATAAGACATGACAAGGCTACTGAAGACGCTTCTGAATGGGGAATGGGCAGTGACGATACTGGACAGTGCAGCAGAAGTCACGATAGCTCGCCAGAACCTGATGGATTATCTGGTGGTAGTAGCACTGAATGAGCATATCACGGTGGAAACACCTGATACAAGCATAAGTGTCCTGTATTGTTTAAACGAAATAACGCTCCAGTTGGAGGGGGACATACCCAGAAACATCCTGGCTCTCTTTTGGCAGAGCCTGACATATTGTTACGATATTCTTTTGGCTGAAAAGGATTGGCCACTTGAGTTTGTAATGGAGTGCCCAATGGGGGAAACTGTAATTTGACCTGCTTTCTTTGACCTCGTTCCAGAATCAAACATTCATACGCCAAGGAGTGGCCATTAGCGCTAGCTCCTGTGCTGAACCAAAATCATGTTGGGTGGGATGATGAGTTACCTCACCCCGAGATCCCATTAAAATCAGTTCCTCAACCCCAGAGACAGTACCCAATAAAGCATGAAACAAAAAAAAAAGTTAGGGAAATCCTAGAACAACTTGAATACCAGGGTGCAAAAGAAAATTGCACCTCGCCCATGAATAATCCCGTTTCCCATAATAAAACCAGACAATTCACATCATCTAGTTTTAGACTACAGACATTTGAATACATCCACACGCAGTACAAAATGCACATAGTACTGCACTGATGAATAACATTGTGTGGAAGAAATACAAAACAACATTTCATAACTCAAATGGATACTTTTGCCAGAATACAGTCGCTGAAAGCAGGTATTTGACAGCATTTTCAGCGCTAGGCTCACAACGGAAATTTTACCATTTACCTCAGGGGTATAAGAATAGACCTGGGCTGTTTTCAGCCAGAGTGACAGAGTTAGTTCAAATTTTTGATGAGGAGGTGTTGTCCCGTGTAAATGATATTTATCTGATGGACAATAACTTAATGGAATACTTGGACACAATAGACCGCATAATAATGGGGTTTGCTCATTTGGGCTATAAATTTAATTTAAAAAAATCAGAAATTGCCCATCTCAATGTCCTGTTTCTGGGATACGAGTTGTTAAGTGAAGGCAAAAGCCTGGCAGCACAGTTTTTAGAAAAATCCATTTTAGGATTTTTACATTTTGGCCATTGGACACAGAAACATGCAAACATTTTGCATTCCATACAAGCTGATATGATAGCTTCCAAACATTTACACACACGTGTAAACACAACTAACTTGGTGATCCGTGTAGTCTCTGGACCAAAAGGTTACACCTATATCACTTTCAATGAAGGTGATACAGTACCTATTGCATACAAATCACATTTGTACACAAAAGCTAAAATACGTTCTGCATCCACTGAGAAAATTCTCACTGTGGTACAGACTGCTGTAGTGCGAGAGAGATCACTAACACAGGGGAAAAAAATAATTGTGGTGACCCCAGTACCGACCTTAGAGGCCATCACAAATGCCATAAGCATTACAACCACGATGGATACAATGGGCTAACTCTCTCACTGCAACAGATGTAGACTACAGGTTTGATTCTACATTACAAACACAAGCATTCCTGAAGTACGAGCAAGAATATTATCTGCCGAATGAAATAATTCCTCTAGGTTGATATGATTACATCATTTACACTGATGGATCTGCTCAGCATGACTTAGGGACAAAACATCAACATTCCGCGGCATGCACAATTGTAAAGGGGTGCATGTATGATGGAAATTTCCATCCTGAAAAAACTCACAGACAGTCCCTAGTGGATTGTACAGTGCAGCTGGCAGAACTTAAAGCCCTAATTCTGGCAGTACAAAGTACAGATCATGGATTCCCCACACTGATAGTGTGCAATTCATATTACTGTGTCCAGTCATATAATGAATATATACACTACTGGGGCCAAAATGGATTTCGGATTCCAAGGGTTGCACAACCAAGCAAAAGCTGCTTTGGGAACAGGTGACAAAGCTGAACGAATGCTTGCCACGGGCTCATGTTATCCAGACATTGAGTCATCAACATGTTGGCGTTCACGTTGAAGGGAATTCCATGGCTGATGAAGCCACTAAGGCAACAGTCCACACTACTGCCGTTGCTGCAATCACTCATTCTAGTACCAGATTAGACAGAGACATCATGGTGGCTGCCAATGCTGCTCGCAATGACACCCACCTGCCGAAAGGTTTTCCACTCAAGTACTCCTACAAGTTAGATGCACAAAACATTCTGTATGTTCAGATTCCAAGAGTGGGGGATAGAGTAATACCAAACACTGATCGCAGATTGGGATTAATACTAGCTGTACATGAGGGTCTGGGTTCAGCACACACAGGAGTTACTGCTACAGTTTAGTTACTGAAGCAGTGCTATTGCTGGCCAGGTCTAACCAAACAGACCAAAGACTTTGTCCTCAAATGTGACATCTGACAGCAGATGAAAGGCTCAACCATAGCACATCCACCTCAGACATCTCTATTGATCTCAGACAAGCCTCTGACTCTGACTTGTGTTTATTTGGATCACTGCGGCTCCTTACACTCAGATGGGACCTACAAGTACATCTTGGTGGCAGTGGATTCATATTCCAGATTCCTGTGGGGTTGGCCACAGCGCTCGGCTGACACTCAAACCGTTATAAAGGATTTGCAAGTCTTCATCGGGACATACGCAATTGGCACACTGCTTTCCTAACAGGGCCCTACATTTAGCTCTTGGGCTTACAAAGAAGCCATGGGAAGTTTGGGTGTGGCCTTGCAGTACGCCTCCCCCTATCATCCCAGGGGAAACTTGGTAGTTGAGAGGAAAAACCATGACTTAAAGCAGTCCTTAACAGCAAGGGTATTAGGCTGAGGTCGCAGTTGGGTCAATCACCTATATGGGGTCCTTAGGGGACTCAATAACATGCCAAGAAAATCCCTGGGGGGTCGTACTGCATATGAAATCCTTTTTTGTGAGAGAATGTGGGTACCAAATTTCGATAATGTCAGCACAGTGGCGGCGGAAACATCATTTGACATAAATGAACATTTGGCTGCTTTACAGGAACTCAATGAATTCTGGGGCGCTAAAAGCAATCCCAAAGATTGGAGATCTGGTCAGGGAAACAATTATGGACAAAAAAGAATTCGGGCCATCTTACACCAATGTGTACTTTTTCCGCCTCTTGCCGGCCAACGAGGCAAAAGGTTTGTCTCCATTGATCTGATCAATGGACACACTATGTGGTCGATTCTCAACAGCAGACCGTGTGGGATCCTGGGTAGCTGCCGCACTCCTCTCGCTACCTTTCAGGAAGTTCAAATGGAAGGTTTAATAACTACAGAAGATTCCCCTCTCCGAAGAGAAACTGTAAACAACAATGAAGTATTACTCCTTTCTGTCTGACCTCTTGGCCAGGGTCCCGCTCTCTGCCCAAGCCGCTGCCCCAGACACCTCTTTCTCCTGGTAGGTGTTCGAGGCCCTCCTCCACCCACAGGCTCCTGCCTGTGCCTCATCCCTGGTGGTCCAGTGGGAGAGCCTTGCTCTTCTGCTTCTCCACTGCTGTCTGTCTGCCTTGTTGTGCCCGTTTTTGTTTGCAGTATCTTTTCCTATCTTTCCTGTTTTTTTCAGTGTAATTTCTGTGCCTCTTTGTCTGTGTTTCTGTTCTTTCTGCCCTTCATTGTTTTTTGTGCCTGTGCCGTCGTTCTCCTTCCTGCCCGTTCTCGCTGCCCTTTTTCCTGCCGCTGCTCCCCCGCGGCTCCTCCTCCCTGCCATTCTTGCACCCGCCTACCAGCTGTGCTTCCCTCCCCCCTGCCCTATTTAATGCCAGCCGCTGCTCAGGTATATGAGCAGGACCGCTGACCTCTTGGCAAGAGTCCCGCTCTTTGCCCAAGCAGCTCCGACGTAGCCTCGCCTGCCGCTGCCCCAGACAAGTCTCTCTCCTGGTAGGTGTTCGAGACCCTCCTCCACCCGCAGGCTCCTGCCTGCGCCTCACCCTGGTGGTCCAGTGGGAGAGCCTTGCTCTTCTGCTGCTCCACTGCTGTCTGTCTGCCGTGCTGTGACCGTTTTTGTTGTGGTGTCTTTTCCTGTCTTTACTGTTTTTTTCACGGTAATTTCTGTGCCTCTTTGTCTGTGTTTCTGTTCTTTCTGCCCTTCATTGTTTTTTGTGTCTGTGCCGTCGTTCTCCTTCCTGCCCGTTCTCGCTGCCCTTTTTCCCGCCGCTGCTCCCCTGTGGCCCCTCCCCCCTGCCATTCTCACGCCCGCCTCCCAGCTCCCTACCCCCTGCCCTATTTAATGCCGGCTGCTGCTCGGGTGTATGAGCAGGACCTCTGACCTCTTGGCCAGGGTCCGGTTCTCCTCCCAAGCAGCTCCGACGTAGCCTCGCCTGCCGCTGCCCCAGACACCTCTCTCTCCTGGTAGGTGTTCAACGCCCTCCTCCACCCGCAGGCTCCTGCCTGCGCCTCATCCCTGGTGGTCCAGTGGGAGAGCCATGCTCTTCTGCTGCTCCACTGCTGTCTGTCTGCCTTGTTGTGCCCGTTTTTGTTTGTGGTGTCTTTTCCTGTCTTGCCTGTTTTTTTCACTGTAATTTCTGTGCTTGTTTGTCTGTTACCGTTCTTTCTGCCCTTCGTTGTTTTTTGTGCCTGTGCCCTCGTTCTCCTCCCTGCCCGTTCTCGCCGCCCTTTTTCCCGCCGATGCTCCCCCGCGGCCCCTCCCCCCTGCCATTCTCACTCCTGCCTCCCAGCTGTACTTCCCTCCCCCTGCCCTATTTAATGCCGGCCGCTGCGCGCAGCTGGCGCGTCGAAGGCGTGCCAAAGGCAAGCCCATCTGCGCCCATCCGCGACCTGACCGCGACCAGCGCCAGGAAGCCTGTATCTCCCACCATCCATCGCTACGACTCAGCCGCCCTCCTCGCACTCGACTCCGGAAGGAGCAACAACTGCCAGCGGTCCACGCAGAGCACCACCCCCGGACAGTTCTCCTGCCGTCACTGCTGCCATACCTTCACCACCGCACGCACCCCCACGGCCACCCCCCCACACTGAACACCAACACCTCCGAAGCCCTGAAATGGATCCACCTCAACGTGCTCTCCCTGCACAGACACGCCATAGAGATCTGGGAACTCCTTGACACCCTCTCACCAGACGTCGCTTCTTCACAGAAACCTGGACTAACGCCTCCTCCGCCCCCGACATCGCCACCGCCATCCCTTGCAGATAAAAGTTCCAGAGGAAGGACCGCCCCAACAGCCCAGGAGGAGGATTCGCCATCACACACAAGAGCTCCCTCCGACTCTCCACCTCCACCACCAGCGACTCCGTCTCCACTAACGAACACCTGCAGTTTCAGATCCAGACCAGCCCTAGAACCACACTTCACCGCACAGTCGCCTACAGACCCCCCGGACCTCGCGCTCCGTTCACCACTACCATCGCTGACCTCCTCGCCCCCCACGCCATCACCTCCATGGACTACATACTCATCGAAGACCTGAACTTCCACCTCGACAACCCCAGCGACCCCAACTCCGCCACCCTCCTGGAAAACCTCGCCAACATCGGACTGAAACAGCTCGTCACCACACCTACCCACAAGGCAGGACACACCCCGGACCCCATCTCCGCAGGAGGTAACAACATCCACTTCAGCCACACCAACCAACCCCCATGGACGGACCACCACTGCGTACACTTCTGCATCGACAAACCCACGCCGCCCAAACATGCCCCACGCCCTCCACGAAGGAACTGGAACAAAGTCACAGAGGAACAGCTCAACTACACCCTCAACCGAGACGCCCCCCACCACCTCGACCGACACCAACCTCGCAGCCAAGGAACTCCACAAATGGATCTCCAACTGCGCAGACTAGCTCGTAACCCCGACAGACAGTGCCCCAGGAAGGCCACCTGGTTCACCGCCGATCTCCAAGAATCCCGAAGGACCTGCAGATGCCTCGAGAAGAACTGGAGAAACAGCAAAACGTCTGAAGATCGCACCACCTACAAGAACACCATGACGAACACCACCAATGCATCAGATCCACCAAAAGGACCTTCATCCAAAACAAGATCCTCACCAACTCCAGCAACTCGAAGAAACTTTTCAGCATCATCCAGGAATTCACCAAGCCCCCCAGCGAAACCATGGACATCACCCCCTCCCAGGACCTCTGCAACAAGCTCGGATCCTACTTCCATCTGAAAATCAAGGGCCTCTACAACAATTTCAATGACAAGACGCCTGACCCCAAAACCACATCCTCCTCCAGCAATGCCAGCCAGACCACCATTTCCTCCTGGACCCCAGTCACCACCAACGACACCTCCTCAACAATGAAAGGCAACCACTCAGGAGCCCCCACGGACCCCTGCCCGGCGCACATCTTCCACAGAGCCACCACCGCCATCACTCCAGAACTACGTCACACAATCAACGCCACCTTTAAGACCGGCATCTATCCCGACGACTGGAAACGTGCAGAAGTCAGACCCCTGCTCAAGAAGCCCTCAGCAGATCCCACGGACCTCAAGAACTACTGACCCATCTCCCTCCTCCCGTTCGCGGCCAAAGTCACTGAGAAGACCGTCAATGCCCAGCTGACAAGATTCACCGAAGAAAACTCCATCCTCGACCCCTCCCAATCCGGATTCTGCAGCAACCACAGCACCAAGACCGCTCTACTTGCCGCCACAGACGACATCCGCACCCTCCTCGACCAAGGACACACAGCGGCCCTGATCCTACTCGACCTCTCTGCAGCTTTCGACACCATCTCCCACCTCACGCTCACCGCCAGACTCTGCGATGCCGGAATACAGGGAACCACCCTCGACTGGATCCGCTCCTTCCTCACCGGCAGAACCCAAAGAATTAGACTGCCACCCTTCCTCTCCGAACCAACGGAAACCAACTGCAGAGTACCCCAAGGATCGTCGCTCAGCCCCAGGCTCTACACCATCTACATGGCCCCCCTTGCCGCCATTGTCAGACAGCACGGACTCAGCATAGTATCCTACGCCGATGACACCCAGCTCATCCTCTCCCTCACAAAGGACCCCATCACCACCAGACTCAATTTCCGGGAATGAATGAATGACGTTGCATCCTTGATGAGCAACAGCTGCCTGAAGCTCAACTCGGAGAAGACAGAGGTCCTCGTGCTCGGACCCTCCCCCTCTGCATGGGACAACACCTGGTGGCCCACCGCCCTCGGCAGACCTCCCAACCCCACGGACCACGCCCGTAACCTAGGCATTGTACTTGACTCCTCCCTCTCCATGACCCGACAGATCAACGCCTTCACCTCCAGCTGCTTCAACACCCTCCGCATCCTCCGAAAGACCTTCAAATGGATCCCCCCAAATCAAGGAAGACCATCACCCACACACTCATTACCAGCAGACTGGACTATGTAAATGCCCTCTACACCGGGATCAACAAGTCTCTGCTCCGCAAACTGCAGACCGTACAGAACACCGCAGCCAGACTCGTCCTTGCCATCCCTCAACGCGAGTGCATCACCCAACACCTGCGGAACCTCCACTGGCTCCCCATAAAAAAGAGACTCACCTTCAAGATAGTCACCCACACCTACAAATGCCTTCACAACACCAGACCCCAATACCTCAATGAGAGAATCGGAGCTGCTTATCCCCCCAGCACCTTGAGACCCTCACGGGTGAGTAGTGCACTTACAATTCCCCTGATTGATTGTTGAAACAACTACAACTGTACAGCCAACAAGTACAGAAACTAAAATTTTAATTCGTAAAATTGACAACGTCTACGTGAAATACAACAGATCGAGTCATCTCCCGGTTCTACAAAACCTGATGAACTGCTAGAAATAGACCGGATGGTGTCTGGCTACTTCGTGCATTACGACGACTTCTTATCGGATTCAAGTGAATCTGAGATTCCACGCCTCTCCCTTTCGAGCTACGAGTGTATGCTGTCTATCTTTGGCTGAAAAAGACATACTTTGTAACTCCTTGGTTCACTGACAAAATATCGATGTAAGAAATATAGAAGTGAAAAATATTGATGAAAAACTATAGAATGCAAAAATATCGACTCCCTATAATTAAACAGGTAAGTACACAAATATTGGAATAAAAATATCGATGTTAAAAATAAGTTGTGCAAAATATCGATTTGTTTTACATATATATAAAATAAAACATTAAATATTAAATATATTAAATAATAAAATTAATTTTAAAAAAATTAAGTGGATTTAATAAACATTGTAACAAATATAACAAATAAACTTAATTAAAAAATGTAAACACACATACATAATAATCAATATATAGATATATATTTAATTTAAAACAATTACTAAACTATACATTTATTTTATAATTTTAAATTATATAAAAATATATATATATATATATATATATATATATATATATATATATACCAATAACATAAAATCTATTAAAAAGCCCATTCTATTATAAATTAAAACATTTAAACTATTTAAAAATCTTTAAATTTAAATTTACCACTCTAGTCAGTGCAACAGTAGGGAAAGTGTTGGATAGCGTAGGGGTAAAAATTACTATTCCCACTCCAGTGAGTGCAACAGTAGGGAAAGTGGTGGATAGTGGAGAGGTAAAAATTACTATTCCCACTCCAGTGAGTGCAACAGTAGAGAAAGTGTTGGTTAGCGGAGGGGTAAAACTTACTATTCCCACTCAAGTGAGTATAACAGTGGGGAAAGTGTTGGATAGTAGAGGGGTAAAAATTACTATTCCAACTCCAATGAGTGCAACAGTAGGGAAAGTGTTGGATAGCGGAGAGGTAAAACTTACTATTCCCATTCCAGTCAGTGCAACAGTAGAGAAAGTGTTGGATAGCGGAGGGGTAAAACTTACTATTTGCACTCCAGTGAGTGTTACAGTAGGGAAAGAGTTGGATAGCAGAGAGGTCAAAATTACTATTCCCGCTCCAATGAGTGCCACAGTAGGGAAAGTGTTGGATAGCGGAGAGGTAAAACTTACTATTCGCACTCCAGTCATTGTAACAGTAGGGAAAGTGTTGGATTGCGTAGGGGTAAAAATTACTATTTCCACTCCAATGAGTGGAACAGTAGGGAAAGTGTTGGATTGCGTAGGGGTAAAAATTACTATTCCCCCTTCAGTGAGTGCAACAGTAGGGAAAGTATTGGATAGCGGAGGGGTAAAACTTACTATTCCCACTCAAGTGAGAGCAACAGTAGGGAAAATGTTGGATAGTGGCAGGATAAAATTTACTATTCCCACTCCAATCAGTGCAAAAGTTGGATTTCAAAGGGGTAACAATTAATATTCTCACTCCAGTCAGTTCAAAAGTAAAAACAAACAAAATATTAACAACAAAAATATTTAGAAAACAAAATATATATATATATATATATATATGTATATATATTATCTACTGGCGGTCGCCAGTAGATAGTTATAGTTACAACCTATTATCCATAGGAAATCCGCGACATTCTATTTGAAATAACTCTCTTGCCGGTTGACGTATCTTCGCGAAATTTTCAAACTTCGTGGGGAGCTCCGGTCCGCTCCTACCCTGAAAGTCTCGGGGTGATATGTCAAGCGGGGGCCGAGAAAAAAGGGGGGTCCCAAAACGCGTTTTAACCATGCATTTTCCCATAGGAAACTTTAGACACGGCTACAGCCCGAACTGCTGAACGGAATTACACCAAATTTGGCAAAGAGGTAGTTCTTGGTTCAGAAAGAACCCTTTTTGTTAAATGGTGTAAATCCGTTCAGTAGTTGCTGAGAAAATCAAAAAGTAAAAGTACATATATATCTATGGGCACGGAGGATTCGCGCCCCTCCCGATCACGAGCTGCATGTTAATTGGCTGTCAGCTGGCTGTCAACATTCCGATTCAGGAAATGTTGGCAGCCATTTTGTCCCTCGGTAGAACCGAGGGACAGAAACAAGTGCGCAAAGCGCACAAAGGGGAGGGTAGAAACACCCTGACCCCCTAGGTTTGCTCAGGGGGTCCCACAAGGACCCCTGGGCAAAAAAAAAATTTTTTTTTTAAAAATCGGCAGGATGCGCTCAAGGAGCGCGAACCCTGCCGAAAAAAAAATCAAAGCGCGGTCTCCCGCACTTCGATGTTAATTGGCCCCCGGGTGGCCCAAGTCCCGGGGGCATGCTGGGGGGTTAATTTTATGTGTGGGGGCCTCTAAGGGCCCCCAAGCCCCGGGGACCACCACCCCCGGGGCTTTATGTACAATGGTGCGGGAGGGCTCTGAGCCCTCCCGCAGCCCCGGGGACCACCACCTCCCGGGGCTTCTTTTTTTATTAAAAACCTGTGTGGGGGCTCCAGCCCCCACACGCCCGGGACCACCACCTCCCGGGGCACTAAGAAAAATTACAATGGGGGTCCGTTTTGGACCCCCAGAGCCCCGGGGACCACCACCTCCCGGGGCTGTGCACTGAATGGGAGGGGGCCGCGCGGCCCCTCCTGGAGCCCTTGATGGCCCTGGGGACCACCACCCCCAGGGCCGGCTCCTGCAGTGTCCCGGGGTGCCTACCCCCGGGACACTGCTGTTTGCAATGACAGGACGGGAGCCTCGCGGCTCCCGTCCTGTCATTGCAAACTTGCTTTGATATTGGAAGAGAGAGCAGGAAACCTGCTCTCTCTTCCAATATCCAAAGCCGATTGCTTTCCACATGGGGAGCTGCATCTTAGCAGCTTCCCATGTGTAAGCAATGCCGGCTCCCGTAGGACACGGGGAGCCGGCGGGACTGTGGGGGATTGGGGACCCCCACAGTCCCCAACGAGAGGGCCAGCCCCGGGGATGGGGTCCCCGGGGCAAGTAGTGGCCCGGGAGGGGGCCACGCGGCCCCCTCCCCCAAAAAAAAAAAAAAACGATCGGGCCCGCAGGCCCCGCCCCTTCCTTCACCACTCTGCAAACGCGCCCCTGGCGCGTTTGCAGAGAGGAACGATCCCCTTGAATACTGGGGGTCCCTGAGGGCCAACTAGCCCACCAGGAACCTCCAGTATGCGCCAGGGAGCTGCCTTGCAGAGAGGTGTACAGAGGCCACGCCCCTTTTACACCTCTCTGCAACGCAGCTCTATGGCGCTTTTTGAGGTATATGGTGGGCTAGTTGGACTCCGGGGACCCTCAGGACTCAAGGGGACTTAATCCCCCAACTTAAAACGCGCCACGGGGCGCGTTTGCACAGTGGTGAAGGGAGGGCGGGGCTTGAGGTGACATGTGTGCAAACAGGCCCCGTGGCGCGTTTAAGATGGGGAATTAAATCCCCTTCAATCCTGAGGGTCCCTGGGGCCAACTAGCCCAACAGGTACATCCAGAAAGCGCCACAGAGCTGCGTTGCAGAGAGGTGTAAAAGGGTGTGGCCTCTCTACACGTCTCTGCAACGCAGCCCCTGGCGCATATTGGAGGTTCCTGGTGGTCTAGTTGGCCCCTAGGGACCCTCAGGATTCAAGGGAACTTAATCCCCCAACTTAAAACGCGCCACGGGGCGCGTTTGCAAAGATGTCACCTCAGGCCCCGCCCCTCCCTTCACCATTGTGCAAATATTCCTCTAAAATCAGCCGAAATAGGAATTCCGATTTACTCACCTGTTATAAGGAGAGACCTCAGTGCTGTATCTTTCAGCCCAGTACTGGTCCTGAAAAGTAATTTTAACCGTACTTACCGGTAACTTGAATTTCCTTCATAGGCTAACATTGACTGGTTTCACTTGGAAATTCTTCTAAGTGTGGAGTTTTGGAACTTTAAAATATTCCTCTAAAATCAGCCGAAATACGAATTCCGATTTACTCACCTGTTATCAGGAGAGACCTCAGTGCTGCATCTTTCAGCCCAGTACTGATCCTCAAAAGTAATTTTAACCGTACTTACCGGTAATTTGAATTTCCTTCATAGGCTAACATTGACTGGTTTCACTTGGAAATTCTTCTAAGTGTGGAGTTTTGGAACTTTAAAATATTCCTCTAAAATCAGCCGAAATACGAATTCCGATTTACTCACCTGTTATCAGGAGAGACCTCAGTGCTGCATCTTTCAGCCCAGTACTGATCCTGAAAAGTAATTTTAACCGTACTTACCGGTAACTTGAATTTCCTTCATAGGCTAACATTGACTGGTTTCACTTGGAAATTCTTCTAAGTGTGGAGTTTTGGAACTTTAAAATATTCCTCTAAAATCAGCCGAAATACGAATTCCGATTTACTCACCTGTTATCAGGAGAGACCTCAGTGCTGCATCTTTCAGCCCAGTACTGATCCTGAAAAGTAATTTTAACCGTACTTACCGGTAACTTGAATTTCCTTCATAGGCTAACATTGACTGGTTTCACTTGGAAATTCTTCTAAGTGTTGATTTTTGAAACATACAAATATTCCTCTAAAATCAGCCGAAATCCGAATTCTGATTTACTCACCTGTTATCAGGAGAGACCTCAGTGCTGCATCTTTCAGCCCAGTACTGGTCCTGAAAAGTAATTTTAACCGTACTTACCGGTAACTTGAATTTCCTTCATAGGCTAACATTGACTGGTTTTCAGCAAAAAGTTTCAAAGTGTTGATTTTCACAAACTACAAATATTCCTTAAAAATCGCCTGTATGACTTAAACGCATTCTTTCAACTGTTTACAGGAGATGCACCAGTGCTGGATCCAGGATCCAACACTGAGTAAGAAAAAGTAACGATAACAGTTTTTACCTGCTAAGTGAATTTCCTTCCATAGGATAACATTGGTGATTCTATGAGAAAAAGTTTCAAAGTGTCAACTTTTAAAATACAATAATATTCCTTAAAAATCACGACTGTAACCAAAACGCTTTTACTCAACTGTTTACAGGAGATGTACCAGGACTGAATCTAGGATCCAGTCCTGTGGTTACAAAAGTAATCCATAAAGTAACTAATTGCATTTAACTAGAAATTCACATTGAGCTGAATGTTGCATTGTGTTTGAAAATGTGTTGCCCATTGCAACAACTGTAACTACTGTACTTAAAAGTCTATTGCCTATCTGCAAAGTATTTAAACTAAAGTAATTCATTCTGAGAAAGTATTTTTTGTAATGTAATGTATAATGTAATTACAATGTAATTTGACAAATAAAATATGTAAAAAAAAATTGTTTCTAAAAATGTAGTAAATCAGTATGAAAAAAATTAATATAACAATTAATACATTTAAAAATTGTCATTTACAAAACCTTTGAAATTCACTGAAAAAACCGTAGGTTTCAGGCACGTTATAGTTAGAAATTAGCATTTAAAAAACCTTTGAAATTCACTGAAAAAACCATAGGTTTCAGACACGTTATAGTTACAAATTAGCATTTAAAAAACCTTTGAAATTCACTGAAAAAACCATAGGTTTCAGACACGTTATAGTTACAAATTAGCATTTAAAAAACCTTTGAAATTCACTGAAAAAACCATAGGTTTTAGGGACAGTTATAGTTACTTGGACATTGCACTCGTACAAAACCCGTGAAATTCCCCGTTATAGTTAGTTCAGCTAACTATAACTCGCGCCTCGCAATGCACTGCTGATGACGTCACATATTACATCACTCATGACATGGTCAGTGACATCACTGATGACATCACTGATGACATCTCAAATGACATCACTGATGACATCATCCACGTGATAATCTGATGCACCTCCTCACACCCTAATATAATCTTTGATACACCCACTCTAAATTACAGACTGCCATTCGCAAAACCATAGACACTCCAACACCAATAACTACATACCCACTCACTGATTCTTAGGTCTACACACACACATCCACTCACTCACCCGTACAGTCACTCATACTTACGGTCACTCAGTACAGGACTATCATATGCACTCTTACTCCTATATAGACACTCAAACAACGCCACTCATCCATAGAGATACTCACACACCTAGTCAGTCATGCAAATAATTAAACACACTGCCATTTACTCACCTATACAGTTATACACACACCAGCTCACTTACTCATACAAATAGTAGCACATTGTTACGCTCTTATACAATCACTGATACAAGCACACAATCATCCATACAGCCACTATCACAATCACTCACTCTTGCTTATAGCTATTTATATACTCCAACACACATATATACTGCCTTTCACATATGTAGTTACTCACACATGTACCACTGGGACATACATTCACTCACTAACACACTCTTACACACACTTACCCACCCATACAGTCTATCACAGATGCACTCTTGAAACCATCCACCCAGTGAATCACCCACTCACACATCTATGCACAGAGTTGCACACACCCCTCCCACACAAACACTCAGGCACCCATACAGATACTCAGACAAGCATTCAATAACTCATATAGAAAATCATTTAGCTATTCACAAACACATGCAGCCACTTACACAGCAACAGACAGACGGATACAGACATACACCCAGTTTAGTCACTAACCCATGCATTCAGTAAGATACGTTAAATCACTCACTTATAGAGTCAGTCACGCACCTACTAAATCATCCATACAGACACTTAGACACCCACTCATTCTTCAATACGTCTTTTCCTATATATTTTAAAAATATTTAAACTTTACAGAAACACACAGTCACTGGATGATGTCATCAGTGATGTCATTTGAGATGTCATCAGTGATGTCATCAGTGATGTCACTGACCATGTCATGAGTGATGTAATATGTGACGTCATCAGCAGTGCATTGCGGGGCGCGAGTTATAGTTAGCTGAACTAACTATAACGGGGGAATTTCACGGGTTTTGTACGAGTGCAATGTCCAAGTAACTATAACTGTCCCTAAAACCTATGGTTTTTTCAGTGAATTTCAAAGGTTTTTAAATGCTAATTTGTAACTATAACGTGTCTGAAACCTATGGTTTTTTCAGTGAATATATATATATATATAAAAAAATATAAATACAAATATATTTAATATTACAAATTTAAAAAAACATATCATAATGTTAAATGCATATGACAAATACCTACAAATATTATATTAAATTAAATAAAAAATAATTTTCAAACAAATAAATATTTTTAATTAGAAATTATTTAGAATCAAAATCATTAATTATTACATAAATTTACTTTTTTATTTCCTGCCCTATAACACCACACAATTCACAACCCACATCTAAATTTTATTTTAAAAACGTACTTACATAATTAACATAATTAATAACCAATTAAAGAAATATTATTAATTAAAAAACAAATTAAAACTCATAAAAATTCATAAACTTCCCACACTTTACCCCTATCATCCCCACAAACCACTGGTAAAATTAAACTGTAAAAAAATTAATTACACAATTAAAACGTATTTTCAATTAAAAAACTAATAGTATATAAAAACTAATTACAAAGTAAGTAAAATGAATTACTCCCCACATTATACCCCTAAAAAAGTAAAACCCACACACAAAAAAATATAAACAACTACCCTAATTAAATATCAGTTAATTAATTAACATTAATGATCAAACAGTTATTAATTAATTAAACATAAATGACTTCCCACACTTTACTCCTATAAACCCCATAACCCACACCTAAAATTAATTACACAAATTCCATATTTAATTTTTAATTAATTAATCAATATTAATATTAATTAAGAACTAATTATTAATTAATTATAAATAAATTACTGCCCACCCTTTGCCCCATAAACCCCATAGCCCACACCTAAAAATATCACACAATTACCATAATTAAGTGTCAATTAATTAGTTAATATAAATTAACAACTAATTGTTAATTAATTAGACATAAATTACTTCCAACCCTTTACCCCTATAAACCCCACAACCCACACCTAAAATTAATTACACAATTTCCATAATAGATTTTTAATCAGTTAATATAAATGAACAACTACTTATTAATTAATCAAAAATAAATTACTTCCCACCCTTTACCCCTATAAACCCCAAAACCTGCACCTAAAAAAATTACACAATTACCATAATTAATTATCAATTAATTAATTAATATTAATTAACAACCAATTAATAAGTAATTACAAATAAATTACTTCCCACAATTAACACTATTAAATCCAAATTAAAGAAATAAAAAATAATCATTCATTTATTATAATTAAATTACTTCCCACCCTATTCCCCTATAAACCCACAACCCGCTCCGGAACAAAAAACGCAAAATTCAATTAAAATAAAATTGATAACTACTAAAAATGTAACACATTTATTAAAAAACATAAACAATAATTATAAAAAAACATACATCACGTATAAAATATAAACTAAAATACATAACACTAATTAAAAAATCGATATTTTAAACAACTATATTTTTGCAAATAATATTAATGACTTTTATATTTTTAAAAACGATATTTCTTACCTTAAATTAAATATTCTTGACCACGATATTCTTCCTGTCGATATTTCTGAATCACGATATTCCCAACTCGATATTTGTGTAAGTCAACATTTCCTACTCGATATTCTGTCTCAACACCCTTTTTCCTGCTTCGGAATGTACACTATCTCCCAGAATGCTCTACAGTACAACTAGTGAACTTGGGGGCCGATTACGATGGCGGACGGACTGGAGTCCGTCCGCCATGGTGGTGGCGACCGGGACAATCCGCAATACCTGCGGCGGTTCCGCACACCAAATTAGGATGTGACCGCCACCATGGCGGTCGCACCTTGCACTATTAACATTGCGAGGGGTGCTGCTGACAGTAGCACCCGCCGCTATGTCAAAAATGCATGTCGTGCATTTCACTGCACTACATGGCAGGCACCACACGGTGCCTGCCACTTGGTGCAGTGAAATGTCGGGGGGTACCATGGGTACCCCCCAGTGCACAAACACCCCCCCAACACATTGGGGGCCCGCAATGGGCCCCCGAAACCAATCTCCACCAGCCTTTCAGTGGCGGTTTACCTGCCGCAGAAAGGCTGGTGGAAGACTGCATCGTAATTTGGAGGACGGTGCCTGCTAGGCACCGCCACTATTTTACGGATGCAGACCGCTCCGCCAGGCAATCGGAACGATTGCCTGTGGGGGTTCCGTGCCAGACGGTGTTTTCCCTCGTCTTCCGCGGTCTGGATCCCACCGCCATCGTAATCTGGCGGTGGGAAAATCGCTGTCAGATGTGGGAAGGACCGCCACCGCCAGGCTGGCGGTGACGGTCCTTCCGCCATCGTAATCGCCCCCTTGGTTCTGAAACCACATGCATCATCACACCATGAGCTAAGGGACCTGTCCCAGGTGAACATTACAGCAGTTCCAGTTCCGGAAGGAATAGTGTGGGACAGGGTATCATATGATGTGTATGGGTTTACTGAACTTTTGCAAATACCATATTTGCTTAAAATTTCCTTAATGATATCATCACCTCTAGTACTTTCTCTGATGATTGGGACATTGAAACTGTGCACAATTTGCTTGCAGACTTAGAGCAATAGGCTGCATTTTCTTCTGATGAATTGTATGATGGTACATCTAATTTTGGTTATATGTTCTGCTATCATCATTATGGTCACCACTTCTTACACAAAGCTAGTATCCCACATGCTGTTTATAATTATACTCAATGGGAACACTGCCCAACACTGCCAAAAGGTAGTTCAAAAGCATTTCCACAAAAGTTGCTTATTTTTCTGGTTTTGACACATCAGACCCAGCCTCTTATTATTATAGGCTTGCACCTACACCTGTAAAGAAAAATATGCTAACAAACACCAAACTGATATGCTTTGCTTCCTTTATTTCCCAACTGTCTGTACAGGGTTTAGACATCATTTGGAAAGACACCATAGACACAAACTCTGTCTGGGGGACAAATGACTGTCAGGTTCAGGGAACAGAGGCCATGTTCAGTGTATGCCTCATACCACATCAAATAATTTTCCTGAATAAAACAGTGCAACAAACTTCCTGTCTTGGAATAGCCAAGATGAAGGATTTGAACACACCTCGAATTCCCGCATTTCTCACAATACAGTGAGGATACACTAGATGCCATGATACGAAATGGTTCTTACAATTCCTCAGGCCCCAATTGGAAGGGATGGTTGGTTTGGGCTGTGGAAACAAATGGGTGTCAATCTAGATTCCTGAGTGACACCAAAGGGTTTAAGATCAATAGGCCTGATCAGCGATTTGTACATTCAGAACACTCAAGGGTGGTGACATCATGTAGTGTTGGGAAGTTGTGCCTTGATTGGCTAAAAACCACAACACTTTCTCAGGTGAAGCAACACTTGTCCCTTCTTTCTGATGACATGGATCTCAGGGATTTCTTGTTAGGTCCCCGGAACACACTTCAAAAGCGCTTCTTGTATGCAATATACAACGAGCTGTGGAAAGTTTCTCAACAGGAAGCTGCTGAGAGACTGCGCGAGACTGATAGCGTTAATTTAGAAAAGGCTTTGGCTGTGGTTGACAACGGTATGATCACATTAACATCCAGAATCTAATCACTGGGCTACTGACATAATACAGCAAGATATGTCTATTTTACAACATGGGCAATCACAATTGCTGTCCATTGTGTTATTAAGCTGGACGTTTTAAACATTATTTTCTGGCCATGTGCCGTGGTGTTATATTAACAGCACAAGTCTATTTTCTTTATATGATCTAACGAAAAGACAGATAATAATGGCACGAAGAGATGCAAAATATATCATGTTGCACATTGAAAAGTTAGACCGATTACCTTTCACCGTGGCTGAGGCACCATCCACAGACTGGATAATCCATGGGCACCTCACCCAAAGTTTATGTTGTCCAACAAACGCGCAGGTCGCACAGATTAGTGGGAACTTCACAGCAGTGCTGAATACTACAATGTCAGACCTCACATATTAGTGCTATCAATGTTAAAGAAACTGCCATGATCCCAGTGTCAGACATTTGTGACAGCCTCTAGTTTAGGGGCACTCCTGTGATGCAAAAGTTCACACTACCCCACTATTTTAACCAAATATTGTCATGGCAATTTCGAAATTGCTCATGTAAGTAAATCACTGACATGACAGAAACCACATTGTGGGGGTATATGAAGCACAACTGTCATGCCAGAGTCCTGATGACTCCATGCACAGAGCACTGTGTGCCACCGGAATATGTGACGTTACAACGCGATCAAAATGATCGCGGTACGTTACATCGCAGTTTTTACAACGTAAGTCGTTACAACGACTTGCGCTGGAGGGCGCTGGACTTAGGAATAGTATGATTTACTATTCCAACACCAGTCTACGTACAGTAGGGAAGGTGTTGGAATAGTAAATCATACTATTCCTTAGGTTAGAGCGCCATCCAGCGCAAGTCGTTGTAACGACTTGCGTTGTAATACCCGCGATGTAAAGGCATTGCGATGCAATGCCCGCGTGGTAATGGATGTCTCCCTTGCCACCGGGATATCATTGTAGGAATCTTAACGCCACTAAATATTGTGGAAATAATATCAAAGGATAAAATATCGAAAGGTAAGTAAGGATACATATGTTGTACCTAATTCCACTAATATGCATCTTGATGATGTATATATATATATCTTCAAGGTGATAAAATAAATCTATACTTACTCTATATGCACTTACCTTTCGATAATTTGTCCCTTGATATTCTGCCCACTTTGAGTGTATCTCGATATTCCTATCCTCAATGTTCCGTAGTACAGTCATAAAGCACAATTGTCAAGCAACCTTCTTATTGGCCCAAAGTGTAAGGCACAATTGTCATGCCAGAATCCACAATTGCCTGGTATTTATAGAACAATTGATAGGTCAGAATCCATATTTCTCTGCTATAGATTTCATCATTGCCATGCGAGCGTGCACCTTGTCCTTGCTTGTACAGAACCATTGCTGTGCCAGAAACCACATTTTCCAGGTACGTACAGCACCTCGGTCATGCCAGAAACCAAATAAACCCATTTATAAGCACTCTCCGTTACCAGTATGGAACAATCTCAACTCAACTCATTTATTCCTCTCCTTCCCTCCTGTCCGCTCTCCTCCCCTCCCCAAAACACAAATTGCAGGTATATTAATGCTTATGCAAAAAAGTCAACATGAACATGCATTTTCGACTCTTATTTTCACCCGAAGGAACCATTCGGGCAGTTTTTTATTGTGCAAAATCCTTTTTCTAAACGGGAAGAAAATGCATTGAGACTTGAAGGCTACTATACACACAGTAGCAACTTCATCTTCCTGTACTGAAGACCCCTCTCCCTGCTTTGTTCATCACCTGGTTATTTTGGATTTGGATTCTGAAGGGAAGCATCATTCTCTTTTTGTCTCTAATCTCTACTGCTTGCACACCCTTGTAATCTTTGCTCTGAGAAAAATCAAGTAAGGGCAATGCATTAAATTGCAATTCTGAAAATGCCACTTTTAAAGAAGAAATCGGGATATGGAGACCCTCTGTCGGGAGACCGGAGTTGTGTGATTCTGTGAGGACTACAGAAAAGAAGGCATGGATATGACTCAAGTTCTGGCCGACTCACAAGGGCAAAATGCATCCTGATTGGTGTAATATTTTGTTCATGACAACAAATAGATCCTCAGTGACCGGGTGGGCTATAGTCTTCTTCAGCAGATTCTTGAAGGCTGAAGATAGGATTTATTTGAGGAAGCCCAGAACTGGTCAAAAGCTGGTTGTTCTAGTTCGGGAACACCAAGGAGGCCAGCGGTTCTTCTCCTCGGAATAAAGAGAAAGAAGTGGCACAGATGGAGGTGGAGTAAAAAATCAGAATCGGATCCAGACTTAAAGGTTTAGAGGAATTGAGCTCATTTGTGTTCTGAGTCCTGAGGAGAACCCCGAAAGAGATATATATGGGTTCGAAACGCATGAACTGTTTGTTTTTTTCATCACCAAACAAGTGTTGTACATATGCAGCACCACTGTGCTCTGAATTATTTATTTTGATTTACTACTGTTGTCGAGGAGCTCAGTAGGGCCACTGTTTGATTTTTACCCTTGTAGATCATTATATCATTATATCACATTGCTAGTCACAAGCGAAATTCTTTCGAAAGAAGGTCATACTGCAACAGAACCAGAGCTTGATAATGTGTATGAATATTTATTTGTTATGTGTTATTTGTTATCGGTATTGTATATGTGATTTGTCCAATTTTTGTATAAATTGTGCCATCCCTGTGTATTGAAAACATTTGTATGTATATTTTGACAAAATATCTACTTCAAATTGTTGAACAGTAGACATATCAAAAAAGTCATTATGAATAAATATTGATGTGATCATGACAATTGAATTGTGTGATCTTGGCGCATGAATGAACGCATGAATTGACATCAGTACTGGCCCTTCTGGTGTTGTTAGTTGTTATAGAGGGCCAAGCCTTACTGATTAAGGGCCCAACCCTATACAGTTTCTCACATTTAGAAAGTTGGCATTTTCTTGCTTTAGCCATTTGGTGCCTGTAGCCTGTCTCTGATCACATGACCGGGTGTAGTTGGAACTTGGGCTTTGTGTATTCCTCATAGACAGCCACATTGAATGGGAGCTGAGGTGTGTCTCAATGGGCCATCTCAGGCAGGATAGGAGGAAGGAGTTGGGCACAGCTTCCCTTACACCTGAATAGGCTGTGTCCTGTCCATTCACAAAGGGCTGCATACCCCCTATAGTAAGTCTGGAGCTAGGGCAGGAAGGGAGGACATCTGTGCATTTCAAAGACATGTCTTTGAAGTTTCCACCACTTCAAAGGCACAACTGGGTATAAGTAATGGACCTCAGACACCACCACTTCAGTTCACTTTTGGACTTGTGAATACTCTGCAGGAAGTACTGCTGTGCTGTTGAAGGACAGCCACTCTGTTGGACTGCTCTCTGTTTGACTCCTGCTTTGCTGTGCTGATCTTCTGCCTGCTGCCCTATGCCTGTGTGAGAAGGACTGGACCTACATCACTTGACCCCAGAACCCAGAGTGTCTCCAAGCGCTAGTTGTCTGGCCTCATTATCATAAGTCTCGTGCACATAAAGACTTCCAATCCCTCCACCTGGACTCTGCCATCTACCTTGCCAAGTTGTGCCACCCCAGTCCTGGACCTTTGGAAGTGGCCTAAGGTGCTTGCCAATGGATCAGATGCATCTTCTCTGCTGAGCGACGCATCCCCGTGTAGAACTGATCCATCTCCTCAGTTGAGCAGCGCATCCCCGAGCAGAATCACCATGTTGCCACTGCAGCATGAATTGGACCTGTGGCAAAAGACCCACATCGCTGCAGTTTCCCACATCTTGGGACCGATGCATCACGTTTGGAACTGCTGCTGTGAGAGGCATTACACGGTGCAAGCTCCTCGCACCCCTCATCGACTGCAGCCTCAACGATGATGCAGAAAATCTGCATTGCAGTTTCATTGCTCATCGGAACTGACTCATCGTCTCTGCTGCACCTTGCATTCTCGAGAACAGAATTTGCATCGCAAGCCCCGCCAACAGAATCCTTGTTGTCTATGCATCAGGACCCCACACCGCAGCCATGGCGCATCTTGGAACTGACGCATTGCCTCTCGCAGAGCGTCGCATCTTTGATGCTGATCCATGCAATGCTCCGCAACCCAGAATTAAGGTACTTTGTTGAGCAGGCCTAACTGGGTTCCTGTAGCCAGCCCACGCTGCATCGTGGTCGGCCTGAACTTGTGACTTTGTCCTAGCTCGGTGTGAACAGATATCCTCAATAGCGCTTTTTGCTTCTTGGAGCTATTTTACTTAAACACTTTGAAATTCAATATCTCCAATTCTACTAATTGGATTTTTGTCATTTGGATCTTGTTTTATTTGATAAAATCAGAACTATTTGTCTAACCTAGTGTGGAATCTTTTTGTGTGGTGTTTTCACTGTTTTATTGTTAGAAGCATGGAACAAATACTTTACACACAACCTCAAAAGTTAAGCCTGACTGTGCTGTGCCAAGCTACCAGAGGGTGAGCACAGGGTAATTTAGTTTTTGCCTGCCTCTTACCCTGACTAGGATTGTGGTTTCTGCTTGACCAGGGCTTATACCCCAATCAACCAACAACCCAAATTCTAAATATATGTATGTGTGTATATATACCCAGTCATTTTTTTTGTTGGGGGGGTTCCATGGATCTGCTGATCCACCGCGATCATCTGTGCAACACCTCTGGGGCTTCACTGTGGATCTGCAGATCCAGAGTGATTCCCCAGTGGTGTTGAGATGAAGACCCCAAAAACACGAAAAGGGGTTTGGATGCCTGCAAGGGTGGAAGGGGCGTTAGTCGCAGTCCCTGGCTGTGGAAGGCAGTGTACTGCAGATGTTAGAGGGCATGCCCAAGGGCTGGATGCAGGGCCACGACATGCACAGTAATGAACATTTTACTTTACGTTTAAAAAAACATAGAAATTCACTGAAGAAAACTAAGGTTAAAGTGATGTTATAAGTTAGGATTTGTAATAATATCTTACTTCATAATTTTAAAAAACTTTAGAAATTCACTGAGAAAATAGGTTAAAGGGACATTATAGTTAGGTGAAAATATCAGTTAAAACATACTGTGCCGTTCTACAACTCATGCCCTAAAGCTAACTATACACTGCTAATTACCTCACATAGTACATCACTCATAACATGTTCTGTGACATCATTGATAACATTAGTGCAACTTCTAAAATGACATCATTCATGATAACACTGTTCACAGCTGGGGCACAGGTTATAGTTACTTGAGGGCACGGGGTATAGTTAATTGAGATAACTATAACTGGTACAATTTAGTGATTTTGTTAGTTTAAAACAGCACATTTTAACAGACATTTTCACATAACAGTTACATCACTTTAATCTTTTTTTTTTTTAGTGAATAAATATAAAGATATATATATTGACCTAACTTTCTAACCATAAATTAGTAAACCAGAATGCCCTGCCTGGAAGTTAAATTTTCCTTGAAGCATATGCAGTCGATCTTTATTAAATCAGAGAGTATTTTCTTTTTCTCAAGTTAAATATGTATATTTTACCATAAATGTCCTTCAAGTGCCTTCCCCAGTGATCCTTATCTCTTGATCTACTGCTGTGTTTGCGTGTCCTGTGAAAAAACATGGTTATTAAAGTGCTGCCATGCATTATCACAAACGTAATGGTGATGAAAGCTATGTCTTTAACTTGTCACAAAGAGCTAGTTCATTAAGAGCAAGATAACATGCTAATTAATCCCTTGCCCCTAATTAAAATGCAGAAGAAGTCAGTCTCTGCAATATTCTATTTCTAAAGCCACTTAGCACCACCTGAAGGAAAAATGATGACTCCAATATTATTTAAAATGCGCCAGTAATTCATTGTCTGCCGCTTTCTTTGTGCACAATTATCTAGGTTCAGTGAACAGAAAGAATTGCAACACTGAATGGTTACATTGGAATACACTAACTATTATTACTGACAATTGAATGGTTTGCACTTCAACAGACTATGGTGCTCATTTAAAGCTGTGTACATACAGAATTTGAGTTTTTCTGTAAAGCGCACAATGTGGTGGACTAGCTCATTCATGGTGAACAATATTACCTCCTGATTTTGCACAGAGTTCAAAAACAGCCCATGATTGTCTTCTCTAGTACATCATTCTGTTATGAGTACACTACGGCACTTGCAACACAAAGTGGGGCAATAGTCCTCACTAGGGCACATTTCTGTTGTCTGTGATTGTCATGCTCAAATCAATGAAGGCTAAATCCAAGCAATTTTTGTGAGCAATTGAAAAAAAGGTGGAAACTATACCCTGGTTCAGCCAAGACAACTGAGCCCTCCCTTGAGAGGACACACCAGCAGACACGACTGAGCCTAAAGTTCTGAATGACAAGGCCAGGCACCTCTGGCCCCTAGCATCATCACAGCGGTGTTTCTCGCTCATACCTTCTTATCCTTATCTTCACACCAGCCATCATTTTTTGGAGATCCCTTCTTATAATCCACTTGCTAACTATTTAACTATGTTAACTATCTTAACATCATCTGCCCTGTGTCAGAACTACCATTCATTGGGAATGTGATGGAAAGGTGTGTAGCCTGCCACCTAACCCAGCATTTAAAGCTAACAATCTTCTAGAAAATTGTCAGTCAGGACTCAGCAGAGCTGCATAACAGAGACACCATTTCTACAAATTGTAGATGTGATTCTGGGTTTGTCCAGAATACAACCCGAACTGGGCTTCCCTTGACTCTTTGGTATCAAGAACTTAGCCAATGTACCAACCATGAGACAGGGGACTTAGTGGACTATAACCTAACAAACCTCCTGCACACTAAATGGAGATGGTGCATTCTAGGTAAAAATCAGGCCTGTGAGACTCACAGGAGTACTTGCTAGTAGGTTTCAAACCCTCTTTCATCATGAAAAGGCACAATCAAGAATACGCCCTAAGAATATACCTTTATAATTTTTATTTAAAATATCAAGATTGAAATCCCGTCCTAGTGCATAAAATATAAATAGCAGTAACTATACGAATAAACAAGATAGTGGCATTAACAGTGGCTATCAGGCTGAATAAAAGGAAATAATAATAATGTTAATTCAGTGAGTCACTGCATTTGCCCACCAACCCCTACCATCCAGTCTCTAGCTAAACTACTTTAGCACCAAAAGGAGCCCGTGAGAATAATCAGATTACCTCACTCCCGCAAACCTTAAGGGACTAGGAATATGCTGTTTTGCACAAAGGGCATAACGGTCCCTCCCCCATCTCCCAGCGGTTATTGAGTTCTATCAAAAGCCCACAAGACTGTCAGGCTTTTTCAAGGCACAGCCAGTGCCCTTGTCTTTGAAGATGTTTGCAGCTTCTGTGCCAAACCTCGAACTCTTTGCCCCTGAAAGTTCATCTCTTTCTCTTCTTTGCATCAGGCTTAAATATCTTTCAGGGCTCTTCTATTGAGCATTATTAAGAATAGCAATCAACATATCTCCTATTAAATGTCACTGAGATATTACCTCTCACCTAGCTACTGGCTCTTCCACACATTTTTGACTGTTGCAACATAGATATGAACAAATGGACGAATCAACATTATACACTATGAAGCACTGATGAACATTTGAGCTGCACTGAACGAATAATTGCTAAAATATCAAATCATACTAAAGGAAACATAGAGATATTCCAATGTAATGTTGGCTAGGTACTTAGTGCCAAGTCTGTGTCCTCAAGAATAGGAATTAATTATTATGAGCAACAAAATTAAAGAAGCAAAATATAAAAATAGTGGTGCATAATGGGAGTCCAGTGGTTGTATTTCTCTTCTCTCCAACACCTTTCAGAATGTCAATAGATGGATCACTATTTATAACTCAATACTCAACCCAACAACAACAGTCGCGGTAAACTCTCAAAAAATCCAACCACCCTGCACAGTCACAGATTGATTCTCGTACGGTCTGAATTGAAAACCTGCTGCTTTGGATATCCTTAAATTGCTAGGTTCATCCTTAACAACAGACTTAGGGGTCGATTCCGATTCGGGCCGGAAAAAGCACCGACCGACTCGGATCCGGAAATAATACAGACCGACACGTACCTGTGGCGCCCGACACGCCAAGTACGATGCAAGGCGTGAAAAATCCGACCGACACGTACCGAAACCAAGTCGACCGACCGAGCCGCAAGGAAAACAGCAATCCGGCCGGAAAAACACGCGTATCCAACCGACCGACACGCACCCGGAAAAAATCCGACCGAAACGTACACGCGAACACCAAACCGCAAAGTACGATGCAAGGCGCGAAAACCACGAGCGAGTCGGACGGAGGCCAAGCCGCACGACCGACACGCATACAAAACCGAGCCGAAGCAACACAAAACACCGCGACCGACGCGTACGCAGCATAGAAAAGTGCACAAACACAGGGTGAACGAAACGGAGAAGACCGTACGAGACAAATGCAGGGTCCGACTCGGTCACAAGAACGTTTCCAACATACACAAACAGCACAAAGGAAAAATCACCCAAAAAAGGCCAAACAAGCAATTACCAAGCCAATAAATACTGGGGGGGTGGGGACAGAGAACAAAGACACACCCACAACTCCACCTATATAAAGGACACAAACCACAACCATGAGCCTTTGCAAATGCCATTCCACTGCCAGCACCCAAGAGAAAGCAACCACACACCCACAGCTCATCCCTCACACAAGCCACACACCATCAGCACACCAACAAATACCTACCTCACATACACCCAGCAAAACACACACTAACACACCCTCACCTGCACACCAACACACACATCACTCACCATCACCACCCATCACCATGCCCCCAAGAAGAATCCCAAGTTCCTAGATTGTGAATTGGAAGTCATGGTAGACGAGATCCTCAGGGTAGAGCCACAGCTGTTTGGCACACTGGTCCAACAGACACCCATCTCCCAGAAAACCAAGATGTGGGAGAGGATCATCAACAGGGTGAACGCACAATCACCATGTCGGCGCACAAAGAGCGACATCCAGAACAGGTGGTATGACGTGCACAGGAGGGTACGGGACCTGCTGAAGAAAGACTACATCAACAGCCAATACACCGGCAGTGGCCCTCCTGCCAAGCCAATATACCTCAGGCCCTGGGAGGAGAAGGTGCGGGCCATCCTTCCGCCAGTGAGCGTATATGGACTAGAGGACATCCCAGAGCCTGGTGAGTACACAACAAATGTACACAATATACTGCCACAAAACACACACATCACTGTCAAGGGGAGAGTCAAACCATGCACTCATAGCAATTACACAGCAACCAGAACAGAATCATCCCAAAATGTGTATGTCAGTCAGATAAACACAACACATGCCATCAAAAAAGTCACATCCAACTGTGCCAACACATGTACAAACACAACTACAACTACAGCTAGGCAGTGGCACAAATAGAACTAACAAACACATCCAGACATGTAGCCACCACAACAACACCAACACACAGTGAAGACCACTCAAAGGAAGGAATCCTGTGTAGGCTGGCCAAGTCAGTGTAGCCAATAGCATCATGGGAGTCGCAGTCACACATATTGCCCCCCCCACAACTGTCCCATCAACACCACCCTGAACCATGCTCACATCACAGGGAGTGGAGAAGGACTCACAAGATGGCTGACACTGGCTACTGCTGTGGGGAGCACAAGGCCCTGCTGCCAACTGTGCACCAACAAACAGCAGGACACCACTGACTGACATCCTGAGAGACAACTTACACTCCCTGCAATGCAAGCACAGTCCATGGTGGGATATCTGGCTAGCTGGGTGGGAAGGAGGACTTGCAGCACTGACCATAGTCACAAGCACCTCCCCTCACACACACCCCAACACAAACTCCACAGAACCCACCTGGTAGAATGCAATGCCCCCATCCTAACACAAGATCCCACAAAGAACCACCACCCTGGGTTATGTTGTGTGAAGCACAGGGCCACTCTTGGGACTTTTAGCCAAACAACTGCCAGGACAACACTCCCAGCCATCCTGTCAGCACAGCCAGCCCACCCCACAGGGAAGCAGAGTCAAAAGGAAGGAAGCATGGGCATGCTGGGAAGGGGGTGGAGGCAATAGCATGATGGGAGTCGTAGTCACTGATATTGGTCACCCCCACAACTGTCCCATCAACACCACCCTGAACCATGCTCACATCACAGGAAGTGGAGAAGGACTCACAAGATGGCTGACACAGGCTACTGCTGTGGGGAGCACAAGGCCCTGCTGGCAACTGTGCACCAACAAACAGCAGGACACCACTGACTGACATCCTGAGAGACAACTTCCACTCCCTGCAATGCAAGCACGTTCCATGGTGGGATATCTGGCTAGCTGGGTGGGAAGGAGGACTTGCAGCACTGACCATAGTCACAAGCACCTCCCCTCACACACACCCCAACACAAACTCCACAGAACCCACCTGGTAGAATGCAATGCCCCCCATCCTAACACAAGATCCCACAAAGAACCACCACCCTGGGTTATGTTGTGTGAAGCACAGGGCCACTCTTGGGACTTTTAGCCAAACAACTGCCAGGACAACACTCCCAGCCATCCTGTCAGCACAGCCAGCCTACCCCACAGGGAAGCAGAGTCAAAAGGAAGGAAGCATGGGCATGCTGGGAAGGGGGGTGGAGGCAATAGCATGATGGGAGTCGTAGTCACTGATATTGGTCACCCCCACAATTGTCCCATCAACACCACCCTGAACCATGCTCAAATCACAGGAAGTGGAGAAGGACTCACAAGATGGCTGACACTGGCTACTGCTGTGGGGAGCACAAGGCCCTGCTGGCAACTGTGCACCAACAAACAGCAGGACACCACTGACTGACATCCTGAGAGACAACTTCCACTCCCTGCAATGCAAGCACGTTCCATGGTGGGATATCTGGCTAGCTGGGTGGGAAGGAGGACTTGCAGCACTGACCATAGTCACAAGCACCTCCCCTCACACACACCCCAACACAAACTCCACAGAACCCACCTGGTAGAATGCAATCCCCCCATCCTAACACAAGATCCCACAAAGAACCACCACCCTGGGTTATGTTGTGTGAAGCACAGGGCCACTCTTGGGACTTCTAGCCAAACAACTGCCAGGACAACACTCCCAGCCATCCTGTCAGCACAGCCAGCCCACCCCACAGGGAAGCAGAGTCAAAAGGAAGGAAGCATGGGCATGCTGGGAAGGGGGAGGAGGCAATAGCATGATGGGAGTCGTAGTCACAGCTCTACATCCCCCACCACATGGCCCAGCAAGCTCACACTCACGCATGCACATCCCACAGAGAGTGGAAAGGCCCATCAAAGATGTCTGACACTGTTGCTGTGTCGTGGGGAGCACAAGGGCATGCTGGGTACTGCACACCAACCAACAGCAGGACACCACTGTCAGCCATCTTGCCATTGCTCTCACACCCACACACACTGAACTCCCCACAAAAGCAAGTAAGTATGGGAATGCTGGGAAGTGGGGTGGAGGCAATAGCATGATGGGAGTCGTAGTCACAGACATAGCTCACCCCCACAACTGTCCCATCAACACCACCCTGAACCATGCTCACATCACAGGGAGTGGAGAAGGACTCACAAGATGGCTGACACTGGCTACTGCTGTGGGGAGCACAAGGCCCTGCTGGCAACTGTGCACCAACAAACAGCAGGACACCACTGACTGACATCCTGAGAGACAACTTCCACTCCCTGCAATGCAAGCACGTTCCATGGTGGGATATCTGGCTAGCTGGGTGGGAAGGAGGACTTGCATCACTGACCATAGTCACAAGCACCTCCCCTCACACACACCCCAACACAAACTCCACAGAACCCACCTGGTAGAATGCAATGCCCCCCATCCTAACACAAGATCCCACAAAGAACCACCACCCTGGGTTATGTTGTGTGAAGCACAGGGCCACTCTTGGGACTTCTGGCCAAACAACTGCCAGGACAACACTCCCAGCCATCCTGTCAGCACAGCCAGCCCACCCCACAGGGAAGCAGAGTCAAAAGGAAGGAAGCATGGGCATGCTGGGAAGGGGGAGGAGGCAATAGCATGATGGGAGTCGTAGTCACAGCTCTACATCCCCCACCACATGGCCCAGCAAGCTCACACTCACGCATGCACATCCCACAGAGAGTGGAAAGGCCCATCAAAGATGTCTGACACTGTTGCGGTGTCGTGGGGAGCACAAGGGCATGCTGGGTACTGCACACCAACCAACAGCAGGACACCACTGTCAGCCATCTTGCCATTGCTCTCACACCCACACACACTGAACTCCCCACAAAAGCAAGTAAGTATGGGAATGCTGGGAAGTGGGGTGGAGGCAATAGCATGATGGGAGTCGTAGTCACAGACATAGCTCACCCCCACAACTGTCCCATCAACACCACCCTGAACCATGCTCACATCACAGGGAGTGGAGAAGGACTCACAAGATGGCTGACACTGGCTACTGCTGTGGGGAGCACAAGGCCCTGCTGCCAACTGTGCACCAACAAACAGCAGGACACCACTGACTGACATCCTGAGGGACAACTTCCACTCCCTGCAACGCAAACACGTTCCATGGTGGGATAACTGACTGGCTGGGTGGGTGGGAAGGAGGGCCGGCTGTCAACCAAACACAACCAATGCAGACCATGTTCACACCCCAGAAAATACATAGAAATGCCCAAATAATGCAGGACAATGTGCCACACCAATATCAACCCCTGACTGTGACGACTTAGGACAATGCAATGTACAGGCCCGCACCCAGAGGCACAGTCACAACTGTCATGTGTGTCAACCATTGATGCCTGCAGAAACATAACATACATTGTTTGTGTCTCCCAAAAACAGGTGATGATGGGGACACAGCAGCAGACGCTGAGGAGTCCCAGTCCCAGGCTCAAGAGGATGCGGAGCTCACTGGCGTCGTACAGCCTCTGTCCTCCTCGGACGATGAAGACCAACCTGGCACATCCGGTGCAAGTCAACATGCAGCACCAGCAGGACCACCAGCTGCAGCACCAGCAGGACCACCAGCTGCACCCCCTGCACCCACCCCTCCAACGACTGTCACCACAAATACCATCCCTGCCGACATGGACAGAACAAGGAGCAACACCAGCACAGGGACCCTGGACCAACCTGGGGCCATGGACACCACCACCCCCACCAACCCCCAAGGTGGACCAGGGTTATCTGTGCGTGCCACTGCACACACTGCACATGTCAGCAGGGGTGGTGGGAGGGGTGGGAGACAGAGGTCGCTGCTTGCAGACGTTGCTGGTGTGCATGATGACCCACAACTGGTACGCATAGCTGATGCGTACCAGTCCAGCACCGGAGACCTCAGCCAGGTAGTGGGGCTCCTCAGAGACATGAAACAGCAGCAGGCTGCCCATCATGCCCGCTTGGACTCCCACATGTCCCACGTGGAGTCACACATGTCCCGCGTGGACTCACACATGTCCCGCGTGGAGTCCAAGTGGGATGCACTGCATGAGATGACGGCGGTGCACAGGGACATTTTACAATGCCTCCGCCAGATGAACAGCAACCAGTCCACACCTCCCTGTGTGCCAACAACATCTGGTGCCGAACAAACTGCAACTGCCACAGGGAGGGAGGAGGACTCTGGCGGAGAGTCCCCTGCACCGCAGCAGCCTGTACTTGAGGAGCCCCCCCAAGAAGAGGGGTCGTCCGAGGAGGGAAAAGTGAGAGGCCGATGGCCAAGCGCAACTCCCAGGAAGCCTGAACCTGTTCTGGATGTTCGCCTCTGTGCACAGACTGTTCACCCTGTTGACGGCAACACTACTCCCACACATTGCATGGGGAGTACAAGTTGGACCAATGTGTCAGACAACTGTGGCCCCGATACTGGGGATCCTGTCTACCAGGACTTTCAATTCACCTAGGAACTTCAAATTGCAAGATTTATGTACAGCACTACCCATCCTATGCACTATTAACACAAATGTATCACAATAAACACACTAATACACCATACTTGCCTCTGTCGTGATTCCAACGTGGGTGCTGTTATGGGGATGATGAACTGCAAAATTACACTGTGTATGCGAACTGCAACAGCAAGGACAACACAGGCATGTGAGTAAAGGCAACGTGACACATATGAGGGAGACACACCACCAGGGCTACACAACACATACACACCTAGGCCATCTGACTCATTGCCTACACTGATGTTGCCAGGGAAGACGGTGCAATGCACAGACACCACACCCATTCCCAGTTGTAGTCAAGTAGCCCACAGGTGCAGTAAGCAAATGGCAGTCAAATGTGTGACCACAGACAACGCACATCACAAAGTGAAGCACAGGTTTATTACACAGTTGCAACATGTCGTAACCACTACAGATGCAAGGTAATCCCACCTGGCAGCGGGCACACAGTCAACAACTGTAGACGGAAGGAAGTCCATGGGTGTGGCGCACATCACCTGTAGGGACACAACAGCTACCACCCTGGAAGTGCAATCACGTCGTCGGTGGACACAGTTGACCAAACGAATCTGAAAGTACCCTGTGAAGGACAGAAATGACACACAGTCAAAAGCAATGGAGTACAGGACAGAACAGCAAAACTCATGCACAATACATGTTACAAGATACCCACCCAGAACCAAGTTAGCATGTCAACACTGTTGGGGAGTACAGCCCACCTGTTAGCACACATCGCAACACACATCCAGTCAAGTAGCCCATGGACACACTCCAACAGCACCAGAGCACCACCCACACATCATGCCAACTCACATCATTGACATGACACCTCAGGATACTCACATTCAGCTAAAGAAGTTGGTGATGAGCTGTGTGCGGACATCACCATCATCATCATCATCATCATCGTCACTGGCATCGTGGTCCAGGCCAGGATCCTCCACAGGTGGCGGATGTTGGTCATTGTCATCCTGGATGAGAGGCAACTCCTTCCGCACTGCCAGGTTGTGGAGCATGCAGCAGACGATGATAATCTTGCACACTTTCGCAGGGGCATATGGGAGGGACCCTCCGGTCTTGTCCAGGCAGCGGAAGCGGCTCTTCAGGAGACCAAATGTCCGCTCAATCACTCTCCTGGTCCGACCATGTGCCTCATTGTAGCGCATCTGGGCTGGTGTCACAGGGTTCCTGAGGGGTGTCAGCAACCACGGCATGTTGGGGTATCCCGAGTCACCTACGGACAGACAAGTGCACATTAGCTGACTTGGAAAAGTGGGCGGAATACTACAGATCAGATCACACACAATGGCACAAAGTCAGTACACACCGACAAGCCAGGCACGCTGGTTCTGCATCTGTGCCATCATCCTGGGGATGCGACTATTCCTCATCACAAAGGCATCGTGTGCTGAACCAGGGAAACGGGCACACACGTGTGTGATGGTCATGTCTGCAAGACACACCACCAGTGCATTGACCGAGTGGTAGTGCTTGCGGTTCCTGTAGGCCTGCTCCTGGGCCTGTGGTGGTACCAAAGCCACATGTGTCCCATCAATGGAGCCAATGACATGCAGCATCCTCCCCAGGGCATAAAAGTCACTCTTCAAGTCAGTGAGTCGTCGCAGTCTAGGGAAATAGATGTGCCGGTTCAGGAATAGCAACATTGCCACCAAAACATCGCGGAGCACACGGCTCAACATGGTCTGTGACATCCCACCAGCAGTCGCCACAGTATGTTGGAAGGTACCGGTGGCAAAGAAGTGTAGGGCTGCCATCACCTTCACCTTGGGGGTCAGCGCTGTAGGATACGGCCGGCCAGGCTGCAAATGTGGGGACAACTGCACTGCCAAATCCTCAATCAGCTGCCTGGTGAAGCGGTACCGTCGGATGCTGTCCCGTTCCACCATCGTTGCCAGGTCTGGGAATGGTCGATGGACAGCAGGAGCCCTGCAGTGCAGAGGAGGAGTAAGCAAGATTGTCAGTCACCCCACATATGCGGCATTGAACACACTCAAGATCCCAACATATATCATTATGAGGCACAACTACATGAAGTGTGCAGTTCCGGAAGGACATGTATGGTACATACATGGCCAACATCTGTCAACACGGTCCAACAGGTGGCATCAATTAGTCCCAGGTTGGCCCATTGGATATCATGAGGCCGTGTCACAGTTCCCATCTCCTGCTGCCGTGTCACAATAACCCCCACAGTGACATGTGAGGACAGATGTGCCCCAGGCACCACAGCTCAACGACAGGACATTCCCAGGGACCCTGTATTGCCACATGGACACTGGCATTACATGGAGTATCATGTATACACCACAGCAAAACAACCATGACCCCCACAGGTAGTGGCCCCACTTGCCACGGCAGGACAGACATGGACGTCTGTGACACACACACGCACAACATCAAAGTCCATGCACACACAACCTGGATGTGGAGACTGTCTCCCATTGTGCACATGAAATCAGAGACATTGTAAACACTACATGCACAAAGACTGTGGAGGACCATCACTATTGTGCCACTGGGACACCCTGGCTCAAACATACCGTCCCACATGGGACTCACGGGGTATGTGACATGACATACACATACACCACCGTGAAATGTGACCATGGCACATGCACAGATCTGAACAGTTGCACATCACAGTGGTCATGTACACGTAACACCCAGGATCCTGTCCCCATGAACACGTGCACAGCCTGGGGGTGGCTGCCCACAGGTGACACCCACAGGACGACATGTACACCAACATACACACAATAGGAAATGCAGCCTTACATGCCTTATGATAAAGTTTGGACAGGCTGTCGTGATGTAGGTGTGCCCCTCACTCCCTGGGAGCTATCTGTGGCTGGCATATGTCCATCTGAGACAGGCATGCTGACATATGCCAGTCACATGTACAGTGATGCGTTGTACTGCAATGGACCGATCGGTGCCCCCGGCCGGCCCATTGCATTCAATGTGTGCGGGTACGCGTTGTACCCCTGTACGCGTTGTACCCCTGTACGCGTTGAACTGCAATGGACCGATCGGTGCCTCCGGCCGGCCCATTGCATTCAATGTGTGCGGGTACGCGTTGTACCCCTGTACGCGTTGTACCGCAATGGACCGATCGGTGCCTCCGGCCGGCCCATTGCATTCAATGTGTGCGGTGCACGCGTTATACCCCTGTACGCGTTGTACCCCTGTACGCGTTGAACTGCAATGGACCGATCGGTGCCTCCGGCCGGCCCATTGCATTCAATGTGTGCGGGTACGCGTTGTACCCCTGTACGCGTTGTACTGCAATGGACCGATCGGTGCCTCCGGCCGGCCCATTGCATTCAATGTGTGCGGGTACGCGTTGTACCCCTGTACGTGTTGTACTGCAATGGACCGATCGGTGCCTCCGGCCGGCCCATTGCATTCAATGTGTGCGGGTACGCGTTGTACCCCTGTACGCATTGTACCGCAATGGACCGATCGGTGCGCACCCATTGACAATGGGCTTGCCTGGCAACGGACGCGTTTTCGAATTTCGAACGAGTCGGTTGCTGGAAAATCAGTTGGTCACCCACAACAATGTTGCAAAATCATGTATGTCATGAAGTTGAAGATTTGAAGGATGCTGTGGGCGTGTTTTGGTGCTGCTATTCCATGGATTGGCCAGATTCAGAAGATGCAAACGACTTGGACCTATCACTTTGGACACAAGGGACAGTATCTGCCTCTCCAGCACATATATATTGCTGGCTGTTCCCCTGAGAGCTCACTTGCCTGCACTACATGCTCCAGGACGACATCTGCCACTGCACTGCTGCTGTCTCTGCCCCTCTGGACCCTGCAATGGCACGTACTGTGGAGAGAGCCCCAGCCTTCAGCCTTGAAGAGAACCAGGCCCTGCTGGACAGCCTACTTCCACAGTACAGCAAGCTGTATGGGACACCAGGGGAGCAGGTGAGTGTTCTGTGCACTGCCTTTCTGAATGTGCATTTTGTCTGACTAGCAAGGCTGGAAGTCTGCACGCCACTGGCTAGCAGGCTCACTGAGTAGTTGTCACCCCCCATAGTGTGTAGTGACATGCACTGGACAGGTATGGTGCAGTGACAGTGCATTTGAACAAGGTTTTACTTCCCATGCAATGATACCATGTAGTGACGTCTGGCAAACTGTCCATGGGCAGCTTGTGCCCCTGTGATTGAGACATGTATATACAACTGTGTCATGCACGGATATGTTGCATGTGTGATAATGGCCTTTTCACTTTGTCATCCTGACAGGTTAATGCCCATCGGAAGCAGGAGATCTGGAAGGACATCGTCCGGGCCGTCCGGTCCGTGGGGGTCTACAAGCGCCGGATCCGCAACTGCCAGAAGAGGTGGCAGGACCTTCGGGGCTGGACCCGGAGGATTGCACGGGTCCAGCTGAAGCTGTCGCCTCCTCGCAGGAGGGGCGGAACACGGACCCTGACCCCCCACATGCTCCAGATCCTGCCGGTGGTGTTTCCAGACCTGGATGGGCAGCTGAAGGCCAGACAGCAGCAAGGAGAGGGTGAGTCAAAGACTGCACTGTGAACTCTGTATTACATGCTTTGTGCCCTCCTCTGGCCTGGTTCAACTGCCACAGTGCAGCAGTCATGTTGTCCAGGAGCCATGTCCCTCTATTGTGCACTGCCCACTGCTCATCTGATACCCAGGTGTGGCCCTTACATTCAGGGAATTGTGTCACTTGGGACTGTGTCCTTGCAGTTTGCTTCACTAAAGGTGGGGGACAGCATCTGTTTCCCTAACTCTGTTGTGGGCATCATGGGTGGGTCCATTGTTCACACAACGCCTGTGTTTGGACATGTGATCTGTGTGTTGCTTTGATATGCGGTCCACTTGCTGAGCTGAGCCACCACATGTGCCTGGGGTATGTGGCACACGCCCATGCAGCGGGTGGGAACAATGTTTGGGCCCCAGGAGTGTGCAGATTACGTGTGTCACACATACATAGCCAGCTATCCACTGTCCAGGGCACATCCCTCATTCATGTGGAGCAGGACAGTCATGCCTACTCCAGGCCATGCAATGCACTCTGTACTCCCACTCCCGTGTATCAGCTGACACATTGTGCACAGTGATTTGACCCCTCAGGTGTCTGCCTCTGTGTCAGTGTGCTGTGGATTAGTTGCCAGGACTGCTGGGGTGTTTCTTGGTAGGGGCTCAGCATACCCCTGGAGATGTGACCATAGGAGACGATACTTATGTGTCACATAGGTGTTTGATCAGCTGCCCGTGCAGACTGGGGTATGCGAATGTGAAGTTCAGGCAGCTGTTCCCCATTCACAGCAAATTGTGAGGGGCTCAGGTTCAGAGGGTAGTGTCACAGGTCTCCCATATGTCCAATAGGTATGACCTGGACAGATGAGGGTTAAGATGATGTGTTGTGTGGGGGATGTACATGTGCACTTGTGCAGCTCTAGGACTTGCATTCCCCATGACCTACTATTGTGACACAGTGCATAGTGTTGTTGTCTGGCTGCCAAGTCATACATCACTGAGACAGTGATGTATGACTTAGCAGTCATGCCTCTGCCATGGCATGTGTCAACTTATTGGTGGTCCTGCAGGGGAGTGACGTGCTACATGCACACCATTGTGGCGATGGCTATCAGGACATGGGTGCATCATGGTGTCTGTCGCTGGTATGCATCACATGCATTTCCTATTTGACTCTGGGCATCCCTTTCATCCGGAAACCTGTACTGACTCAGTGGCAAGAGCTGTGATGTGTGCATGTCCACATGCCACACCGTGTCCTCTGCACTGTCCAACTACTGTGTACTTGGTGCATGTGTCCACACTGGGGTGTTGCAATCCAACAGACACCAGACAGATGGGTGCAAGGCCATGTGGGATGTGAGTGCCATGCTTGGCATCAGACTGACAATTGGCTTCTCCTGTTCAGTTAGGGCACTTTTAGCAATGTACAACTAATGATGCCAGGGCTTGCTCTGTAATGTGCTGTGCTCACAGTGGTGTGTGCGTTTGGTGCAGGTGACTGATGTCTGTCTGTTTCCCCATTGTTTGCAGATACATCCATGGCCATGGAAGGGGACAGCTCCATGGACCAGGAGGAGCCAGAGAGCCAGACTGGGTCAGCAGCCGAGGAGTGGTCGGAGGGACCCAGTGGCACGGAGGGCGAGGGGAGCCACACCGAGGAGTCCTCAGCACCATCCACCTCAGCTGAGGACCAGAGCAACTCGGAGGATGACTCCCTTGTGGAGGCGGGTGTCAGCAGCCACCACACCCCAGCTAGTGTTGCTGTCCCCGCCACCACCAGCACCACCACCGCCCTCCCATCGGCTCCCATTCCCCAGGTCCGTGGAGGCTCCCATGTTCGGGAGCGTGTCTCCTTTGGGCCAGGCACCGCACCCCCTGCCCCTGTGTCCCCTGCTGCCCTGAGTGAGGAGTCTGTGTACCTCCTTCGCCAGCTCCATGTAGGGCAGACAGCCATGCTGAGTGTCCTCCATGCGCACACCGCACTGTTGACTCAGCTGGTGTCGTTCATGGAGGGCATCTCATCGGGCATGTCTGACCTACAGAGGGGCAATAGGTCCATGGACTCCTCCCTGACGGCAGCAGTGTCCCTCCTCAGACAGTCCCTCACCCCTCCTGCCTCTGCTCCATCCACACTCCCCAGCACCTTACCCGTCCCAAGCACACACACACCGGCACAGGCACACACCAGCACACACACGTCCAGCACACAGACACACACGCCACAAACAAAATGCACACGCACGCACAGTCAGGGGACTGAAACCAGACTCACAGGGGATGGGGCCCTGGTACACACACACACATCCACGGGCACTGCGCAGTCCTCAGTTGCCTCTCCCTCCAAAGCACCCTCCCTTGCCTCACCTGCAACCCCAAAGACCCAGCGCCTCTTCCTCAGTGACTTCGGCCTCTTCCCCTCCGATCCAGCTGCTCCAGCATCCAGGGTGAAGAGGAAGCCCCCCACACGGAGCAGAGTGCCCCTCGCCCCCGGACACCCTCCCCCAGGTGCAGACAGACTGAGGCCCCCACCCGCAAGTCCCCCGGAGTGGTAAGAGCAAGACCCCGCCGCCGCCCTGCAGCTCAAGCACCAGGTCTCCTTCCTCCATCCCTCAGGCCCCCACTCCACAGGTGCCCCCACCACACCCTGCCCCAGGTTCCCCCACCCACAGATATACCATCCCCAAGAGGCTCCGGCCTTCTCCCCCTGCCACTTGCTCTCCCGGCACCACACCCCCGCTGCGCTTGTCTGTGCCACTGATGTGGTGAGGGTGTCCTCCCCCTCTGTCCAGCCCACCTTGCCTGTTCCCCATTCTCCTCCCCTGGTGGTAGGCACTGCAGTGGAGTCCACTACCACCCTGTCTGACTTGGGCACTGCAGTGGCGGACCTGTCCACTCCATCTGCAGGGTCCACTGCAGTCGTGCCAGCACCCACAACATCTGAGCCATGCCCCCAGTTGTGCCGGCACACACCATGTCAGACACCTCCACTGCAGTTGTCAGTGGCTCTCCAGCACCCACCACCCCTTCCCTGCTTCCTCCTGGTGAGCCCTGATCCTGTCCCTGCGGTGCCTGGCCTACCCCCTGGTTGCCCCTCCTAGTGGATTGTCCCTGGTTTTGTGCAGGCATGTGTAGGGTGGCATCTGCCACTGTCACCCACTTGTGACTTTGTTGATGGACTGGCCATTGGCCTTTGTTTATGTTCTACCGGACTTCTACTTTTAATGCCACATATGCTGAATAAAGCAACTTTCTGTTCTCTAGTGCTTTTGCTTCTGATGTACATGATGTTGATGATGCTAACCATGCCCTTGCTGCAGTGATGGTGATATTTGGTCTCATGATAATGAAGTGTTACTGTGCAGGAACCCATGTGGTCCAGGGGGAATGTGTCCTATCCTGTGGTGTATCCATGCCATCCATAGCAGCATCTGAGGGTGTCATGTGTTCAGTATTTGGCAATGGGATTTCCTACTTAGATTGGCTATTTCACATCTGTGGCTTCCACCCCTGCACATCTGTTGTGCCTGCCATTGTTCAATTCGTCTACTTCCCTGACCGTGTGGCCATCTCCAGTGGACATGCAGGTTTGGGCATCAATGGGGAAGGACTCATCTGTGTTGTCAGTGCAACATTGCTATACAAGTGTGTTGGATCTGTGCTGATGATTCCGTTGGCACTTCCATGACCAGGCTGATGTTACGGGAGCCCTCATTTGGTGCTAATTGTTGATTGTGTGACCAAGTGCTCAGCTGACATGATGGGGCCCTACTGAGGCAACATATGGCACATCTTTCCTCACACAGGAGTGGAGTCCCCTCATGGCAGTGTGTACTCCTGTGACATTCCCTGCGCCCACGGTGTGTGTTGTATGTGCATGTCTGTGTGTTGACTTCCGTTTAGCTGTGCATGCTGTGATCCCTAGTGTTGTACCCGTTTGTGATGCTAGCTGAGTTGAGCTATGTTCCCCCAAAGTCTTCTCCCTGGGTTCTCTGTGATGTGGGTGCATGGCACATTACTGGTCATCAGGGTGTCACCCATAGGTGTGTTTGCTGTCAGGGCTGAGTTTGTGTGCAGACGCAGATGGGTCACAGTCAGGTTTCCCCTTGGCACTTGTTGTTTGCCCCTGTCATGTGATTTCCAGTTTGTGTTATCTTTCAGTGATTGTGACACGTTGTGTGTGTGACTGCTGGCACTCCTCAGGGTCCGGGCTGCAATGTTGGTTGTTGTCTATGTGTGTTCTTTGTGGGTGACCTTGGCTTCTTCATTGGTGTGTGACTGTGGCTGGGATCCCATTGGTTGGTGTGGTATTGCCGTCATGTCCATGTACAGCGTAGTGTGCAGTGTGTCAGACATTCAGGAGTCTTGTTGAGTGTCCATGTGTGATGTGTTTCTGCACCTTGGTTCCCACCCACCACCCTGGAATAGTCATGGGTGCATGTGCAATGTCACCAGTGCATGTGTGCTTCACTGCTGCACATTGTTGGAGGTCGAGGGGTGTGGTGTTGAGTGTGTGCAGATGAGAGTTGTTGCCCGGCTAGGCCCCTGCCTCCATGTTGGCCTTGGCTTACTGGCCATGCTGTTTGATTTGTGCTTGTGTAGGTGTGATGGTAGTTAGTTGCTCAGTACACCTGACTGTGGTTCACAGTGTGAACCACATTTAGCTTTGTCATCACAGTGGGATTGTAATGCAGCCCAGGGTCACCACATTGTGGGGGCCCTGGGGGTGGTGCTGTGGTGTGTCTGTGTCTTGCTGTGTCAGTTGCTGTCCCTACGTGCCTGTGTGACATGTGTGATTTGTGCTCCCTCTCATCTGACAATGCCTGCTTGCCCACATAGGGGATTTGGATCCATGAGTTACCTTTGTGTGGCACTGTATGCACATCTGTATGATTGGTATTCAGGTCTCCTCATGTGTTGTGTGGTTGCCTGGGGACACTGGCACCCCCCCCCCTCACCTGTTGTGTATGATGTGCAGTGTGGGTCTGCCTGTTTGTGTTTGTGCATCTGCACCACTGCATTGGCATATCTTGGGTGTGCCATTGGCTGTATGTAGTTTGGTGGGGTTCCCCTGCTGTCTCTGGGACTCCTAGGTCATCGGTCAGCACAATGATCATGGTTTGTGTGTCCCTTTGCTGCCATGGTATGGTATCTGTTCACCTCACATCTGCAGTCTCCACAGGGTATCTGCATGTGTGTGCCCATTGGTGCAAATATGTGGGTCTGCATTCTGATGGTCACTTCTGTCATTGTGTCATTGATGATTGTTGACGGTGTCAGCCCCCATGGGTGTTGTTTGTCTGCACATGGCCAAAGGTATGTCTTATTTGCACTGCAGTATTTGGCTCCCCCAATTTATGTTGCAATGGGACACATACACTACTTTGCCACTGATGTGTTTGTTGTTCTGTGACCAGGAATCATCCATGCAGTTTGGCAGTTGCACCTCTTTCTTTGTCAACACTTACATTTTGGTCACTGTGATGATGGGGGTTTGGACCCCATTGCCACAATGTTCAAAATGTGCTTCAGCTATGGACCCCACACTTACCTTTTGGTCACTGTGATGATGGGGGTTTGGACCCCATTGCCACATTGTTCAAAGTGTGCTTCAGCTATGGACCCCACACTTACATTTTGGTCACTGTGATGATGGGGGTTTGGACCCCATTGCCACAATGTTCGAAATGTGCTTCAGCTATGGACCCCACACTTACCTTTTGGTCACTGTGATGATGGGGGTTTGGACCCCATTGCCACAATGTTCAAAATGTGCTTCAGCTATGGACCCCACACTTACCTTTTGGTCACTGTGATGATGGGGGTTTGGACCCCATTGCCACAATGGTCATGGCCTGCTTGCATTGTGGGTGCCACACACATATATGTGTGGCACATGTGCTAGGGGGTCACATTGTATGTTCAAAGTCATGTTCGGTGTTGTAGGCATTTGACACAGTCTACACACGCTTGTCATGGTGTTGGGGGATGTCTTCTTCTTGCATTCCCTAGGTTGTGGTGTGCTGGTTGTGTCATGCATTGTCCATCCTATGAGTGGGGGTGGTAGTAGTGGTAGGCATCCAGCCCCCTGGCTAAGGGTGGTGGTAGGCATCCAGCCCCCCTGGGTGAGGGTGGTAGTAGTGGTAGGCATCCTGCCCCCGGGTAAGGGTGGTAGTAGTGGTAGGCATCCTGCCCCCCTGGGTAAGGGTGGTAGTAGTGGTAGGCATCCAGCCCCCCCTGGGTGAGGGTGGTAGTAGTGGTAGGCATCCTGCCCCCCCTGGGCAAGGGTGGTAGTAGTGGTAGGCATCCTGCCCACCCTGGGTGAGGGTGGTAGTGGTGGTAGGCATCCAGCCCCCCCTGGCTAAGGGTGGTGGTAGGCATCCAGCCCCCCCTGGGTGAGGGTGGTAGTAGTGGTAGGCATCCTGTCCCCCCTGGCTAAGGGTGGTAGTAGTGGTAGGCATCCTGCCCACCCTGAGTGAGGGTGGTAGTAGTGGTAGGCATCCTGCCCCCCCTGGCTAAGGGTGGTGGTAGTGGTAGGCATCCAGCCCCCCTGGCTAAGGGTGGTGGTAGGCATCCTGCCCCCTGGGTGAGGGTGGTAGTAGTGGTAGGCATCCTGCCCCCCTGGCTAAGGGTGGTAGTAGTGGTAGGCATCCAGCCCCCCTGGCTAAGGGTGGTGGTAGGCATCCAGCTCCCCTGGGTGAGGGTGGTAGTAGTGGTAGGCATCCTGCCCCCTGGGTAAGGGTGGTAGTAGTGGTAGGCATCCTGCCCACCCTGGGTGAGGGTGGTAGTAGTGGTAGGCATCCAGCCCCCCTGGCTAAGGGTGGTGGTAGGCATCCTGCCCCCTGGGTGAGGGTGGTAGTAGTGGTAGGCATCCTGCCCCCTGGCTAAGGGTGGTAGTAGTGGTAGGCATCCAGCCCCCCTGGCTAAGGGTGGTGGTAGGCATCCAGCCCCCTGGGTGAGGGTGGTAGTAGTGGTAGGCATCCTGCCCCCCTGGGTGAGGGTGGTAATAGTGGTAGGCATCCTGCCCCCCTGGGTGAGGGTGGTAGTAGTGGTAGGCATCCTGCCCCCTGGGTAAGGGTGGTAGTAGTGGTAGGCATCCTGCCCCCCTGGGTGAGGGTGGTAGTGGTGGTAGGCATCCAGCCCCCCTGGCTAAGGGTGGTGGTAGGCATCCAGCCCCCCTGGGTGAGGGTGGTAGTAGTGGTAGGCATCCTGCCCCCCTGGGTGAGGGTGGTAGTAGTGGTAGGCATCCTGCCCCCCTGGCTAAGGGTGGTAGTAGTGGTAGGCATCCTGCCCCCCTGGGTGAGGGTGGTAGTAGTGGTAGGCATCCTGCCCCCCTGGCTAAGGGTGGTGGTGAGGCATCCTGCCCCCCTGGGTGAGGGTGGTAGTAGTGGTAGGCATCCTGCCCCCCTGGGTAAGGGTGGTAGTAGTGGTAGGCATCCTGCCCACCCTGGGTGAGGGTGGTAGTAGTGGTAGGCATCCTGCCCCCCCTGGGTGAGGGTGGTAGTAGTGGTAGGCATCCAGCCCCCCCTGGCTAAGGGTGGTAGTAGTGGTAGGCATCCAGCCCCCCCTGGCTAAGGGTGGTAGTAGTGGTAGGCATCCTGCCCCCACTGGGTGTGGGTGGTAGTGGTGGTAGGCATCCAGCCCCCCCTGGCTAAGGGTGGTGGTAGGCATCCAGCCCCCCTGGGTGAGGGTGGTAGTAGTGGTAGGCATCCAGCCCCCCCAGGGTAGGGGTGGTGGTGCGCATTCAGGCCCCTGTGTGCATATGTGGCATTGGTGATGGGCATCCCGCCCCTATGGTGCTGCTGTTGCTGGTGTAAGTATATTCTGCATCCCTCTGTGTGTGTGTGATGTGTCGTGTACGTGTTGTATGTGTTTTGTGGTTGGTGTCTGGCTTACCTTCTGCGCCGTACGCGTCCGTGCCTGTTCCGGTAGTAAATGTAGAATATTGGTATGATCAGGACGAAGGGATTCATGGTTGGTTCGTGTCGTTCGTCCTTCTCGTTGCTTCGCGTCGTCCTCGTCGCTTCACCTCGTCCTCGTCGCTTCGTCCTCGTCGCTGCCGTGTTCGTCTCGGAGCCGTGGATCGTGTTGTGGCGCGAATCGGAGCTTATGTGCGCCTCTCCCGGATGCTTTGACGTGCCGTGCGTAGCGACGGGTTCGGCGCGTACGGAAAGCGCATCGTACTCGTTCGGCCGGACGGAGCTGCATTTTCCCTTCCGTGCGACTCGATTCGGCGTTTCCGGATTCGCCTCGGTCGGGGAACAGGACCTGGTTTGGGTGAGTACGGCTCGGCCGGATTCTTTGCTGTTGTGCGCATCGTACTTACTCGTTCGGTGTGCTGTACGGATCGGTCGGGAAACAGGCTTTCGCATGGCTTTTTTCCCGACCGAATGGTGTTGGGTGCGCCTCCGACCGAGATCGGAATCGGCCCCTTAATGTATGACCTTAAATCATTGCTAAGGCTAAGAGCACAAGTTACTAACTTGGGTTGCTTTGGACTATCAGGCAGTTTATGCCTAAAAAATACCTAAAGACATAATTTTGGGCACTTGTTCTCTCTCGACTGGATTACGGGAATTTGCTCCTCAATTGCCTAACAAAAATTCACCATGCCTCCTTAAAGTGGTGTGAAATGTGAATAATTCCTTTGTTTCTGGATGCAAATAATTTCACAACATCACTCTTCTTCGTATTACAATACAATGACTTCCCTCTGTATGTATCTATGTATATATGTATATGATATTTCTATAGTGCAAACCTGGGCAAAAGGCAGCGGAGCACTGTGCATGGTACAAGACAAGCTTAAAGTCAACAGGTGAGAGAGAAGGAAACTGGGTTGTAGGTGAATCATGCATTGCGATGCACTGTTCTTTCAAGAGGTGAGTATTCACCTTTTTCCTAAACTGGAGCAGTGTTGGGACATTTCTGATGAATATGGGGATGTTGTTCCATATCCTTGATGCATAGATGGAAAAGGTCTGCTATCTTTTTTCTTTTTTACACTTCTTAGTTTGCGTTCTGATGATGTCCTGGTTTCGGGTGTGCTGCTAACCACCAGAGATGGTGAGGTTATCTGCAAGATATGCGTTGGTGTTGGCTGTGATAGCTTTGTAAATGATGCAGGTGGTTTTGAAGCTGGGCTGGCAAGGGGAGCCAGTGGAGTTCCATCAGGATAGAGAATGCTCATTTAGGATGCCCCTAAAGGATATGAGTGTCAACTGTGGGAAGCCATGGAGTAGGGCCTTACAACCATCCAAATGTGGGAGTATAAAGGCTTGGAGAGCAGTTCTGAAGTCGCTTTCTAGAAGAAACCATACCATCTTTGTTTTTTGGTTTTTTTTTGCAATGTGTTCTTTGAGGTGAGGTTGGCGTCCAGGGTTCATCCAAGTGACTTGACATTCGGTGAAAGTTGAGGTTCGAAGTTGTCAAGGGTCATGTCATAGAGCCAGGTTTGAACTGTATGTTATTTATTGTTCTGGGCAAATAATCGTGATTCTGTCTTAGTTGAGTTGAGCCCAAGGTAGTCGCTGGGCATTATTTAAGATATAGATGATGTGCAAGCAGTGTTTAAGACATTGGATATCTGAAGCAGAAGAGACTTTCAAGTGGGGTGGTGCATCATTAGCATTTTGGTGAATTTTGATACTGTCATATCTAATTGAAGTACCAAGCTGCTCCATGTATGTTGAGGAATACAGGAGACAGTATAAAGCCCTGGGGGTCTTTGGTGATAGGGATCTTTTGTGACCTGAATGTGCTTCTGTGAACAAACTGGTGTCGGCTGGAAAGGTAGGAGGAAAACCAGTAAAGGACATTGCCGGTGAGGTAGGAGGAAAACCAGTAAAGGACATTGCCGGTGAATCCCAAGCTCCAGGGTGCTTAAGAAGGTGGTCAACTGTATCATAGGCAGCTGAGATGTCCATTAATATCAAAAGGCAGGGGCCATCCACAATGTGTAAGGTTTCTGTTTCCATGCTGCATCATGATCTGAAGCCAAACTGGTAGTCATGCAGGAGATGGTCAGCACTGATGTGGTGTTGGAGTTGAACATAGGCTGATTTTTCAATGATGTTGCTGATGAACGGTAGGCGAGTGGAGGCTCAGTAGGTGGCAAGGTCATGAGGGTCTAGTGCAGTTTTCTTTAGGAGTGAAACAATCTGGCTTGTCTTGAGAGCTTCTGGGAAGATGGCTTGAGTGAGGTAGGTATTGACAAGGGGTAAACATGGGTAAGAGAAAATCTCCAGAGAGAGCTTTGATGAAGGACGATGGTAAGACATCATCTTAATAAGAAGTGGCTTTGAAGCAAGCACTGATGCAAGAGCTCAATTTAAGATGCCCTGCATCACATATGAAAATGTACACACCTCTTCATCCTTCTATTTGCCTGTGAAACTGAAAATCTCTATGGTCAAGAAGAGCTGCATAGTGCAGATTCTCTTCTACTTTGGCCCACAACATTTAAAAGAGAATTATCTAATACTCAATCCTTCTATGGCAACAGTGCAAGGTTTTTAAATTCACTACCACCAGCTCTAAGTTCCAAAGACATGTTGAGATTAATCTCTATTTTTCCAATATCTATGCCCTAATTGTCACCTCTCTGCTATACTTCCCTCTTGCTGTCCCATCCTTCTCACCACTGTCTGAATGATCCAGCCTTTCTCTACACCTTCTATAGTTCCTTACTGCAGTTTGACTCTTTTTTTCTGATTCTTTTCAACTTCACTGATATTCTGCCCTTTTCCGCTGTTACCATTTTTTGCTTTCCCTGCTTCAACTGCAAGCTGTTCTTCATGGATTGCACTGAATGTTATAATAGTAATTTATGTTGATGATTTACCTCATTGATTGTGTCCTTGTGGCCTTACTCCTGCTACATGTGGGCTCTTTGAGACTGTATTGCCTTTACACATGCCTGTTCACTCTACTCTCTCCCCTATTGTGATGGTAAGCTATTATACCTCTGTTTATGGATCAATGCTAGTTTTATTCATCTTCTTGCTGTACAAAATGGCCATATGTCTTAGTACATGTAACCTAATTGTGCCATTGTATAGTGCTTGAACTCCCTTGGGAAACATATGTGATATAGAAAACTGCCCAAATTAAATAGATAAATAACTTTGGGCTCCACATTGAAATGTATCAATTGAGGAGCAGTTCCTGCGCCTTAAATATGAGCCACCAACAAAATATGTAGGAAATGAGTGGTCTAATATAACATTACATACAACCATTCCTGCACGGATTGATTGTGAAATATCAAACGGATATGGGGGTGATTCACAAAGGCATTTGTGACTACAGGAAGTTATACTACATACTCCTGAAGGCCTTTGTGAATCAGCCCCAAAACTACCAACTCTTTAAAGTGCAACAAGAGAACAGTCTTTTCAATTGGTATATGAATAGTCCTTTAAAATGTCAATTGTTTTTCAATTGTTGATGCTTTGGGCCAATTCGCAAAGGCTTTTAAGATTACACAAAGTAACACTTTGGCAGTCTTATCTCCAGTACTCATCAGTGCCTTTGTAAGTTGGCCCTCCTGTTATTGGTGGTCTTTATAGAATGGCTGCGTTGACAGCAAAAGACATTTCGGGGCTTACTCGAGATACATAGCATTCTCAGCATTTCTAGAAACGTTTTGTAATGCTCCGGAGTGAAAAATATCTAGTAACCAAATCACCAACATTTTTCCACTCCACGACATTAACAGGTTGTGCTGAATGACTGCCTTAGGCGGAGTTTCAGGAACATACCAACTCTGAGATGGTGAACAAGCTTGTGTCATGATAGGGACATGAAATTGTTGTGACTTGTATTCTCATTATGCATCCTTTCCCTTAGTTACCTGTTACCTGCTGCTCAGCCAGTATGGATGCGGTGTGTGTGCGGAATGTTGGAATGCTTAATGGTGAGGGTGACAGAGAGATAGTTGGAGTGTGTGGGCTGAGCAGCAAGGATGCTGCTCCTGGTAGGCCTTACTCCTGCTACATGTGGGCTCTTTGAGACTGTATTGCCTTTACACATGCCTGTTCACTCTACTCTCTCCCCTATTGTGATGGTAAGCTATTATACCTCTGTTTATGGATCAATGCTAGTTTTATTCATCTTCTTGCTGTACAAAATGGCCATATGTCTTAGTACATGTAACCTAATTGTGCCATTGTATAGTGCTTGAACTCCTTAGGAAACATATGTGATATAGAAAACTGCCCAAATTAAATAGATAAATAACTTTGGGCTCCACATTGAAATGTATCAATTGAGGAGCAGTTCCTGCGCCTTAAATATGAGCCACCAACAAAATATGTAGGAAATGAGTGGTCTAATATAACATTACATACAACCATTCCTGCACGGATTGATTGTGAAATATCAAACGGATATGGGGGTGATTCACAAAGGCATTTGTGACTACAGGAAGTTATACTACATACTCCTGAAGGCCTTTGTGAATCAGCCCCAAAACTACCAACTCTTTAAAGTGCAACAAGAGAACAGTCTTTTCAATTGGTATATGAATAGTCCTTTAAAATGTCAATTGTTTTTCAATTGTTGATGCTTTGGGCCAATTCGCAAAGGCTTTTAAGATTACACAAAGTAACACTTTGGCAGTCTTATCTCCAGTACTCATCAGTGCCTTTGTAAGTTGGCCCTCCTGTTATTGGTGGTCTTTATAGAATGGCTGCGTTGACAGCAAAAGACATTTCGGGGCTTACTCGAGATACATAGCATTCTCAGCATTTCTAGAAACGTTTTGTAATGCTCCGGAGTGAAAAATATCTAGTAACCAAATCACCAACATTTTTCCACTCCACGACATTAACAGGTTGTGCTGAATGACTGCCTTAGGCGGAGTTTCAGGAACATACCAACTCTGAGATGGTGAACAAGCTTGTGTCATGATAGGGACATGAAATTGTTGTGACTTGTATTCTCATTATGCATCCTTTCCCTTAGTTACCTGTTACCTGCTGCTCAGCCAGTATGGATGCGGTGTGTGTGCGGAATGTTGGAATGCTTAATGGTGAGGGTGACAGAGAGATAGTTGGAGTGTGTGGGCTGAGCAGCAAGGATGCTGCTCCTGGTAGGGCTGCACTTCCTATCTCCTACTCCTAAACCTGTAACTAAGCTTAATAAACCTCTTACTTATAACCTACTTCATAGCTACCTTTGGACTTCTTTTGTATTGTAACAATGACGACGAGTGGAAAAGGACCTACAGTGAGGAAAACCTCACTTCTGATACTTAAGAGGAGTCATGTTTACTGCAACAGGGGAGGAGAGACATTAAGAGTACTTTTAAGAAAGCCTACTTTAAACCTGCTAAGAGGAAATGCGACTGGGAGCCCCACCGGTGTCTGTTTCCATCAGACGGCCTCAACCCAGGGCATTTGAACAGGCGCTGCAGAGGTAACGTGACTTTGGAACCAACCAGAACTTTTTCTGGCTGTACTGATATGGAGTGAGCCAGCAGTTCATTACTGTGAGTACCTCAAAAGTGAAGGGAATCCAAGAATGATGTCAAATGTTTAGAGAGAACAGACTGCAAGCTTCAGGCAGCTCTCCATTGGCTTGGATGTGTAGTGCTTTAAAATACATTTAAAACTCTCTATTGGGTTGAATTGGCAGTTTATTTGAAATTGTATACCAGCATTTTATGGGATTGAACAGTCCTTGTTGTGCCAGTGGTGAGTTTGCAATGGCTCTGCTGTCACTGGATTTTGTTTTTCTGTGCTTCAATTTGACTGCTGGTGACCTGGAGAGTTGTTTTTTAAAAGGGGCCAGTACAACCTTTGTAACCGCATTGAAAAGGCCGCGAGGGCTGGGAACTGCGCTCCACATTTACATTTGAATTTTTCACTCACCGGATTGTACTCTGGCTTTAGCTGCTTACCTGGAGTCTTGAGGCTGTGTAGGAGCTGGAGCGTTCTTGGTGTGATGCTGCTATGTGTTCCCTGGTGAATTCCCAACGTGTCGGTCTCTGTATTGAAATGCTGGTGAGTGTGCAATGCCTGCCTATTCAGGTTGACGTCACAATGGGCTGTCGGTTTGATTATTACTACTGCCATCTCCTCAAGAAAACAACGTAGAGCAACATTTTTTGGGCCATTTTGCCTGATTGGGAGGATTTATGCTGTCATGTTCAAGAAGTGCGATATATTTATGTCTTCTTTGCACTCAATTTATTATTTTCATCTTGGTGTCCTGACACAGCTGATTTTAAACCTCAAAAGAGTGTGGTGCACAGGACAGCAAGAATCCCAGCTCCATTGTGAGATCTTGGAATATTTTCATTTGCACTCCAGGATTGTGCACTTATTATGTAGTTTGATAACCTTCTCCTTCCCAGCAGGTGGATACCCGGGTACTAGGTTCGTGTACCGGTGTCATTTCGCACCAATTTTCTTAGCATGCCTTATTAATTGCATTGATTATTTCTTTCTACATTTGCTTATAGCAATAATTTGATTGTGAGCAGTGCAATATTTAACCCATACTATTTTGCCAATACAAATTTTAATCATGCATTTACGTATGTGGTGTGCTAGTTTTGCTGCTTGCTTGTAACTGTTTTTTCCATTCTTGATCTGTTCCTACATATATCTGAAAACATTCTCGTCATGGTGGTGGTCTGCATGTTTTGGCTTGGCTGTGATTTCATCTATTTACCTGATTGCTTATTTTGGCCATGTTTTTTAGAGATACTGACTTTGTGTTGTTGTTTAACCTTAGGTTTGCATTGAAGGGTCGTGTGCCCTGTGCCGTTGTTTAAACTGAGGTGTGAGTTGAAGGGTCGGGCACCCTGTGCTGTTGTTCAACCTTAGGTGTGCATTAAAGGGTCATGTACCCTGTGCTGTTGTTTAACCTGAGGTGTGAATGGTTGTTTAACCTGAGGTGAGCGTTGATGGGTCGTGGACCCTGTGTTGTTGTTTAACCTTAGGTGTGCGTTAAAGGGTCATGTACCCTGTGCTGTTGTTTAACCTAAGGTGTGCGTTGAAGGGTTGTGATCAGAGACCTGCAGTCCTGTCAGGTGTGCGAAGTGTGTGTGTTGAGGGGTCATGTACCCTGTGCAGTTGTTTTGCCTGAGATTTCCAGTCCTGTCAGGTGTGCTAGTTGCGGTGTGCAGAGGGGGTGAGTGAGGGATTTACACCTCAGCAGTGTCCTCTATTCTCCCAGTCCTGCATAATATTACAGCGGTGTAATTTCAAAATCATTGTGTTCATCTTCTCTTATCCTGAGTCCTTCCAATTTTCTTTTAGTCAGATTTAAATTCCATATGTATCTTTAGTGGTTATGCCATCAAGTGGTGTGTACTTCCATTGTACTTTGTTGTAATATTATTATTATGTGCTTTCCCTAAGGGAAGGAGATGTGTTGTGACTTGTATTCTCATTATGCATTCTTTCCCTTAGTTCCCTGTTCCCTGCTGCTCAGCCAGTATGGATGTGGTGTATGTGTGGAATGTTGGAATGCTTGATGAGGTAGTGGAATGCTGGAGTGCCTGGTGTGGGTGACAGAAAGACAGTTGGAGTGTGCTTGCTGAGCAGCAAGGATGCTGCTCCTGGTAGGGCTGCACTTCCTATCTCCTACTCCTAAACCTGTAACTAAGCTTAATAAAACTCTTACTTATAACTTACCTCATGGCTACCTTTGGACTTCTTTTGGATTGTAACAGAATTGTACCTAAACTGTAACCATGAATGCTTTAACTCTGGGATAGGCAACAAGCAGCCCTAGATCACAAAATACACAGGGACAGCAAGACAATGATACTATAAATGGAGTGGCTCCTGTACTAGCGATAGAGAGCACAGGATACACGTATATTAAATAATTGAACAGGTTGAACGACCAGAAAAGGAACAGACAATACAACATGAGAGTGAATTAACGGACTACATACTTACAGACTTGCCTACCTGAAAAAATCTCTTACTGGTTGCATAATGCCTCTACATATCAGTCAAAACCACCCAGATGAACCTTGAAATTCTCAACTCAATAATTAGAAAAACGTGTGTCTCTTCTCTGTTTACCCCCATAGTCTCGGTAAAACTTCCTCATCCACGGACTGCACTTTGTTTTAAGGCTTTTAAATTTAACATCTAATTTTTTTTTCTTTCCTCAGTCACTTCCTTATTAGTCTCAGCCCTGCTATTCCCAGCCTTACTTCAGGCACCTGATCTATTCTTCTTACCTCTTCTGATTCACTGTATTGGTTGACCTCCTTCTAATAAACAAAACATTTGAAACTATTTTATAACTTGACTGCAGATTGTAAATTTTGTAAAAAGCCCTACCTTCACGTCTCTATATATAATGTGATGATAATTTACCTCAGCAGTTGTTTATGAAAGATGTATCACAGCTTCTCCCTAAATTATTCATCTCCCCTTTCCTATGTTCATCTGCTCATGTAAAGCACCATGTGCTGCTTCATGACTCACATCATCTCTCATCTGTTGTTGTGTTACGTGAAGTGTGTCGCTGCCCGTCGTGGTCAGGTCTATGCTATATAAATTCTCAAAATAAAATTACACTGAGATATAGAATGCACACAGCAGATGTACTGGGTTAGGAAGGGAGCGACATGCACATTGTGATGGGCATGAAATATCCACTGATCACGTTCTCACAGGTTTTTATGGAGTCACAAGCACAATCCCCCAGTGGAGGTCACCTCCTCCTCAGCCATGGTGTAAAAATACAATAGTAGGCAAGGTGTCATAGGGGTCATACATGAGCCCATCATTCCTGTACTTTCTTCTTCATGGGTGACTTCTTAGCATGGACTTTTTAGATAACAGAATGCACACCATATTTAAACAGTCTTCATACTTTTAAACAACTTTCATAACACTCTGCGCCATAGATTGTGGCGTGCGACTCTTGGTGTCCAACCTCGCGAAAATGAAGGATCCAAGCTGGTGACCGAATGGACCACCAGTCCCAAGATGCACATCCAAGTGAATGGGCTGACGGGCCTTTCACTTGGCAGTGCATCCTGGGACTGGGTCCATTCGGTCACCAGCTTGGATCGTGACGTCTTAGCATTACATGCACAACTTTACAGGCTTCTTCTATAACATGTAGCACATTTTCTACATAGAAAAGTAAATGAAGGCTGTTGTGGGAGCGTGGGAAGATCAGTGTTTGGCACCCAGACATCATGAGAAGGAGTAAGCTGAAGAGTTGCTGTAGCCCTTTGCCCCCGCTTCACTCGCTGTCCTCCCACTCTTTCTCCTAAACTTTGTGTACAATCACCCGAAAGAGTGGAAAATTAGGAGTCTTCTTTCATTTTGCGAAGACAGGACCAGGAACTGCAGAATCCTTATAGACTGGGTGCAATGCTGGAAATTTCCCTGGGTAGGCGAAATTTCAGGGCCCCCCTCGCAAAAGATCCGCTAATACGTTTTTAATTTTACCAAACAACAATGTTAATTAACCAATTTTATTACACAAAACTAAACATTAACAATTATTAATGTTATTAAATAAAAACTAACTGGAAACAATTTAAGAAAGTTTGATTGTAAGTTTCTTTCAAGATCAAATCAATATTATTTTTATCCGTTGTCACAGGGCCCCTAAAAGGAGTGGGGCCCATAGGCCAGTGCCTACTTTGCCTATTTGGTAATCCGGAACTGAATGGGTGATCTAAAGCCAGTATCAGGAGCAGCAGCTGTGACAGTGCAAGCTCATAGATGGTGCTAACAGAAAGGCGCGGCCTGAAAGACTTCATCATACTCTGTCTAACAAAGGCTGTAGCCCGGTTTTATCACTTATCTGATGTCCAGTGAAAACGAAAGGATATCTACATTGGACAACCACCACTGTCAGGGTGAGCATTTAAATACTTTTATTGCCTGAATGATGAAGGCGTGGTCTGAGTGGTACAGGTTTAAGTGCCATCTGTGAGTCCAATTGGAAACTGTAACACAGGACAAACGATTGAAAGACCAAAGGAAGATTCTATAACGAAGAAGCACACTGAAGAGAGGATCCTTCATCAACCAAGAGTTGGTGCACATATACTTGGAAACAATGAGAATTACAAGGTCCTGCTCCCTTGACCAGGGATGAACATCCACCGTGGATGCTGCCCCAGAGAACTACATTTGAAAAAAGTGAAAGCCTCTGCACACGTGCCCCATCTGTAGGAATCAAAAGGCTGAGATGCACGCGAGATCTTCTTTTTCTATTTATTTATTTGTTTTTTTTATGTATTTATTTATTTATTTAGCTATTTGTGTTTATTTATTTACATAATAATTTTTTTAGTTATTTGATTATTGTATCACTAATGCCACCTGAAACAGGTTTCAGAACAATGTATTGTGAGGGGACACATTTAAAGTGGCATTGCTTGCACAGAAAATTAGTAAGTGCATATAAAGGAAATGAGGGACCAGCAAGCTTGTAGTATGCAGGACTTGGCAGGTTACACAATATACAGTAAGCGCAACAAAAAATACATGGAGGTGAAAATAAGTCCCGGTTGATTGGTATCAGAATTATGTTTAACAGGAGCTAGAACAAAACAAAAACAGCAGCCTCACATTTAAGAAAGAACGAAAAGTGGTATGTTTTCTAGGTTTACTGGCGCCTCTCAGGAGAAATCCACATAGCAATTATCCTAAGGTGACCTATTCGAGTGGCGGTGCTGCAGGGTGAGGAGAACCACACACCTCCCCAAATTTTTTGCCTAAGCTTACAGAATGCACTCACAATCCCCAGCACACGTCAAAGATTTGTGAAAACGATAAACAGTGCATAGAAAATAGGCACAATTTGTACAAAGATTTCAGATTCTCTCTGTCTTCTTTTCTCTTTTATTCAGTAGATCTTCACACAATGAAGCAGCCGACATGTGTTTCGTCGCATACATGGGAATTGGTCCAGCGACTTTTTCAAGGCTGTGTAAATACAAACACAAGAACACAACTCAAGTCCTAACTCGTGTACCACAAGTATACATAAAATTGTATTCTGTTGTTGAAATCATCCATCCCAGAGAAAATAACCCAAAGTCATGCACAAGATGGGATATGTCCACAAACTAGAAGGAAATACCCAAGAACGACACAGCGAAAAGTAGCTACCAAAGGAATATGGAGGACGGAGAAGCCAAAGAGGGTGTCAATATAAGTGAATTCGTGATGACGAAGATTTTGAAAGGGGACATACGCGTGAGTCTAAATGTCCAATAGAGCGTGCAAATTCGTGCAACCAAAACCAGGTGATGTAAGTCCAGTGCCTACAAGAGTGATCCCTATATAGCCCAAGGTGGACATTCGTGTCATAAATACCTAAGTCTTCTCAGTATGAATTTCTGTAAAAATGGAAATGATGTTCGGGTAAGTAAATCTCTCAAAATCTAGTGTGTTGAATATGAATGTACTCGACTAAAGCTAAAGTACTACTATTTCTGTGGTGATAATTCCAACCCACAGGGGGTGTCTGTGTCCTGCGGTGTCCTAAAACACAGTTCCTATGTATCCAGCAGTCCTGTAATATTCTGGTATTTCTGAGCTGTAAGAAAATCATAACCGGAACAACTTAATGGGGGACCTCGGCTATGTATTCCCTTCAAGGAAATGATTATCAGTTTGGAATCTTTCATCATGCACAACTTGTGTCTATACATTAAAAATTATAAGTCAGAGCCCTTTTCATAACATTGCCATGCTACAATCTCACCAACTATCATCATCGTGGGAGAGGTGTGGTGCAGCGGCCAGGGCAGCTGACTTCAGAGCACAGGGCTCACGGTTCGATCCCCGGCTCCGGCGGCAGCTCAGCTCAGCATGTGACTCTGGGCAATAGCTCACTTAATTTCCACGACGGCCCCCAGCGCCTTGAGACCCGTAAGGGTGAGTAGTTCGCGCTTTACAAATACGGATTTACATAATACAAAGTGACTGTTCTAGGGTCCAACATTAAAGGCATCTAACATCACCAGTTTCAGGGTATTAATATCACATCTCAAGTCAATATTCCATTGTATATGGTAAATGCTCTTGCCAAACATAACTAAAACCCACCGTATACCAAAACCAGAGTGTCATACTCGCTACGTTAATGCACATAAGAAAAATGGTCACGATTATCCCCACAGCATGTATCCTGCCAGCCTCGGAATATCCCTTACCCCATTACAGATAAATGTGCTTTCATCAATGCGGTCCTACCGCTAAAGAAATACAGATGCCATTCCGCATGCCCTTTCTTAAACATTGGATACTACTAATATCCCAAATGCTGATACTGGCATATCATATAGCACCCCACTATTCCCCCACTCTGCCCCCACTCTTACCATGTGTCAGTGTTTCTATCTTCTGGACGCCGTCAGTACCATGTTGTCGAGTACACAACATGTTCGAGCCTCCATCAGCTCCGTTTATATAGCCGCGCCGCATCGCATCAGTGTAGCCGGCGCATAAAAACCTACTTCTGGTTTACCCTCGAAATCTCTGATAAAAAAGTAGAAGGACTATACAGGCCTTTGACAGCAGTGGCCATCTTGTAGTGTCCAAAACGCCAGTCATATGCATAAAGTATGGTCGGAAACGCAAAATTTATTATAACCAAAATTAATTATAAGATGCAGGATGATTATCAAAAGGTAAGAATGTAATTATACCATAGTGTTCAGATATGTACACCACCAAATATGAGTGTGTGCATATGCGTGTAACGTGAGTCTGTAACAAGGATAAATATCAAACCTTGTCAAATACCATCCAAAGAGTGAAGAGGTATCCATTAGCGTAATAATTAGGATGATCCATGGAGTGCCGTAGTTGTGGATCGTAGATCATCCATTTTGCCCGCCCCTTTTGGAATGAGTGCGTGCATACTCGTGAGTGTCAATCTTGGTCAGGGAGTGGCTTGTATACCCTGACTCATTATCCATCCTCCTTAAGTAATTAGAATTTTAGATAATAATACAGTACATTACTAGAATCAATAATACAATTAGCAGAGTGCTAGTTTCATATGCGCTAGTCATGGTCTTGTAGGGATTTCTACTTTCTAAATTTAGTTACTTCAAGACATAGTCACTTGAGTTTAACTCAAATCTAACAGATGCATGGATACATTGCAAAGTACGTGAACAAAGCCCTGAATGTGTACATATGCGTAGTGTATGTGAAAGCCTCCTCTCCGACTCTTATTTAACTGTTTCTCAAACACATAAGTTCAATTCAGATACAGATGTAATGACATTTTATCTCCCCAGAAAATAATGTAATTCCTGGTCGATATTCAATCCTGTCTCCGTACTACGCAATTTGAGGATCCACATAGCCTCCTTCCTGCGTAAGGCAAGCTCTCTGTTCCCTCCCCTAGGATGTCGTGTTATCTGTTCAATTCCATAAAATTCAAAACGTCTATTTTGTGTTTGAGTGGAGCATAGTAACATGTGGGCAGCAAGAGGATATCTCATGTCTCCTTGCTTAAGTGCTCACATATGTTCACCTATTCTCTCACGTAATGTCCTTATTGTGCTGCCAACATATCTTTTTTTGCACCTACACTCTATAACGTACACAACGTATTTGGTAAGGCAATTAATGTTGGAGATGATCTTGTAAACCTTTTCTCCTAGTCCTGTAAATTGCGTCTTTTTGTTGCATGCCCATTTGCACGCACTGCAATGACCACAATTGTAGAAGCCTTTAGTGTGTCTGCTCATCCAACTTTCTTGTATCTCTGTCCTGGGATAGCTAGGACTGAGTATGTTCCTAAGGGAAACCCCCCGTCTGTATGTGATCTTGGGTTTATTCGTGATGTAATCACTAAGTGATCTGTCTGCCTTCAGGAGGTGCCAGTGTTTGTTGAGGCTGAGCATCAAAACCCCTGAACAGTTGTTATAATTCGTTATCATTCTTAATTTATCCTCTGTCCTATTCGGTTTGGTGCGTTCTTTCAGTGTTTCGCTACGCTTCAATTTATCTATTCGTTGTTCAGCCCTCATTAGAGTCTTGCTGTCATACCCTCTACACCTGAAACGTGTCATTACATTCTTTTTGCATTCTTCAAACTGTGGTTCAAAGCTGCAGTTTCTTCTTACTCGCACAAGTTCGCCATATGGAATGGATCGAACTTGGTGCGATGGATGTGCACTGGATGCGTGCAGTAATGAGTTGCATGGCGGTTTTTTGCGATATAGTCTGCTATGAATCTGGTTCTCTCTTATGTAGAACTCAACATCCAGTTGGAAAAATTCTGTCAATTTATCGGATGACCCCGTCCATATCATCAGACAGTCATCGATATATCTGCCCCAATATAATATGGAGTCATTCCATTTGGATCCCATTGGGCCTCAGATTCTCATCTCCTCGAACCAACCCATGAAAAGGTTCGCGTACGAGGGAGAAAATCTGGAGCCCATGGCAACCCCTTGCTTCTGTCTGTACCATCTCTCCTTGAATAAAAAGACATTATTATCCAAGATGAGCTCGATCATCTCGATTAACATTTCAGTGTGACTCCATGCACTTGCTGATCTACTATTAAGAATCTTTCTGATAGCAGCCAGACCAATGTCTCTCCTGATACTGGTGTATAATGCTGTCACATCTAGAGTTACCATAATCATATTCTCCTCCCAGTTAAGATCAGTCATGATCCCCAGGATATGTTTAGTATCCCTGACATAGGATGGTAGGTTGCTCACCATTGGTTTTAAAAAGGTGTCAACGAATTCCAAAATCCTCTCAGTTGGCCCCTCATTGCCAGAAATGATGGGTCTGCCAGGGGGAAATGGAAGCGCTTTGTGTACCTTGGGTAGGGTATAAATACAGGGGTACCTAGGTCGGTCGACCCTAAGATATGCAAGTTCATTGTCATCAAGTAAGCCCTGCCCATGCCACTGTTTCAAGTGCCCGTTTATATGGTCAGTTAATGTCCAGATAGGGTTATTGGGGAGAAGCTCGTAACACTCTATATTGTGCAGTTGGGAAAGTATTTCATTGTCATAATCTGCACTTCGCATGATGACAATGTTCCCCCCTTTGTCCGCTTCCCGTATAGTAATGTCTCTGTCATTCTTTAGTTTTAAGAGGGCATCCCGTTCTTTAAATGTAAGATTGTCCCTCTTGATCTTGGTCACAGTTTTTCTGTCCTCATGTTTGTCTAAATCTGCAATTACTTTTGTTCACGTACTTTTGTTCACGCACTTTGCAATGTATCCATGCATCTGTTAGATTTTAGTTAAACTCAAGTGTCTATGTCTTGAAGTAACTAAATTTAACTAAATTTAGAAAGTAGAAATCCCTACAAGACCATGACTAGCGCATATGAAACTAGCACTCTGCTAATTGTATTATTGATTCTAGTAATGAACTGTATTATTATCTAAAATTCTAATTACTTACGGAGGATGGATAATGAGTCAGGGTATACAACCACTCCCTGACCAAGATTGACACTCACGAGTATGCACGCACTCATTCCAAAAGGGGCGGGCATAATGGATGATCTACGATCCACAACCACGCACTCCATGGATCATCCTAATTATTACGCTAATGGATACCTATTCACTCTTTGGATGGTATTTGACAAGGTTTGATATTTATCCTTGTTACAGACTCACGTTACACGCATATGCACACACTCATATTTGGTGGTGTACATATCTGAACACTATGGTATAATTACATTCTTACCTTTTGATAATCATCCCGCATCTTATAATTAATTTTGGTTATAATAAATTTTGCGTTTCCGACCATACTTTATGCATATGACCGGCGTTTTGGACACTACAAGATGGCCACTGCTGTCAAAGGCCTGTATAGTCCTTCTACTTTTTTATCAGAGATTTTGAGGGTAAACCGGAAGTAGGTTTTTATGCGCCGGCTACACTGATGCGATGCGGCACGGCTATATAAACGGAGCTGATGGAGGCTCGAACATGTTGCGTACTCGACAACATGGTACTGACGGCGTCCAGAAGATAGAAACACTGACACACAGTAAGAGTGGGGGAATAGTGGGGTGCTATATGATATGCCAGTAACAGCATTTGGGATATTAGTAGTATCCAATGTTTAAGAAAGGGCATGCGGAATGGCATCTGTATTTCTTTAGCGGTAGGACTGCATTGATGAAAGCACATTTATCTGTAATGGGGTAAGGGATATTCCGAGGCTGGCAGGATACATGCTGTGGGGATAATCGTGACCATTTTTCATATGTGCATTAACGTAGCGAGTATGAGACTCTGGTTTTGGTATATGGTGGGTTTTAGTTATGTTTGGCGAGAGCATTTTCCATATACAATGGAATATTGACTTGAGATGTGATATTAATACCCTGAAACTGGTGATGTTAGATGTCTTTAAGGTTGGACCCTAGAACAGTCACTTTGTATTATGATGATAGTTGGTGAGATTGTAGCATGGCAATGTTATGAAAAGGGCTCTGACTTATAATTTTTAATGTATAGACACAAGTTGATGAAAGATTCCAAACTGATAATCATTTCCTTGAAGGGAATACATAGCCAAAGTCCCCCATTAAGTTGTTCCGGTTATGATTTTCTTACAGCTCAGAAATACCAGAATATTACAGGATTGCTGGATACATAGGAACTGTGTTTTAGGACGCCGCAGGACACAGACACCCCCTGTGGGTTGGAATTATTACCACAGAAATAGTAGGTACTTTAGCTTTAGTCGAGTACATTCATATTCAACACACTAGATTTTGAGAGATTTACTTACCCGAACATCATTTCCATTTTTACAGAAATACATACTGAGAAGACTTAGGTATTTATGACACGAATGTCCACCTTGGGCTATATAGGATCACTCTTGTAGGCACTGGACTTACATCACCTGGTTTTGGTTGCATGAATTTGCACGCTGTATTGGACATTTAGACTCACACGTATGTCCCCTTTTAAAATCTTCGTCATCACGAATTCTCTTATATTGACACCCTCTTTGGCTTCTCCGTCCTCCATCTTCCTTTGGTAGCTACTTTTCGCTGTGTCGTTCTTGGGTATTTCCTTCTAGTTTGTGGACATATCCCATCTTGTGCATGACTTTGGGTTATTTTCTCTGGGATGGATCATTTCAACAACAGAATACAATTTTATTTATACTTGTGGTACACGAGTTAGGACTTGAGTTGTGTTCTTGTGTTTGTATTTACACAGCCTTGAAAAAGTCGCTGGACCAATTCCCATGTATGCGACGAAACACGTGTCGGCTGTTTCATTGTGTGAAGATCTACTGAATAAAAGAGAAAAGAAGACAGAGAGAATCTGAAATCTTTGTACAAATTGTGCCTATTTTCTATGCACTGTGTATCGTTTTGACAAATCTTTGACGTGTGCTGGGGAGTGTGAGAGCCTCACATTTAATCAGACTTAAATCGGAGGGAGGCAGATTAACAGTGCACTGAACATCCATGGCAGCCATGGCCCGTGCAGGTAAGAGCAGTGGGGCAGCGGGGCAGGGTGGAGGGGGGATTTCGACGGACGATGACAAGGGAAAATTAAATAAATAATTAATTTTCCCTTGTCATCATCCGTCTGAATCCCCCCCAGCCAGCCCCACCGCTCTTACCTGCATGGGTAGCGGCTGATCCATGGCAGGTAGCAAATATTTATTTTTTTGTTTTGACTGTTGAGTGAAAGGTGTAGCTTTCAACCATGCAAGTCACACAGCAATAATGCAAGCATAAATTGGTACTGGAATTTATCACACCAAACATTTGAGCTTTTCAGGGGTCAGGTGATCCTTGCTGGAGTGGATAATGGAGGAGAAGTAGCACAAGTGTGACAAAGGAAGGAAGGATAAGCAGCAAGAAAATATAGGGAGGAAAACTGCAGGTTATAGCACTCAATTTAGTAGGAGAAAGACCTTACATCTTTTTAATAGAGCCAAAATAAAAGTAGGGTAGGGTAACACATTATATAGGGATGGGAGAGTATGAGGGATATGCCCACCCAATAGTTGGAGCCCTGAGAACAAGGACCTACACTGCCAATATATGGCAGGCTCTTGTGATTATGAATCAAAATGCAGATGTTTCAGAAGGAGCAGATTATTTAAGAGTGCTTTCATTATGTAAAAAGAGGAAACACTCTTCATATGAAGATATACGACAATATGGCCCTGCTTACTATGTCAGTCAGAGTAGCCTACGACCGGCATCGCTGTGTATTGGGAACCGACTGACCTCAGGTTGCATGGTGTGGTCGCAAACTTCAATTTTTTAATTGGAGTTTGTGTGGTGGCCCGAATCCGACCGCAGACCAAGCTCCCATTGAAAAATTGAAGTTTTTAAACATCCCTGCACCGTGTGGCAGTCACCTTACGGTGCCTTTTACATGGTGCAGGGATGTGAAGGGGGCACGATAGGTGCCCCCCTGGGCCTCATGCGGAGGGCTAGGGGGAAAGGCGTCCCTGCTAGGGGCCCCCAATGACACTTTCCGGCAGCAGTTCCACATCGGAAAGGCCATCATGGCACTGCTGTCGGAAAGTGGCATCATAATCCCGATAGCGGAAACGCCGTCCTTTAGGGATTATGAGGTCTTTTCGACTGGCCGACGGTTTTAACTGCGACCACCGTCATTATAATACGGCAATCAGACTTTAAACCTACAATGACGGTCAGAATTCCTCCGACCAGCGGTCGGAGGCTTTCCGACCGACATTGTAATTAGGCCCTCATTGTGTTTGGAATTCTGGAAGCATTGGAGAAGGATATGAGTACCATGATCTTATGCTTAAAATGGTGAGTGGAGCGGGGTGTTCTCCTTTAGCAAAGTATGGTGTGAGATCTTTCAAGTATACATAACTTCTGGTAAAGATATTTGGGAGTTTAACGGTTCAAAACTTTGTATGTGTGAAAAACTTTTCTCAAGGAGCAACAGCCCTCAATCAGGAACCATTTGAAATATGCAATATTAGAGGTCATATGATCTCTTTATTTAGTGTGGGGAGAAATCTAGTAGCATCATGAAGAGCACCTCTTAGTGGGTTGAGTCTTTTTTTGAGAGGCTTGTGATAATAGCAGAGCAACGGTGAAGTTGGGAGATAGCTATGACCTTTGTAAGTTCCATATTGTGAGGGGAGAGACTGTATTTTATTATCTTGAGTTTATGAAAATGAAATGTAGTATATTTTGCCATAACTTGGATGTGCCCTTTGAAGGTTAGGTGTTTGTGAATCAGAAAACCAAGGGGTATTACTATGGTGGCTACTTTAGAAGTGGCTACTTTAGAAGTGATATCAGGAGTCTTTAGGGTTTCCAGTGAGAATATTTTGTTGCTATTGAAGATTTAAGAGTTATGAGACGGTATTTAGTCTGAAATGCATTTCATTTAAGTTTTTTGTTTATCTATTTGTGTCCAATGCAGGGAAGAGTTAACCTTGGATGTTCATACAGTGGAGCTCAGTGGAGCTCAATTCGAGATAGACTTGGGTGTCATGAAATAAAATGGCAAGATCCTTAAGACATTCCATCAACGATTCTACATACAGATTGAACATGATGGGTGCTAAAATCGAATCCTGTGGGACAACATGGGAACTAAAGCAAACCGAGATGCAATCAGGAGAGGAGTCACCAATTTTCACTAATAGGGAGTGCTCACCTAGGGACGAAAAAGGACTTTTGAAGACTACTCCCTCTAAGTCCATCCTATTTTTCAGGTTGTTGAGAATTCCATGGTCTAAAATGGCACAGTGAAATCCAATAAAATTGGCATAGTAGGCCTCAATCATGGGTGCAAAGGATATCATCGATCTTTGACCTTTAGGATATGGAAGTCCTAATCCAGGACAGTAGCAAAGCTGTTGGTGCAGTTAGTGCAAAAAGAGAACAAACGATGGATGGAATGCTGAACAATGTTAAACACTCACAGCCAGTACAGAGATCTGGGCCTAAATACATAATTGTTTTGCTCACCACGCCATTCCAGTTTGGTCACAGTCATATGCAAATCAGGCTTGACCCTGCTCCCCTTGGGAACAGTCCAGCCCAAACTGCCATGCCAGGCCCTACCTGGACTGAAAACAAGCATCCTAGAATCGGTTTCGGGGTATCACCCCTCATCAGTCAGGATAGCTTGACTCCAGTGGCATGGCGAGCATGGGTCCTACATCTGGGCATACCCGTCCCACTTAGGGCTAAAAATACAAAAAAAAGAACAAATGATGGATGGAATGCTGAACAATGTCAAACACTCACCCCCAGTACAGAGATATGGGTCTAAATCCATCATTTTTTTGCTCACCACGTCATTCCAGTTTGGATTCAGCCATATTCAAATCAGTCTTGTCCCTGCTCCCCATGGGAACAGTCCAGCCCACACTGCCAGGCCAGGTCCTCCTTGGAGCGGAAACAAGCTCCTAGAACCGGCTTCGGGGTATCACCCCATATCAGCTAGGATAGCTTGACTCTAGTGGTATGGCGAGCACCGGACCCACGTCTGGGCATAACTGTCCCACTGAGGGCAACAGATGCAAAAAAAGAAAAAATGATGGACGGAATGCTGAACAATGTCAAACACTCACCCCCAATACAGAGATGGGTGAAACCGGTCCTGGATTGCTTGTGTTCCGGTTCAGTGAGGGCCTGGCTTGGCAGTTCTGGCTGAAATATTCCCATTGGAGCACGGTCAAGACAGATTTGCATATGGCTGGGTCCAAAGTGAGGTGGCATGGTGTGCAAAATAATGATAGACTGGGATTTTTTTTATTTTATTTATTTATTTATTTTTTTATCTTGTATAGCGCTAACTTAGCCCAAGGGCGTCAAGGCGCTGATAACGGGGCGAGACAACGGATGGTGGATCGGGTAGAAATGCTCAGGGGAGGCTCTGTTTGAAAAGCCAGGTCTTCACTGCTTTTCGGAATAGAGAGTGTGACACCTGACTAGAGAGCTCTTCCGGCAGCGAATTCCACAATTTGGCGGCAGCAGTGGAAAACGCTCTACCTCCCCATCTGGCCTTCTTGAATCTCGGAATTATAAGCAGTTTTTTTCCCGAGGATCGAAGCTGTCTGGTGGGGACATAGCGATGAAGGAGAGCTTTGATACCCTCGGGGCCAGCATCGTAGTAGGCGTTATGAGTTAAACATAATGTTTTGAACAAAATCCTTCGGTCCAAGGGAAGCCAGTGTAATGATCTAATTGTTGTGGAGACTGAGTGGTATTTAGGCAGATCGGTCACCAGCCTTGCAGCCGCGTTCTGCACCAACTGCAGACGTTTAATCAGTCCTTTGTTAATGCCCAAGTAAAGGGCATTGCAATAGTCCAATCTGGACGTTACCAAGGCGATGACCGCCTGCTTGCGTGATTCAAAGGAGAGGTAGGGAGTGATTTTTCTTAGGATTCTGATAATCCCAAAACAGGTGGAGACTGTTCTACTAACCTGTCGATTTAGTGACAGAGAGTTATCCACTATGACCCCTAGGTTTTTACCGTGGGAGACTGGGCAGGGACAAGCACCGAGTGAAGCTGGCCACCATTCTTTGGACCAGATATCTGAGTGGTTGCCAAAGATAAGAACCTCCGTCTTTTCCCCATTTAATTTCAGGAAGTTTTCCGTCATCCAAGTGGAGACTGCCTGCATACAATTTCTGATATTAAGAGCAGAGTCCCTGACATCATGGGTGATAGACACCATTATTTGGGTGTCGTCCGCGTAGGACAACACCTCTAAGCCAAAAGATCTCACCACCTCGGCCAAAGGGGCAACATAAATATTAAAAAGTGTAGGGCTCAGGGACGAGCCCTGGGGTACACCACAAGATACAGATTTAGCGGCTGAAAAGAAAGGACCCAATTTGACAGTCTGTGCACGCTCACTGAGAAAGGAGGCCAGGAGATCCAGAGCCGAACCCCCGATCCCAATCTCCATGAGGCGGGCAGCCAACCTTTGAGGAGACAGGGTGTCGAAAGCCGCGGTTAGATCAAGTAAAACCAGTAGAGTGGTGTGTCCTGCATCAACCTGGGTCCGAATATTATTGAAGACAGCAGTAAGGGCTGTTTCCGTACTGTGTTGGCTTCTGAACCCATGTTGTGAGCCATCTAATAGATGGTGATCCTGAAGGTAAGCACTCAGTTGCAGATTTAGGTGTTTTTCCAGGATCTTGGCTGGAACAGGCAAGAGGGAGATGGGCCTATAGTTCTTAGGTTCTGTAGGATCCAGTGAAGGCTTCTTCATGAGTGGTTTAACAACTGCCGTCTTCCATAGAGTCGGGTACTGTCCCTCTGAGATGGCTATATTCAGGACGGCAGTAAGATGGGGGATAAATGCCTCCCTGCCAGCTTTTAAAACCTTGAGGGGACAGGGATCTAAGGGTGATCCAGATTTGACTCCTTCTAGGAGTCGATCGGTCACATCTGGTGACAAAAGAGGGAAGGCGAGCAGTTTAGGGGTCTCCTCTGAGTACGTTTTTTCCCCTGGAGACTGGATCGACCAACTAGAAAGGCTCAAACTCGTATTGGAAGCTTCCAGCTGGGAATAGATATCTGATATTTTGGTCTTGAAAAAATCAGATAGTGTGTTGCAAACTTCTTGGGAAAAATCAGTGGAGTCTATGACCTGGGGAGATGAGAGGAAATTGATAGCCTTAAAGAGTTCCCTGGAGGAATTCATTCCGTCTGTTAAGTTCAGGTAGAAAAGCCTCTTTTCCTCTATAATAGCAGCCTTGTATTCTTTCAGACAGTTCTTGTGTAGAGTTCTGCCTGAAGGTACTAATTTAGACCGCCATTGCCTCTCCTGTTTACGGCAATTTTGTCGCATCTTTCTTAATCTGTCTGTGAACCAGGGTGCAGACGGCTTTTTTCTTGCTGAATAGTGTTTCCTCAACGGTGCCAGTTCTTCAATAACTTTTGATAGTTCGTGTGCCAATTCAGCTGCGGCCAGATTGGCATCATGGGACCTTGATAGATGGATTTTACTAAGGAGCAGAGACAGCGATTCCTTACTGATCCTGCTAAGGTTTCTTTTTTTCTCCATATTCCCAGTTCCAGCTAAGTCATTTACTGGAGTTGAAATGCTAAGATCAAAAGGGACCGTAAAGTGATCCAACCAGGAAAGTGGTATGGGGGCTCTGACCACTACCCGATGGTCACTAGAAAATACACCATCCAGGGAATGGCCTGCTATGTGGGTGGGTCCCTTAACCAACTCAGAGAAACCACAGCTGCTCATGGTATCCAGAAATACCTGCGTGTCTTTACAATCAGACAACTCTAGGTGGAAGTTAAAATCACCCAAGATAGTAAAGTTAGATCTGTCTAAGTAGGGTTCTAGCAGGTTACTAAACTCATGACTAAAGGCTGCCCTGGGGCCCGGCTGCCGATAACACAGAACGCCAGAGAAACTTTCCGAGGGGAGGACATTAATAGAAAAGTACAGTGCCTCAAATGAATCTGTGGGTGTATTCAGCTGTTGAATACGGCAAACCATATTGTCTCTATGGAGAATACCCAAACCACCCCCCCTTCGTCCAGTCCTGTCCAGTCTAGTAAATGTATATCCTGGTGGAATGGCATCGACAAGGTCTGGACCCGACGAGTCCGAGGCCCAGGTTTCAGTAACGAACACCCAAATGGGTTTCCTCGCTGAGACAAAGTCTCTGAAGGCTATCTTGTTTTTAATGAGCGATCTCGCATTGATGAGGAAGCCCTGTCCTAGCTGCTTATTCAGGGGAGTCTGGCTGACTCATCGGGGTCAGGTGTGTAAACGCCCCCTCCCGGTTTCACACACACATTACACGAGGTGCATAGGAGGTCCAAGTTGGTGTTATCCATGGGTTGAGGGTCCATAGTGTGATGACATGGAGCCCTCTTTACCCGGATATCGAGGAGAGCTCCTCTTGTGTAGGAAATCTGAGCTCCTTGGTCTGAGGGTAAAAGGGCAGCATCTCTGGTGCTAGGCGCGGACTTGGCGCGGACGGGCGCAGACGGGCTTGCCTTAGGCGCGCCTGCGGCACGCCAGCGGCGCACCCGCTGCGCGCGTCCGCTTCGCGACGAGCAAGCCATGCTGAATAAATAATCAGGGCAAGACCTTTGACCCCTGTCTCCACCCCTCCGCCCAACCGGAACTGAAGGAAACTATGCGCCGTTCGCCCTCCACAGCAAGCGGGAAAACCCGTGGTGGACCGGGGCTGTTGGCGGAAAACACAGGCTGAGAGGTAAGAGCCTTAAGCGAATAGAGCAGAACAATGGGCAAAATAAGCAATAGACAATTTAAAATCGTTTGAAAAGGAGCAAGAGAAATCTTGAAATATTAAAAAACTTAAGTGTTAGGTTTTCAGAGCTGTGAGCAAAGCGATCAGTTTCTTAGCCAGGTGCTTGTTGTCAGCGCGCGTCCGCTTCGCGACGAGCAAGCCATGCTGAATAAATAATCAGGTCAAGACCTTTGACCCCTGTCTCCACCCCTCCGCCCAACCGGAACTGAAGGAAACTATGCGCCGTTCGCCCTCCACAGCAAGCGGGAAAACCCGTGGTGGACCGGGGCTGTTGGCGGAAAACACAGGCTGAGAGGTAAGAGCCTTAAGCGAATACAGCAGAACAATGTGCAAAATAAGCAATAGACAATTTAAAATCGTTTTAAAAGGAGCAAGAGAAATCTTGAAATATTAAAAAACGTAAGTGTTAGGATTTTCAGAGCTGTGAGCAAAACGATCAGTTTCTTAGCAAGGTGCTTGTTGTCAGCGCGCGTCCGTCCGGGATGCAGCCCGAGTGTTTACCAGTGGCTGAGATTAATTCAAGCATTCCATCCATCCATCCATCACCATTTGTATTCTTTCGTATATCTCCCTAAGTGGGCCGGATATGCCCGGATGTGGGTCTTGTGCGCACTGTGTCACTAGAACCAAGCTATATCCGGCTGATAAGCACATAACAAGGGCAAAACCAGTCCTGGTTTGCTTGTGTTCCTGTTTAGTGAGGGCCTGGCTTGGCAGTTCGGGCTGGACTGTTCCCATTGGAGCAGGGTAAAGACTGATTTGCATATGGCTAGGTCCAAACTACGGTGACATGGTATGCAAAATAATGATGGACTGAGATGCAGCCCAGAGTAATTGTTTACTTGTGTGCACTTTTTCCAACGCATACGTGTGAAAAACCTGTGTCTCTCAAGAACATCAATTTGACAACCAAAATGATTCTCTAACATCAACACCGACATGTCATAAACATTATCTGGCTCACCTTCTCCATCCCCAACTGGAATCTCATCCAAACTTTCAGTCCCATTTCTGCCCTCAATGCCCAAATTATGTAACAGTATCCCTTGTTATCAGTCAGTCAAGAAACTTTATTCGGTCGATTATGACCATCAAAGTATAATGGGTACAGAGTAGTGGGTTCACCAACACTTACAATGATTACTGATGTTACTGTTTACAATATTAGCTGACAATAAATACGATAGCGTCTTTATAAGAAGGTTAACATAGATAAAACATTGTGGATTAAAAAGAGAAAAGAGAAATTAAGACTTAACAGTATAAAAACATACACTAACAATAAACAATTATTAAAAACGTGCAGCTAATGTGTAATAGGCGCAGTTTCCTTAGTTCAACTGAATAGCTCCTTCAATTAAATCGACTAGCTTTACAGATATCATAATGAAAAGAAGCTTCGTATTGGTAAGGTTAAGCACAAAGATGAGCTCCAAACAATGTTCTCAGGGGAAAATTCACCCCCAATAGCGATTATATAGCAATCAAAGGGCTGCGTCCACATCTTCCAAGACAGTACTGGATCTCCTTTATCAGACAGAAACTTCAGTGGCTGAGACATACTAGCCACAGCCATAATTAATGTCAGCTGTAACAGCTGAATTGTAACACAATGTAGTAATAGCAACCTCTGTATGTTATTACCCCCCCTGTAAATAACAATATGGTAAGGTAATCATGTACTGTTGTTCACCATCACCTGGTTGCATCTAAAATCAGGGGCCCTCCTGTTACACTAAGGATAGAATAAATTAGGGATAAACAGCAACAACACAATAATATGCAACCCCTATATGCTGTGCCTTAAAATATACTGTGTCTTCGTAAAAGTGTAATCTTCTGTGCACAATCCTGCCAAAATATGCTGTGCCTTAAAATATACTATAAAAGTGCAATCTAGTCCAAAATTATGCTGTGCCTTAAAATATACTGTCTTAATAAAAGTGTAGTCTTCTGTGCACAATCCTGCCAAACTAGGCAATCGCTAGGTGAACTTTAGCTCATATGTCAGTGTATTTGTGAAAACGCTGACTCCTCATGGAATATGCGCGCCACTCCTCATGAAGTATGTGGTCCTCCCAGGAAGTTTTTCAGTCACGTCTCATGGCCCTGATGAAACATGGTCCTACGATGTCTCCGACACAGCTCCCAACAAGTTCTCTCGACTCGCCTGCACAGAAATGGCCGCTGCATCCTAGCGTTACGACACACCAAACCAGACCCGATCCAAAATGGCCACCAAACATGTAGCGTTGTGACGCTACCTCTGACCAAATCCTCATGTGACCTTCGCTCTGAATAAGTGACGTTTCACGCAAATCCACGCGATGCAAGTACTTCCTTACAGCATTCTCCTTTCATGAAAATGACAGTACCTCACACTGACATCACCATTGTGCCTCAAAGCGCCACCGCACCACAGCTGCCAACACACCGCTGATCCCCTCACACCATAATGCGCTCACATGCCACCTACTTCCTCCCAATTATTTACCGTTACGAAGTTGAGTGACCATAATAGGTAACATCATCCATCACTGGCACAATCTTTATTAAATCTAGAGTAATCCTTGTGTCCTTGTTGCAAATGGGTTCACGGAGAAACTGGTAGTCGCAGACCTGTTCCAAGCATGCACTCATCGCTAATGTTAAGTTCAAATGACACACAGGAAAGCCATCTTCTTGAATAACTATACAAGTAGTTTTATTGGTGATGTACAGCATTGACCACCAGTTCGTTCAGGCAGCTAAGTCCAACTGACCCTAATTCAATGGTTGTTGTCCTCCCCCCCCAAACAATATCCATGGTCATTGAAGTTTGGCGAAGTTCTCTTAGAGCTCTTGGGTATGGGACCAAACTCACAGGGGAACACCATTATGGCTGGCCTTACATCTTGTTCCGGCTCCCGCAGTGAAGGGTTTGTCAGGACACTATCAGCATTTCTAAACTTAAGATGTTACAATCAACACAACACTATGGGGGCATATTCTCAAGGACTTATCGCCGAGTTAGCGGCACTTTATCGCAGCCAAAGTGGCGATAGATTTATCGCACTATTCACAAGCTGGTGCTAACAGCCGATACAGCCAGTTATCCTGCGATAGCAGCCCCAAAAAACATCGCCACTGATGACACCGGCAAATAACGCTAATGAGATGCAGAGTAGGCGTTCCTGTGCAAAAAGCTGCAAAAACACCACTCCGCCACATTTTCAACGACCAGCCAGCTCGGCGATAAGAAGCCAAAACAGGCGATAAGGCATGTTAGCAGCAGGGATTCAACACCTGCTCTTACCTGGTGTTAAGTCGGACGCCAACATGCACCACAAAAGGGAGCCCAGAGCAGAGCCACACCTGAAGAACAACAGATGCCATGGAGCTACTGATCATGCAGCTCGGAGCCCCAAGAGGGCCACAACACCCACCGCCACCACACCCAGGCCTGCAACCCCCCCTGGACCCCCCCCGGACCACCACAGAGGCAGCTCAGACAAAGACAGCGGACCTACAGAAAATGCACCAGCCTCACAGACCTAAAGCCAGAGGAAGTCATTGTCCACTACAGGCTCAAAAGGACAACCATCCTCCACATCCTGACCCACATTGCCCACAGGCTGACGGTACCTACACAGCGGACAACCAACATCCCTCCGCAGACAAAGCTGCTGGCTGTGCTGCACCTGTTGGCCTCTGGTACATTCCAACCAACAACTGCCAGAGTCGGAGGAGTCTCACAGCCAGCCCTATCCAAGTTCCTCACACCTGTCTTGGATGCCATCATCAGCTTGGTACCCCAGTACCTCCACTTCCCCCACACTGCGCAGGAACAGCTGGAGACCAAGCAAGGCTTCTACGCCATAGCTGGATTCCCGCACGTGTTGGGGGCAATCGACTGCACACATGTACTCCTCGTGCCCCCTGCCGCCACTGCACACAATTACCGCAACAGGAAGCACACGCATTCCATCAATGTGCAGGCAATAGTGGACCACCGGGGACTCTTCACCAATGTCGTCGCCAACTACCCAGGCAGTGTGCATGATTCCTTCATCTTCCGGCAGTCCATCATCAACCAGCGCTTTGAGGCTGGCACCTATGGGAATGTATTGCTCGTTGGTAAGTACCAAATGAACACACCACACACCTCAACTCCACAGTCATGCAACTCACGACTCTGGGAATGCCCACGTCACAAACACACATACAACATGCCAAACAACATGCCCACTTACCAGACACGACAGCACAACTTACTGTGGTAACCTGGGCTAGCCATGTACACAAGCCATCAACGGCATGGCACCTCCGCCACACAATAGCAGAATGTGGGGAGAGGTGGGAACCAGGCATGTGTGAAGGAGGCAAGTGACCCATGAATGAGAATGTACACAATGCCAAGTGTGGCGTTGATGTGCTGGCCAGACTGCAGTATGCAGACCACAGACATGGCCATGTCGACACATACTGCTGGTGCTTGGAGTGTAGTGGACAGTGGATGCAACCATGTCACCCCAGGCAGTGGGGAAGAGCGCGGATATGTAGGAATGTATGACGTTACTACCCATACATTTACAACGCAGTATTTTACATTGCATTCGTTACAACGCAAGTCGTTACAACGACTTGCGCTGGAGGGCGCTGGACTTAGGAATAGTATGATTTACTATTCCAACTCCAGTCTACGTACAGTAGGGAAGGTGTAGGAATAGTAAATCATACTATTCCTTAGGTTAGAGCACCATCCAGCGCAAGTCGTTGTAACGACTTGCGTTGTAATGACCGCGATGTAAAGGCATTGCGATGCAATGCCCGCGTTGTGAAGGATGTTTCCCATATGTAGCGTGTTACGTCCCCCCTGTAAGCGTGAGCGGAGTGGGCTGGCCCGGTGTACGCCAGGCCAGCGTCAGGGTGTGAATAAAAAGCCAGTTGCTCGGGGTGTGGTCCTCTTCCGGAATGGCCAACGTGTCTGCCAGGGCGGCGCCTCTCAGCCCGCCACGAGGCCGACGTTGTGAGCGGCGGTGCCTGTGATCCTGTGCGCCTGCTGCACCCTAGGCTGCTGGGCCCCAGACCCGTCTTGGCCACCCCAGCCCAACCAGGCCTCACTGCTCACCTGCCGACACCGGCGTGTGTCAAAGAGGGCCCACCATGTGACGGTGCAAGCTCCAAGCCCGAGGCCCGCGACCATGGCAGCCTCCTCAGACCATCATGACCTCCGCGGCACAGGCCCCCAGCACTCCTTTCTCATTGACATACTCCACCGCTTCCTCCGGCCAACACTGCGGTCAAGTAGGTCACACATTTGGAACTGAGTCTTGATTTCATTATGGCCGAGTTCATATATTTATGGCAGAGTTTATATCACTGTACTCCCTTCAATCTGGTGCCACCAACTCTGTGCATCGCAAGCCCACGACACGTGTCTGTGGGCCCCTTCTGACTACTGCCTTTGGCCCACACTGCGGTCCAGCAGGTCACACATTTGGAACTGAGTCTTGATTTCATCATGGCCGAGTTCATATATTTATGGCAGAGTTTATATGACTGTACTCCCTTCGATCTGGTGCCACCAACTCTGTGCATCGCAAGTCCACGACACATGTCTGTGGGCCCCTGCTGCCCGTTGTCTCCGGCCTACACTGCGGTGAATCAGGTCACACATTTTTAACTGAATCTTGATTATGCAATGGCTGAGTCCATATCATGGTACGCAAGGAGAGGAGTAAGAGGAAGCCGTGGTTCAGTCCGGAGGAAAAAAGGACCATCGTCACGGAGGTGATCGAACACTACCAACAACTGCTCTGGTGCCACTAGCTCTGGATTGCAAGCCAACTACACGTGGCTGTGGGCCCCTGCTGCCCGCTGCCCCCAGCCTACACTGCGGTCAATCAGGTCACACATTTGGAACTGAGTCTTGCATCTTTCATGGCAGAGTTCATACCATTATACAGGCCTCATCGCAGACTGCATCCCCTTTCAGTTCTGGGGCCACTAACTCTGTGTCACGTAATGCAGGACACTCTCAGATAGAACCTTGGTGGCATCTGAGTCCATGGCCTGGGGGTTGTCTTCATCATCATGTAGCTGATACTGACTTTGAGTAAAAAATGAGTCTGTAGCATTCATCTCCTCCATATTGCCTGTTTCTGCTTGGTTCTGCCCTCTGCATCATGCCCTGGAAGAACACCTTCCACTGTCCCCCGAAACACTGCTCGACATTCACCTTCGACACCGACGAGGACCCGCTCAGCTCCCATGGCCCTACCTCAGTGCCCCGCAAGTCACCGTCCCGTGGCGGTGTGCCTGTGCCGGCCGCTGTGCATCCAGGGCCACCAACTCTGTGCAGCACAAGTCATGGACCCTTGCTGTTTGAACTTTGAACTTCTGCTTGTCCGATCACTGTTGTAGTTGTTGCCAGCACCACCCACTCCCTGAGGGCTGGCTTACACTGACCCCACAGCCATCCAGCACAGGCGTCACTGGACATGTGGCCCTGGCAATAAAAGGGGCCGGGCGCACGTGCCGGTAGCCAGTTCCACAAACCATCTAAGTGTGTCCGTGTGGTCATTATGTATGCATGAGGGCCCGGGACCTACCACATGACATTGTGCTGTGTACAGCGGGCGCAACCATGTCACATATGGCAGTGGGGAAGACCTGGGACATGTAGCTGTGTCGTACCCTCCTGTCAGCGTAAGCGTAGTGGGCTGACGTACGACAGTCCAGCTTAGGGGTGTGGATAATCAGCCCTGGACCTTGGGCGTTGCTAAGTGTTGGCCTTGCCAAGGAAGCAACTAATGCGTGTGTCACTATTGTAGTGTCGGCGCAACACGTCCCGCAATGGACAATGTTGCGATATAGCATGCCCCAGGAGTGCGGCCTCGGCCGAAGGGAAAAATGAAGGAGCGCAAGCCCGCCCGGGGTCCGGGATCATACGTGCCAACTGTTGTGTGTGTTGCTATCCCCGCTTCATAGGCCTAAGGTCTACCCTCAACCACATCGTGAGTTCAACCAGCCATGAACTCTACATCTGTGTCCGCCCTATCCTTACCATAGGCCTACACACACATGGCCGCCCAACTTCGACGCACAACATCACAGTGTCGTTGTCAGGCTTGTGGACATGCGCAGACAGGCATGACAATGGTGTGCCGTAGAAGTGCAAGTGATGCAACCGCGCTGCGCACACTAGTAAATATGCACGGGGGAGGGAGGGGCAGCAGTGAGGCTACGTATAACACATTGATGCCGCTCATTTGCTACAAGCAGTACCTGTCAAACGGGAATCACTAAGTCACACATTTCACACACCAATGAACTAGTGGGCCTGCCAACACATCATGCAGAACCAACTTTTGACTCATGTCTCTATGCACTGTCACAGGTGATCAAGGATATGCACTCTGCCCTTGAATGATGACACCTCTCCGAGCCCCGAACACACAGGCCCAGAGGCAGTACAATGTGGCCCACATACGCACCAGGGGCATCGTGGAACGCACATTTGGCGTCTTGAAGTCACGTTTCAGGTGCCTGGACATCACAGGTGGAAGGCTCCTGTACAGCCCAGGCATCGTGTGCAAGCTGATCGTTGCCTGTTGTGTGTTGCACAACATATGTGTGCGCACCAATGCCCCATGGCTACAAGTGCCTGATGCACCGGACGATGATGAGGAGGATGAGGCAGGTAGACCACACCCCCCTGCAGCAGCAGCAGGACTAGCCCGTAGGAACACCATCATTGACAATTTCTTCACATGAGCACGTCACATTGTCACAGTCACCAGCAATCATGGAACAGTACAAAATGACCACAGGCACAGCATGTGTAAATAAACGCATTACAACACACATTCCCTGTGTGCAAGTTACTCCTCTGTACAAGCACATCGCTCTGACAGGTGTAAGTGCAACATGTAGTGCTAACAATCTCACTAATTGGAAATGGATGGTGGGTGTGTCACCTCTGTACAGAGAGGCTGTTTGGGTGTCACGTATTCGAAATGCCATTTCTGTGTGTCAAAGATAGTACGGTATCCCACTCATCAGCATGTAACATGTGTCCAAAATCATTACACATAGGCTGCCATTTGTGACCTACAATTGTCAACAGGGATACTTTTGGGGTCAAGTATGTACCACCACGATGCAGGGATGCACCCTGTGACACATGTCACACAACATGAGCTACATGGACGTAAGGGGGAATCACTGCCCCTACATTCGGCCATGCTTTCATACTTGATTATTCATCGACATGGCACATCTGTGTGTATCAGGATGTATTATTCACGTTCAGTGGAGTGTTGAGGCTGTCTCAGTACTGGGCCATGCAGACAACACTTAGCAATGTTGCCCCGTGGAGGGCCAGCCTGAGTCCTTTGGGATTGACAAGTTACTCGGAAGGGGAAGAGTCCAATCCGCAGGCCGATTGCTTTGTCATTGTTGAGCATACAAGTGATGGCGGTCCATGTCGAGGTCCAAGGTTGGTGTCGCAGAGTGTGTCGGAGGACAGTGGAAGGTGTTATTCCAGGGCATGATGCTGAGGGCAGACCCAAGCAGTAACAAGCCATGTGGCGGAGATGAATGCTACTGCTTCCTCCTTACCACTATGGCAGATTCCTCCTCATCTTCGTCCTCTGACGTTTCATGTGCCTCACATGTGGACGTTGGTGTTTGGTTTGCAGCACTGTGTTACACTGACACATCCGGGGCCGGAGATGTGGATGTTGTAGTGGCAGCAGCATTAACGGCGCAATGTCTTGTGGCATCACTCCCATGAGAGGTTCTGCAGGGCATGGAAGATCACAACGACAGCTTTCTCGTGGGCAGCCGTAGTAGCCATTGTTTGCGCCTGCATCCGCTCCATGTTCTCCATGACCCTCCTTATGTTTCCCAAATCACGGATGACATCGCTGTAGCCACTCTGACTGGACAGTTGTTGTTGTCTCTGAGTCATGACTCCAGCGACGCCAGCCATGGATTATTGGAGGGCATGGGGCGGACTGTGGGTGTCCGTTAGGGACTGTAAATGGTCCCTGATGGGACTTAGACACCCACGTATGGCATCTAGTTTGGCTGCCATGAGGTCGAACCCCACCCGCACCTGTTCAGCCAGCTCCTTCTGGCAGTCTAACACATGGCGTTGGAACGCCATGTGTTCTTCGGTGAGGTGCTGGGAGCCAGACGTGGTGGTGGGTGCTTCGTACTGTGTGGTCTGTGCAGGGGGTGGGATCACCTCGCTGGTGCTGGGCTGCCCTGCTACTGGAGGTGGGGTGCGGTGGTTGTCCATGAACCGTTGGTGTACGTCGTAGTCGATGTCCTGGGGGTCGTCTCCATCATCACTGACGTGTTGTAGGGTCTGCTCTGCAGGAGGTGTTGATTGTCCCTCTGCAATGTGAAGGGGAGATGCAGTTTCACAGTGTGTTCCATGTATGTTGACGCATTGGTGGAGTTTACATACAGACTGCATGGCAATGTACATTGTGACTGTTTGTGAGGAGATGCCTATTTGATGCGGGACAGTGGGCATTTGTGCTACATCACGGATGTGTGCTTGTACCCGTACATTGTCATCTCACAGTTTCCTGCTATGCCAGGTGTGATTGGCCATTTGGTACACACATGCGGCACCAGTTGTGTCCTGTGTTCTGTTGTGGAAGTGTTGCAGTTTGTACCACATTGTCATCAGTGTTGAGGTGCTCTTATTCTTATGTGTGTGTGCTGCATTGTGGGTTAGTCGCACCTGCAGCTCTGATTTGGCTGCCCCTTCTCCCTTTCAGGCGGTGTGCCTTTGACTTCTGTGCTTCTACAGTGCTGAGATGTTGCGGGCTTGTGTAAATTGGGCTCTTGGTCGAGCTGTGACTCTTGGGCATGGTTTGTCCGCAGATGTGTGGTTGACGTCGGGGTTCTATGTGCACGTGGTTGTGTCCTGCTCCTTTACGGATGTGGTCCACACTCAGTCACCTCAGTGTCGTGGTGTGCGCCATGTCATGGTAATTGGACTGCAACCATGCTAATCATCATGCAGTGTCTCTTGCATTGTCAGTGTGGCTCACTGATCCGCAGCTTTGCTGGGTTCAGCACATGTGCATGGGTTTGTTGTGATATTGGTGATGTGTGGGGAGGGCCCCCTCCGGGCACAATGTCGACGGGGGCCTACTTGCTGTTTCTATGTGTGCTGCAGTATGCCAAGGAGATCAGGGACATGGTCCAGAGTCATTGTGGGTGTGCAGTGTGCTCTACTTAATTGTGCATGTGTGCCATTGTGCCCATCTCCCCCGTCCCCCCAGTCCCTGGTCGGTACTCACCCTGTTGATATTGTGTCAAGTCATGTTGAGCAGTGTCCGGATCCACTTCTCCTGGCACCGTGTCCCGACTGATGACTGTAGCCACCATTTTCTCCATGTAATCCAGCTCCTGGTGTGCCGCTGGACCCCCACCTCCAATCTGCGTTGCTGCTTTCATGTTGGCATCGAGTTTCTTCTTGTTTTTGCCCTTCACATCATTCCAGCGCCTCTTGACCTCTTCCATTGTCCTCCTCAAATCTGCAACTGCATTCACATGGTCCAAGATAGTCTGCCATGTTTGCATCTTTGTTGCCAATGACACGTTGGAGGTGACGGACAGTTGTTGGTGGTGTTCTGTCACCTCCGTAATGATGATCCGGTTTTCCTGCGGACTGAACCCCGTCTTCCTCTTCCTCTTCTCCTTGCCCTTCCCCGACCCGAGCTACCTTGCTGGTCATCTGTGGGGCTTGTGGGGTTCGCGTTGTTCTCGGCACTCGGGCCGGGTGCATCCATGGTGCTACGCAGTTTGATTTCTTTTGTTTATTTTTTTCGGTGATTTTATGGTGCATTTTCCCGCATGACGTGTGGGAATAGCAGGCCTGTCGCTGGTTACCGCTGATTTTTGACTCGTGATTTGGGGCATCGCACCTTTTTTCGCGTTCGTGTTTCGCATTGTTTTGGCGTCGCGTTAATTTTAACGCGGGCATTTGGCGCGTTATCGTGAGACTATCGCATGGTGGCACCGGGTTGTGAATGCTACGTTAACACAGTGTTATTTTCCCGCGATGGGCTGCGCTGTGCAAAGTTACGTTAAGCTAATTTTGCGATGATTATCACACGTTCTTGGGAATATCCCCCTATGTTTCATCTCTGAATTACATCAAGGAGGTGAGTTCCTTAGATCTCAATTTTACTGCTATCTATATCTATGTCATGCTCTTTCACCATAGTAGAGGAAATTCTGGAGCATAGCCTTCTGGAAGCAAAACTGGCAACAGAAACAGTGACAAATAATCACACAAAGATACAGGTCTCTATTTATAAATACTTCTGTTATGTTCTTATGTATTATTTAATCCTTTTCTTGTTTAGTCATTTGTCCTCACAGAGTGCCACATCAGGCTCAAGTGTATCTTACATCATTACTAGTACATGGTTGCCTGGGAAACTGGAATGTTAATGGTTCTTGAAGCTCCAGGCTTGGTCAGTTGAGATCCTGGGTTGCTGACGATGGGAGATGCTGTTGGAGGGGCCCCTGTGCTGACTTCATTACTTTATAACTTCTGAATTAACTTAATTCTACAAAATCACATGGAAATGGTTGGATTCCCAGTTATTCACCATAACATGATTTGGCGACGAGCGAACGAAGTCAGGATTGAAGAACTCTTTTCTGTGTTTGGATCACCTTGTTGACCTGCATTTATCAAGATTATTCGAGGGGACCCTTGAATTTTATTTTTTTCTCGCTTTGACCACTGGAATTACTTTTTATGGTGAGGAGGATTTGTCTTCATTTTGGCACCCATGCTATTTCCCTAGCATATGTTTCCGGAATTTTGCGTCAGATCTACTTTCAAGGAAACATTCATTGGTGTCAGCACGACTTTAATGGAAACATTTGTTGGGGTCAGCAGTGAAAACCTTGTGAAAATGCTCAGCCTGAGTCTTTCGTTGTTATTTTCAGCCTGTTTCAAATTATTTAGATTACCGGCGTCATTTAAAATTAACTCACGAGCTGACCTTTAAACGTTCGCTGGAACTTAGACTCTTCACGAGCGGATTCCTCTCGATCCTGATCGCGCATTCTTCCTGGCATGTTGTTTCCTGTCTAGAGCGCAGTGATGCGCTCACCAAAGGCACGTCGTTCCCGTTTGGAGCGCTGTGATGCGCTCACCTTAAAGGCAATTTCTCCTTCTCGTTAAAGGCGTGGTGATGCGCATACCTTCTTCCACCTCAGCGTATTTTTAAGCAATCTCCATTTCGTGAAGGAATTTTCCAGTTATTCTTATTTATTGGTGACAGCGGTGGACGTAGTTGTGAACTCTACTATCTAACATTGCAAGTACTTTATGGTTCTTCTTTCGATAATTGCTGGGGTGTGGGTTTTTTTTCAATTTTTCACATTGGCTTGTGCTACAAGGGATAAGGGTTAGTGTGAGAACAAGACAATTAGTAAGACAATAGTTACTTTTATTGTTTGGGTCCTTTTTAGGTGCAAAGATAGACATATTTAAGAACAGATCTTTTCCTGACGTCAGTTATGGCCATGCAGACAGCCAACTTGGCAGCTTCATTCTTGCCTGAACCAGGTACTCCAAGAATTAAGTGGAGTCACTGGTATAAATCATTTAAGAGTTACTTAATAGCCATAGATGGGGTGGAATTCTCACCTGTTAGGAAAAATGCTATTCTGTACACTTGTTTGGGGTCTGAAGGACAAAGGGTTTTTGGTCATCAACCTCCTATAATTCCCACTTCTCCTGATGATTGGGATGAATTCACTGAAGCAGTGGCAAGATTAGAAAAGCATTTCAGGGATGAGCCTAATCTGATAGTGGAGAGACACATGTTTTTTACATGCAAGCAGCAACAACATGAAAATATTGCTAACGTTTTAGCAGAATTGAGGGTTTTGGCTTCATCCTGTTATTTTATTGGACCCATTGAGCAATATGTAAGAGACCAAATTGTTGTGAATTTAATGACACTAGAATCCAAGAGAGAACTTTGTGTTGCAGGAATCCTTCGTTGGCAGAAACTTTAGAAATTGGCAGAGGGATAGAACGCTCTGTTTCTGCATCTAAAGATCTAGGAAAGACCAAATGTGTTTCTACTGCAGCTGTTAATAATGTGGTGCAAAAACCTAGATCTGTACAGGGTACTTAGGAAGATGTAAAGTGATCTGATAAGAGTTTCATGTGTTTCAGATGTGGTTCCAAATCTTATTTAGCTAATGCCAGTAATTGTCCGGCAGTTGGTAAAACATGTTCTAAATGTAAAAAAGCAGGACACTTTGTCAGAGTATGCAGAAATGTTACCAGAGTAATGGGGATAGATAGTCAAGAACATCAAAGTTTGACAGGAGTATCTAATGATGTAGATGCTGGTAGCAGAATAGTCCTGTAAATTGACATGGTGCATGCTGCTGTACAATCAGATAGTAAAGGAGGCGATCCAGTATGTGACATTAAGATTGGGAATATAGATGTCAAAGTTACTGTGGACTCTGCTTCACCTATTACTATTATTTCGGACCAATTTTTCCTAGAAGAGTGGAAAGGAACTGTTCTGTTTCCCCCAGACATTTGTACAGTAGCATCGGGTGGTAAGGAGATCGATATGATTGGTTATTTTCTAGAAGATATGCAATTTAAGGATAGAATTATTCATTCAAAAGTGTACGTGGCTCGGAAGGGTTATATTATTTTGGGTTGGCGAGACCAAGGGAAGTTTGGAATGGTTCTCAGACCCGGGACAGAACATCCTATTTCTCTGGTGGAGGCTGTCCAAGAGAATGCTAGCTCTTTGGATGATGTACTCTTGAAACACAAATCAGTTTTTGAAGATAGATTAGGAGTTCTCAAAGGGTATGAGCATAAGATCATTCTTAAACCTGATGCTATTCCGGTTGTCCACAAAGTCAAACATGTCCAGTCGAGCATCAGAGGCAGGTTGAAAGAGCACCTCCACAAATTATGTGTAGATGGCGTTATTGAACCTATAGATTCCTCATTATGGGTTTCTCCCATTGTTGTAGCTTTAAAAATAAATCAGATAAACTTAGGCTCTGCATTGATTTGCGATCATTAAATAAGAACATTCAAGTTGATTGTTTTCCCCTGCCTCGAATTCAGGACATGTTAGCACAACTTTGTGGCACAAAGATTTTTTCTATGATTGATCTTAGAACGGCATACCATCAAATAAAACTGAACAAAGATTCTTGAGACTTGACAGCGTTCAATACCCCCTTTGGAGCTTTTCGCTTGCTTAGAATGCCGTTCGGTCTTGCTTCGGCAGCATCAGTTTTTCAAAAATTGATGTTTCAACTTTTGGGGGAAGAGAAGGATGTTTTGACATATCAGGATGATATTTCAATTTCATCTGATTCTGTTCAGTCACACTTAGTCAAGTTATACAAAGTTCTGGGTATTCTGGAAGACCATGGCATAACAGTTAAGAAACAAAAGTGTAAGTTCCTTGTGAAGGAAGTTGAGTATTTAGGTCATGTTGTCTCTTTAACTGGCATTAGACCTCAACAAGACCTCTTAAAAGCAATACGTGATTGTGCTCAAAGATCAGTGGAGGTCTTTTCTAGGTTTATGCGAATATCATTTACAGTTTGTATGTAATTTTGCATTGATGAGTGAAACATTAAGACAATTAATCAGAAGTAATGCAAAGTTCAGTTGGGAAAATGAACAAACTGTAGCATTTAATAATCTAAAAAATCTAATTATTAGAGCGTCAGCTTTGCAACCATATAAAGATAATGCAATGTTCTTTGTTACAGTTGATGCCAGCAATTTAGGCCTTGGTGCTGTACTTAGTCAGATGGTTGATGGTGTAGAAAACACAGTGGCCTTTGCTTCTAGAGGATTGTCTTCAGCAGAGAAGAAGTATAGCACAATTGAGAAGGAAGCACTAACCTGTGTGTGGGGCGTTCATCATTTCATCACGTACTTGTGGGGGAGGGAATTTGTAGTAGTCACTGATCACAAACCGTTGGTTTTTATGTGGAATGACAAGGGACTGGGGAATGCCAGTCCAAGACTTATTCGTCTTTTTTCAAAATTATACGAATTCAACTTTACAATGAAATATATTCCTGGTGGAAAAAATTGTAGGGCGGATTTCTTATCCCGTTGCCCCACTGATACAAGTGTGGATGAGACAAGTGAGGAGGACAAGGAAATTGTCATTGAGTTAGTGGATGGTTTTGTATGGCTAAGTATGTCATCTCATGTCATGATTGGGGACAAATGTCTACAGCTAATCATTGTCAGAATGTGCATAAGATGTATTTTACTTGTGGTTGGCCCAGAGAAGGTCAAGTTTGTGAGGAATTCTGATCTTATTTCAAGGTGAAGAAAGAGATGAGTGTAGAAGGAAGTTTTCTTATGAGGGGATCCATGTTGATTCCCCCTGCAGGTTTAAGGAGTAAATTAATTGACTTAGCACATAAGGGACATGTAGGAGCGACAGGAACAAGGAAGAAATTGTGTTTGTACTACTGGTGGCCAGGTATGGACAGTTCTGTAGAAAATATGGTGGGTAACTGCAGGGAGTGTCGTCAAGCTGAGAAATCTCTTCATACTTACAATACTCCGTTGTGTCCAGTCGCTTTTCCGCAACTGCCTTGCGAGAAACTTGGCATGTTTTTTTTTTGGTCCTGTTGGGGGTTTGAATAGTGGATTTAGGTACATTCTGGTTGTGGTAGACTATTATTCTAAGTGGGTGTCTTGTACGTTCATGCGAGAACCCAACACTAATAATGTCATTGATTTTTTAAAAGTCTTGTTTCGGTCGGAAGGGATCCCTGCATTTTTTATTACAGACAACGGGGTTCAATTTGTATCTGATGGCATGAGAAAATTCCTGATGAACTTTGGGGTAAAACATCTTACTACTGCTCTTTATAGTCCCCAAGGAAATGGTGTGGTGGAGAGAGTGAACCGTATGCTGAAAGATACGGTTCTGTTGGCCGTTTCCTCAGGTTTGCATGTGCAGGATGCGCTGAGTGAGAGAGTATGGTCATAAAATAACACGCCCCATTCTACCACAGGAGTAACTCCGTTTGCTTTATTAAGGGGCAGCCATTCTTTTACTGAATTGTCCCCAGAGTGGGTGGTGTCAAGTTCCAGAGTTGATGATTATATTCCCAGGAGTGATCAGATGAGATGACGTGTAGAGTTGAGTCAAGCCAAATCCAAGGTCAGGTATGATGATCTCAAAAGGGCTAAGGAAAAAGACTTTGTGGTGGGTGAAAGTGTCAGAATTAGGAAGCCCTTTAAGAAAGCTGGTTCGAAGTTCTATCCAGAGACAAAAATTGTTCGAGTTGACAAGCATGCAGTGAAGGTTGTGGGTGGTAAATGGTGGAGTAAAAGGAGAGTGGCCAGAGTCAAATGAGGTAGTTTCCACAGGAAACAGGTAATTGTCAGGAGACTGAGTTCTTGAATAAGGCAATGTGTGGAGAAGAAGATACGCTTGTAGGAAAGAGTTTCATTGATGTGGAAGTGATGGCTGATGGTCACGAGATGGGGGGAGTAGAACCACAGGAGGGTACAGCGGGGAGAGACCTCAATGAGGAGGTGGGGCAGGCGGAAGGGATAGCTGCACCTCAGCCTGTTGGAACATCTATTCAAAGGCCGGAAAGGTTGAGTTCTAAGCCTAAGTATTTTGAAGATAATGTAAAGTGATTTCAGTATTTTGAGACAATGTAATGTGATTGGTGTTTATATTTTGAAGACTATGTAATGTGACTATTTACTTCTTAGTTCTGTAGGTTTTAAGGTTGTTTTGCAATAGGGGGAGTTATGTATTGTTGATGTTTAAAGGGGGGATATGAGTTATGTTCTTAGGTATTATTTAATCCTTTTTTTGTTTAATTATTTGTCCTCACAGAGTGCCACATTAGGCTCAAGTGTATCTTACATCATTACTAGTACATGGTTGCCTGGGAAACTGGAATGTTATTTATTTATTTATTTGAAAGGTTTTATATAGCGCTGGCTAGACCCTGGGGTATCAGAGCGCTTTACATGAACAGAGGAAATCGAGGAAAACAGTTGTTCAGGATAAACAAATAAAACAAGCGAATACATCTTGTATAAAGTTATAAGTGGGCAAAAATAACTTTGGCAATTTTTCAGGGTAACAAAACATGCTGGTACAATTCAATATTAAGAAAAGGGGGATTAGGAATTCCAGGTGGTTGGCGGGTAATGAACATATAAATAAGATTCATGGGTGTAGCAGTTAAGGTCAGAGAAGAGAGGATAATATGTGAAGAGGGAGAGTGAAGAAAGGGTTAGGAAAGAAACTGAAAATGACCGATGCAGGGGAGATAGAAAGTACGGTCAAAGGAGAGATTAAGGACCCCAGTATAGGTTGAGAAGGTGATGTTTTAGGTCTTTTTTTAAAGTTGAGGTAGGAGGGGTTACAGCGCAGGTCATGCGGGAGGGAATTCCAGATGTTCGGGGCGTTGCCGGAGAAGGAGCGAGATTGGGTGGATTTCTTTTTTAAAAGCGGGGGGAAGAGGAGGAGCGTATTGGTGCTTCTCGTCAGTATGGTACAGCTCGCCTTATTGAGTTTGTTTGTTAGGTATAAAGGGGTTTGTTGGTGAAGTGCCTTGTGCGTGATGCATGCAGTCTTATAAAAGCATCTTCCTTCAACGGGGAGCCAATTTAGGGCTTTAAGGGCTGGGGAGATGTGGTCAAATCGTTTACAATCAGTGACGAGTCTGGCCGCCAAGTTGAGCACAGCTCTAAGTGGGGCTAGGTGAACTTTGGGGGTTCCTGTGAGCATAGCGTTGCCATAGTCCAATTTCGATAGGACTAGAGATTGGACGACTGATTTGAAGTCATCTAAAGGAATGAAGGGCTTGATTTTCTTAAGGTGTCGGAGAGTGAAGAGTGCTCCTTTTGCCGAGTTTTTTATGTGGTCTTTAAGAGCCAGGTTTTTGTCAAGAGTGAAACCTAGGGATTTCGCCGAGTCAGATAGGGAGAGTGAACAATTGAGGGAATTTAGATCCGTGATCCAGCCTTGGATGGGGAGCCGATTGTTTTTTGGTGAGAAGAGAATAATTTCAGTTTTATTAGGGTTCAGTTTAAGATGGTTGGAGTAGAACCAGGATTGGATCTTACTCAGGGTATTGTTTAAATGAAGAATATCAGAGTGGGATTTAATTTTGTAGAAGAGTTGGGTGTCGTCAGCATAGAGGTGATAGTCGATTCCAGCTTGTTTCAGAATGAGGGTAAGGGGTTCCATAAAGAGGTTGAAGAGAGGGGGAGAGGATAGAGCCCTGCGGGACGCCCAAGGAGACAGGTGTAGAGTTAGAGAGGCAGGCTTTGATTTTGATTTGTTGAGTTCTGTGTTGGAGGAAGGAGGAGAACCATTTGAGGACCACACCATTGAGGCCAAAGCGAATTTTAAGCGAATTAAGTAAAGAAGAATGGTTAGCTGTATCGAACGCTGTAGAGAGGTCGAGGAGTATGAGAAGGCAAGACTCACCATTATCTAGGGATCTGTGGATGTCATCCACAATGTTCAGCATGGCGGTTTCTGTACTGCAGCCTTTCCTGAAACCAGATTGAAGGGAGTCAAGTAAGTTGAAATTGCCTATGTGCTTGCCCAGTTGGAGCAAAGCACATTTTTCAAGGGCTTTAGCAAGAAGAGGGAGGTTAGAGATAGGGCGGAGATTGTTAGGATCATTGGGGTCAGCAGTGAGGTTTTTAAGAATGGGAGTGATTTGTCCGAGTTGGAGGGAGTCAGGGACACATCCAGTGGCAAGGGAGGTATTAATGATTTTGGTCCAGTAAGGGGCAATGATGTGGTTAAGATTGTGAACTAGGGTAGAAGGGAGAGGGTCTTTGGTGTGAGAAGTCGGCTTTAGTTTAGCTATGATATTAAAGACTTTGAGCTCGGTCATAGGAGGGAAATTATGCCAGGAGGCGTTATTTTTCAGTTGTAAGTTAGGAAGGATGATAACGGGTGAGGTTGGAATGGGTAGGTGGCTGGTAGTATTAGGTGGTAGGGGTGGTGCCGACCAAGAAGGTATGTCTATGGCAGCATCAGAGGCAAATTGGGGGTTGAGTGGGTACTGGATTAGAGGGAAGGATTGGTCAATTTTGGCAATTGTTTCCGAGAGGAAGTTGGCAATTTCCTCACATCTCTCGATTGACGCCGTCATCTCGGGGGGGGGCAGATGATGTTTGTTTTCTAACAATGTTAAACAGTTCTCTGGGCCTGTTTTTGGCACGATCAAGTTGAGCTCGGAAGAAGGAAGCCTTTTCATTGAAAATGTGCTTCTTATAAGTAGATCTAGCAGATCTGAGGAGGGCAAGGTGGGAGGGAGAAGGGTGTTGTCTCCATGTTCTTTCAGCTAGTCTAAGTTGTCGTCTTTCGTTATTCAGTTCAGGATTGAACCATGATTTGGATTGAATTTTTCTTTGTTGTTTTAGTTTAAGAGGGGCAACTTGGTCCAGGACGTCACTAATGGTCTTATTGAAATATTCGGTGAGCTCGGCAGCATTTTGGGAGAGTGGGGTGAGTTGAAGTTGAGCTTGGAGTTTAGACTCAAGTTCACCAGGAGGGATTTGTTTAAGATTTCTGATCCACTTCATGGGTTTGTTATTTCTTATAGTGGGGGGTAGGGCACTGGTTGCGATCTTAAACGGAATGAGCTGATGGTCAGACCAGTCAATAGGGATGCTGTTGGAAAGGGAGGCCAAGTCAGTGTTGGAGATGATCGCGTCAAGTGTGGCCCCTTTGATATGGGTTGGATTGTGGCATAATTGCTTGAGGTCATTCAACTCTAAAAGGTTGATGAGGCACATGACCATGGGATCAAATAAATTATTCCAGTGGATGTTAAAGTCTCCTAAAAAGAGATTTTTCGCGTCTGAAAGGGAGGAGTGTGTGAGAAGATCGGATAGTTCATCGGCGAAGAGGAGAAGTTCACCCGGAGGGTGGTAGATGTTATGTAATCTAAACGGAGAGGAGCCTTTGACCGTGAGTTCAACGCCAAGGTATTCAAAAGTTAAGTGATCGCTGTTCTGTAAAAGGGAGAGTTGAAATTAATTTTTATGGATTATGGCTAGTCCACCCCCTTTTCTATCGGGTCTGTCTTGTCTAATGATGGAGTAGCCGGGAGGGGTGAGTAAGTCAAGAATAGCCGTTGAGTGGTCATTGAGCCATGTTTCGGTGAGGAAGGCGATGTCAATAGCCTCGCTGAGGATGGTTTCTGATAATTCAGTCGCATGTCGGACAGCCGATCTGCAGTTGACAAGCATGCAAGAAAGGTGATTTGGGATGTCATTGACGGGTTTCAGCGAGTGAATGGTGGTAAGTTGTGATGGAGGTCTAGGTGAGTTGAGTGAGGCAGGGACTCTATTAATGCCCAAAATAACTGGGATGTTGGAGTAAGGGAGGGGGGGGGGATTAGTTATCGGAGGATTAGGTAGGTAGGAGTTACAAAGGTTGATTAGGTCAGAAGTGGAGAGGTAGCTGACAGTGCAGAGTGGTCTATGAGTTCGACTGCAAAGGGGTGTAGTCAACCAACGAGTGTGTTGGGAAAAGTTATGGGAGCAAGAGGTTTCTGTGTGATTGGGGAAGGTCCTGGCGTTGAGAGAGTTGAAATCCCCTCTAAGTCGAGTTAGTTCAATAGTCATAGCTGAGAGTTTGGATTTAATGTTGAAAAGAGACCGAGCAATAAGATTGGGGAGGAAACCAGAAGAAAAGGGCGAAGGGGATGAGGAAGGGTTAGTGTTGACCGGGGAAGTCAACCCTAAAAGAGGTGTTCCAGGGGGAGGTATGTGAGTATGAGAGGTGTTTGGGGGAGATTCAGGCAATCCTACAGGCGGTGTTCCAGGGGGAGGTGTGTGAGTATGGGAGGAGATAGAGGGAGATTCTGGGCTTATGGACAGGTCAGGGGGGAGTCGGTCGAAGGAAAGAGGAGAGGACGAGGTGTAGGATATAGCGGAGAGTGGAATGTTAATGGTTCTTGAAGCTCCAGGCTTGGTCAGTTGAGATCCTGGGTTGCTGATGATGGGAGATGCTGTTGGAGGGGCCCCTGTGCTGACTTCATTACTTTATAACTTCTGAATAAACTTAACTCTACAAAACCACATGGAAATGGTTGGATTCTCCGTTATTCACCATAACAACTTCCAAGGCTTTTCCCACTCTTCAGTACCTATGAGAGGCTGAAGCCGGACCATTATAAGGAAGTGAGTGGAGGTATGTCCTATGACATAACTGTTTTGGCCTGGTTCAGATTGATACAATTTAAATACCTATATAGGGTGCATTTCACTCATCAAAAGTTATGGCTTTGTAAGAAGGATTCTTCCCCATTATGTCTTCATTGCCATACCATGGCTGGTGATTTTCTTCATACAGTATGAAGGTACCTTGTATTTCAAATATTCTGGTCTTGAGTGGCTGTTATTGTCCACAAAAGTGGTCTGGTCAGTTCTCCTACCATCAATGCTAATTCTCTTAGTCTAGATGATTTATACACTAATTGATATACTAAAACTTTGTCTAATGTAGACCTGGTGTTGGCTCAATGTGATATAGCTCAAAACTGGCAGGCAAGAGTTGTTACATCCATAGAGTGCTGAACCAGCGGTATGAACAATTGCATGTCAGAAGGTCCCACAGATAAAGCACAAGAGTGTAAGAGCAGGAATAAGAGTGCTTAATTTGTGCTGGTGTTTGCCTGTGCTCGGCACTAGCACTTATTTCTTGACACCGGCACCAGCATACATTTATGACACTCCACCACATCGTGGCACTGTCTGACTAATTTTAAGCAGCAGCAGACGATTTAACAATACACAGTACCTAAACAGAATAATACCTGCACCTCCCGGCCATTCGTGCAGCTGGGGATGGCCAGGAATAGTCTTTAATGACACATCTGCAGGAGGGTGATGTGCTGGCATTTGGCAGTACCGGCAGGGAGAGTGGGTGGTGAAAGCTGCGATGACTTCTTGAGATATATCTTAGACCCTGGCACTTTTTGTTCCATAAGTTAAGCATGGGGCATGACACTGTTTGGGGCCCTTGCCAGGCATTTTTTGTTTTTTAGCAGAGGACTGCTCACATATAGCTTTGCCTCCGCAATGTCTTCGCTTGCACTGGGGTAGTGTGGAAGGGTTTGGCTGATAATTTTAAATAGTAGCCATATATTTTGTCTAGGCGTCACTTCTGCAGTATATGGGTACGCTTTTCAAAGAAGAATGATTTCATTATCGTGCTGTCTTGCTGCACTTGATTATATAAATGCTAATAACTTTGTTTATGAAACTAAAATACAAAATTGGAGACAGGAAGGATTAGAGTCACTGCTTATTGAAAGACAAAGCCTACCACTTTCAGAATACAATGATCAAGAGCATGGTGTCTGGCTTACACAGAGCAAACTTGTAAATGTTTACTCGTTTTCGTGTTCCTGCTTTCAGATAAATGAAATGTGTCTTGGCCTTTCACAACAAAATGAGAATATAATACAAAATGTCTCAGACAATCTTATTACTTCATTTACTATACTAAGCATACATTTGGTGTTTATGATGCCTTTTTTGTTTGTCTCTACTTTCAAACAAATGAACTGTTTTGCCATTTGGCATCAAGAAGGAATGCACACAGCAACTGCTACACATATTTTCGAATTCTTGTACTGTGCTTAGCTATCTGCGTCTGTTTATTTAATTGACAATTGCTTTCATGCAATAAATCACTCTGCTGTGTGGAAGGGTGTAACTGTCCCCTGCTTTGCAAATGAGGCTATTACTACCAGTCATGCATTTATATGGGACACACATCTTCCACAACAAATGCCAGCTTCAAAGTACTCTCTGTAAAATTACACTTTCTAACGGTGAGAGAGGGGCAGCAATGAGAATAAACAAAAACATATTAGCACATTAGAAAACTGAACTTCCTTCTTGTACCTTAAAGGTATTATCTTCGCTATCTCTTAACCAATCATATGCAATTCAACATACCATCCCGAGTCCCTTCTTGTGTGCCACATGCAACAACAGGCTTTTAAAATAATTTTAAAAACTTAAAACTCATGGCTCTATTCATACAATTTTCTTTGAAATGAATGATCTGATCAGGTATTAGGATGTCTCATTTAAGAATTGCTGGATATCAAACAACTTCTTTATGCCCCTTGGGTGTAGAGGGTGGAGGGTCATATATCCATATTGAGCATTATGTTGAACAGAATCATATCCTTGATTGGACCCTTCAGCCATAATCTGTTGTGTCTTGTTTAGGTTCAGGGTATATTTACATGTTCAGTCTTCATGAGCACTGAGTCGTCTGCACTACATTTCTATTGAACATAATGCACGGCATCTGTAAGAAATTGGATTATTAGTTAAGAGGGGTGGAAGCCCCACTCAAATAATAAACACAGTCCTTGTCAGGTGAACTACAAAACTCACTAAATTTACCTGTGCTTAACCCTCGGGTAACGTGGTACAAAGCAGTCAGGCTTACTTTAGAAGAAATATGTAAAGTGTTTATGCAGCACAAAATAGTAGTAAAGTGAAAACATAACACAAGAAAAACCCCAAATCAATTTAGAGAATTCGAGTAAATTTATTAAACAGAATGACATAAAAATGACAAAAATCTAATCCAGAGATCTACATTTTTAAAGTTTTAGGTTAAATAGCACAAAGAAGCACAAATCACCATTCACAGTTGTCTGGTCATGCTAGACTGTGGGAAAGTCACAAGTACAGGCTGACTGCGATTGAGCTAGGGTCAGATACAGGGACCAGGTCATTCCTCCTAAAGAGTTACCTTCTCAATGTCAGTGCAAAGAGTTCCATTTGCGTATGCGGGGGCTGCAAGGAGGAGGCTGCCGGCATGAGGAGCAAGTCACTTATCACGGACTATTATCTCTATTGTGCGAAGAGTCACTCGTCGCTGGAACTTCACATTTGTTGATCATCACGGATGGTGGCTGTCAGTGGGAAGGGCAGATATTCCATCACCAGTCATCGCAGACTATCACTGTTGGTGCGAAAAGCAGGTACCACTGGAGGTTCGCATTGGCAGTCATCACAGGTGGTCGAGTCTTGGTGCAAAGAAGTAACTTTGCTGTCACAAGGACCCAAGACTTTAGGATTTTCCCCTTTTCTTGAGGAGGAGGTCACATGGATGCCAGCAGTAGCGGCTCGTGGAGGGAGTGCCGCGGGGCAGTGGGGCGGGGTGGGGGAGGAGCAGGGTGGGGGGTAGTAAACTACGGCATACGGCCGAACAGAGGCAAGTAAACAAATAAATAAATAAAACAAATTTCATTGCGCACGCTGCATTGCCTTCTTCTGAATCTTCCACAGCTCCACCAATGGTCTGATGAGAGGTTCTGAAAGTCCCCACTTTTATACGTGGTGCCAGCCTTTGTGTGGGAGAGTTCCCTGACCTATCGCCGAAACTGGTTCTGGTCAGTTCTTCCCCTGGTCCTAGCTCCAAACTATATAGGGTGACAAAGGCCAGGGCAGGCCTGGTGTCAGGTTCTTTTGTGTGTGCTGCAGGCAGAGCCATCTGAGGTGTAATCCCGGGCAGGGTGCAGCTCATTCCCAGTCATCCTGTCAGGAAGACCCCCCCCCACACCCTTAGGCTTCCTTTGTTCACTGCCTGAAAGCAATACACAAGCCACAACAGCAGAGTCATTCACAGTCTTGTGACTCAGGACACTGGCAGAAAGGCACATTTCCCTTAGGCAGAAAAATGTAAACTTTCAAAAGTGACATTTTTAAAACTGGGACTTAAAATCCAACTTCACCATTAAAGAGGATTTTAAATTACAATTCATTTGAGTGTAAACAGCATTTCTCTTTCTGCTCCCAATCTGAAGTTATTCCTTATTACATGTAATAAGGTAATAAGGTAACCCAGTGTTAATCTATGGAAGAGAAAGCCTTCCAACACTGAAAAGGGACTTTAGGAGTTTTTCACCTCTAGGACATGTAAAACGTAAGTCCACATGCCCTACTTTTTGAACCCCATGCACCCTGCCCTAGGGGTAATTAGGGTCTACCTTAACTTATAAGTTTTAAGTATGAATGTTTATGCCAGGCAAAAGGTTTATTTTGCCATGTTGAAATTGCAGTTTAAAACTGCACTACAGTCTGCAGTGGCAGGCCTGAGACAGGTTTTAAAAAGGCTACTTAAGTTGGTGGCACAATGAGGGCTGCAGCCCACCACTAGCATTTAATGTACAGGCCCTCTGTACATGTGGTGTCATTTACTAGGGACTTACAAATAAATTAAATGTGCCAATAAGGTGTAGCCTAATATTACCATGTTTTAAGAGAGTGCAGAGAGTCCCAAGGCCAACAAAAACGAGTTCAGCAAAATAAGGGAGAGGAATGCAAAGATCTTCGGTGACCCTGCAGAAAGGGCCAGGTCCAACATCATCTGAATCAGATAAATTACTAAATCTGAAACAGAGATAGAAGAGGCTTTGTTTTGATTTTGTCTACAAATGCGTATGAAGTATTTGTAGTGAAAGTTACACATTGGGAGTTGATTAGTGATTGATCACGTTACCTTAGAGGAACACCAGAGGTAATAATGTAAATGAGTCCCACTGGACAAGTGTCTTAGTTAAATATTGTTCAGGGTCCCAACATTGCTTTTATTACTAACTGATACACATTACCATTTAGATGTATAGCTCTGCAGGCTATAGAAAAACCAGGGCGGCACATTCCATAATTGAATGAGGAAACATGACAACCAAATTCACCAGACATTCAATTTTTTTGTAATTTGATATTACACAAACTGCTGCATGTACATCCTGTCCTATGGGTCTTCCAGTAATGACATAGGGGCTTGACCCACATAAACAAGGGAGACGCTGGCACTGGAGAATATTTACCATCCCAATTAAGTCAATTTTGGTTTGGACACTGAGAGTTTTGTCATAAGAGCCCCACTATGTTGGTGGTCACACACCAGGTAGATTTGCGTAGCCTCCAAAGGAACCTGTGGCCTCTGTGGAGAACAGGAAAACTGTCAAGTGTTTCTCGCTCTTTCCTCAGGGTTGTACTTACAACAATGAAAGGGTGCTTGGAATCCAAAAAACCTGTCAGAGAATCTCATCTACTTACAGCAGAATGACATAGAGACCAGCCCCAAACTCTCATAATCAGTGCATGTTGGAAATAGCCCTTTTTGCAGGGTTATCCCCAAACTTTGTGCTTCTTCCTCCTATTTTTTTCCTGACCTGTGTTTGTTGGCTATAGGACTCTGGGCACTTTACCACTGCTGATCAGTGCTAAAGTGCATATGCTCCCTGTGTAAATTGTTATTGTGATTGGTTATCCATGATTGGCGTAATTTATTTACCAGTAGGTCCCTAGTAAGGTGCACTGAGTGTGCGAGGGCTGGTAAATCAAATGCTACTAGTGGGCCTGCAGCACTGATTGTGCCACCCACTTGAGTAGCCCTGAAAAGATGTCTCAGGCCTGCCACCACGGTGCCTGTGCACAGTTTGTTAACTGCCATATCGACTTGGCAAGTGCACCCACTTGCCAGGCCCTACCCTTCCCTTCTCTTACACATTGGACACCGCTATGGGTCGGCCCAAGATACCCCCCTGGACAGGGTGCAGTGTATGTGAAAGGTAGGACATGTACTGGTGTGTGTAACATGTCCTGATTGTGAAATACTGCCAATTTCGTTTTTCAGTATTGAAAGGCTATCTCGCCCCTTAGGACAGAATGGGGAATGCTTTGTAACATTTTACAAGCATATCTTCCCATAGGAATAAGATGGAGAAATGGAGTTTGGTATCCCTGAACTCAGAATTTGATAACACATCTTTTTAGTAAAGATGGTTTTTAAATTGTGTGTTTGAAAATACCACTTTTAGAAAGTGGCTATTTTCTTGTTCACTATCTAATGTGTACAGACTCTGTCACATGTGTCAAGCTGCACTACTCTTGCCCGTGTGGTGCAATACAAATTTTCAGATTCTTACATTAATACCATGATTAGACCATTTTTCCAACAAATGGCTGTAAAGCAATGACTTCGATGTGATCCATCATAATTCAAAGAAAAAGAAGAAAGCAGTAGTAAACAAATTAATTTGACACTTTCCACGTGTCTTCTATATTTCACAATTCTTTACAATATAATCCACAACAATATGAATTCCACATGAAGTCTTGCTTTGCCGTGTTCCCAATGCATTTCAGGAATCCCTTCTTCAGGGGAACTCTGTGGTAACAAAAGATACATGGTTTTTATCTTACTTTGTGAACTCAAACGCAGACAATTCTGGACACAGCACGTAAGAAGGTTGAAAATATGCAACGTTCAGATTTATTAATAAGAACAATGAAACAAACTGAGAAAAGAGAAGTTTTTGTCATGAATTTCTCAACGGAAACCTCAGCAATTAAATGAAGCATTTTGAAAAGATGGGAGCTCATTGAACAAGAGACTAATTTCAAGAAGGTTTTATTCTCGAAACCTATATACGCTCATTCACGGTCAAAAAACTTAAAAGAACTCTTCAAAAAAGACCAGCATCAACATTGAAAGCATAAACAGCAGGCATGCGAAAATGCTACAATTGTGGTCACTGTGGCAATATGATTGTTGGCAATACATTCACGCATCCACAGACTGGTAACAAAATACAATTAAATCACACTTCAGATTGCAATACATAAATGGTAGTGTATGCCATTAAGTGCCCATGTGGTCTTGTCTATGTGGGCAGAACATCAAGAAAGGTGAAGACAAGACTCACAGAACACAAAAGTATGATCAGAACAGCTAACCTAAATTCATGTTTAGCAGCACAGTGGGTGGAAAAAAAACATACCATACCCCAAATTAGGTTCACTGTATTGGAGAAAATCGTGATGGTAACACATAGGGATACTAATCAATTGTTAGCAAAAGAGAAACACATTGGATAAAACGTTTGAACATATTAACACCATTCGGTTTGAACGATAAAGTGGAGATGGTTTGCTTCTTGTAAATATATTGTATACATCAAGTAAATCTTCATTTGGATTATAATTGTGTTTTCTAAGGTAAAACTGATGAGACCATCAATGTCATACACTTCTGACATCCTATCACTGTGGTTTATAGCCACAAAAGGCACAAAAGTGGGCAGGACACTCCTTCACTCATTGACATCTTTACAGATGAATGCACATATTTTTGGGCATCCGAGACATCAGACCTTTGATTTACCATTTAATCATCATACATATCGTGTAGAGGTTGCGTAACATTAGCATCAAGCGGGTAATACACTTGAGCTACGATCGCTGGAATGAAGTGCATTAGAAATTTGGCAATTACTCACTTTAGCTAATTTCAATTTGAATTTCCACTTTTTCACTATTTTTTATATTTTTTTCAGGTTAGCGTATTGCTTATTATAGTGGGTATCCGATACAATTAAGCTTGAGACCACTAGAAGTTTGTAAAACGCGGATCTCATACTGAGTCTGTTTTCAGTTTCTACACACATATGCGATGTATTTGTTAGACGCGTTCACGTACCGTTTGAATACGGCAACCGCGTTGAGGCTAGAGAAGGCACGGCATTACAGGCAGGGACGGATAAACAGAACGCTAAGACAGTGGGAGAACAAGTAAGTTTAAGCGGGTGAAAACTATAGATTTACAGGCATTATAGAATGTTCACTGTTATATTGACAGCACACGCTGTTTTTGTTGAAACAGATTGAGAGAGCGTATTGGACCTTATCTCTATTTTTGGCATTCTTCACTCAGCACGCCAGTCGTAGTAAGTGTTTGGCATTTGTTTTGGTTTATAGCAAAAAATGTAACCTCTAAGGAGGGCTATTGCCACCCAGGCATTGAATAAACCACAAAAAAAGATTTTTCACAGATTCACTCATTTATTCTGAGTCTGAGGTCAACCCAAGACCGAGTATGTGTTAACAGTGGTTGGTTTATGCTCTCACAGAGAGAGGAGTTGCATGCTTTACGACAATGCACCAGTGGCATGTTTATGCTTCATAGTTACAGGCAAAGAGAGGCATGATGCACGCAGGGTCAAATGTCAATGAAGTAATCACTTTTTTAAAACATTTTTTAAGTCACTTTTTCATCACGGAGATTCACACTTTTGAATCACAGCATGAACTAATGGCGCTAAACAATATGGTAAAAGGTCTGAACCTGAAAAGTCGGCATATTATATTATTTTTTTCATGTTGATGCGTTTGAGTTCACAAAGTATGATAAAAACCATGTATCTTTTGTTACCACAGAGTTCCCCTGAAGAAGGGATTCCCGAAATGCATTGGGAACACGGCAAAGCAAGACCTCATGTGGAATTCATATTGTTGTGGATTATATTGTAAAGAATTGTAAAATATAGAAGACACGTGGAAAGTGTCAAACAAATTTGTTTACTACTGTTGTTATGTTATGAGTGGATTTGTAGAGCGCGCAGCTACTCAATAGAGTGTCCCGGCGCTGAGATTGAAAGAGACACAAAGACTGACAGAGGAGCACATCAGTACCGGGGAGAACGGATTTTAAACTATTTGCTGGAACAGCCAGGTTTTTAGTTCTTTCCTGAACGCCAATATGTTCGTGGCCTGCCTGAGCGAGAGAGGCAGTTTGTTCCAGTGTCTAGCCACTTGCACTTGAAAAGACCGTCCACTGCGGCGACTTCTGAAATATTTTGGAGTCATAATTAGGTGTTGGTGCGCTGACCTCAGAGCTCTGCCAGGCACGTAATACGAAACTCTTCTGCAAATATACTGTGCCCCCATGTCGTGAAGAGCTTTGAAGGCCAGGACCAATGCTTTGAAAAGTATTCTGCAACGGATAGGCAGCCAATGCAGAGTCTTCAGATGGTGAGAGATCCGATCTCTAGGTCTGAGCCCCAAGACTGCCCTAGCCGCTGCATTCTGCACGATCTGAAGTCTGTTCAGTAAGAACTCTGGAAGGCCCAGATAGAGGACGTTAGCATAGTCCAATATGGAGGTAATGAGGGCCTGAACGACCGTCTTTCTGTGAGAGGTCAGCAAAAGGAAGAGAAACCTGTGGAGCATTTTCAGGAGACCAAAACACGTGCCCGCCACTGCCTGTACTTGAGATGTCATAGCTAAGGCGTCGTCCATTTTCATTCCCAGATTTTTTACAGTCTTAACTGCTGACTGGGGGGGGGGGGACATATCAGAAGGCCACCATTGTTTCCAGGCGTCCAGGGGAGGGGGGCCGAAAAAAATAATTTCAGATTTTTCCGGATTACATTTAAGATTATTGTGTTGGAACCAGACAAAAATTTCTTTCAGGCATTTATTTATCTTTACCCCATTAAACTCCTCGCCCTTCTCACAGGTGAAGAGCAACTGGGTATCGTCGGCATATGATATAATCATAGCCCCGCACTCTTCTGCTAGGGTAGCCAAGGGAGCCATATATATATTGAAAAGTATTGGACTCAAGATAGATCCCTGTGGCACGCCAACGTTCAAGGGCGGGATACTGGCTGAGAACGGAGGCAGCCAAACTTCTTGGTATCTGTCCTCCAGAAAAGAGGAGAACCACTTCAACACCGTTCCTCCAAGTCCACACTCCCGTAGCCTCCACAGGAGGCGGTCATGGGGTACGGTGTCGAAAGCCGCAGAGAGGTCCAAAAGAACAAGAACTGCTTTGCCACCTTTATCAAGAGTTTCTTTGATAGATTCGGAGACTTCTAGCAGCGCCGTCTCTGTACTAAGGTTCTGCCTGAAACCAGACTGGCTCGAATGGAAAATGTTATTGGCTTCAGTAAAATCGCTGATCACAGTGTGAACGTATTTCTCTATTGTCTTTGCAAAGAAAGGCAACAAAGAGATGGGTCTGTAATTAGATCATTCCAGTGGATCCGCCGTAGGTTTTTTCAATAAGGGAATTATTACTACTGCTTCCTTCTTTTTCTTTGAATTATGATGGATCACATTGAAGTAATTGGTTTACAGCCATTTGTTGGAAAAATGGTCTAATCATGGTATTAATGTAAGAATTTGAAAATTTGTATTGCACCACACGGGCAAGAGTAGTGCACCTTGACACATGTGACAGAGTCTGTACACATTAGATAGTTGACTATTTAACCTGACAGGAGCAGGTCAGGGTAGCACACAACAGATAAAAACTTTTCAGTTGTTTATATATTGGATATACAGTAGAAAGTACAGGTGTGCAGGCGATACCAATCGTTTTATTTTCTTGTTCAACCATCCTGTGTGCCTCTGCCTGTTTGTGGAATGACTGTATGGCTTTGGAGTGACACGGGCTGGGGAGGTGCAGTGACTCCAGGAGTCTGGATGAGTCAGCACTAGGTTGAATAGGCCTGATCTGCATTTGGAGTGGTGGGAGTAGTAGCACCTGTACCTGAATAGGACTGTGCCTGCCTTCCACAATGCTGGCTCTGCCCCCCTGTGGTGTGTCTGGAGCCAGGCCTCACACTGACAATGGATGTTGTTGTGCACTTGCAGAGTGCCTCCCAGAACTGATTTGAACTGGGCTCAGAGCCCCTTGCACAAAAAGAACGAAAACATTTTGGGGTATAAGTATCAGACCCAAAACCCCAGACTTTTAGATCATTCCTGGAATTCAAGAGGAACCTTTGCCAAGGAGAAGAGCTGGAGAGACTGAGGAGAACTACTGCCCTTGCTGTGTGTCTGGGGTTGGCCTGCAGTTGCTGTTTCTGCCAAGGAAAGGAGAAGAACTTTGCTGCCTGCTCTGTCCCCTGCTTGAAGGAGATCTCCAAGGGCCTGAAGTGTGCTGGCCTCCTGTTCTAAAGTCTCAGGGACACAAAGACTTCACCCCCAGCTCCCCTGAACTCTGCTGCTGTGAGTTCTGACCTGCCAAGAGGTGCCTGTACCAGTTTTGGGCCTCTGGAGGTTGTTGCTGCTGTTTGGGAGCTGAAAGCAAGAAGAAACTCAAAGAACTACAGAAATCGAAGCATCGCTCTTCTTGCGGCTGTTTTCCCGACGCATCTCCACGGCGCGAGAAGAATTTCCACACATTGCCGCGCCACTGCGGAAACCGCCGCAGCACCTGTCACCGCTGCAAGAATCGACTCATCGAGGGATCACGTCTGAAGAGGACCAACACAGCACCTCTCGATGCCGCTGCATCGATCGCCGCCGCATCCCGGATTTTCACGCATCGTTCCTGTGCGGCAAGTTCTTCCGATGCATCACCCGCGGACCGGAACCATCACGAAGAATCGACGCCTTACTTCCCGTACAGACCAGATTCGACGCAACCCTTTCTCTGCGTGCAGCAGGACTGTTGCATCGCCTCCCCAAGGTCTCAGGAGTGTCACATCTCTTTGTTTTCCGACGCTGCGGCTGTTTGGCTTGTGCACTTTGACGCATCTACAGGTACTTTGGTGAAAAGTCACGCATCCATAGTTTTCTATGGCACAAGTTCTTGAAACCTTTTGAAAGTCATATTTTTAACTGTGTATGTTGGATTTTTGTCGTTTTGGTCTTGTTTAGTTTAGATAAAGATATTTTATTTTTCTAAACTGGTGTGGTGTCCATTTGTGGAGTTTTCAGTGTGTTACTGTGAGTGTTGGTACAAATGCTTTACACACTGCCTTTGGGATAAGCCTATCTGCTCATGCCAAGCTACCACGGGGGTGAGCAGGGGGTATCTAAAGTGTGTATCACCTTACCCTGACTAGAAGCAAGGGTCCCTATTTGGACAAAGGTACCTACCTCTGCCAACTAGAGACCCCCATTTCTAACAGTGCACACACATATAATGGTATAAATTAGTATTTAGTATGTGGTATTCTTCTGGAAATCATTCTTCTGCAAATCATGTGGACAAGAATTACCTATAATAATGAATATTTCAGCAATTACATGTACTATTAGGCAAACAAAAGATGCAACCCAAACATTTTTCCTTCCACATCAGTTAGTCTTTTAGTCTACAACTCCCTATCTGCCATGCAGCATTACATCATTATTGTTTTGTTTATTTCCAAGCCTTGTAATAAATCCTGCATATCTGCAATCCAAAAGGCCTACAATCTGTGTCAGCATTTCTCCCTGAAATGGGAGTCTATCACTAGCCTGGCCCATTTATAGGGTTTTCTTTTTACCATTTTTCCCACTAACAAGCCTAAGGAGCAGGTAGGGACTTACTTGCTTAGAAACAGTGATTACAATACCAAGCTAAAACAAATGCCTTGAGTTGAACCATTAGCAAGTACACACCTGCACAAGGTCTCTTGTAGAAACCCAGTAGCCATCTTTAACAAAATGGATAAAATCCATTCTAGCTGAAACAACATGAAACAGATGATGTGGGAAATTGTACACATGCAGACACTCAGTCAGCTGAGTTATTTAAAGAATGAAGAACTCATGTTAATTCTAAGGCCTAAGTTTCAGACCTAGCACATTTATACTAAGTGAACAGTATCTTCAACAGAATTTAATGTTCAAATATGGGCACTACTAGCATAGCATCAAGGTCTGTAATGCATATTAACATTATTAAACACTTAAAAGGTATGCCTGAACATGATAGTTGTAGAGACCCTAATATGCCTCCAGTAGGAATCTCTGGCCTATTTCAAACGGTAGCCAGAGTTTCTAATGCACATACTAGGTATATGGTAATACACATTTTTTTTAATTCAGCTTTATTGGCATTTGACAATCACATAGACAGTGCTGTCACAGGAATTCACCGCAGGAATGTCCATCATCCCCCTCCCACCCCCCATACAGGTGTAACTGGACAAAAATACAGTGTCACCCGTAATTCCCGTATTATCCAGGAAGCGGGGACAAGAGGAGGGCAACAACACATCAGTCCTATGCATATAAAAGATCCCAATACTCAGGTTAAAACATGAAAGTCATAATGTGGGATCCACTGCAATTACATTATACAGTACCCAGAAAAAAAAAAACCCCTTCATCAAGTCCATGAAACTCTGTGCCAGTATTTAACAGATCAGCTCCCCTATTCCCCACCCACCCCCCTTTCTGCCAAGGCTTCATGTAATTGAAAGGGTAAACTGTACATATGTATCCTAGGTATCCCAATGTATTCTCAATCGCCGCCCATCACCCATCATTCAACGGTCAGCACACCGGGGTCAACTGGGTACCTCATTTGCTCGCAGTACCATGCACCCCTGGGGCCCGCGGCGCCCTCAAATCAGATAGCATAGAAGACCATGCCCGAAGATCATACAGTAATATGATGGGCATAAAGATAACTTCACTCCAGTCTTTGAGTAGAAGCCTGAGACTTCCTGTGAGAAGTTGGCCTGGTATATGCTGTCCACTAATTATAGTGGGCACCTTGCACCAGTCCAAACAACCCCTTATTGGAGATAGGTTAAAGACAACCTTTATTGAAAGCTATCCTAGTGGTAGCTATGGAGAGCAGCCTTCAGGCTAAGTCTTGAAGGAATGTAAAGCAGCTTGTTTTACCAGTCTATAATCTCTTGAGTGACAAAATGAAAGAGGACCACACCAGGTATATATTTAAAATATATGTATTTAGTCTTAAACACACCCCTCTAGTCTCTTTATGAGGCCAGAGTTCGAAGTACATAAGTTACAAGTCGAATATCAACAGTAACAGCACAAATACACGTTTGAGCCCTAGGGGCGTACCAAACCATATACCAATAAAGTGGTATAAGAACCACGACTGAGCTAGACACAAAGCCTAGAGCCTGTAGAAGTGCTTGGCCCTCAAGGAACCACCCAAGGTAGTGACACAGGGGACCCACGGGGGACGCGTGCAGTGTGAGAACACAGCCGCGAGCCGCCGTTGACTTCTATGGGGAATGTCGCGGTTGGAGTTTTAAAGAAAAAGGACACTTAGAGGAGGACTTGGTGAAAAACCCTTTAGAACTAGGCTGTTCTAGAGTCTATACCCACGGGAGCACCGGAGTACTCGAGTTACCTCACCCAGGGGAGCCGGGTGCATAGGTGTCTTTCGGGGTCGGGTTTCGTAGTCATTTTCAATGGCGATCTGCTGCAAAGTGCTGCTGGCGACCAAGTCAAAAGTGTTCGGGTGGATCCAAGGGTGGATCGAAGATTTGAAGAACCTGAAAGCAGAGGGGACAGAGTCTGGGTCACTAGCCAGTGACCAGGAAGGCGATGAGCGGATGCCCACCGATGTCGGGTGCTTCAGGTAGGTTGACGGTCGTCTTGACTCTTCAGCCACGAGGTCCAGGAGGCGTCGACGACAACCAGGAGCTGGATTCGAGCTGTCCCATGACGTCTGTCAATTGCTGCGGTGTCAGCGACTGGATTGGACCCAACAAGCCTTGGCAACGGAAAGCCTTGTAGAAACAAAGAAAGGACGATGATGCAGACCAGCAAGGTCTGGGGGACTCACCCAGCGAGGGTAAGTCAGGGCACCTCAGGTGCAACCAGGAAAGCCCAAGCAAAAGAAGAGTTACCTTCGGGAGGGCCCACTAGCCAATGGACTAGCGACCGCGAAGGAGCCTCAAGTGGACGCACTTGGAGCTGGCTCACAGGACACTCGTGGAGTGGAGGCCAGTGATCTTCGGTGCAGTCGGTGCTGGAGGAGAGGGCTACTCGAAGCCCAAAGCACAACTTCGTGGGAGACCAGGAAGAGGATGCACTTGCAAAAGTTCTCGGTGTTCAGGGGTCACGGACCCACGTTACCCACGAGAGCTACGGGCCTCAGCTTCGCTGGGAACTCAAGGCAGCCTCGGAGAAGTCTGGAAATCTACCTCTGGTGATGCAATGACTTCGGCGTCTGGCGGGAGCTTCAGCGATGCAGACCGGACAATTGCTTCTTAGGTGCCTGCCAAGCAGGGGAGTCACTCCTTCACCCCAAGGGAGATTCTTCAGTCCTCTAGTCTTCAAGTAGAGCGTCAAAGGTCCAGGATTCAATGTCAGAGTTTCGTCCAGGTTAATCTAAAGTCCTAAGGACTGGGGTCCCATACTTATACAAAGTTAGGGGGTTGGACATACTCTGGGGACCCACCTATGGGAGGGTCAGGGAAGAGGGGTGGTTACACCCATTCCCTTTGTCCAGTGTCGCGCCAGAGCAGGGGCAGGTAGCCCCTGCAACCGGTTTGAACTGGCATATGCACAGGGACACCAAATGTGCCCCCAGTGCAGGACTTCAAAGCACCAGAGGGTGCTCCCGCCCAGCCCCAATACACACTATCCTGTCTGGGGAGGTGGTTACACCTCCCTTCGACAGGAAACCTATTGTCCAGGCCTCCCCTGCCGGAGTTTCATTCAGCAGCAGGAGGCCAGACCCGTGTCTGTGGCAGCGGCATCCATTTTGAGATGGCAGGTGTTAGAAATGGGATCTCTGGTTGGCTAAGGCTTGCGCCAAAGCCAGGCAGAGACCACCACTCTAGTCAGGGCGAGGGAGTTACACGCCAAAGATAACCCCTGCTCACCCCCTTGGTAGCTTGGCACGAGCAGTCAGGCTTATCCCGGAGGCAATGTGTAAAGCGTTTGCGCAACACACCCACAGCAACAACATACCAGGCACACCACAAAAGGAACTCCACACAAGGTTATATATAAAAATAGCCTTTGTATTATCATAAAACACATTAGAATAGTACTCACATAATATACATCGTGCCACCTGGCACTAGGTCATATTTACAAGGGATTATTTACACCTGACAGGGCCAACTGGACCACTGTCAGAACCAGCACAAAGCGAACTTAGTAAATGTAAAACAGATCATAAACGTACAACCAGTAATCACTGGTAACCACTGTACTTAGCATCAGCCTGTAACATAAACGACATTATGCACAGTATCACATAGGCGCCAAATCCATTGTACGCCAACCTCATCAGCATAAATACATTATGCAATCCTCTCATAAGTCTAAACACATTAGACCAGCACCTCCTAAGCATAACTCACATTAGGGGCATAACTCACAGTAGAGAATAACTCACAACCTAAACGCATGAGGTAATAATAAAATCACAAGCATAAACATATTATGCAAAACCTCATAATCATAAAAGACCACATTTAGAGGTATAACACAGGGTGCGTAAATCATAGTACATACATTACATTTCCTAGCACCACATAATAACATTAGGGCCTGGCGCCCAATTAACCTAACAGTCCCCCTGGCCAACTGGCCATCTCAAAAAAGGGGCTCAAATGCCCTATGTCCAAAGTCAGGGCGCGCTGCCAAAGCAGCGAAAGTCAAGGGTGCGCCACTGCGCAAACCTAAACGTAGCAGCTGCCCACTACTTGCTGGGCAGCTGGGAATATCAAATGAGGGCCTGAACGGTGCAGCTGCCCACTACTTGCTGGGCAGCTGGGAATCAAAATGTGGCACTGGCACTCACTGTGCCCTCTAGACAAAAGATGCCAAACGTTGCAGCTGCCCACTCACTTTCGGGGCAGCTGTGGAAATGGACATGGGCCCTGGCACGACTGTGCCCTCGGGGCCCAACTGGGGCTCATTAAATAATACTGGCCCCCATCGTTGCAGTTGCCCACTGCCACACGGGGCAACTGTGAATAAAATGCCAATCGTTGGAGCCCCTCAGGCCCTAGGAATAATTAGGCCCACGTTGGAGGGCGGGCACCAACAATGTGCCCCGCAATGCCCCCAAGTCGCAGTGGCCCCCTTAGCAGGTGGGGGCCGCTGTCTCAATGGCCAAAACGGGAGGGTGCACGGCCCCTCTGGACCCACTTAACACAACTATGCCCCCTCGTAGGAGTGACCCCCTATCAGGCGGGGGCCGCTCAGGTAATCGGCCTGGGCACTGTGCCTTGAACCGGCACCACCAACACAGAAAAAGAGGACGGCCTTGGCCCCACTCACCGGGGCTGGTATCGGGCTTCTCCGGTCTCTTCTTTTCCGGGCGCGGGGCTTCCCTCACTCACGGGAGCCCCGCCGATCAGCTGGCTTCGCCCAGTCCCTCTTCTGGGACCGGGACTTCAAGGTGGAGCCCGCGAGGCTCCAGGGCGCCTTCCGCTTCTTCTCCATGCGGTGGGGGCAGCACTTCTCGACGGCGCGGGGGCTCCCCACAGGTCACGGGAGCCCCCCTCACCACACTGCACTCCCCTTCACCCGGGCCACAGGGGCGCGGGGCAGGCTCCCGTCCGCCTCCTCGTTGAACACCGGGGCTCCCACCAGGTCACGGGAGCCCCGCTCGGAGCAGCAACGCGTCGCCTCACTTCCGATCCCGCCCACGTCCCAACACAGGGTGCCTGACTTCCTGTTTGCTCCGGGCCGCGGCGGTGACTTCTTTCGGCCGGGCCAATGTGGGGTGGGCACCCGCTCGGTAAATAAAAACATAAGCGGGGTGGGCTCCCGCCATAATAATGAAAGTATACGCGGGGTGGGCACCCGTAATTTAAATATAAAATATAGAGCGGGGTGGTCACCCGCGAGATGCAGAAAATGCGGGGTGGGCACCCGCTGTTGAGGCATCACGGGGGAATCCCTAATAAGGGGATTCCCTCTCCCAAGGGCGGCAGCGCCGCGAAGCCCACGCTCTCCCTCTCCGTTAGGGAAGATTAGAATGAAGCGCTCACAGGGCGCAGAATACGGCAAAAAGGTCCTGGCATCATAGAGAAAAAGCGCTCACAGGGCACAAAAGGTCCCAGCCATTTCTTCAGGTCCATGGGGCATCCAAGACAGGAAAGGTCCCAGCAAGAAAGTCTTTTAGGTAGAAGGGGCCAGGCTGGGCCCAGGGAGGCAAGCCCTCCTGGGCCCCAGCAGCAGCACTCCCCCTCAGATTCAAGCACCAAAGTACAGAACAAGAACATTTTCATGGGGTCACAGCCCCAATATTTATACAGCATTTTCCTTTGTCACCCAGAACAGGGCTGGGGGAAAACCAGATGCAACTGGTTTGGGGGAGCTTTGGAGCACTTTGTTTTGCTCAGCTCCTCTCTCCTTTCACAGGACAGGCTACGGACATCAGACGCACCACAGGGGTGGAGCCAGCATTGTAGAGGGAAGGCACAGCCCTATTCAGGTCCCAGGTGCAACTCCTCCCTCCCATCTAGATGCAGATCTCCCTATTCACCACTGCGCTGACTCACCCTGCCCCTCCTGGAGCCACACACACCTCCCAGCCCCTGTCACTCACAAGCAAGACATGCAATTCACATCAGGCAGGCAGACACAGAGCACACATAAATGCCAACTTCTAAAAGTGGCACTTCTCCACTAGTCACAATAAATCTGCGCACACCATTGCGCAGCATTTATTCTCACGAGTTCGCACATACTAAACTCGCCCCTGCACTCCACTCACACCAGGAATTACCATGGACACACATATCCCCCATGCATTCCTATGGGAGGGCAGGACAATCTCACCACACGCACTCAGCATGCACGCACTTTACACTGGACCACAGTGCTAAAGTGCCCAGAGACTTAAAACTACTACCATACAAGGCAAAAAGTTTAGGGGTGAACCGGCCAAAAAGGGCCAAGTCCAACACAACCCCCTTCCAGCCAAAACGCAGGGCAGACCAATCACCACCGTGATGGGCTTCCCTGCTTGGGGCGATAGAACACGGACGCGGGCCCGTACTGCAGGGACACCCTCCGGTTCTACGCCACTTGGAACCCATGGAATCCATCTAAGAGAAAAAAACTCAGGACCAACTAGGCTACCCCACCGGTACTCCTTAGTTGTCCACGGCCAGGACCAGGCCCTAGGCCACCCAGATGCCACTGGTCCTTGCCAATCCAGAGTGGGGGCAGTAACCCCTGGCATAGAATAGCCATTCTCCACTCTCCCTCAGTGTAGTTCCAAACTACCACTGATCCTTCAACCTAGGGTCCGCACCCTCAGGCTGACCAGAGGTCACGGGCGAAGCATCTCCTCACCCTACCTCTACTTCTGACGTTTCGCGCTCTCCCAGGAGAAGCACCTACCAGAACACAACTCTCCCACCAGTTCAGGACCTCTCTCCATCACTGGTCTACCAACTGGGAAATAAATTCACCGGCTGCACCGGGGTCAGAGGCGAGGACTCCCTCCCTCTGCACCCCCTTCCAGAGTCCGATACCCTCCCAACTGGAGTGGTACCCCCTAGAAGGCAAAACCGGCCAGGACACTGATTACAGTTGCCCTACCGTCCAGATCAGGAAACACCTACTACTGGCTCCCCAACCCAGGGACGTACCCTTTGGTCAGATGCCCGGCGAACCAGGACTTCACGAGGGTGACACATAACTAATGGGTCGTGTGACAGTCTGCCCGGCGCAAACCCAGGGCAGAAGTGGCATCACCATGGTCACTCATTGGCGACTCAGCCCTGCTGGCTGGCCCCTGACCCACTGGCTCTTCCACTGGGTACTTTTTCCCCCTCTCACCCCTCACTCTGGACTTCTGCACCCTCCCAAGTGGAGTGGCACCGCCAGACACCAGAACTACTGGAGCTCTGCTTACAGAGGCTCCACGTTCTCTAGACACTGGGAGATCCTCCTCAAATGGCCTACAAGTACAGCCTAGGCCCCCAACCTGGTGTTCCCTGAAGAAACCATCCAGGCCCTGGGACTGGGTTTCGGGCACACTCACTCCTTCTCCACTGAGACAGGACGTGAGCCCCTACACCCCTCCCGCTACACTGGGACCTAGCTGGGCTACACTGAACCTCTTCCACCACACAGGACTGGAAGATACCCGAGCCACTCTTATTGGACTCACTCCCCCATGCAAGCTCCTTATTTCAGAGAACTCACACCCAAGTATTCAGCAAGCTCCTTATTTCAGAGAACTCACACCCAAGTATTCAGCAAGCTCCTTATTTCAGAGAACTCACACCCAAGTATTCAGCAAGCTCCTTATTTCAGAGAACTCACACCCAAGTATTCAGCAAGCTCCTTATTTCAGAGAACTCACACTCACTCGTCCAGTGCAACACACCATTTATCCACACCCCCCCCCAGACCGGTGAGACAGTATCTACTGCCCCTGAATCTCAACCTGCACCCCTCTTACTGAGCACCAGGTACCATACTCTGGGAACGGGTTGGGGAAGTCATGCACTGGACACACTTCTGCAGCCACCACTGGATCCCACCCTTACTGGGGAATCCAGAAAACTCACACTGCACTTAGGGGATAATCTACCCTCCCGAGCTAGTGACTCCATACCAATTAAGTCCCCACTGTAGGCCAACCCAAGAACTAGCAGACAGCACAGGGGCAGTCCCTCCCTCAGCTGCAGGTCAACCCAAGAACCAGCACAATGGCTTAAGGGCAGTCCCTCCTCCAGCTTTAGGCCAACCCAATAGCAGTCTGCACAAGGGCAGTCACTCCTCCAGATTCTCTGGTTTCTGTCCTTGGCAGGACACTCAACTCATAGTGCAACAAGAACACACATTTCAAAAAGAAATGACACTTAAAACAAACTCAGAAACAATAATCCCTTTCCATGTGACTATCTAAAATGCAGAGTTTTGTAATGCAGCCAGTTGTCGCTGTGGTACTGCGCAAACGCAAGTCCTATCCCCACCGCTGACAACCAATGTTAGAAATGGGATCTCTGGTTGTCTAAGGCTTGCGCCAAAGCCAGGCAGAGACCACCACTCTAGTCAGGGCGAGGGAGTTACACGCCAAAGATAACCCCTGCTCACCCCCTTGGTAGCTTGGCACGAGCAGTCAGGCTTATCCCGGAGGCAATGTGTAAAGCGTTTGCGCAACACACCCACAGCAACAACATACCAGGCACACCACAAAAAGGAACTCCACATAAGGTTATATATAAAAATAGCCTTTGTATTATCATAAAACACATTAGAATAGTACTCACATAATATACATCGTGCCACCTGGCACTAGGTCATATTTACAAGGGATTATTTACACCTGACAGGGCCAACTGGACCACTGTCAGAACCAGCACAAAGCGAACTTAGTAAATGTAAAACAGATCATAAACGTACAACCAGTAATCACTGGTAACCACTGTACTTAGCATCAGCCTGTAACATAAACTACATTATGCACAGTATCACATAGGCGCCAAATCCATTGTACGCCAACCTCATCAGCATAAATACATTATGCAATCCTCTCATAAGTCTAAACACATTAGACCAGCACCTCCTAAGCATAACTCACATTAGGGGCATAACTCACAGTAGAGAATAACTCACAACCTAAATGCATGAGGTAATAATAAAATCACAAGCATAAACATATTATGCAAAACCTCATAATCATAAAAGACCACATTTAGAGGTATAACACAGGGTGCGTAAATCATAGTACATACATTACATTTCCTAGCACCACATAATCACATTAGGGCCTGGCGCCCTATTAACCTAACAGTCCCCCTGGCCAACTGGCCATCTCAAAAAAGGGGCTCAAATGCCCTATGTCCAAAGTCAGGGCGCGCTGCCAAAGCAGCGAAAGTCAAGGGTGCGCCACTGCGCAAACCTAAACGTAGCAGCTGCCCACTACTTGCTGGGCAGCTGGGAATATCAAATGAGGGCCTGAACGGTGCAGCTGCCCACTACTTGCTGGGCAGCTGGGAATCAAAATGTGGCACTGGCACTCACTGTGCCCTCTAGACAAAAGATGCCAAACGTTGCAGCTGCCCACTCACTTTCGGGGCAGCTGTGGAAATGGACATGGGCCCTGGCACGACTGTGCCCTCGGGGCCCAACTGGGGCTCATTAAATAATACTGGCCCCCATCGTTGCAGTTGCCCACTGCCACATGGGGCAACTGTGAATAAAATGCCAATCGTTGGAGCCACTCAGGCCCTAGGAATAATTAGGCCCACGTTGGAGGGCGGGCACCAACAATGTGCCCCGCAATGCCCCCAAGTCGCAGTGGCCCCCTTAGCAGGTGGGGGCCGCTATCTCAATGGCCAAAACGGGAGGGTGCACGGGCCCCTCTGGGCCCACTTAACACAACTATGCCCCCTCGTAGGAGCGACCCCCTATCAGGCGGGGGCCGCTCAGGTAATCGGCCTGGGCACTGTGCCTTGAACCGGCACCACCAACACAGAAAAAGAGGACGGCCTTGGCCCCACTCACCGGGGCTGGTATCGGGCTTCTCCGGTCTCTTCTTCTCCTGGCGCGGGGCTTCCCTCACTTACGGGAGCCCCGCCGATCAGCTGGCTTCGCCCAGTCCCTCTTCTGGGACCGGGACTTCAAGGTGGAGCCCGCGAGGCTCCAGGGCGCCTTCCGCTTCTTCTCCATGCGGCGGGGGCAGCACTTCTCGACGGCGCGGGGGCTCCCCACAAGTCACGGGAGCCCCCCCTCACCACACCGCACTCCTCTTCACCCGGGCCACAGGGGCGCGGGGTAGGCTCCCGTCCGCCTCCTCGTTGAACACCGGGGCTCCCACCAGGTCACGGGAGCCCCGCTCGGAGCAGCAACGCCTTGCCTCACTTCCGATCCCGCCCACGTCCCAACACAGGGTGCCTGACTTCCTGCTTGCTCCGGGCCGCGGCGGTGACTTCTTTCAGCTGGGCCGATGCGGGGTGGGCACCCGCTTGGTAAATAAAAACATAAGCGGGGTGGGCTCCCGCCATAATAATGAAAGTATATGCGGGGTGGGCACCCGTAATTTAAATATAAAATATAGAGCGGGTGGGCACCCGCGAGATGCAGAAAAATGCGGGGTGGGCACCCGCTGTTGAGGCATCACGGGGGAATCCCTAATAAGGGGATTCCCTCTCCCAAGGGCGGCAGCGCCGCGAAGCCCACGCTCCCCCTCTCCGTTAGGGAAGATTAGAATGAAGCGCTCACAGGGCGCAGAATACGGCAAAAAGGTCCTGGCATCATAGAGAAAAAGCGCTCACAGGGCGCAAAAGGTCCCAGCCATTTCTTCAGGTCCATGGGGCATCCAAGACAGGAAAGGTCCCAGCAAGAAAGTCTTTTAGGTAGCAAGGGGCCAGGCTGGGCCCAGGGAGGCAAGCCCTCCTGGGCCCCAGCAGCAGCACGCCCCCTCAGATTCAAGCACCAAAGTACAGAACAAGAACATTTTCATGGGGTCACAGCCCCTATATTTATACAGCATTTTCCTTTGTCACCCAGCACAGGGCTGGGGGAAAACCAGATGCAACTGGTTTGGGGGAGCTTTGGAGCACTTTGTTTTGCTCAGCTCCTCTCTCCTTTCACAGGACAGGCTAGGGACATCAGACGCACCACAGGGGGTGGCGCCAGCATTGTAGAGGGAAGGCACAGCCCTATTCAGGTCCCAGGTGCAACTCCTCCCTCCCATCTAGATCCAGATCTCCCTATTCACCACTGCGCTGACTCACCCTGCCCCTCCTGGAGCCACACACACCTCCCAGCCCCTGTCACTCACAAGCCAGACATGCAATTCACATCAGGCAGGCAGACACAGAGCACACATAAATGCCAACTTCTAAAAGTGGCACTTCTCCACTAGTCACAATAAATCTGCGCACACCATTGCGCAGCATTTATTCTCACGAGTTCGCACATACTAAACTCGCCCCTGCACTCCACTCACACCAGGAATTACCATGGACACACATATCCCCCATGCATTCCTATGGGAGGGCAGGACAATCTCACCACACGCACTTAGCGCGCACGCACTTTACACTGGACCACAGTGCTAAAGTGCCCAGAGACTTAAAACTACTACCATACAAGGCAAAAAGTTTAGGGGTGAACCGGCCAAAAAGGGCCAAGTCCAACACCAGGGCTCTGGAAAGAAGTTACCGGATAGCCCGGTGTGTACATGTCTCTCCCTCTAGAAGGGTGGAATGCTACCCCCGCCGCCAGGACTGGCGGGGGGTAGTATTCCAAGATGTTTGACACCAAACACAACATGTTTTGGTGCAGCCAGTCCAAAGTTAGCATTGTACCGCGAGGATATAATGCACTTAAGAGTATATGGTCAGGCTGTACCACAAACAGCACCAGAGGAGGGACTCCGAATGCTGCAGAGGGGCTCTGCTCATGCAGGGGCACACTCTCACATAAAAACCCAGCACTCTGCCTTCAGGATTGGTAAGGCCTGCCATAGGAGTGACTTATAGGTTTGTATGTGTGTGCAATGGTAGTGATATAGGTAGCCCATACCACTGTAAGGGGTGCATGCACCACCTTACCCAGTCTGCAGTAGCAGACCTGTGGTGTCATTTTGGATGGCCTTCCAGGGGTGGCACAATACATGCTGCATCCCCTGGTAGGCCTCTGAGGTACCTATGCCCTGGGTACATAGTATACCATATACTAGGGACTTATAAGGGCACTCAGATTCCAATCAGAGATGTGCCTAAGGCACATGGAAACCATTTTAGAGAGGAAGCAGCTAGGCTGGGGTTCTGATTAGCAGGGCCCCAGCCAGACTAAAGTCGAAAAACAGTGAAGCATCAGCAAAAAGTGGGGGTACCCATGTGAAGCAGATCCTACTCTCCTACACAACCCCCCAAACGTAGGGACATTAAACTAACCTTGTCCAGTTGAGTCTTCATGTTCTAAGTGGAAATACCTAGAGAGTCCATCTGCATTGGCATGGTTACTCCCAGGTCTATGTTCCACTGTAAAGTCCATCCCCTGTAGGAAATGGACCACCTAAGCAGTTTGGGGTTTTCACCCTTCATTTGTTTTAGCCATAAGAGGGGCTTATGGTCTGTTTGAACAAGGAAGTGAGTACCAAACAAGTATGGCCTCAACTTCTTCAGAGCCCAGACCACAGCAAAGGCCTCCCTCTCAATGGCTGACCAACGTTTCTCTCTAGGGGTCAGCCTTCTGCTAATGAAAGCTACTGGCTGATCCTGACCTTCTTCATTCAATTGTGACAGTACAGCCCCTACCCCCAATTCAGATGCATCTGTTTGGACAATGAACTTCTTGGAGTAATCAGGACTCTGTAGAATGGGAGCAGTGCACATGGCCTGCTTCAGGTCATCAAATGCCTTTTGACAGTTAGCTGTCCACTGAACCTTTTTGGGCATTTTCTTGGAAGTTAAGTCATTCAGGGGTGTCACTACTGATCCATACCCCTTGACAAATCTCCTATAGTACCCAGTCAGGCCTAAGAAGGCTCTCACCTGAGTCTGGGTGGTTGGACCAGTCCAGTCCATGATGGTCTGGATCTTGCTCTGCAATGGTTGAACCTGGCTTTCACCCACAAGGTGGCCCAGGTACACAACCTGACTCTGCCCTATCTGGCACTTGGTGGCCTTGATAGTGAGGCCTGCCTTTTGCAGGGCCTCTAAAACATTTCTGAGGTGGACCAGGTGATCCTCCCAGGTGGAGCTAAAGACAGCAATATCATCTAGATATGCTGCACTGTATGCCTCCAGACCTGTAAGGACTGTATTCACCAACCTCTGAAAAGTGGCAGGTGCATTCTTCAGACCAAAGGGCATTACCACAAATTGATAATGTCCACTAGGGGTTGAGAATGCTGTTTTTGGCTTTGCAGCATCAGCTAGTCTGATCTGCCAGTAGCCAGCTGTCAGGTCAAATGTGCTTAGATACTTGGCTGAGGCCAAAGTGTCTATTAGCTCATCTGCCCTAGGTATTGGATGGGCATCAGTCCTAGTGACTGCATTGAGACCCCTGTAGTCCACACAAAACCTCATCTCTCTTTTCCCAACACTGGTGTGAGGTTTTGGCACAAGGACCACTGGACTAGCCCAAGGGCTATCTGAGTGTTTAATAACTCCCAAATCCAACATTTTCTGGACTTCTGTCCTGATACAGTCCCTGACATGGTCAGGTTGCCTATAAATCTTATTTTTAATAGGCAGACTGTCCCCAGTGTCCACTTCATGAGTGCACCAGGTGGTCTGACTTGGAGTCAGAGAGAACATATGTCTGTACTGATTGAGCACTTGTCTACAATCAGTTTGCTGCTGAGCAGTGAGGCTGCCTGCCAAGGCTACACCATCCACTGACCCATCATCAGGGTTCTGTGAGAGCAGGTCAGGGAGTGGGTCACTCTCTTCCTCCTGTCCCTCATCAGTAGCCATGAGCAAGCCCATGTCTGCCCTGTCCACATATGGCTTCAATCTGTTGACATGGTGGGTGATAGGGTGTGGTGAACTTGTAAGTCACTCCACACTCCTTCCACATTGCCTTCAAGTATCCAGACATAAAGTTTGCACCCCTGTCTGATACAACCTCCTTAGGGAAGCCCACTCTTGAGAAAATTCCCAGGAGGGCTCTTGCCACCACAGGTGCTGTAGTGGTCCTAAGGGGGCCTCTGGGTACCTAGTGGCATGGTCCACCACCACCAGGATAAACTTGTGCCCAGATGCTGTTTGGGGATCCATGGGACCAACAATATCAATCCCCACTCTCTCAAAGGGAACCCCCACCACAGGTAGTGGTATCAGGGGGGCCTTTGTGGTGCCACCTGCCTTCCCACTGGCTTGGCAGGTTACACAGGAGCGACAAAACTCCTTGGTGTTTTCAGACATGTGGGGCCAGTGAAAGTGAGGGACAAGTCTGTCCCAAGTCTTGTTCTGGCCCAGGTGACCTGCTAGAGGAATGTCATGGGCTAGGGTCAATAGGAAGCCCCTGAACTTCAGAGGTATAACGAACCTCCTGGTGGCACCAGGCTTGGGGTCTCTACACTCTGAGTACAAGAGTCCATCATCCCAATACACTTTATGGGGACCACTAGCATTCCCAGCAGCCTCAGCAGCAGCTTGCTGTCTGAGGGGTTCAAGAGAGGGGCAGCTCTGCTGCTCCTGGCTCAGATCTGCCCTGGAAGGACCCCCTGTCCCCAAGAACTCAACCTGGTCAGGTTCAAGCTCCTCTGGGACAGTTCCTTCCTCAGGACTAAGATCATCCCCCTCAAGAGACTTATCTTCCTTCTGAGCCAAGGGGGAAGGCACTGCCTTAACCCTACTACTCCTCCTCTTGGATGGCACTTGGTCCATGGTTCCAGGATCCAAGGCATGTTCAGTGTTAGACATTTTGCTCTGTGACCTGGTCACAGCAAACACATCTGCAGGGATCTCCAGCATTTCTGCATGGGTCCTGAGCTCCACTTCTGCCCAAGCTGAAGTTTCAAGATCATTGCCAAGCAAGCATTCCACTGGTAGGTTTGCACTCACCCCAACCTTCTTAAGGCCAGTTACCCCTCCCCAGGAGAAGTTAACAACTGCCAGAGTATGGTCTGTTCTGACATTGCTAGCATTGGTCACTTGGTACATTTCACCAAGTATAATCTGCCCAGGATCCACAAGGTCTTGTGTCACCATGGTGACACTCGCCCCTGTGTCCCTAAATGCCAAAGCCTCTTTTCCATTGATTAATGGCTGTTGCCTGTACTTGCCCAGATTACTGGGACTCACAGAGGAGGTCACATCCATGCCTCCATCACAGACTAGGACAGCCTGAGTGAGTTCTCTGACTAGGCCAGAGCTCATCTCATTACCCAGGGTCAACCCTACTAAACCCTTGGCCTGTGTACTCCCACCACCAATTGTAACTGCACTAGGGGAACAGGTGCCTTAGGGGCATTGGTGGGGGCTGGAATAGAGTCTTTGGACTTGGTGCAATCACTGGTCCAGTGTGTCTTTTGCTTACAGACTTTGCACCATGGTTTCTTTTGGCCTTTTCCCTTGTTAGACTGTGAATCCCCACCTGAAGAAGATTTTTGGGGGCCTTGTGAAGACTTTTGGTCTTTACCCTTCTCCCCACCCTTATCAGAGTTTTTAGAATCTTGCTTCTTAGGGTCACCACCTTGGTTCTGTACCTTCTGCCTCACCCTGGTTCTGACCCATTTGTCTGCCTTCTTTCCCAATTCTTGGGGAGAGGTCAGATCAGAGTCCACCAGGTACTGATGCAACAGCTGATTTTGACAGTTATTAAGAATCTGCTCCCTCATGATAAGATTGTACAATCCTTTGAAGTCACATACCTTACTGCCCATCAACCAACCTTCCAGAGCCTTAGCAGAACAATCCACATAGTCCACCCAGTCTTGAGTCTGTGCTTTTTGGGTATCTCTGAACTTTAACCTGTATTGTTCAGTTGTTAGGCCAAACCCATCAATCAGAGCACTCTTCAAGACTTTGTAATTGTCAGCATCCTCCTCTCTAACAGTGAGGAGCTTATCTCTACCTTTGTCTGCAAAGGAGAGCCACAAGATTGCTGCCCACTGCTCCTGAGGGACCCTCTGTACTTTACAGGCCCTCTCCAGTGCAGTTATCCATTTGTGGATGTCATCCCCACTCTGGTAGGGAGGGACAATCTTGCTCAGGTTTCTATGGTCATAAGACCTTTCCCTATCTCTGGGGAAATTGCTGCCACCATGGGACTCTAGTCCCATCTTTTTTCTCTGTCTATAGAGATCTAGGGACTCCCTGTCTATAGCCAACTGCTGTTTTCTGAGCTCAAGCTGGACTTGCTCATACTGAATCAGTCTCTTTCTCCTCTCATGATAGGATTCCCTCCCATGAGAGGAGACAGAGGTCCCTACTGAGGTGTCAGAGTGGGTAGACTCCTGAGAAGGAGATCTAGTCCTTCTGGGCACACTCACAACTCTTCCTGGAGGGACAAAGGGGAGGTCATCCTGGGCCTCCTCCTCTTCCTCAGGAGTAGCTGCACTTTCCAGGTCAGGATCATTGTCATCCCCCAGGCCAGTTTCAGAGGTCAGGTCCTGGGCATTTTCATCCCTGGCCTCTCCCTCATCTTCTGCCCCACCCTCTCTGCCTACCCTTTCAGACCTTATGGGTCTTCTAAGATCATCTAGCAGAAGCATCTCCAGGAGACGTTGGCTGTTGGCACTTTTGCCTGTCTTCAACTTCCTAACTTTGCACAACTCTCTCAATTCCACGAATGTGAGGTTGTCATATCTGGATGGCAGGAGCTCACTGGTTCCTGGCAGTGAAGACATTACTAGTGTGGTGTGGTGTATGCACTACCTACTCTAGTGTGGCCTACTAAACTCTCTTGAGTTGTAGAAAGGGTGTGCTATCCCTTAACACACAACTCTAAGTTCAGTAGAACTTACTGTATCCTAAGCTTGATTTATATGTACCTAAGGTACCCTTAGTGGTTTTCAGTTGATCAATTCAATTGAGATTATCTGGTAAAACAATAGCAAGCTGGAATCTCACACGCTGCACACCAATGTGCAAAGTTGGCCTGGTATATGCTGTCCACTAATTATAGTGGGCACCTTGCACCAGTCCAAACAACCCCTTATTGGAGATAGGTTAAAGACAACCTTTATTGAAAGCTATCCTAGTGGTAGCTATGGAGAGCAGCCTTCAGGCTAAGTCTTGAAGGAATGTAAAGCAGCTTGTTTTACCAGTCTATAATCTCTTGAGTGACCAAATGAAAGAGGACCACACCAGGTATATATTTAAAATATATGTATTTAGTCTTAAACACACCCCTCTAGTCTCTTTATGAGGCCAGAGTTCGAAGTACATAAGTTACAAGTCGAATATCAACAGTAATAGCACAAATACACGTTTGAGCCCTAGGGGCGTACCAAACCATATACCAATAAAGTGGTATAAGAACCACGACTGAGCTAGACACAAGGCCTAGAGCCTGTAGAAGTGCTTGGCCCTCAAGGAACCACCCAAGGTAGTGACACAGGGGACCCACGGGGGACGCGTGCAGTGTGAGAACACAGCCTCGAGCCGCCGTTGACTTCTATGGGGAATGTCGCAGTTGGAGTTTTAAAGAAAAAGGACACTTAGAGGAGGACTTGGGGCAAAACCCTTTAGAACTAGGCTGTTCTAGAGTCTATACCCACGGGAGCACCGGAGTACTCGAGTTACCTCACCCAGGGGAGCCGGGTGCATAGGTGTCTTTCGGGGTCGGGTTTCGTAGTCGTTTTCAATGGCGATCTGCTGCAAAGTGCTGCTGGCGACCAAGTCGAAAGTGTTCGGGTGGATCCAAGGGTGGATCGAAGATTTGAAGAACCTGAAAGCAGAGGGGACAGAGTCTGGGTCACTAGCCAGTGACCAGGAAGGCGATGAGCGGATGCCCACCGATGTCGGGTGCTTCAGGTAGGTTGACGGTCGTCTTGACTCTTCAGCCACGAGGTCCAGGAGGTGTCGACGACAACCAGGAGCTGGATTCGAGCTGTCCCACAACGTTTGTCGATTGCTACAGTGTCGGCGACCGGATTGGACCCAACAAGCCTTGGCAACGGCAAGTCTCGTAGAAACAAAGAAAGGACAATGATGCAGACCAGCAAGGTCTGGGGGACTCACCCAGCAAGGGTAAGTCAGGGCACCTCTGGAGCAACCAGGAAAGCCCAAGCAAAAGAAGAGTTGCCTTCGGGAGGGCCCACTAGCCAACGGACTAGCGACCGCAAAGGAGCCTCGAGTGGACGCACTTGGAGCTGGCTCACAGGACACTCGTGGAGTGGAGGCCAGTGTTCTTCGGTGCAATCGGTGCTTGAGGCGAGGGCTACAGGGATCCCAAAGCACAACTTCGTGGGAGACCAGGAAGAGGATGCACTTGCAAAAGTTTTTGGTGTTCAGGGGTCACGGTCCCACGTTACCCACGACAGCTATGGGCCTCAGCTTCACTGGGGACTCAGGGCAGCCACGGGGAAGTCTGGAAATCCACCTCTGGTGATGCAACAACTTCGGCGTCCGGCAGGAGCTTCAGCGATGCAGACCAGACAATTGCTTCTTAGGTGCCTGCCAAGCAGGGGAGTCACTCCTTGACCCCAAGGGAGATTCTTCAGTCCTCTAGTCTTCAAGTAGAGAGTCGAAGGTCCAGGATTCAATGTCAGAGTTTCGTCCAGGTTAATCTAAAGTCCTAAGGACTGGGGTCCCATATTTATGCAAAGTTAGGGGGTTGGACATAATCTGGGGACCCACCTATGGGAGGGTCAGGGAAGAGGGGTGGTTACACCCATTCCCTTTGTCCAGTTTCGCACCAGAGCAGGGGCAGGTAGCCCCTGCAACCGGTTTGAACTGGCATATGCACAGGGACACCAAATGTGCCCCCAGTGCAGGACTTCAAAGCACCAGAGGGTGCTCCCGCCCAGCCCCAATACACACTATCCTGTCTGGGGAGGTGGTTACACCTCCCTTCGACAGGAAACCTATTGTCCAGGCCTCCCCTGCCGGAGTTTCAGTCAGCAGCAGGAGGCCAGACCCGTGTCTGTGGCAGCGGCATCCATTTTGTGATGCCAGGGCTCTGGAAAGAAGTTACCGGGTAGCCCGGTGTGTACATGTCTCTCCCTCTAGAAGGGTGGAATGCTACCCCCGCCGCCAGGACTGGCGGGAAGGGTAGTATTCCAAGATGTTTGACACCAAACACAACATGTTTTGGTGCAGCCAGTCCAAAGTTAGCATTGTACTGCGAGGATATAATGCACTTAAGAGTATATGGTCAGGCTGTACCACAAACAGCATCAGAGGAGGGACTCCGAACGCTGCAGAGGGGCTCTGCTCATGCAGGGGCACCCTCTCACATAAAAACCCAGCACTCAGCCTTCAGGATTGGTGAGGCCTGCCATAGGAGTGACTTATAGGTTTGTATGTGTGTGCAATGGTAGTGATATAGGTAGCCCATACCACTGTAAGGGGTGCATGCACCACCTTACCCAGGCTGCAGTAGCAGACCTGTGGTGTCATTTTGGATGGCCTTCCAGGGGTGGCACAATACATGCTGCAGCCCCTGGTAGGCCTCTGCGGTACCTATGCCTTGGGTACATAGTATACCATATACTAGGGACTTATAAGGGCACTCCAGATTCCAATCAGAGATGTGCCTAAGGCACATGGAAACCATTTTAGAGAGGAAGCAGCTAGGCTGGGTTTTTGATTAGCAGGGCCCCAGCCAGACTAAAGTCGAAAAACAGTGAAGCATCAGCAAAAAGTGGGGGTACCCATGTGAAGCAGATCCTACTCTCCTACACTTCCCATGAGTATGAGTTCAATCTAGGATTTGAACCACCATTGTGGATTTCTTTAGAGCCTGTATTAAAGACCAACCCAACCTGCAACAGACCATCAGCCATCAATCAGTGATAGTGCACTCCCTCGTACATCCTCACACTGTTAAAGTGTGTGGCTGCAGGAGGGATCATACTTGTTCATCTACAATAACATGCATGGCTCTGTGTTATCCACAATGCTTTCCAATGAGTCATGCACCTGCTCACGTGCAGCTATGTATGACATTTTGTCTTGTGATGCAATTACAGATATGCAAGGTATAGCTTATTTGGTAATAAATGCATTTTTGGTTTTGATTACTATTGGGGTTCCAAGTTTAATGTCATTGAGTTTATTCATATTTCTGTCTGTGCTTTTCCATATTCCTGTTTTGCTCATCTTCTCTGTGTTCAACCTTATTTATTTTATATTCTGTGAAAAAAAGAGGTTCCATTAAATATAGTTCTACTTTTATTAGTCCAATAAATGCACATTCACACCTGAATTCTGGTCTGATTTTAGCACTGTAAGCTTGTCTGATTTTTTGGTCTGATTTTAGCATCATCAGCACCATGAACAGCCATATAAAATACAACAATAAGCTCAGCTTAAAAGGCTATGTTGAAGCACAAATACACGTGCAAATCTGCAGCTATTTTACAAAATCAGCACCAACAGTTGGCAGGCAGTCAGTCATAAATCACAGCATCTAGAGCCACCCAAATGAAGACCTACATTCTGTATTTTTTGTTTTAAAAAATAATTAAGGACAATAAAATATATGATATTCCCCTTTGTATGTATAACAATGGAATACGGAAAATCTTAAATACAGACGGCAAATATTTGATTTTTCCCCTGTGTATGTATAACAATGGAATATAGGGAACCGTACTTACAATTATTCAAATTTTCACTTGAAGAATTCTATCATTCAATATTCTGGTTATTCATAGTTCGGGAAATGAACTAACACATTGTCAAATTCTTTATTTTCCGAAATGCATTACCTTTAAGTGTTTTTGCATCCATACTTCAATTTCTGTGCACCCAATCCTCATACACATAAATGTGCTTCCTGCATTTCAATAAGAAGTTATTCTCCTGGGATATGATATGTCTTTGCTACTCTATTTCAATACCATTTCTATCACTGTCTACCATATGAAACAGGCAATGTTCTCGTCTAAGGCAGAGCATTATATTAAGCAGGTTTTTCTTTTGAATCTACAATTTAAAATCTGTGTCAATTTAGCATTTCAATAATGTTTTCAGCTGTCTCTCGGACACAGATAAAAAGCATCTTCCTTTCCCTTGGTGAAAAATAAAAATCAGCTGCAAACTATGGCCTAAATTATGAATACTATGCAAGTGTTAGCACCAGAAAATATGAAATTGCTTTGCGAACAATAGCTTTCCATGCAATCCCTCTGTAACGATTTCATTCTGAGGCTATTTTACTTTCTCTTTGATATACTCTCCCTCAATATCATCAGTACAAAGATTTTCATGTTTGTTCTCCACTTTGAAAGTCTTGATTTGTAGAACCACAGGGCTGCTCTAGTGAGCAATGTGTGTCTAATTTATTGTGACCGGTAACTTTAATCAAAATTGGCATCAGACTTCCATACTTCTGTCATGAGAAATTCCTTTCAGCCCGCATAGGCAGGAAAAGGGGAAGTGCAGAGTGGGTCTCCACAGATCAGGTCGCTCTCCAGACTATGAAATGGCAGATGTTCAGTTCTAAGGCATTAACTTCCTGAATGTATTTGATATGAACACATATTTATGCATGATGTGAGATCAAAATATCAATAGGTGTCTGTCTTGTGCCGTCAAAACGATGTGAGGCAAAATGGAAGGCAAGCTCTGCATTGAAATACTAAGGAAGACCTAGTGGAGTTTGAGGCAAAATGGAAGCAGCATGCTTTCCTGTCAATGACTTAATGGTCAAGTCCAGTCTGAAATGAAAAGCAAAGCTCTCTAAGTAAAGTACACAGCTACCCCACAGAAGTAGTACTTTGGGTACCATTTTGTCATCCCACATCATTTCTTAATGCGTTCCCTTCATTTATGTGTACTAGTCATACTGTCTTGAGAGGCGTGACAGCTATTAGTGGCTGCTACTAGGATTTCTAGCTCCTGGAACATAAATGTTTGTCCCGTTTTATTTTCAGAAAGAATCGGGCTTTTACTCTAGTGCTTTCAAATGCAGTGACCACATAGCACTATAAAAGTGAGACTGCTGGTGTTCCTTTTTAGGTCAAGCCTAGGCAGCGCGCATGCGCTGTCTGCAAGCCCTGTTGTATGTACAATATGGGCTTTAACCAAGCCCATCAATTGCCATTGGTTGTTTGCTGTGGCAATCGGAAATGTTGACTTTTTATTGGTGCATTGTCCATGCTTTGGGTGTTTGGTTCCCTCCCAGGCGATTTCACTCATTGTTTAATTTAGTTGTCCATCCGAACGGGTTCGTAGTCCTGGCACAGCGCCCAATGGCCCCTCCCTGTGTTCCTCCTGGTTGGCCATGCACACTACAGAAGCAGTATTTCACTTGTTCACGCTGTACAAATTTGTTTGCAATATTGAACAGCTCTTCGCTTACGTTCCTCTTCATTACTGCGGTGTCTGCTTCCACGTGTTCACATTATACATTTAAATTTCTCAGCCTAACTGGCGCAGTGCTTCAGTGCCTTTTCTTTTGTTCACAGCACTGTTAGATCTCTTCATGCACGTTCCTCTTCATTAGGGCAGTGCCCACTTCATCTTTAACCATAGCGGCCGGATGCCCACATGTTACATTTTAATTACTAAGGGGCCCATTACGATGGCGGGCGGAAGCACTACCGCCGTGCTGGCGGATGCAAAAACCACCAGTTACCGCCGGCACGCAGCAGTCCACACGCCCGCCCAATTACGATGCGAAAAGCAGGCCAAACACCGCCGGCAAGCCAGCAACACCGTCCGCCATCAAAGTGCGCCCGTACACGTAGCGGCGCAGCCCAACTGACACACACCGTCCGACGAAACACGTCCCGCCCGGCGCATAAATTACGATGCCGCAAACAAACGGCTCCCACGGCCAAGAGATACCGTACGTGAAAGAGAGGCGGTAACACGGACGCAGAGCACGGACAATGAAGAAGCGGCACCCCGGGCATGAATCCAGCACTGCAGGCCCTTCCCATGCTTCTGCTGATGCACCACCAAGGACGCAACGTACCGCGGAGACGCAGGTAGGCACACACACAACAAGTGCACACAAACAGCGCACACAGTGCAAGGGCGGAAAAAGAGGACAACCCCCACCAGCGCGTGTACACAACACATCCACCATCGCATCCACAGATGACACACAGGCCAAATCGTAACATCGCAGAACACATGTGTACACACCACCTGGGACTAGGAACCAACCACCCCGTCACGGCCCCAAAGCGCCGATGACGCCGCCACACATGCGCACAACGCAGAGGCCAACCGCAGCGCCATGCATGCGTCGCACACAGACACAGGGACACAACCAAGCAGCACACACACCAGCCCCACCCCGAACGCACATGACACGTGACAGGCCGGCCACAGACATGTACCCAACGCCCAATTCACGGACAACACCCAACGCCACACAACCGACGCACACATGTCAGTGAAGTCACGCAACAGCAGGACACACCCCAGTGTAACAAACATGGCGAAGCACACAGCGGCGGCAACACCAACTAGGAGAAGCAGGGCCCCTTCGGGAAGAGGAACGCCAGTACCACACTGAAAAACCCATACCACCCTGCACATATGAACAAGACACATGAAACGGAACACCAAAGAGCCCGGTGACCGACAACAGGTGGCCCAAGAATTACATCCACACACAAGGCCCAACGCAGAGCGGAAAGGCAGGCTGCCGCCCACACAAGGGAGAGCAGACAGCACTGAATGACCTTCCATTCCAACTCCGAAACCACAGCCCCACGACAGAAGCCGGTGAATACAGCCATTGTCCAAGAATAGACCAACACAGGCATGCCGAGGAGACCGACCACACGGCAGATAGCGCATATCACAGAAGCACACAACGGACGGGGAAGAAAGAAGAAAACACTCCCCCATGTCGGCCACATGCAAGTTAATTGGAAGGAGTCACACAGCACTGACCTTGAACTGTCTGAGAAGCATGTGGGAAGAGGGCCCGTGTCCTCCAAACAAGCAAACAGAACACAAGTCCTGTCTCCCCACGACAACACAGAGCTCACAGCAACCCCGGAGCGTGCACATTGCAGACTGCACACACAGCCGGAGCACGCCACCTCTACGAACCGCTGCGAAATGGCAACCGCAACACACCTACCCAACTACGCCGAAGAGCTCAAGCTGTACAAAACCAACCTGTTCCATACATTGGGATGCGATCTCCTGTCCCTGCTGAACGTAAGTTACCGACTGACTTACCGCATCACATTGTTCAGCTGCGTCATGCCCGTCTTCTACTGTCGGAGGTGTCCCTACCAGCATCCCGTCGAGATATGCCTCTCCAACCCGGCATGTCTGAAGGCGGACCTGCTACCACTACTCCTCCCTCTGGACGCACACGACAGGGCCTGCTCTGCCTATGGGGGCATGGCGTATGTGGCCAACATCGCACGCGCACTGAAATGGAACCACTGTGCCTCCACACGACGGATCATCGAGAACAGCTACATCGAATGTCACCCAGCATGCCCCATCATGGTCCTCCAAGGGACAACCTACGAACAACACCTTGACAGCCACCATCCGCTTCATTGGCTGGCAAACATGGACACCACCAATGACATCGAAGCCCTGCTGGACGGCATCGCATACCTGACAACCTGTAAATACGTCGGACCACAACGCAGGTTCCCCGAGTGACCTATGAAGTCCAACCCCGCACCCATGCTCAGCTTCCGCACGGACTGGCCAGTCACCACCACAACAGCCATACCAAACGACCGGCAACTGTAACCACACCATCAACGACATCGCCATGACATCGGATATGACCGGGACATGCACACTGTTCCCCATCACATCCAGGAACACCGCATGCATCGTGGGAGGCAGTGGCATGGGCTCTGTGCATCGCACCCACATGGACGGAACTGCACGAACAACCAGGACACGACATGGATCCAGCGCACATGGACACACACACCGCTCAGTGGACATGAATAGGTCGCCTGGAGTCTGTGGGTGCTGCACCCCTCCCACCCCCGCCCCGGGAATCCCATACCAGGACCTTTGCATGGACGACAAGTGCATACAACAACAACACGACCCCAGTGACTGTGACATGTCCAGTAACCACCACAGTGCAACAACAAGTGGCACGCCGCTGCATGCACGCAAGCACATGCCCTGATGTCATCTCACATGCACGCGTGCATGAGGAACAACCGCAGCAAACCTGTCACATGGAACTGAGATGGACTGTGCCCATGATGCCGAGCGGTCTGGTAGGCTACATGTATACCGTCTGTGTCAAAGTCCGCAGCTCCGCAGCTATACGTAAATGTACATTAGCACAGCCTTGGCCAAGCAGATGTAACCCCACACCCTATCCCATTTGTAATCATGCTCAGTATATCCTCAGTATGTATTCCGCTGCCAGTAGTGTCCACTATACTGCATCACAGAGGACAGAAGACTCAATATAATGTTTGAAACCAGAACTGTCTCCGCTGACTCATTTCACAAGTACGAATGAGAGAGGATGAGAGTATGTGAAGTACACGGCAGTCGTGACATGACCATGTAGTCCACTGGTATTGGATGTCAACGCAAATGAGTAGCACTACTGTGGAAGACACACATGTGTCGTGTGAAGTCGTATGGACGCAGTGCTCAGGTGGGTGGGTGCGACGGGTAGATGCGCACATGCCAAGTTGGAGCACGCCGTGTTGGGAGGGCTCATGAACAGTACACCACCGCTTCCCTGGGCATTGTGAGAGGACACCTGTCGGGGGGAGTGAACACGTGTGTGCACAGCAGCCGGGCACACGTACAAAGCGGTACCAGGCGCACCTCAGCCCACCCTCTGTGGACGAGCTGGATCCTGTTGTGCGCCCGCCATGCCCCTTGACAAGGCACACACAGCCCCAGTCGACCAGGTGTAACCCCAACATAGTCAATCCGCACAGGCGATACAGGGCACGGGATGGCAGTGGAGCATGGTGTGTGAGAGGTCTCCTCGCGCTCCTCCTGGTCATATCACGCAGGCAATAGAACCTCAACGTCCAGCATGGCAAAAAGTCAAATGGAAGTGTAGGGGGACGCACCACAGCACGAGCAGCACTGACGTCACGGGAGGTGGCTCGCACCATCCCATCCATTGCCCATCATACCAACCACGCCACATGCCATTGCGACTAAGTGCAAGCGCGTGCGCCACCACCCCTGAGCCCTCCCCAGAGAGGCCAAAGAGTGAATGTGTGGGCCATCAGCCACAGACGGACGCGGCATGGCCGCAAGGGCAGCCACAGCCACTGGGTGTCGCAGGTGGCGGATCCGGAAGCCGAAGACTGTGATGCATAGTCCATGCAGGCCGGGTCTCCATTTGGGGCACCACGCAGGTGGACGGCGTCCCGCCACACATCATACCCTGAGACAGCCCACTCGTGCAACTGGACCCACACATACACTCCTTGCCCTCTCTGGTGCGAGCTTGCGGCTGCCTGTGCAAGCGCTAGCCTCGCAGGTGAGCATGCATATTGGGGGGCGAGGGGAGGACATGAGGGCTGGGGCGAAGATGACTGTATCACTGTCAGTTAGTACAAGGGATGACCCAGATGTGGAAAGGAAGAGACGTGTCCCGTGTGTACTGCAACTAGTCGCCAATCCAACTACCCCCCATGTCCGGAATGTAAGCCCGCACCTAGGCCCGCCCATCCGCCACATCGAACATACCACCAGCACGACAACCTTCCCATTCGAAACACTGACTGGGGGTGGCGACCAGTGAACAATCATGTGTAGCCTACCCACGCGTACATGTGGGCCCTCCATGATCATTGGGGCCTAGATCCCCATGTGCATGCACATGGCAGTGGTATGTCTCACTTGCCATTGCCATTGTTGGGAGACCTGTGTAAGTGTATTGTGGCCGTGCCGTCCCAGCTTGACAGCTGGGCTGTGGCTCATGTGCTTGCTCAGTCATGTCAGTGATGTGTATGCGAAATTGCTATGTGCCGTGTTGCTTTGACATGTGTCCTCTGCCATTTAACCCAGGCGGAGACCGAACATTGACCGCCCATACCAATTGCTGGCGGACATGGACGATACAGAGGTAATCAGGAAGTTTCGGCTGGACAGGCCAACTCTGCATCGACTGTGTGCCATGTTAGAGCCCCATCTCCGTCCCCGCAGGGTGTATCCGACTGCTGTCACCCCCACGGCTAAGGTGATGGCCGCCATGCATTTCTTCGCCACTGGGTCATTCCAGCACACAGTGGGCAGTGGAGGAGGGATGTCCCAGCCCATGTTCAGCAAGGTGCTGAGGGATGTACTGGCAGCCATGATGCTGTACCGGAACAGGTACATCAGATTCCCCAGGGCTCGTGAATTGGCGGCAGTGAAGGGTGCATTCTATGCCCTTGGCAGAATCCCACACGTCGTGGGAGCCATTGACTGCACTCATGTTGGCCTTGTTCCACCACAGGCCACTGAGCACCTGTACCGCAACAGGAAGCACACGCACTCCCTGAATGTGCAAGTGGTGTGCCTTGCGGACATGGTGATCACCCACGTGTGTGCAAAGTTTCCAGGCTCGGCCCATGACGCACACATAATGCGCAACAGCATCTTGCCACGACTGATGGCCAATCTGCAACAGGATCGTGGCTGTATTGTCGGTGAGTATGTGGAGTGGTGTAGCGTGCTGGTTGTGCGATGCTGTCCCCTGTCCAGTTGGAATAGCAACGGTTCTCTGTGTCCCTCACACCCAGGTGACTCTGCGTATCCGAATGGGGCATGGCTGCTCAGTCCATTGAGGAATCCTCGCACCCCAGCAGACGATCGATACAATGAGGCACATGGGAGGACCAGACGTGTGGTCGAGCGTACCTTTGGCCTCCTCAAGTCCAGGTTCAGGTGCCTGGACCGCACCGGGGTGCACTGGCGTACTCCCCACAGAAGGTGTGCCAGATAGTGGTGGCGTGCTGCATGCTGCACAATCTGGCCATTCGGAAGCAGATCCCCCTCATTGTGGATGACGGAGATCAACCAGGGCCCCAGCCCGCAGACCAGGACAGCTCGAGTGAGGTGGACAGCGGAGAGGAGGAAGCTGGTAATGTGCGGCAGCAGCTCATCGCCCGCTACTTCACTTGACGGTGAGTGTCCATGTACGACGGCTGATGTGGCTGTATCTGTGCAGGTGTGTGTGTGCTGTGTCAGGGTGGCCGTTTGTTCACTGCGTGCTGTGTGTCAACGCTCCATGGCCAGGGTAGTATGCCACTGTTGGTGGCTGTGGCATTGTGCCCTATTGCTCTGTGCGATGTGTGTACATTGCTTGTAGTTGTTGACATGTACTGTGTGATGGGTGTGTGACACACTCATTGAATGTGCTCCTGTTCTGTCTCCCACCCCTAGGTCCCTACAGGCCCTCCGGATTCCATTTCCATGCCACGCATCAGGTGCCTTTCCGCCCAAGGTGGCCGTTGTATTCCGTACAATAAAGACACAGGGCACAAACAGCAGTTAGTGAAAAAGGTGCATTTATTACAAACTGTGACATGTGATTGTGTGTAAGGTGATGACAAAAGTGGTGCGTGCAGTGACAATGAGCTGTCGGTCATGGCTGCGTGATGATCAGGGTGTACCCACTGGTTCTATGTCCATAGTCCAACACACACATGCCATCCAGATGGCTGTGTGGAGTGGGATCGTAGAGCAAGTCAATGCAGTGGCTGGTCAAGGAAGGCTGGCGGAAGGCTGGCTGGCTGCCTCACTTGCGACTGGAGCGTGCGAAGTCCTCCCGGGAGATCTGTTTCCTCTTCGGACGGCCCCTTCCACGTTTGGGAGGGGGTGTGTGGTGGCGACCTGCTGGTGGTGGGTGAGGTGTGCTCACTGGCTGTGGACGCAGGGGACGTGGACACTGCTGGCCGACCCTGCGCCCTAGCAGGTGGTGGCGGAGGTGGTGTTGCTGGCCTTGCCTGTGACCCCACCGCCACCACCAGCTGGCCCATGAGGTCCACGAGTTGGTCCATACGGGACACGAATTGGCCCATATGGGCGTCCATGGACCTCAGCACCCCCAGCACCACCCGCGTGTCAGTAGCAGACCTGGCCCATTGTCCTTGGGCCTCTTCATAGGCCCCAAGGACTCTGTCCATTTGAGGCAGGGCATGGCTCCCAGGGGAGGCTGGCGTTTCCCTGACCCTGCTCCTCCTACCAGTCCTGCTGCCACCGGCCTGCCCACTAGCCACATTGCTCACCACGGTCCTCGCTGTGGCTCCCAGGGTGGATCCAGTCGGCCGGGCCACCACCTGCGCTGGGGCTGGTGCCAGCGAAGACGTGGTGGTGGTGGAGGCGGTGGTGGTCGGTGCGGCGATGGTGGCGGTTGCGGCAGTGGTAGTGGCCGCAATGACCGTGGGTGTGGCCGCAACGACAGTGGCAGCAGGGGACTGGGACTGTTCAGCATCCCTGGATGATGGGTTGGTGGGTAGGAGGGGTCCTGGGGAGCGGCTGGGCCCTGCCACGCCAGATGGGCCAGCTTGGTGGTCCGTGTCCGAAGAGGTGGACAGATCCTCCAGATCCGTGTGTCCTCGTTGGGGGCTTGTAGGCTGGCTGTGCTGGCTGCTGTCTCCATCCCCAGCGTCCAGCAGTTCGTCACCTGTGGAGAGAATGAGATTTGTTATTGTGTTGCACCTGGCGAAGTATGTATTAGTCGTCTGACATTGGCAGTTCGTGCAATCTCGTACATGGGTTTCCCGGAGGCGAGTGTGTGGCTGTGGCATCTGTAGGTGTGTGTGCTAGGCAATGGGACTGTGTGCTGTGCACATGTGGCATGGGACGGATTGGCCATGCCGATGGGTGTGTTGCTTTGCCCCTACTCATTGTGACTCTGGTGTATGCGGGCTCCTGGCCCATCCTGGGTCTGGTTTGTACTTTGCTTTTGGAGTTCAAATGGAACGCTTAGGAACGCATATGGCAACATGGGGGCCATGCCCCAGATTCGCATTTGGGAGGGTATATGCTTTTGGGGTACATGCTGTGAGCCATGGGTGCCGAACGTGACATGTGTTGTGGCAGCATGACAGTGCATGGTCTGAGGTGTGTGCATGCCTGACATGCCCTGCATATTTGCTGTCTGTTGTGGTTACTGGACATGGCATTGGACGCATCGTTATGAGTGAGTGATAGTTGTGTGCCAGCCAACGTATTGCAGTTGTCCCATCTCCTTGGTGTGCGTGCTGCCCTGTGCCATGTGCATCACTGCAGTGCTCGGGGGGTGTGGCCCATGTTGTGTGTTGTTGCTCACAGTGTGTCGTGCGCTTCATTGACTTCTGGCACATGGTTGGTCATGGGCATGTGTCTTAGCGTGACTGCTGTATGTGTGGCAGCTGTGCGGATGACATGCCTTTCATGAAACTGGGGCTGACGGATGGGATGGATGGTATGTTGTATGTGCATGGTGTGTCTGTGTGTTTGATGGGTTCAGTGGTGTTCGTGTGCATTTGTGTTGTTCCGCTCTGTTGCGTCTAGTGTTGTTTGTCTTACATAGGCGTAGTTGTGGGGTGTGTGGTTGACAGGCAGTAGGGGCTACATGGACAGGACTTCAATGGTGTTTCGGTTGTGTGTGATGAGTTGCACAGTGGCTGCCGTGTGGGACTATATTCAGTGTGGCTTGTGCATGCAGACGTGGCTCCTTGGGTGTTGCTATGTCTGTGATGGGTCATGTGGGGTGTGAGTCTGCTGTTCATGTCCGTGTGCACATTGTTCACTTGTTCGTGACGGTGGGCGGTGCTGCGTGTTCGTGTGCTACGTGACATGTCCCATGTGTTGGTGGTGTTATGGTCCTCATGCCTCCAGTAATCCAGCCCTGTCCAGTTTCCCACCTGCAAGTTGTTCGTGCGTGCACTGTACTGGATGCCACATGGCTCTTAGCGGGGGTGCTCCATGTTGCAGGTCTGTGGGGGTGGGGGGTGTAGTGGGTCGTGGGGGTGGCTGTACACCCACTGACACCGATTGCTGTGGACCGTGATGTCTGCCTTTCGGCTGTCGTTGTGCACTGCGGTGGCTGACACGTGGGTGTGGGGTGTGGGGGATGCTCCTCCTTGCTGTGCTGTGGGACTGGGGCCTGGTGTGTGTTGTACTTGGGCTGTCCCCCTCCGACCCACTGCACTTTGTGTTCCTGCCACTTACCTGTTACTTGTCGGTTGGTGCAGCTGTGCCTGACACATGGGTGTGGGGAGTGCTCCACCTTGCTGGTCTGTGGGAGTGGGGGCCTGGTGGGTGTTGTACTTCAGCTGTCCCCCTCCGACCCACTGCACTTTGTGTTCCTGCCACTTACCTGTTACTTGTCAGTTGGTGCAGCTGTGGCGGACACATGGGTGTGGTGGGTGCTCGTTGTGGCGCTTCTGGCATATTTGTGGACCTGTTGGTGGTTACGTGGCTGGCTTAGTGTACACATGTCCCCACGCATCTTACAGTTGTTCGGTTTGGCCTGTGTGTGGTAGTGTCTGTTGCATGTGCGTGTGATGTGTTGTGTATTGTGTGCTGGACATGGGGGTGTTTGTCCCTGGGAGCTGTGGCATGGTGGTAGTGCATGTGAGTACATAGCGGTGTGCTGGTATACATTAGTTTGTACTTACCAGCCTCCACTCCCCTGCTAATCCGGCGAGGATCTCCGGATGTATTACGACTCGCACCTTCTCCTCCCACGCTTTGAAGGTCTTAAAGAGCGCGGGATTCCCTCCGCCAGTGACGGCAGCCAGCTCTCTGTTTTTGCCCTCCTTCTTCTTGACCAGGCTCTTTACGTCATTCCAACGTTTGTTTATCTCGGTTCTGTTCCTGGGCAGGGTCCCGACTGCATTGACCTGGTCTACGATCCGGGTCCACATTCTGTTTCTGGTGGCTAGTGGTGTGTGCTGGACCATGTTCCCATAGATTTGTGGGTACACCTTGATGATCTCGTCAACCATGACCGTCAGCTCCATGGGCGTGAACTTGGGCATCCTTTGTGGTGCCATGGTGTTTGTGGTGCTGGTGCGGTGTGTGTTGTGTAATGTGCAGGGGTTTGTGGTGCCGGTGTTTGGTGGTGGTGGTGGTGGTGGTGGTTGTGATGTGTGCGTTTCTGTGGTGTGCTGCTGTCCTTGCTGTGTCACTGTGTCCTCTCCTCTCCTCTCTGGTTTGCAATGTAGCAAGGGGTTGTGGTCTGTGGGAGTGCTGCTTTTGTACTCACCTATGTGGGTGTGTCCTCATGGTCTGTTGTTTTCAGGTGTGTTGTGTCTGGGGTTCTGGCCTTTGTATTTTTTGTTTGTCCGGGGGGTGTTTTCGGGATGTGTACTGTGCTTGTGTATTTGTGCGTGCTTTGCTGTGTGGACTTGTTGGCCATGTTGTGTGCTATTGGTTTTGTGTGCGGATGGTTTCTGTGCAGGTACGTGGGCGCCATGGCTTCTGCCGTGTCGATTCTCATCGGCGTTGTTTGCGCTGGCGGGCGGTATTTTTGTTGTTTTTCCGCGCTCATGGCGGTGCGATCGTAATTTCACGTGCGGTGTGTCGGCCGTGTGGGCGGGCGGTTTTGTGTTGTCGTGCGTGTTTCCGTCCGTGGCGGGCGGTTTGACTCCGACTCGGACGATGGCGGGCGGTATTTTGTATGATTTTTCCGCCGATGGCGGTTTTCAGTTTGTGTACTCATAATGGCGTGGTCGGTGTTCAGGCGGTGTGTGCGGGCGGATTTTTGCCGCTTCCATGCCTGGCGGATTTTTTTACGCCGGGTATCGTAATGTGCCCCTAAGTGTGGCTGACACCGTGCTTCAGTGCCTTTCTTTTGTGCATTGAGAACAAAAAACAAGGGAACCCTACTCACGGGGAGCCTGGGTAAGTAAGTTAATGGGGAAACAATGGCTCCTGTGGAATAATAATACAGTATTTCTGATGCAATTCTGCACAATGGCAATATACAGGGTTAGTAGGATGTCAAAAGAAAGCTGGCCACTGACACTGAGGGAATAGTCAATGTGAATTTTTTTCTCGTTTATATAATAAATAAATGAAATAAACAATATATACATAGGGCTTGAGAATCACAATATGATTATACAACAAACAATGATTACAAATAGTGAACGGTGTCCCAGTGAAAAAAACATTGGAACCTAAACTAATAGTGACATAATACGTGACATATGTACAAGGTTTCACTTGAAAACATTTTGGCGACCATTAAATAATTCAAAATCAATTGGACAACACTCAGGTACGCTCCCTCCCTTTTCAGAAGCCTTTACCTCCAATTTTGCAAGCCACTGCCTTGGCCACACACTGACAGTATCCTCCCATTTCTTTTAGGTGTCCCTACATCCTTTAGGTCCTGAAGAGACCCTGTACTTCAGATAGGGTCGAAACGTCGTCGACAATTAACAAAGGCGAACTATTATCAAACACTTATGATTGTATAAAGTGTTGTCCAATTGATTTTGAATTATTTAATGGTCGAGTTCTGACTGGGAAAGACAGGAGGAACGGAAGCCCTGCCCAGGGGGTTACAACCAATATGGGGAGAGTCAACAAAAGGCGAGACACGGAGCAGCAGGAGCCAGCGGGAGAGGATGCTGGTGAGTCGCGACTACGTTCAGGAGCTCGTAGCGAAAAGACTGCAGCCCAAGACGAACTATCACTGAATGACATCCTGCAGGCCATAGAAATGTCGAGGACGGCCGTAGAATCTAAAATTGATACGCTCCGAGAGGATCTGGGCCTACTGCGGGCAGATCACAGGAAGCTGGCAGACCGTGTCACGTCAGTAGAAGGAGATGTCAGAGGGTGCGCAGTCAAAATATCGATTTTTTTTATATCGACCAATCCTAATATCGAGTTTTTAATATCGTAGGGACAGAATCTCGATGTCAAGAATATCGGTGACCAGAATATCGACCTTAAGGTAAGTAATATCAGTTTTTTTTATATCGAAGTAAGTAATATCGAGGTAAGTAATATCGAAGTAAGTAATATCGTTAGCAAAAATATTGTTGTTAATAATATCGATATTTATATTAGTGTTATGTATTTTAGTATGTATTTTATATGTATGTTTAACATTTTTTGTAATGTATTTTTATTATTTTTAAATATATGTATTAAATGTTCAGAAATTAGTAATTGTTTTAAAGTAATTTTTGCGTTTTAGTATCAGAGCGGCTTGTGGGTTTATAGGGGAATAGGGTGGGAAGTAATTTAATTATAATTAATCAATTAATATGTTATTATTTATTGTTATTGATTATTAATTTATTGTTAATTAATTAATTGCTAATTAATTTTTTTGCCTGATTAGTTTATCATTATATTAATTATAAAGTTTTTATTTATTTATTGTTATTGTTAATTAATTTATTGTTAATTAATTATTAATTGGTAATTAATTTTTAATAATTGATTAATTGATAATTAAATTAATTATGTTACATTTTATGTGTAGCCGGTTGTGGGTTTATAGTGGAATAGGGTGGGAAGTAATTTAAGTATAATTAATTAATTAATATATTTTTATTTATTATTATTGATAATGAATTTATTGTTAATTAATTATTAATTGGTAATTAATTTTTATTAATTGATTCATTTATAATTATATTAATTATAATTAATTTATTATTATTTTTTATTTATTGTCGTTGTTAATTAATTTATTGTTAATTTATTATTGATTGGTAATTAATTTTTATTAATTGATTAATTGATAATTAAATTAATCGTGTTCTTTTTTATGTGTAGCAGGTTGTGTGTTTATGGGGGAATAGGGTGGGAAGTAATTTAATGTTATTTAAGTAAATATTAATTTAATTTTATTGGTATTCATTATTAATTTTTAAGTTAATTAATTATTAATATGTTATTTATTTTACAAAAATTATTTAATTAATAAGTATGTTGATTTAACCCCTACGCTATCCAACACTTTCCCTACTGTTGCACTCACTGGAGTGGGAATAGTAATTTTTACCCCTACGCTATCCAACACTTTCCCTACTGTTGCACTCACTGGAGTGGGAATAGTAATTTTAACCCCTACGCTATCCAACAATTTCCCTACTGTTGCACTCACTGGAGTGGGAATAGTAATTTTTGCCCCTACGCTATCCAACACTTTCCCTACTGTTGCACTCCTGGAGTGGGAATAGTAATTTTTACCCCTACGCTATCCAACACTTTCCCTACTGTTGCACTCACTGCAGTGGGAATAGTAATTTTGCCCCTACGCTATCCAACACTTTCCCTACTGTTGCACTCCCTGGAGTGGGAATAGTAATTTTAACCCCTACGCTATCCAACACTTTCCCTACTGTTGCACTCACTGGAGTGGGAATAGTAATTTTTACCCCTACGCTATCCAACACTTTCCCTACTGTTGCACTCACTGGAGTGGGAATAGTAATTTTAACCCCTACGCTATCCAACAATTTCCCTACTGTTGCACTCACTGGAGTGGGAATAGTAATTTTTGCCCCTACGCTATCCAACACTTTCCCTACTGTTGCACTCCCTGGAGTGGGAATAGTAATTTTTACCCCTACGCTATCCAACACTTTCCCTACTGTTGCACTCACTGCAGTGGGAATAGTAATTTTTGCCCCTACGCTATCCAACACTTTCCCTACTGTTGCACTTCCTGGAGTGGGAATAGTAATTTTAACCCCTACGCTATCCAACACTTTCCCTACTGTTGCACTCACTGGAGTGGGAATAGTAATTTTTACCCCTACGCTATCCAACACTTTCCCTACTGTTGCACTCCCTGGAGTGGGAATAGTAATTTTAACCCCTACGCTATCCAACACTTTCCCTATTGTTGCACTCACTGGAGTGGGAATAGTAATGTTTACCCTTACGCTATCCAACACTTTCCCTACTGTTGCACTCACTGGGGTGGGAATAGTAATTTTTACCCCTACGCTATCCAACATTTTCCCTACTGTTGCACTGTTTGGAGTTGGAATAGTAATTTTATTACCTCCGCTATCTACTACTTTTTGTATTATTTTAGTTAATGTAGTATATAATTAATTTTTAAAAGATTAAAAAGAATTTTAATTTTTTTAATTTGTTATATATATTTATTTAATTTTTATTTATATTATTGTTTTATGTGTATAGATGTATTTATAATTTATATGATATTTTTTAAAACATTATAAGTTATTAAAATAATTATTAAAAGTTATTAGTAAGTATATATATTATATATTATATGTATATGTTTAATTTATTTTTACATTACATATATATTACTTATAATTTTTAAACATTTAAAAATATTTTTAACTGTTTATTTTAATTATATGTATTTACTTTATTTTACATTATTTTTTTAACTTAAATAAAAACGATATTTTTAACAACGATATTTTTGACATCGATATTTTTTCTCTCGATATTTTTGTACTTACCATAATGTACATAGGATGTTGATATTCTTGACTTCGATATTCTTGCGTCGATATTTCTGTAGGTCGATATTCTGACCTTCGATATTTTGTCACTGATTCATGTCATAGACCTGAAACCGCAAGTATCCGCGCCTACCCGCAAATTCACGGACATTGAAAAAAGGGTGCATGTGCTGGAGCTGCGGGCCGAGGACGCTGAAAATAGGGCAAGGCGTAACAACATCAGAGTCATTGGGCTGCCAGAAAAAGTCGAAGGGAACAACATGGTTGCCTACCTCGAGAACTGGATCCGTACCGAGGTGGCAGAGAAGGGCCTCTGGCCTTATTTCACCCTGGAGCGGGCGCACAGGGTTCCTGCCAGAGCACTCCCGCCTGGGAGGCCGCCGAGGCCAGTGGTGGCGCGCCTCCTCTTTTACAAGGACAGAGACCATGTGCTGAGCCAAGTGCGACTTAAAGGTCATCTCAAAATCGTTAACAGCACCATCCGGATCTTTCTGGACTTCTCCCGGGAAGTGCAGAGGCAGAGAGCTTCCTTTGTTACAGCCAAACGGGAACTGCAACAAATGGGGGTATCATACTCCATGGTGTTCCCAGCTAAGCTCCGGATAGTGCACGCCGAAGGGACCAAGTTCTTTACTACACCCCAAGAAGTGTGGGACTGGATTGAGGAGCAGGGACCGCGAGACCGGAGGAATGAAGGCCGGGGCCAGCCAGATAAGGACCCCACGAGGTCCCCAGGAAAAGGGGGGAAACCCAAGTGCCTCCCAACACTGGAGGAATCTCGACAAGACAGGGAGAGTGCGGTTGCGGCAATAGCATCCCTGAGCGCTCAAGGCCCACGGGGCACCTCCTCACTATCCGGGGAGGAACAGAGAGACTCGGACTCACACCAGCTCAAGCACCGTGGGGGATGCCAGCCAGATACTTCCTGAAGGGACTCCCAGAACAGCGGACGACTTGATCTGATGGACACATAGCACGCAAGTACCCGCTGGACACCTGAGCGAGGGGGGTGTGGCGCCCTGATTAGGGGTTGATATGCACGAGGGAGGGGCCCAGGACGGGCGCTATGAGGTCCAACCACCAGATGGGGGGGACACGGGGGACTGGGGGGAAGGCTTTCCTCCAGGCGAACATTAGCCTAGTCACCACCCGAATTTCGGACACTTGTTTGTTTCTACGCCGGAGCGCAGTTTGGATGGGGGAGAGTTTCTCACTTGTCCTGGGGAGGGGGCGTTGGGGGGGTTATATTGTTTTAAGTTGGGGGCACTGATGTCTATACATAAACGGGTACTTGAGCTGCAGCGGGAGGGTTCACTCCACCCAGAATATGTCGCCGGAAACAAAACAAGGGGGTGGGGATCAGACGGAGGTGGAGAGGCTAATCTGTCATGCCAAATCAGAAGGTATATAACCTCCTCTCTTGGAATGTCCTGGGGATGCACTCTATGCACAAGCGCTACAAAATCTTCTCCCACCTGAATAGGCGAGGGATCCATATAGCAATGTTGCAGGAAACGCACACTTTGGCTTCTGAGGGGGCGGCATTACAACGTAGATGCAGAGGTCAGGCTTACTATACTTCATTTTCGGCATTTGCCAGAGGGGTCCTGGTATGGATAAGGGCGGGGGTCCCCTTTCAGCACACCGGACACAAAGTAGATCCAGAGGGCCATTATGTGGTGGTCACAGGGAGACTGGACAGGCAGGATGTAACGCTGATAAATATTTACGGCCCGAATGCAGAACAAGGGGCTTTCCTGGAACAACTGTCTGGGACTTTGGCACCGTACATGACGGGGTCGATCATCATGGGGGGGATTTTAATTGTATTGCGGACCCGGATCTTGACCGGTCCCACCCACCGCTCCGCGATGCCCCGGTCCACAGGACAGCTAGGATGTTCAGGAACTGGCAATCTCAATGGGGGATGGTGGACACGTGGAGACGCACACACCCCCTAGACAGGGAATATTCCCACCTCTCCTATGTACATGACTTGCATGTCCGACTAGACACCTTTTTGTGTTCCCCGGACATGCATACACGGCTCCACGGCACGGAATACCTCACTCGAACTGTGTCGGACCACAACCCGTTACTGACTCGACTAAACTGGGGGGCCCAGCAGCAACCCATCCCCACGTGGCGCCTTAAGCCCGAGGCCCTGGAGGATCAAGTGTTTTTACACGAGATCAGGGGCCATATTGTTACATATTTTTCCAAAAACGCACAGTCCACGGACTCCAGGGTGATGGAATGGGAGGCCTTTAAGGCCGTAATTAGGGGACGATGCATGGCGCTATCCATTGGGGTATGGCGAACACTACTCACAGATGTGGATCGGGCTGACCGAGTGCTGAGAGAGGTGGAACTCCGACGCCCGAACCAGCCCGAACTCTGCCAAGAGCTGTTAGAAGTGAAGGAAGAGGTGGCCGTGCAGGAAGAAAGATTACGGTGCTTTGACTTTCAAGCCTATATGGACAGGACCCACGCTGAGTGGGACAGAGCGGGCAGACTGTTGGCATGGCTTGCTAACCCCACCCGCAGGGGGAACACAATAATCGAGCTGGCGGACCTGGAGGAGCAATCACTATATAGACAAGATGCCATCAACAATAGATTCCGCAGCTATTATGAGCAGCTCTACAGGAGCTCAGGGCCAAGGAGGGAGGAGGAAATAGAGGAGTATTTGTCGGACCTTCCTCTTTATACCCTGGCAGAGGAGGACGCAGACCAAGTAGGGGCGGAAATATCCAAACGCGAAATCAGGATGGCCATTAAGGAACTGGCAAGAGGGAAAACCCCGGGCACAGACGTGCTCCCCAAGGAATTTTATGCAGCATATGTAGAAGAATTAGCCCCCAGATTAGCAGAGATGTATGCGGAGGCAGGGGAGAGGGGCCACCTCCCGGACACCACTAGAGAGGCGATGGTAGTTCCGCTGCTGAAGCCCGACAGGTCCCCTCTGGAGTGCGCGGCGTATAGACCCTTGTCGATGCTAAACCTCGACTTTACAATTTTAAATAAACTACTGGCAACAAGGCTACTCCCACATATGACTTCCCTTGTGCATCAGGATCAGGCGGGCTTCATTCCACGCAGGAATACGACTTTGAATATACGCCGCCTGTTATCCATTATTGAGCTAGGTGTGATGGAAGAACGGGCAGGGGCGGTGTTCGCAATTAACATAGAAAAGGCATTTGATAGCCTTGAATGGGGGTTCCTGTATGCCGTCTTATCCAAAATGGGCCTTGGACGGGGGTTCCTGCGCTGGGTGCAGTTGTTATACGCTGATCCTGTGGCGAGGGTCCGCACGGGGCGCACGATATCGGAGCAGTACCGACTGGAGAGGGGCACGCGCCAGGGGTGTCCCCTCTCCCCACTACTGTTCGCACTGGCCGTGGAGCCGCTGGCATGTGTGGCGCGGTCTGAAAGGGCTTACCGGGAACTCCGGCTGGGGGAGCAGAGGCACCAAATAGTGTTATACGCTGACGACCTTTTACTCTTCCTACAGCACGCGGGGAGGGACCTGCCAGGGGCAAAGAATATGATGGAAAAATTCGGAGTATTGTCAGGACTACGGGTAAATTGGCAGAAGTCCAGACTGTTCCCGCTAGTGGAAGACATGCTGTCACCTGAGAACCTGGGTGATTTGCGATGGGAACCCCGATGCTTCCGATACCTGGGAGTGCGAATATTTCACACTATAGAATATGTGAAGGAAGGGAACATAGGAAGGGCGCTGCGCTCGCTCAACGACAACATGACATTCTGGGGAAAGCTTCCCCTTTCAGTGATGGGCCGCATCTCTCTGCTCAAAACGGTGGCTCTCCCCAGGCTGCTGTACTTTTTTACCACACTTCCGGTGTGGATATCGGGGGCTTGGTTCCGGGAGCTGGACTCCTGTATATCTGCATTTGTATGGGGGACGAGCCGGGGGAGGGTGGCCCTTACCAAGCTGAAAAGACTGCGGTCCGATGGGGGCCTCGCCATGCCTGATATGGAGGCATACTATCTGGCTGGGCAGTTGCAATGATTCACGCAGTGGGTAGCAGGGACCATAGAGCCGGCTAGGGGGGTGCCACCCTTCGCCCCGGACAAACTGAACGTGTTCCGCACCCTGTTGGGGACAGCAAAACCACAACAGGTCTGCAGTAACAAACATAGAGTGAAACAAAGGTGCTGGGGTAGGTGCCTGCAGAAGACTAGTACAAGACGCCCATATTCACCGGAATTATCACTGACGCTACTGGAGGCCCTTCCCCACGGGGACAATGGAGGGGGATAGATGACTGGGTACAGGCAGGAGCCTCGAAGGTGGGAGATCTATACCGGGAAGGGGAGCTACTCTCCTTTGAGGAATTCAGCACCGAATGGGACATCCCATAAGGACACTTCCTACTCCACAGGGCAGTTACAGGGGCCATGAGGCGACATTGGGGCACGGGCACGACTGAACCGCCAAGACATGCCACCTGTGAATACATAAGCCTAGCTGGGGGGACCATAAAAGCTGTTGCATGCCTCTACAGGGCCATATGGCGAGACTCCATACAGCCACTGGACCGGTTGAGAAACCAATGGGGGGAAGACATTGACAGACCACTGGAAGACAAAGCCTGGGAGAACATACTGGTACAGACAACCAAAGTATCCCGAAATGCACGTTTCAGCCTGATTAGCTTTTATATACTTCACCGAGCATACATGACCCCAGAACGTATTAATCGCTACTTTACTAGAGAGGACGCCAAGTGCCCGAGATGCAATGCACAAGGGGCGACTTTCATTCACATAATATGGAGCTGCCAATCCTTGACGTACTACTGGCAGGAAGTGACTCGGTAGACAGCTAGGATAACGGGGAGGGTAATCCCATGTACACCGGTACATGTCCTGCTCAGCCTGTTCACACACACCACCAAAACTAGGACCACGGACAGATTCCAAGATCTCGCCTTCATACTTGCGAAGCAAGAAATCACTAGCAGATGGAAGACTCCAGACGGCCCCAATGTTAACAGATGGAAGCGAGAGCTGGTGAAATGGGCTGGATGCGAGGGCAGGGTCTTGCTTCGTGACGCGAGACTGGGGGTAGGCAAGATGGAAAGAGCTCGGGTATGGGAGGTTTTGATGGAAGAACTAAAGAGCGATGGCCGAGAATCTGAGGCCTCCACTCCTGAGAGACCGTCACAGCAGGAGAACCCCCAGAGGCAAGATCAGGATGGGGTAATAATGCAGATCCCGAGAGATGGAGACACATAATACCCTTAGACAAGGAAGGGCCTGGACCTGGAAAAGAGGGGACTGAGAAACGCAAACACACACCGCAAGGCACAGTGGAAAGGAATTACTGAGCTCAATAGATGAAGTTAGGAGACAGCAGTGCGGGCGGGCGGGGGGGGGTTGAGTGTTAGTTATCTTGTTGGGGGGGCGGGGGATGAAGGGAAATCGGAACCTGCATAGAAGAACCTTTGCTGGGTAAAAGACGAGACAGATGGAATCAAGAATAATGCGGATATGTATATGCATATTATGGAATGTGATATACTACTCATGAGAATGCTATGCACTTACCTGTACCGACACCAGCGAAATGGCTGGCTGATATGTAAAAGGCAATAAAGTTTGTTTAAAAACAAAAAATAAATCTGGTACGCTGTTAGTCCCACAAAATAAGCAAAATAAATATTGGCATCGATATTATAGGTTTTCGTGTGGTGCCTCCCCTATCCCAGGCCCCCTTGGAGGTCCTAGTGCTGAGTAAGAGTTTACAAAAGGGCATAGGGGTGTTTTACAAGATAAGTTTATTACTGGTGCGCTCCTCCAATAGCATGAATCCATGCACTGCCTTTCATGGCACCCCTCTGGCAGATTAGGCACAGAAGAGTATGGGAGACACACCACTTCCCTCACATCATAAGAACAGGAAAAGAGAGGAAATCTGGCCCAAATCCAGAGTTTTTCAATCTCTAGCAGGAAATATGCTTTTGCAAATAAGATAGCCTCACTGTGCAGCGAGCCCCAGGTCACAGAAGGCCTTCTTTAACCTTTCAACTCATGTTGTCACATTTAATAAATGCTTAGGCCAGTTTTTTTTATGGCTATGACCAGGGCGGGTGGCGGGGCCCGTATAATTTAATGCTTCCACTTTGTTTATTCTGTTTTTTTTCAGCAGTACATTTAGAATGCCCCAGCATTAACCCAGCAGCGTGACATCTTTTTCAGTGTTCACTTATTACCTGACAAAGTCCATATGTGCCCCCGTTCTGCAATAAAACCTCATTTATTCACTGAAACACCATCTATTGTCTGTGAGACTGCATGTCTGGAGCAATGTTACACAAATTTAACATAAACGCGAGAAAGACCAAGGGCAAATGCATTTGCTCCATTTTGCTGCTTGTCTAACAGGTCAATCGAGCAGCAGTATTTACTAAACAGGAAACAAACAATTTTTAGAATGTTATTACTTTTTTACACATGTCCCGCACTGTTTAAAGTGTGCCCTAATTTTGTAGCAAAATCAGTTAGTTCTGGTTTTTATCACACTAATAGAAACGATAGTGCAGAATCAGTTCATTCATTTTTTTAAATAATTTTTGACTAAGATTTCTGTGTTAAATTCTCAATTACACAACTAAAGTGCTTTATATGCAATAACTTTTGTCATATGCATAGCAATACTGGTACACAAACCTTTCTGTATTACAGACTTCGGAAATGCATTTGTCCTGCTCTCCATTACACAAGTAGCAAAATTGTGTTAATTAGTTTTGCTTACATTTTTTGCACTAGTGCAAGGTTTTTGTGATATAGGACTTGTGACTTAAGGGCCAGATTGCACTAGTCCTTGTATCATTTAAAACTAACGTTTCTGGCTTACACAGATTGCAGGTGCAACCAGCACCTCCTCATGGGATATCCATAGGCATGCAGTGTCTCAATTACATCCATCCACTCTGCCATCCATCCATCCACCCTGCCATCCATCCATCCATTCTTCCATACTGCCATCCATCAATCATACATTCATCCACTGTGCCATCCATACCCATCCATCCATTTGTCCATCCGCTTTACCATACGTTCACTCATCTTTTTATCCTTCCATCCATCCATCCATCATCCCCTTACTCTGCCATCTTTTCATCTGTTCATCCACCTACCCAGGGGTTGTCCGTCTGTAAAAGCATGAGACCTAACCATGCCAGCAGGGGGATGTAAGCGATCCAACAACGTATGCTTATCTAACAATCAGAGCCAGCCACTATTACTTTACTCCACCAAAAAAAACTGAAATGAGTGCATGGAATGGTTTAACTTGAGTGCACAAGACTAATCCCAATAACTAACAGTTACTAATAACATTAAACTAACCATTAACCTTGCAATTACAATCTACATGGCACACACAGTATTACGTTTGTGATGTATTAGGTAATCTGATAATGTGCTGCATGGCTAAACACTTATAAGGTCCCAAAGGGGAGACCTATTGGCTATGCCAATGCTTGTTCACCAAGGCACCAGGTCCACAGTTAGCAGTGAAAAGTTTTCTTTAAAGTCTCCTTGAGTTTCTAAGTAGACGTAGATGAGCAGACAAGAGAGGTAGAGCAGGGTGGATGTCGGCACAGTACAGCACAGTTATCAAACATGCAATTAAGATATAAATGCTGTGTCAGAGCTGAGAGTACATAACACTTTATTAAACACTTAGGGGCATATTCTCAAGGACTCATCGCCAATTTATCGGCACTTTAGCGCCGCAAAAGTGGCGATAGACTCATCGCCCCATTCACAAGCTGGTGCAAACTACAGACATCGCCAGTTTTCCTGCGATAGCTGGCGCAAAACACATCGCCATGGATGAGAGCGACAATTAACGCTAATGATATGCAGAGTAGGCGTTCCCGTGCAAAAACACACGAAAACACCACTTTGCGATATTCTCAACGACAAGCCAGATCTGCGATGCTGGACAAAAACAGGCGATAAGGCGCGTTAGCAGCAGGTATCCAACACCTGCCTCTCACTGGTGTCAAGCAGGACGACAACCTGCATCATGAAAGGGAGCCCAGCCTAGAGCCACATCTGAAGACCAACACATGTCATGGAGCCACTGATCATGCAGCTGGGAGACCCAAGAGGACCACAACACCCACCGCAACCACCCCCCGGACCCTCCCCACCAGGTCATGAAGTCCAGCAGTCAACGGTAGTGGAAAAACAGAACTTTATTACAAATACATAAACAACAAGACGAAAAGCTCAGCCAACGCGTTCCATTCCCAATGGGGAACTTCACCAGGGCAACGTGTAAATCCAAAAACTGTAAATGCTGCGGGAACTCCCCAATACCATTCCACATCCCGAAATCAGTAGTCAGAAACCTGTTGGAGAAATGATGACAATGGTCAAGCGTCCTCATAGTCACAAACGTAACCTGGCACAGTGTATCGCACTTGGACAAACCGGAATGCATACAGGTACGATGAATCCAGCCCAAACATACTGTAACAGAAGTCCGTGTGCACGTAACCTCTGCAGGAAAGAAAAGGAAGGTGATGACCACACAAACATCTGTAACGGTCTCATCATGCAGGACTCATCATACCTGTAAACAACACGGTTTGTATCATCTTGATACCCCTGCACCTTCACTTCCCCCACGCTGTGCATGAACAGCTGGAGACCATGCAAGGGAACTACGCCATAGCTGCCTTACCGCACGTGTCGGGGGCAATTGACTGTACACATGTACCACTTGTGCCCCCTGCCGACTCTGCACACAACAACCGCCACAGAAAGCACACGCATTCCATCAATGTGCAGGCGATAGTGGACCACCGGGGACAGCTCCCCAATGTCGTTGCCAACTTCACAGGCAGTGTGCATGATACATCCATCTTCCGACAGTCCATCATCAACCAGCGCTTCCAGGATGCCACCCATGGCAATGCACTGCTCATTGGTAAGTACTAACTGAACACACCACACACCTCAACTCCACAACCACACAACTCACAACTGTGGGAGAGCACATGTAACAAAATCACATACAACATGCCAAACAACATGCCCAACTACCGGACATGACAACACAAGTAACCGTGGTAACAGGGGACAGACATGTAGACAAACCATCCACAAAGGCAGAGCCCCTCTGCCACACAATTGCAGAATGTGGGGAGAGGTGGGAACCAAGAATGTGCGAAGGAGGCAAGTGACCCAGCAATAAGAAAGGACACAATGCCAAGTGTGGCGGAAATGTGCTGGACAGACTGCAGTATGCAGAGCACAGACAGGTCCATGTGGACATCTACTGCTGGTGTAAGCAGTGTAGTGGACAGTGGATGCAAACAGGTTACCCCAGGCAGTGTGGAAGACCTTGGACATGTAGCCATGTGGTCCCCCTCTGTAAGCCTGAGCGGAGCGGCCTTGGCCGGCATATGTCGCGAATGAATAGCCCGGGGCCGTGGGCGTGGTCCACTTCCGGGATGGCCACCACAGTAACTACTGCGTGTGCCTCTGTGTCCGCCATATCGTGACCATAGGCCTACACACACGTGCCCGACCACATTCAACGGCCGTATTCACACTGGAGACAAGGTGACTACGGCCCAAGCTAACCCGCGCACATCTCGTCATCGCATGCAGGCTCGTGTCTGCCAGGGCGGCGCCCCCCACCCAGCCACGTGGCCACCGCCGTGTCCAGTGGTGCCTGCGCGATCCTGTGCGCCTGCTGCATCCCAGCCCTGGTCCCCAGACCGGTCCACCCCCCACGGATGACTGCCCGCCCCTGCGCCCCCAGGCCTAAATGCTCACCTGCAGCCACCAGCATGTCTCCAAGAGGGCCCTCCACGTGCTGGTGCAACCTCCTCAGCCAGTCGCTGGTTTCCGTGCCACAGGCCCCCAGCGCACCCTGCGGCACCGCACCGTGGAGTCATGTGTGTGCTGACTGCTGCCTGCTCGTACACTGCGGTCCAGCAGGGCACACAGTTCAATTCGAGTCTTGATACGGCTGGATGCCGTATCGAGGCCAACGCATCAGCGCAGGCTGCACACCCACTCAGCTCTTCAGGTGGGCCTAACTCAGTGCAACGCAAGTCACCGCCACGTGGCGGTAGGCCCGTGCCGGACGCAGGCCATCGGGTGCAACTAACTCTGTGCTACGCAAGTCATCGCCACGGCCCGTGCCGGACGCAGGCCATCGGGTGCCACTAACTCAGTGCAACGCAAGTCACGGCCCCCTCATGATTGAGTCTTGTGGTGCGGACGCCATCATGTCACCTCCGGCAGTGGGGTATGTGCTGTGGTGGGCCCCTTATATAGGCAGGGTCACATGTCCCGTGACGCCTGTGCTGGATGGGTGTGGTGTGGGTGTAAACCAGCCCTCAGGGAGTGGTTGTGGCATGCTGACAACTAGACCAGTGACCAGCAGATCACTACGGGGAAGACCAGGGACACGTAGCTGTGTCGTCACCCCCTGTGAGCGTAAGCGGAGTGGGCTGGCCTGGCGTATGCCAGCCCAGCGTAGGGGAGTGAATGATGAGCCCAGGGATCTGGGCGTGGTTCAGTTCTGGCCTGGACAAGGAAGTAATCATTGCGTGTGTCTCCGTTGTAGTGTCTGCGCCACCCGGACCGCTATTGGCAATGTTGCACCATGTGACCCAAGCCCCACAACATGTGCAAAATGGACGTGAGGGCGAATCAGTGACCTGACATTCATCCATACTGTCATACTTGAAGGTTCATAGACATGACACATCTGTGTGAATTTCAATGTGTTATTCACATTCATTGGAGGGTAGTAGCTGGAGCAGTACAGAGCCATGCACACCCCACTTGACATTGTTGCCCTGTGGAGGGCCAGCCAGAGTCCATTAGGGAAGGACAAGTTCATCGGAAGAGGAAGAGTTCAGTCCGTAGTCTGATTGCTGTGTCATTGGTAACCAAACAGTATATGGCAGTTCATGTCGAGGTCCAAGGTAAGTGCCGCAGAGTGCATCTGGGGACAGTGGAAGGTGATGATGCACAGCAGAAACAGGCCATATGGCAGAGATGAATGCTACTGCCTCCTCCTCACCACTAAGGCAGATTGATCCCCATCTTCGTCCTCTGATGTGCCTCACCTGGCGGTGGTGGTGTTTCGGCTGCAGCACTGTGTGGCACTGACACATCAGGGGCCAGAGGTGGATTGTCGGCCGCACTGTGTGGCAGTGAGACATCAGGTACCGGAGGTAGAATGTCTGCCGCACTGTGGTCACTGACACATCAGGGGGCAGAGATGTGGATGGTGTAGGAGCAGCAGCATTCATCTGCGCCAGGCCTTGTGGCAGCAATGCCATGATGAGGATCTGCAGGGCATGGTAGATCCCAGCTACATCTCGCTGATGTGCAGCCGTGGCAGCCATCCTTTCCGCCTCCATCCGCACCATGTCCTCCATGACCCTCTGCATGTGTTCCATCTTCCGGCTGAGATCGCTGGAGCCACTCTGACCAGACAGGTGTTCTTGTCTCCGAGTCAGGACTCCAGCGATGTCAGCCAGGACTCGTTGGAGACCATGGAGCGGACTGTGGGTGTCTGTTAGGGACTGTAAGTGGTCCCTGATGGGATGTAGACACCCATGGATGGCATCTAGTTTGGCTGCCATGAGGTCGAACCCCACCCGCACCTGATCAGCCATTTCCTTCTGGCCCTCTAACACAAGGCGTTGGAAGGCCATGTGTTGTTCGTGGGGGGCCTGGGAGACAGCCGGGGTGGTGGGTGCCTCCTGCTGTGTGGTCTGTGCAGGGGGTGGGGTCTCCTCGATGCAGCTGGGCTGCCCTGCTCCTGGGGGTGGGGTGCCGAAGCTGTCGATGAGCTCCTGGAGGGCGTCGGTGTCGAAGGTGGGGTGGTCCTCCTCGTCATCAGTGAGGAGGTGTTCGCTCTGCAGGAGTAGATGATTCTCCCTCTGCAAATGTAAAGGGGAGATGCAGTTTAACAGTGTGTTCCATGTATGTTCACGCATTGGCCAAGTATCAAAACAGACTGCATGACAATGTACATTGTGACTGTTTAGGATGTGCTGCCTATTTGAAGCGGGACAGTGGACATATGTGTACCATCAGGGATGTGGGGTGTAGGAGAGTAGGATCTGCTTCACATGGGTACCCCCACTTTTTGCTGATGCTTCACTGTTTTTCGACCTTAGTCTGGCTGGGGCCCTGCTAATCAGAACCCCAGCCTAGCTGCTTCCTCTCTAAAATGGTTTCCATGTGCCTTAGGCACATCTCTGATTGGAATCTGGAGTGCCCTTATAAGTCCCTAGTATATGGTATACTATGTACCCAGGGCATATTTTACCTCAGAGGCCTACCAGGGGCTGCAGCATGTATTATGCCACCCCTGGAAGGCCATCCAAACTGACACCACAGGTCTGCTACTGCAGCCTGGGTAAGGTGGTGCATGCACCCCTTACTGTGATATAGGTTACCTATATCACTATATACCTACACACATATAAACCTATAAGTCACTCCTATGGCAGGCCTTATCAATCCTGAAGGCAGAGTGCGTGGTTCCTATGTGAGAGGGTGCCCCTGCATGAGCAGGGCCCCTCTGCAGCGTTCGGAGACCCTTCTCTGATGCTGTTTGTAGTGCAGCCTGACCATATACTCTTAAGCGCATTATAACCTCGCGTTAAATGCTAACTTTGGAATGGCTGCACCGAAACATGTCGTGTTTGGTGTCAAACATCTTGGAATACTACCCCCCCGCCAATTCTGGCGGCGGGGGTAGCATTCCACCCTTCTAGAGGGAGAGACATGTTAACCCTGGCCTGGCCGGTAACTTCTTTCTAAAGCCCTGGCATCACAAAATGGATGCTGCTGCCACAGACACAAGTCTGGCCTCCTGCTGCTGGATGAAACTCCGGCAGGGGAGGCCTGGACAATAGGTTTCCTGTCCCAGGGAGGTGTGACCACCTCCCAGACAGGATTGTGTGTATTGGGGCTGGGCGGGAGCACTTTCGGGTGCTTTGAAGTCCTGCACTGGGGGCACACTTGGTGTCCCTGTGCATACCCCAGTTCAAACCGGATCAGGGGCCTGCAGCCCCTGCTTTGGCGCGAACTGGACAAAGGGAAAGGGTGTAGCCACCCCTCTGCCCTGACCCACCCATAGGTGGGGCCACAGAGTAAGTCCAACCCCTAAACTTAGTATAAGTATAGGAACCCAGTCCTTAGGACTTTAGATTATCCCTGGACGAAACTCTGACACAGAATCCTGGACCTTCGACGCTCTACTACAAGATTAGAGGACAGAAGAATCTCCCTTGGGGTCAAGGAGTGACTCCCCTGCTTGGCAGGCACCAAAGAAGCAATTGTCCGGTCTGCATCGCCTAAGCTCCCGTCGGACGCCGAAGTCTTTGCATCACCAGAGGTGGATTTCCAGACTTCCCGAGGCTGCCCTGAGTCTCCAGCAAAGCTGAGGCCCGTAGCTGTTGTGGGTAACGTGGAACCATGACCCCTGGACACCGCACGCATTTGCTAGTGCATCCTCTTCTGGGTCTCTCACGAAGTCGTGCTTTGGGCTTCGAGTAGCCCTAGCCTCCAGCACCAACTGCACCGAAGATCACTGGCCTCCACTCCACGAGTGTCCTGTGAGCTAGCTCCACGTGCATCGTCTTGAGGCTCCTTCGCGGTCGCTAGCCCGTTGGCTAGTAGCCCTTCACGAAGGCCAATCCTTTTCTTCTTGGGCTCCCTGGTTGCTCCAGACGTGCCCTCACTTATCCTTGCTGGGTGAGTTCCTCAGATCTTGCTGGTCTGCATCATCGTCAATCTTCATCTACATCAAGACTTGCCGTTGCCAAGGCTTGTTGGGTCCAATCCGATCGCTGACACCTCAGCACTCGACAGACGTCGTGTACCAGCCCGAATCCTGCTCCTGGTCACCGACAACATCTCCTGGACCTCGTGGCTGAAGAGTCAAGATGACCGTCAACCTACCTGAAGCACTCGACATCGGTGGGCATCTGCTCATCGCCTTCCTGGTCACTGGCTAGTGACCCAGACTCTGTCCCCTCTGCTTTCAGGTTCTTCAGATCTCCGATCCACTCTTGGATCCACCCGGACACTTTCCACTTGGTCGCCAGCAGCACTTTGCAGCAGATCGCCATTCAAATCGACGACGAAACCCGACCCCGAAAGGCACCTATGCACCCGGCTTCCCTGGGTGAGGTAACAAGAGTACTCCGGTGCTCCCATGGGTAGAGACTCTAGAACGCCCTAGTTCTCAAAGGGTTTGCTCCAAGTCCTCCTTTAAGTGTCCCTTTTCTTTAATTTCCAAACCTCGACTTTCTCCATAGAAGTTAACGGCGTTTCGCGGCTGTGTAATTACACTGCACGCGTCCCCGTGGGTCCCCTGTGTCACTACCTTGGGTGGTTCCTTGTGGTCCAAGCACTTCTAGAGGCTCTAGGCCTAGTGTCTAGCTCAGTCGTGGTTCTTATACCACTTTATTGGTATATGGTTTGGTACGCCCCTAGGGCCCAAACGTGTATTTGTGCTATTACTGTGTTTAAATAACTTATAACTTATGTACTTCGAACTCTAGCCTCATAAAGAGACTAGAGGGGTGTGTTTAGTAATAAATACATATATTTTGAATATATACCTGGTGTGGTGCTCTTTCATTTGGTCACTCAAGAGATTATAGACTGGTAAAACAAGCTGCTTTATATTCCTTCAAGACTTAGCTTGAAGGCTGCTCTCCATAGCTACCACTAGGATAGCTTTCAATAAAGGTTGTCTTTAACCTATCTCCAATAAGGGGTTGTTTGGACTGGTGCAAGGTGCCCACTATAATTAGTGGACAGCATATGCCAGGCCAACTTCTCACATTGGTGTGCAGCGTGTGGGATTCCAGCTTGCTATTGTTTTACCAGATAATCTCAATTGAATTGATCAACTGAAAACCACTAAAGGTACCTAAGGTACATATAAATTAAGCTTAGTATACAGTAAGTTCTACTGAACTTAGAGTTGTGTGTCAAGGGATAGCACACCCTTTCTACAACTCAAGAGAGTTTAATAGACCACACTAGAGTAGGTAGTGCATACACCACACCTCACTAGTGATGTCTTCAAAGCCAGGACCCAGTGAGTCCTTGCCAGAAGCCCCTGGGCTTCTTCCCTCCAAGTATGATACACTCCCATTCTTGGAATTGAGAGCATTATGCAATTTGAGGAAACTGAAGACAGGCCAAAGCCCCACCACCCAACATCTGAGAGAGATGTTAGAGGCTTATGATCTCAGCAGGCCCTTAGGGACTGAAGGGGTAGGAGCAGAGGGTGGGGCAGAAGATGAGGATGGGGCCAGGGTTAGCAACACCCCCAGCCCCCCCTCTGGAACTGACCAGGAGGGTGACAATGACCCTGACCTGGAAAACCCAATTCCACCTGTGGATGAGGAGGAGGCTCAGAATGACCTCCACTTTGTCCCCCCAGGAAGGATTGTGAGTGTGCCCAGAAGGTCTAGGTCTCCTTCTCAGGAGTCTAACCACTCTGGCACCTCAATAGGGACCTCTGTCTCCTCTCATATGAGGGAATCCTCTCATGAGAGGAGAAAGAGGCTGATTCAATATGAGGAAGCTCATCTTGAACTCAGAAAACAGCACCTGGCTATAGACAGGGAGTCCCTAGATCTCTACAGAGAGAGAAGAAAGTTGGGACTAGAGTCCCATGGTGGCAGCCATGTCCCTAGAGATAGGGAACGGTCTTATGACCATAGAAACCTGAGCAAGATTGTCCCTCCCTACCAGAGTGGGGATGACATCCACAAATGGATAACTGCTCTAGAGAGGGCCTGTAAAGTACAGAAGGTCCCTCAGGAGCAGTGGGCAGCAATCTTGTGGCTCTCCTTTGCAGACAAAGGTAGAGACAAGCTCCTCACTGTAAGAGAAGAGGATGCTGATAATTACAAGGTCTTGAAGAGTGCTCTTATTGATGGGTTTGGCCTAACAACTGAACAATACAGGTTGAAGTTCAGAGACACCCAAAAAGCACAGACTCAAGACTGGGTGGACTATGTGGATTGTTCTGCTAAGGCTCTGGAAGGCTGGTTGATGGGCAGTAAGGTGTGTGACTTCACAGGATTGTACAATCTGATAATGAGGGAGCAGATTCTTAATAACTGTCAAAATCAGCTGTTGCATCAGTACCTGGTGGACTCTGATCTGACCTCTCCCCAAGAATTGGGAAAGAAGGCAGACAAATGGGTCAGAACCAGGGTGAGGCAGAAGGTACAGAACCAAGGTGGTGACCCTAAGAAGCAAGATTCTAAGAACTCTGATAAGGGTGGGGAGAAGGGTAAAGATCAAAAGTCTTCACAAGGCCCCCAAAAATCTTCTTCAGGTGGGGATTCACAGTCTACCAAAGGGAAAGGCCAAAGAAAACCATGGTGCAAGGTCTGTAAGCAAAAGACCCACTGGACCAGTGATTGCACCAAGTCCAAAGACTCAAGTCCAGCCCCCACCAATGCCCCTAAGGCACCTGTTCCCCCTAGTACAGTTACAGTTGGTGGTGGGAGTACTACAGCCAAGGGTTTAGTAGGGTTGACCCTGGGTACTGAGATGGGCTCTGACCTAGTCAGAGAACTCACTCAGGCTGTGTTAGTCTGTGATGGAGGCATGGATGTGACCTCCTCTGTGAGTCCCAGTAATCTGGGCAAGTACAGACAAGAGCCTTTAATCAATGGACGAGAGGCTTTGGCATTTAGGGACACAGGGGCAAGTGTCACCATGGTGACACAAGACCTTGTGAATCCTGGGCAAGTTATTCTTGGTAAGATGTACCAAGTGACCAATGCTAGCAATGTCAGAACAGACCATACTCTGGCAGTTGTTAACTTCTCCTGGGGAGGGGTAACTGGCCTTAAGAAGGTTGTGGTAAGTGCAGACCTACCAGTCGAATGCTTGCTTGGCAATGACTTAGAAACTTCAGCTTGGGCAGAAGTGGAGCTCAGGACCCATGCAGAAATGCTGGGGATCCCTGCAGATGTGTTTGCTGTGACCAGGTCACAAGCCAAAATGTCTAGCACTGAACAGGCCTTGGATTCTGGAATAATGGACCAAGTGCCTTCCAAGAGGAGGAGTAGTAGGGTAAAGGCAGTGCCTTCCCCTTGGCTCAGAAGGAAGATCAGATCCTTGAGGGGGATGATCTCAGTCCTGAGGAAGGAACTGTCCCAGAGGAGCTTGAACCTGACCAGGTTGAGTTCTTGGGGACAGGGGGACCTTCCAGGGCAGATCTGAGCCAGGAGCAGCAGAGCTGCCCCTCTCTTGAACCCCTCAGACAGCAAGCTGCTGCTGAGGCTGCTGGGAAAGCTAGTGGTCCCCATACTGTGTATTGGGATGATGGACTCTTGTACTCAGAGTGTAGAGACCCCAAGCCTGGTGCTACCAGGAGGTTGGTTATACCTCTGAAGTTCAGGGGCTTCCTATTGACCCTAGCCCATGATATTCCCTTAGCAGGTCACCTGGGCCAGAACAAGACTTGGGACAGAATTGTCCCTCACTTTCACTGGCCCCACATGTCTGAAGACACCAAGGAGTTTTGTCGCTCCTGTGTAACCTGCCAGGCCAGTGGCAAGGCAGGTGGCACTACAAAGGCCCCCTGATACCACTACCTGTGGTGGGGGTTCCCTTTGTAAGGGTGGGGATTGACATTGTTGGTCCCATGGATCCCCAAACAGCATCTGGGCACAGGTTTATCCTGGTGGTAGTGGATCATGCCACCAGGTACCCAGAGGCTATTCCCCTTAGGACCACTACAGCACCTGTGGTGGCAAGGGCCCTCCTGGGAATTTTCTCAAGAGTGGGCTTTCCTAAGGAGGTAGTATCAGACAGGGGTGCTAACTTTATGTCTGGATACTTAAAAGCAATGTGGAAGGAGTGTGGAGTGACTTACAAGTTCACCACACCCTATCACCCACAATGCAATGGTTTAGTTGAGAGATTCAACAAAACCTTGAAGGGCATGATTAAAGGGCTCCCAGAAAAGCTTAGGCGAAGATGGGACATACTCTTGCCCTGCCTTTTATTTGCATATAGGGAGGTGCCTCAGAAGGGGTTGGTTACAGCCCTTTTGAACTTTTGTTTGGCCACCCTGTCAGGGGTCCACTGTGCTTGGTGAAGAAAGGATGGGAGTTACCTCTCAAGCCCCCAAAGCAAGACATAGTGGACTATGTACTTGGTCTCCGCTCCCGGATGGCTGAGTATATGAAAAAGGCAACTAAAAACCTTGAGGCTAGCCAGGAACTTCAAAAGGCCTGGCATGACCAAAAGGCTGTACTGACTGTTTATCAGCCAGGACAGAAGGTGTGGGTGTTGGAGCCAGTGGCCCCAGCAGCTCTCCAAGACAAATGGAGTGGACCCCACACTATTGTTGAGCAGAAGGGTGAGGTTACCTACTTAGTAGACCTAGGAACACCCAGGAGTCCCCACAGGGTTCTCCATGTCAACAGGTTAAAACCATATGTGGACAGGGCAGACATGGGCTTGCTCATGGCTACTGATGAAGGGCAGGAGGAAGAGAGTGACCCACTCCCTGACCTGCTCTCACAGAACCCTGACGATGGGTCAGTAGATGGTGTAGCCTTGGCAGGCAGCCTCACTACCCAGCAGCAAACTGATTGTAGACAGGTGCTCAATCAGTTTAGACACATGTTTTCACTGACACCCAGTCAGACCACCTGGTGCACTCATGAAGTGGACACTGGGGACAGTCTGCCTATTAAAAATAAGATTTATAGGCAACCTGACCATGTCAGGGACTGTATCAGGACTGAAGTCCAGAAAATGTTGGATTTGGGAGTTATTGAACCCTCAGATAGCCCTTGGGCTAGTCCAGTGGTCCTTGTGCCAAAACCTCACACCAGTGGTGGGAAAAGAGAGATGAGGTTTTGTGTGGACTACAGGGGTCTCAATGGAGTCACTAGGACTGACGCCCATCCAATACCAAGGGCAGATGAGCTAATAGACACTTTGGCCTCAGCCAAGTATCTAAGCACATTTGACTTGACAGCTGGCTACTGGCAGATCAGACTAGCTGATGCTGCAAAGCCAAAAACAGCATTCTCAACTCCTAGTGGGCATTATCAATTTGTGGTGATGCCCTTTGGTCTGAAGAATGCACCTGCCACTTTTCAGAGGTTGGTGAATACAGTCCTTACAGGTCTGGAAGCCTATAGTGCAGCATATCTAGATGATATTGCTGTCTTTAGCTCCACCTGGGAGGATCACCTGGTCCACCTCAGAAATGTTTTACAGGCCCTGCAAAAGGCAGGCCTGACTATCAAGGCCACTAAGTGCCAGATAGGGCAGAGTCAGGTTGTGTACCTGGGCCACCTTGTGGGTGGAGGCCAGGTTCAACCCTTGCAGAGCAAGATCCAGACTATCATGGACTGGACTGCTCCAACTACCCAGACTCAGGTGAGAGCCTTCTTAGGCCTGACTGGGTACTATAGGAGATTTGTCAAGGGGTATGGATCAATAGTGACACCCCTGAATGACTTAACTTCCAAGAAAATGCCCAAAAAGGTTCAGTGGACAGTTAGCTGTCAAAAGGCATTTGATGACCTAAAGCAGGCCATGTGCACTGCTCCCATTCTACAGAGTCCTGATTACTCCAAGAAGTTCATTGTTCAAACTGATGCATCTGAATTGGGGGTAGGGGCTGTACTGTCACAATTGAATGAAAAAGGTCAGGATCAGCCAGTAGCTTTCATTAGCAGAAGGCTGACCCCTAGAGAGAAACGTTGGTCAGCCATTGAGAGGGAGGCCTTTGCTGTGGTCTGGGCTCTGAAGAAGTTGAGGCCATACTTGTTTGGTACTCACTTCCTTGTTCAAACAGAACATAAGCCCCTCTTATGGCTAAAACAAATGAAGGGTGAAAACCCCAAACTGCTTAGGTGGTCCATTTCCCTACAGGGGATGGACTTCACAGTGGAACATAGACCTGGGAGTAACCATGCCAATGCAGATGAACTCTCTAGGTACTTCCACTTAGAACATGAAGACTTAACTGGGCAAGGTTAGTTTAATGTCCCTACGTTTGGAGGGGGTTGTGTAGGAGAGTAGGATCTGCTTCACATGGGTACCCCCACTTTTTGCTGATGCTTCACTGTTTTTCGACCTTAGTCTGGCTGGGGCCCTGCTAATCAGAACCCCAGCCTAGCTGCTTCCTCTCTAAAATGGTTTCCATGTGCCTTAGGCACATCTCTGATTGGAATCTGGAGTGCCCTTATAAGTCCCTAGTATATGGTATACTATGTACCCAGGGCATAGGTACCTCAGAGGCCTACCAGGGGCTGCAGCATGTATTATGCCACCCCTGGAAGGCCATCCAAACTGACACCACAGGTCTGCTACTGCAGCCTGGGTAAGGTGGTGCATGCACCCCTTACTGTGATATAGGTTACCTATATCACTATACACCTACACACATATAAACCTATAAGTCACTCCTATGGCAGGCCTTATCAATTCTGAAGGCAGAGTGCGTGGTTCCTATGTGAGAGGGTGCCCCTGCATGAGCAGGGCCCCTCTGCAGCATTCAGAGACCCTTCTCTGATGCTGTTTGTAGTGCAGCCTGACCATATACTCTTAAGCGCATTATAACCTCGCGTTAAATGCTAACTTTGGAATGGCTGCACCGAAACATGTCGTGTTTGGTGTCAAACATCTTGGAATACTACCCCCCCGCCAATTCTGGCAGCAGGGGTAGCATTCCACCCTTCTAGAGGGAGAGACATGTTATCCCTGGCCTGGCCGGTAACTTCTTTCTAAAGCCCTGGCATCACAAAATGGATGCTGCTGCCACAGACACAAGTCTGGCCTCCTGCTGCTGGACGAAACTCCGGCAGGGGAGGCCTGGACAATAGGTTTCCTGTCCCAGGGAGGTGTGACCACCTCCCCAGACAGGATAGTGTGTATTGGGGCTGGGCGGGAGCACTTTCGGGTGCTTTGAAGTCCTGCACTGGGGGCACACTTGGTGTCCCTGTGCATACCCCAGTTCAAACCGGATCAGGGGCCTGCAGCCCCTGCTTTGGCGCGAACTGGACAAAGGGAAAGGGGTGTAGCCACCCCTCTGCCCTGACCCACCCATAGGTGGGGCCACAGAGTAAGTCCAACCCCTAAACTTAGTATAAGTATAGGAACCCAGTCCTTAGGACTTTAGATTATCCCTGGACGAAACTCTGACACAGAATCCTGGACCTTCGACGCTCTACTACAAGATTAGAGGACAGAAGAATCTCCCTTGGGGTCAAGGAGTGACTCCCCTGCTTGGCAGGCACCAAAGAAGCAATTGTCCGGTCTGCATCGCCTAAGCTCCCGTCGGACGCCGAAGTCTTTGCATCACCAGAGGTGGATTTCCAGACTTCCCCGAGGCTGACCTGAGTCTCCAGCAAAGCTGAGGCCCGTAGCTGTCGTGGGTAATGTGGAACCGTGACCCCTGGACACCGCACGCATTTGCTAGTGCATCCTCTTCTGGGTCTCCCACAAAGTCGTGCTTTGGGCTCCGAGTAGCCCTAGCCTCCAGCACCAACTGCACTGAAGATCACTGGCCTCCACTCCACGAGTGTCCTGTGAGCTAGCTCCACGTGCACCGTCTTGAGGCTCCTTCCCAGTCGCTAGCCCGTTGGCTAGTAGCCCTTCACGAAGGCCAATCCTTTTCTTCTTGGGCTCCCTGGTTGCTCCTGGCGTGCCCTCACTTATCCTTACTGGGTGAGTTCTTCAGACCTTGCTGGTCTGCATCATCGTCAATCTTCATCTACATTGAGACTTGCCGTTGCCAAGGCTTGTTGGGTCCAATCCGGTTGCCGACACCTCAGCACTCGACAGACGTTGTGTACCAGCCCGAATCCTGCTCCTGGTCGCCGACAAAGCCTCCTGGACCTCGTGGCTGAAGAGTCAAGACGACCGTCAACCTACCTGAAGCACTCGACATCGGTGGGCATCTGCTCATCGCCTTCCTGGTCACTGGCTAGTGACCCAGACTCTGTCCCCTCTGCTTTCAGGTTCTTCAGATCTCCGATCCACTCTTGGATCCACCCGGACACTTTCCACTTGGTCGCCAGCAGCACTTTGCAGCAGATCGCCATTCAAATCGACGACGAAACCCGACCCCGAAAGGCACCTATGCACCCGGCTTCCCTGGGTGAGGTAACAAGAGTACTCCGGTGCTCCCGTGGGTAGAGACTCTAGAACGACCTAGTTCTCAAAGGGTTTGCTCCAAGTCCTCCTTTAAGTGTCCCTTTTCTTTAATTTCCAAACCGCGACTTTCTCCATAGAAGTTAACGGCGTTTCGCGGCTGTGTAATTACACTGCACGCGTCCCCCGTGGGTTCCCTGTGTCACTACCTTGGGTGGTTCCTTGTGGTCCAAGCACTTCTAGAGGCTCTAGGCCTAGTGTCTAGCTCAGTCGTGGTTCTTATACCACTTTATTGGTATATGGTTTGGTACGCCCCTAGGGCCCAAACGTGTATTTGTGCTATTACTGTGTTTAAATAACTTATAACTTATGTACTTCGAACTCTAGCCTCATAAAGAGACTAGAGGGGTGTGTTTAGTAATAAATACATATATTTTGAATATATACCTGGTGTGGTGCTCTTTCATTTGGTCACTCAAGAGATTATAGACTGGTAAAACAAGCTGCTTTACATTCCTTCAAGACTTAGCCTGAAGGCTGCTCTCCATAGCTACCACTAGGATAGCTTTCAATAAAGGTTGTCTTTAACCTATCTCCAATAAGGGGTTGTTTGGACTGGTGCAAGGTGCCCACTATAATTAGTGGACAGCATATGCCAGGCCAACTTCTCACATGGGGTTGTACTTGTCCATTATCATGTCACAGTTTCCTGCTATGCCAAATGTGATTGGCCAGTTTCTACACACAAGCGGCAGCAGTTGTGTCCTCTGTTCTGTTGTGCAAGTGTTGCGGTTTGTACCACATTGTTGTCAATGTTGATGTGCTCTGATTCTTGTGTGTGTGCTGCATTGTGGGAGAGTCGCCCCTGCAGCTCAGACTTTGCTTGGCCTTCTCCCTTTCAGGCGGTGTGCCTTTGACTTCTGTGCTTATGCAGTGCTGAGATGTTGCATACTTGGGTAAATTGGGCTCTTGGTGGGAGTTGGGACTCTTGGGCATGGTTTGTCCGCAGATATCTTGTCGCCTCTGTGGTCAAGGGGAGGAGTCACTACTACACCTACTATGTACTTGCCCTTTTTTACTGCAAACCCGCAAATCCATTCTTCGGGAGATTTTAAGGAATGAATAGATAAGAACATGTAGAGCCGCAGTAATCAGTTGTCTTGGAGGGTTTTCGATTCCCCTGTCTTGTAGCGCCATAAAATTCTGGAAAATAGCAGAAAGGAACTGGAAAAAACTGATTCATGCCAAGCAGCCAATACATAATTCGCTGGCTGCCATTTCTAAATGTATTGTAATATCTGTTAGTTTTTTAATTGTGGTCATGACCCTAAGGCCTTTTTTCTTCTATGTTTTATAATTTAAAAAAATGCTCATTTAAAGTATAGTGTTTTATGATGGTTTGCCATCCTTTTATGATTTTTAACGAATCAATAAAAGTATTTTTGACTTGACTTGACTTGACTTGTTGCCGTCAGGGGTTGTTTGTGCACATAGATGTGTCATTGTGTGACCTTCTCCTATCCAGATGTGGACCACACTCAGCCACCTCGGTGTCGTGGCATGCAACATGTCATGATGAGTGGCCTGCAGACATGCTCATCGTCATGCAGTGTCACTTGCATTGTCAGTGGGGCTCACGGATCCGCAGCTTGGCTGGGTTCAGTTCATGTGCATGGGTTTGTTGTGAAATTGGTGATGTGTGGGGAGGGCCTCCTCTGGGCACATTGTGGACGGGGGACTACTTGCTGTTACTATGTGTGCTGCAGTATGGCAAGGAGTTCAGGGACATGATCCAGAGTCATTGTGGTTGTGCAGTGTGCTATACTTCATTGTGCATGTGTGCCATTGTGCCCATCTCCCCCCGTCCCCCCAGGCCCTGGTGGTTACTCACCCTGTTGCTGTTGTGTCAGGTCATGTTGAGTAGTGTCCGGTCCCCCGACTCCTGCCGTCTCCACACTGATGACTGTGGACACCAGTTCCTCCATCTCATCCAGCTCCTCCTGTGGCGCAGGACTCCCACCCCCAGTCTGCATTGCTGCTTTGCGGTTGTCTGCGAATTTCTGCTTGGTTTTGCGCTTCACATCATTCCAGCACCTCTTGACCTTGTCCATTGTCTTCATCAGCACTCCGACTGCATTCACCTTGTCCATGATGGACTGCCATATTCCATTTTTTTGTTGCCAATGACACAGTGGAGGTGACGAACAGATGTTGATGGTGTTCTGTCACCTCCGTAATCAGGATCCTGTTTTCCTGCGGACTGAAACGCGTCTTCCTCTTCTTCTTCTCCTTGCCCTTCCCTGACCCCGAGGTCCCAGGCTGGTCCTCGGTCGTGGTGTTTGTAACGTGGACATTTGTGGCGTTCCCTGGAAACTATCGCATGTTACCGCCGTGTTGGGAATAAGACGTTAACACAGAGTTATTTTCCCGCGATGGGCGGCGATGTGGAAAATTGCGTTAGCCTATTTTGGCGATGTTTATCGCACGTTCTTGAGAATATCCCCCTTAATATATATAATTATATATTTACCATAGTAGAAATCTCACAAAGCACAATACAACAGCTATGTAGAAAAATTTATAAAACAAGAGACACTGCTATGCACGCTATGTACTGCTCTCAATCACTAACTGATTGCAAACATGGCACAATTCTGAAAGCTAAGAAAATAATATCGAACAATGAAGTATGGAAACATTAGTCAGTTAAGCTATGTGTGCAAGCATATAACGAACATCATCATTGTTGGAATGACAATGTTCCCTGTATGGTAAATAGATGTAAACCTTTGCCCTGAGTCACCTGAATGTAACTGAATTTGGTACAGTGATTTTTTTTTTGCCCAGCACACATGGAATCCTCTGTATGTGCTTAGGCCTAGGCTAGCAATTGACCATGAGGCCCAGAGCCTGGCACTGAGGTCAAGGAGGGTCAGCAAAAGCATGCTCTTTAGTAGACACTAGATTACCATCTGTGCTCTGGGACATGTGCACTGAGTGGTGGTAGCAGCAGAGCCTTTTTTTACAGGCCTTTTTACATAATCCAGCTAAAAGTGAGATGTTTACAGGCCCATTCATGTAAAGGTGTGTTTTGTGTTCTGTCCAGACCCTGCTCTGACATCCTCGTGTGGGTGTTGTGTGTAAGGTGTCTGGCAACCTGACTCTATGTATTTTGTGATTATGTTTAGTCAATGGGATCCATTTTGGATTGCACCTGGTTTTGACATAGCACAATATGGAGGTTGTAATACAGCTACAGCAGACTGCGGAAGTGTATAGCCTGCATTCCTGAGCTGGAGAGACTAACTCTAGACACTGAAGTGTGGAGGAATGAAACACAAGCAGCCTTTATAAACTCTATGTGACTTGTATAGCAGGGAATTGCTTATTTGTCTTTCTTGAGCACTGACATTTGTTTGCTGGTGGAGGAATGGAGGTGAGTCAGCAGATTCAGTTGTGAGAGGAAGAGGGGTTTCCAGTCAGAGAAGGGCCCTCTGCCTACCCTTGAGTGGCTCATTGAGGAAGGCTTGTGTAATGGGTACTTCTGCTTGGACCCAGCATTATATCTGCCTGCTCTAACAGCCATCATCTTACACAAAGAATTTGCCTGCACTGCAGAAAGAAAAGGAAGTTATGAAAATTAATCACCCAAAATGAATCCAGAACCCCTGTCTGGAAATAATATATAAAAGTGAGACCAAACTGGCTCACAGGGTTTCAGTTCCAAGCTGCTGCATTGACCGATCACAGGGTACTCTGTAGAGTGCTTGAACAGCTGGTGCAATCCAGGGCTCATATCACCGATAGCCAGTCTCCCAGAGGTGAGGAGCCATCACCTGAAATCTGCTCATTTTGCTGTAAAAGCTGTTGATTTGCATGAGTCCTGGGAGACTGCCAGCCTCCTGAAAACCCCACAGGAGCAGTCTGCCCAAGTAGAAGAAGACCCGGCACTGAGTACATGGAGAAGAGTGGCCCATAATCAGACTGCCGATTAAATGTATCCGGCACCAACCACTGTGAACCGAATGGTTTCACGGCCTCCCTTCCCAACCAAAATCCTAGGAAAGGCACCCCCACTACATATTCTGGAGCTGTCTGTCCAGAGTGCTTTCGCCAAGCTTTTGCAGTCTTCGTCTCAGTGGCTATTGGAGTGTTAAATGCCTACATGAAGATGCATTTGTTTTCTTCACTTTTTCTTCACAATGCATGTCTCCAACCTGTGACAATGTTTTAATTAGCTCTTGGCAGTCAGTATCATAATTACTTAAGCCTTCTCATATTATTTATTCTGTAATGGTTAAAGAAGATTTTGAGTCCCACTCTCTAAGTGATTGGTTGAAACTAAGTTAACATGAATTCTTCAGAAACTCCTAATGATGATTACTATTTTCTGTACTACTGTGTGATTTTAAATATTGACAATATTCACTTTGTCCATATAAACATCAATAGTCTGCTTTCCAAATCTGTAAATAATACTTCTGGTATATCTATTAAGCTATCTACTAGCATTATGGGCAAAGACATCAAATTAAACCATAAGGTTGTTGCTGGCAAAATAAACAGTTGTTCATTGCTGAATTTAGATGGATTTAGATTTCGGTGGACGGGATATCCATCACCGTTGTGCTGGAGTAACCCATCCACCGAAATCTAAATCAGGCTTTAAGTGCTAAAAATAGTTGAAGACTCACCTCTTTAAAGAGCACTACTTCACAATGCATTAACTGTCCTCAAATTGCCTTTGATCATGTACAGTGCTCTGTTTTCTTCTGGCTAGGTTCTCACTATAGAAATAACACATACATACATATACATACTAAAGTCATTGCCCTAGAGGACTTACTAGCAGGAAAGCATATGTACATTTTAGTCAAAAATGCACTTAGCTATCAGAAAATTTAGAAAACTTTTCATGATAAAATATAAGGACTGAATTATACAGGGAGCACAGTGAAGGCATGTACAATACAGCATTTGCTAATGAATGCTTTAGTTTTTTTAATTTGTTGTTTTCTGATAGCCCAGAGAGTTTGGTAGAAATTGTAATATAGCTGAGCGCCCTACATCCTCGCACCTGCCGTCTGTGTGTAGTCGAAAGGTCACAGATTTTGTCACTACCAATTCAGCTCTCATCCTTTCGGTGTTTCATTTTGTGAGCCAGATAAACTCCTAAATTTTTACACACCAAAAGTCACCTTAATAGCACACCCACAGATGGGTAGGTCGGGACGGTATTGAACCACAATTTCATGAGTCAATGTGTTCCGAGATAAGGCACAGCTGAACATCTCAAAACGTGAAGCAATTAAATAAGGATAGACTCAATATGTGCGTTATAGGGCAGATATAGAAATTTAAAAGGATTTATTGCACAAATTCAAAAGGTACAATACAGAAATTATACAGTGCAGATGCATAAAAAATCAATGCCATGGAGGGTTTCTCGGTAATAAGACAATGCAGAAATATCAGGAGAATGAAGAAATAACCTAATATTCAATGAGCAGCAAAATCAATATGAAATCGGGCAGCATCCCTAGTTGCACTGGAAAGTCTTCGGGCTCATCCCCAAAATATGGGGTTTATTTTCAGTTTTCTTGCATGGGAAAGCATTAGTTTCCACAAAATCATCATGACATGAGCATACAAATTACACTTTTATCAAATCAGAGCATGGTTCTAATAAACGCCATATTGCCTTACCATCTAAGCACCATCCCACTACAGGAATATTGATTCTCCCCACTCTGTTAACATCATCTGGAGATGGCAGGACATACTAGTTACAAGAACAATAGCAAACTTTTGTGAGTGAATGCAGTACAGTGATCTAGCGGAAGGGCTTTGAGAAACTGCAACATTACTATGTCCATGTTCAAAAGTTTTCTTTGAGAACAGCAAAAACAGTGTCACTGGAAATAAACAAACTTAACATTACTTGACTGTGTACTGCAGCACTGTAGAACAGTGAACGTGCAGGAGGCGACATCCATTTTGAACAAAATGGCATTGAGGCATAACTGAAGCCTAATTAACATAAGCCAAAAAAAGGCAATTTGATACGTCATAGCAACGTCATTTCAAATGCAATAGTACCATGTCAGTGTGTACATGTAAACTTTAGATTAAATCCACATTCTACTTGTGAATAATACGCAAAAGTGTAAAGTGCACATAAACTCTAACAAACTCCCCTCTCTGACTATTCTTTAATCATTAAAACGTACAATTAATCTAATAGTAATAACACATTCTGCATCACTTTCTGCTTCTTGCGATTTGATTCTTCTAATAACTTTAGTTGATTATATGCTCGATCTTTGGCATCCTCCATTTCAATCTAGTCTCACTTCCCCTTAGATGATCCTCTTTTCTCTTTACACCTACAATTTAGAAATATCCGCTAAGAAAAGTTTAAAAAGACAACCAGGACAATTGCATAAATCAATAAAATAATAACAGAGGTTTGTACTGTCCTAAACATACCACCCTCAAGCTATTGATCCATTCACCAACCTTACTAAACCCCTTTCCTATCTCTCTAACCCAGGAACCTTCTGCTTCCCACAAGCCATGCTCTTCTAAAGCTTGAACTTCACAAGAAAAATTAGTAATATTACGACATAAGCATTAATAACCCTACTGTTATCAGGAATGATGGTGCAGCACTCTCTTACCTTCACAACCGTACACACACCACATTCCTTTGCAAGAAGGATATCCAGCTCTAAGCAGTTTTGCATCATTATCGCCCACATAACAATTAACTCCGAATTAATCTGTGATATCTCTTCGGCAGTATTAGAAGCATATTTATCCACAAGTGTGGATAATTTAAATTTCACATCATTCATAGTCACATCAATTGATGGAATCATGACTCTTAATACATCCAACACAATCTGTCCAAAACTACGCTTCACTCTCTTTAAATCAAGAGCTTCATTCTTCCCATTCACATGATAGACTCTAGAAACAACAAAGCTAAAAAACAAGAACCTACCCAATTATGAGGTAGATTCAAGTAAGCAGTCTTACCAAACACGTAATAAATTCCTCTAAATAATGATTCCTCACCAGTGAGGAAACCACCAATTACAGCATAAGTTCTTTCACATTCACTCTCACTCACACATTTTATTACCCTAACTCCTGTGGGATAATGACACACCATACACAGTTCACTCTTTCTCTCATGCTCCAATCTCAATGTTAGATGCAAATTTCAAAGGCTAAATTCTTTCTTAACCTTTTTTCTGTTCTCTAATTTTCCCCTCATCCTTCCAATCTCTCAAAATGTTTACTCAAACAACACCCATACTCCCCTTAAGTAGTAGTAATATTAGTATTAAAGGATTCATTTGTGCAACTGCATTCAAATATTTACCATAAATTACCCTATTCCCACCATCTTCAGAAACAGGACGGTTCTCCAATGAAATGTTGAAATCCAACAGGTATAGCAATAGGAACTCCTGTTTGCAAAACATTACATGATAAACTGTATAAGAACAGCAACTGTTGATATGTAGTTCCTTGGCCTGCAGCAGAAGGAAGAAAAGTGCACACTAAACAGTTCTTAACTCTAATTCTATCAACGATGTATCCAACATTTTTGCATAAATGTTACTCTGGAAGCTACTAATATTTCCCTATGTGTGCTATATCCATTCTCATTATGTACTTTGGTTAATTAAACCTTTGTGGATCTAACTGGAGAAATAAGGCATAAGGCACAAGAAAAAAACAGATAAAACTATTAATATCATTATCAATTAGATTGTGCTAACAATTGTACACAATTGCTATATGCCCTTTCTATTCAGATCAGAAAGAAAAATGAAAATAAAATTCAGGATTTAAAAAACAGTCATCAAAAATCGTTTTAAGCACTCATGAATCTTCTTTCAATTCTTTAAAAAAAGTAATTAAACTTCAGAGTTGTTTGTTTGTTTCTTTGCTCCGTTCATAGACAAAAGACTCTATTCCTTCATCTGGACATCTTCTTGCAAGATTCAAAACTTTAGATAAAAAAATTCATGACTTCAGGATTTGCAAAAATGCAAGGTGGCTCTTGAAAAAGGAATATACAATATTCTATTGGTGAATGTGATTATTCTTCCACCTCCTCAGACACCGATGGTAGCTTTGCCTATTCAGGAGAAGCATACTTTCTTTTCTGGATTCTCTTCCTTGTTAGTCTTTTAGCAGCAGGCAATTCACCATCACTGTTCTCTGAATCAATTTAAATTACTTGTGGATATATTCTTTCACTCTTCCAATGTCTCCTTTTGCAAGTTCTCTTCACTACTTTGGGAGATACAAGTTTTTGTATCTTCACTCCTTGTATGTAAACCAAGTGGCTGATCTTTTGTGTTCCATTCCAGCAGACGCCCCGTCCTTGACGAACCACTAAACATTACTATTCGCGGACGATACCCTCTTGGTCTCTAAAACCCCTATGGGCCTCCAAAAATGATTGAATCACTTCAAGGCATTCTGCGACGAGAGGAGTTTGGTCATCAATACCACTAAAAACAAGTTAATGATGCTGAACGCTCACAAATCCTTCAAGGGTCATTTGTTTCTAGATAACGTTCCGCTTGAGAGGGTCAGCTCATTTGATTACTTAGGTATCAGGATGTCTGAGGGAATGGCCTGGAAAAACCACCTAGAGAAGGCGTCCTTGAAATTCTCCCAGCTAACTGGGGTTTTGAGGCAGGAGCATTGTCTCTCGTATACCAAGCCTGTAGCACCTGCCCTCAAATTGTACAGTTGTAAGGCAGTGAGTAGTGCCCTATATGGGGGAGAGCTGTGGGGTGTGGCAAATGTAAACAATCTTACATCAGTGGAAAACAAGTTCCTTAGGAATATGGTATCGCTCCCCCAAAGTACTCCTCTTCTCCCTTTGAAACTAGATCTGGGCATCAAGTCCATTAAGGACCTTGCAAGGCTTCGTCCATTGCTGTTTTGGCACACACTGGTTACCACCCCTGAATTGGCATCATACGCTGTTGCCTTTAGCGAGGTCTCAGCTCTGGATACAAACAAAAAAATTGGGTGGATCAATCATGTAGATACCCTTCGGGCAAGCATTGGCCTGCCCGAAGAGGTTACTGGTCTTCCTCCGTCTTATAGTAGAGGCCATGTAAAACTAGTGTATTGGGCATGGGTAGAGCAGAACAATTTCCTGGCAATTCAACATGGCAGCCTAACAGACGCTTTCACTGATACGAAAACCAACTGCCAATTTGAAAGCTATTTTGATACCATCAAGGTGCCAGCTGACAGGAAACTGTACCCTCAGTTTAGATATGGCAGTCTACCTGTTAATACCTTTACCAACTCCTGGCTGATAAACAAATATCAACCTAAGGGCTGTCCTTCTTGCCCCTGCCCATACGAAACAATAGACCATGTTTTTTTTGCCTGCCCTGCTTATGTCAAACCAAGGAGGAAATGGATAGCCCCTGTGTGTAGACAACTAGGGACTCACAACTACAAAGATGCCATGCGCATATTGAAGTCAGATGCCAGACCAATCTTTGCCTGCGCAACTGCGAAATTGTTAGGCCAGTTTTGGGCTATTAGAAGGAGGGCGCTGCAGACTCCATCGCCTGGCATGGACTGATCAAATGGAAATTGTAACAACTAGTCCAAAGCGGGTTGTTTCTAACATTGATATTTTTATTGTAAATAGCTGGTTTTATGGTGACATTTTGTGTATTTTTAATCTTTTTTTAAACAGTCAATTTGGACCAATGGCTTTATTAAAGGCCAAGGAGTAATTTAGGGGCCTATTACGATGGCGGGCGGAGGCACCACCGCCGCGCTGGCGGTGCGGAAAAATGCAATTTACCGCGCGCCGGCAGCGGTCCTCACGCCCGCCATATTAGCATGTCTAGACAGAGCCCATTTCCCGTCCGCTGCGGTGTGACGCCCACCGCCATCAAAGTGCGCCCGCCAGTACGGCGGTGTGAGCCAATGAGCACTCACCGCCGTGTGGAATGATGTCCCGTCCGCCGAACAAATCACGATGCCGGAAAAAGGGCAGCACACCGCGGCGGAGAAACCGTATAGCCAAAGACGGCGGAGACACCACAGAGGAGCAAGAAAATAGACACCAGGCCCACACCGCAATGGATCCAGCTCTACACGCCTTTCCGGTGCTGTATATGATACACCACCTGCAAGTCATTGACCGGCGCGGACGCCGCCGCAGGTACGTACACACACAACTGTGCATGCAACACAATACACAAGTCAAGGCTTTGAAAACGGTGCATGTCCACACCAGACACCCCTGTGGGGACAGGCACACAGCCATCACTGCATCCACACATGTCCCACCTGTCCCAAAAACACCTCGCCACATCCTGGCTACCCATGTTCCGCGATCATGAACAAATGTCCCGGTGTCGTCACCGCCGCGGTCAGTGTGCAGGAAAACATGCACACAACGCAGAGGCCAGTGCCAGCGCCAGCCATGGGCACTGTACAAGCAACACAAAACCACTACTCAAAACACAACACACTAGCCCCTCCCTGAAGGGACATATCATGTGCCTGCCATGTGCCACTCCTGCACAACAACAACACAGGTGAATACACACCCTGCCCCACATCCCTACCAACTGCAGTGATAGCCACAGCAGGAGTTGTTGCACAGGAACACATACCACAGAAGGCCAGGCCCCAGCCAACACACACACCACAACAACACCACACACATGCCAAGAACACTGAGCCCCAGCACAAAATGTACACACACACACATATTGATGATCAAACAATTCACTGCACACACAGCCTACCAACTTACACAGACACACCCTACCCTGCCTCACAGCCACATACACAGACCACATGCTAGCAGCAATGGAGGACAACATACATGAAAGCTAAAGTGATGTGCCCACAAAGGGAAGGTCACAACTATCAAGCATGTGTACATCACATGCAAGCCAACAAACATCTGAGAACACCCACAGCCCATCAAATCACACATGGCTGCCACAGTGAGTCAACCCAAAACACAAGCACCTCAATTTAACAACTCAGGGAGACAGCAAGGCCACCCATGTCAAGGCACAGGGATGAGAGGAAGGCCATGAAGTCAAATACTGAACAGACACACATAGGTATGCAATTACCTGACAAGAGCATCTCTGCACCACAACACACAGACCCCATTCACACACTCCATGATTGAGAAGCACAAGTAGGATACGTCACACATCCCCCCTCTCACATCAGCAGCACACAACACTCCCATGTGCACCAAATCACAATTGCAGGGCACAACAAGTACACATACACGCACACCACTCCAGGGTGACACATGGGTGTAGTTGACAATGCTGGTGCACACACATCAAGAGTCACCACAAAGTCACCCCCTTCACACCACACACTTCTCCACCACCAAAGTGTACACTTTGGAAGTAAGGCATGGGACCAGGATTACTGACCACCACAAGAGGACCGTACACATACACTGCTGGGCACACAGTAAGTAAGCTCACACAGACACCATGACCCGTGCCAACCTGCATGAAAGCCTGTGCATAAACTCCCACCCTGTGCTGACATTGCCTCCAAACATGACATGTCTACACCATAGACAACATGGACAAAGAAGGATGATGACAACAAGAACATTTTCAAAAACCACCTTCACTGCACCCACAAGTATAAGAGTCAGGAAGAATTGAAGTCCCTGTCACCCCTGCAAAAACATGGAAACGTAAGACAACCCATTGCCAATGTTGAAGTGCCATACTGAGCATGTGACACAGTAAACCATGCACACACAGAAACAGTTTTAGTGAGAAATTACACTGACAGAACTGACAACAGGAACAACTGTCTTTATTCACACTTGTGCATAGATAGATAACAAATGTGGGCAACTGCAGGGCCAGTGGCCACTACAATGTACAGAGTAGTAACATCAGAAGCTGCACAGGCAGGGGGCAAACAGTAGTGATCAACAAGGCAAGTACAATGTGCAGAGTAGTCACATCAGAAGCTGCACAGGCAGGGGGCAAACAGTAGTGAACAGCAAGGCCAGTGGCCAGTCCAAAGTGCAGGTGAGGTACATGAGAAGCTGCACAGGCAAGGGGCAAACAGCAGTGAACAGCAGGGCCAGTGGCCAGTCCAAAGTGCAGGTGAGGTACATGAGAAGCTGCACAGGCAAGGGGCAAACAGCAGTGAACAGCAAGGCCAGTGGCCAGTCCAAAGTGCAGGTGAGGTACATGAGAAGCTGCACAGGCAAGGGGCAAACAGCAGTGAACAGCAAGGCCAGTGGCAAGTCCAAAGTGCAGGTGAGGTACATGAGAAGCTGCACAGGCAAGGGGCAAACAGCAGTGAACAGCAAGGCCAGTGGCCAGTCCAAAGTGCAGGTGAGGTACATGAGAAGCTGCACAGGCACGGGGAAAATAGCAGTGAACAGCAAGGCCAGTGGCCAGTCCAAAGTGCAGGTGAGGTACATGAGAAGCTGCACAGGCAAGGGGCAAACAGCAGTGAACAACAAGGCAAGTACAATGTGCAGAGTAGTTACATCAGAAGCTGCACAGGGAATGTGTGCGACTATACCATGCCATGCTCAGCAACAGAGTCATGGGGATAACAATGGGCATCACAGACACCGCTGTGGACAGACAGTTGTGTGAGGGTGACTACCACTCAGATGTGGCTGTCTGTCGGACTTGTAGGTGACTGTGTGTCGCGGTCAGTAGGAGGACTGCCCCGGGGAGTGTGAGGAACATCTGTGGAAGAGACATCTCTGGCTTGGGAAGCTGGAGGGCTGCTTGGACCAGGTGGGGTGGTGGCACGGGGAGGTGGTCTGATGCTGTGGTGAGACCCAGTGTGTGCAGGAGATTGTGGAGGGGTGCCTTTCCACTTCTTGGGGATCCTGAAAGGCTTCCCTGTCTGGGGACTAATGTGAACTGGTGTGGACACAACAGGTAACCCCACCACCAAACCTGCTCCTGGTGCTGACTCCAGGCCCCCCCTCTGGGGACCTGCTGGATCCAGCTGTGCGCTTCCCTTGGGCTTGCCTCCGCCCTTCCAAACCCTGTCTACCATGTTTAGCCCCTACAGTGCCCCCTTGTGCCTGCTTCACAGGGCTCGGGATGGGAGTGGAGGTTGTGGGTGGATCAGCCATAGGGCCCTCATCCAGTGTAAGCCTTGCAGGTAACACCTCCTCAGTGGGCAGGGAAACTGTCTTCTTTGCTTTGCGAGCGGTCCTTGGGACAGGAGAGTCCTTGGCGGGGGATGACTCTGAGGCCTGTGACCCTGAGGCCTGTTTCTTGCCCCTCTGGCCCTTGGTGTCGCCTGATGGGCTTTTATCTCTGTGCTCTGGGGTGGTCTTAGTTTTCTTTGGGGATGGTGTCTGCGGCCTGGACAGTTTGGGCTGTTGCTGCTACTGTGTGCTGCGTGTGCTGTATCTGGACTTTGGGGTCTGTTGAGCATTGTCACTGTCGTCAGAGGTGCACACTGACAGGACGGTGGACAAAGGGACAGGAGCTGCTCCCTGAGAATGTGCCTGTTGCAGGGCTGCCGTCACTGTTGAGGACAATGACTGCACAGTCCGGTGTAGCCCACCCACATCCGAATGTATGCCCTCCATGAAAGCTATCACCTGGCCCAACTTTTTATCGTGGTCTAGGAAGGCATTGAGGAGAGCTGTCTGCCCCACACACAGCTGGCGCAATAGCTCTACTGACTCAGCACTGAGGGCTGCAGGGCTGACATGGGCTGGGGCAGCAGTGCCTGGGGTGAAGGACACTCTTCCCTTTCGACTTGTGCGAACACGGGCAGCACCAGTGGAAGTAGATGGGAGGCTGGGCACTGGACGCTGTGTGGCGGAAGAGGAGGCAGAGTCCCCGTTCCCTGTGGCCCCCAACATGGATGAGTCACCGCTGGCGTCAGATGACATAGAGCTTTGCGTCTCGGGTTGTGATTCCTCCAGCAGACTCCTGTCCCCCTCCTCGGCGCTGGTCACATCTATGTCACTCTGCTCCGATGCGGCTGTTGCACTGGATGCCTCACCGCTGGTGTCCGTCCCCTGTCCCTTAACGCACACGGGAGATGCTACATGGGAGAGAGATGTAGTGTTAGTGGAGTGGCACCAACTGAAGTAATATGTGCAAGTAAATCCCCATTCAAGAAGATGTGTCATCCACGTTGCACATCACCCTGACTAAATATACATTGCCACCTCAATTATCAACCCAACAGTGCATGTAAAGAACAAATCCAGCCATAAGTGATCCCGGTGACTCACACAGCACACCATCCTGCCTGTGGCCCACTTCAGACACAGGCACAACAATCTCTCTGACCACACAGGGTGCTGAGGATGGCAAGGATGAACACCACAACATGGTGTCAATTACGTACATGGATGGAGCAGTAGGGGAGCACACACACACAGACCACAACATAATAGCCCACAATGGCCATTAGCGCATGCCAGCCACCATGTTGCTTTCACGGGCACAAGTACTGTAGCACATTGTCCTCAGAAGTTGTAGCAGCTGAAATCTGCTGTCAGGCATTGCACGCATTGATTCAAACACACTCAGATTAGGCACACTGCCGTCAACATCAATATGAATTCACACAGTACCCCACTGCACAAGGTACCAGAATGCCACAGCTTTGAATGCAATGGCAATGCACATTGCGCAGATCACATCAGTGAGTACAGGTGGGACAAATGCATGTCAGATGCACCCAGCACAGACGCCACTTACAATCCACTGCATCACACTACCCACTTCACATAGCTCAGAGTTTGTCCAATCTGTGGACACATGCAGCCACTCCCTGCCAAAGTCACCCATCAACAAATACTCACCCCTAGCTTGCTGCTGATGCTCCTTCAATTGTGCATCCAACTCAGGCTGTGTTACGGCCAAGATGCGGGCCATTAGTGGTGTCATGGTGCATCGGGCCAACCTGCCGCTCCGAGGGAGCAGCCCCAACGTCATCTCGCCCACATTCTTGCTCAGCCGGCAGATGTCGTCCCACCTTTTATGATAGTGGCTGCGCCGACGGGTTGACACACCCAGATCACGCACATTGGAGGCAATGGCCCTCCACACGGCTTTACGCTGGTGGACTTTCAGCTGCAGGCATGGGAGACAAGAATGGTAATACATCAGTGACACAGTGTATACTACCAAAATCTCTCAACACAGTGGCACGATACTCACTCATCCCAAATCAACAGATATGTGTAACAGAGCCAAGAATGCATGGCACATGGTACAACGGCATTGGAGAACCACACGTGAATCCATGAAGGTGGGAGGGTGGACACAGTACCTGTACATCCCATTCACATGCAGGATGCCAGCACATCAAGCAATGTGTAGTCTGCCCACATCTACTGTCCGCTGTTAGCTAGAGCAACACATAGATTAGATAGCAACACATGGTTGTTGGTGGACTCACTGTGTCCAACACTGCGCAGCCCCCAATGTCCTCGCCCTGTGAATGGCTCACTGTGTCATGGAGCTCACATACAGTGACATCAACTCTCATACACACACCCTTGTCACAAGGCTTGTCGTGTGTAATCTACAGGGCTGAGATGGCTCTTTGATGAAGATGTGTGAACAAAGACACATGGAACACACTGTACATGCAGTGATGTGTACTTGTGGGATTGGGCGGCGACTGTGCAGGCCAGGTGGGCTGACACTGAGAGGGACATTTGGGACCCACACAGCCATTCACACAAGCAATCACTGGCCTGACTCCTGCATTACCAATTTGCTGCTTCACTGTATGGCTGTCAGGACAATACATGTCCCTCAAATCTGGATGGGCATGCAGGGAAACATGTGAAAGAGGCTACACAGCCCTTCCCCTGGAGAAAACATGCTAGGCAGTGCATGTCAGAGCCCCACACTCACTGACACATACTGCAGCACCTCCACCTCACGTGTGCCCCCTGCACTCTCACTCACACTGTTGGAGACTTACCACGACATTAGGGGCACCATAGAGCCTTGGGTACTGTGCAAGCACCCCGTCCACCAGGACCTCCAGCTCCTCGCTGGTGAAGGGACTGGCCTGGATCTTCTGTGTCCTCGACATCACTGTGGACAGGTGGCAGCAGCAGCAGGTGGAGTTCAGGGGTGGCAGGCAGCAGTCCCTGGAGACAGCAGTAGCAGGTGGAGGGTGGCAGGCAGCAGTCCCTGGAGGCAGCAGGTGGAGGGTGGCAGGCAGCAGTCCCTGGAGGCAGCAGCAGCAGGTGGAAGGGGGCAGGCAGCAGTCCCTGGAGGCAGCAGCAGCAGGTGGAGGGTGGCAGGCAGCAGTCCCTGGAGACAGCAGCATCAGGTGGAGGGTGGCAGGCAGCAGTCCCTGGAGGCAGCAGCAGCAGGTGGAGGGTGGCAGGCAGCAGTCCCTGGTAGCAGTGGAAATGTGGGGCACACTCCCACACATATATAGGCCCCTGGGGCTGTGTCAGTGGTCCCACGCCGCTGCAATTGGTGTACCAGGTCTGCTATTTTTAAAATCATCCAATGTCCGCCTCCGCGGTGGCGGTGCACGCCTACCGTGATTTTCAAAGCCATATGAAGCAACCGCTAGTGTGCGTCCCATTGGCTGCAAGGGCTTGGACCATAGCGGTGACACACCGCAGGGGCCAGGCGCGCGCTACCGCGGTGGTGCATCTTTTGAATGCTTCCAATGACCGGCTACGCGGTTGCGGAACACGCCTACCGCTATTTTCAAAATTGCATCAGGCTACCGCGAGGGTTCTTCCCATTGGCTGCCAGGGCATGGTCCATGGCGGTGACAGTCCGCAGGGGCCAGGCGGTAGGCACCGCCAGATGGGTGCCATACAGTGCCTGTAGTGACCGTGAGCTGGGTAGCGGTGCATGCCAACCGCCATATACACATGTAGATATGGCTGAGACTACCGCGATCGTGTCTGGGGTATTGGCGGTGACAGTCCGCAGGGGCCAGGCGGTAGGCACCGCCTGATGGGTGCCATACAGTGCCTGTAGTGAGCATGAGCTGGGTAGCGGTGCATGCCAACCGCCATATAAACATGTAGATATGGCTGAGACTACCGCGATCATGTCTGGGGTATTGGCGGTGACTGTCCGCAGGGGCCAGGTGGTAGGCACCGCCAGATGGCTGCCATACAGTGCCTGTAGTGACCGTAAGCTGGGTAGCGGTGCATGCCAACCTCCATATACACATGTAGATAATGCTGAGACTACCGCGATCATGTCTGGGGTGTTGGCGGTGACAGTCCGCAGGGGCCAGGCGGTAGGCACCGCCAGAAGGGTGCCATACAGTGCCTGTAGTGACCGTGAGCTGGGTAGCGGTGCATGCCAACCGCCATATACACATGTAGATATGGCTGAGACTACCGCGATCGTGTCTGGGGTATTGGCGGTGACAGTCCGCAGGGGCCAGGCGGTAGGCACCGCCTAATGGGTGCCATACAGTGCCTGTAGTGAGCGTGAGCTGGGTAGCGGTGCATGCCAACCGCCATATAAACATGTAGATATGGCTGAGACTACCGCGATCGTGTCTGGGGTATTGGCGGTGACAGTCCGCAGGGGCCAGGCGGTAGGCACCTCCTGATGGGTGCCATACAGTGCCTGTAGTGAGCGTGAGCTGGGTAGCGGTGCATGCCAACCGCCATATAAACATGTAGATATGGCTGAGACTACCGCGATCGTGTCTGGGGTATTGGCGGTGACAGTCCGCAGGGGCCAGGCGGTAGGCACCGCCTGATGGGTGCCATACAGTGCCTGTAGTGAGCGTGAGCTGGGTAGCGGTGCATGCCAACTGCCATATAAACATGTAGATATGGCTGAGACTACCGCGATCGTGTCTGGGGTATTGACGGTGACAGTCCGCAGGGGCCAGGCGGTAGGCACCACCAGATGGCTGCCATACAGTGCCTGTAGTGACAGTGAGCTGGGTAGCGGTGCATGCCAACCGCCATATACACATGTAGATATGGCTGAGACTACCGCAATCATGTCTGGGGTGTTGGCGGTGACAGTCCGCAGGGGCCAGGCGGTAGGCACCGCCAGATGGGTGCCATACAGTGCCTGTAGTGAGCGTGAGCTGGGTAGCGGTGCATGCCAACCGCCATATAAACATGTAGATATGGCTGAGACTACCGCGATCGTGTCTGGGGTATTGACGGTGACAGTCCGCAGGGGCCAGGCGGTAGGCACCGCCAGATGGCTGCCATACAGTGCCTGTAGTGACCGTGAGCTGGGTAGCGGTGCATGCCAACCGCCATATACACATGTAGATATGGATGAGACTACCGCGATCATGTCTGGGGTGTTGGCGGTGACAGTCCGCAGGGGCCAGGCGGTAGGCACCGCCAGATGGGTGCCATACAGTGCCTGTAGTGACCGTGAGCTGGGTAGCGGTGCATGCCAACCGCCATATACACATGTAGATATGGCTGAGACTACAGCGATCGTGTCTGGGGTATTGGCGGTGACAGTCCGCAGGGGCCAGGCGGTAGGCACCGCCTGATGGGTGCCATACAGTGCCTGTAGTGAGCGTGAGCTGGGTAGCGGTGCATGCCAACTGCCATATAAACATGTAGATATGGCTGAGACTACCGCGATCGTGTCTGGGGTATTGGCGGTGACAGTCCGCAGGGGCCAGGCGGTAGTCACCGCCTGATGGGTGCCATACAGTGCCTGTAGTGAGCGTGAGCTGGGTAGCGGTGCATGCCAACCGCCATATAAACATGTAGATATGGCTGAGACTACCGCAATCGTGTCTGGGGTATTGGCGGTGACAGTCCGCAGGGGCCAGGCGGTAGGCACCACCAGATGGCTGCCAAACAGTGCCTGTAGTGACCGTGAGCTGGGTAGCGGTGCATGCCAACCGCCATATACACATGTAGATATGGCTGAGACTACCGCGATCATGTCTGGGGTGTTGGCGGTGACAGTCCACAGGGGCCAGGTGGTAGGCACCGCCAGATGGGTGCCATACAGTGCCTGTAGTGACCGTCCGTGTACTTGCGGAGCAGGTTTGCTGCACATATGGAGTCATCCATCTCTATCCATAGCCCAACATGAACAGTGCCCAGTGTCTCCAACATTGAAGGACCCTCATGAGGCCAACATTACGAATGGGACATTTAACTCCATGTCACCTACACATGCCATATGTGTGTATGTGATAAATTGCATTGACACATACACACGCACATGTCACATGTGATGTGTAAGGGCATGTAGACTGTACAGTTTTTGTGTTGCATAGCATATGTAGCTAATGGTCAATGTGTGTAGGTGCAATGTAACGCACAATGCTGTCGCATTGTGTGAACTAGGGGCATCATTGACTGTCACATTGTCTACTGCACATGCATACACGTGTTCACCACGCTCAGCCTGTGGTCAGTGTGTACTTGATGTGTGCCATGTGTAACCTGTGTTGGGAGGGGTATCATCGACAGCAGCATGGTGTGCTAGGGTACTATTGTAGTTTGACACATATTCTGGGGGTAATACTCACAGGTGTGCGCACACATGTGGTGCCATATCCCACTGTGCATGCCAATGAGCAGGAGGTGTGCACAGTTCATTGCTGTGGGTAAGGGGACAAGTGTACGAGTAGTGTGCCTGATGTGTACCGACTTGTGAAGTGCTCTGTTGGTTGATGGTGCAGTCTGTAACATTTGGCAATGTGTCTGTAGAAATGTGAAATGTCCTGTACATCTTATGGTGTGTTTCATTGACATATGTGCACTTTCATCTGACCTAGGAGGAGGCCCAATATCCATCGTCCATTCACAGTGCTGGCTGACATGGAGAATGAAGAGATCATCCGCAAATTCAGACTGGATAGAGTTTCCCTATAAAACCTATGTGCCATGTTGGAGCCCCACCTGCAGCCACGTCGCACATATCCAACAGCTTTCACTGCGACTTCAAAGGTGATGGCGTGCCTGCATTTCTGTGCGACAGGCTCATTCCAGCACACGGTAGCAAGCACAGGTGGGATGTCACAACCGATGTTCAGCATGGTGCTGAGGGATGTACTGTCAGCTATGATGAACTACAAGGACAGATACATTCAATTCCCCAGGGGGCCAGAGTTGGTGGCTGTGAAGGGAGATTTTTATGCCCTTGGACACATCCCCCATGTTGTTGGTGCCATTGATTGCACACATGTTGGGCTTGTGCCACCACAGGCACGTGAGCAAGTTTACAGAAATCGGAAGCATTACCACTCAGTAAATGTTCAAGTGGTGTGCCGGGCGGACATGATCATCTCACACGTGTGTGCCAGGTATCCCGGGTCAGCCCATGATTCGCACATCATGCGCAGCAGCATCGTCCCGCAGCTGATGGCCAATCTGCTTCCTGAGCGTGCATGGCTTGTGGGTGAGTATGCATAGTGGAGTAGCGTGGTGTGTGTGTGACATGCTGTCCTGTGGCATTGTGGAACATCAAGGTTAATCTGTGTTTCTCACACCCAGGTGACTCTGCATATCCTAACCGTCCGTGGTTGCTGAGCCCACTGCGGAATCCTGTGACAGCAGCTGATGTGCGATATAATGATGCCCAGGGGAGGATACGGCGTGTAATAGAGCGTACATTTGGTCTCCTAAAGTCACGATTTCGCTGCCTGGACCGTACTGGAGGTGCCCTGATGTACTCGCCAAGGAAGGTGTGTCAGATAGTCGTGGCATGCTGCATGCTCCACAACCTGGCCATTCGCAAGGCAATACCCCTGATCCTGGATGATGATGAGCAGCCAAGGCCCCCGCCTGCAAACCAACGTGGGTCCAGTGACGAGGACAGCGGAGAGGAGGAAGGTGTCGACATGCGTCAACAGCTCATCAACCGCTACTTCACTTGAAGGTGAGTGACGATGTAGGAGGGGTACATGGTCTGATGATGTTGCAGTTGCTGTGAGGGTGTATGTGACCTTGGTGACTGCAGCCTTGTGTTCACTCATTGCTGGTTGGCAATGTTTGTGGGATAGGGTAGTTTGACACAGATACAGGATGTCTCCATGGCGACTGTTGCTCTGTGTAATGTGTGAAGATTGGAGTACCTTGTTGACAAGTGTTGTGTGATGTGTGTAATGCCACAACAAAACAAGTGACTCTTGTTCTAATGTCTTTTCCTAGGTCCCTTCAGCCTCTCCTTGCCTACCTACATTCCATTTCCCTGGGACATTTACATCACGGTGAAGGTTGCACATCCTGTATTAAAGACAGAGCAGACACAACAACATGTGTGTAAGGTGTATTTATTTACAATTGTGACATGTGAGGGTCGAGAAAATGTACATGGGGGAAATTTGAAGAAATGAGTTGACGGTCATGGTAGATGAGATAATTGAGTAGTCACCACAGTGATGTGGAGACCCAGTCCAACAGACAGATGCCATTCACATGGCAGTGTGGGGAAGGATAGTCCAAAAGGTAAATGCAGTGGTCTGCCATCATGGCTGGCTCCGGGACTTGCCTTTGGCAGGTGCTTTGGCACATGATGCCTCCTGGCCTTTCCTTGGACGGCCCCTTTTGCGCTTGACTGGAGGGGCTGTGCTGCAGGGGCAGTGGTGTCTGAGGACTCACCCCCCTCTGTGGACGCAGGGGAGGATGACGAACTGTCATCCTGCTGCCCATCAGGGGGAGGCAGAGATGTTGAATGTTGCGCTGGCCTGTCCCTCAGAATCGCCACTTGCTGCCCAAAGAGGGCCACAATTTGTCCCATGCGGGTGTCCATGGACCTCATCAGCAGGAGGAGCTCCCGAGAATCTTCCTCAGACCGGCCCATTCGTCCCTGGGCCTGTTTGTATGCCCCAAGGACTCTGTTGATGTGGGACAGGGCTTCCATCCCAGGCTCAGTTCCCCTCTGCATGACCCTGCCCCTCCCGCCTACACTGCTGCCACGGGCCTGTTGGCTCCCCACATTGCTCCGCTGCATCCTCTCCCTGGCCTCCTCAGTAGATGTCGTGGGGTGCTCATCACCTGGGGCAGGGAGGGTGTTGCGGGCAGCTGTGGTGGTGGTGGTGATAGTGGTTGCCACACAGGCCGTGACAACAGCTGTTTGGGGAAGGTCATGGGTTGCAGCAGATGTGGTTGTGGGGACCATGGGTGCCTAGGCCTTGTTGCGGCATGCCACAACAGATGTGCTGGCTTGGGGCTCCTCATCCAAGGAATCCAGGGAGTCTTCATCCAGTAGTCTCTGTTCCGGGGTGGGGGACTGGCTCTGCAGGTTGGTGGTGTCGTCCTCTGCAGTGAGTTCTTGGTCACCTGTGGGTCAGATGAGAAATGGTCATTGTGTTGCAACCAGCAAAGCTTCTGTTCGCACTGTTACATCAACTGTTTGTACATCCAGCAGTTGTTCATTCATCTAATTTGCAGTTACCGACATCCAGTGATGCATTACAAGCTGTTGAGGTACATGCATTACTCGTCCATATTGTGAGTTGACAAGACATGACATGCACAATTTACATTTTTTACATTGACAGGTTCATGTTGGCATCTAGTGAGTGTTTAATCATATGTGATCCAGTTACGCATGTATGTCACTTGTTGTGCCCTTGCAGCCGTTTTCTCTGCACATTGGGGGAACATTGTAGTTGCAGCCATACCTTTGGCATGTGGTGTACATATCTGTATTTGCACTTCCAGCCATGCTTTCTTTGCTTTCATTTGGTCCTTGCTGGTCTGGACCCCTGCCATTTTCAGATGGCATGCAGTGGTGTGCAAGGTTGTGCACTGAGTTACATCTACATGTGGATCTGAATGTCACACTTTGGTTGCTGTCATGGTTTCATTTGCTAAGGTGTGTGCACACGCTAGTGGCCAATGCTATCTGGGTGTGCAGTTGTGCAATGTGAGGCCTGGTGTCCTGTGCCACCATGCTTGTTGTGAGGCATATCTGGCTGCATGTAGTGGCTGGTGATATGTTCTGTTTGCTGTTTTTGGCTTGTACTGGTAAGACCTCTCTGTGTGTGTGTGAGGAAGGCTTCCATCTTGGTCCAGTGTGGGACAAGTCAGCATGATATGTCTACCTACCAGTGATTTGGAAGTGGACATTGCACTGACTGACACATGCATCTTGGTGCGAGGGTGTTTTCAGTCTTGGGGACTGGAGCTCATGTTGGCTTGTGTGAGTTGTTGTGCAAGCTTCCCACCCCCACACACCCCGACCTGTGAGATGCGGTTAACTACCTGTTAGTTGAGTGGGTGGCATACAATGCCTGCCACATGATTCTGATTGGGGGTGGAGTGGCCCATCCTACTCAGGGGTGGGACAGCATGCATAGTGGGATTTGTGGGACAATTTGCCAACCCCACAACACCGTCTCCGTGTGAAGATGGCAACCTACCGGTTGAGGTGAAGGTGAGCAATGACATGGCTATGTGACTTAAGAGTCATTCTTGGGAGGAACGTGCCTGTGGTGAGCAGAAGGTGTGTGTGGGTTTCAGTACCCAAACTTTTCACATCACATTAGGGCATGGGGTGTGGCCTCACCATCATTGTTGTCCCAAGTATCTGGGTGTGGGGTTCACTCCCCCAAGATTTGCAGGCAAAATAGGGCATGGGGTATATCCCCCCATCACTGTTGTCCCAAGTATCTGGGTGTGGGGTCCACTCCCCCAACATTTGAAGGCACAATAGGGAATGGGGTATATCCCCCATCACTGTTGTCCCAAGTATCTGGGTGTGGGGTCCACTCCCCCAACATTTGAAGGCACAATAGGGCATGGGGTATAGGCTCCTATCACTGTGGTGACATACAGCAGGTTGAACATCTCACCCAGCAAACATTTCCACACTATCATGGTTTCATGGTATTTGTGGACCTGTGAACATGAGCAAAGTACTGGTGATGCAGTTGTACTGGGGCATCCATACACTTACATGTTGTCATCAACAGTGGTGTGTGTGTAAGATACAGTCAGCCATGTGCAGACAATGTGTACTTTTGGGGCCAGACTATACCAGCACTGTTCAGACAGACAGTGTGAGATGTGACCATTGTCAATGCATACACACATTGCTGGTCCCAAGCAGACACATTTGTGCATTTTAGTCAGACAAAGTACTCTTGTTATGCAATTCAGTGCAGCACTGTGGCTGCTGGGTCTGTTGCAAGACAGTTGGGATGTGCATAGTTTAGCAGTGTGAGTCCCAGGTCCAGTGGAGTTTTGGGTAATCTGCACTTCCACTGTTTACATTGCAACATTGTGGTATGACATGGGTGATTAGCACATTGACAACCAACCTGCCAGACACTGCTGCAGGGAAGCATGATCGGTGTTAGTGTTGTAGTGTGTGATGCCTGGCACAGTAGACACAATGTGGGTAAGTTTTGCACTGAGACTTGTGCATGCTGAGTACAATACGACTGTTTAGCATGATTTGTGTAAGTGACTGTGGACAAAGTGGTATGGTGTGATGTGCGGGGGAACAAACGTCACATGCCTATGAGTGGGACAAGTGCTCCATCATGCTGAACTGTTGAAGGAGTGGGCCTGTTGTGGGTTGTACTGCAGTGTCACCAATTACACACACCACTCCCTGTTGAAATGGTTACCTACCAGTAAGTTTGATGAGTCACATTCAATATCTGCCACATGATTGTGGTTGTGGGGAGTGCTCCATCTTGCGCAGCTGTAGGACAAGAGGGCCTGGTGGGAGTTGTAGTGCAGACTTCCAAACCACCCACACACCTCCCTTTGAGGATGGCTACCTACCTGTTAGGTTAAGGTGAGCAATGCAATGGCTGCCACATGGGGGGGGGTCAGGGCTCCATCTTGCGCACGTGTAGGACAAGAGGGCCTGGTGGGAGTTGTAGTGCAGACTTCCAAACCACCCACACACCTCCCTGTGAGGATGGCTACCTACCTGTTAGGTTAAGGTGAGCAATGCAATGGCTGCCACATGGGGGGGGTCAGGGCTCAATGGTTAGAGCGGCAGACCCTGATGCAGAGATCCGGCCCGGGACCAGGGTTCAATTCCCGCCTCGGCGGGTCTTGGGCTCAATTTCCTCGGACCTGATAATTCTCGCCTCGGTGCCTATTCTAATCATGGGTCCCACTCTGCAACTCTGGGCAATAGCTTGCTTAATCTCCACAGCGGCCCCACCAGCGCTGGGGTGCCTGTCTTCACCTTGGGGGTGCGCAGGAGTGGACATTTCACAGGGAAAAGACAGGAAGGGTTCCACAGCGGTATGCGTACAGTGCCAGGACACCCTAGGGTAACAGTGCGCTTTACAAGTACAAATTTCATTTCATTTCATTTCAGGGCTCCATCTTGCGTGGCTGTAGGACAAGGGGGCCTGGTGGGAGTTGTAGTGCAGACTTCCAAACCACCCACACACCTCCCTGTGAGGATGGCTACCTACCTGTTAGGTTAAGGTGAGCAATGCAATGTCTGCCACATGGGGGGCATCAGGGCTCCATCTTGTGCAGCTGTAGGACAAGGGGGGCCTGGTGGGAGTTGTAGTGCAGACTTCCAAACCACCCACACACCTCCCTGTGAGGATGGCTAATTACCTGTTACCTGTTAGGTTAAGGTGAGCAATGCAATGTCTGCCACATGGGGGGCGTCAGGGCTCCATCTTGCGCAGCTGTAGGACAAGGGGGCCTGGTAGGAGTTGTAGTGCTGGCAGCATGTACACATGTACCCATGGTGATGTTTGTAGCTACCTTGGAGGTGAACCTGAGGGACTGTTGGATTAATGTGTGAGAGATGTGTTGGTGAGAGTGTGGTGCATATGACTGCATTTGTACCTAGGAGGTATAGCTTAGTAGTGGTGCTAGACAGTACATATCAGTGTGACGTTAGGCATTTGTTTGTACTTACCAGCCTCCACTCCCCCGGGTATTCCTGTGAGACTCTCTGGATGCAGTATGCCAAGCACCTTCTCCTCCCATTCGGTGAATGTTTTGGGTGGAACGGGAGGGCCACTGCCTGTCCTGTGAGCCAGCTCATGGTTCTTGGCTCTCTTCTTCTTGACCACTGCCTTCAGATCGTGCCAGTGCTTCAGAATTTCATTTCTATTGCGTGGCACGGTCCCTACTGCATTTACCTTATCTACTATCCTTCTCCACATTAGCGTTCTTGTGGCTACTGGTGTCTGTTGGACCAGGTTACCAAACAATTGGGGTTCTACCCTGATTATCTCATCTACCAGTACACTCAACTCACTGTCAGTGAATTTGGGCATTTTCTGTGGTGACATGGTGTGTGATGTGCCAAGGTGTTTGAGGTGCAAGTGTTGAAGTGGTGGTGTTGCTGGTGATGTGTATGGTGTGTGATGTGTAAAGGGGTTAGAGGTGCAGGTGTAGAAGTGGTGGTGGTGGTGATGTGTGTGTGTGTTGTGCAGATTTGCCTCTCCTGTCAGCTGTGGTGTATGTCCCTTCAGTTCTGGAGTTTTGCAAAGGATTGTGGTCTGGTAGGGGGCTGGATTTATACTGGGCTATGTGGGTGTGTCAGGATGGGGTATTGGTTGCAGGTGTGGTGTGCTGGGATTTGTAGTTTTTGAGTTTACCATGGGGGTGTGTCTTTGGGCTGTGTAAGGTGTTTTTGGGTGCATGACTTGTTTGCTTGATGCACTTTGTGGGCATGTTGTGTGTATTTTTTCCGACCGCCATTTTTTTCACGGAGCGTACGCAGTGGTGGCTATGCTACGGCACTTCTGTGGGCTCTCTTATTCCTCACTATTGTCGACCGCGGCGGTCGTAAACAGCGCTCTGCACCACAGTCATGTCGGGGATATCATAATTTCCATGGCTGTGTCTCCGCTGTGGTTTGGGCTGTTTCCGCAGCGAATCCGACCACCGCGGACGAGTTTCTGGCTTCTCCGCACACGAGGGGCGGTTTCTCGGGTCTCCTTTCCGCCGCGGTTGGATTTTTACCACCGAGGATCCTAATCTAGCCGTCGGTTTGCCCGCGGTAGCGGCGGGCGGTGAGTTTCCGCTACCATGGCGGTCGGTTTGCTTTTCCGACCGCCATCGTAATGACCCCCTAAGTTTGTAGTTGTTAATGTGGACTGTATTTCATAGTAATCGCCATATATATATTACCAATTAATGCACTAGCACTTTAGCCTTGTGATTTTATTCACCTGTCTGAATTGCCAGAATTAGCTTAGTAGTGCCCTAATTGAGAAATTGTAAATTTTTAAGATTCTTCTCATGCTGGCCCACTATGTCAACTAGAACTATATTGTATCTCCCAGACTGTATATTGCCTTGACAGCATTTTTTTAGAATGTTTTATGATCTGCGTGGCTGTATCTTTTATGGTTTTGCTAACCGAAATAAAGAAATTTGAAGTTGAAGTATCTTCACTTGTGACTGCTACTGAGTCTTCTTCATTCACAGCTGAACTTGAGCTTTGACCAGCATCAGCAACTCAACCCACTGTAAACTTCTTGGGGTTTTTGATGCTCAAATGTCTCAGCTGAAGATTTTCATGAGTTGAATCAGAGACCATTTCTGGATGCTGCACGTGACTTTGCAACTGTTCTTCACTCTGACCCTGAAAATGAAAATGGCCACTGGTACCCTCACCAGGATCATCTTCACCTTTACTCTCATCAACTTCACCAGTTTCACATTTTTCTTCTCTCCTTCTGGATCCACGCTGAAAACTTGAGCTTGACTCCATAAAAGCAGTGGTTGTGGTCACCACTTCTTCATCTGCTATCCTCACCTTTCACGTGTGGGCTACGAGGATCCACTGTGGGATTCTAGCATGTTTCCCAGCAGTGTTAGTCATAAGCATGATCCAGTATGGGCCTTTTGTTTGAGCTTCAAGAGAGATTTTTCTAACATGCTTTTTATACAAACCGAGGGGCATATTAGCAAGATCCACGTTAAAATTATCGCCGTTTTAGCGGCAGGAAACTGCCGCTAAAACGGCGATAATGGGCTGGCTAATATGCGTTATGGAATTCAATAGAAGCCCAGGTTAGATGTGCAGGACATCTAACCTGGGCTTCTATTGAATTCCATAACGCATATTAGCAAGCCCATTATCGCTGTTTTAGCGGCAGTTTCCTGCCGCTAAAACGGCGATAATTTTAACGTGGGTCTTGCTAATATGCCCCCAGTCTTCAGGTTGCTGTGGGTGGCAACACATTTGGTTTGTCGGTTCTGTTGCCAAATTCATCTGATGGAAGACAGGATTAATCACATCAGCCAGACCTTTAGAGTAATTGAAAATGATGCTATAAGTAATTGAAACAAGCGTTGCTGAGGGTATGTACACAATTTGCATAGCTCTGACTATTTGCACTTTATGGGGTGAGAGTCCAGTCTTTTATCTGCGGTACGTCTAATGCTCAAGAAGAGCAAAAGGAAGAGCATCTGCCCATTTCATATTTGCGAATGCACACACTTTAGCCAGCTTATTTTTGATGGCCCCATTCACCTTCTGTACAACACTAATGTTATTGAGGACAAAAACTACAATGGAACCTCTGTTCAATTTGCAAAGCTGAACAAATCAGTTTTAGGATCTCATTGTTTAAATGAGCTCCACAATCCATCTTAATAGAAGTTGGCAAGCCAAACCTGGGCATTAATTCCCTTAACAAGGATTTGGCAAAAGTCATGCTATCACATCTCTGAGTTGCATAGGCTTCAACCCATTTAGAAAACAAACAGACAATCACAAGAACATATTTAAATCCACTATAAACAGACATCTCAATGAAGTCTTTTTTGAGTCTGTTTAATGAGCCCTCTGATTTGCCAATATGAATCATAAAAACAATAATCCTTTTTCCTTGATTGTTTCTCTGGCAAACAACACATCGTTGATATAAGTCTTCTGCAATAACTCTTGAACCAGTACTTTCTGAAAGGTCTGCAAATTAAGGGGCATATTCACAAGGAGCTATCGCCGAATTAACGGCACTTTATCGCAGCCAAAGTCGTGATAAATTTACCCCCCATTCACAAGCTGGTGTTAACAGCCCACAGCACCAGTTTACCCGCGATAGCAGCCGCAAAAAACATCGCCACAGAGGACCCCCGCAAATATCGCTAATGAGATGCAGAGTAGGCGTTGCCGTGTGAAAAGTCGAGACAACATCACACCTCAACATTCACAACGACCAGCCACATCTGCAATAAGAACACGAAACAGGCGATGAGGTGCGCTAGCCGCAGGTATTTAACACCTGCCTCAAGCAGGTGTAAAGAAGGAAGTCTACCTGCAGTAGGCAACGGAGTCCTGCACACAGCCATACCCAAAGAACAAACTACGCCATGGAGCTACTCTACATGCAGCTCGGAGCCCCAACAGGGCCACAACACCCCCCGCCACCACCCCCTGGACCGCCACCCCCCCAGGACCTGGACCCGCTCCCCCCGGACCACCACAGAGGCAGTGTAGAGCAAGACAGCGGACCTACCGTAAACGCACCACTCTCACAGACCTAACGCCCGCGGAAGTCATTGCCCACTACAGGCTCAAAAGGACAACCATCCTCCGCATCCTGACCCACATTGCCCACAGGCTGACGGTCCCAACACAGCAGAGAACAAACATCCCTCCGCAGACAAAGCTGCTGGCAGTGCTGCACCTGTTGGCCTCTGGGACCGTCCAACCAACAGCTGCCAGAGTCGGAGGGGTCTCACAGCCAGCCCTATCAAAGTTCATCACACCCGTCCTGGATGCCATCCTCAGCTTCATACCCCAGTACCTTCACTTCCCCAACAGTGCGCAGGAACAGCTGGAGACTAAGCAAGGCTTCTACGCCATAGCGGGATTCCCGGCCGTGTTGGGGGCAATCGACTGCACACATGTCCCACTTGTGCCCCCTGCGGATACTGCACACCACTACCGCAACAGGAAGCACACGCATTCCATCAATGTGCAGGCAATAGTGGACCACCGGGGAATGTTCACCAATGTCGTTGCCAACTACCCAGGCAGTGTGCATGATTCCTTCATCTTCCGACAGTCCATCATCAACCAGCGCTTCCTGGATGGCACATATGGAACGGGACTGCTCGTTGGTAAGTACCTCAACACACCACACATCCCACAGCCACAAACGCACAAAGCACAACTGTGGGGATGCACACGTGACCTAACCACATCCGACATGTTAAACTACACGACCCCCTACCAGACACGACTACCCCACTCCATAGTCATCCTGGGCTACCCCTGCACCCAATACAGACTCCACATGGCACCACAGCCACACAACTGCTGAACGTGTGGAGATGCGGAATGCTGCCATGACACATGTGAGGCACTGCTCTGCCCCCATGACCCTACCCCGGTCTCCCGCAGGTCAGCGTCCCTTGGTGGTGGGCCCTTGTCGGCCGCTGTGCATCCGGGGCCACTAGCCCTGTGCGACTCGAGTCATCCCCCCTTGTAGTTCAGACATTGCATGTCTGTGTGCCTGATGACTGTTGGTGTAGTTGCCAGCACATGCTACTCCCTGAGGGCTGGCTTACACTCACCCCCCCCAGCCAGCACAGGCGTCACTGAATTGGTGGGCCTGCCATCACATCCTGCCGAGCCAAGTATTGACTCTCTTCTCCCTGCACTGTCCCAGGTGATCAAGGATATGCACTCTGCCCTTGGATGATGACACCCCTCCGAGACCCGAACACACCCGCCCAGAGGCAGTACAATGCGGCCCACATACGCACCAGGGGCATCGTTGAACGCACATTTGGCGTGTTGAAGTCACGTTTTAGGTGCCTGGACGGCACTGGTGGGAAGCTCCTGTACAGCCCGGATGTCATGTGCAAGATGATCATTGCATGTTGTGTGTTGCACAACATCTGTGTTCGCACCAGGGCCCCATGGATCCCAGTTCCAGAGGTACCGGACGATGATGGTGGTGATGGGGCAGGTGGCCCACATCCCACTGCAGCTGCGGCAGGAATGGCCCGTAGGGACTCCATCATTGCCACTTACTTCTCATGAGCACGTCACATCGTGACCCTCCGTGGCATTCATGGGACAGTAGTAGATGTCCAATTGCACTGCATGTGTGAATAAAACATGTTTGCAGGTCACAGGTTGGAATTGTACATTGTCATGTTACATGTCCCTGGGGTTTCAGGTGTGATTTGCCAGGTTGTGCGCATTTTCCGATCCAGTTGTGTCCTGTGTTCAGTTGTGGAGGTGTTGCTGTTTGTACCGGGATGTTGTCACTGTCCGGGTGCACTTCTGCTTGTGTGCGTATGCTGCACGGTGGGTGTGTCGCTCCTGCGGCTCTGATTTGTCTGCCACTGGTCTCTTTCAAGTGGTGTGCCTGTGGGTTCTATTCTTCCACAGTGCGTGGATGTTGTGGTGTGCATGTTGTCCTCTGCAGTTGGCCAGGGTGCATCCGTGGCACTCCGCTGTTGATGTGTTTTGTTCTGTGGCATTTTCCGTATACTGTTCTTGTGCTTTTTCCCACATTGCGCGTGCGTATTGCTGCCCTCGCGCTGGTTGTCACTGTTTTCTTATCGCGCTTTGGCCCATAGCGTGTTTTTTGGTGTTGTGGATTGTGTTTTTATCTCCATCGTGGTGGTTGTATCGCGGACTTTGTCCGCGGTTTCGGCAGGCTATCGCATGGTACCGCCTTGTTGTGAATTCCATGTTGACACAGGGTTATTTTCCCGTGATAGGCTGCGTTATTGGAAGTTCCGTTACGCTACTCTTGCGGTAGTTATCACACGTTCTTGTGAATATACCCCTCAGTGCCTTCCTACATGTGTTTGGCCATGCAAATAGCAGACCATTGAATATAACATAGTGTCAGAAAGAGCATATTACGATTCAGGAATAACCTAAACATAGTTGTAGCTTCATTTGCAACCTTCTTGTTCCCACTTCTTTGTCTCATTCTCTGCTACCTCCTCATGTAGTTCCCTCAATTCACTCTATGTGGTCACAATTTACATGAATTATAATTTCCGTAGAACTTGAACTGTTTTCATTTTGCTCAGATTTGTGCATTGCTATTTCTTCATTTGATCTCACAGTTGCATTCTGAAGTGCACAATACTGTGCCACTTGATCAACATATTTGTTTCCCATTGTAACCATGGGCCTGATTATGATGGTGGTGGGACCTCCACCGTCAGGCCGTCAGTGGCGGTCCCACCACCATCGGACTCTGCAGGTCTGCCCACAGCATTAGGATGTGGCGGGCGGAGGCATCTGGCAGAGGGACCGTCCGGCTTGCATCTGACGGGCTCAAAGAACCAGTCGGACCGTCGGAGGGACTGCAATCCGGACAGTAGGGGCAGTGACTGCTCCGGCACCGCCGTAGGGATTACAATGTCCATTTCCGCCTGCCAGTTCATGGGGTCAGGCGGAAAGTGACTCTGGGGGCCCCTAGCTGGCCCCCTTGCCACATGGCCCTCCATTATGGGGTCTGGTGGCACCTGTGGGCACCTATGGTGCCTCCCTAAACATCCCTGCACCGTGTGGCAGGCACCACATGGTGCCTGTCACAAGGTGCAGGGATGTTTACAAACATGCCTCTTAGCAGTGAGGCCTGTGCTGCAGCCCTTTTTCGGGCCCAGCACAAGCCTCAATGCTAAGAGGCATGTTTCCGGCCGCCTCCACGGAGGTCGGATTGTAATTTGTCAGGCGGGACTGCCGACTCCCTGTCAGCTGGTCCCATTCCTGACAGGATGGCGGTTGGACACTCATCTGACCACCATCATAATCAGGCCCCATGTCATCACGAGCCTTATGGGCTGTACACTTGACCAATACAATCTCCTTTGGTTATGGTATTGCTTTCAAAAGATCAAGATTATAGGAACTATTCCTGATGGGCTACCAGAAGATGTCATAAAACACCTTTGTGACCATAGTTGACTTGGTTAACATGCACCATTCAAAAACCATAGTGTCTGTCTGTATAACTTCTCACTTTTAATTCATCTGCAAGGCCACAGCAGTGCCAATTGTGTTTAAATTACATTAGGCAGATGAGATGCTGCAATAATTTCAGAAATGGAACAAACTGCATAAGGAGCTTTTAATGCTACCAGATGGTCTCTCAAACAGGAGCTATCTACTAACAAAATCAGATTAGCCATTTCAAGAGGAATGTGTGGAGTTATCTTAAATATGATGGAATGTTGAGCATGTTGCCAGGCTGGAATGTTATCCTTTGAAAAGCATTGTATTTGCTGGTAGCTGTGAAGCTAAGCTGGAGGTACCTGCGGTTACTCTTCAATAAAGACATCTTGTTTTCACAACCTGCGTGAAAGTGGATCTTTACATTGGCGACGAGTTGACTTTGATCTGCGCAGGGGGCAGACTAACATGGTGATGCACAGCGTAATTAATTAACTGAACCGCATGGCAAGCATTAGGAAGTTTTCGACAGCGTGGAATTTGCGTGTCAGACATCTGGAGGCTGTGGAAATCGATGTCTACTTTCAGTGTTTGCTAATTTAATCAAAAATTTACGTTACGCATATAGAGAAACTTTAACAGCGTTGCTGTTTTGGTGAAGATTGTGTGCCAAGCTGTGGTGACCTGCGGGTGTCAAACAACTGTTTAATAATGATTTGCGGGTGCCAAACAATTTGCGGGAGCCGTGAAAATAAAAATTAAGGGGGTCATTAGGATGGCGGGTGGATCGCCACCGCCGGCTCGGAGGTGGCGATCCGCCCGCCATCCCAACTTGATTTACCCCGCCAAAATATTATGGCGGGGGTATCGCAGCGGACGCAAAGTGCGTCCGCCGCTTTTCTGATGGTCGGCAATCGTTACGATTGCCGGGCGGTCTTGGCCACTAATATGGTGGCAGTGCCTACCAGGCACCGCCATCCATATTAGGATGGGTGCGGTAACAGGCCTTTCCATGGCGGTGATGCTGCCATGGAAAGGCTGGCAGGGATGTGCTTTGGGAGCCCATTGCGGGCCCCCAGGGGGGTGGGGGGGTGGGGGGTGCACTTGGCCTGCATTCCCATGCACAAGGTGGCAGGCACCGCGCGGTGCCTGCCACATTGTGCATGGGAATGCACAACATGTCAATTTGGCATTGCGGCGGGTGCTGCTGTAAGCAGCACCCGCCGCAATGTCAAATATGCAGAATGCGACCGCCAGGGTGACGGTAGCATCCTAATCAGCGGTGCGGGACCGCCGCATGTCTGGTGACCGGTCCCAGCACCACGAGGATGGCGGGCGGACCGGAGTCTGCCCGCCATCCTAATGACCCCCTAAACGTCTTAGAACGCTTACCGACATACTTGAGGCTGCATTTAAACACGCGCTTCCCGTGTTGGAGCTTCATTCTTCACTCGCGCTGTCTGTTTCTCCACGAGCCTCATTCTTCACTCACGCTATTTGTTTCTCCACGCTTTTGCGCACGCCTTTACAAGCCCAATTTTCCGCTGACAACCAACGTAAACCGCACGTTTTGGCGGCCATTTTGGACGATTGGGAACAATTCCCTTAGTTTACACAGAGACACAAAGTTTTATTGTAACGAAGCTGAGAGATTGCATTTTTTTTCCAAAACTGTTTATATTTTCAACATTGATCTCGAGAAAAGAACAATTCAACTTGGAACTGAACCGAACATTTCTTCAAGCAACAATTTGGTTTGTTATTTTCAATTTTTATTTTAGTTTATTATATTAGCTAGTTGTTTTGTTTAACCTTTCCTTTCTTACAGGTGGGACTGATTGTATCTTGTAATTATATTCAATAATTAATATGGCTGATCAAGGGTTATCTGCACCACCAACTTTTCTCCCTACTCCAGGTGACCCTGCTATTCTTTGGAAGGATTGGAAAAAGTTATTTTTAACTTACATCCAAGCTACTGGTGCAGATAAGTATGGACCTGTGCGTAGGCAAGCAATTTTACTTCACCACTTAGGTGTTGAAGGACGCCGCTTATACGAGGACCTTCCGGAAATCTCTTTAGGGATGGGTGATGGTCAACCAAGCAATGTTTATGAGATGACTATGCAGATGCTAGATCTACGATTCACCACTAAAGTGACTGTTGTGCTAGAAAGGCATACATTTTTTTGTCGTAAGCAAAAAATATATGAAGATATTAGGACATATGTTGCTGCTTTGAGAGGTCTTTCACTAACTTGCCGCTTTGAGGGTTTGGGAGATTCTCTCATACGTGACCAAATAGTGAGATGTACTAATAACAAGAGAGTATGAGAAAAACTGCTTATTAAAGATCCAACATTAGATGAAGCGGTTCAGATTGCCAAAGGCTCAGAGCATACTGATTTGTGGATAAAGGAAATGGAAAATTGTAGTAATTCCGTAATACCGAAGGAGCAGGTTGCCAAAGGGGTTGAAGTTCATGCGTGTGTGGATGAAACTAAGGTAGTGAAACAGTTTACCAAACCCCCTAATAAACTTCCGAACAAATTTAATGACGCTCCTCGTGCAAATGCGGCTGCTCCAGGAACCAATGCAAGGATTGTTAAGTGCTATCGTTGTGGTGCTTCTGGGCATATAGCTTCTAGTCCCAAATGTATGGCTAGAAATGTGTTATGTAGGGCTTGTGGCAAGAGGTGTCATCTTGCCCAAGCTTGCAGGACCAAGACTCAATTTGGTCAAATACAAGAAGTGGATGACGTGTGAGAATGTTCAAGAGCTCATGTTATGTATTGATGATTGCGATACTTCCCATGTTCCTGTGGAACCATGCCATGATCATACTGTCTTGGAGGGTGGTGTTGTTAGGGAGAGTACATCTATATTAGACAAACCCCACTGTATCATAAGTTTGGATAAGCATGATGTTACGATGCTGGTTGACTCAGGGAGTTTGTATACGCTAATATCAATGGATATGTACTCCAAGGTATGGAAAAGTGGGAGTGATGTTGAGTCCTGGACCAAGCCTGATATTAAGGCTGTTGGATATGGTGGAAAAACAATTGATATTTTAGGATTAAAGTGGATGGTAATCTCATTTAGTGGAAAAAAGGTGTATGGTCGAGTATATTTGACCAAACAAGGATCCAATTTACTAGGTTGGCGTCACCAAAAGGATTTAAATATAATTCTCGATCCTAATGCTGATGAGCCTGTTATGTCCACTATAGTGCATGATATTTGTACAACATCTCAAACAAATTTAATGGAGAAGTATCCAGAAGTTTTTTCTGAGAAACTGGGTAAGCTCAAGAATTTTTCACACAAGATTATCCTAAAAAAGAATGCAATCCCTATTGTGCATAAAGTGAGGAATTTACCGTATTTGATGAGAGATCCATTACAAATAGAACTTAAAAAGTTGCTTGCACAAGGCATCATAGAGCCCATCGAAGCCTCAGAGTGGTTGGCTCCCATCGTAGTTGCACCTACGGATGTGGGTAAAATTCGCTTATGTGGGGACTTGCGCGACTTAAATAAAAGCATTTGGGTAGATAGGCAGCCTCTACCCAATATTTCTGAGATGTTGACAGCTATGGGTGGTGGTACCATCTTTAGTGTAATCGATATGTCTGCAGCATATCAACAGATTGATTTAAATGTGGAATCAAGACATCTCACCTCATTTTTACACCGCTGGGTGCATTTCGCTATTGCAGAATGCCCTTCGGCTTAGCATCTGCCTCAGCGGTGTTTCAGAGGGTGATGCAAAGAATGTTTGAAGGCATGAATGATGTCTTGTGTTTTCAGGATGATGTGTTGATTGTGGTGAAAGATAATGTACATCATGATATGGTAACGGAAGAGGTTTTGAAAAGAATGGTGAACAATGGGCTGACTATAAAAAGAGAAAAATGTCAATTAAAGAAAAGTTGTGTAACATATCTGGGACATGAAATATCTAGAGATGGTATCAAGCCTAAGAAAAGTATTGTTTCTGCCATCAAAGATGCTCCTACTCCTCATAATAAGGACCAGTTAAAGTCGTTTTTAGGCTTAACAGAGTATTGCTCAAAGTTTGTGAAGGGGTTTACAGAAATAGTTGAACCCCTGAGGATGCAAATGAAAAAGGAGTTGTATTTGAGTGGAGTGACAGCTGTGATCATGCATTCAACAAGATTAAGAGTAGTATTGTGAATGCTCCTACCCATGGTCATTTTAATGTCAGGGCTAAAACCTTTGTTACATCTGATGCCAGTGCAGTTGGGATTGGTGCAGTTTTAACTCAAGTGAGTGATGGGGAAGAGAAAATCATCGGATTTGCATCCAGAAGGTTACGTGATGCAGAATTATCATATTCGGGGATTGAGAAGGAAGCCCTGGCATGTTGTTGGGGCATAAAGCATTTTAAATATTTTGTGTGGGGCTTACCATTTAAAGTCTGCACAGATCAAAAGCCCTTAGTTCATTTATTTAAAGGAGGTAGAGGTTTGGAGGGTAGTGTTACTCCCAGAATTTCCAGGTGGATGTTGTCGGTTCTCGAATATAACTTTGTGGTTGAGTACGTTAAAGGATTAAGAAATGTTGTAGCTGACTATTTGTCTAGGATGCCAATAGAAGAGGTTGATACGGATGTGGATGATGTAATTGAGGAGGTGTTTAAGGGTGGTAGTGAGGAAGCTGCCTTTAATAAACAAGAATGGATGCATGCTATGTCAAATGATGATATCTTGCAGCGTGTAGTAAGGTGTGGATCGGAAGGATGGAATGAAAGTATCACTAAAGATGTTCACTTTAAAAGTTACCACAACGTGGAAGGCGAATTAAGTGTGTGAGATGGGAGGTTAATGAGAAGGTGTCAGTTTGTGCCGCCGGTTGGGCTAAGGAGTAAAATTGTGAACATTGCTCATGAGGGGCATCTGGGAAGAAATATGACTAAAAGAAGGGTGCGACAGTCATATTGGTGGCCGGGTATGGATGGTGACATAGAGGATGTAGTGAAGGAATGCTATGCATGTGCCCAAGCCGATAAAACTAAGGTGGTTAGACAACCTCCTTTAGCATGTGTGTCATTTCCTAAGCACCCATTGGAAAGGGTAGCAATTGATTTTTTGGGCCCAATCTCCAAACTTGGGTCACGTAACAAGTTCTTGATGGTTCTGGTTGATTACCATTCCAAATGGTTTGTGGTTGAAACCACGGAGTATGTGAATACGCAAAAAGTGATTGCATTTATGGAGAGAGTGTTCTTGAATGAGGGAATTCCGAATGTTTTAGTATTGGGTAATGGTGTTCAACTAGTGTCAAAGGAAATGCAAGGGTTTCTGTGCAAACTTGGAATCAAACATGAAAGAGTTGCTATGTTTAGACCTCAACCGAATGGCTTAGTTGAAAGAATCAACCGCTTAATAATGGAAAACATCCAATTGTCACTTTCTAATGGATTGTCGTGGTGTGAAGAACTTAAGAAGCTTGTGTGGTCATATAGAGTGACACCGCAGTCTATGACTGGTGTTTTGCCATTTATTTCTCTTAAAGGACGTGAGCCCGGTGTTAAGGAAGTTCCTGGATGGATGAAAGATAAGGATTGTGTGTGGGTCGATCAGACTGCTGTGGAAAATAGAGTGGCCCTGCGTCAGTTGGCCGCAACGAAGTATTATGCCAGAAAGAGTGTAAAAAGTCTTGATATAAAGGAAGGAGACTGGGAGGTCGTAAGGCGTGGTGGAATTGTCATAAAAGGAGACAGCAAATTTTCTAAATCAATGCAAGTGAAATCTGTAAAAAAAAATATTGTCATTCTGTCTGATGGTTCTGCTTGGAGTACTGGAAATGTTTGCAAATGTCGTGCTCCTCTACCTGTTCTTGACAACTAATCGTTTTAGTAATGTTTTATAAATCTTGTTGCTGTTAAAGGGGTATATGAGGGGAGATGTGTGGAGTTATCTTACATATGTTGGAATGTTGAGCATGTTGCCAGGCTGGAATGTTATCCTTTGAAAAGCATTGTATTTGCTGGTACTGTGAAGCTAAGAGGGAGGTACCTGCGGTTACTCTTCAAAAAAGATATCTTGTTTTCACAACCTGCGTGAAAGTGGATCTTTACAGAATGTCTCTAATATCTGGCTTGGTTTGGTGCATAGTTTGGTAACATTCACGCAATCATGTTCTGGCTCATTATCATCATTATTGTCATTGTCTTCATTGCTATGTGAGACCGGCAGCAGTGTTGCAGGGGTCAAATAATTATATCTCCTGATTGAGATGTTTTCAGCTGCCAGTATGATTTGCTCATACATTGTAAGATGGCTATTCATCGGGTGCTGAGTTCTGGTACACATCAGCAAAATCTCAAGTGAATGTGAAACAAAGAAAATAAGTGTATGTCCCATGAAAAGGCCATCACTTTGTTCAGTTGCAATGAAAACAACTGCAACCACTTTCAGACAACCAGGAACAGCTACTGGATCTGACACAACAGAAAAGTATGTTACAGGCCTCATGATGCCTCCATGTTTTTGAGTCAAAATTGATAATGTGCACCCACCTTTCTCATGATAAAAGAGAAATAACTCTTTCTCATATTCAGGCAATCCAAGAGCAGCTGCACTAAACAAATTTTCTCTTAATTCTTGGAAGACGTTCAAGCAACTTAATACTGATCTATCTTATACTACTCAGGCAAATTCTGTGTCATCTGCCGCTTTCCTCACTCTCAAATTAATCAAGAAGATTCGACCCTTCAGTCCCGTTCACCTGCAAAAATCTGTTGTCACATCACTGGTTCTGTCAAAACTCAACTAGTGTAATGGTCTTTACCTGAACGCACACCAACACATCCTTAACAAACTTCAAACAGTTCAAAATGCAGCCGCCAGGGTTCTTTTCATACTTCCCAAATAACATTCTGCATCTTCAGCCATTCAAGAGCTTCACTGGTTCTCAGTCAGAGCCAGAATCATTTTCAAATAAATATGCATAGGTCGGCTTTCTCTATCTCCCATCAAGATCTCTATGCTCAGCCTCGTTTAAACTTCTGTCAGTTCCTCCTTTTAGACGAGTTAAATGGGGTGGCCGCGGATTTGTATTGGGCCCGTCCAAGGCCTGGAATACACTTCCTGCTTCCATTAAATCTCTACCCAATCGTCTAGCCTTCAGCAAGTCTCTCAAAACATGGCCTTTCACCTCACACTAATCTTCCAGCTGCAGCAGTCATTGCTTTGATTGTTCATCCAGCTAGCGCTAAGACACTCATTGGTATTTGAGCGCTTTATAAAATCCTATAACATAACATCTATCATCAAATGGTACAGGATGCTTGATATCAATGTCAGTATGCATTATTAAAGGCTTTGCAGTCAGGGAAAAGTTTGGAAATCCACAGACAACAGTAGCCAACAATTACCAGGAACATTCTTTCCTCCCTATGGCTGCTTGGATCATTCATCCTCACAATTGCTGGAACACTTTCTTTTGAGACTTTCCTTGCCCCCTTTTTAAAGTGATGACCCAAATAAATCAATTCTTTTTACAGTGCTTCATCTTTGTGGGAGAATCTTGTGACCATTGTCTGCGAGATGATTCTAAAGTGCATTGGTATCTAGTTTACAGCCATCTTTTGCTTTGATGCTGCAAGCATATCATCAATATACTGTAGTAAGACTGAGTTACAGGGTAGTTGAAAATTCTCTAATTTTTTTCTTCAGTATCTGTCTAAAAATCAATGGACTTTCAGCATAACCCTGCAGAATTCATTTACCAATGACAACGCAACTTTGGCAGCCAGCAACCAGTGACAGCGCATCACTGTGGCTACGTTTTACCAATTCTAGCGCGTTTCCTAAGCTGATTAACCAATCACAGCACGGCTTGAATGGAAAAACAATTGCAAAACCTTTCTCAATGAATTCGCACAAATATACAAAACCTAATATAGGAGAAAATCAGAAAGTTGAAATTAAATAAATCTCGCAAACAATAGAAACGAGACTAGTAACTCCCCGGCACATGTTAAACTCAATTCACTCTAAAGCAAACTCCCACCCAATGGCAATCCACCTCTGGCTAGTGTAATTACCCATGTGCACCAAAGAGCTAATAAAGCCAACTGACATTAGACACACGAACCGTAAAAAGGTAACCTCATGAGTTGTTTCCTTAACTATTGCAGGGAAACTCTCACTTCCTCCACCATATACTCTCACCAAACCCTCTCCTGATTATCCCTCCTTTTCAGTGAACCCTAAGACTGTTTCTTCATTTTCTTTCTCCCCTTCTCTGTAGCAATTTGATTCCATTTATTCAATGCTTCAAATTGAGTAGCTAAGATCTAAGTACTGGCCTTCGCTTATTCATTGTCTGTCTTATGAAATCTAGCTTTCTAAGAATAAAGGTACATTTAAAGGAAACTACCTGTCCTTGTCACCAGAGGCGTATTCATGTCAATCTCGAATTCAGGTACACTTATAAAGCCTAATATTCATCAGCATCTCGTATATAGGCAAACCCTCTGCTGGTATATTCTGTCTCTCTATAACAGGTACGCTAGGGACTTTGAACTTTCCCAATACTTCACTCATTATTTTCACTCAAAATAATCCAAAAAACACACAAACAAAATACCCAATCCCTCAGAGCGGATATGCAAAAGGTCAACCAATGACAGCGCAACTTTGATAGCCACCAACCAGTGACAACGCAACACTGTGGCTACGTTTTACAAATTCTAGCACAGCTCCTCAACTGATTAACCAATTGCAGCACGTCTTCTCCATGAATGGAAAAACAATTGCACAACCTTTCTCAATGAATGGACACAATATAAACAAAAACGAATATAGGAGAAAATCAGAAAGTTAAAAAGAAGTAAATCTTGCAAACAATAGAAATGAGACCAGTAACTCCCCTGCACATGTCAAATTCAATTCACTCTAAAGCAAACTCTCACTCAGCTGCAATCCACCTCTGGCTAGTGTACTTACTCCTGTGCACCAAAGAGCAAATTAAACCAAACTGAAATTAGACGCGTGAACCCTAAAAAGTTAACCTTGTTAAAATGAAATCCCTATCTGTATGAATGTGACTCCTCACAAAACACACTACCTTTCTGCAGACAAGTTCTACAATAGTATCTCGAAATCTTGGATTGCAACGAATCCAGGTACCAAATCCCCCCAATAATAAATTCCAAAACTTCGCAATCCTAATAACAAATGAGCCAAATACATTCAGATCACAGTAATTCAACCACCAATTGAACAAAGAATCAACATTGCAGAGCCAAAAACCTCATATTCAGCCTAATAATCCATCACACAACACAAAATCACAATACTTCAACACACCAAAACACTCTCAATTGCAAAAAAGCAATTCACCAAATTTATACTTGCAATCCTCTTTGCCCAGGAACAGCAGTGCAAGTCAGGACAGATGCATAAAGAATGAATACCATGAAAGCAATCTAAGTAATAAGACAATACAGAAATATGAGCAGAAGCAAGAAATGGCCAAAGATTCAATGGGTAGCTAAATCAGTATGAAATAGGGCAGCAACCCAAGTAGTATCAGAAAGTCTTCTGGTTCACCTCAAAATTGGTGGGTTATATACAGTTTTCCAGCATAGGAAAGCATTAGTTCCTGCAAAATCATCATGGTGTGAGCAAAATAATGACAGTTTTAGAAAGGCAGAGTACAGATCTAATGAACATCATACTGCCTTTGCCATCTAAGCACTATCCCAGTACATGAATATTGATTTTCTCCACCCCATGCTAATGTTATCCGGACATGGTGGGACAAACTAGTTACTAGAATGACAGCAGACTATTGTGAATGCATGCACTAAAGTGGGAGAGGAGTTGGCCTAACGGCTAGGGCTGTCGACCTCGAATCTGGGGAACTGGATTCGAGTCTCGGCAATGACACTGAACATCCTGTGATTCTGGGCAAATCACTATGGGGCCGATTCCGATCTCGGCCGGTAGGGCTCCGAATCGGATTCGGCTTAACCGGATCCGATTCGGAGCCCTATTTCCCGACCGATCCGTACGCGCGTCCGGACGAGCGAGTACGATGCGAAATCGCCGACCGACTCGTTCGGGCGTCCCAACCGCTCCGACCGACTCGTTCCCGGGTCGAACCGCACCGACCGACTCGCTCGGACACGACTCGCACCGCGTAATGGAGACGTTCCCCGGCTGGGTAAGTACGATGCGCGCCGCGCGCAGACCGACCGACATGCGCCGTCCGGCTCGAAAAAGCAGTCGGAGCCGTACTTCGGGGGTCCGTGTCGGACCCCCCTGTATGCGTAGCCACGCGAGTCGCACACAAGGGGGACCCATGGAGTTTTATGTTAGCATGCCTTTTTGAGATGTAAGCTTATAAAAAGGAAAAAAAAGATTTGTTTCAGGTCACTCCTCAGAACGCAGGTGTTTGAATTCCATTAAGCTATCTGTTCGCAGCCTGTTCACAGACAATGACAGACAATGACAGAAACAGCAGCGTAGCTTGCAGTGGTGCAGCAGGCGCAGTGGCACCGGGACCCATAGGCCTGAGAGCTAATTGAACACTAAGGGGCCGATTCCGATCTGGGTCGGAAAACTCTCCGATCGAGCCGGATCCGGAGAGATTTCCGACCGAGCCGGACTCCTGCAGTCCGACCGAGCGAGTACGATGCGGCCGCATGCTGCCGGACTCGATTCGGTCAGACTCCCATTGAAGTCAATGGGAGCCGGTCGTACGACGCGTACATGGGCTCCCATTGACTGAATGGGTACGTCGTGAACAAGTGTGCCCCCTACAGTGTGTACACATCGGTGCAACTCGCACCGTACATTCGTGTGTAGGGGGGACCCTTGGGTCCCCCCTGTGTTCGACTCGTATGGCTACGGGTGCAGGGGGGTCCGGCACGGACCCCCCAAGTCCGGCTCCGGGAGCTTTTTCGAGCCGGACGCTCCGACTCGATCCGGCTGTCCGACGCGTCCATCGTACTCGCTCGGTCGGATAACGTCTCCATTGCGTGGTGCGATTCGTGTCCCTACGAGTCGGTCGGAGCGGTTCGAATCCGGAAACCGTTCGGTCGGAACACACGCGTACATTCGCATCGTACTCGCTCGGTCGGACAGCTGTACGAGTCGGTCGGAAAAAACGCGTACGGCTCGTACTTTTTCCGGCCGGATCCCGTTCGGGGAGCTTCCGACCGAGATCGGAATCGGCCCCTAAGGAGCTTATTTACAAACCCCTTGCGCCACTTTTAACAGGGGAAAAGTGACATATGGGTGGTGCAAGGGGCTTGTAAATAAGGCCCTAAATATTGCTGAATCGTATAATTCAAACAGCAGCCAGAGACCTAATTTCATTCCTTGCACTAGGCCCATTACACAATAGCTAGGCCACTGAACAGAAATGCTGCCCAGGAATCAATGGAAGGCTTCACTTGAGGGCCCGATACCACCCTAGTCGTTTAGAGGCTAGAACACGCAGAAGAGAGACTGCCAAAATATTTCATGCATATCTGCAAAGATGTGAATCATTCAATGCCACATGCAGATCTCCAAATGTTATGGAAAACATCTGCATGGCCGTGAATGAAGTGTCCCATCAAAAAACAGCAAGCTGCACTTAGTTTTCCATTAACCATTCACCACAACCCGATAACGTGGGTGAACTATTTGTTGATTCTCTGCCGCTTTTTTCTCTGGGTGTCATAATTATGTAGCCTTTTAAAGTCTACTTAGGACACAATATTTAATTCGATATTTGTGTAGATTATTTTTTGATATACAAGTGAGCGGATCCATCTTGGAAAAGGGGGAGGGTGAAAATATCTAGGTTTATCCTTGTACAATTCTCTGGAGAATTAAGGGGCTCATTATGATGGCGGGCGGACATCAGTCCGCCCGCCATCATAACGGTTTTGGGACCGCCCACCAGACGTGCGGCGGTCCCACCAGTGCAATTAGGATGCGCCCGCCATACTGGCGGGCGCATCCTGCCCTTTTAACATTGCGGATGGTGCTGCTGGCTGCAGCACCGTCCGCAATGTCAGAAGAGCATGCACAGCATTTCCCTGCACCACGTGGCAGGCACCATGCGGTGCCTGCCACCTGGTGCATGGAACTGCAGGGGGGTACCATGGGTACCACCCAGTGCACCTCCCCCACACACAGAGGGGGCCCACAACGGGCCCCCAAAGCCAGTCTCCACCTGTCTTTTTGTGGCGGGATATCCGCCACAAAAAGACAGGCGGAAGGGCATATCCTAATCACTACGGCGGAGCCTGCACGGCACCGCCGCAATGTTGCCCTGGTTCCGGGTTCCGCAAGGCGGGTGGAAAAGGACCACCTTGCGGAACCATGGCGGACAGACTTTCCGTCGGCCGCGGAACCATTATGATTCCCACAGCCATCCTAATTTGGCGGTGGGAATTTTCAGTATGATGGCGGAAGGACCGCCACCGCCGGCCCTGCGGTACCGGTCCTTCCGCCATCATAATGAGCCCCTAGGATTATTACACATTGGCAGTTCCTTGAAATTGGTTTTTTTAAACTTTATTTTCATTTTTGACAATCATACAAAATACACTGGCATATGAATCTCTAACACTGCACATACTGAGCAAGTTAACAAGTTACACAATTGCAGAGTACACATTCAAGGTTATAGCTTTATATGTGTGGAAAAAACCACAGCTGGGCCGGGCAAACTCCCTGGAGCAGCACTTACACAGCTCTTCATACCAGGCCGAGGGTACTAAATACACTTTCCCACTATAATCTTGGACGGGGACTGGGCCACAATCACTCACCAATCCCCTGCACCTAGCTACACCACAGAGCCATACATACCATGGGCAGTTCGGGGGTCTATGCCACCTGCTGAGAGCCCCCTCCCTCCATCGCTGCCTCATCCTGTTCCACACTGTTGGTCTCAGTATTCCCTGCCTGAGCCAGGTAAGCCTGATAGGGTCCCCAGATATTCTTTAGATGGTTACGGACAGGCATCAGGTCGTGGTAGGCGTCAGAATGGTTATTGCAATATGCCATGTCCTCATGCCACTCCCTCAGCATCAGGAGCGGTCTCTTTGCCCAGCACATCGCTATTCTACACTTCACAAGCAATAGTCCCAACACCACCAAACGTCTTATGAAATTCAGGATGTCCCTGTCGAAACCCAGCAGTGCCAACAGAGGAGACGGCTCAAAGTGCACACCTGTTACTCATGCAACTCTCCCAGTACTGCGTTCCAATAGCGTGGCATCCCTGGGCAGAACCCCGCACAAGAGCAAAGCCCTCCCCCTCTTCTCCACATTGAAAGCAGCACAGACTGTCCCTCAATCCATAACAGAGCAGGCGGGCCGGATTGTAATATACCCTGTTAAGGTATTTAAAATGTATAATCCAGTGCCGGCTATTCAGGGATATTGATTTAACAAAAGAACAACAATAGGTCCACTGTTTATCACTGATAATTATGACTAGCTCCTCTTGCCATTCCAGCCTAACTTCCGTGACTCCCGGCCGTCGCACATCTTGAGACCACACGTACAGTTTTGTGGTAAACAGTCAGAATATCTAGTAGGAAATGTCGACTTGCACTAATATCGAGTGCAAAATATCGTGATACAGAAATATCGACTGCCAGAATATCGTTGTCAAGAATATCGAGTTTAAGGTAAGAAATATCGTTTTCCAAAATATCGAAGTTATTAATATCATTTGCAAAAATATAGTTGTTAAAAATATTATTTTTTTAGTTAGTGTTATGTATTTTAGTATGTGTTTTAAATGTATGTGCTATATTTTTTTGTCTAAATATTGAATTTTTTTAATGTATGTGTTAAATTTTTAGAAGTTAAAAATTTAGGGGCCGATTATGATGGCGGGCGGACTTTGTCCGCCCGCCATCGCCCGATAAATGGGACCGCCCGCTATGTGTGCGGCGGTCCCAGCACATGTGATTAGGATGCCACCGCCACGGTGGCATCCCTCATTTCCAGCATTGTGGCGGGCGGTGCTCACAACACCGCCCGCCACAGTGCTGGAAATACATGTTGTGCATCTGCATGCACAACGTGACAGGCACCGCGCGGTGCCTGCCACCTTGTGCATGCAGATGCAGGTGCAGCCCCCAACCCCCAACACCCTGGGGGCCCGCAACGGGCCCCCAACAGCAAAGACCGCGAGCCTTTCCATGGCGGCGACACCACCATGGAAAGGCTCATCTCCGCCGGCATCATAATATGGATGGCGGTTTCTTGCAGACACCGCCACCATATTAAACCCTTTTCCGCCCGGTCGACTGTTCGGCCGGGCGGAAAATATGAGGACGGTCTTACCGTCTGCCGGGCTCCCCTCCGCCATGGTAATATGGCGGGGGGGAATTTGTTGGCGGACGGGCGATTATGGCGGGCAGATCGCCACCGCCATGCGGGCGGTGGCGATCCGCCCGACATCGTAATCAACCCCTTAATTTTAATTACATTTTGCGTTTTAGTTCTGTAGCGGGTTATGTGTTTATAGGGGAATAGGGTGGGAAGTAATTTAATTATAATAAATTGAATATTAATTTTCTTTTAATTAAATTTTGCGTTTTAGTTCTGTAGCGGGTTGTGGGTTTATAGGGGAATAGGGTGGGAAGTAATTTAATTATAATAAATTGAATAATAATTTGTATTTATTATTATTTACTTAATTTTGATTATATAGTGTTAATTATGGTAATTAATTTATTATTAATTAATTAATAATTAGCTGTTAATTTTATTGATTAATTAATTGGTAAATATGTTAATTGTGTCATTTTTTAGGAGCGGGTTGTGGGTTTATAGGGAATAGGGTGGGAAGTAATTTAATTATAATTAAATTATTAATATTTTATCATAATTAATATTTATTTATTTAATATTTTATATTGTTAATTGTGGGAAATAATATATTATAAATTATTTATTTATTTGTTATTAATTATTATTAATTAATTGGTAATTATGGTGTCCATTACGATGTCGGAAGGTAAAAAATCCGCCATCAACCACAGTGGTAAAAATCCGCCCGCCTACACCGTCTGAATACCGACCGAGCAATTACGATGCTGCGAACCAAAAACCGCCGGAGGCGGAAAATAAACAGAAAATACCGCCCGCCCATGTCCGAGTCTAAGTCCATCCGCCAGCCACGGACGGAAAGACGCACGACAACCCAAAACCGCCCGCCCTGACGACCGAGACACCGCCCGTGAAATTAGGATCGTACCGACATGAGCGCGGAAAATCCACAAATACACCGCCCGCCAGCGCAAACAACAGTGACGAAAATGGACACGGCGGAAGCCCTGGCGGCCACGTCCATGCACAGAAATCATCTGCTGACAAAAACAAACACACACAACATGGCCAACAAGTCCAGACAGCAACCCATGCACAAATACCCAAACACAGTACACATCCCGGAAACACACCCCCTCCTGGACAAAAAAATCAACTACAAATCCCAGAACACCAGCCACAACACACCTGAAAACAACAGACCATCATGACACACCCACATAGGTAAGTACAAAACCAGCCCCTTCACAGACCACAACCCCCTGCAACATTACAAACTGAGGACGAAAGCACACAACACAGCGAGACAGAAAGGACAGCAGCACACCACAGACACGCACCTATCACACCCATCACCACCACCACCAAACACCTGACCCACAAACCCCCTGCACATCACACACCACACACCGCACCAGCACCACAAACACCAAAACACACACCATGGCATCACACAGAATGCCCAAGTTCACTTCCACCGAGCTGACGGTCATGGTCGACGAGATCGTCAAGGTGCACCCACAAATCTATGGCAACCAGGTCCAACAGACACCACTATCCACCAGAAACCGGTTGTGGAGCAGGATCGTAGACCAGGTCAATGCAGTCGGGAACGTTCCACGCAACAGAGGAGAAATTAACAAAAGGTGGAACGACCTCAAAAGCGTGGTCAAGAAGAAGGAGAGCAAAAATCGAGAGCTGGCTGCCAGGACTGGCGGAGGGAATCCCGCGCTATTCAAGACCTTCAAGGCGTGGGAGGAGAAGGTGCGAAGTCATCATACATCCGGAGATCCTCACCGGATTACCAGGGGAGTGGAGGCTGGTAAGTACAAACAAACGTATACCAGCACACCGCTATGTAATCACATGCACTACCACCATGCCATAGCTCCTAGGGACAAACACCCCCATGTCCAGTACACAATACACAAGACATCACCCACACATGCAACAGACACTCACACACACTCAGCCCAAAGCTACCAACTAACAAAACCATGGGGGCATGTGTACAGTCAGCCAGCACCGCAACTTCCACCAGGTCCCCTTGTACTCCAGATGCGACAGAATGAGCACTCCCACACCCACATCCATGTGTCCGCCATAGCTGCACTGACCGACAAGTAACAGGTAAGTAGCCGGAACACAAAGACAGTGGTTCGGAGGGGGACAGCTGAAGTAAAACACCCACCAGGCCCCCACTACCACAGACCAGCAAGGTGGAGCACACCCCACATCCATGTGTCCGCCATAGCTGCACTGACCGACAAGTAACAGGTAAGTAGCCGGAAAACACAAAGACAGTGGGTCGGAGGGGGGGACAGCTGAAGTAAAACACCCACCAGGCCCCCACTACCACAGACCAGCAAGGTGGAGCACACCCCACATCCATGTGTCCGCCATAGCTGCACTGACCGACAAGTAACAGGTAAGTAGCCAGAACACAAAGTCAGTGGGTCGGAGGGGGGACAGCTGAAGTAAAACACCCACCAGGCCCCCACTACCACAGACCAGCAAGGTGGAGCACACCCCACATCCATGTGTCCGCCATAGCTGCACTGACCGACAAGTAACAGGTAAGTAGCCGGAACACAAAGACAGTGGGTCGGAGGGGGGACAGCTGAAGTAAAACACCCACCAGGCTCCCACTGACCAGCAAGGTGGAGCACCCCTCCCTCCCAGTACCATGTGGCATCCATTGCGCACTCAGAAACAACCTGTAGGTGGGAAAATGTACAGGGCGGGGCGTCTGTAGGCATGAGGACTGTACTACGACTGACACATGGGACATGTCACGTAGCAGAGGAACACGCAGCACTGCTCCCAGTCACAATCATGAGACCAATCTGCACACGGACATGTTCAACAGAGTCAAACCCCACATGACCCATCACAGATACAGCAACACCTAAGGAGCCACGTCTGCATGCACAAGTCCCACTGGAGCACAGACCCACACGGCAGGCACTGTGCCACCCATCACACACATCAGCAACACCATCGAAGTCCTGTCCATGTAGTCCTCACTGCCTGTCACCCACACATCGTACAACAACGCCCACGTAAGACAGACCGTACTAGAAGTAACAGCTTGGAACCACAATATTGCACATAAAGACAACTGGACCCATGAAACACACAGGCACACAATGCACATTCAACATATCATCCATCTCATCTCTCAGCCACAGTGTCATGAAAGGTATGTCATCCGAACAGCTGGCCCTCATACAGTAGTCATGCAAAGATACCTGCCCATGACAAATCAAGTGCCTGCAGTGACTGAAGCGCACGTCACACTGCGAGTAACAACACACATAATATAGTCAACACCCCAAGAGCACAGCACTGATGCACATGTACCAGGGCAGCACGCACACAAAGGATTTGGCCCATCTGCAATACGTCGTGTGGCACACAACAAGCACGAACTCACAACAATGCTACCAATGTGATGTCCATGAATGATAACAGTCAGCAGATATTCCGGGCATGTGAGACAGACACACACCTTTGTCTATGCACTGTCATGTTGCCAGAACACATGTCACGTTCTGCACCCATTACCCACAGTATGTACCTCAAAAGCATATTTCAACCCAAGAGCGTTTAGGGGCTGTACCCCCTTTGGCATCAGCGTACCTAAGCGTTCCATCCTTCCCCTAAACCATCGTTCAACCCAACATCGTAGATGGTCCTGGAGCACGCATACACCCGAGCCACAAAATGTAGGAGCATAGCAACACACACCCATCGGCATTGCTAATCCGTCCCATGCCACATGTCCACATCACACAGTTCCATTGCCTAGCCCACGTATACACACATCGTACATCCACACACACGCCACTGGGAAACCTGTGCACGACAGTGCACGAACTGTGAATGTCAGACAACCAATACATACTTTGCTAGGTGCAACACAATGACCCATCTCATTCTCCCCACAGGTGCCGAACTGCTGGATGCTGGAGAGGGTGACAGCAGCCAGCACAGCCAGTCCGCAAGCCCCCGACCCGGACTCACGGATGTAGAGGAGCTGGACACCTCTCCGGACACGGACCACCCAGCAGGACCATCTGGAGTGGCAGGGCACAACCGCTCCCCACGGCCCCTCCTGCCCACCAACCCATCACCCAGGGCTGCTGACCAGTCACAGACCCCTGCTGCCACGGTCGTTGCGGCCACCACCACCGCCGCAACCACCACCACCGCCGCAAGCACCACCACCACCGCAACCACCACCACCACGCCATCCCTGGCCACAGCCCCTGCGCAAGCGGTGGCACGGCCGTCGGGCTCCACCCTAGGAGCCAGAGCGAGGACCGTGGTGAGCAATGTGGCTAGTGGGCAGGTCGGTGGCAGCAGTACTGGTAGGAGGAGCAGGGCCAGGCCAACGCCATCTGAGCCTGGGAGCCAAGCCCTGCCGCAAATCGCCAGAGTCCTTGGGGCCTATGAAGAGGCCCAAGGACAATGGGCCAGGTCGGCTACCGACACGCGGGAGGTCCTTGGGGTGTTGAGGTCCATGGATGCCCATATGGGACAATTCGTGACCCGTATGGACCAACTTGTGGACCTAATGGGCCAGCTGGTGGTGGTGGTGAGGGCACAAGCAAGGCCAGCAACACCACCTCCGCCACCACCTGCTGTGGCGCAGGGTCGTTCAGCATCGCGTTCCCCTGCGTCCACAGCGAGTGAGCACTCCTCAGCCACCACCAGCGGCACATCAACACACCCCCTACCAAACGTGGAAGGGGCCGTCCGAAGAGGAAACAGGTGTCCAGAGAGGACTTCGCACGCACCAAACGCCAGTGAGTCAGCCAGCCACCTTGACCACCTACTGCATTGACTTGTACTACGATCCTACCCCACACTGCCATGTGAATGGCATGTGTCTGTTGGACTGTGGACATGGAACTTCATGGGTACACCCTGGCCATCACGCAGCCATGACCGTCAACTAATTGTCACAGCATGCACCACGTTTGTCATCACCTTGCACACAATCACATGTCACCGCTGTAAATAAATACACCTTGATCACAATCTGCTTCATCTGTCCTGGGTTTATTCAACGATGTGCAATCGCCACCATGAGCAGAAATGCATCTGCTGTGTGGTATGTCGATGGGACAGGAGAGGCTGTAGGGACCTAGGGGTGAAAAACAGAACAAGAGTACATTCAATGAGTGTGTCACACACTCATCACACAGTACTTGTCACAACTACAAGCAATGTACACACATCACACAGAGCAACAGGGCACACTGCTACAGCCGCTGCCAGCGGCATACCAACCTGGACATGGACCATTGACACACAGCACTCAGTGAACAAAAGGCCCCCGTGACAGAGCACACATACACCTGCACAACTACAGCTACATCAGCCGTCGTACATGGACACTCACCGTCAAGTGAAGTAGCGGGTGATGAGCTGCTGACGCACATTCACAGCTTCCTCCTCTCCACTGTCCTCTTCACTCGAGCTGTCCTGGTCTGCAGGCTGGGGCCCTGGTTGATCTCCGTCATCCACAATTAGGGGGATCTGCTTGCGAATAGCCAGATTGTGCAGCATGCAGCAAGCCACTATTATCTGGCACACCTTCTGTGGGAGTACGCCAGTGCACCCCGGTGCGGTCCAGGCATCTGAACCTGGACTTGAGGAGGCCAAAGGTCCGCTCAACCACACGTCTGGTCCTCCCATGTGCCTCATTGTAGCGGACATCAGCTGGGCCCCCAGGACGTTGCAATGGGCTGAGCAGCCAGGGCCCATTTGGGTAAGCAGAGTCACCTGGGTGTGAGGGACACAGAGAACCGTTGCAATTCCAACTGGACACAAGACAGCATCGCACAGCCAGCACGCTACACTACTCCACATACTCACCGACAATCCAGCCACGGTCCGGTTGCAGATTGGCCATCAGTCGTGGTAGGATGCTGTTGCGCATGATGTGCGCGTCATATGCCGATCCTGGGAACTTAAGCGATACAAAAGGGGATGATGGACGGAACGTTTGAGCCAATCAAACACTCACCCCCAGTCAACTGATCTGGGTTTAATCCATCATCATTCTTTAGCTCACTCCACCACCCCAGTTCAGACATGGCCATATGCAAATCAGTCTGACCCTGTGCCTCATGGGAACAGTCCAGCCCGAACTGCCAAGCCATGTCTTCCCTGGACCGGAAACAAGCATCCTAGGACCGGTTTCTGGCATTTCAGCCGTCATCAGCCAGGCTTGCTTGAATCCAGTGGCAAAGTGAGCAAGGGACCCACGTCTGGGCATACCCCGCCAACTTAGGGCGACCAAAGCGATACAAAAGGGGATGATGGACGGAACGTTTGAGCCAATCAAACACTCACCCCCAGTCAACTGATCTGGGTTTAATCCATCATCATTCTTTAGCTCACTCCACCACCCCAGTTCAGACATGGCCATATGCAAATCAGTCTGACCCTGTGCCTCATGGGAACAGTCCAGCCCGAACTGCCAAGCCATGTCTTCCCTGGACCGGAAACAAGCATCCTAGGACCGGTTTCTGGCATTTCAGCCGTCATCAGCCAGGCTTGCTTGAATCCAGTGGCAAAGTGAGCAAGGGACCCACGTCTGGGCATACCCCCGCCAACTTAGGGCGACCAAAGCGATACAAAAGGGGATGATGGACGGAACGTTTGAGCCAATCAAACACTCACCCCCAGTCAACTGATCTGGGTTTAATCCATCATCATTCTTTAGCTCACTCCACCACCCCAGTTCAGACATGGCCATATGCAAATCAGTCTGACCCTGTGCCTCATGGGAACAGTCCAGCCCGAACTGCCAAGCCATGTCTTCCCTGGACCGGAAACAAGCATCCTAGGACCGGTTTCTGGCATTTCAGCCGTCATCAGCCAGGCTTGCTTGAATCCAGTGGCAAAGTGAGCAAGGGACCCACGTCTGGGCATACCCCCACCAACTTAGGGCGACCAAAGCGATACAAAAGGGTATGATGGACGGAACGTTTGAGCCAATCAAACACTCACCCCCAGTCAACTGATCTGGGTTTAATCCATCATCATTCTTTAGCTCACTCCACCACCCCAGTTCAGACATGGCCATATGCAAATCAGTCTGACCCTGTGCCTCATGGGAACAGTCCAGCCCGAACTGCCAAGCCATGTCTTCCCTGGACCGGAAACAAGCATCCTAGGACCGGTTTCTGGCATTTCAGCCGTCATCAGCCAGGCTTGCTTGAATCCAGTGGCAAAGTGAGCAAGGGACCCACGTCTGGGCATACCCCGCCAACTTAGGGCGACCAAAGCGACACAAAGGGGATGATGGACGGAACGTTTGAGCCAATCAAACACTCACCCCCAGTCAACTGATCTGGGTTTAATCCATCATCATTCTTTAGCTCACTCCACCACCCCAGTTCAGCATTGGCCATATGCAAATCAGTCTGACCCTGTGCCTCATGGGAACAGTCCAGCCCGAACTGCCAAGCCATGGGGGTGAATGTTTGCATTGTCCAGCATTCCGTCCATCAATTGTTTCTTTTGCATTTGTCGCCCTAAGTGGGAAGGGTATGCCCAGACGTGGGTCCCGTGCTCACTACACCACTGGATTCAAGCTAGCCTGGCTGAAGAAGGGTGATGACCTGAAACCGGTCCCAGGATGCTTGTTTCCGGTCCAGGGAGGACCTGGCTTGGCAGTTCGGGCTGGACTGTTCCCACAAGGAACAGGGTCAAGACTGATTTGCATATGGCTGGGTCCAAACTGGGGTGGTGTGGTGAGCAAAAGAATGATGGATTTAACCCAGATCCTTGTGACTGGGGGTGAATGTTTGCATTGTCCAGCATTCCGTCCATCAATTGTTTCTTTTGCATTTGTCGCCCTAAGTGGGAAGGGTATGCCCAGACGTGGGTCCCGTGCTCACTACACCACTGGATTCAAGCTAGCCTGGCTGAAGAAGGGTGATGCCCTGAAACCGGTCCCAGGATGCTTGTTTCCGGTCCAGAGAGGACCTGGCTTGGCAGTTCGGGCTGGACTGTTCCCACAAGGAACAGGGTCAAGACTGATTTGCATATGGCTGGGTCCAAACTGGGGTGGTGTGGTGAGCAAAAGAATGATGGATTTAACCCAGATCCTTGTGACTGGGGGTGAATGTTTGCATTGTCCAGCATTCCGTCCATCAATTGTTTCTTTTGCATTGATCCTGGGAACTTGGCACACACGTGGGAAATCACCATGTCCGCAAGGCACACCGCTTGCACATTCAGGGAGTGCGTGTGCTTCCGGTTGCGGTAGAGCTGCTCAGTGGCCTGTGGTGGAACAAGGCCAACATGGGTGCAATCTATAGCACCAACGACGTGGGGGATCCGTCGAAGGGCATAGAAAGCACCCTTCACTGCCGCCAATTCACGAGCCCTGGGGAATCAGACGTATCTGTTCCTGTACAGCATCATAGCTGACAGTACATCCCTCAGCACCATGCTGAACATGGGCTGGGACATCCCACCTCCACTGCCCACTGTGTGTTGGAATGACCCAGTGGCGAAGAAATGCAGTGCAGCCATCACCTTAGCCGTGGGGGTGAATGCTGTTGGATACACCCTGCGAGGACGGAGGTGGGGTTCCAACATGGCACATAGACGATGCAGGGTGGGTCGGTCCAGACGATATTTACGGATGACCTCTACATCCTCCATGTCTGACAGCAATTGGTAGGGGCGATGAATGTTTGGTCTCCGCCTAGGAAGGATGGAAGTGGACACATGTCAAAGCAAGACGCCACATGGCATATTCACATACACAAAACAAAAATGACTGAGCAAGCACTTGAATCACAGAACAGCTGACAAGTAGGGACAGCACAGCCACAATACACTTACACAGGTCCCCTACCAATAGCAATGGGCAGTGACACACACCATTGCTATGAGCATGCACATGGGGATCTAGGCCTCAATGACTTGTAAGGCATGCTGATGGTAACAGACTGCATATTCGGCAAGCGGCAACACCGCGGCAACATGACTTGCTGCTGTGCATCACACTGCTTCCGAGGCTGGGTGAGTATGGCACACACCAACAACGCTATGGACACAGGCTGAGCGGCCAAAACAAGTGGGACCTGTGGCACGAGGGGATATGAGACAGTCATTGGTGTCACCACTGCACCCTATGTACAGCACTGTACGGATCACACCTCCAGAAGCATTGTCAGGTGTACACATTGACAGCCCCATGCCAACACGGCTGTGTGCTTGCACATACACATCACAAGTGACACGTAACATTGCACGTGCCAAGTGGCAGATGTACATAGTGAAAGATGGCATGTGTGTGCATATGCATATCCCATGCACCCGTGTACATGATGATGTGCCAACAGACATGTGGAGGCTGGCCACTGGCCGTCCCTGCCTATGCACACAGCATGTTGTGGCCCCGTCCATTGTGCACCTGCACCCACACACAAATCATGGCCACACCTGCAGATGCAGTGCGCACATCATACTGTGTGGTGCACATGGCATCAGTGGACTGTACCCGCCATGGTCCAGGCCCTTACGGCCAACTCCAATGTCCCTCGCGGTTGCACCCTGCGTGTTCCACTATGGAGGGAAGCGTCCCGGGCCAGCTGGGAGCAGGCCAACGTCTGAAATTGAAGCTGCCAGACATGGTACACGGATTGCAGCAGCTTGGACCCACTGTAACTGACCCAGGGGGTTATATGTGTGTGTGAGTGGGACAGGCATTACCACATCTACCTGGAACTGCAGCCTGGCACCCTCGAGAACACATGCTGCTGCCACCTCTCCACCTACACGTCGATGACGCTGAGGACATGTCCAGGTCCACTCACCAGCGAGGAGCTGGAGATCCTGGATTCCGAGCTCCACGCACACTGCACATGGCTATTCCTTGCGAAATTTGTGTGTGGGAGACAGCTGCAGTGTGTGTGTGGGTGCATGTGGGTGACACACATGTCGTTGATCCGCAGCACTATGAGTCAGAGCCTGTGGTGTTCAAACATCCACTGCTCACCATGCTGACTGCAGGTGGCATGGGTATGTGTGCTCTCGGGCACTTTGACCTGTCTGTCCCTCCCGAGTGGTGGTACATGGCAACTTCATGTCAGACATCCAGTGACCCAGCCAATTGGCAATGCAGGTCTCAGTGCACTTGTTGGTCGTGTGAATGTCAGGCTGGGGCCATGCTGCCCTTCTCAGTCCCAGCAGGCCTGGCCTGCACATTGACTGCACAATGCCAGTAGGTGACAACACAGACTGCCTAGTGGGTTACATGTGTCTCCTGTTCAGGACCCTCCGGATGGGCGCTCACTCAGTCCTGTCTATTGGACACACCATGCCTCGTGACAGGGATGTGTGTGTGAGATAGTGGCACTGAATGTGACCTCCGTTGCGGGGTGGGCCATGCACAGGGCGGGTACGTTGATTGTTGCGCAGTGTTGGTCACAGTGTGTACACCCACACAGATGTGTTGTCTTGTGATCTTTTGCTAGGTCCGCCTGACAATGGACTGTAGATGTGGGCAGACTACACATTGGACGATGTGCTGTCTATATGCATGTGCCTTCACAACAGGCACAGCTGCCCCTGCACATCTGACCCCTGCTGCCCTCAGTGCTGGGTCTGTTGAGCTGATGCACCATCTGTGCGTGGGGCAGGCAGCTCTGCTGACTACCGTCATTGTCCATGACATCATTTTGCCGCAGGTGACATGGATCATGGAGGGCCCACATGTACGCGTGGGTGGACTACACAAGACTGTCCAATGGTTGTCACCCCCAGTCAGTGCTTCGAATGGGAAGAATGTGGTGCTGGTACTCATTTTGATGTGTCGAGTGTGCGGGGCTAGGTGCGGGGCTACATGCAAGACATGGGAAGGTCATCGGCTTATCTACTAGTTGCAATACACACGAGACACGTCTTTTTCTGACCACATCAGGGGCATTCCTTAAACTAACTGAAAGTCAAACAGTTATCTTTTACACTGTCCTCATGGCCTCCCCTCGCTCACACCAATATGCATTTGCACATGAGAAGCTAGCGCATGCAGAAGCAGCTCCAAGCTCGCCCCAGAGAGGCCAAGGAGTGTATGTGTGGGTCCAGTTGAACAAGTGGTCTGTCTCACGGTATGATATGTGGCGGGACGCCGTCCACCTGCGTGGTGCCCCGACTCGAGACCCGGGCAACATTGACAATGCATGACAGGCTCCGCAGTCAGGATACACCACCTGCAACACACAGAGGCTGTAGCTGCCCTAGCGGCCCAGGCCGCGTCCAACTGGAGCTCATGGACCCACACATTCACTCTTTGGCCTCTCTGGGGCGAGCTCGGAGCTGCTTGTGCACGCGCTGGCTTCTCTGTTGCAATGGCATGTAACGTGTGTGGAGATCTAGGCAATGGGTGGGATGGTGCGAGCCACCTTCCGTGACGTCACTACTGCTCATGATGTGTGCGTCCCCACTACTTCCATATGACTTGTGCCATACTATACATTGGGGATGTGTTGCCTGCGTGATGTGACCAGGAGGAGCGCGCCATGACCTCTCACCCACCATGCTCCACTGCCATCCCGTGTCCTGGATTGCCTGTGCAGGTGGACAATGTTGTGGATACACCTGGTCGACAGGGGATGTGAGTGCCTTGGCAAGAGCCTTGCGGACGCACAGCAGTATCCAGCATGTCCACGGAGGGTGGGCTGACGTCTACACTTGATGCAGCATTGATCGTGTGCCCGCCTGTTGTGCACACACGAGTTCACATTCATCCCCAGACAGGTGGTCTTTACAAATTCCCAGGAGAGCGCCAATGTACTGTTCCTGTATCCTCCCAACACAGCGTGTTTCAACATTGCATGTGCGCACCTACCCGTCACACCCACCCACCTGAGCCATGCGTGACTCCCGCTTCACATGACACATGTGTGTCTTCCACAGTTGTGCTACTCATTTGCGTTGACATCCAATTACAGTGGACTACATGGTCATCTCACAACTGCCGTGTACTTCTCACACTCTCATCCTCTCTCATTCGTACTTGTGAAATGAATCAGCAGAGACACATTTTTGCTTCAAGACATGTATTGGGATTTATGTCCTCTGTGATGCAGTATAGTGGACACTACTGGCAGCAAAATGCATGTGGAGGATATACTCAGCATGATTACACATGGCATAGGGTGTAGGGGTAGATGTGATTAGTTGTTGACTGTGGGATGTGGGCTTCAGAGTTACGACTGCTTAGCCGTTGCTGTGCTAATGTACATTTGCTACTTACTGAGGTGCTGCTGACTTTGACACAGACAGTATACATTTAGCCTACCAGTCCGCTTGTCATCATGGGCACAGTGCATCTCAGTTCCATGTTACAGGTTTGCTGCTATAGTTACTCATACACACGTGCGTGGAGGTGACATCAGGGCATGGACTTACGTGCATGCAACGGCGTCCCACTTGTTGTTGCGATGTGGTGGCTACTGGACATGTCACAGTCGCTGGGGTCATGTTGTTGGTGGATGCACTTGTTGTCCATGCAAAGGTCCTGGCACGGAAGTTCAGGGGAGGTGAGGTGACAGCTCTCACATACTACAGCCGGACGATTACTGTCCACTGACCGGTGCATATGTTCATGGGCGCAGGATGCATATTATGGCATGGTTGTACGTGCAGTTCTGTCCATGTGGTTGCCATACACAAATCCCATGCTTCTGCTTCCCCCTGTTCATGCAGAGTTACTGGATGTGATGAGGAACAGAGTGCATGTCCCGAATATATCCGATGTCATTGCAGTGTAGTTGATAGTGTGGTGTCAGTTGCAGGTTGTATGGTATAGTTGTTGTACTGGTAACTGCCCAGTCCGTGCGGAGGCCATGCATGGGTACGGTGTGGGACATCATTGTTCAATTGGGGGTATGGCGGCGGGGCCCGATGAATTGACAGGTTGTCAGATATGCAATACCTTCCAGCAGGGTTTCCATGGCATTGGTGGTGAACATGGATGCCATCCAATGTAGCGGATGGTGGCTGTCAAGGTGTTGGTCGTGAGTTGTCCCTTGTAGGAGCATGATGGGACATGTTGGATGACATTCGATGTAACTGTGATCCATTATCCGTCGTGTGGAGGCACAGTGGTCCCATTGCAGTGTGGGTCCGATAGTAGCCACATACGCCATGCCCCCATAGGCTGAACAGACCCTGTCGTGGACGTCCAGGGGTTGAATAGTTGTAGCAGGTCCGCCCTTGGACATGCCGGGTTGGAGAGACATAAATCCACAGGATAGTAGAAGGGACACCTCCGACAGTAGAAGACGGGGATGACGCAGCTGAACAATGCGATGCGGTAAGTTAGTCGGTAACTTACGTTCAGCAAGGCCAGATTGTCACATCCCAATATCTGTATCAGGTTATGTTTGTACAGCTTAATCTGTCCGGCGTAGTTGGGTAGGTGTGGTGCAAGTGCCATTTTGCTGCAGGGCGCTGTGGTGGCGTGCTCCGGCTGTCTGTGCAGTCTGCAGGGTGCAACCTCCGACATTGCTGGGAATTCTGTAATGGTCATAGGGAGGCAGGACTTGTGTTATGTTAGCTTGTGCGGAGGACACGGGCCCTCATCCCACATGCTTCTCTGAATGGTCAAGGTCAGTGGTGTCTGACTCCTTCCAGATAACTTGCATGTGAACCACATGGGGAGTGTTATCATTTCTTTTTCTGTTCTGAATGTTCTTTGGTGTTATGCGCTATCTGCCCTGTGGCCGCTTCCCTCTGCATGCCTGTGTTGGGCTTTTTTGGTGCAATGACTGTTGTCTCCGGCTTGTTTAGTCAGGATGTGGTTTCAGAGTGGGAATGGAAGGTCATTCAGTGCTGTCTCCTCTCCCGTGTGTGGGCGGCAGGCTGCGTTTCCGCTATACGTTGGGCCTTGTGTTATAATTGGTACCACCTGTTGTCTGTCCCCGGTATCTTTGATGTTACGTATTGCATGTCTTGTTATTGGGTGCAGGGTGGCATCGGTGTTTCTGTGTGGTACTGGCGTACCTTTTCCGACGGGGTCCATATTCTGCTGGGTGATGTTGCCGCCGCTGTGTGCTTCGCCGTGTTTTGCACACAGGGGTGTGTCCTAATTTGGCGTGACGTCACTGACATGTTCGGGTCACTTGTGTGACGTCAGGTTGGCAACAGTGAATTGCCGGTTGGGGACATGACTGTGGCAGGGCTGTCACGTGACATGTGCGTTCTGGGTGGTGCTGGTGTGTGTGGTGTTTGGTTGTGACCCTGTGTTTGTGTGCGGCGCATGCATTGCGCTGCCGTTGGCCTCTGCGTTGTGCGCATGTGTGGGTGCAGTGATGGATGTGTCGTGTCCACGCAGGGGTGTCGGGGGGGCCATATACAGTTTTCCCACCCTTGCACTGTGTGCGCTGTTTGCGTGCCCCTGTTGTGTGTCTGCCTACCTGCGTCGCCGCGGTGCGTTGACTCCTGGGTGCTGCATCAGGTAGAGCATGGGGAGGGCCTGCAGTGCTGGATTCATGCTCGGGGGTCCGCCTCTTTGCTATCCGTACTGTGCGTTCGGTTTTCTGCCTTGCTTTCACGTGCGGTGTCTCTTAGCCGGGGGAACTGTTTGGTTCTGGCATCGTAATTTGTACGCCGGGCGGTACGTGATTTCGTCGGGCGGTGTGTCTCCATTAGGCCGCGCCGCTCCGTGAACGGGAGCACTTTGATGGCGGACGGCGTAGCTGGCTTACGGGCGGTGTTTGGCTGACTTTTCACATCCTAATTGGGCGGGCGTGTGTGCTGTGGCGGGCGGACGGTAACTGGTGCTTTTTGCATCCGCCAGCACGGCGGTGGTGCTTCCGCCCGCCATCCTAATGGGCCCCTTTGTTAATTGTGTGATTTTTTTAGGGGTGGGCTGTGGGTTGATAGGGGAGTAGGGTGGGAAGTAATTTAATTTTAATACATTTAATATTATTTTTAATATATTATTTATTAATTATTTTTTTATAGTGTTAATTGTGTGAATTAATTTATAAATAATTATTTATATTTTGATTGTTAATTGTTATTAAATAATTAATTAATTATGTTAATTGTATAATTTTTTACAAAATTGTTGGTGGCATTTATAAGGTAATATAGTGGGAGGTAATTTATTTTTAAATAATTCGTTTTTTGTTAATTGATGCTAATTAATTAATTACTTTTTAATTTTGTCATTTGTGTAATAATTTTGATGTGTGAGTTGTGGTGTGTATAGTGGTAAATGGTGCGAAGTAAGGGGCATATTAGCAAGGAATAGCGATATTTATCGCTAAACGCGCTTAGCGCGAATCCTGTTAACGCCGCCTATCGCTGGAAAATATCGCTGAGATAACACCCTATTAGTAAGGTTTATCTCCATAGCGATAATATTTCCAGCGATAGCGGCAAAATGCGAGAATATCGCTGGAAAACCAGCGATATTCTTGCATTAAAGCTAAGGTGGATTCAGCATTAGAATCCACCTCCTATACCTTAAACAGGTAAGTCATAGTCAGTAGCAGGTGTTAAAATCTAGCGATAAACACGCTTAGCGCGATTTATTTTATCGCTCGCCTGCCTTGATAATAGGGGTTAGTGGTGTTAGCGACTGTTTACAGTCGCTTAGTGGGGAACGCCTACCTTGCATGTCATTAGCGATAAATATCGCTGACATGCAAGGCGATGTAATTCCCGGCCTCTAACGCCTGAAAGCTGTCGCTAACGCCTGTTAGCGACAGCTTGCTAATAGGGCGTTAAAAATATCGCCGATTAACGGCAAAAAGTGCCGCTAAATCGGCGATAAAGCCCTTGATAATATGCCCCTAAATTTTTTTAAATGAATTATTTATTTGTTGTTCATTGATATGAAATTATTAATGTAAAAATAGTTATGGAAATTGTGTAAATATTTTTAGGTGTGTGTTATGGTGTTTATTGGGGCAGATGGTGGAACGTGATTTAGTTTACATTAATTAATCATTACTTAATCATTAATATTTATTTATTAATTGTTAAATATTTTTAGCAATTGTTTATTTTTTTTGCTTGGAGATTTATGTTGTATAGCTCTAATGTTTGGTTACTACAATACTTTTTCACTTTTTAAATATGTTTTTTAATTATTAATAATTTTTAAATTGATAATTAATTGTGTTAATTATGGAGGTACACTTTTTTATTTAATTTAGATGTGTGTTGTAAATTGTGTGGTGTTATAGGGTAGGAAAAAAAATATTACATTTATGTAATAATTATTTTTCTAGATTACAAATAATTTATATTACAAAATATTTATTTGTTTGATAAATTTTTTTTAATTAAAAAAATAATCTTTTTATGTAAATTTTATATTTTTTCTACATTATTATATGTTTCCTTGTTTTGTAAAAATTTATAATAGATATGTTTTGTTTTTGGGTGTTTTATTATATGTTATATAGTAGTTGATATTTTGTTTGCTTTTAAATTTGAATTTTTTTAAGTGTGAATAGCAATTTTTACCCCTTTGCTATCCAACCCTTTCCCTACTGCTGAATTTGCAGGAGTGGGAATAGTAATTTATACCTCTACACTATCCAAAACTTTCCCTACTGTTGTATTAGCAGGAGTGGGAATAGTAATTTTTAACCCTGAGCTATCCAACACTTTCCCTACTGTTGCACTCGCTGGAGTGGGAATAGTAATTTTTACCCCTACGCTATCCAACACTTTCCCTAATGTTGCACTTGCTGGAGTGGGAATAGTAATTTTTACCCCTACGCTTGCCAACATTTTCCCTTCTGTTGCACTCGCTGGAGTGGGAATAGTAATTTTGACCCCTACGCTATCCAACACTTTCCCTAATGTTGCACTTGCTGGAGTGGGAATAGTAATTTTTACCTCTACGCTATCCAACACTTTCCCTACTGTTGCACTCGCTGGAGTGGTAATAGTAATTTTTACCCCTACGCTATCCAACACTTTCCTTACTGTTGCACTCTCTGGAGTGGGAATAGTAATTTTTACCCCTTTGCTATCCAACACTTTACCTACTGTTGCACTTGCTGGAGTGGGAATAGTAATTTTTATCCCTACGCTATCCAACATTTTCCCTACTGTTGCACTCGCTGGAGTGGGAATAGTAATTTTTACCCGTACGCTATCCAACACTTTCCCTACTGTTGCACTCTTTGGAGTGGGAATAGTAATTGTATCCCTACGCTATCCAACACTTTCCCTACTGTTGCACTCATTAGAGTGGGAATAGTAAATTATTCCCCTCCGCTATCCAACACTTTCCCTACTGTTGCACTCGCTGGAGTGGGAATAGTAATTTTTACCCCTACGCTCTCCAACACTTGCCCTGCTGTTGCACTTGCTGGAGTGGGAATAGTAAATATTCCCCTCCGCAATCCGACACTTTCTCTACTGTTGCACTCGCTGGAGTGGGAATAGTAAATTATTCCCCTCCGCTATCCCACACTTTCCCTACTGTTGCAGTCAATGTAATGTAAAATGTAGATTTAAAAAATATTATATATTTTAATATTTTAATGTATAATATAATTTTTATTTTTTTATTTTTATGTTACAGGTGTATGTATATATATATATTTATTTATACATTTTAATATTTTTCTCACATTTTATAATTAATTACAATTTTTATTTATGAATTATTTTTAAGTAAATATATATATATATATTACATTTTAAATATGTATGTTTAATTTTTTTTTACATTACATTTATTACTTATAATTGTTAAAAAATACAAATACATCTAAATAATATTTTTTTAAGTTAAATGTATTATTTAATTTATTTTACATTATTTTTTATACATATAACAAAAACGATATTTTCTACTTCGATATTTTTAACAACGATATTTTTTTTCGATATTGTTGTACTTACCATTATGAAGATAGGAGGTTGATATTTTTGACAACGATATTTTTGTCACGATATTTCTGTAGGTCGATATTTCTGTTGTCGATATTCTGTCAGTGATCCCAGTTTTGCTATAATGGCTGGGGTGTCACCGTCTGCAATAAATATGTCAGGGCTGGTAACTCTGGAGGTTCCTGCAGGCTATGCCCTACCAGATCATGCATTGTTTGATTCGCCCTACAGTACTGAAACTTAGCTATTAAAGTGTGAATATCCTCCTGCGCACTCACCTGCTTCCAGCCACACAAACACTCCTAGAAGAAGTCACCCATGTGTCACAGCTCAACCCCTGTAATACACCTGCCTCCTCTCTCTCCTGTCCCAATGGGAACCACATGCACCACTCCATTGGCAAAGGTGATGATAAAAGGAGAGGCCCAGTTTGTAACTCAACAAGCCTTTTCCATGAGTACGACATTGTGTTTAACAAGTTGAAGATATTGTAGTGTTGTGTTGGCTTATCAAAGAGCTTTTTAGCAGTTAAAGCGGGAAGGTGGCATCTCTTTTGAGCCACAAATGAGGTAGGTCATGCGGGCCATGCATCCAGTAATGAGCAAACATACACTGTGCAGCTCTATAGTAAGCTTCCAAATCCAGGGCATTCAGCCCACCCATATCAAAGGGGAGAGTCAATATGTCCCAATTCACACATGGTTGTTTCCCAGCCCAGGCCAAGCACACTGAGGGGCCAATTCCGATTCGGACCGGAAAAAATACCGACCGACTCGGTCCTGGAATTTAGACCGACCGACACGTACCGGTGCCGTCCGACCCGGGTAGTACGATGAAATGCATGGGAATCACGACCGACTCGTACGGAACACAAGGCGAACGACCGACCCGGACGGAAACAAGCTATCCGGCCGGGAAACAACGAGAATCGAACCGACCGACACGCATCAGGAAATAACCCGAACGAAACGTACCCGCGAACTCCGACCCGCGCAGTACGATGCAATGGGTGCAAATTCAGACCGATTCGTACGGAGCCCAAGCCGTACGACCGACACGCATACAAAACCCAGCCGAACAAACACAATACTCCGCAACCGACGCGTACGCCGCATATGAAACTGAGCTGAAACACAGCGGGAACGACTCGGAGAGGCGCGCACGAGACAACTGCAACGTCCTACTCGGTCAGAAGAACGACTCCTACATGCACAATAATCACAAATGAAAAAATAAAAAAAATAAGGGCAAACAAGCAATGACAAAGCCAATAAATACAGGGGGTGAAAAAATTGGAACAAGGACACACCCCCAACTCCACCTACATAAAGCCCACAAATCCCTACCATGATCCTTTGCAAATTCCACTGACCTGCCAGCACAGAACACCATCACACAGCAAACACAGACACACACACAGCTCATCCAACACAAAAGCCACACACCATTAGCACCTCAACAAATAGCACCCTCACACACACACAGCAAAACCTACACACACACACCCTCACTTGCACACACACACACATCAATCACCACCACCACCACCCATCACCATGACCCTAAAGAAGAATCCAAAGTTCCTAGATAGTGAATTGGAAGTCATGGTAGACGAGATCCTGAGGGTAGAGCCACAGTTGTTTGGCACATTGGTCCAACAGACCCCCATGGCACAGAAAACCAAGATGTGGGCGAGGATCGTCGACAGGGTGAACGCACAATCAACATGTTTGCGCACAAAGGAAGACATCCAGAACAGGTGGTATGATGTGCGCAGGAGGGTCAGAGACCTACTCAAGAAGGATTACCTCCTGAGCCAGCACACCGGCAGTGGCCCTCCTGCAAAACCAGTATACCTCAGGCCCTGGGAGGAGAAGGAGCGGGCCATCCTACCACCAGTGAGCGTATATGGACTAACAGACATCCCAGAGCCTGGTGAGTACACAACTAATATACACAATATTGTGTGCCAATACACACACATCACTGTCAAGGGGACAGTCAAACCATCCACCCCTAGCAAATCAACAGCAACCAAAAGATAATCATCCCAAGATGTGTATGTCAGTTAGATAAACACAATACATGCCATCTCATAGTGATATGTAACTGTGTCATGGCATGTACAAACCTAACAACAAATAGAGCAAGGCAGTGGCACAAATATAACCAACAAACACTGCCTGATATTTTGCCACCACTACAACACCACCTCACAGGGAAGCTCACTTAAAGGAAGGAATTCTGTGTATGCTGGTGAAGTCAGTGTAGCCAATAGCATGATGGGAGTTGTAGTCACAGATACTGTTCACCCTCACAATTGGCCCATCAACACCACTCTGAACCATGCTCACATCACAGGAAGTGGATAAGGACTGACAAGATGGCTGACACTGGCTACTGCTGTGGGGAGCACAAGGCCCTGCTGGGAACTATGCATCAACAAACAGCACAACACCACCGCCTGACATCCTGAAAGCCAACTTGCACTCTCTGCAATGCAAGCACGTTGCATGGTGGGATATCTGGCTGGGTGGGAAGGAGGACTCACAGCACTGACCATAGTTACAAGCAGCTCACCTCACACACCCCTCAACACAAACTCCACATAACCCACCTGGGAGAATGCAATGCCTCACATACCAAATGAAGATCCCACAAAGAACCACCACCCTGGGTAATGCTGTGTGAAGCACAGGGACACACCTGGGACTTGTAGCCAAACAAACGCAAGGACAACACTGTCAGCCTTCCTGTCAGCACAGGCACACTACCCCACAGGGAAGCAGAGTCCAAAGGAAGGAAGTACGGGCATGCTGGGAAGGGGGTGTAGGCAATAGCATGATGGGAGTTGGAGTCACAGATACTGCTCACCCTCACAATTGGCCCATCAACACCACTCTGAACCATGCTCACATCACAGGGAGTGGATAAGGACTGACAAGATGGCTGACACTGGCTACTGCTGTGGGGAACACAAAGCCCTGCTGGGAACTGTGCACCAACAAACAGCACAACACCACTGCCTGACATCTTGAAAGCCAACTTGCACTCTCTGCAATGCAAGCACGTTGCATGGTGGGATATCTGGCTGGGTGGGAAGGAGGACTCACAGCACTGACCATAGTTACAAGCAGCTCACCTCACACACCCCCTCAACACAAACTCCACTTAACCCACCTGGGAGAATGCAATGCCTCACATACCAAATGAAGATCCCACAAAGAACCACCATCCTGGGTAATGCTGTGTGAAGCACAGGGACACACCTGGGACTTGTAGCCAAACAAACGTAAGGACAACACTGTCAGCGTTCCTGTCAGCACAGGCACACTACCCCACAGGGAAGCAGAGTCCAAAGGAAGGAAGTACGGGCATGCTGGGAAGGGGGGTGTAGGCAATAGCATGATGGGAGTTGGAGTCACAGATACTGCTCACCCTCACAATTGGCCCATCAACACCACTCTGAACCATGCTCACATCACAGGGAGTGGATAAGGACTGACAAGATGGCTGACACTGGCTACTGCTGTGGGAGCACAAGGCCCTGCTGGGAACTGTGCACCAACAAACAGCACAACACCACTGAATGACATCCTGAGAGTCAACCTGAACCCACTGCAAGGGTGGCATGCTTCATGGTGGGATAACTGGGCCAGGTGGAGAAGGATAGCCGGATGTCCACCAAATACAACCAATGCTGGCCATGCACACACCTCAACATTCATATTGAAATGCCCCAGGTATGCATGACAATGTGCTACACCAATATCAACCTCTTACTGTGACAACTTAGGACAATGCAATGTACATGCCCGCATCCAGAGGTACAGTCACAACTGTCAGGTGTGTGAACCATTGATGCCTGTAGAAACATTACATACAATGTGTGTCTCTTCCAAATACAGGTGACGATGATGGGGACACAGCAGCAGGCGAGGAGGAGTCCCTGTCCCAGGCTCCGGGGGACACAGAGCTCACTGGTGTGGAACAGCCTCTGCCCTCCTCGGATGGCGAAGACCTACCTGGCCCCTCCGGTGTGAGTCATCATGCAGCACCAGCTGGACCAACATCTGCACCCCCTGCACCCACCCCTCCAACAACTGCCAACATACAGACCACCCCCGCCGACACAGACAGACCAAGGACCACCGCTGACAACAGCACAGGGCCCCAGGCCCACCGTGGAGCAACGGATGACAACACCACTAACAACCCCCAAGTGGGCCTCGGGTCACCTGTGCGTGCCACCGCAGGTCCTGCACGTGTCACCAGGGGTGATGGGAGGGGTGGTAGACATATGTCGCTGCTTGCAGAGGGGTCTGGACTGCATGATGACCCACAACTGGCACGCATCGCTGATGCGTACCAGGATAGCACCGGAGAGATCAGACAGGTAGTGGGGATCCTCAAGGACATACAACAGCAGCAGGCTGCCCATCATGCCCGCTTGGACTCCCACATGTCCCGTGTGGAGACACACATGTCTCGCATGGAGTCCAAGTGGGACACATTGCAAGAACTCACAGCGGTGCATAGGGACATATTGACATGCCTCCACCAGATTAGCACCAACATGGCCACACCTCCCTGTGTGCCTACAACATCTGGTGCTGCAACAACTGACACCGCCACAGGGAGGGAGGAGGAATCTGGCGGAGACTCCCCTGCACCACCGCAGCCTGCACGTGAGGGTCCCCCCCCAAAGAAGAGGGGTCATCCGAGGAAGGAAAACTGAGAGGTTGATGGCCACGTACATCCCCCAGGAAGGCAACACCTGTTCCGGAAATCATCCTTTGTGTGCAAACGTTTCACCCTGTCGAATGCAACAGTACTTTCCCACATGACATGGGGAGTTCAAGTTGGACTAATGTATCATATGACTGTGGACTTCACTCAGGACATTTCTGCTACCAAGACTTCCAACTCATCTGGGAACTTTGGATCACAATCCCAATGTACAGCACCCACCATCCTGTGCACTATACACACACACATTTCTGTAAATAAAATCACTAGTACACCATACTTGCCACTGTTGTTATTCAAATGTGGATACTGTTGTGGTGATGATGTTCTGCCAAATTACACTGTGTATGCTAACTGCTACAGCAAGTACAACACCGTTGTGTGAGTCATGGTGACGTGACACATATGAGGGAGACACACCACTAGGGCTACACAACACAGACACCAGGGCCCTCGGACTCATCGCCCACAGGCAGGTACAAGCAAATTAAGGGAGTAGCTATGGGCTCGAAGTTTTCGCCCTCGTTTGCGAACCTTTATATGGGCTCACTAGAATCTGAATGGGTTTGGGGCCAGAAAGGTGCCTATTGGATAGATTCTATCATATACTGGGGGCGCTACATCGACGATTGTCTACTACTCTGGTCAGGGACAGCAGAAAAACTTGAGGCCTTTTGCACATACCTAAATACCAACAACATGGATATGAGATTCACATGTAACTCTAGCACATCTAAGGTTACTTTCTTGGATGTGGAACTTTATGTAAAAGAGAACACTATACATAGTCGATTATACCGGAAAGAAACCGCATGCAACGCCCTCCTACATGCGGACAGCTCCCATCCTATGCATCAAATAGAGGCCATTCCTTATGGTGAATTTATCCGAGCCAGGAGAAATTGCAGTGAAGATGCTGAATTCCAGAAATGTATATGTGACATGAAAAATAGATTCTCGAGAAGGGGATACAAACAACACACTCTACACAAAGCCACACTTAGAATCGAGAAGACTGAGAGAGACACTACACTTCGGGAAAAGACCCAGAAAAAACCGCAAAATCAACAAGTGAGATTGATTGCCGACTTCAATGACATCAGTGTGGTGATCAGAAAGAGCCTTTACAAACATTGGAATATTCTTCTGGCAGACAAAACAATCAGTGAGACAATTACATCTAGGCCTCAGATTACTTACAGACGTGGCAGAACCCTGAGGAGCAGATTAAGTCCCACGGTCCCACACAGCACCTCAACCTCGTCCTGGCTCACACCACATATGAAGGGCTTCTTTAAATGTGGCTGCTGTGGTGTTTGCAAATGGGCTCACGACAAAATCAAAGAGTTCACCAGTCATAACAAACGCAAATATCAAATCAATCAGAACATCAACTGCACCACAAAGTACGTGGTGTACATTCTGGAATGTACATGTAAGACTCAATATGTTGGAAGCACTATCAGGACCTTAAAGGAACGCATAAGCGAACATGCCAGAGCAATGCACCAACAGGATGCCAGATATCCCATGGCTCTTCACATAGCATCATGCCCCACACAGGGTTCACACAAGAAATTTTCTTTCTATGGCATAGATGTTACCCATCCCAACATAAGAGGTGGAAATCGTGAACTCAGACTGAGACGTCTAGAAGCAACTTGGATCATGCGTCTTCATACCGTAAGACACGGTCAAAACACAGACCATGAACTACAATATTTTCTGGGCACGTGATGCTCAGCGATATACAATGGACTGTTCCAAGATTTAAATGTCTGTAACCATTCTCTATGAGAAACGCAAAAAATGATCCATTAGGTTTTCCCCTGTTTATCAGACCATTTAACTACCGTCCAACTAAGATCAAACAAGGATGTTTCCTGGTGTTTCTCTTTGCAACTAATGTTGGAATTATGAATAGACATTTTCTGTTGTTATTTTTTCTGCACTTTCGTTTTGTTCTCCAATATTGTTCGTATATATAACATCAGACGATTCTGAACCGTCTGTGCATCCGTGTTAACGATCAATGATCAAAATGCTCTCTACCTATAACATTAGAATGTGTAGAGAAGCTTATGGAATGATACTCCTGTCTAAGAAATCTATGTTTTGCTTTTGATAGTGCTTTGTGACCGTTATTTATGTACATGGTGAGACTGATGCAGTTTAACTATTGTTAATATGATCGTAGGCCATTCCTATGCTCAAATTGAGTCATTTTCGCATTTGGGTGGTTTATATATTGATTGACCCTTACACTGTGAGAATGGGCTTCAATTATACTTTATATTCCTGGCCCGTTTTTGTTTTCTGTCTCTAACTCTCTGGTCTGTCTTCTCTGTCTATTATTCTTCTTTCTCTATATACACTAGAATACTCACTTCCGGTTGTCCACGCTTTCTAGAAACGGTTCGTTTCAGCTCTTTCCTTCAATAAATAAACTACTTCCGCTTTGATTCCGCTCCTTCCGCATTTCGGAATGAGAGACGTATCCATACACATACCTCCGGCTTCACTCAGGTAGGATTGCAGTTTTTACGCCCTCGTTACATGGTTATACCTGGACCTTTGTTTCCTCCATCGATTTACAACTCATCCTGATTGTTACTTCCTCACCGTACCTTCAGGACACTTTGAACACGGACGCACTCGCCCGGTTTTCTTCTTTGTGCTCTTGGAATCATTACCGATGGGGTCCAGGTTCCTTTTGCCTTACCGACCTCACCACCTACGTAGCTGCACCACTCTGCAACTTTAAATGTGCCTCTAGACCGGGATGGAATTATCACCGGTCCAGCGGTGAGTCCATACCTTACCAGTTACTCATGTCTGCCGTTTTTAGCACTTTTATATATACATGTTTATTTCTTAGACTCATTCAATTGCTTTTCTCTGTCTATTTCGTTTAGATTCCGTACAGATTCTATTATTTACGGTCAGGTAAACCCACCTCTGTTATTTATTTCTCCCTCCAGTTTTTGCACAGTTAGTCTCTCTGGATCATCAATTACTCCACGATACTCACTTCCCCCATAGATTTCCTACTATAAGCAGCCTAGCTCTCACTTTCCATTTCTCTGTACTTCGGCTTTTTCCTTTCTGTCTTGCCCCTTTTTTCTTTTTTCTTATTTATCTATTTTACTCTTTCTATCTCTTGTTAATAAGTCTCAGTATTAATATAATAACTAATAAGATTATATAGAGTAACACTGTATGTCACCATTCATTCACCCATCCACACGTTTTCACAAAATGTCACTTAGGCCTTTTTCTTCGAGGATACTATGCAATATGTCAAGGCGCACTTTCTTTTGTAGTAGTAGTGACTTTGAAATACTGTCATACACTCTCCCACGGGGTACTACTATCTTGACATTTACTATATTTATTGCAAAGTCACATTTTTTATGTTCTCCTTTTTTCACTTCATTTTTAAATGTTCTTTCTAGGGTTTCCACTTTTAGAGGGGTGATTGCCATTTATCACTTCACTCATGTCACTCTTACATGTTATGAATTGTTTTTCCATTTCACTGTACTATACATCTTGTATCCTTCCCAGCCCTGAAGAGTCACGGGTTACTACCCAGGTGACGAAACACGTGTCGGCTGGTACTTATATCTTGACACACTGCAAGCTTTGTATAAACATTATCTACCATAACATTCATTGGTGTTGACCTTTGTTATTGGAACATTGAGCATCACAGTCCGAACACTGATATTCTGATTTATCATCTCACACGTGTGCCTAGGATTCTTTTTCAATTACAAGTGTGGGTCCGAACCCACACATCTGCAGGGGTTGTCTGGGCTTTCCCCTGACCTGGCAGCACCGTAAACCTACTCTTTCTTTTTATACCGTACCGTCAATTAGCTTGAGCGCCTTTCTTCCTGCCAACCAAAACCCATCGCAGAACCAATTTATTTCGCTATAGCAGGAAGGGCAGCCGCAACGGAATATCACTCTTAAACACTATTCTTATTCCAAACCGTGTTATGGATAGAGATAAGGTCGCATCGGAACTATTTGAAAATCTAGAAAAAGGAACTCTTATAGCTAGTACATCTACAAGTGGAAACCCGCAACGCAAGGAAGGTCTTAAGGAGAAATTCGTCAAACTAGAAAGGTTCAAAAAACCGAGAACTCCAGATGGTGGGACAGTGCCACACTTAAACAATACCTTAGGTTGAATAGAGTTCCGAGGGGACTCCGCTCACAAATCTTTCCAACGTTTGATGACCTTGATGATGACTTGCTAGGAAAGTGGGAAGAGGCCCTTACAGCAAACTCCAATACACTTATTCATATATTAATTGAAAATGCGGAACGCAAAGTGATCAAACTGCAATCGGACATCGCACAATTAGAACTAGAAATTCGAGATCTGAATCTTAAAGAAGCAACTGACAAAAACTACACCATCTTGAACGAAATTCTTTCTAAACATCAAAATGAAATAAAAGACAGGAAGACAAGGCAATTAAAAAGGGATGAGGCAGACTATAAAGAAGGACGTGTTTTTACATTTGCTAGGAAATATGATCAATTAGTCCAGAACACACAACGCAGTGATAAACCTTCTAGAACTGTTACTTCTTCCATATCCTCCAGCTCCTCCTCACTCAACACCATCGCAACCAGCGATAGTGAAACAGAAAACCAGCGAGGCACCACGGCTTCTAATTTTTTACGCGAGGTACAGACCATAAGACGAGAGAACAGAACGCAACAAAGACTAGGTACACTGGACACAAAACCCGTAGAGGGAAGAGGTCTGGCCAAAGAAGATTACAAAAAGAAATTGAGGTCAGGGGACGGGAAAAACAGTAGCTATCATAGAAGAAGTGCAGGTTATTAATCTCTCCGCTAAACCACTCACCAACGACATGATTTCTCTATTAAGTAAAGGCCTAAGTTTCAACCCCAGCGAATCAGGTGACCTTTGTAGGGCCAAAATTGATCTGTTCAAATTCATTAGGGGACTCAAACTTAGAAAGTATTTTTCTGGAATCCCTGTACCCAAAGAAGATACTAGAAATACAATCAGTGGCAACCTCTCCACCCTCCAGAGCATCAAGGATATCAAGGACACCCACTTACTCATGTCACTTGCTGACATGGATGATCCTCCCTACCCGTTAGAACAGCTCCTGCAGGAACTTGACATAGATACTGACCTGACCATTTCCAGCGGCCTCAAAGTAAAGTCCAAGTGGACTCCAACTCTGCCAGGTGGCAACCCTATAGACATATTTTACAACTTGGTCTTAGAAGACTTAGACAGATATGAGAACAAATTTGGCAACACCAATAGAAGGACTAAAGACAATCTAACCAGAAATGAGCGTCTTGCCCTCATAACATTAAGTACTGATCAGGACATTATCATAAGAGAGGCGGACAAAGGAGGGAACGTGATTGTTATGAACAGGACTGACTATCACTATGAGACACTAACACAACTACAGGACACGACTTGTTATGAACTCCTAGAGGCCAATCCCATGGGCACACTGACCCTCCTTATTAACAAACACCTGACTGAATGGCACACTTTGGGCCTTATAGATGACGATGAGATCATGTATATGAGAGTAGTGAGACCAACCTCACCATGGATGTACACACTCCCTAAAATACATAAACAGGCTGCATTTCCACCGGGCAGACCTATCATCTCTGGGATAGGGGGACCCACAGAAAAACTGTCAGAATATGTTGACCTATTCTTGAACCCGATGGTAAAAAACCTTCCATTGTTTATCCAGGACACCAAGCACATTCTGGGCATTCTTGCAGACGTTCAGTGGCAACCAGGTATGATCATGGCAACCTTAGATGTGGTGTCTCTATACACATCTATTAAGCCTGATTTGGGTTTGAGAGCAGTCACACAATTCCTAGACAACAGATCTGTAACTCTCTGGCAGCACACTAACATGTTAGTATCCATGATGGATATCATACTTAACAATAACTTCTTCTTGTATGACAGACAATGGTACAAGCAAATTAAGGGAGTAGCTATGGGCTCGAAGTTTTCGCCCTCGTTTGCGAACCTTTATATGGGCTCACTAGAATCTGAATGGGTTTGGGGCCAGAAAGGTGCCTATTGGATAGATTCTATCATATACTGGGGGCGCTACATCGACGATTGTCTACTACTCTGGTCAGGGACAGCAGAAAAACTTGAGGCCTTTTGCACATACCTAAATACCAACAACATGGATATGAGATTCACATGTAACTCTAGCACATCTAAGGTTACTTTCTTGGATGTGGAACTTTATGTAAACGAGAACACTATACATAGTCGATTATACCGGAAAGAAACCGCATGCAACGCCCTCCTACATGCGGACAGCTCCCATCCTATGCATCAAATAGAGGCCATTCCTTATGGTGAATTTATCCGAGCCAGGAGAAATTGCAGTGAAGATGCTGAATTCCAGAAATGTATATGTGACATGAAAAATAGATTCTCGAGAAGGGGATACAAACAACACACTCTACACAAAGCCACACTTAGAATCGAGAAGACTGAGAGAGACACTACACTTCGGGAAAAGACCCAGAAAAAACCGCAAAATCAACAAGTGAGATTGATTGCCGACTTCAATGACATCAGTGTGGTGATCAGAAAGAGCCTTTACAAACATTGGAATATTCTTCTGGCAGACAAAACAATCAGTGAGACAATTACATCTAGGCCTCAGATTACTTACAGACGTGGCAGAACCCTGAGGAGCAGATTAAGTCCCACGGTCCCACACAGCACCTCAACCTCGTCCTGGCTCACACCACATATGAAGGGCTTCTTTAAATGTGGCTGCTGTGGTGTTTGCAAATGGGCTCACGACAAAATCAAAGAGTTCACCAGTCATAACAAACGCAAATATCAAATCAATCAGAACATCAACTGCACCACAAAGTACGTGGTGTACATTCTGGAATGTACATGTAAGACTCAATATGTTGGAAGCACTATCAGGACCTTAAAGGAACGCATAAGCGAACATGCCAGAGCAATGCACCAACAGGATGCCAGATATCCCATGGCTCTTCACATAGCATCATGCCCCACACAGGGTTCACACAAGAAATTTTCTTTCTATGGCATAGATGTTACCCATCCCAACATAAGAGGTGGAAATCGTGAACTCAGACTGAGACGTCTAGAAGCAACTTGGATCATGCGTCTTCATACCGTAAGACACGGTCAAAACACAGACCATGAACTACAATATTTTCTGGGCACGTGATGCTCAGCGATATACAATGGACTGTTCCAAGATTTAAATGTCTGTAACCATTCTCTATGAGAAACGCAAAAAATGATCCATTAGGTTTTCCCCCTGTTTATCAGACCATTTAACTACCGTCCAACTAAGATCAAACAAGGATGTTTCCTGGTGTTTCTCTTTGCAACTAATGTTGGAATTATGAATAGACATTTTCTGTTGTTATTTTTTCTGCACTTTCGTTTTGTTCTCCAATATTGTTCGTATATATAACATCAGACGATTCTGAACCGTCTGTGCATCCGTGTTAACGATCAATGATCAAAATGCTCTCTACCTATAACATTAGAATGTGTAGAGAAGCTTATGGAATGATACTCCTGTCTAAGAAATCTATGTTTTGCTTTTGATAGTGCTTTGTGACCGTTATTTATGTACATGGTGAGACTGATGCAGTTTAACTATTGTTAATATGATCGTAGGCCATTCCTATGCTCAAATTGAGTCATTTTCGCATTTGGGTGGTTTATATATTGATTGACCCTTACACTGTGAGAATGTGCTTCAATTATACTTTATATTCCTGGCCCGTTTTTGTTTTCTGTCTCTAACTCTCTGGTCTGTCTTCTCTGTCTATTATTCTTCTTTCTCTATATACACTAGAATACTCACTTCCGGTTGTCCACGCTTTCTAGAGACGGTTCGTTTCAGCTCTTTCCTTCAATAAATAAACTACTTCCGCTTTGATTCCGCTCCTTCCGCATTTCGGAATGAGAGACGGATCCATACACATACCTCCGGCTTCACTCAGGTAGGATTGCAGTTTTTACGCCCTCGTTACATGGTTATACCTGGACCTTTGTTTCCTCCATCGATTTACAACTCGTCCTGATTGTTACTTCCTCACCGTACCTTCAGGACACTTTGAACACGGACGCACTCGCCCGGTTTTCTTCTTTGTGCTCTTGGAATCATTACCGATGGGGTCCAGGTTCCTTTTGCCTTACCGACCTCACCACCTACGTAGCTGCACCACTCTGCAACTTTAAATGTGCCTCTAGACCGGGTTGGAATTATCACCGGTCCAGCGGTGAGTCCATACCTTACCAGTAACTCATGTCTGCCGTTTTTAGCACTTTTACATATACATGTTTATTTCTTAGACTCATTCAATTGCTTTTCTCTGTCTATTTCGATTAGATTCCGTACAGATTCTATTATTTACGGTCAGGTAAACCCACCTCTGTTATTTATTTCTCCCTCCAGTTTTTGCACAGTTAGTCTCTCTGGATCATCAATTACTCCACGATACTCACTTCCCCCATAGATTTCCTACTATAAGCAGCCTAGCTCTCACTTTCCATTTCTCTGTACTTCGGCTTTTTCCTTTCTGTCTTGCCCCTTTTTTATTTTTTTCTTATTTATCTATTTTACTCTTTCTATCTCTTGTTAATAAGTCTCAGTATTAATATAATAACTAATAAGATTATATAGAGTAACACTGTATGTCACCATTCATTCACCCATCCACACGTTTTCACAAAATGTCACTTAGGCCTTTTTCTTCGAGGATACTATGCAATATGTCAAGGCGCACGAGGCGCACTTTCTTTTGTAGTAGTAGTGACTTTGAAATACTGTCATACACTCTCCCACGGGGTACTACTATCTTGACATTTACTATATTTATTGCAAAGTCACATTTTTTATGTTCTCCTTTTTTCACTTCATTTTTATATGTTCTTTCTAGGGTTTCCACTTTTAGAGGGGTGATTGCCATTTATCACTTCACTCATGTCACTCTTACATGTTATGGATTGTTTTTCCATTTCACTGTACTATACATCTTGTATCCTTCCCAGCCCTGAAGAGTCACGGGTTACTACCCAGGTGACGAAACACGTGTCGGCTGGTACTTATATCTTGACACACTGCAAGCTTTGTATAAACATTATCTACCATAACATTCATTGGTGTTGACCTTTGTGATTGGAACATTGAGCATCACAGTCCGAACACTGATATTCTGATTTATCATCTCACACGTGTGCCTAGGATTCTTTTTCAATTACAAGTGTGGGTCCGAACCCACACATCTGCAGGGGTTGTCTGGGCTTTCCCCTGACCTGGCAGCACCGTAAACCTACTCTTTCTTTTTATACCGTACCGTCAATTAGCTTGAGCGCCTTTCTTCCTGCCAACCAAAACCCATCGCAGAACCAATTTATTTCGCTATAGCAGGAAGGGCAGCCGCAACGGAATATCACTCTTAAACACTATTCTTATTCCAAACCGTGTTATGGATAGAGATAAGGTCGCATCGGAACTATTTGAAAATCTAGAAAAAGGAACTCTTATAGCTAGTACATCTACAAGTGGAAACCCGCAACGCAAGGAAGGTCTTAAGGAGAAATTCGTCAAACTAGAAAGGTTAAAAAAAAAACGAGAACTCCAGATGGTGGGACAGTGCCACACTTAAACAATACCTTAGGTTGAATAGAGTTCCGAGGGACTCCGCTCACAAATCTTTCCAACGTTTGATGACCTTGATGATGACTTGCTAGGAAAGTGGGAAGAGGCCCTTACAGCAAACTCCAATACACTTATTCATATATTAATTGAAAATGCGGAACGCAAAGTGATCAAACTGCAATCGGACATCGCACAATTAGAACTAGAAATTCGAGATCTGAATCTTAAAGAAGCAACTGACAAAAACTACACCATCTTGAACGAAATTCTTTCTAAACATCAAAATGAAATAAAAGACAGGAAGACAAGGCAATTAAAAAGGGATGAGGCAGACTATAAAGAAGGACGTGTTTTTACATTTGCTAGGAAATATGATCAATTAGTCCAGAACACACAACGCAGTGATAAACCTTCTAGAACTGTTACTTCTTCCATATCCTCCAGCTCCTCCTCACTCAACACCATCGCAACCAGCGATAGTGAAACAGAAAACCAGAGAGGCACCACGGCTTCTAATTTTTTACGCGAGGTACAGACCATAAGACGAGAGAACAGAACGCAACAAAGACTAGGTACACTGGACACAAAACCCGTAGAGGGAAGAGGTCTGGCCAAATAAGATTACAAAAAGAAATTGAGGTCAGGGGACGGGAAAAAACAGTAGCTATCATAGAAGAAGTGCAGGTTATTAATCTCTCCGCTAAACCACTCACCAACGACATGATTTCTCTATTAAGTAAAGGCCTAAGTTTCAACCCCAGCGAATCAGGTGACCTTTGTAGGGCCAAAATTGATCTGTTCAAATTCATTAGGGGACTCAAACTTAGAAAGTATTTTTCTGGAATCCCTGTACCCAAAGAAGATACTAGAAATACAATCAGTGGCAACCTCTCCACCCTCCAGAGCATCAAGGATATCAAGGACACCCACTTACTCATGTCACTTGCTGACATGGATGATCCTCCCTACCCGTTAGAACAGCTCCTGCAGGAACTTGACATAGATACTGACCTGACCATTTCCAGCGGCCTCAAAGTAAAGTCCAAGTGGACTCCAACTCTGCCAGGTGGCAACCCTATAGACATATTTTACAACTTGGTCTTAGAAGACTTAGACAGATATGAGAACAAATTTGGCAACACCAATAGAAGGACTAAAGACAATCTAACCAGAAATGAGCGTCTTGCCCTCATAACATTAAGTACTGATCAGGACATTATCATAAGAGAGGCGGACAAAGGAGGGAACGTGATCGTTATGAACAGGACTGACTATCACTATGAGACACTAACACAACTACGGGACACGACTTGTTATGAACTCCTAGAGGCCAATCCCATGGGCACACTGACCCTCCTTATTAACAAACACCTGACTGAATGGCACACTTTGGGCCTTATAGATGACGATGAGATCATGTATATGAGAGTAGTGAGACCAACCTCACCATGGATGTACACACTCCCTAAAATACATAAACAGGCTGCATTTCCACCGGGCAGACCTATCATCTCTGGGATAGGGGGACCCACAGAAAAACTGTCAGAATATGTTGACCTATTCTTGAACCCGATGGTAAAAACCTTCCATCGTTTATCCAGGACACCAAGCACATTCTGGGCATTCTTGCAGACGTTCAGTGGCAACCAGGTATGATCATGGCAACCTTAGATGTGGTGTCTCTATACACATCTATTAAGCCTGATTTGGGGTTGAGAGCAGTCACACAATTCCTAGACAACAGATCTGTAACTCTCTGGCAGCACACTAACATGTTAGTATCCATGATGGATATCATACTTAACAATAACTTCTTCTTGTATGACAGACAATGGTACAAGCAAATTAAGGGAGTAGCTATGGGCTCGAAGTTTTCGCCCTCGTTTGCGAACCTTTATATGGGCTCACTAGAATCTGAATGGGTTTGGGGCCAGAAAGGTGCCTATTGGATAGATTCTATCATATACTGGGGGCGCTACATCGACGATTGTCTACTACTCTGGTCAGGGACAGCAGAAAAACTTGAGGCCTTTTGCACATACCTAAATACCAACAACATGGATATGAGATTCACATGTAACTCTAGCACATCTAAGGTTACTTTCTTGGATGAGGAACTTTATGTAAAAGAGAACACTATACATAGTCGATTATACCGGAAAGAAACCGCATGCAACGCCCTCCTACATGCGGACAGCTCCCATCCTATGCATCAAATAGAGGCCATTCCTTATGGTGAATTTATCCGAGCCAGGAGAAATTGCAGTGAAGATGCTGAATTCCAGAAATGTATATGTGACATGAAAAATAGATTCTCGAGAAGGGGATACAAACAACACACTCTACACAAAGCCACACTTAGAATCGAGAAGACTGAGAGAGACACTACACTTCGGGAAAAGACCCAGAAAAAACCGCAAAATCAACAAGTGAGATTGATTGCCGACTTCAATGACATCAGTGTGGTGATCAGAAAGAGCCTTTACAAACATTGGAATATTCTTGTGGCAGACAAAACAATCAGTGAGACAATTACATCTAGGCCTCAGATTACTTACAGACGTGGCAGAACCCTGAGGAGCAGATTAAGTCCCACGGTCCCACACAGCACCTCAACCTCGTCCTGGCTCACACCACATATGAAGGGCTTCTTTAAATGTGGCTGCTGTGGTGTTTGCAAATGGGCTCACGACAAAATCAAAGAGTTCACCAGTCATAACAAACGCAAATATCAAATCAATCAGAACATCAACTGCACCACAAAGTACGTGGTGTACATTCTGGAATGTACATGTAAGACTCAATATGTTGGAAGCACTATCAGGACCTTAAAGGAACGCATAAGCGAACATGCCAGAGCAATGCACCAACAGGATGCCAGATATCCCATGGCTCTTCACATAGCATCATGCCCCACACAGGGTTCACACAAGAAATTTTCTTTCTATGGCATAGATGTTACCCATCCCAACATAAGAGGTGGAAATCGTGAACTCAGACTGAGACGTCTAGAAGCAACTTGGATCATGCGTCTTCATACCGTAAGACACGGTCAAAACACAGACCATGAACTACAATATTTTCTGGGCACGTGATGCTCAGCGATATACAATGGACTGTTCCAAGATTTAAATGTCTGTAACCATTCTCTATGAGAAACGCAAAAAATGATCCATTAATTTTTCCCCCTGTTTATCATATCATTTAACTACCGTCCAACTAAGATCAAACAAGGATGTTTCCTGGTGTTTCTCTTTGCAACTAATGTTGGAATTATGAATAGACATTTTCTGTTGTTATTTTTTCTGCACTTTCGTTTTGTTCTCCAATATTGTTCGTATATATAACATCAGACGATTCTGAACCGTCTGTGCATCCGTGTTAACGATCAATGATCAAAATGCTCTCTACCTATAACATTAGAATGTGTAGAGAAGCTTATGGAATGATACTCCTGTCTAAGAAATCTATGTTTTGCTTTTGATAGTGCTTTGTGACCGTTATTTATGTACATGGTGAGACTGATGCAGTTTAACTATTGTTAATATGATCGTAGGCCATTCCTATGCTCAAATTGAGTCATTTTCGCATTTGGGTGGTTTATATATTGATTGACCCTTACACTGTGAGAATGGGCTTCAATTATACTTTATATTCCTGGCCCGTTTTTGTTTTCTGTCTCTAACTCTCTGGTCTGTCTTCTCTGTCTATTATTCTTCTTTCTCTATATACACTAGAATACTCACTTCCGGTTGTCCACGCTTTCTAGAGACGGTTCGTTTCAGCTCTTTCCTTCAATAAATAAACTACTTCCGCTTTGATTCCGCTCCTTCCGCATTTCGGAATGAGAGACGGATCCATACACATACCTCCGGCTTCACTCAGGTAGGATTGCAGTTTTTACGCCCTCGTTACATGGTTATACCTGGACCTTTGTTTCCTCCATCGATTTACAACTCGTCCTGATTGTTACTTCCTCACCGTACCTTCAGGACACTTTGAACACGGACGCACTCGCCCGGTTTTCTTCTTTGTGCTCTTGGAATCATTACCGATGGGGTCCAGGTTCCTTTTGCCTTACCGACCTCACCACCTACGTAGCTGCACCACTCTGCAACTTTAAATGTGCCTCTAGACCGGGTTGGAATTATCACCGGTCCAGCGGTGAGTCCATACCTTACCAGTTAGTCATGTCTGCCGTTTTTAGCACTTTTACATATACATGTTTATTTCTTGGACTCATTCAATTGCTTTTCTCTGTCTATTTCGATTAGATTCCGTACAGATTCTATTATTTACGGTCAGGTAAACCCACCTCTGTTATTTATTTCTCCCTCCAGTTTTTGCACAGTTAGTCTCTCTGGATCATCAATTACTCCACGATACTCACTTCCCCCATAGATTTCCTACTATAAGCAGCCTAGCTCTCACTTTCCATTTCTCTGTACTTCGGCTTTTTCCTTTCTGTCTTGCCCCTTTTTTATTTTTTCTTATTTATCTATTTTACTCTTTCTATCTCTTGTTAATAAGTCTCAGTATTAATATAATAACTAATAAGATTATATAGAGTAACACTGTATGTCACCATTCATTCACCCATCCACACGTTTTCACAAAATGTCACTTAGGCCTTTTTCTTCGAGGATACTATGCAATATGTCAAGGCGCACGAGGCGCACTTTCTTTTGTAGTAGTAGTGACTTTGAAATACTGTCATACACTCTCCCACGGGGTACTACTATCTTGACATTTACTATATTTATTGCAAAGTCACATTTTTTATGTTCTCCTTTTTTCACTTCATTTTTATATGTTCTTTCTAGGGTTTCCACTTTTAGAGGGGTGATTGCCATTTATCACTTCACTCATGTCACTCTTACATGTTATGGATTGTTTTTCCATTTCACTGTACTATACATCTTGTATCCTTCCCAGCCCTGATGAGTCATGGTTACTACCCAGGTGACGAAACACGTGTCGGCTGGTACTTATATCTTGACACACTGCAAGCTTTGTATAAACATTATCTACCATAACATTCATTGGTGTTGACCTTTGTGATTGTAACATTGAGCATCACAGTCCGAACACTGATATTCTGATTTATCATCTCACACGTGTGCCTAGGATTCTTTTTCCATCGCCCACAGTGATGTTGCCAGGAAATACAGTGGAATGCACAGACACCACACCTATTCAGAGTCTGTGTCAACTAGCCTACAGGTGCAGTAAGCAAATGTCAGTCAGATGTGTGACCACAGACAACCCACATCCCAAAGTGAAGCACAGGTTTATTACACATTAGCAACATGTTGTTTCCACTACAAATGCAAGGTTTACCCACGTGGCAGTGGCCACACAGTCAACAAGTGCAGAAGATATGAAGTCCAGGGGTGTGTGGCACATCACTTGTAGGGAAACTACTGCTGCCACCCTGAAAGCTGAATCATGGTGTCGCAGGATCCAAGTTGACCAAAGTACACAGTAAGCACCCTGTGAAGGACAGACATGACACACAGTCAAAATCACTGTAGAACAGAACAGTACTGCAATACTCATGCCCAATACATCACAAGACAACTACACAAAACCAAGTTAGCATGTCAGAACTGTTGGGGTGTTCAGACTACCTGGAAGGACACATTGCTGCACGCATCCAGTCAAGTAGCACATGGCCACACTCAAACAGCACCAGAGCACCACCCACACATATCATGCAAAGTCACGTCATTCACATTACATCTCCCTGGATACTCACATTCAGCTGAAGAAGTTGGTGATGAGCTGTGTGCGGACATCACCATCATCATCATCATCATCACTGGCATCGTGGTCCAGGCCAGGATCCTCCACAGGTGGCGGACTTTGGTCATCGTCATCCAGGATGAGAGGCAACTCCTTCCGCACTGCCAGGTTGTGTAGCATGCAGCAGACGATGACAATCTTGCACACCTTTGCTTGGGCATATGGGAGAGCCCCTCCTGTCTTGTCCAAGCAGCGGAAGCGGCTCTTCAGGAGACCAAAGGTCCGCTCTATCACTCTCCTGGTCCGACCATGTGCCTCATTGTAGCGCATCTGGGCTGGTGTCACAGGGTTCCTGAGGGGTGTCAGCAACCACAGCATGTTGGGGTATCCGGAGTCACCTACGGACAGACAAGTGCACATTAGCTGATTTGGAAAAGTGGGTGGAATACTACAGATCAGAACACACACAATGGTACAAAGTCAGTACACACCGACAAGCCAGGCACGCTGGTTCTGCATCTGTGCCATCATTCTCGGGATGCGACTACTCCTCATCACGTAGGCATCGTGTGCTGAACCAGGGAAACGGGCACACACATGTGTGATGCTCATATCTGCTAAACATACCACCAGAGCATTGATCGAATGGTAATGTTTACGGTTCCGGTGTGCCTGCTCATGTGCCTGTGGTGGTATCAAAGCCACATGTGTCCCATCAATGGAGCCAATGACATGTGGCATCCTCCCCAGGGCATAGAAGTCACTCTTGACGTCAGTGAGTTGTTGACATGTAGGGAAATAGATGTACTGGTTCAGGCATCTCAACATTGCCTCCAAAACATCGCGTAGCACACGGCTGAACATAGTCTGTGACATCCCACCGGCAGTCGCAACAGTGTGTTGAAAGGTACCGGTGGCAAAGAAGTGTAGGGCTGCCATTACCTTCACCTTGGGGGTCAGCGCCGTAGGGTACGTCCGGCCAGGTTGCAAATGTGGTGCCAAGCGCACTGCCAAATCCTCAATCAGCTGCCTGGTGAAGCGGTACCGTCGGATGCTGGCACGTTCCACCATCGTTGCCAGGTCAGGGAATGGTCTATGGACAGCTGGAGCCCTGCAGTGCATAGGTTGAAGGAAAAAGATTGTCAGTCACCCCACATATGTGCCATTCACCATACACAATTTCACATGAAACATCATTACGTGACACAAGTACTTGATGTGTGTGCCGTTCTGTCGGACATAACTCGCACCTACATGGCCATCATCTAACTTCTCAGTACAACATGTGTGCACAACAGGTACCAGGTTGTGCTATGGGAAACCATTAGGCTGTGTCACAGTACCCATTTCCTGCTGTCACGTTCCACACACACACCACAGTGACATGTCTGGACAGATGCGCCACAGGCATCACAGCTCATTGACAGGTAGATTCCCAGTGACCCTGTCTTGCCACATGGACACTGGCATGACATGGCGTATCTTGAACACGTCAGAAAATGAAACATGACTCCCACAGGTAGTGGCCCCTGTCGCATCCGCAGGACAGACATGGACGCCAGTGACGCATAACATCAAAGTCCATGCACAAACAACGTTGATGTGGAGACTGTCTCGCATCGTGCACATGGAATCAGAGACATCGGAAACACAACATGCACACAGACTGTGGAGGGACATCACTATTGTGGCAATGGGTCATCCTGTGACGTACATGCCTTCCCACATGGGACTCTGGGGGTATGTGACATGTCATACACATACACAACCTGGAAATGTGACCATGCCACATGCTCCAAAATGAACTGTTGCACATCACAGTGGTCATGTGCATAACACACAAAGGACCCTGTCCCCATGAACACATGCACAGCCTGTGTGTGGCTGCCCACAAGTGCCACCACAGAAACCACATGTTAACCCCCATACACAGAGAAGGAAATGCAGCCTTACATGCCTTAGGAAACATTGTGGACTGGGTGTGGTGTTGTAGGTGTGCCCCTGGGTCTCTGGCAGGTATATGTGGCTGGCATATGTTCACCAGTGACAAGCATGGTGACATATGCGACTGACATGTACAGGGATGCGTTGTACAGCAATGGACCGATCGGTGTGCCCGGCCGGCCCATTGCATGTGTTGTGAGCGGGTACGCGTTGTACAGCAATGGACCTATCGGTGTGCCCGGCCGGCCCATTGCATGTGTTGTGAGCGGGTACGCGTTGTATCCCGAAATACGCGTTGTACAGCAATGGACCGATCGGTGTGCCCGGCCGGCCCATTGCATGTGTTGTGAGCGGGTACGCGTTGTACAGCAATGGACCGATCGGTGTGCCCGGCCGGCCCATTGCATGTGTTGGGAGCGGGTACGCGTTGTATCCCGAAATACGCGTTGTACAGCAATGGACCGATCGGTGTGCCCGGCCGGCCCATTGCATGTGTTGGGAGCGGGTACGCGTTGTACAGCAATGGACCGATCGGTGTGCCCGGCCGGCCCATTGCATGTGTTGGGAGCGGGTATGCGTTGTATCCCGTAATACGCGTTGTACAGCAATGGACCGATCGGTGTGCCCGGCCGGCCCATTGCATGTGTTGGGAGCGGGTACGCGTTGTACAGCAATGGACCGAGCGGTGTGCCCGGCCGGCCCATTGCATGTGTTGGGAGCGGATACGCGTTGTACAGCAATGGACCGATCGGTGTGCCCGGCCGGCCCATTGCATGTGTGGTGAGCGGGTACGCGTTGTATCCCAAAATACGCATTGTACAGCAATGGACCGATCGGTGTGCACGCATTGGCTGGGGCCTGGCATGGCAACGGACGCGTTTTCGAAGCTCCAACGAGTCTGATGCAGTGAATTCAGTTGACCAGCCACAACAATGTTGCAAAATCATGGGTGTCATGAAGTTGAAGATTTGAAGGATGCTGTGGGCGTGTATTAGTGCTGCTATTCCATGGATTGGTCAGATTCAGAAGATGCAAACGACTTGGACCTATCACTTTGGACACATGGGGCAGTATCTGCCTCTGCAGCACACATATAATGCTGGCTGTTCCCCTGAGAGCTCACTTGCCTGCACTACATGCTCCAGGACGACATCTGCCACCAACACTGCTGCTGTTTCTGCATCCTCTGGCTACTGCAATGGCATGTACTGTGGAGAGAGCCCCAGCCTTCAGCCTTGAGGAGAACCAGGCCCTGCTGGACAGCCTCCTTCCACAGTACAGCAAGCTGTATGGGAAACCAGGGGAGCAGGTGAGTGTGCTGTCCACTGCCTTACTAATTGTGCATGTTGTCTGACTAGCAGGACTTACAGTGTGCACACCACTGGCTAGCATGCTCACTGAGTAGTTGTCACGCCCCAAAGTGTGTAGTTACATGCACTGAACTGGTACAGTGCAGTAACAGTGCATTCCAACTAGGTTTACTTCCCATGCAATGATACCATGTAGTGACTGCTGGCAAACTGTTCATAGCCATTGTTGCACTGCCTGTGTACATCATATGCCCCTGTGATTGAGACATGTATATCCAACTGTATGATGCACGTATATGTTGCATGTGTAGTAATGGCCTTTTCACTTTGTCATCCTCACAGGTTGATGCCCACCAGAAGCAGGAAATCTGGCTGACCATCGCCCGGGAAGTAAGATCCGTGGGGGTCTACATGCGCAGGATCCGCAACTGCCAGAAGAGGTGGCAGGACCTTTCGGGGCTGGACCCGGAGGATCGCAAGGGTCCAGCTGAAGCTGTCGCCTCCTCGCAGGAGGGGCGGACACCGGACCCTGACCCCCACATGCTCCGGATCCTGGCGGTGGTCTTCCCTGACCTGGATGGGCAGCTGAAGGGCAGACAGCAGCAAGGAGGGGGTGAGTCCATGACTGCACTGTGCACTTTGTCTGACATGCTATGTGCCCTCCTCTGGCCTGGTTAAACTTCCACAGTACATCAGTCATGTGGTCCAGGACCCATGTCCCTCATTTGTGACATGCCCACTTCTCCTCTGATACGCATATGTGTGGCCCTTATAGTCAGGAAATTGTATCATTTGGGGACTGTGTCATTGCATTTAGCTTTGCTCAAGGTGGGGGACAGCATTTGTTCCCGTGACTATGTTGTGCGACTCATGGGTGGGTCAATTGCTTACACAATGCCTAAGTTCTGACATGTAATCTGGGTGTAACTTTGATATGTGGTCCACTTGCTGATCTGAATCACCACATGTCCCTGTGGAATTTGGCACACACCCATGCTGCTGGTGGGAAGAATGTTTGGGCCTCAGGAGTATGTGTATCAAGTGTGTCACACATGCTTAGCCACCTGCCTACTGTCCAGGACTCATCCCTCTTACAGGTGGAGCTGGACAGTCATGCCTACTCCAGGGCATACAATGCACTCTGTACTCCCACTCCCGTGTATCATCTGGCATGTTGTGATCAGTGAAATGTACCCTCAGGTGTCTGCCTCTGTCTCATTGTGCTGTGTCTTCGTTGTCAGGACTACTGGTATGTTTATCGGTTAGGGCTCAGCATGCCATCGGAGATGTGACCATGATAGACGATACTTCTGTGACTTATAGGTGTCTGATCACTTGACTGTGCACACAGGTGTTTGCGACTGTGACTTTCAGGCAGCTGTTTTTCAATCACAGCACACTGTGAGGTGCTCATGTTCAGAGAGTTGTGTTTCATGTCCCCATATGTCCAGTTGGTATGACGTGGACAAATAGTAGTACAGATGATGTTGTTTTTGGGGGATGGACATGTGCACTTGTCAGTCACATAACTTGCATTCCCCATGCCCTCGGATTGTAACACAGTGCAGACTGTTGTTGGCTGGCTGCCAAGGCCATGTGACTGGAGACAGTAATGTATGACTTTGCACGCATTCCTTTGTCATGGCATTAAACTTCCTGAGACTGATCCTGCAGGGGAGTGACATGTGCAACATGCACCCCATTGTGGCATTCACTATCCGGACATGGGTGCATCATGGTGTCTGGTGCTGGTATGCATCACATGCATTTCTATTTAGACTCTGGCCATCCCTTTCATCCGGACACCTGCACTGACTCAGTGGCAAGAGATGTGATGTGTGCATGTTCACATACTTCACCGTGTTCCCTGCAATGTCCAACAACTGTGTAGGTGGTGCATGTGTCCACACTGGGGTCTTACCATCAGACAGGCACCAGACAGATGGGTGCAAGGGCAGGAGGGGTGTGAGTCCCATAGTTGACCATCAGACTGACAATTGGCTTCCCGAATCTGTGTGAGGACTTTAGGCAATGTTCAACTAAGGATGCCAGGGCTTGCTCTGTGATGTGCTGTACTTACTGTGGTGTGTGCGGTCAGTGCAGGTGACTGATGTTTGTCTGTTTCCCTAATTGTTTGCAGATACATCCACGGCCACAGGAGGGGACAGCTCCATGGACCAGGAGGAGCAGCGGAGCCAGACTGGGTCAGCATCCGACGAGTGGTCAGAGGGACCCAGTGGCACGGAGGGCGAGGGAGCCACACCGAGGAGTCCTCAGCACCATCCACCTCAGCTGAGGACCACAGCAGCTCGGAGGATGACTCCCTTGTGGAGGCGGGTCTCAGCAGCCACCAAAGGCCAGCTAGTCTGTCTGGCCCCACCACCACCACCACCGCCCTCCCATTGGCTCCCATTCCTGAGGTCCGTGGAGGCTCCCGTGCTCGGGAGCGTGTCTCCTTCGTGCCAGGCACCGCACCCCCTGCCCCTGTGTCCCCTGCTGCCCTGAGTGAGGGGTCTGTGTACCTCCTTCGGCAGCTCCATGTAGGGCAGACAGCAATGCTGAGTGTCCTCCATGCACACACCACTCTGTTGACACAGCTGGTGTCGTTCATGGAGGGCATCTCGACGGGTATGTCTGCCCTACAGAGGAGCAATAAATCCATGGACTCCTCCCTGACGGCAGCAGTGTCCCTCCTCCAACAGTCCCTCACCCCTCCCACCTCTGCCCCATCCACACTTCCTGCCACCCTACCTGTCCAAAGCACATGCACTACTGCACAATCACCCAAGCACACAGACACGAGCAGCACAGACACACCCAAGAGAAAGGCAAGACGTGCACACAAGCATCCTCAGGGGACTGATACCACATACACAGGGGATGGGGAACAGACACACACACAGGCATCCACAGTCACTCCGCAGTCCTCCAAATCCTCTCCCTCCAAGACCCCTTCCCTTGCCTCACCTGCTACCCCACCTACACAGCAGATCTTCCTGTGTGACCTCGGCCTCTTCCCCTCCAATCCTGCTGATCCAGCATACCGGGGGAAGAGGAAGTCCACCCACACAGGGGAGTGCCCCTCGCCCCCGGACACCCTCCCCCAGGCGCAGGCAGACACAGGACCCCATTCGGAAGTCCCCCCGGACCAGGAAGAGCAAGACCCCACCACCACGCAGCTCCACCACCCAGTCTCTCTCCTCCATCCCCCAGGCCACCACTCCACAGGTTCCCCTGCCACACCCTGCCCCAGGTTCCCCCACACACCGATACCGCATCCCCAGACTGCTTAGGCCCTCCCCCCCTGCCACTTGGTCTTCCACCCCCAACCCAGACGCTCTGCCTGTTAGTGCCACTGGTGTGGAGACCGGGTCCCCCCCCTCTGTCCTGCCCACCTCATCTGCCCACCCTTCCACTCCCTTGGAGTCATGCACTGCAGTGGAGTCCACAACCACCCCGTCTGACTCGGGCACTGCAGTGGGGATCCAGTCCACTACATCAGACCAGCCCACTGCAGTGGTTGCAGCACCCACACCAACTGACTTGTGTACCACAGTGGTGCAGGCCCCCCCTGAGTCAGACACCTCCACTGCAGTTGCCGGTGACACTCCTGCACCCACCACCCCTTCACTGCCTCCTTCTGCCATCCCCTGATCCTGTCCCTGCGGTGCCTGGCCTGCCCCTTGTATGCCCCTCCAAGGGGATGTCCCCTGTCCGTACAAGTGCAGGCAAGCAATGGGTGACCAGTTGTCACTTATCACCCTGTTGGGACTGTGATTTTGGACTGGCCATTGGCCTTAGTTTCTTTGGGACTTCAGAGTTTTCCGTGCCATTTGTTGAATAAAGCCTCTTTTTGTTTAATTGTGGCTTTTCTTTTGATGTACATGATGTGGATGAGTAGCATCCTGCATTTGCAGTTGTAATAGTGTTCATATCAGGAAAATGAAGTGTTGCTGTGATGGACTCCATGTGGTCCATGGGATATGTGTCCTGTTGTAGTCTGGATCTATGGCATCCTTTGCTGCAGTCTGAGGGTGTAATGTTCAGCATTTGACCCAGGGATGTACATTTTGCATTTGTAAATGAACATCTTTGTCTTACTCTGATGCACATCTGGTGGGCTTACCACTGTTCAATGTTCCGATTTCCCTGACTGTGTGCCCAGCTCCACTGGACATGCAGTTTTGCACATCAATGTCGAAGGACACATCTGTGTATACAGTGCAACTTGCTTGACATGTGTTTTGTGTGTATGCAGATGACTGACGTGACACTCCCGTACCCAGGCTGATGTGAGCAGAGGCTTCTGTGTGTTGTGGTTGTTGACTCACTGACGGAGTGTTCTGCTGACATGTTTGGGTCGTGCACAGACAAGGTTTGGCACAGCGGACCTTCCACAGGAGTGGAGTGCCCTCATGGCAGTGTGTAATCCCGTGACATTGCGTGGGCCTGTGTTGTGTGTTGTGTAAGCATGTCTGTGCGTGTTCCCTTCCCTTTTCCTACACAGGCTGTGTCCCTAGGGATGTTCCTGTTTGTGATGCTTGCTGAGTTGTTCTGTGTTCATCCAGCATCTTGGACCTGGTTTCTCCGTGATGTGGGTGCATGGCAAACTAATGTTCATGAGGTTGTCATACCAGGTTGTCTTTGTTGTCAGGGCTGGGGATGTGGGCAAACGCAGATGGGACACATTCAGGATTCTCCTTGGCACTTGTTGTTTACACAAGTCATGTGATTTTCAGTTTGTGTTAGCTTTCAGTGATTGTGACACGTTGTGTGTGTGACTGCTGCCACTCCTCAGGGTCAGAGCTGCAATGTTGGAAGTTGTGTACGTGTGTTCTTCGTGTGTCACCTTGGCTTCTTCGTTGGTGTGTGACTATGGCCAGGATCCCATTGATTGTGGTGGATTTCACATCATGCCCATGTACGGCATACTGTGCTGTGTGTCAGACATTCACGAGTCTTGTTGACTGGCCATGTGTGATGGGTTTCTGCACCTTAGTTCCCACCACCACCCCTGGTATTGTCATGGGTGCATGTCCAATGTCACCAGTCCATGTGAGCCTCACTGCTGCACATTGGTGGAGATCAGGGTGTGTGGTGTTGAGTGTGTGCAAAAGTGAGTTGTTGCACGGCTAGACCCCTACCTCCATATGGGCCTTGGCTGGCAGGCCGTACTGATTGATTGGAGCTTGTGTAGGTGTGATGGTAGTTTGTTGCTCAGGACACATGGCTGTGGTTCACAGTGTGAACGACATCTACCTTTGTCATCACAGTGGAATTATCATGCAGGCTAGTGTCAGCACAATGTGGGGTCCCTGGGGATAGTGCTGTGGTGGGTCTGTCTCTTGCTGTGTTAGTTGCTGTTCCTACAAGCTTGTGTGACATGTGTAATTTGGGCTCCCTCTCATCTAACAATGCCTGATTGCCCACATAGGGGTATCCGATCCATGAGTAACTTTTGTATGGCACCGTATACACATCTGTGTGGTTGGAATTCAGGCCTCCTCATGTGTTGTGTGGTTGCCTGGGGACACTGGCACACCCCCCATCACCTGTTGTGTTTGATATGCAGTGTGAGTCTGCCTGTTTGTGTTTGTGCCTTTGCACCACTGCATTGGCATATCTTTAGTGTGCCATTGGCTGTATGTTGTTTGGTGGCTTTCCCCTGCTGTCCCTGGGACTCCTAGGTCATCAGTCAGCACAATAATCATGGTTTGTATGTCCCATTGATGCCATGGTATGGTATTTGTTCACCTGACATCTACAGTCTCCACAGGATATCTACATTTGTGTGTCCATTGGTGCAGATATGTGGGTCAGCATTATGATGGTCACTTCTGTCATTGTGTTATTTGTGAATGTTGACAATGTGGGCCCCCATGGTTGATGTTTGTATGCACATGGCCAAAACGATGTTTCAGTGACACTGCACTGTTTGCCTCAACCAATCTATGTTGCTATGGGACACAAGCACTACTATGCCACTGATGTGTTTGTTGTTGTGTGACCAGGATTCATCCATGCAGTTTGGCTTTGGCAGCTTTTTCCATGACTATACTTCCCTTTTGGTCACTGTGGTGATGGGGCTTTAGGCCCCATTGCCACACTGTTCAAATTGTGCATCAGCTATGGACACCACACTTCCCTTTTGGTCACTGTGGTGATGGGGCTTTAGGCCCCATTGCCACACTGTTCAAAATGTGCATCAGCTATGGACACCACACTTCCCTTTTGGTCACTGTGGTGATGGGGCTTTAGGCCCCATTGCCACACTGTTCAAAATGTGCATCAGCTATGGATAGCACACTTACCTTTTGGTCACTGTGGTGATGGGGTGTTCGAGCCCATTGCCACAGTGGCCATGGTCTGCTTGCATTGTGGAGGCCACACACATTTATGTGCGACACATGTGCTAGGGAGTCACATTGTATGTTCAATGTCATGTTCAGTGTTGTAGGCATTTGACACAGACTACACACACTTGTCATGGTGTTGGGGGGGATGTAATTTTCTGTCATTCCTTATGTGGGAGTATGCTAGTTGTGTCATGCATTACCCGTCCTATGAGTAGGGGTGGTGTTAGTGGTAGGCATCCATCCCCCCATGAGTGGGGATGGTAGTAGTGACAGGCATCCAGGCCCCCATGAGTAGTGGTGGTGGTAGTGGTAGGCATCCATCCCCCCATGAGTGGGGATGGTAGTAGTGACAGGCATCCAGCCCCCCTGAGTGGGGTGGTGGTGGTGGCAGGCATCTAGCCCCCCCTGAGTGGGGGTGGTGTTAGTGGTAGGCATCCATCCCCCCATGAGTGGGGATGGTAGTAGTGACAGGCATCCAGGCACCCATGAGTAGTGGTGCTGGTAGTGGTAGGCATCCATCCCCCATGAGTGGGGATGGTAGTAGTGACAGGCATCCAGGCACCCATGAGTAGTGGTGCTGGTAGTGGTAGGCATCCATCCCCCATGAGTGGGGATGGTAGTAGTGACAGGCATCCAGGCCCCCCTGAGTAGGGGTGGTGGTAGTGGTAGGCATCCAGCCCCCCCTGAGTAGTGATGGTGGTAGTGGTAGGCATCCATCCCCCCATGAGTGGGGATGGTAGTAGTGACAGGCATCCAGCCCTCCCTGAGTAGGGGTGGTGGTGCTGGCAGGCATCTAGCCCCCCCTGAGTGGGGGTGGTGGTAGTGGTAGGCATCCATCCCCCCATGAGTGGGGATGGTAGTAGTGACAGGCATCCAGCCCCCCCTGAGTAGGGGTGGTGGTGGTGCCAGGCATCTAGCCCCCCGAGTGGGGGTGGTGGTAGTGGTAGGCATCCATCCCCCCATGAGTGGGGATGGTAGTAGTGACAGGCATCCAGGCCCCCCTGAGTAGGGGTGGTGGTAGTGGTAGGCATCCAGCCCCCCCTGAGTAGTGAAGGTGGTAGTGGTAGGCATCCATCCCCCCATGAGTGGGGATTGTAGTAGTGACAGGCATCCAGGCACCCATGAGTAGGGGTGGTGGTAGGGTGGTGTTGGTGGTAGGCATCCATCCCCCTATGGGTGTGTATGGCATTGGTGTTGGCCATCCCACCCCTATGTTTCTGCTGTTGCTAGTGTACGTTATTTGTGCATCCCTATGTGTGTGTGACATATTTCGTGTACGTGTAGTTTGTTTGTATTGTTGGTGTTTGACTTACCGTCTGCGCCGTACGCGTCCGTGCCGGTCCCGGTAATAGATGTAGAGTATAGGTAGGACCTGCGCAATGGGATTCATGCTTGGATCGTCTCGTTCGGGTTTCTCGTGTCTTCGACTCGTACTCGTCGCTGGCTTGTTCGTCTCGTAGCCGTGGATCGTCTTGTGGCTCGAAACGGAGCTTATGTACGGCTTGCCCGGATGCTCAAACGTGCCAGACGTAGCGACGGGTTCGGAGCGTACGGATTGCGCATCGTACTAGTCCGGCCGGAAGGTGCTGTGTATTTGCTTCCGTGCGGCTCGATTCGGCGTTCACGGATCTGGCTCGGGCGGGGAACAGGAGTTGGATTGGGTGAGTACGGCTCGCTGGGAAACTGGGTTATTAGACGCATCGTACTTGTTCGTCCGGACGAGTGTACGAATCGGTCGGGAAACACGCATTCAGCTTGTATTTTTTCCGGACGAATACTGTTAGGTGCCCTACCGGCCGAGATCGGAATCGACCCCAGAGAGTGCCCATAAGTTACAAATACAGCTCGGGTAGAAGAATCGGGATGTTCGCAAATAGGAACAAGAAGCAGGGCAATATCACATCTTCATTATGGCGATGCGCCCACTGAGTGGCTAAGGCAGTTTGATCCAGTGGTCAACTGCCTCCTTAAGCCGCTGTATGGCCCTGTCATATTTGTCCATCAACACCACCTACGGATCTCTGAGGACCTGTATTGTACAGAGTACGTTGTCAACTGCAATGGATACTCCAGCTGTACTGGCATTGTGGCCACAGTAAGTGGGAATATCAGGAATTTATCCCCATTAATATGCAAGCAGGAATGCCCACCAGAGAGCATGACCTCTTGGAGAACAGATGATAGATTATGCTCAGGATTCCAAACATAGAGAAGTGTATCATCTGCATAGGCAGAGATGATCAGATTGCAATGCTGGAAGCAAATCCCCCGAGGCGCACAGCACTCACGCAGTGCACAGGCCAGCGGCTCAGCCACCAGGGCATACAGCAGCAGTGATAGGGGATATCCCTGTCTGGTGCCCCTTGTGATGTCTATGGCTTCTGAAACAACACCGTTAACCCGGATGCGGGCCGTAAGCAGAGTACAAAGCACTTTGATGAGTTGCAAGAAAACATTTCCCACCTGACACGCCGTAACACGGTTAACATGAACCCACACTCAACCAAATCAAATGTTTTTTCAGCATCCAAAAACACTGCCGTAGCATGCATGTCCAGGTCATGTGTATTCTGCTGCTGTTGGGGACCTGTTACTCCAAACATCTATCAGGCTGCACTTCTCAGCAATCTTGTTAATGCTCAAGCCGCAGCCGAGGGCCACTTAGGCAGACCCCTGGACTGATCCTAGCCAAGACACAAAACACAATAAAAATCTTCACCCCATATCTGTGGTATGCCCCTGTTTCGAGTGAGCCGGATGCGCAGATTGTGATAAAATTGTGGGTCATCATAATTAGGGCTGTACACCCCCACCAGCAGAGCAGCCAAATCATCCTTGTAGCAGCGAGCCACCACATACCTGCCACCTGGGTCCACACACACCTCCCACAGTTTAACTCCAGAACCCTTCCGCACCCAAATCAGCATGCCTCACGCCTGCGTAGCAAAGCCTGCCGCATAGCAGTCACCACACATGCAACTCAGCATGAGCAGGCCACTGTCGGGGGCAAGAAATGTTTACTGCAGTACAGCTACATCTATGCAATGCTGCTGTAAGTATGCCACTACTTTGCTCAATTTCCTGTAATCATTCAACCCCCTGACATTCCAGATGAGAAACTTGAACAGTGGAGGACCCCTAGTGTTCACCGCACCACAACGTATGTCGTCAGCCGCCATTATGCAACTCAAGGTGCCAATGCCAAACGTACTGCAGTGCCTGCTCAGTACCCAGCTCTCACCAGCGTGCAGTTAGTGGTTATGTTGAACAAGACCCACCCCCTCCCACACTGTGCACCCAGCACCATATGCACCGAAGAAATTCCCTTTTTCCACCCTTTACCCGAACAACATAACCCCAATCAAACCATTGTGGAGACACATGGGTACAGATGTTGTCCTTCCGATCCCCCCCACTGTACTAAGTCGCAGGGGGGCGCTAACATGCATAGGGTGTGCTAAAGCATTCAAACTAATAGTAACAAATAAGATGTGTTCCAGCTGTTGTCTCAAATTTTCCTGTGAACTGTGGACACAATGCCAGGGCCAGAAGGATCTCCGCTGGAGGTCAATACCGCTCTGCCCAGGCAGTGTGCAATATAGTCAAATAGTGTTTTCCCCTGGTAGGCTATCCACAGCTAATCATCGGGGCCGCTGCCCCAGGCACATCAACTGCTTGTCATGAGGAATGTTAATAGTCAAGTGCCCCAATCAATCCACTTACAGTGACCAAAAAGATCCAGGCTGAGGTTCTCTGAGTCACAGTTCAATCACTAATAGATGGTCCATATGTCCCAGAGAGCACCAATCCTGTCCATTCAGGTCTTTTGATGCCATGGGTTGCCCCTCTTCCAATCCTGGCGTATGCCACTGAGGCTCTGCGGCCGCAGGATGTTCTAGGAGCTACCGCAGTTGTTTAGGGTCACCAAAAATGTTGCTTTCCCATCCACCTTTACCGCAGGCAAGCAGGGTATAACATACTGTATTCCAAGTGAAGGTTTTGCAGCTTACTCTTGACCTGGATGAATTTTCCCTGCACCTCCCGAACCTGCTATGTTAAATCTGGGAAAAGCGACTACTCTGCACCCTCGTATCTATGCACCTTCAGTTCCTGCACCCTGCGAAGTCCTGCATCATACTCCCTATAGTTTAGTAATCCAGCTATGATGAGACGCAACCTCAGCCCTGCCACTGGTCCTGGCGCAAGGGACCGGTGGGTGCATTCTACCACAAAGATGTCTGAAAAAGTCTTACGCCCCAAGAGATCTAGGAGGAGTTGTTCCACGTACTTCTCCATGTTGCCAGTGTTGGTGTATTCAGCCAGTCCTACTATCCTAGTGTTATTGTGGCTTCACCTAGGCTCAAGATCCTCCACCTTAGCCTGTAAAGTGGTGAGGTTCTTCTCTATTGTCTTCTGTGATGCAGAGGCAGTGACCTGTTCATCCTCAATCTCAGTCACATGCCTCTCCACCATATCGAGTCATTAAGTGTGCTTGTCCAGCCTCTCTGAAATCCTATCCATCCGGAAGAACAGGGCGTCAATCTTACTGTTTATTTTGGTGAGGCTGTGCTGCATATCAGACAGGATTTGTTGCCAGTCGCTGCCCATCTCCAGCACCTCAATGTCCTGCCAGCTCTCGCCATAGCTGCACTGTCATTGCAGCTTTTAGGGGTTTTCTGCAGTTCAAACTGCAACTTGGGCTGCCATTTGTCTGTTTTGCCCATGATGTAGAGCCCCTCAACCGGGCTATAAAAAGGAAGTACCCCACATCTCACAACTCTCGCAGGCAACGGGCCAGCAGGTGAACCCTGAAGCCTGGCCGCAATGCCCCAGGTAAGTCAACCTCAACCTCCTACTGCTGATGCCCCTCTAATTTGCAGAATAAGCAAATTAGAACATCCAATGCGGGACAGTGTGCCTCTGGTGCCGTCATGCCTTTTCACTGAGGGAGATGGGCCCAACGACCACCGGGGCACCTTGCGTGCTCTCAACTTCCACCTGTTCAGGATTACCTGAGCGGGGCCGTGCACCACTCAGCCACCACGGGGCCCCGATTGCCCCTCTGGATCACAGGATCACTGCAGCAGTCCCCACAGCCCCCATTGGCCCAGCCCTGCCCTCAGGGCTTGCTGCACACACAGCACAGCATGGGCATAACACAGGCACTAGTCACACTCTCGAGGGCGGAGGCGTTGGCCTTGAAAATGGTCCGCATTGCTGGTCGGTCGCACCCGGACTCTTCTGGGCAATGCCGGCCTAGGCTGCCCCAAGGCCTCTCTGTTCCTGCTGAGGCAGGCCACTCCCTGCTGCCTGATTCGTGGCCCCGGTTTGCAGGATTGGGCCGCACTGCCTCAAGGCCTGGGACCACACATCACTCTGCTGTATTCCAGGTGTGTGCAGGGTCCCCACACAGCCAGTGGGGCCCTGACAGCACAGTCACTGCACCCAGTGTAGCACACAGGGTCATGCAGGGTCACTCAGGCAGCAGCAGCAGCAGGATGTTCATGAACCCTGGACATAAAAGCTTGGAAACACACAGTGACAAGCACTGTTCTGTGTTTCCAAGCTGTGGTTTCTGCTGCTCGTGCACTAACTGGTAGTTTTACAAATTAATGTATGCCTTTCAAGCACAATGATATAGTTGAAAGCAGTCACACAACTGTGTTTGGTGACTGTGTGAAAATAATACATCAGGTAGAGTTACTAAGTCAGTGTATGTGCTATCCATAGCAGAATTTGATTGGAAGCAGACACTTAGGGCCCAAATACGAGTTTGGCGGTCTTACTGATATACCGCTGTGGTGGCCCCAAATGCACCGCGGAGTCGGCGGTCTCTCGCCCACCATTATATGATGTTGCAGCTAGCCCAGAAGCGGTGTTTCTGACGGCAAGGAATATTTCTCCATAGGTGGCAATGCAGGTGTGTACATTTTGACTGTACAAGTGTTACATGTACACACATGCATGACATGTGTAAAAATAACTAGTACGAGTACTTTGGCATTGCTGGGGTCCGGACCATATGTGCACAGTCCAGTCAATGGTGACAAGTGCAAAGCGGACTTACTTGGATTTTGCCACCGACAGGGTAATTTTCTTCAGGGTAAAATTGCTGCTCTGTAAGGGGCCCTGGAGGAAAGGATCCACGTGGAAGACGGAAGGGGAAAAAAGGAAATGGGTTGGTTTGTACCCCATTTATTTTGATTTTCTCAACTCAAAACAGGAGGTTTCACCGCCACGGTCCTCTAGATGGAAAGGCGACGTGTAATCTGGAAGGTGGTAATCTTTTCTGTACCGCCCTCTGACAGCTACTTTCCTCCTGCTGCAGTCGCAGCGGTCTGTGAAAGGCTGGTGGCATCTGTAGTACTCTTGTGGTCTTCCCTCCAGCAACCAGACAACATTGTAATTTGGCAGGCGAACTGCCAACTGGGCGGTGGTGAATCCGATGCAGTTTCGACGGCGGTACCATGACTGCCAAACTCACAATCAGGCCCATATACCTCATCTGCAAATGTGTGTGGCTGTAGAATGTAATCATAATTTACCTTTTGGAGACTGAGCTTTTTATGCCTTCCACTTCAAGGCACACACGCTCCCCCTTTTAAGTTAACTTTTCTGGCCCAATCCTTTTCACATAAAGAAATTGCAAATATACCAATACTTTCTGCAAAGTGATTGAAGTCAAAACACAGAAGTGTCAAAATGACCCTGGTTTCAGGTGCCTAAATATGAATGAAATGAGAAGAATTTGAATCAGAAACTGACATGCTAAGCTGTTGTGTGTTCCGCTGTGCACTTTTGTGTTATGTTATGATGTCATATATGTGTTTTACAATGATGTGCTATGCTATATTATAGTATATCATGTTTTGAAATGACATGTTATATTATTATATGATATATAATAGGCCATTTTACAAGTCATGTCAATTGTATGCTATGTCACAATATGTTGTGTTATTTGTTAGTTTTATATTTGTAGAGCATGCACGTACCTCCTAAGGCCAGTAGAGAGTTGTACATAGCAGAAAGAGGATGAGCTTACAGATGAGGTTAAAACAACACATATTGGTTATTATAAAGTGTGCTGGCGAGGGTAGATACCAATTTGGTGAAATACGTGAATAGAGGAGAAAGAAGGATTACTTACTCATTCAGTGGGAAGGGGAAGAAAAACAGGTGGATCTTGTAACCTTTCCTGAAAATAAAACGTGATTTAGTGTGTCTCTGGGGAAGGGCCTGGGGATTGTTACCCAATATAGCACATATCAGAAAAATTCTTGCTTGGTTGGTTCGCTGCAAGTTTTAAAAATTTCACAGGAGGAGTTGCAAGTTTGAGAGTGAAACAGAGGTTTTGCATTTGTTAAAAAGGTGTTTAAGCTTGTTTGAGAATAGGGTCTTGCAAATGACAAAGGCAGCTTGGAAGTACATATATGCCAGAAGAAGGAGCTACAACACTTATACTAATCTTATACTTAGCTTGGGGAAATATGCCCAACTTTCTCCAAATTGGTGCTCTATAAGCCTGCTGCATGAAATGGTCTTTATGACATCTTGGAAGATTCCAGAAGGCCGGTTAAGAGGGCATTACATTCGTTCATGTGCACTTAGATGAGAATCTGGACTGTGTACCAGGATTTACCTGGAGAGAGAAGAAACTTTAGATTGTGTTTAATAAGTTATGCTGTATGTGTATTTTTCATAATAAGCCATGTTAAAACTATGCATTTATGTGTCTTTTTTCTTTATGTGGTTCGTGAATGATGGGAAGATGTGATAGGAAAACCTACAGAATTAGAACAAAGACAGAGCCCCAAGATGCAAGAGTCATCAATGCCAGCAATATATAGGCAGAGTTTGCCACTAGCATTGCAGTGGTCTCTGTGTGTCTGTATGACACCATATCAAGGAAAAGAATATTGACATATACAAATACCACCCAAAAATATTGAAGACAAAAATATGATGACCCATACTTGAACATTAAAAACACAAATGTTGTTGACAAAAATACAACGAAAAGTATTTAAAACTCAACAATATTGTACACAAAAAAAGAATATCAAATATAGCCTACATATTAAAACTAAGAAAACTTGACAACAATTCTGAAAAACAAAATACGAAGCACCAGAAAATCCACACAATTCTTAATAAAACAAATGATATTGCATTAAAAATATTTACCATTATACAAATATATTAAAATAAACATTAAATATATAATGAAATACCAATTAGTGTTTACCATATATGTTGCGAACAAAAAAAACTAGTCTCCAACCAACCTATCAAATTAAACTTAGTAATAGTTAACAAATAGGAATTCTTCTTCAATTAAAAGACTATATAAAAAGGCAACAAAAATGAACAAGAAAATGCCTCCTGAAAAATAATTAAAGCAGGTTAGCATTACTCTGCCAGATTCTAAAACTACAAAAGAAGACTTCAACAGTCGAATGAACCACTAAATACTATGGGCCTTATTATGAGTCTGGTGGTCCACGGACCGCCAGACTCACGGTGGTGGTTTCCCGACGGCCCTAATACAACTAGCGAGGTCAGGCCACCCTAGGACCACCGCAACCGGCTCAACCGCCAGGGAACCGCCGTTCCTATACTACGGGGCCGATTCCGATTCGGGCCGGAAATCTCTCCGACCGAGCCGGATCCGGAGAGATTTCCGACCAAACCGGACTCCCGCAGACCGACCGAGCGAGTACGATGCGGCCGTATGCTGCCCGACTCGATTCGGTCGGACTCCCATTGAAGTCAATGGGAGCCGGTTGTACAACGCGTACACGGGCTCCCATTGACTGAATGGGTACGTCGCGAACAGGGTGGCCCCCTACAGTGGGTACGCGTCGGTGCGACTCGCACCATACATGCATGTTTAGGGGGGACCCTTGGGTCCCCCCTGTGTGCGACTCGTGCGGCTACGCGTGCAGGGGGGTCCGACACGGACCCCCGAAGTCCGGCTCTGACAGCTCTTTGGAGCCGGACGCTACGAGTCGGTCGGGCTGTTCGAAGCGCGCATCGTACTTGCTTGGTCGGGTAACGTCTCCATTGCGTGGTGCGAGTCGTGTCCGTACGAGTCGGTCAGAGCGGTTCGGACCCGGGAACGAGTCGGTCGGCGATTTCGCGTACGCTCACATCGTACTTGCTCGCGCGGACGACCGTACGAATCGGTCGGAAACTAGGCCTCCGAATCGGATCCTGTTAAGCCGAATAAGATTCGGTGCCCTACCGGCCGAGATCGGAATCGGCCCCTACATGTATATTTCTCTACAAGAAGAAAAAACACTAAAAGGAAAATAAAATAAACAAATAACCACTGAATTACTTGATATACAAAAAGACGACAATGAAAGTAAATATTGTAATCAAAGCACAAAACTAAAATTAAAGTTTAAAAAATCTTTAAAATATTTTAAAAATAAAGTAAATCAACCTCCTAGCTAAATTTTACATGAAAACAATGAATAGACACAACTACCAAATTTCTTCCTCTCAACAGACTGCAACAAAAGAACAGTGTGCAAGAAACAACACCAAACACACCTGAAAAGCAAAAATGTACATTCAAGACAAATTAAAGACAACATCCAAAACCTACGTTAAAATGTGCACCTGTAATTCAAAAAATGTTTAAATAATAAATATATTATAACATTTCCTTTTTATAATGTATGTTTTCCATACTCTAAAACTCACAGATAAAATGTTGGAAACAGCAACATACATCAAATCCCAAATAGGGAAGCTGTTATTAAATTATTTGAGTATATAGTTATAGTAAGCAGAACACCACAAGTGACAAAACACATTGCAAATGAACTGAATAGTGTTCAAATGCATGCTAGGGCAGAGCTACCATCAAAATTGAAATAGTTTAAACCATTAGGGAACATAATCATCCTCCCAATATTGCTGAAACAGAAATCAGCAATTTTTTGCAGGACCTAAAGGAGGCCAGTACGAGCTCACAAAAGACAACATGAATGTTACTTACAAATATTGTATCAAATATTCTTTTACAAGTAACAGGCTAACTCCCTGGCATACCAACCCTATTAAAATTAATTGCCATAAAAAGTAGAATAGCCAAAAAAACTCAAGTAGCACCTACAAAATATGAAGATTTGGACATACATAACGCTTATTAATCACACATAGAAAAGACACCTTTTTAGTAAATGACAACCTCATTAATGAAAAAAGAAGTATAATTTATGCCAGCAATAGCAATTTACTAACCTTAACATAATGGAACAAGGGGATGATGGATGGCATTTTTAAGTCATGCCCTCCACCATTCAGTCAAATATACATGATATATGGTCAATGACAAAGCAAAAACATCCTGTTAGTGTTTGCACTGGATCACTGACACAATATTGAAACTATAAATATCGTCATACCAAAATATTAAGGTAAAAATATCGATCACAAACATATCGTTTTTCAATACATATAATGGTAAGTACAAAAATATCGAAATATTCACACTAATATCGAAAAATATATTCAAAAATATTGTTGTGAACTATAAATGAGGTTTATATAAGTAAAGCTTAAATATTTTAACATATAACATTAATATAATGTAAATGAAATATGTTGAAATAATATTTATAAATATTTACTAAATTAAACAAAAGTACACACATATATATAAAAGTGTGTATGTTTATATAGACATATATACTATAAAACTATTTAAAACATTAATTTTAACTTCTTTCATTCTTATAATGGGTTTTAAATTTAGCAATATAACAAATATATACTATATATATATATATATATATATATATATATATATATATATATATATATATATATATACATATATTTACATACACACTCAAAATTAAAACTACAAACAAATAAACTGCAATTTAAAAAAAAATATATTTCCAATTTAATTGTATATAAAAAGCAAGCAATATCTAAAAATACATTTGACTAGAATGATCTTACAAATTACATATATTTATTGACATAAAAATTTTAAATTAAGTTCACAAACACATAATAATAATATTTAACCAATATTATTACAATCAATAAAACTCTATAAATAATAAATAAACCAGTCCCTCTCCAATGGTTACAACAGTAGAGAAAGCGTTAAACTCAGGACTGGTAAAATTGACTGAGGAGGGGCAAAATGTACTATTCCCACTCAAGTCTTTGCAACAGTAGGGAAAGAGCTTGACTGAGGAGGGGTTACATTTACTCTTCCCACTCCAGTTGGTGCAACAGTAGGGAAAGCGTTGGACTCAGGAGGGGTAAAATTTACTATTCCCACTTCAGTCTGTGCAACAGTAGGGAACATGTTGGACTCAGGAGGGGTGAAATTTACTGTTCCCACTTCAGTCTGTACAACAGTAGAGAAAGCGTTGGACCCAGGAGGGATTAAAATTACTATTCCCACTCTAGTCTGTGCATCAGTAGGGAAAGCGTTGGACTGAAGTGGGGTAAAATTTACTATTACCACTCCAGTCTGTGCAACAATAGGGCTCCGTTTTGTCTTTCCTGGTGTGTGGTGAGCTGTGTTTTGAATTTCCACCATTACCCGCGTACATGCGGTTTAAACTGTCTCCTCCTGCCATCGGCATACATGCTGGTGTTGCACTGATAGGCACAGTCTGTCTGCGTTGTCATAGGCTGGACTGCTGATTCAAACGGTTTCCTTCTGCCTTCAAGAGACACGCCTATCTTGATTTACGCTGAGAGGCACAGCTTGGTCAACCTGCCCTGGTTGTGGTGTCTCTTCTGTTGGTTTCTGACTTGCTTCAATCCGCCTAATCGCTGATAGGCACAGCAAATCTTCCTAAGGTTTTTTTTACATTCTTTCCCTGCCTCCAAGTTAGCCTTTGGAACTTTCTTGCTCACAAGTGTGGCCAAACTGTCTTGGTTATTTTGGTACTACAAGGAAAATTTTGTAAAGAACAGATATTGTTTTAGCTTTATTGTTCATTTGGGGTTTGTGATGCTTATGGAAAGTTTTGTGTACATGATCCTGGTTAATATCCTCAAAGTATAATTGCTCCTTTTTTTTTTTAAACACATTTTTGTATTCTTTTGGACTTGTGGTGGGTGTATCTTTTGTGAGGGATTGGTACATTCACAGGAAGTGATTGTTGAGGTACACTCTTCTCAGTCATGCAAAATATTCCAGCACCTCCCTTTTTCCTGGTCAGTCTTGGCACACCTCCTATTAAGTGGCAGTAGTGGCAAAAAGTTTTTGAAAGATACACAAGGGTGTGCTGTGCAACTTTATTTATTTATTTTTTTTCTATTTTTTATTTAGACATCATACAAGAAAAAAAAAAAGATAACAAATCATACATAGACCAAGTACAATCAATGTCCTTTTTTGACATTTAAACCCAACCCCCTCCACCCCACCCTCTTGATCCAAAGGAAAAAACAAAATTAGATATATTTGCTGCATATACTTTGCTAAACCGGTAAATTGAATTAGGTTTTAACCCTGCCACGGGGCTAAATACCAAATTTGTTTAGTCGGACCTCATAGAATCCGACTTAGCTTCGATCCATCTAGTTACAAGCTCCCAGATTCTGAGACCTCTTGTCCTAGCTCTATTTCCTCTTCTTTTGTAGACCGCAGTCTCCCACCTATATATGAATAATAGTTTCCCTAACCAAGCATGAATTGAGGGAGGATCGTGATCGAGCCATGCACTAGCCATACACAGCCTGAGCACCGCCATAGCTATAAACAACAAGCTCCTATTTAGTTCTTCCATTTCCTGGCTGCTGATCCCCAATAGTATGACCTGAGGGGTAAGCGTGACCGGGTGTCCCAGCATAATGCTGAGACGTTGTCCAATTTCAGTTCTCAGCTTGGTAAGCCTAGGACAAGAGGCAAACATATGCACACTATCGGCGGCTAGCAGTCCGCACTGAGATCATTGTGTCCCTGAAGTCCCACCCCATCTGTAAATCAGTGCCGGGGTGATATATAAATTACACCAGGTCTTGAAGCATTGCACTTGAAGACTAGCTGAAATAAATGCAGTGTGGCTCAACTGAAGAGAATCTTCACAGACTTCTGGCCCAGCTTGTGCCATCTCTTCCCATCTATTTATATGCTTGGAAAAGTCATCCCCCATTTCCTTAATAATTATTTTGTAAATTAAGGATATTGAAGGGCGAGCCCCCCATACCAGATCTAATCGGGGGATTTTACTACAACAAGTTATCTTTTTGGACAGAAAGTCCCGTAGTTGGAGATATTTAAAAAAATGATTATTCCCTATCCCAAATTTCTCCTTAATTATATCAAATGAGAGAATTTCCTTATCTATCATTAGATCCCCCAAGTGCAACACCCCTTTGTCCAGCCATATTTTCGAATAACCATCCTGAAATATGTCCGGGAGTAACCTATTATTAGCTAAAGGAGAATATCTGTGGATTCTGCCAATCTTCAATTTTTTCCGAACTGCTGTCCAAACCTTGAATGCTCCCAACAAAACCTTAAATTTGACCCTTTTAAAATAAGCAAAGTCAATCTGACGCAAAAGACATCCCTTGGCTTCAGCCCCAAAAATTAACTCATAAATAGATATTTCTCTTAAATCCTCGTGGCCATTTTTCAATAGGTCGGCCATCTGTTTCAGAGCTGCTGCCCAATAGTAAACTTGGAAACTGGGGACTGACCACCCCCCCTGGTCCCTAGGTAAAGTCATATATTTCAATGCTCTGCGAGGGCGCTGTCCGGCCCACAGAAACCATGAGGTCAATTGATTTAATTTTAAGAACCATAGTTTGCTTATTTCCACTGGGATAGCTCTTAAAAAATATAGGATTTTTGGAAGAAATAACATTTTAGTTATATTACTCCTACCAACCAGTGTAAGATGTAAATTATTCATCCTATTAGCATCTATCTTCAGCTTCTGTATCAGTGGCGCCAGATTAATATCCACAATTTCTTCCACATTTGCGCTAACCTCTACTCCTAAATATCTAGCACTCCTAACTATTCGGCAATCATCTAGGTTAGTTTTATCATTCATAACAATTTGAGTTTTGCCCTCATTAAGAAGATAGCCTGAGACCTTGCCGAATTGGCTAGTCAGATTCTTTATCTCCAAGAGGGCGTCTTGAGGAGAAGGTGTGACTATTGCTAGATCGTCTGCATAGGCTAAGATTTTAGTCTCCACTCCACTGGTACAAATAGCTTGAATCCTTTGGCTCTCCTCGATTTTCCTGATTAAAGGATTAATGTATATAGCAAACAGTAAAGGGGAGCAAGGACAGCCCTGTCTCGTGCCCCTTGTAATCTTCATTACCTCAGAAGAGATGTCCATCATAGCTATCCTGGCAGTTGGTTCCTGATACATACTTTTAACAGCATTTATGAACCCCTTGCCCAGGCTGCTTTTTGCCATGATTGCCCACAGAAAGGACCAGGAGACCCTATCGAATGCCTTTTCCGCATCTAAAAGAATTAAAGCCATAGGGTCTCCTGTTACCTTCGTGTAGTCAAACAGGGCAATAGTCCGGCGAAAATGATCTATAGTCTCTCGTCCAGGGACGAATCCGTGCTGGTAAGGAGAAACTAACTTCTTGATCACTGATCCCAATCTATTTGCGAGGATTTTTGCATAGATTTTTGTGTCGCTGTTAATCAACGTAATTGGTCTATATGACCCAGGCTCATTAGCAGGTTTACCTTTTTTCAGGAAAACCACAATAGTAGCTGAATTCCAAGTTTTAGGTGGTGCCTCACCAGCTTGGACTCAGCAAAAGATCTCTAGCAATATAGCCATTAGTTGACCCCTGAATTTTTTGTATAATTCCCCTGGTATAAAGTCTGTCCCTACAGCTTTACCGCAAGGCAGGGACTCAATCGCAGCTTTCACTTCCGCAATTTGAATTGGTGACTCTAACATTTCTTTCTCCGCGGGGGAGAGTCGTTCCGGTGTTATTTCGTTCAGATATACTTCAATCTCCTCCTCTACCCCCTGAATATCCTCTGTGTATAGTTTGTGATAAAATTTGTGAAATGTCGATAAAATAGCTTCAGGATCACTAACAAGACCGGTATCAGGATCGATAATTTCTGTGATGCGAGTTTGAACCTCTTTTTCTCTGGACCGGACTGCAAGCATGTGACCCACCCTTTCGTTACTCTCAAAGACTTTGCTCCGCCAAGCTATATACCTACCGGCTGATTTCTTAAGTGAGATATCTGTGATTGCGGACCTGGCCATTATTATCCTTTCTTGAGCAATCTCTGGATCGTCACCCTCGGAAAAAGCCTTTATCAGAAGGGTTTCAGCCTCATCTAATGCGTCGTACAGATTTTTTAACGTGTTCTTCTCCTCCTTTTGTGTCTCCCATCCATACTTAGAGGTCTCTCCCCTAATACCTGCCTTTAGGGTATCCCATACTGTTTGAATGTTTGTGCTCCCCAAATTTTCATCAATAAACCTGGGGATCCACCGCTCCATATGCTGAATGTAGTCGCGGTCACTCAACAAAGCCCTGTTAAATGTCCAACGAGCCACCTGTGATTTTTTCTGGATATTGATTTCGAGAACCAGAGGATTGTGATCTGACATGACTCTGGGGTACTTAGTTATCTTACAATCATGAGCCAGTTCTTGTGACACAAAAAAATTATCTAATCTGACATGAGTTTTATGAGGGGCGGAGAAATACGTATATCCTGGATCATTCTTATCTTGTACAGCCCAGACATCTGACAGCCCATGCAGTGCTCTTAATTGAAGCAGAGATTTATATACTTTAGGCTTCCGTCCATGATATGTTATCCCAGGATGATTGTAGACCAAACAACTCATATTTATATTAAAGTCCCCGCAGACAATGATAGGAAGGAGCCATCCAACAAGTTCAATATTCAGCCAATCGAACAAGGCCGGATCATCTAATACCGAACCATATAGCGAGCAAAGTGTAAATGAACTGTTACCTATGCAGCATTGTATAATTGCCCATCTAACCATTCTATCCGCGGTGGACCGTGAGAAGCTAGCCAGGCCATGCCTGGCGAGTATAGCAGCCCCTTTAGTTTTGACATCCTGAGTAGTGCAAGAGATCAAATGATACCCATCCAGTTCCATGACCTTCCGTCTGCAAGCCTCAATATATGTCTCTTGAAGGCAAATAATATCCGCCTTCAAGAAGCGAATATCCTGGTTGCTTCTGCGTCTCTTTACAGGATTGTTCAGCCCACAAATGTTAATTGAGGCAATTCTAAGCTTCCCCATTAAAAAATAAATGCATGCCTAACCCCTGTGGCTTGTCCATAGCAAATCTAGAAAATATCCAATGAAAACCATGCAGCCCCCTTTGAATCCTTTTGGATCCCCCCACCCTCTCAATAAGGCAAAAAGGTCCACAGACCCTTGTGATGCCTCCTGCATTCCACTGTGCTCCCCCGTTGCTCCCCTACCCCAACTTAAAAATATAAAGAATACCAGATGGACCCCACAAGACAACCCAGAGCACATGTAGAGAGAAAAAGAAGAAAAGAGAGAAACTTCAGCGGACTTAAGTTTGCCTACAAGAAACCTAAATTACCAATTTCAAGAACCATTATTAGCCCATGTATTACTCTCTTCACCCCTTGAAAGTTCCTGTAAGTGTTCCTTGGCCTGGATCTCAGAAGTGAATACCCTGACATTCCCTTTATGGATAACCTTAAGTCGAGCAGGATTCATTAAAAACACTTCACAGCCAATTTTCTGAAATGGGTTAATCAGTTGCCGAAGCCTCCATCTTCTTTCCACCGTTGTGTGACAGAAGTCAGGTCGTACAAAAAAAGAATGACTCTCTGCTGACCTCTTGGCATCCGGTCTCGCTTTCTCGAATATTGCCTGCCGTAATAGGAAATTTCCGAAAAAGATAAGAATATCTCTAGGTTTCTCACTTGAACCTGTTCTATTCTTTTTCAACATCAGTGGAAACCTGTGCACTCTCTGTATCTCGGTTTCCCAATCTCAATACGCCAGCTCGGGGAAGGCACCTTTGAAAAGTTTTAGCACAAAACCACGTATGTCATTGCCTTTGACATTTTCCTCTATGCCAAGCAGTCTTAGGTTGTTCCTCCGCTGCCTATTTTCAAAGTCCTCTAACTTCCAGAGTACGTCATCCATTCTGGCTTCATTAGCTTCAATTTTGCGCTCCGCGCCCTCTACCCCGGTCTCTAGCCCCATCACACGCTCCTCTAGTGCAGTGGTCCGTTCTGATATTTCTGTGCAGACTTTAGTCACCTTGCGAATTGCCCCCTGGAGTTTTTTATTTGTCAGCTGTGCCCTCTTATGATCTTGACGGGCCTCGGCCTGCATCTGTTTAAGGGTAGAATATATCAGTTCCTTAGAGGGAGTGGTTTCTATTTTGTCAGCACTAGTGCTAGAGTCCCTGGGGAGGGGTTTAGATATGATTTCCTTATCAGAATCTGTCCCAAGCTGGATAGCAGAATAATCCCAATGTAGTTGGCCAGCTTGGCTATTATCCGTATTTGAACCACTACCTTTGGTAATTCCCTTTGTGCTCCTTCTTTTAGATCTGATTGGCACCCTCCTCTGAGTATCTACTTTAGAAGGGGAGCTACTACTGTCCTCCCACGTAGCTTCAGGCTCCGTGTCATCAAGCTCGCTCATATTAGTATGCTCAGATTCGTCGGTCAGCGAAAAAAATCTATCTCCATCTGGAGTTCCTATATTTTGGCTTCCGGTATTTGAGGACATTATGCCAATAGCAGCATTACAGTCCCAACCATCCTGTGCATCAAACATACTGTCTTGTGAATTATTTACACTCAGCGGTTCTGCAATCCCCAGCTTCCCATTATGTTCTGTATTATTAGTGTCAGTAAAGGTTTGGTTAGTAGCATTTAAAACAGAAGGATCTGACACAGCTTTCTCCCGTGGTTTTTTCGGGGCTGAGTTTACCTTGTCCGAGAAGCCTCCGGATGGTATCACTGTACCTGATTCACCTGCCGGGACCTTGTTAGACGTCTTGCCTCTCGTAAGGGGTTTTGCCTGCATACCGCTATTCCCGCGTCCGAGAACATCCCAGGCACCATCAATTGTTTAGGTTTCGTTGCCTGGTCGACAGGACGCTGCTCTCCGCTGGGCGTCCTGCCGTCGATCTCCTCCCCCTCCTGCGTGGAAGCAGCGTCTCCGCCTCGCAGATCAGCCGTTTTCTTCGTTGCTGGGGTCGCCTTCGTGCCAGCCGTGGTGCCGTCCTTCACGGTCGGTTTTGTCTTTGGGGGCATCTCAAGCTCGCCTGGAATCCTTCTCGCCGCACCGAGAATCAACAGAGCCCTTTCTCGCCAAAGGTATGTGCCGCGCTTAATTTGCAGAACTCCGATGCGGAACGCTTTTGCTGATCGCTTGAGCAGGTTACCGATTCTTTGAGCTGTACTCATCCGGAGGCCCTTATTATTCCGTCTGGATACTTATTGCAAGCCCGGGTACACTGGTGGAATACTTCTGCATAGTCCCATGGGGTCCCTCAATAGCCGAGTTGCTGTAAGGTAGGGGAGCAACCTCTCGCAGTGGTCAAGCAGCCGCCATCTTGCCTCCACTGTGCAACTTTAAGTGCAGAACGTAGGGCTGCACTTCTCATGCACTGTTTAGGCCACGAGGGTCAGGATGTATTTGATCACTTACCTTAACCCTCACAGGCAGATATTGAAGACTTAAATGAATATGAGTTGTGTATCAAAAAACTTGCCAAACACTATCTTCCAGAGGTTAGCACTATCCTGGAAATGTATCACTTTGACAGGAGGTTCCAGAGTGAGGGGGAGTCTATTGAAACATATGTCACAGACTTGCACAGGCTTGCATCTTCTTGCAAGTTTGGGGACATGATGGAGGAGCGCATCGTGATCAGTTCATGGTTGGATGTATGATTGAAAAGGTGAGTGATGAACTTTGGTTGAAAGATGAACCCACTTTAGATGAAGTGTTGATCATCGCAAAGCATGTGGAGCATTCCATGGAAGGTGTCGGGTCATCAAGAAGGAAAAAGAGAAGGATTTCAGTGTGCAGGTTGTGAAAGAGAAAGGTAAAGAAGATGTGAGAAAGACTGATGAAGAGGGCAATAAAGGAAAATTGGGATCAAGGAGGTGTTACAGATGTGATAAAGTGGGACATTTGGCAAATGACAAAGGTTGCCCAGCTCTTAAGGCAGTTTGCACGAAATGTAGAAAGAAAGGGCACTTTTCCATTTCCTGCAAAGCGAGAACTGTTAGACCTAGAGTTAAGGAGGTAAGTGTGGATGTAGAGTGTGTCCAGGAGGATAGAAGTTCTGACTTTGTCTGTGGTCAGATAGTTCTACAAGTGAATGAAGAGGGTAAGGTGAAGAGTTCACCCGTAGATACTATCTCTGTGTTTGGTGAATCAACAAATGTTCTATTTGATTCTGGGGCAAGAATAACTATTGTCTCCAACAAATTTTATCAAGACAATCTACGGGACAAAATAACCTTGAGCAAACCTGATATCAGGCCGTGTGCCTATGGTGGAGAACCCATAAAACTACATGGTTTTTTTGAGGAAGTGATTGAGTACAAACAGTGGTTGGCTTCGGGAAAGATTTAAGTATCAAAGATAGGTGATAGTCTCATCAGTTGGGTACATCAAGGTGTATTGGAAGTTCTGCTGGACCCCAGTGGGCCCAATCCTATTCTTTTGAAAGAGAGGGGAACATTATGTTCTGTGGCCTCTGTAGGAAATATTGAGTTGGTTGAGAAAATGAGAGGCAAATATCCTCAGGTGTTTAAGGATGAGATGGGTTGTTTAGTGGACTATGAGCATGAAATACGTTTGGTGGCTCATGCACAACCCGTGTGCTGTAAGGTGAGGAGTGTATCAATTGCAGTACGTGAGGAAATGCTAGAGAAAATTGAGAAACTCAAGAAGGGTGGCATCATAGAGGAAGTGGAAAGTACAGAGTGGCTTGCCGCTGTCATTGCTGCTAGAAAAGGCCAATAGTAAAATGCGCTTATGTGTGGATTTGAGGCACTTCAATAAAAGCGTTATTGTGGATAGGTACCCCTTACCGAATATAACGGAGCTGGTTCTACTGCTGGGTGGAGCAACTGTCTTTAGTACCACTGATCTCACATCAGGGTATCACCAGATTAAATTGAAGGGGTCCTCCAGAGATTTGACCGTATTAGTTACTCCCTTTGGCACGTTCAGATTTGTCAAGCTTCCTTTTGGCCTTGTCTCAGCAGCCTCCATCTTTCAAAGGATAATGGAAAGAGTCCTCAAAGGGGTTCACAGTGTCTGTGTGTACCAGGAGCACATCTTGGTATTTAGAAAGGATGAGGCAAATCATGAAAGATGTCTGAGAGAAGTTTTGAGTAGACTAACTGAAGCAAACCTCACTATTAAAGCTGAGAAATGCAAGTTTGGTACGAGAACTGTGGATTACTTGGGTCACACACCATCTCTGGGGAGGCTGTGTTTCCCAAGGTGGAGTTAGTTAAAACAATTACTCGCATGAGTTCACCCAGCTCGCGGGAGGAATCGACAAAATGTTTGGGCATGGTGGGGTTTTATGGGAAATTTGTCAGAAATGTTTTTGACATGAGTGTTAACATGAGGTGTCGTCTAAAGAAAGGTGTTGCATTTACCTGGGACGATGCATGTGAGGAGAAGTTCATAGGTTTAAAGAAACTCCTCGGTGCTGCTCCCAAGCTCAAAAACTTTGATCCCCAAAAAATGTCTGTTATAACTACGGATGCTAGTGTTAAAGGTCTTGGTGCGGTTCTGGAACAAGTTTCTGGTAGCGGTACGAACACCATCATGTTTATCTCACGTGGTTTGAAGGATGCGGAGACCAGATATTCATGAATTGAGAGGGAGTCCCTGGCAGTGTACTGGGCCAGAAAGAAGTTAAAAAACATTTTGCGGGGATCACACTTTGTTGTGCGGGCAGATCATAAGCCTTTTATTGAGGTGTTCACAAAGAAATGTGTGGATCTGGTTTCAAGGAGGCTAACCAAATGGGTGATCGCGCTGCAGGAATTCAATTTGAAAATTGAACACCTGCCTGGTTTAAGGAACACTGTTGCCGACACCCTGTCAAGGGGTTGGTGCCGGTAGGAATGGACACATCGGAGGTTGATGAATTGTCTGATGAGGAGGTTGGTTTTGTTTGCCTGGTTGAGTGTAAAGCCATTTTTGTGGAAAGGTGGTGTGAAGAACTATCTGAGGATGAGATTAAAGGGGAAGTCATGCATTTGCTACAGGGTTGTTGGAATGATAAAAGGAAGGGTTCTCCGGGATGTCAGAACGTTTGGACCATTAAGGATGAGTTGTGTACCAACAAGGGCTTGCTATTCAGGGGAAGGAAACTGGTTCCTCTGACAAAACTTAGGGAGGAACTCATAGGTCTTGCACATGATACACACCAGGGAATGTCTAAGTGCAAGGAGAGACTTTGCAGTTTATACTGGTGGCCAGGAATGGATTAAATGGTTAAAAGGGTTGTCAGAGAGTGCTCAATTTGTGCTCTTAGTGATAAGACCAAACAAACAAAGGGTACAGCCTATAGAGATTAGGAAATTACCGGATGGTCCATGGTGGGAGATTGCACTGGACATTGTGGGGCCAATTTATGGAGCGGGGTGCCAGAAGTTTATTATTGTTGTGATTGATATGTTCTCCAGATGACTCGAAATTTGCGCTGTCAACAAGATTGAGAGCAAAGATGTCATTAAGTTCTTGGAGGTCCTTTTTGCACGAGAGGGTTTTCCACACTCTCTCTTACTGATAATGGGGTGCAGCTAACCTCAAAAGAAAAGAATAAGTTTCTGTTGGAAAGGGCAATTGAACACAAGAAGTGTTCCTTGTACCATCCGGAAACTAATGGGATGGTGGAAAGGTTAAACAGGGTGATTAAGGAGACCTTTGCCATGGCCAAAGCAAATTCTCTTAATTGGAAGAAGAAGGTGATTCGGTAAGTTGAAATGTATAGGATCACGCCTCATTGCACCACTGGTAAAACTCTGTTTCAGTTGTTTAGGGGTAGGTTCCCTAACACTTTTGTGGAGCCGTCCTGGGTCAACAACCATGAGACTGAGATGGGTAAGGAGCTTGATGATGTGAGTTGGCGCATGAGAGAAGGAAAGAAAGTACTGCAGAGGAAAGAGTACTTTGATGTTAAGAGATCTGTAAAGAAGTTGGAAATACAGGTGGGGGATCTGGTCGTGGTTAAGCACCCTGGTTTGGGGGGTGTGATGAAGTTTTCTAAACCCATTAAAGTGATTAAGACTTTCAACAATGTTGTGCGAAACCAGGACCATCGTATATGGAATCTGGACAGAGTTGTCCTGTTTAAGGGTGTGCCTGGCGACAACAAGGCTCTTTCGTCTGCAAATGAAAACTTGGAAGTACGAAGGTCCAGGAGGATAGTGAGAAAACCAAAGTGCTTGGGGGATTTGGTATCATCTTTGTTGGAGTGCATAACGGTAATCCTCATTTTTTTGGAAGTGCAGTTCTATACACTATCTTAATGTTTATACATTCTTGCTGTTTTGTTTTTGGTAAATTGTTTGAGGAGGGAGATGTGTGGTAATCACACCTGTGATCTGTGTGCTCTGTTTCGCACAGCTGTGAGCTTGGGTACTATGATGTCACCGGGCGCATTTTGCCCAGGTGATGGAATGTGGCTCGTAGACTCTGGGGGAAGAAAGGTGACAGTTGGAGGAAGAGAGGTTAATAGATGGATGGGATCTTCTATGAATAAAAGAACTTAAACTCTGGCAGTACTCTGGGTCTTCCTCTACCACCTACTTGCCATGTGATGAATGAACTTGAACTGCCACACATATTTTATCAACTCTGCAATGAAAAGGCAGTTGGAAAGGGACATCCTAATCCCTACGGCGGTGCCTGCACAGGCACTGACTCCATTGGAGGGATAGGGTTTTGACTGTGGCCCTGACAGGATCTTGGATCCTGTCTCAGGCAGCAGTTCTCCAACCACCGGTATTGTAATCCGGCTGTCGGACCAATGGCCTGGATGTCAGGCGGACTTCCACCAACAGGCTGTCGGTGGCGGTCCGCCCGACATAGTAATATGGCCCTCAGTTTTGAAAAAATATAGAAAAATATTTTGTGTATAAATACACATTAAAAATTCTGACAAAAACATGAAACCATTTTGTCATTACTTTTTAATATATTATAATGTTTAAAAATGATAAAAAGATAACACATTCCATGTTTATTACAAATTACTGTAAATCTGTTTAATATGTAAAAATGTAAGTACACTACAACTAAATTCAGTGTGTAGTTGCATTTATTATTATTTTTCTTTGTAATCATTTTTTTGTAAATACTGAAAAATAATGCATTCTAAAAATGATATATTTTAAAAGAGGTGTTTATATAAAAGTGTATAACAATGAAATAAATAAATGATACTTTTCAAAAACTATATTAATAAACAAAACCTTCATAATGTACAAAATAAAAAAATGCGAATAATTTGCTGTTCCCAACAAACACCTAGCCACATTGGAGAAGATGTGATACTTTGGGAAATTTTTATTTTTATTTAATTTTAATTATAACTGTGGGGGTCCAGGGACCACCGTGGCATCAGCGGCAGGAACACCACCGCCGAGTAGGTGGTCGAACTGCCCGATTACGAGCATGGCAGTAAGACCACCAGAAGACCGCCTACACTGCCAGGATCTTGGATCCAACGGTGGCTGTGGTGGGGAAGGCGAGGGCATTGAAGGTGGTGCTGATGCCAGCACTGGTATGCCAATTACGAGTTACACTTCCGTCGACCTTTTTAATGGGGGGCTCCCTGCCATGAAAAAGTCATCAGAAGGGCATTGAAGGGTACTGAAACAGGGGTCCCAAGTGCTTTTGCCCATTGGGCATTGTGGCTGGGGGCACATGTTGTGCCTCCTTATGCCTGCATTGTCACGCATGCACTGTGTGCCATGCACGTCATGGTGCCTGGCAACAGTGTGTGCACGACGGTGCAAGCCCTGCAGTGTGGCGGCATTGCCTTCAGGCTCACTCTGTACACCAAAGCATGCCACCGCTGGCCCGGTGGTTTACTCGTAATGCGACGGTCGGGATGCCCCCAGCTTGGTGGGGCTTTCTCCCAACCGCTGCAACGGCGGTCCAGCAGTCAGACAGCCACACAATCGTGTTCATGCTCTTAAATTACTACTTCCACTCCTAGCTTCACTACATATGGTAATGTGATGGGCTTTGGTCGAGGGGCAGACTTACTATTCCCACTACAAACTGAACCACACTAGACAACTTCTGTACTTTTCAATTTTGAAATTGACTACTTCCACAAAATTATAGCAGACATTACACTAAGCATAATACATTACAGAAGACAATCTACACTATTCCGAAACAAATAAACCAAAAGACATAATATTTACCTTTCAAATTGATGAATATAACATTAATTAATAAACATTTTAAAAGAAAGGTATTTTAAAACCTTTTTTAAATTATAAAAATAAATTATATACATTTTATCTCACAATGAGAAACAAATATACTCATTATAAAAACAACCTAATATAAAACCAAGAAAATATATTAGAAGGAATTAAATCAATTTAATATAAATAAAAGACTTTTTTAAATTATTCAATGTATAGTAGCAAAAACCTTTTAGAAAACTATTTACAGAAAAAAACTTACACATTTTCAAAAACACAGCAATATTCAAACACAATTTTTTTCTTAAAGCATATTAAATATAACAATTGAAATAAATTGAGAAAAATATACAAATATTACAAAAAAATAAACTATTTAACTTTTTAACAACATTTACAAAATGAATGCAACAAGTTTAAAGATTACAAATGTATCAAATTAAAACTTTCCCAGTCCAAAAATTATCATACAAAAAAATACAAACATTTTAAAAAGCAATATAATATATTATTTCAAACAATACCCAAATTACTCTTAACAAAAATATTAATTACAACAATATAACACACAAAAGTACTGTCAACAAGAATATTAAAAATTATTTTAAAAATTATAACCTTACATGCGATATTCTGACCCATGACATTTTTGACATCATGATATTTCAGTCAAATTATTTGTGTCTCACAATAATCTTTCCATTATATTTTGTCAGAACACCCTCTTGCTGCATCAAGGGCAACACTCTGATAAAACGTGACAAGATTGAGGGGATCAATGTGATCTTGAAACTGGCCAGCACCTGCTCTTTCAAGTGTTATCTGTAGGAAGGTGAGACAGGTGATGGGATGGGATGGGAACTAGAGAAGTCCTTGATGACAATGTTTGGTGTTTCAGGAGAGGAGGTATTTGTCCTGTGAGGACGGAAATATTGATAATGTGCAGGACAATGTAAAGGCTTTAAGAGTTAAAGGTTTGGTTATTGGACAGGGGAGGATGTCATTTTTGTAAAACGTGCCTTTTGAAGTAGTGTAAGCCGACAGGCAATGAATGGATAGTCAGGCATTAAAAGGTGTTGAGAGAGTAATGTGGATTATGAGGGTATTGCTCAGGAGTGTTGGATGTGTCAATGTGTTGCCTGATTTGTTACAGTTTTGATAAAATATTAATTCCTATCAATACACGTTTGCATGAAGTGCAAAATATTAGGGGGTGAATGGGATGTAGCTGAGGAAATAGGCCACTCTGAGTAGTTGTCTTATGAATGATGATCAGGGAATGAGGTGAGGATCGGAAGTGGGAATGAGAAAAATTAGAGTTTTGTATGAAGTGTCCACATAGGTACCTTTGTAATGGAAGATGTGTTTGTAGGATTGGTTTACATTGCCACTTGTCGAGAACATGGTATGGTGATGGAAAAAGTAATTGACATAATGGCCGACAAGTTCTAAATTGTTTCCTTTTTTATTGTGTTGAGATATTGATATGTGAAGGTGATGTTTTCTAAGAAGGGCCTTTTCAGTTTCTTGATAGTGCAGTTACCAAGAGGCTTAGGGCCTGATTACAATATTGGCATATGGAATACTCCGTCACAAATGTGACTGATATTCCGTCCTCCGTATTTTAAGTTCCACAGGATATAATGGAATTGTAATTTGGCTGACGGGATATCCATCACGTTTGTGATGGAGTAACCCTGTCCGCCAAGAAATTATGTCCATGGGGTGGAGCTGAGCCACATTGTTGTTATGAAGATGAAGTTTACATATTTGTAGAGATGGAATATTTAAAGTCAGGGGCTTGTCCCTGAGCTCTGCTTGTGTTAATGAGCCTGAGTTAAAGGTTATCGGCTGGAGGGTTGATACAGTGTTGGTTTGTAGTGTGTGCTTATTCGAATGATATTCCTATTGAGTGTAATACATCTTGATGTATTATGATGGGTTTTTGTTGTGAGAGTTTGTGTGAGGTGTAGTGGATAGGGAACAAAGAGTGTGTGGAGGGCAGAGGAGACACATTGTGCCTAACTCATTTGATGGACCGGAAGAGTAATGTTGGTGGTCCATGGACCTTCTTGACCCACATACCGCTTAACAGCAGTCACAACAGGAATCACTCATTGCAGTTTTGAAAAATTAACAACCACAGTAGAAGGAGATGAAGGTAGAATCATGCAACTTGAGGACTCAATGACTTTACATTATGACATTGTTTATTTGTTTAGCACTTTTGCAGCCTATTTTGGACTAAGACAAATACTTATGTAATGCTATGCTGAGGGAATAAGCTGGGTGATAACTGTGACATTCCTTCTTAGATGAAAATATGTGAAATTGCACCAATTATTTTGGCAGTAATTTAGACCCCAGCACGAGGTCTGTCAGTATGCTGTGACGGTGGATATACTGTCTCTCCTTGCTCCGCTGCAGATTGCCTGCTGCTTAGGCTTGGTCAGGAATATGGTACCAAGCAGGCTATCTTGTTATGGCAGCCTTCTCTGCATTATTCTTGTTCTACAGAAACCACCCCCAAAAGTTATATTTCTGTTCTGCTGGACAAAAAATCAACTCTCTGTACTCTTGTGTGTGGGGGTACTGATTATTTTCCTGGCTTCGCTCATGACAGAGGTGACACTCGAGAGCCGAAAAAATATGCTTTCGAAATCCCACCCTAATCAGAGCAATTATTCAAATGTTTAGAGGCTAGTGGCCATTGGTTAAAGTGAAGAAAAGTCATATGTTTGTGACTGCAGAGCCAGCTGTGGCTCTACTGTCAGAAATCTGGTTGCTTCCCTACCAGTAAGTGAGTCAGGATTGCTTGACATCAAAGTCGTCACTGAGACTGAAGAGTTTTGAGGTCAAGTTTCATGAATGGTCTTGTAGTGGTTTTGTCTTGCCTGGTCTGATGGCTCCATTGACTCATACATTCACTGCAGGGATCTGTGTTGACTCAAAGCCACAGCTCTGAATCCTGGTGGGTCTACTCAGCCCATCTCCCCCTAAGCCGATAACATGAGTATCATTGAGCAATTTAACAATAACATCTGTTATTCAGCAATAAGATACCCAAGGGTGAATATGAGCTTTACAATACATGTCATGTTGTCTGAGGACTGTGCTGCTACAGGAGAGCTGGGCAGAATGAGGTCAAAGTGGATGATGAGGTTGTTGCTCCATATGACAAGCTAATGTCCTGCCATAGGGGGTGTTCTGGCATGGGACAAGAGAACATTTGCTTGACGTTCAAAAGAAGACATTTGATTTGAAGGGAATCTGATTCAAACAATATGCATAGTTTGGTAGATGTTTGTGTAAGTGAAAGCATCAAGGAAAACAAACCCTTAGTAAGACCAAAGAACTGATAAAGAGGCATGATAGTTAACATAGAACTAATGCCCCTGTAAATAGCAATGAGTCAAGGGATGACTATCAAAAATAAACCTATCACACCAGCATCTGAAACCTCATTTTATCAGTGTTGTTGGAATTGTAAATCTATTTCTTTTGAGACTTGTATTACTTAACTGTTTTCATGTTGATCCTGGATTCTATCTTTCCCCACTGGGTACTTCTTTCCAGTCAAAGGAATACCATATGAGACTATCTCAAGATTTTAATTCAAATAATCATACCCAGCGGTAGGTTGGAGCCTTACTCCAGAGACTGAGGGCCTTATTACGAGTTTTTCTTGGTCCATAGGACCGCTGAACCCGTGGTGGCGATCTGACCACTGCCACACTGCGGGCCCATCTGCCGTATTAGGAGTGTGGTGGTCGGACTGCCACGATACCGCCGGCACCGCCAGGATCAAGAATCCCACTGGGCCAGCAGCCTTTCACTGGCAGGAATATGCTTGTGGCGCCACAGCCAGCACCACCAAGCATATTCTGAGTTGCCATTTCACCACCCTTTCCATGGCAGTGAGCACACCATGAAAAAGGTGGCGGAATGGCGGGCCTGAGGGTGCATGCGGGGGGGAGCACATGTAGTGCCCCACTATATTTGCCCCCCCCCATTTCCTGCATGGGGTGGCATGTAGGCCACATCATGCAGGAAGGTGCAGTCAGTGCTCTGGGAGTGGTAGTCTGCATGTGAGGCTCTTCTATGAGACCACTGCTGTCAGACCGCCGCAAGACCACCCACCAGACCAGGATTGAAGTCCTAATCTGGCAGGTGGCAGCACCACAACATTGGCGGTCCTATAGTGGACGTGCAAAGGACTGCCAAAGTTGTAAAAAGGCCTTGAGTATCTTGTCCTGATAGTGAGCTTAGAGAAGAGCATATTGTTTGGCTCATTTTTTACCCTTACCCATGACCCTGCTTTACCAAACCCTAAGGCTGGATTTTTGCTAAATACCAAAATTACTTACCAACATGACTGCTGTATTGTGATCGAAGGGGTTGTGCTTTTTCCCATAAGTTCATTACAAAGGACAGGGCACGCTGCCATTGAGTGATCCCTCCCACCAACCTGCATGCAAATGGACAGGCACACTTTTGCACATGCCAACATTATCTACTAATATGGTACTTTTGGTGGTGGATATGTCCTACATCAGACAGTGAGTCCTGTAACGTAATGGATACTTGCAGGTTTATGTGAGTTTTATTGTAAAGGTGTCCCTGAGTGATTCAATTTCTGCATAAAGATATCTGCTGCTAATTTGTCTTCCAGAACTGTGAAAAGAAAATAGAAAGGGAGTGATCCTTTGTCTGAGAGACCTATAAAAGGCTTACCCTTGTGTTTACTTGTTGTCTTGCAGCACATTACTTGTCCTAGGACGGCTACACTCTGACCAGATTTGTTCTTTCATGATACAAGATATCTACACCCAGATTGCGCTTTCAAAAACCAACACCAGTGGGGTTTCTTCATGACATGCTAATGAGACTACAAAGATTAAGACCTTCATGGCAGAAAAATGAGGAGTGGAGCTGTCACTTCAGTCCATTGATATATCTTCTGTTTCTAATTCAACTCTGCATGTATTAAGCAATGCCACTTGTGAGAGCATAGGTACATTCTCTGTTTTTCTAGAAGATTTGGATGGATCCATGGCCTCTAAGCACTGCAATAACTGCTCCTGACTGTCTGCAGTCACAACAACAATGACACTTTATTGCTAGGACTGTACATTTTCTAATTAAGTATCTGTCAATGGCAGGAACATCTGGGAACTTCATTCAACAAAACACAGTCAGATCTGGCGACATCAAATATTTCCACAGGCATAAGTAACACCAACCTTATGTTTACCCAATCCAAGATTATCGGATCTGGTTCTCACTGAAATTGCACAAAGATGGATTAGGAGAAAGTGACATCTTCATTAGCAAGGAAACAAGATATGCATCCTGTGGCACAGCAGAAAGTAAGCAATAATATGGGAAAAAGCATGAGTGAAAGCACAATAATACAAATAATGAAATGAAAATTATTAAAACTACGGGCCTGATTTAGAGCTTGACAGACAGGGTACACCACTGCAAACGCAACAGAGTACCCTGCCTGCCAAACCCTCAGTCAGCCTGCCTCCTTTAGAGATGGCAGACTTTTAGTATTCCATCAACAGAGAGTATAAAGGCTCTGATGGGATACTTCCTCCAATGACCAAAGAGAGAAGGGGCGGTCAGAGGAAAGATGTTACACCATCCTCCTTATTCAGGGTAGATAATGTAATGTTTTTGTTCCTGACTGCCAACCCAAGGAAAAATCTGGTGATGAGGAACAGGAAAAAAAACAAAATGACTCCCACACCACCTTGTTTGAAGCCCCCAAAGTCCCTTTCCGACAGCCTTTTCATGGCAGTGGGACCACCATGAAAAGGCTGTGGGAAATGGACATCGTAATCCTGACAACGGTGCCTGCCTCGGCACCCCAGCCATTCTAGGGATATGAGGCCGACCATCGCCCCAAAAGGATCTTAGATCCTGTCGGAGGCGGCAGTCTCCCCCCGATGGTTTCAGTTCGACTGCCTGCATCATAATGCGGTTGAACAGATGGGCTGTCTGTTGGTGATACCGCCACAGACGGCCTGTCGGGGGCGGTCCCCCCAACATTATAATCAGCCCCTATATTCCTCCAGATCAAATCAAGTAGCATCACTGACCAGCTTGTGGCCAGCTAAGGCTTCCAAAGATCCAGGGTTGCATCAATTAACTGTGTCTCTCAGATCTTGTTCAATAGGTTAAATTGCCTCTGATCCTCTATCGATGAGTATTAAACTATTGATCATCTTGCCTAGGTATTGTTGAATAGATTCCTGTTTGTCTGAGTAAAACATTTAAAATCCTGATAACTGATACCTCACGAGATAGACACTTCTTATACCTTTTCTGATTTCGTCCGCATCCCGCCCATCATATTTTAGTTCCAGCATCTTTGCTGGTAATCTTTAATGTTGTTTGGCTTTGATATACCCTCATACTACAGTGAAAACATTCTTATGTTTGTGAATATGTTTGTTTTCTTCCTTTTATATACATAAGGATTCCCATTTTCGCTTGATGGGATGTCTTCATAAAAGAATGTATGAGTACAGGAAGCAGTTACATGCCCTTGTGAATCAGCACCAAAAAGTGCAACTCTCCATTAGTAAAAATAAAAGGAGGGCACAGTGCTTTATATTTCTACTACATATAAGCATTCCTTCAATATTCTCATTTTAGATGATTTGGGGCCAACTCAGGAAAGCATGTAAAAGTATGTAAAAGAGGACTACAGGAGTATTACTTTACGTACTCCAAAATGCTCTTGTGACTGTATCCCAGAGTGATTTTACACATGACCCCAGAAGAAAATTCAGTTACTGTGTCTGTATTTATTTTTAAAAACAGAAAAATACAAAAATGTCACCTTCTTTTTAGTATTTTTTCAATCCTGGCAATCAAGGCCAACAGTGTGTTGTGCATATGAAGAGCAGAAGACCTTAAAAAGGAATAAAATGTCTCCAGAAAGTTTAAGAGCTATAGGTGAGCACAATTGCTAGCATTACAAGGCATCTTTCTTTTTATTGCATTGTTCTATTTTGTATTGCCACTAAAGCATACAGACATCAAAGCGTGATTGTAAATAAACGTGAAATATATCTTACGCACCACTGCTTTTTATTTGAGCCATTCTGAATTTTAGTATTTAGAGATGAATGAGCTATGTCCCGTTTTACAACTCTGGTGAAGCAGTCAGCGCAGAGCATGGCTTGTTTTAAGTAAAATAATGATTATCTGTTCCTATGACAGCAGTTTAGAAGCCCAGCATGGCTGATGATTACCCTTTGCTTTATTGCCTAGTGAATTTGCAAACCACATTGCTATATAGAATGTTATTAATATGCTGCTCCCTCATTTGCTTTTTAGCCCGAGGTGCTCGTTCTCAGCTTTTCTAATATTTGCTCCCAGTCTGTCAGAAGATGATTAAATGCTTATTCGCATTGTTGCCAACGTGTGCGTTGAAAATATTTCTCTCAAAGTGGCATTTATTGATACAGCATTCCCCAACTTTCCTTTCTACAACATTAGGGTTGCCCATTAAATGTGATTGACAATATTCCCTGAACCTTCTTCCCCGCGCTATAAAGCAGTATATCGGATTACAGTTTACAAAGATTTATTTCATTTTGACATCCATCAATGGGCTTTACTTTTCTTATTAAAGATGTCTGCAAAGAAACATCAAAGGGGATTATTCACAAGAACGTGCGCTAAACATCTCCAAAAAAAGTTAACGCAACTTTACACATCGCAGTCTATCGCGGGAAAATAACCCTGTGTTAACCTGGAATTCACAACACGGCGGTACCATGCGATAGTCTCCCGAAAACGCGGCCAATGTCCGCGATACAACCACCGCGACGGAGATAAAAACACAAACCCCAACACCAAAAAACGTGCAATGAGCCCATTCGCGATGAGGAAATCAGCGATAAGCAGCACCAGGCCTGCCAAACACACGTCAGGCGGGAAAATCACTACAAAAGGAGAAAAAACACACAAACACAAAATGACCAACACCGAAGCACCATGGAGGCAGCCGGAGCAGGCGCAGAAGACGAGCGCAACCCCACAAGTACCCCGGACGACCAGCCTGGGACCTCAGTGACAGGGAAGGGCAAGGACAAGAAGAAGAGGAAGACAAATTTTAGTGTGCAGGAGAATCGGATCCTGGTCACGGAGGTGATAGAACACCATCAACAACTGTTCGTCGCCTCCAATGTGTCATTGGGCACCAAAAATGGATTATGGCGGGCCATCATGGACAAGGTGAATGCCGTCGGAGAGCACTAGAGGTCAATGGATGAGGTCAAGAGGCGATGGATTGAGGTCAAGCGCAAGACCAAGGAGAAACTCGCAGGCAACCAGAAGGCAGCAATGCAGACTGGAGGTGGGAGCCCAGCGCCACAGCTGGAGCTGGATGACATGGAGGAGCTGGTGTCGACAGTCATCAGTGTGGAGACCGTGGCAGGAGTCGGGGGGCCGGACACTGCTCGACATGACACAACACCACAGCAACAGGGTGAGTAACCATCAGGTACTGGGGGGACGGGGGGAGATGGCCACAATGGCACACATGCACAATCAAGCAGAGCACAGTGCACACCCACAATGACTCTGGATCATGGCCCTGATCTACACACTGTCACAATGTACATTGCCATGCTGTCTGAATGTCAACATGTACCATGCGGCTACATACATGTGGACACATTGTAACACAGCATCTCCCCTTCACATTGCAGGGGCACCATCAACGCCACCTGCAGAGCAGTCCCAGCCACTCTTCACTGATGATGAGGAGGACACCACCAGCATCGACACCCAAGCCCTCCAAGACATCATGGAACTCATCCGCAAATCACCTCCAGGACCAGGGCAGCCCAGCTGCATCAAGGAGACTCCACCCACTCCACAAACCACCCAGCAGGAGGCACCCACAACCCCGGCTATCTCCCAAGACCCCCCGAACAACACATGGCCTTCTAACGGCGTGTGTTGGAGGTCCAGAGGCAGATGGCTGAACAGGTGCGGGTGGGGTTCGACCTCATGGCTACCAAACTGGATGCCATCCATGGGTGTCTGAGTCCCATCAGGGACCACCTCCAGTCCCTAACGGACACCCATATGCCGCTCCATGGTCTCCAACGAGCCCTGGCTGACATCGCTGGAGTCATGACTCGGAGACAAGAACACCTGTCCGCTCAGAGTGGCTCCAGCGATCTCAGCCGTGAGATGGTACACATGCGGAGGCTCATGGAGGACATGGTGCGGATGGAGGCGGAAAGGATGGCAGCCACCGCTGCACATCAGCGAAATGTAGCTGGGATCTACCATGCCCTGCATGTCCTCATCATGGCATTGCTGCCACAAGGCGTGGCGCAGATGAATGCTGCTGCCCCTACACCATCCACATCTCCGCCCCCTGGTGTGTCCGTGCCTCACAGTGCGGCAGACGTTTCCACTCTGGCACTTGATGTGTCACTGCCACACAGTGCGGCTGACAATCCACCTCCGGCCCCTGATGTGTCAGTGGCACACAGTGCTGCAGCCGAAACAGCACCACCCACAGGTGGGGCAGGGCACACATCCGAGGACGAGGACGTGGCTGGCTTTGGGATCAGAAGGAGGCACTAGCATTCATTTCCGCCACCTGGCCTGTTGCTCCTTGGTGCCGCACATGGCCCCATGACCTCCCACTGACCCCCGATACACTCTGCGGCACTCACCTTGGACCGCGACATGGACTTCCATATCCTGTTTGGTGACCAATGACACAGCGACCAGACTGCGGACTGTACTCTTCCTCATCCTCTGTACTTGTCATTCCCAGATGGACTCTGGCTGGCCCTCCACGGGCCCATATTGTGAAGTGGGGCAAGCATGGCCCTGTACTGCTCCAGCTGCTAAACTCCACTGGATGTGCAATAAACATTCAGTAGCGCACTGCTGTGTCATGTCTTTCATCATTCAAGTATGAATGTGTGGATGAATGTAGGGTCAGTGATTCCCCCTAACGTCAATGATGCTCATCTAGTGGGATTCCAATCACAGTGTGCTACGTTGCCGATTGCGTTGCGGGTGCCGTAGACACCACAACAGGGACACACGCATTAGTCACTTCCTTGTCCGGACATGGCCTGCACCAAGCCCAGAGCCCCCGAGTCATTGTTGCAAGCCCTGCGCTGGTCCGGCGTATGCCAGGACAGACCACTCCGCTTAGGCTCCGAGGGGGGGGCCACATAACCACATGTCACAGGTTTACACGCTAGTGGTCCGCAGGTCGCTGGTCTAGTTGTCAGCATGTCACGGCCACTCCCTGAGGGCAGGTTTGCACACACACCACACCCATCCGGCGCAGGCGTCACAGGCCATGTGACCCAGAGTATATAAGGGGCCGGCAGCGTCACATTTCCCACTGCCGGAGGTGACTGGATGACGGACGTACCACGGGGCTCAATCATGAAGGGCCCATGAGTTGTTGCGCACAGGGTTAGTGGCACCCGAGGCCTTGCGGCCGCACGGGCCTACCACCACGTGGCGCTGACTGGGGTTGCACAGGGTTAGTGTCACCCGAAGCTCGCGGCCGTCATGGGCCTACCACCACGTGGCGCTGACTGGGGTTGCACAGGGTTAGTGGCACCCGAAGCCTTGCGGCCGTCACGGGCCTACCACCACATGGCGCTGACTGGGGTTGCACAGGGTTAGTGGCACCGAAATTGCTGAGCGGGTGTGCAGCCTGCGATGATGACGTGTGCAGTGATGTGGTCTCTGCCATTGATGCCTCAGGACTCAGCGCCATGTGTGGGACCTGCTAGGCCGCGGTGCGGGTCCGCATGATGTGGAGCATGCCATGGTGGCGGGACCGGGGCCTGGAGCTTGCACGGGCATGTGGTGTGCCCACTGGTGGACACACCATTGGCGAAAGGTGAGCAGTGGGGCCTGGGTGCGCAAGGGCGGACAGCCAGCGCTGGCTCGCGGGAGGGGGTAGGGTGCGGCTGCATGTGTGCGCAGGGGCGGACAGGCGTTGTTGCCGTGTGCAGTGGGATGGACTCTGACATGATTGACTCTTGCCTCGATTACAGGTTGCAGACCTGGTGGCTTTCGGTGTATCCCGGCACTTGGTTGGAGACACACCGGTGGCAGCAGGTGAGCAGTGGTGCCTGGGTGCGCGGGGGCGGCAGTGTCAATCAATCAATCAATCACAGAATTTGTAGAGCGCACTACTTACCCGCGAGGGTCTCAAGGCACTGGGGAGAAAAAAAGGGGGGGGTTGCTGCTACTGGTCGAACAGCCAGGTCTTGAGTAGCCTCCTGAAGGTCAGCAGGTCTTGGGTCTGTCGTAGGCTTAGTGGAAGGGTGTTCCAGGTCTTGGCAGCGAGGTGTGAGAAGGATCTGCCGCCGGTGGTTGTTCTTCGAATGCGAGGGACGGTGGCGAGGGAGAGGTCGGCGGAGCGGAGCTGGCGGTTGGGGACGTAGAAGAAGAGTCGTCTGTTGAGGTAGGCTGGGCCAGTCTTGTGGAGTGCCTTGTGTGCGTGGATGAGGAGTTTGAAGGAGATTCTCCTGTTGACGGGGAGCCAGTGCAGGTTCCTCAGGTGGGGGTGATGTGGCTGTGGCGTGGTACGTCGAGGATCAGGCGTGCGGAGGCGTTTTGTATGCGTTGCAGTCGCTTGATGAGCTTGGCCGGGGCTCCCGCGTAGAGGGCGTTCCCATAGTCAAGTCTGCTACTGACGAGGGCCTGGGTGACTGTTCTTCTTGTATCTGTCGGGATCCACCTGTAGATCTTGCGAAGCATGCGGAGGGTGTTGAAGCAGGAGGAGGAGACTGCGTTGACTTGCTTGGCCATGGAGAGCGTTGAGTCGAGGATGACTCCCAGGTTGCGTGCGTGGTCGGTGGGTGTCGGGGCTGCTCCCAGTGTCGTTGGCCACCAGGAGTCGTCCCAGGCTGAGGGGTTGGAGCCGAGGATGAGGACCTCTGTCTTGTCCGTGTTCAGCTTTAGTCGGCTGATCTTCATCCAATCGGCGACGGCCTTCATTCCTTCATGGAGGTTGGATTTGGCGGCGAGGGGGTCCTTGGTGAGGGAGAGGATCAGTTGAGTGTCGTCGGCGTAGGAGATTATGTTGAGGTCGTGCTGTCTGGCGATGCATGCGAGCGGGGCCATGTAGATGTTAAACAGTGTTGGGCTGAGGGATGATCCCTGGGGTACGCCGCAGATGATCTCGGAGGCTTCGGATCGTAATGGTGGGAGGCGGACTCTCTGGGTTCTGCCGGCGAGGAAGGAGGAGGCCCATTCCAGGGCCTTGTCTCAGATCCCTGCGTCGTGGAGGCGTGCGCGTAGAGTGCGGTGGCAGACAGTGTCGAAGGCGGCGGAGAGGTCCAGCAGGATGAGGGCTGCGGTCTCACCGTTGTCCAGCAGGGTCCTGATGTCGTCGGTGGCGGCGATGAGGGCAGTCTCAGTGCTGTGGTTGCTGCGGAACCCTGATTGGGATGGGTCCAGGATGCTGTTTTCTTCGAGGTATCGGGTTAGCTGTTTGTTGACGATCTTCTCGATGACCTTGGCTGGGAACGGAAGCAGGGAGATGGGCCGGAAGTTCTTGAGGTCTCTCGGGTCCGCCTTGGGTTTTTGAGTAGGGCGTTGATCTCTGCGTGTTTCCAGCTCTCTGGGAAGGTCGCGGTCTCGAAGGAGAGATTGATAACGTTGCACAGGTGGGGTGCGATGGAGCTGCTGGCCTTGTTGAAGATGTGGTGCGGGAAAGGGTCTGACGGGGAGCCGGAGTGTATTGTGCTCATGGTCTTGATGGTGTCATCGATGTTCACGCTGGCCCAGGCTGGCAAGGGGTCGTGGTCGATGGTGTGCGGCGTGTCTGGTGCATCGATCTTAGTTGGGGCTGTCTGGGTGTTGAAGCTGTCGTGGATGTCGGCGATCTTGCGGTGGAAGAAGGTGGCGAGGGAATCGCACAGGGCTTGCGACGGCGGGATGTCGTTGGTGTTGGAGCTGGGGTTGGAGAGTTCCTTCACGATGTTGAAGAGCTCCTTGCTGTTGTGTGCGTTGTTGTCGAGGCGGTCTTTGAAGGAGATTCTCTTGGCGGACCTGATGAGGTGGTGGTAGTTACGGATGGCGTCTTTGTGGGCTGCGTGGCTGTCCGGTGTCTTATCACTGTGCCATTTCTTCTCTAGTTTCCGGCAGGTACGCTTGGACGCTAGGAGTTCCTTGGTGAACCAGCTGGCTCTTTTGGTGGTGTCACTGTAGGTGAGTTTTTTCAGCGGGGCGAGGGTGTTGGCACAGTCGTCTATCCATCGTCTGAGGTTGCAGGCAGCGTCGTCGGTGTTGGATGGGTCGGAGGGAGGGCTGAGAGCGAGTGTCCTTCCTTCTCTCTCTCTCTCTTAATTTCTCTCTCTCTCTCTCTCTCTCTCTCCCTCTCCCATCCTTTCCTTCTCTCTCTCTCTCCCTTCCTTTCCTTCACTCTCTCTCTCCCTTCCTTTCCTTCTCATTCTCTCTCTCTCCCTTCCTTTCCTTCTCTCTCTCTCTCTCTCTCTCCCTCCCTTCCTTCCTTCTCTCTCTCTCTCCCTTCCTTTCCTTCTTTCTCTCTCTCTCTCTCTCTCTCCCTTCCTTTCCTTCTCTCTCCCTTTCATTCTTTCTCTCTCTCTGCCTTTCTTTCCTTCTCTGTTTCTCTGTGTCTCGCTCCTTTGATGTGCGCATGACACGCGTTCTGATTTTGTGCTTTATTTTCCAGGCTTTGACATCAGGATTGTCCCAGATGGACCCGACAGGAGTCTTCCGCATTGGTGTTTTGTGTTGTATTCAATAAAGTTTTTGGTTGTTACTTCAATGATGAGTGACTGTTTCTCGTTCTTCTGACCACACATGTGTGTTTCTGTTTGTCATTGTGCGACGTCATGCGCTTTTTGTGGCTCTTGTGTCGTGCACGGTATGTGTTTGTCCGGGGGGGGCCTGAGGCGGGTCCTGGGGGTGGTGGCGGGCTTGGGGGTGGTGGCGGTGGGTGTTGTGGCCCAAATGGGTCTCCGAGCTGCATGATCATTGTCTCCACGGCATCTGTGGGTCTTCAGATGTGCCTCTGGCCTGGGCTCCCTTTCATGCTGCAGGTAGTCGTCCTGCTCAACACCAGCAAAAGGCAGGTGTTAATTCCCTGCAGCTACCGCGGCTTATCGCCTGTTTTTGGTTCGCATCGCAGATCTGGCAGTTCGTTGTGAAAGTGGTGTAGTGGTGTTTTGGTGTGTTTTTGCACGGGAACGCACACTCTGCATCTCATTAGGGTTAGTTGGTGGGGTCACCCGTGGAGGTAAATGTTGAGGCAGTTATCGCGGGAATACTTGCGTTGTCTGTAGTTTGCAACCGCTTGTGAATGGGGTGTTAAATGTGTCACCACTTTTGTTGCGTTAAGTTGGCGATAACTCGGAGACAAGTCCTTGTGAATATGCCCCCAAGGCTCTTAAATTGCCTTCAATCTGTACGACTGTATGATTGTCCCAGTCACTGTTTTCCTTACTATGAAACACACTGTTTTCCTGTGGCTCTTGCTGTTATCAGGGATCAGGGGAAAGGATGACAATTGTCCTTCAACCAAGCTAGATTTCCAGCTCAATAGGCCAAAATGGCAAAGGGTTTTTACTGTCGCTAACCCCCAATTTGGCAAAATGGGGGTTTGAGACTACAAAACAGTTTTACATGTGTACTAACCGCAGTTTTTCCGAATTGCAAAATGGGTTTAGAAATCATTACCGACTTGTATTTTGAAAAGGGCCTTTTAGGGGTGTTCCTTTCAAACCGTGTGCCAGTAATCTATGTATCAAGGGTGTGCAACCCTAATTTTGGTTGCAAACAATTGATCAATTATCACCTCCCATGTTGAGGTGATATGTGATTTGTAAAGGGGAAGGCATCCCTTTTGTACCTCTTCCCTGTAGGAAATTGGCAGGAGCGGCTCGTGCAGGTAAGAGTGATGGGGCGGGGCAGGGCGGACTCGACAGATGACGACGAGGGAAAATTAAATAAATAATTAATTTTCCCCTCATCTCGTCATCTGTTGAGTCCCCCCCCCACCCTGCTCCACCGCTCTTACCTGCAAGGGCCACCCCTGGGAATTGGGGTGGCAGCCTTAGGGAGAATACGCAGTGGTCTAGGGGACTATTCCCTGCTCTCAATGAAATTTCCTAAAACTGAAAACTGTGTTTTTTTTGGTTTGGAATGCAATCGCAGTGTTGGTATGCTGATGTCCCTTGCAGGTCACCATAACAGTGATTGTCACCAATCGCAGGGCTTGCAAATTGTGATCTGCCTAACGGATATTAATTATGCAGGTCATTCTGTGACCCTTTGTAATTCCTTGTTTTGGGCACCGACCTATTAATACATTGTTCAGTTTGCGAAATAAAATACTGGTTGCAAAAAGCTGGTGTTTTGTGACTAGTATGTAAGTGCATTTGGCCCAAAATCTATTTTTCTAAATATAAAGGTTTCCTGAAGTTTTATATGGCGTCCCAATGTGCACAATATGGGTTACTCTGGAAGTCTTCCCTTACTCAAGACAAGTGTACTCTACATTCTGACTGCAGAACAGTACACTGCATTAAGAGGTTATTTAGCTGGACATATTGTATGGAGTGTGCACATGGCTGACTGCAGAATGACTGTTGCTATTGCTTTTGAGTGTGATGCCATATTAGAATGTTGGAGCTGGGTTAATGAAGTCCAAAACTAGTCCAAAAGCATGAACTGGGAGAAACTGCTTCCTCAAACTATACCATAGATTTTAGGTGATAATCTCGAGAACTGCAGCATTTGAGTATGAGAAGAGCAATCCAAACTTTAGTAACTGTATGACGTTTCTGGTGAATCTGGACTCATGTGTCGATCCTTGGGCTTTTGTTTTGCAGACCATTATCATCTGGTACTTTAATTCAGCTGACTCCATTGGAATGAAGGAAAGCTGCGAATTATGTTATATTGATAAAGGAAAAGCGAGAACTGGAAACATGTTTGCCTGGTCATGCAAACTCACCTGAACACTGCATTTTTCTGAGATGCATTTCACTCCAAATGCATCCGCTCAGATGTCAATGTTCTCTGAGTAATTGTATATGAAGTTTTTGGATGTCACTGGTTGCATTTGTAAGGTACCTAATTTTGTGACATCAAGATGCTTTTTATCAGCACTGCTTACCTGTCTTTTTTAGGGTAATATATAATGATTAATACGGGCACGGCAAATAGCTCCTGAGGAACTCCACAAATTTTATTCTCCTAGTGTGTAGTTGTTGCACTTACTGTTTTCCTTAACTGCTACTTCTTAACCAACTGTTGACAATACCACAATAACCATGGCTAGGATGACTTATACTAATGTAATCTTATTACAGTGACATCAGCACAATAAAAGTATACAGCTGATTACTAAAATTAAGTCCAAGTCACCTACCTCTGTTTGGTCTTGCATACTTATATATTCTTGACAAAGGAAATCTGGTAGTTTGTGACAGTTGTTTTCACAAATGCATGTTGGCTTTCCTTCAATAACATATATTATTTAGCTTGTAAATAATATACCACATTCCTTGTAAATTAAGTGTTATTGAAGGCAGTCTTGCTGAAGGATAATATGACTGTGTGCTTGTTTTACCTAAACATACATCACATTGATCTTCGCCAGGCTTTTGGTACTTCTCCATCTCTATTGACTGCTCACAAATCACTGCTAGTGGCTTTTATAATAACCCTTTTACTCCATTGTTATCTCTAGGATGTTATGTTTCGGGGGCAGACGGTGCGTTGTTTGACAATGCTGATGACCTAAAAGCAAATTTGTTGCCATAGCTCATTTTTGTAAATCCCACAGTAGTAATTAGATGGGCCCATTAGCATAGTTTAGATATTTGCTAATATGTGGCATGTGTAAGTATATAGGTCGCAAAGACAGTGGGTTTGCAAAGGGGCCAAAAGACTGTTTTGAAAAATTGTGAGGTGAATATATATATATATATATATATATATATATATATATATATATATATATTCTGCACAGTTTCACACCTGCCTTCATCAGGTTGGGGATTGGATGGCCGCCAATTGTTTGAAACTGAATTCCAGTAAGACTGGAGTCCTCCTATTTGGCGGCCATACTAATTTCTGGTGCCCTACCTTGTGGCCGTTAGAATTGGGCCCACTACCAACACCTACGAATAAGGTGAAAAACTTGGGAGTAACGTTTGACTCTTTGCTCTCTTTTGAAAGCCATGTCAATCAGGTCACTTCCCTCTCCTTTTTCACACTAAAAGTACTGAGGAGGATTCTTCCATTCATTCCGGTTGAGTTACGGAAGCTAGTGGTTGCGGCTCTGGTGTTATCTAGAGCCGACTACTGTAATGGCCTATTCATCAACCTTCGGAAGAAGTGCCTGTCCAAGTTACAGATTGTGCAAAACGCTGCGGCGCGTCTTTTGCTGAACATTCCAAGACACAAATCTGTCTCACCGGTACTTAAGGAACTACACTGGCTGCCAGTGAGGAGGCGGATTGAGTTTAAGGCTCTGTATCTCTTTTAAGGCTACGCATGGTACAGGGCCGGGTTTCTCTAAACTTAATCTACTGCCTTATATACCTGCCCGCAATATTCGTTCATCCCACTCCCATAACCTGATAATTCCAAGGTTTAAAAAATGTGCCTGGGGTGGAAGAAGTTTTCTGGTCGGCACGACCAGACTTTGGAATTTCCTTCCTCTAAGGTTGAAACAAGAAACGCACCTGTTGGCCTTCAGGAAGGCCTTGAAGACCTGGCTGTTTAACCTCTGACGTGGCCTTGATCCGACCAGTTAATTCTGCTTGATGAGCTAGCGCCTTGACACCCTCGGGTGAATGTTCGCGCTCAATAAATCTCCTTTTCATTTCATTCATATCTCCTGATACGAGGCCAGTCTAACAAACCTTTTGTCACTTCTCTGCTGTTCACCCACCTACCATGACAAACTTCAGTCCCAGCCATTCAAAGTATTCAATCTGTTTTAATGCCTAACCCTAGATTGTCAACTTATTAGGCTTCCCCTTTGCTACCCTCAACACATGCCCTTGGCATTCAAAATATTATGTGTCAGATTCTTCATCTCTCGATATCTGATATGATATTCCACCAGTGGCTTCACGAAAATGGAGGCCCCCTCCCCCGCAAAGTACATAGAGGGGGCCCCACGCTCAGGACCCAGTCAGGATAGATAGATAGATGCATTTCTATTGTTTCAAGTTATTTAAAACCATCACAATATTACAAACACCTATAGGAAAACATTTAAAACAGCATGGAGTCAGAAGATGTCTTGTTCAAACATGCTTACTTCTATCAATTTAGTACATCCTAAAAGTGTGTGTGCCTTGTGTCTTTAAAATCCGATTCTAAAACAGAAAAAGAGAAAGTCATGTTTCTTGAAAAGGGCTGCTACTAACACGAGGATCATTAGAGAGCAGGAGCCGATGGTAACCCCCTCCAGTCATATAGGAACATAGGCCATGGAATAAGACGGCGACCACAATCAAAATGAGTTTAATAAAATGCACATTGCAGTGTATCGCATCATGGACATTTTGACTCGGTCTGTTCTTTGCTGTCCAGTAGCTGCCTGTTCTAGAGTTCGTTGCTACCTTGCACGGGGCATTTCCTGTGGCTTCACCTCCGTAGAACACTGGCCAATGAGTAAACTGCAGAATGTAATAAAGTTGACTATACTAAGGTGGCTCTTGCCAGATTGTATGACATGTTAATTTTGGCTTGCTCTAATCCCAGCTGTCCTAGGTCAGGTAAATCGTGGAAGACCAGTTGGTGCCATATGCTAAGTGATTTTATTTAGCCCAGATGATTCCCAGTCAGGAGCTCTCAGGCCTAGGGCCCGCAGCCCGTGCACAGTGCCTGTGGGGGTCCCCTGTAGCTCGGGCCCCCCTGCACCGCAGGGGCTTGAGGGGCTATTGTTCTGCCACTGGATTCCATCAATGTCCAGTAAACATATTTGAATAATTTGCAGCAAGTGGAAAATGGAATTGAGATTGATCACATTCAAAACGTTTAGGCCCACACCCCCTTCAAGTTTCTATATATGACTAAAAAAGATGAAGTAGCTTGATGACAATACGTGGAAATTATTGGACAATCATGTTGGGTTTTCCCGGGGGGGTCCTTATCTATCACAATCCTTTTATCACCACAGAGATATCTCAATGTATCCCGTTTGAGAACTCACTCATTTAAAATCTAATACGATATGTACTATACGTGCTACTTGCTGTTTAAAATGGGTTGCCAGCAGACTTCCGATTGTTTTCGATGCCAATGCTCAGATGCCAGCACTATGCATGTTTTGGCCTCATGTCCTCTTTTTGTTATCATTATAGTCAATGGTTTTTAGTAAGCTGAATGACCTGATGGACACAGATGTTCACTGGGATCCTAAGCTGATTATGCTGGGCCATTCTAATAATATACCAACCAATTGTGGGGCCATCTATTTCTTCACCATTAGGGTCACTAGGCTGGGTGTTGCCAAGGCTTGGCTTCATAGAGGACAACCTGATCCTAAGGCCTGGTGGCAGGAGTTTATAGTTGCCTATGGGTTGTGAGCTTACTATTATTAAGACAAATCCAAATAGACATAAATTGTGTGAGTTGTGGCTAGCGGTTCGGAAAAGGCTTGCCTCTTCTTTGTCTGACTACCTCCATGAGATTTTACCAAGTGTTAGATCTCTGATTCTACTTTAGATAGGTCAACTTTATGGCTATATTTATCTTATGACAAAAGAAGGAGCTATTTTCTTGTTATTTACGGACATTTATCTCAACTGTCTATTTTTGTATAAATTTGGGGCCGATTCGCAGAATTGGGCTGGTTGCGACAAAAAAAAAGCAGTTTCCAATGTACAAAGCCCTATTTTGCGATTCGCAAAATGGATTAGTGACTCGGTATTAGGAAGGGGCATGTTAAGGGCATCCTTCTTAATAGTGACTCGCAGTGCTATGTACGAATGTTTTGCAACCGAAATTTCAATTTGGTGCTAATACATTCAACAGCAGGAAGGGGTCCCCAAGAGACCCCTTCCCCTTTGTGAATGCACGTGAAAAAGTTTTTTAAGAGCAGGCAGTGGCCCCACAGACCACTGCCTACTCTTAAAAAATGAAAAGAATACTTTTCATTTTCATTTTTATTTTTGAAACGCTTCCCGTTTTCCTGGGCTGCAGTAAAAAAAAAGTGACTTTATTTGGAAGCAAACACGGGCATTATGGTCTGCTGTCCCCAGCAGGCCGGCATTGCTGTGTTTTTAGCGATTCTAATGGGTACCAAATTGCGACCTACCTCATGAATATTTGTGAGGTAGGTCATTTGCGAGCCACTGGGAATCGCAAATGAACCGCTAAAGAGTTTCGTACATTTGAAATTTCGATTTCCTAATTGCGATTCACTTGGAATCGCAATTAGGAACTTGAATTTCAAAATTTAGTACATGTAGCCCTTGGATTTGTAATGCTTATTCTATATGATTGTTGTCGCAATATTATGGAACCTCTCAATAAAAATAAAAATAAAAACCCAAAATGAGGCCAAATGCCAGATTTTCCAGAGTTATGTTTTGTACAATGTGTGTGCACTTTTGCAGCATCTTTGCTTTGCAGTGTAGTAAACACAATCCTTGGTTGTACATGAGCTAATGTTTGAATTTGTACTGCCTTTCCTTGCACAATTCGCTGCTTTGCCACCAACCTTATGTCTCCTTTCTTCTTAGGTGTTTTTCTGAATGGGCCATTGGTGTTACAGGCAGATATTGCGGATGAAACGATATAAGGTTGGAGAAGTGTAATTTTGATCCCATCCTGAGATACCATAGGAGTGCATCATAATCATGTGTAGTCAGCACTCGAATATATTCTGTGTGATTAAAGTTACTAAGGAAAATGGAGTATTGCATATTTAAAGTACTCCATGTGAAGATTTATGTGTATAGAACGTGACTAATGAAGGTCTATGTACTATTTACATAACAATGTAACAGGAGAAGTTAACGTAAAATGTGTCCAATTGTGAGGTTAATAAAATAGAATGTGTAGGTGTAGACTAATGTTTAAACATTTATATGTGTAACAAGAATTTTTCGTGCAGGTGCATTTAGAATGACATCTTTGTAATTCTTTACAATTTGTGCATGTATTAAGACGCTGCATTTATTATGTGTGTAGAAATGTGCATGCATTTTGCAAACCTGTTCACTGCTAAAGTTGACTCAAGCGGGCCTCGAGAAATCGTTCAGTTCAAGCACACGTTTAAAGTCTAACATGTAATTCGTATTTAACCTTCAACGTAGACTGCATTTGCTTGTATTTTTGTTTCCACTGCAGGTGTGTTCAAAGCCTCGTTAGTTAGCCTAGAAGGGTTTTGCTTTGTTAGATAGCAAGGTATGAGAAGACAAAGTTTAGCAAGGAGAAACACAGTAACGTGCAGGGATGCGAGTTCTCATGAAGGAGGAGAAGAATGACCAAGGACAAATGAAGTTGCAACTTATCGATGTGGGAAAGGTGATACAAGTATCCAGTTGTGCCGGAGTCCTGGAAAATTACTAGCAAGAGTCACATGGGGTTATCTACCCTGAATGCAATTAATATTTTATGCTGTAACCCAGTGAGGGACAAGAGAGACATCTTAGGACTTCACAGGGAGCAGATCTATGCGTCTGCTTATGTGGCTTTACGCTACTTTACACAAGGTTGGAGTGCCTTCTACTGAAGACTCCGACAGCTGTCACCTTTCGGATTTCATCTTTACTAAATGGCTTTTAAGTTTAGGGTTGCCGCCTCTTAAGGTAGTGTAGGGAGAGACTGCTTACTCATGCTTACTTTGGAAAACCATTTGATGCAGTTTAATACTCAATTCTTTTTCATTAATATTTGCATAGAGTTAGTCATCTGCTTTGTATTATATAGGTTGGATCTCTTCAGGAGATTGGGACTCATTTTGGTTGTTCTGTATTTCTATATGATAATGTTCAGATTGGTCAATATTGATTTGTTTCAAAATGTATAATTAAATCCCAATAAACTGAGATTTAGTTGTTTGGTGGATTATTGTGTGACCAAATTGGTTACACTGGTTTGAGATTTTAACCTCTCATGCTGATATCAAGACCATCGGTTTGGAAATAAATGTTAAGGTGGGCCCAAGCTCCACAAGGTCAAAGGTTTCACTAGACTAGTTTAAAAGGATTAGGGCCTGATTTAGAGTTTGCCAGACAGGTCTGTTACAAACTTGATGGGTATCCTCTCCACCTCAATACAAGTGCATTATATCCTAATGCACTTATAATAAGGCAGATAAGACATTGGTCATGTTTGTGTTAGAGTATCTATCCAGCAAACTCTACATCAGGCAATTAGTGGGTCATTTTGATTAGGCCCTGATGACTTTTGTGTCATGCAGGTATAATCTTGCATAATTCCTGAATAGAGAGAATCGTGTGTTATGCATATGTATGTGGCAATTATATAGTAAAAGCCATCAGAAAGGCTTTGGACGCCTGCAGTCGGTCAAAAGCAAGAACACAGACAACATTTGATAGGAAGGGTAAATGTTTATGTATTTATGTGATATTTCTTCAATATAAAAAAAGTCAGCTTTTCAACCCAGTTTTGAGCCTCTACTCCTTCACACATGACCATTTTCTCCCCAACTTGTTGCTGAAGAGTTGAGTGTGACTTTCATACCACTGACCTCAAAATGGCTGTCAGGGTCTCTCCGAAGATCTTGTTTATGTCAGGAAAGTGGGCAAAGTCTCAAGAGACACAGACAGAATCTTACAGGATCTTGACTTGCAAGGGTATGCTTTTACATTACTATTCCCATGCCAGTAAGCAAAGGTATGAATCTACAAATTGCCTATTAATGTACTTGACATGCAAAGAATATGGTACTTATCTAGACACTGTACAGTTGCCTACTTACAAATAGCAGCTGTAAAAATATTATCTACATACCAAACTATTGCCCTGGAACCCAATATCAAATGATCGTGATACACCAAATTACAATTCAGGTGCAAGAGGTCCTCACATTCAGCTTTCTTAGCATGTACTAGAATGGATTTCCACAGACCCATAGCACTTGGGTTGCATTGAATATATGTAGCTATGTGCCACACACATTCAATGGCCCAATATAGCCATTTTCATATCTCTGCTTTGGGGTGCTACATTACAGCTTACAAAATATGTGTGGACCATGACCAAACTGTTTCACACATCCAGTTATAAGCCCATTGCATATAATACAGACAATTGGTGCCTCCACTTGCACTATTTATTTAGGTCACTACAGGACCAGGAACAGTTTGTTTTACTCACAAACCAATTTGCGACCTCTACATTGGAATTACACATTTGCCTCTAGGAGATTAACTGTTTCATATCATTACCAATTGCTCTAGAGAAGTCCTAGGAAAAAAGGGACAAAACCTGTTGGTTGATAAAAAAAAAATACATCATGTATATTGTGAAACAAAGTACAAAGTAATTCTAATTAAAAGAAGTATATATAGAACATATTTACACATGGTTCTAGAATAATTTGGTTTTTGACACAAGGCCCAGATTTTCTCAATCTTTGTGCCTGTTTAAAGCTACCTAAATTGACACAGAGGGGAGCATTGTATTTACTGTCCAGAACAAAAGGTATTTTATGCTAAAAATAAGGTGTCCTTTTTTCACAGCAAACAACAATTTGCACTGCTTTGCATCACTCTGCATCAAGAGTGCATGAAAGCGGTAAATCAGCATAAAAGCCCATACGTTTTGACGCAAGCCAAAACTCCTAAAATAACCAGACTGGACTTTGGATCAAAACCTAATGCCTAATTGAAGGAGAAATGTTTTTATTTCTAAAAATTCCAGTGCATTGCTTGTGTGCTGCCATGTACAGCAAACATCAAAATTGTGAGATCCTTCTGAGTTTGTCTAGGCACATGAATTTTACTGGAAGGGTCTGATTTCAATACAAAATCCTATATTAGAAACTTCACACTCACCTCTGCACCAAGGTGCTAGGCTGTGCATTATGTAAGCCAACCTTGTTAGAGTGCCAGTGGAGGGAATGATCGCAGCAGGTCAATATTAGTAGATATGATTCTGCTCTGGTTCCCCCTTGTACAAAGTGTCTCTATTTAGTGGTGGCATGTGCCGTGTGTCTTAATACTGCCCTCACTCACACAGTTGTGTGACATGCTTCATCATAGGGCTGCTACAAAACACACCCGCGCAGCCAACGCCTGGGGTGGAGCAATAGGGTAGGGGAAGACAAACACAGCACAAAAGAGAAACAAATGATTTCTAAAGTGACTGGGATCACCGGAAGTGAAAGGGCAGTGTAGATTAAAACTAGCTCGGAGGTGTCGCTGTGCCTATACTTTATTCCTGGACCTTCCGGCCAGGATTAAAAACGTGAAGGATGGTGGTGATTGGGAGATGTAATGTGCTCCTTACACCCCTCCTTACTGCCAAATCGTCTACATGTTTCGGCCATGTGTTTGTGCCCCAGAACAAGTGGTTCTGACACCCTCTTATCTCGGGTAACGAGGTGAGAGATATACACAGATATTTTGGGACCGGTAGAGTCCTGAAGAAGGCCGGCGTGACACCGATCGAGGGGCACAAACACAAGGCCGAAACATGTCGACGATTTGGCAGTAAGGAGGGGTGTAAGGAGCACATTACATCTCCCAATCACCACCATCCTTCACGTTTTTAATCCTGGCCGGAGGGTCCAGGAATAAAGTATAGGCATAGCGACACCTCCGCGCTAGTTTTAATCTACACTGCACTTTCACTTCCGGTGATCCCAGTCACTTTAGAAATCATTTGTTTCTCTTTTGTGCTGTGTTTGTCTTCCTCTACCCTATTGCTCCACCCCAGGCGTTGGCTGCGTGGGGGTGTTTTGTAGCAGCCCTATGATGAAGCATGTCACACAACTGTGTGAGTGAGGGCAGTATTAAGACACACAGCACATGCCACCACTAAATAGAGACACTTTTTATCACTCCCTACTCCTTCAGGTGTATAAAAGTATTGTCTGGGGGTCCGGAGTAGGTGAGTCCGTTACCCTCACACCTCCTCTTTTGTGTGAATTATCCCCCTTGTACAACACAGTTCACTAAATTGGGTTTCTGTGTTCCCTTGCATGAAAATTTAGTTAATCTCTGACCAATTTCTTATACTCCAAATAGCTACCTATATTAAGTGCACCCAAGATCTGTGTGACAGTGCATTCAGGCCCATGGTGGTGCAGTTTAATGAGTTTTAGAAAATTTAGATATACGTGTCTTGGATATACCAGACTTCCTTGGCATGGTATTCCCCCTAACCTTTTGCCTTCACACCTCCTGTTTTGTTGAAATAGTTTCTGTTGATAACAGGACTCTGTGCACTTTACCACTTCTAACCAGTGTTATAGTGCTTGTGCTCTCTCCTTCGAACATGGTAAAATGTGCATACACCTAATTGCCACATTTAATTTACTTGTAAGTCCCTAGTAAACTGTACTGCATTTATCAAGGACCTGTAAATTAAATGCTACTAATGGGCCTGTGTCAGTCACTGTGCCACCCACTAAAATAGCATTTTAAAACATGTCTCAGGCCTACCACTGCAGCCTGTAGTGCTGTTTTAAACTGCCATTTCAGCTTGGCAAAATAAACCTTTTGCCAGGCCTAAGCTTTCCTTTTAAATACCTATTAGTCACCCGTAATATAGGCCTTAAAGGTTCATAGGGCAGGGTGCGTTGTATTTTAAAAAGTGGGACATGTTCACTTAAATTTTACATTCCCTTACAGTAAAAGACTCCTAAAGTTGTTTTTTACTGTTGTAAGACACATTCTCCCATTGACAACCTCTGGGTTACCTTATTATATTTACTAAGTGATAACTTTGGATTGGGAGCAGACATGGATATGTTGTTTGCACTCAAATGAATAGCAATTTAAAATCCTCTTTAATTGTGAAGTTAAGTCACAATTCTGAAAATGCCACTTGTATAAAGTTGGCCTTTTCTTGTTCCAACCAGTTGTGACTACTGCCAGTGTCCTGGGTCACATGATTGTGAATGGCTCTTCTGTTGGGATTTTTGTATTCCTCCCAGACCACGACACTAAGGGGAAATGATGTGGGCAGGATGGGCCATCCTGTCAAGATGCACGTGGGCTGCGCTGTGCCCTGCCCTACTTGCACTTCAAAAGGCTTACCTCCAGCATACACAAAGGAACCGACACTAGTGTTTTTTCACCTCAGACTTTGTGAAGCCTTGGCAGGGGACGGGAAGAACCTTCTAGAACCAGTTGTGGGATAGGACAGGGTGTCCCCCACACACACACAGGCTAGCACCATGTATAAATATTGGACCTGCAGAGCCACTCATCAGAACACTCCTGAACCTGTGGACATTACAGAAGAAGGACTGGCATGCTGCCAGAGGAATGTGTGTCCTGTTACTTGAAGACTGCCTTAATGTCTGAGAAGGAAGACTGTATCTACTTACCTTCATCTCAGGTCAGCCCGAGTGACTCCAAGGGTCAGTTGGCTGACTTGTTTGATCAACAGGGAAATAGCAAGCCCCAGAGGCCTTCCTGCACCTATCCAGCTGAGATGCTGCAACTGGACCTGCCTGAGCCCTGCTTGCTGGCCTCTGCTGGAGTGAGTGCCTGATCCCCAATTGGTGCTGCCCCAGGTCCTGGACCCTTGACTGGCATCAGTTGGAGATCTTCCCAAGAAGAAAAGGTGAAATCCTGAAGTTTGGGCTCTTTATGACCATGAACGGGCCCCTTTGTGCAGAGACTCTCCCGTCCATGCAAAGCTCCGATATAGACCTGCTCTTTGTGTTACAGCGAATGCCAGTGATGACTGCCAACTCGCGATCTGCACTTCATGCTACAGCAACATCAGTCCACAATGACTGCCAAAGCAAAGCTTCAACAATGACCATCTGTGACGCCTGGCTTGCTCTTCGTGCTCCAGCGACGACAGCCTGTGCCACCCAGCCTGCTCTTCATGATCCAGCGATGATCATCTGCAACACTCTCCCTGCTCCTTGTGGCCACCCCCACCATGATTGAGACTTTTCGCACTTGACTTTGAGACGGTAACTCTTTCAGCAGAATTAACCAGGTCCCTGTATCCGACTCATGCTCCATGGCGTTGGTTTAAATTTGTGTCTTTCCCCTGGTCTAGAACGACCAGATGACCGCAAGTGGTGGTTTGTACTTTTAGGCGCTTTTCTTTAATAAAAACATTAACATTGAATATCTACTGTTATTTGGAGTTTTGTTCGTCTGGTATCATTTTATGTATTAGATTGTATTCTATTTTTCTAAATTTGTCATTTCCTCTAAGTTAAATCTGACTGCTGTTGTGCCAAGCTACCAGAGGTTTAAGCACAGGTTTATTTAGTGACTTTTGTGATTCACTCTGACAAGGATTGTGGTTGTTGCCTTAGTGGGGCTTGCACCTGCCTCCCGAACCAATAACCCAATTTCTTACAATCTCTCATGTGTAATTGTGTTCCCAATGATGATTTACAATTTCAACTAGTACAGTGAGGGGGTTAAAGCATGTCACTGCTAAAGTGTCCCAAGCAAAGCGAGAGACATAGTTGCCAATTTAAACAAGTTTTTAAGTTGAACAAAATCACAAGGAGTATCTATATATTAATGCTCAATATGGTGAGGAGCAAACATTGCACTAGTGCGCACAGGCTGCCTGCACAGCGTTCCTAGGTCAGATCAAAAGGGAATGTCTAACATACACATTCAACTCTGTAACCGATTTTGGATGACCATCCCAAATAGTATAGCTACCGCATCAGCTGAGGAAATAAGCTTGTAACTCCTTGGGCACTATGGTCTCACCATTTCAACATGGTGATCACCAGAGGCTTTTTAGATCATTGTCGAGCCTTTTAACCATTCGCATGACATTTGTTTTTGAATGCTACATCAGGGCCTCCTGTAAATGCATCTTCTCTATATAGATCAACGGAATTGCATCAGCCCCAGGTCCTTGCTACACCACCTGGACTCAATTGCCAGCCTTACCTCTTCAAGGCAGAACTGTACTGGATCCTTATGCATGCCCTTTTCATTATCATAGGAAGGCTCCAAAGGTTCCACAAATTGATTACCATCTGGTATAGCATAAAGGGACTAAAATAACTTTCCTATGGAATGGAATTGAAGTGCCCCACCAGCCACATATATAACCCAGCTTACCCTATTGCAAATGATGCCCAGAACACGCTGTGATCTAAGGCATGTGGGTCTTTCTTTATGACATTCACTTCTGCTGTCATGTGCCCTAGTTAGGCCTGGTAGGAAATAGTGCCAATTTACATGTACAAGGTTGTTTCCTAAAGTTGCTTGCCCTTTGTCACATTGACTTTTGACACACGTTTGCATTTATGACGCTTTGGGTTAAGTTTCAAAGAAACACCCACCTTGCTGACAAAAAAGAACTTCATGAGAACATTATCATACTGCCTTGGCATTAAGTGCAAGGTCTTCATGTGTGTGATAAAAATGTGTTTATAATTATGTCCATATGGTGATGCAGCTATCTGAGGAATACAAACAATAGGCAGCATGATCACAATCAAGGCCAGAGGCAAGGATGCCCTTTTCTATATATATCCTTTTGTTTCCAAATACAATCAGTGGAGACACTTCTGCTGACTTTGAGAGGTCACTGCATGCTGAAGCTTCCGCCTAGCAGCTGACTGACATCTCCGTGAGGGGTGTCCAGTTAATGACCAAGACTGGGTCTTACATTCTTACCCATCAGGTAAAGGGGTTAGAGTATCCAGAAGCGGGTTTCTTGGCAGACCATACATTCACACCCTAGACATCTAGGTTAGGGGTTGCATCATAGGAGTATGCTAGATTGTTATAGTACTGTATATGTATGCATATATAAGCTGTCTCAACAAGATGGTGGAACTCTTTGTTTTATTTACTATTTTGACACTCCTTATAACTTTTGTCTGCTTCTGTCTATTAATAAATACAGCACATATCGTCTATACAAGAATCACTACGGTTTAATAAATACTGAAACACGTCCCTAAGTGTATTCTTTGTGTATTTCTCTGAGCGAAAGAGAGCTCAAGTGATTGAGCAAAAAGTCCTAGGTCTGTCACTACGATTCCTGATGGAACAGGGTTGTCATGTTTAGTGGTTGCCAGAACTGTTTGCTTCCTGTAAACAGGTTTAGGGGGGCTAACAGTGGCAGTGTGAGCTAGCTGGTCCAAAGGACAACATATCCTGTGGGGGTGCAAGGAATCAGTCTGGCACAATCCTAAGTTTATGTTTTCCACAAATGCACAGTTCCTACTGATTAATGGAAACTACACAACCCTGCCTTTGCTACTTCCCACTTGTTCCTGGAAACAATTTCCTTGTATTCTCTACTTATTTGGTCAACTAAGAGGACATATTGCCTTCCTACTAGTGAGTTTGAGAAGGTGTATTTGTGTGTGCAATACTCCTCATTTACAAAGCCATTTGTATGTATCATATAATTTCATTTGGGATGAAAGAACTGTTTTCCTGCACCAAAAATCAAGTGCTCTAAATCCACTCCATCAATGAGTATCACAATATTGCCTTTGTACTAATGATATTTCAAAGAAATGAAGAATAGCCATATAGGAATTTCTCATGGGGGTCCTGTCCTTTGAATCGTAGGCTCACTACACAAAGTCATTTGTACTGAGCTCGCAGATAGGCTTCCCAAGCTGGGCAATCCAGCTAAATTGGTCCTTTGACCATTGCTGTGAATTATAGCCAAGTCTGGTTCATCTCACTAAGTTTAAAGAGCCACACCTTACTCTCTACTTTTGCACCCACATGAGTTCTGCTGCTAATCAGCCCTAGAGGCAGCAGCACCCTTCACCCTTGAAGCTCAGCCAGATCACCATTTTCTGATAAATGTTGACAGGGAAGCTAAGGGAAAATGAAGACAAGTTCGCCAAAATACAAATTGTCCCTTCTTCCAAATTAGGTGGTAAGGGCTCTGTGCCTTTACCTTTCTACTAAAGGAAGTCAATAAACAGTCACCTAAATATACTTCAGAGCCTTTTCCCACCCAGAAAAACCTGTCAGCTGCAGTTATGTCACACCACTCTGATCACTAGCGTATTTTCCATAACTTAAATAGTACATTGGTAGCACCTGAGAGCATGGACATATTTTCTCTTTTCCTTGCTGCCAGCATGCAAATACTGGGAAAATAGATGAGTGTATTTTTCAGGACATCCACTCACAGCATATCATATATTAGGTCCAATCACCCACAGAAATGGATTTAGCAGCAAGATTGTTGATGAACTCTAGTGATATAGAAAATCTGGAGACTGAGGGAGCAAGTAATGCCGCAGGGAACAATGCCTAATAAGTCAAATGCACCATATTTAGTATAAGCAATGGCTTTTCAGCACCTATCTCAGCCAGGCCAAGCCATTCAAACACAATGGCAGTGTATGATCCAAAGAACATTTCAATAAGGACCTCATAGCCATTCCAGGTGACTGAAGAGTATTATTAATCTTTGTTTACAGAACCTGCTGTGGTGGGCATGCTCCTCATCATGGTCCGAAAATTGTCTGGGATGCTTTTCCAATGTCCATTTGGCATATCGGCAGCCATTTCCCGTGCGAAGGATGTCTTCAACAACTGACACAATCTATTGGTGACTGAAACATCAAGATTGAAAGCCACACTAACCATATTATTGACTAATGGAACTCTCTGTCCTCTTGTCGTTAGCCAGATGACCACTTTAGAGAAATATGCCCTTATTTTTAACTGCCAGTGAATTGATCTTGGCTTAACAGTACAAACAATCTATTCTCCTCTGCTCCTGCTCTATGCCTCATACAGTGGAATCGCCACGTTTCAGAGTTCATTTGGAGTTTCCATTGCCCATTTCCTGGGTGTTTAATTATCATGGCATTCGCATTCTGAAATCCTCTTCCCCTGTTCAAATGGTGTGAGATGCTTGTATATGCAACTGCCTCACCTGAAGCTTATTATATTTAAGGCAGCCAGCTATAAAAGTCAGCCTCTTTAGGCCTTAATCTTAACATTATGGCTCCAATGGTTTTACTTAACGCCACTGAGATATTCAACTCTCAGACAAAGAGCCCCACCAGGTCATAAGCAGTGAACTTTTAAAAGGTGCTCCAGACCTGGCTGCTTTGGGCTTTGATAGCCCAAGATCCTCATAGCCCTGGGCTTTGCTGCGGTCAATCAAGAGCACACTCTTGCTGAGAGTAGCACTCACAGCATTACTTCTTGTCAAGCCCACTCCTAACAGGTCTCACAAGCAGACTGAAATTTAGTAGGTGATCACAGCTGTAGGAGCAGCAGCACGAGCAGTATGCCCCCAAGCATAAGAGTGTGCCTAGTCCTGCTAGCTTTTTTTCAAGACAACCACTAGCAGGTCATGGAAGTGGACAAGGCCAGTGCAAACAGTACCAGCAGTGTGTCCTGCCATGGCAGCCTTCACTCTTACCAAGTTCACTGTTAGGCACAGCGGACGCATGGCAGGAGAGAGCAGAAGGATCAGTTCTAGCAACATGCTCCAGGTGCTTCATAAAATATTTTGATTGGCAATGCCTTTATAATATGCACACAAATATGATACGAGTCAGTGTCTACCAACACTGATCTTATCCTGGTGCAATATTTTTACAAATAGAATTAAAGAATAATTTAATAATCAAAACTAGTCATTAAATGTAGACAATGATAATGCATTTTATCTGATGCTCCTTCTATGAACCCTCCACCCCAAATGTGTGTCCACACTTCACCTATCAATGGCCACAATACAACATTTATATCATAAGCATTTAGACTAGGGATCTTCAAGTTGGGTGGCGGGTTCCCCTAGGGGGGCTAAAGTGATGGGGGTGGGGGAGTTCCAGGCTCTGGCCAAAGGAAACATTGTGCTGATAACAATGCTTTGTTTTAGGTGGAAAAAAATGAGCGGCATTAAGCTGCTCGGTAATGGGCAATCACTAACATCTTTTGTCATTTATATCCTAGCTGGGAGTATGTGTCAAACGAGAAGGGACTCCAAATATTCTTCTAACCCCCCACCCCATTTCTAATATTCACACTGTGGATACTTTTACACGTTAGTATGGCCTGCCTGGCCAGATTAGTATGTTTGGCAATCATGTACTTGATTGCATTTTTAAAACAGTAACAGAACTTAACTGCAATGTTTCGATAAGTCTAGACATATTTAAACATTCCCAATTTAATAGAATAATTGTAAATAATTCTGAGTGAGGCTTGATGATTTTTTTTTCCATGGGGCGTGGCAATAAAAAGATTGAAGACCACTTATTTAGACTTAGGAGGGTTTTTTGTGGCACCAGCCAGAGGGGACCTTCTTTTGTATGGAAATTTAAGGCGCAGTGTTTATACTGCACTGGCGAACATGTGGTCTTCGGCACACTTTCCATTCTGTGTACATAATTCATTAATCCATACTTTGACATGCATCCCCACTTGTATTTAACAATAATGACTTCAAAGTGGTTCACGTGCTGCTGACAAGGCATTGCATTTAGTGAAAGACCGGGGGCATATAGTTCCATTGACTTTTTTGTCTTCGTATTAGCCAAAGCCAGTGAACAACTGAACCAACCTAATTGGTCTCACTGTGTAGGAAAAAAAACACAGACAGGGTAACCCATCTTGTTCTGTTGCTGGCTTCTAATCATCCCACTGAGGATGAAACATAAAGGCATTATTTTAGGGCCGCGGGTAGCTCCATTGCCCATGCCAGTTTGGCAATAGATGGCCCCAGGGGTCCCAAAGCTCGTGCATCTGGTGACACAGGAAGCTGAGCTCCATTGCCATTCTTTCTTCTGTGTTTGTCCTAAAAGGGCAATCAAGCACACGACTTCCAAATGTACAAAATAACAATCTGTTACCCGAAAGAGCTTCCTGGTAATTTCAAGCTTCATAACCTTTCATGGCGGCACAAATGGACCTATAACAAATGTGAATAGAAGCTATGTCCTCAATGCAGTCCCAAATAATTTTTTTATTTGTGCCTATTTTTTGTTATCCTTTTTAATGTTGTTATAAACCGCACGTGCCTATCTCTGTTCCAATTTAGAGACAAATTAACTAATGTGATGCAACATTCATCTTGACGAGGACAAGCAGCAGAAATAACAGAAAACCGGTCTCCCCTTCTCTGACACAAAACTGTGAGTCGTTTCAAATAATTTCCCTAAAAACAATCAGGTTATTTAAACTTGCAGCAATGTATTTTGAGTTCATTTTGTTCCAGTGCAGGGAATGACAGCAGCTGGTCAATATTAGTAGATATGATTCTGCTGTTTCCCCCTTTGTACAACACAGTGCACCAAGGGGCCTATTACGATGGCGGGCGGACTTTGTCTGCCCGCCACCGCAATGGAAAAACAACAATTGATGGACAGAATGCAGAACAATGTCATACATTCACCCCAGTACAGAGATCTGGGCCTAAATCCATCGTTTTTTTGCTCACCATGCCATGGAGCACGGGACCGACCGCCGAAGTTGCGGCTGTCCCGCCAGGCAAATTAGGATGCGCCCGCCACACTGGCGGGCGCATCCTCGACTTTGACATTGCGGCGGGTGGTGCTGTAAGCAGCACCCGCCGCAATGCCAAAGCCCATGTTGTGCATTGCCATGCACAACGTGACAGGCACCGCGCAGTGCCTGCCACCTTGTGCATGCCAATGATGGGGGGGTACCATGGGTACCCCCCAGTGCAGCCACCCACACCCCCCACTCCCCGGGGGCCCACAATGGGCCCCACGGTGATTTCCCGCATGCCTTTCCTTGGCGGAGTCTCCGCCATGGAAAGCCATGCATCCTAATATGGATGGCGGTGCCTGCAAGGCACCGCCACCATAGCCTGAGCCTTTTCCACCCGGCCAGCAATCCGACCGGCGGAAAAGCGGCGGACGGTCTTACCATTCGCCACGGTGCCCTCGCCATACTAATATGGCGGGGGGTGAACATGGGTCATTTGGCGGGCGGATCAACACCGCCGGCCCGGCGGTGACCACCGCTGGCCCGGCGGTGGCGATTCGCCCGTGATCGTAATAGGCCCCTAAATTCAGTTTCTTTGTTGCCTTGCATGAAAATTTAATTAACCTCTGACCAATATCTTATATTGCAAATAGCTACCTATATTGAGTGCTCCCAAGTTCTGTGTGGCACTGCATTCAGGCCCATGGTGGTGCAGTTTAATGAGACTTAGGATATTTAGATATAAGTGTCTTGGACACAGAGTCGACAGACATTGTGCTTGTTTGAGGATTTTTAACAATATATCTGATAGACCAGACTTCCTTGGCATGGTATTTCCCCAAACCTTTTGTCTTCACGCCTCCTGTTTTGTTGAATTCGTTTCTGTTGACAACACGACTCTGTGCACTTTACCACTGCTAACCAGTGTTATAGTGCTTGTGCTCTCTCCTTCGAACATGGTAAAATTGGCATACACCTAATTGGCCCATTTAATTTACTTGTAAGTCCCTAGTAAATGATACTGCATTTACCGAGGACGTGTAAATTAAATACTACTAGTGGGCCTGTAGCAGTCACTGTGCCACCCACTAAAATAGCCTTTTAAAACATGTCTCAGGCCTACCACTGCAGCCTGTAGTGCAGTTTTAAACTGCCATTTCAGCCTGGCAAAATAAACCTTTTGCAAGGCCTAAACTTTCCTTTTAAATACCTATTAGTCACCACTAATGTAGGCCTTAAAGGTTCATGGGGCAGGGTTCATTGTATTTAAAAAGTGTGGCATGTTTACTTAAATTGTACCTGTCCTTACAGCAAAAAACTCCTAAAGTCGTTTTTCGCTGTTGTGAAACACATTCTCCCATCGACTACCTCTGGGTTACCTTATTACATTTAATAAGTGATACTTTGGATTGGGAGCAGATAGGGATATGCTATTTGCACTCAAATGAATAGTAATTTAAAATCCTCTTTAATTGTGAAGTTAAGTCACAATTCTGAAAATGCCACTTGTATAAAGTTGTCCTTTTCTTGTTCTAACCATTTGTGCCTTCTGCCAGTGTCCTGGGTCACATGATTGTGAATGGCTCTTCTGTTGGGATTTGTGTACTCTCCCAGACCGCGACACAAAGGGGAAATGATGTGGGCAGGATAGGCCATCCTGCTAAGATGGATGTCGGCGGCGCTGTGTCCTGCACCGCTTGCACTTCAAAAGGCTTGCCTCCAGCACACACAAAGGACCCTGACACTAGTCTTTTTTCACCTCAGACTTCTTGAAGCCTTGGCAGGGGAAGGGAAAAACCCTCTAGAACCAGATGTGGGGGTTGGACAGGGTGTCCCCCCACACACACAGGCTGGCACCATGTATAAATAGTGGATCTACAGAGCCACTCATCAGAACACTTCTGAATCTGTGGACATTACAGAAAAAGGACTGGCCTGTTGCCAGAGAAATGTGTGTCCTGTTGCTTGAGGACTGCCTTGCTGTCTGAGAAGGAAGACTGTACCTGCTTACCTTCATCTCAGGCCAGCCTGAGTGACTCCAAGGGTCAGTTGGCTAACGTGTTTGATCAACAGGGACATAACAAGCCACTGAGGCCTTTCCTGCACCTATCCAGCTGAAATGCTGCAACTGGACCTGCCTGAGCCCTGCTTTCTGGCCTCTTCTGGAGTGAGTTTCTGATCCCCAAGTGGTGCTGCCCCAGGTCCTGGACCCATGACTGGCATCAGTCTGAGATCTTCCCAAGAAGAAAAGGTGAAATCCTGAAGTTTGGACACTTCATGACCAAGAACGGGGCCTTTTGTGCAGAGACTCTCCCGTCCACACAAAGCTCTGATACAGACCTGCTCTTTGTGTTACAGCGAATGCCAGTGACAACTGCCAACTCGAGATCTGCACTCCATGCTACAGCAACGTCAGCCCACAATGACTGCCAAAGCAAAGCTTCAACAATGACCATCTGTGACACCTGGCTGACTATTCACACTCCAGCGATCACAGCCTGTGCCACGCAGCCTGCTCTTGGTGATACAGCGATGACCATCTGCAACACTCTCCCTGATCCTCGTGGCCTCCCCCACCACGAATGGGACTTTTCGCACCACACTTTGAGAAGGTATCTCTTTCAGCAGGACTAACCAGGCCCCTGTATCCGACCCATGCTCCATGGCAGTCGGTTTAAATTTGTGACTTTCCCCCGGTCTAGAATGACCAGATGACCGCGAGTGGTGCTTTGTGCTTTTAGCCGCTTTTTTTTACTAAAAACGTTAAACTTGAATATCTACTGTTCTACTTATTCAGAGTTTTGTTGTTTTGGTATCATTTTATTTATTAGATTGTATTTCATTTTTCTAAATTCGTCATTTCCTCTAAGTTAAATCTGACTGCTGTTGTGCCTAGCTACCAGAGGTTTAAGCACAGGTTAATTTAGTGACTTCTGTCATTCACTTTGACAAGGATTGTGGTTGTTGCCTTAGTGGGGCTTTCACCATCCCCCGAACCAATAACCCAATTTCTTACAATCTCTCACTTGTAATTGTGTTCCAAATGATGATCTACTCATTCAACTAGTACAGTGGGAGGGTTAAAGCCTGTCATTGCAAAAGTGTCCCAAGCAAAGCGGGAGACATAGTTTCCAATTCAAACAAGTTTTTAAGTTGAACAAAATCACAAGGAGTATCTATATATTAATGCTCAAAACGGTGAGGAGCAAACAGTGCACTACTGTGCACAGGCTGCCTGCAAAGTGTTCCTAGGTCAGATCAAAAGGGAATATCTAACATACACATTCAATTCTGTAACCGATTTTGGATGACCCTCCCAAAAAGTATAGCTACTGCATCAGCTAAGGAAATAAGCTTATAATTTCTTGGACACTATGGTCTAACCATTTGAATATGGTGATGACCAGAGGCTTTTTAGATCATTGTCAAGCCTTTTAACTATTTGCATGACATTTGTTTTCAAATGCTACATCAGGGTCTCCTGTAAATGCTTCTTCTCAGTATAGATCAACTGGAATTGCATAAGCCCCAGGGCCTTGCTACACCGCTTGGACTCAATTGCCAGTCTTACCTCTTCAAGGCAGAACTATACTGGAACCTTATTCATGCACTTTTCATTATCATAGGAAGGTTCCAAGCGGTCCACAAATTGATTACCATTTAGCATAGCATAAAGGGACTAAAAGAACTTTCCAATGGATTGAAATTGAAGTGCCCCACCAGCCACATATATAACCCTTCTTACCATAGTGCAACTGATGCCCAAAACACGCTGTGATCTAAGGCATGCGTGCCTTTCTTTATGATATTCACTTCTGCTGTAATGTGCCTGAGTCAGGCCTGGTAGGAAATAGTGCCAATTTACATGTACACGGTTCTTTCCTAAAGCTGCCTTCCCTTTGTCACATTGACTTTTGACTAGGCCGGGGCGTAGTTCGCGGAGTTTTGCTATGCGGAACTCCGCGAAGTTACAAAAAATTCCGCAAAGTTCTGCGAGTGGCGGAGTGCAGTGCGAACTGCAGTTTGTGCTCGTATTCCTGCTGCTCGGGTTGAAATTCTACCCGAGCGGCAGCTTGCACTCGCAAACTTACCGTTCGCGATCGCGAACTTACCATTCGCGATCGCGAGCGGGGAAAAAACTCTTCTGCACATCGCGAAGCGGAGTTTTCTGCCCTCCGCGAGCTCCGCGGAGTGCGGAGTGCAGAAAACTCCACCAACGGAGCGAAGTTCACCACCCAGGCCTACTTTTGACACACATTTGCATCTACAATGCTTTGGGTTAAGTTTCTAAGAAACACCCACCTTGCTGACAAAAAGAATTTTCATGAGAACACTATCATACTGCCTTGGCGTTATGTGCAAGGTCTTCACGTATGTGATAAAAATGTGTTTATAATTATGCCCATATGGTGACACAGCTATCTGCGGAATACAAACAATAGGCAGCATGATCACAATCACGGCCCGAGGCAAGGATGCCCTTTTCTATATATATCATTTTGTTTCCAAATACAATCAGAGGGGACACTTCTGCTGACTTCGAGGGGTCCGGGCATGCTGAAGCTTTCGCCTAGCAGCTGACTGACATCTCCGTGAAGGGTGTGCAGTTTGTGACCAAGACGGGGTCCTACAATCTTACCCACCAGTTAAAGGGGTTAGAGTATCTAGAAGGGGGTTTCTTGGCAGACCATACATTCACACCCTAGACATGTAAGTTAGGGTTTGCATCATAGGGGTATGCTAGATTGTTATAATACTGTATATGTATGCATATATAAGCTCTCTCAACAAGATGGTGGAACTCTTTGTTTTATTTACTGTTTTAGCACTCATAACTTTTGTCTGCTGTCTGTTAATCATTGCAGCACATATCTTCTATACAAGAATCACTACGGTTCAATAAATATTGTAAAACGTCCCTTTGTGTATTTCTCTGAGCAAAAGAGAGCACGAGTTATTGAGCAAAAAGGCCTAGGTCTGTCACCACGATTCCCAAGGGAAGTGTCATGTTTAGTGGTTGCCAGAACTGTTTGCTTCCTGCCTAAGTTTAAGGGGGCTAATGGGGGCACTGTGAGCTAGCTGGTCAAAGGGACAACATATCCTGCGGGGGTACATGGAATCAGTGTGGCATCATCCTAAGTTTATGTTTTCCACAAATGCACAGTTCCTACTGATTAGTGGAAACTACACAACACTGCCTTTGCTATTTCCCACTTGTTCCTGGAAACAATTTCCTTGTATTCTCTACTAATTTGATCATCTAAGAGGACATATAGTCCTCCTTCTAGTGAGTTTGAGAAGTTTTATTTGTGTGTGCAATACTCTTCATTTACAAAGCCATTTCTATGCATCATATAATTTCATTTGGGATGGAAGTACTGTTTTCCTGCACCAAAAATCAAGTGCTCTAAATCCCCTCCATCAATTATTAGCACAAAATTGCCTTTGTACTAATGACATTTCGAAGGAATTAAGAATAGCCACATAGGAATTTCTCCTTGGAGTCCCGTCCTTTGAATCGTGGGCTTACTACACAAAGTCAATTGCACTGAGCTTGCAGATAGGCTTCACAAGCTGGGCAACCCAACTAAATTGGTCCTTTGGCCTTTGCTGTGAAATATAGCTAATTCTGCCCCATCTCACTAAGTTCAAAGAACCACACCTGACTCCCTGCTTTTGCACCCACAGGAGTTCTGCTGCTAATCAGCCCTAGAGGCAGAAGAACCCGTCACCCTTGAATCTCAGCTAGATCACCATTTTCTGTTACATGTTGACAGGGAATCTAAGGAAAAATTAAGACAGGTTCGCCAAAATAGAAAATGGTCCTTCTTCCAAATTAGGTGGTAAGGGCTCTGTGCCTTTACCTTTCTAGTAAAAGAAGTCAATATACAGTCACCTAAATGCATTTGAGAGCCCATGTCCACCTAGAAAAACCTGTCAGCTGCAGTTATGTCACACCACTTTGATCACTAGCGTATTTTCCATAACTTAAATAGTACATTGGTAGCACCGGAGAGCATGGGCATATTTTCTCTTTTCCTTGCTAGGTGAGTGTATTTTTCAGGTCATCCATTCACAGCATATCATATACTAGGTCATATCACCACAGAAATGGATTTAGCAGCAAGATTGTTGATGACCTCTAGTGATATAGAAAATCTGGAGACCGAGGGAGCAAGCAATGCCGCAGGGAACAATGTCTATTAGGTCAAATGCACCATCTTTAGTATAAGCAATGGTTTTTCAGCCCCTATCTCAGCCAGGCCCAGCCATCCAAACAGAATGGCAGTGTATGATCCAAAGAAGATTTCACTAAGGACCTCATAGGTATTCTAGGTGACTGAAGAGTATTAATAATCTTTGTTTACAGAATCTGCTGTGGTGGGCATGCTCCTCATCATGGTCCGAAAATTGTCTGGGATGCTTTTCCAATGTCCATTTGGCATATGCGCAGCCATTTCCCGTGCGAAGGATGTCTTCAGCAACTGACACAATCTATTGGTGACTGAAACATCAAGATTGAAAGCCACACTAACCATATTATTGACTAATGGAACTCTCTGTCCTCTTGTCGTTAGCCAGATGACCACTTTAGAGAAATATGTTCTTATTTTTACCTGCCAGTGAAATGATCTTGGCTTAACAGTACAAGCAATCTATTCTCCTCTGCTCCTGCTCTATGCCTCATATAGTGGAATCACTGCGTTTCAGAGTTCGTTGGCAGTTTCCATTGCCCATTTCCTGAGAGTTTAATTATCATGGCCTTCGCGTTTTGAAATCCTCTACCCCTAGTCAAATAGTGTGAGATGCTTGTATATGCAACTGCCTCGCCTGGAACTTAATATATTTAAGGCAGCCAGTGATAAAAGTCAGCCTCTTTAGGCCTTAATCTTAACATTATGGTTCCAATGGTTTTACTTAACGCCACTGAGATCTTCAACTCTCAGACATAGAGCCCCACCAGGTCACAAGCAGTGAACTTCAAAAGGCGCTCCAGACATGGCTGCTTTGGGCTTTGATGGCCAAGATGCTCACAGCCCTGGGCTTTGCCGCGGTCAATCAAGAGCACACTCTTGCTGAGAGTAGCACTCACAGCATTACTTCTTGTCAAGCCCACTCCTAACAGGTCTCACAAGCAGACTGAAATTTAGTAGGCAATCACAGCTGGAGGAGCAGCACCACAAGCAGTATGTGCTAGGCAGTATGCCCTCAAGCATAAGAGTGTGCCAAGTCCTACTAGCTTTTAATGAAGACCATCACTAGCTGATCATGGAAGAGGACAAGGCCAGTAGAAACAGTACCAGCAGTGCGTACTGCCATGATAGCCTTACTCTTATCAAGTATCAAGTTCATTGTTAGGCAGAGCAGAAGCATGGTAGGAGAGAGCAGAAGGATTATTTATAGCACCGTGCTCCAGGCGCTTCATAAAATATTTTGATTGGCAATGCCTTTATAGGTAAACAGCCTTTACAATGAGGTTTTTACCTCGTTGTGCCTTTACCCCGCATTTTTAAGCACGCATATTTTTACCACGTGCATGCCTTTACAATGCATGCCTTTACCAAGGACTTAAGGTAAGTTGGGGGTGAGGGGGGTCTCCCCCCACAAATACATTGTTTTTATAAATAAAAACAATGCGTGGTAATGGCATGCGTTGTAAAAGCATGTTCGTGGTAAAAACATGAGTGGTAAAAAATAGGGGGTAAAGGCATACAATGTCTTTACCTGCATTGTACCATTGTACAACTGCCTTTATAACATGCACACAAATATGACATGAGTCTGTCTACCAACACTGACCTTACCCTGTTGCAATATTGTTTACACATAAAATTAAAGAATGATTTAATAATAAAAACTAATCATTAAATGTAGACAATGATAACGCATTTTATCTGATGCTCCTTCTATGAACCCTCCACCCCAAATGTGTGTCCACACTTTACCTATCAATGGCCATAATACAACATTTGTATCCATAAGCATTTAGACTAGGGATCTTCAAGCTGGGTGTCGGGTCCCCCTAGGGGGGGCCTAAAGTGATGAGGGGGGGGGGGTGGGAGGCGCCATGCTCTGGCCAAAAGAAGCATTCTGCTGATAGCTTTGTTTTAAGTGGAAAAAATGAGCGGCAGCAAGCTGCTCTGTAATGGGCCATCACTAACATCTTTTGTCATTTATATCCTAGCTGGGAGTATGTGTCAAAAGAGAAAGGACTCCAAATATTCTTCTAACCCCCCACCCCATTTCTTATATTCACACTGTGGATACATTTACACGTTAGTATGGCCTGCCTGCCAGATTATTATGTTTGGCAATCATGTACTTGACTGCATTTTTAAAACAGTAACAGAACTTAACTGCAATGTTTCGATAAGTCTAGACATATTTAAACATTCCCAATTTAATAGAATAATTGTGAATAATTCAATCAATCAATCAATCAAGAATTTGTAGAGCGCACTACTTACCCGCGAGGGTCTCAAGGCGCTGGGGAATAAGGGGGGGGGGGGCGCTACTGGTCGAACAGCCAGGTCTTGAGTAGCCTCCTGAAGGTCAGCAGGTCTTGGGTCTGTCGTAGGCTGAGTGGAAGGGTGTTCCAGGTCTTGGCGGCGAGGTGGGAGAAGGATCTGCCGCCGGTGGTTGTTCTTCGGATGCGGGGGACGGTGGCGAGGACGAGGTCGGCGGAGCGGAGCTGGCGGTTGGGGATGTAGAAGAAGAGTCGTCTGTTGAGGTAGGCTAGGCCGTTCTTGTGGAGTGCCTTGTGTGCGTGGATGAGGAGTTTGAAGGAGATCCTCTTGTTGACGGGGAGCCAGTGCAGGTTTCTCAGGTGGGGGGTGATGTGGCTGTGGCGTGGTACGTCGAGGATCAGGCGTGCAGAGGCATTTGAATGCGTTGCAGTCGTTTGATGAGCTTGGCCGGGGCTCCCATGTAGAGGGCGTTTCCATAGTCCAGTTTGCTACTGACGAGGGTCTGGGTGACTGTTCTTCTTGTATCTGTCGGGATCCACCTGTAGATCTTGCGGAGCATGCGGAGGGTGTTGAAGCAGGAGGAGGAGACTGCGTTGACTTGCTTGGTCATGGAGAGCGTTGAGTCGAGGATGACTCCCAGATTGCGTGCGTGGTCGGTGGGTGTCGGGGCTGCCCCCAGTGTCGTTGGCCACCAGGAGTCGTCCCAGGCTGCAGAGGGTTGGAGCCGAGGATGAGGACCTCTGTCTTGTCCGTGTTCAGCTTTAGTCGGCTGCTCTTCATCCACTCGGCGACGGCCTTCATTCCTTCGTGGAGGTTGGATTTGGCGGTGAGGGGGTCCTTGGTGAGGGAGAGGATCAGTTGAGAGTCGTCGGCGTAGGAGATTATGTTGAGGTCGTGCTGTCGGGCGATGTGTGCGAGCGGGGCCATGTAGATGTTGAACAGTGTTGGGCTGAGGGAGGATCCCTGGGGTACGCCGCAGATGATCTCGGAGGCTTCGGAACGGAATGGGGGAGGCGGACGCTCTGGGTTCTGCCAGAGAGGAAGGAGGTGGTCCATTCCAGGGCCTTGTCTCGGATCCCTGCGTCGTGGAGGCGTGCGCGTAGTGTGCGGTGGCAGACAGTGTCGAAGGCGGCGGAGAGGTCCAGGAGGATGAGGGCCGCGGTCTCACCGTTGTCCAGCAGGGTCCTGATGTCGTCGGTGGCGGCGATGAGGGCAGTCTCGGTGCTGTGGTTGCTGCGGAACCCTGACTGGGATGGGTCCAATAATTCTGAGTGAGGCTTGATGATTTTTTTTTCCATGGGGCATGGCAATAAAAAGTTTGAAGACCAGTTATTTAGACTTAGGAGGGTTTTTTGTGGCACCAGATAGAGGGGACCTTCTTTTGTATGGAAATTTAAGGCGCCGTGTTTATATTGCACTGGTGAACATGTGGTCTTCGGCACACTTTCCATTCTGTGTACATATTACATTAATTTATACTTTGACATGCATTCCCACTTTTATTTAATAAAAAGGACTTCAAAGAAGTTCACGCTTTACTGACAAGGCATTGCATTTAGTGAAAGACTGAGGGCGTATAGTTCGACTTTTTTGTCTTCGTGTTAGCCAAAGCCAGTGAACAACTGAACCAACCTAATTAGCCTCATAGTGCGTAGGAAAAAACACACAGACAGGGAAACCCATCTTGTTCTGTTGTGGCTTCTAATCATCACACTGAGGATGAAACATAAAGGCGTTATTTTAGGGCCGCGGGTAGCTCCATTGACCATGCCAGTTTGGCAATAGATGTCCCCAGGGGCCCCAAAGCTCGTGCATCTGGTGACACAGGAAGCTGAGCTCCATTGCCATTCTCTCTTCTGTGTTTGTCCTAAAAGGGCAATCAAGCACACCACTTCCAAATGTACAAAATAACAACCTATTACCCAAACGAGCTTCCTGGTAATTTGAAGCTTCATAACCTTTCATGGCGGCACAAATTGACTTATAACAAATGTGAAAAGCAGCTATGGCCTAAATGCAGTCCCATATACATTTTTTGTATATGTGCCTATTTTTTGTTATCCTTTTTAACATAGTTATCAACCGCACGTGCCTATCTCTGTTTCAATTTAGAGACAAATTTCTTAATGTGATGCAACATTCATCTTGACATTAGGACAAGCAGCAGAAAGAACAGGAAACTGGATTCCCCTTCTCTGACACAAAACTGTGACTGTTTCAAACCATTTCCTAAAAACTAAAACAATCAGGTTATTTAAACTTGCAGCAATGTATTTTGAGTTCATTTTGTTCCATACACAATGCAACAGAATACTTTTCTTTTTACAATAAATCCATATATCTTTGAAAACTATGAAAAGAAAGTATGGTCTGGTTATGATACATTTTTAGATCAAAAACTAATTAAAGCATGGAGAGTGCATTGCCTGCCCGGCAAGACTGTGAAAAGCCCGAGGGGGCTTTGAAAATAAAGTATTACCAGCATTCATAGCTCATCTGGTCAACTGCTATTTTTATTGTCCCTCTGGTGAGCTAAAAAGACCATTGCTTCTCATATTGGCCCATTAAAATATGTTGTCTTGTTGATTTACCTGTTTTGTGATTGTGCTCAACGAGCCCTTTCCCATTCTGGAACAGTGCACATGAAGTGCTGGCTGCTAATGTTTACAATCGAAGTAACACTTCCATTGTTCATTATATGGGGACAGGGGATGGATAGGCGCCTCCCGCCCTAAAGACAATGCTCTGTTTGCAGCCATCTGAACTATACATCATGTACATTTGTTCTTTGATTTGGAAATGATGAAGATGGCTCTGTTAGCTCTCTCCGGATTCCGTTTGCCATCTACGCTGGGTGGAAAGGATATGTTTTATTTTGAGGTGGTTAGCACACATCGAGAATAATAGGGTTTTGGAGACAGATGGTGCAGAGTAGGTTAGAATAACTTCTGTCAAAGAAAGAAGTGCTTGTCTGGCATTCGATGTCACGTGACCTAATATGCTCCAACCAGGACAGAAAAGTATCGCTTTTATTAGGAAAGTCGTGTTCACCAAGGTCGTTTTAGCTATTGGATAAGATTCAAATCACATTTAGTCATTCCTTTGTCAGTGAATGCTTTCGCTGTTGTCATTTTTTGGCATATCTGTTTCATATGTTCTTTGGCTAGCTAGCCTTGTATTCCCCACCTTACACCTCCTCCTAGAATGAAGAAATGACATGAGTTTCAACTCTTTCTGGGAACTTTGGAAGAAAGCCCATGGCAACTAGGATCCAGGGGCGTGGCCTTTAGTGATGTGTTTCCCCGAGAATAGGTTGGTTGTTCTCTTTCTGAAACATAACCCCTCTGGATACTTGTGGCTGTCCCTTCTTTCTGATGCAGACAACACCTATCTCAAGGTTGGGATAGAAGTTAGAAATCACAAACCCCATAGACTGCTTTCCTAAAACACTAGTTTCATTTTTTTTTCAGACGGGAACTAGATTTACCTTGATTATGGGGAGGAATACTTGCATGTTCCATTGCTGTGTTCTCTGGGCCTATGGTTTAGAGGGAAAAGGGCATAACTGTTGCGTCTTGGGCCACTTTCATTTCTTTGACTTACGTTCAATGAAGTTGAAAAGTCAAAATTTTTGCTTGGCTTAAGGTGAAGTTTTTGAGTGGTTTCCCATTAACCTGCCTCCATTAGTGAATTTGTCATTCCTTCTATGCCTTGATAGGACCAGCTATCTCTATGGAACAGGGAAAGTTGCAATGCGTAGGCATTGCTGTCTCTTTGGTCAGACCATTTGTTCTTCAGGTTGTTAAAGGTGGATACAGCATCCTACTGCACCTTTAATGCATCCTGTGCTAAGTGTTCTGTATCTCTAGCCTGATACCTTGTGGGCATGCGTTTCACCCGTGCAATTCCTCAGGCAGTACTCACAGGAAAGTTAACCCTTGAGAGGGTTGTATGATTGAACAACGAATGCGTTTATCACGCATGCCGGAACCACGAAGTCTAAACAACGAAATTCTTAAGCACGAATATGCCTTTACCACGCATGCCTTTACAACGAATCATGTGTTGTTAAGGCATTTTTGGTAAATACATATTCGTGGTTAAGAATTTAATCCCCCGACCCCCGCACCTGGCCTGAGTTCCTAAAGTATCCCACTCCCCATCCCTAGTCACTTTTTCACCTCCGCCCTCCCCTTATCCCTAAAAACTACCCCCTAATCCCTAAAAATGACCCTGCCCCCCGCCCTGAACCCTAAAACGGCCCCCATGCCCAGACAACTCAACTACCCCCTAAGCCCTAAAATCGACCCTGCCCCCCCCTAAGTACTAAGGGGCATATTATCAAGAACGGCGTTAAAATTATCGCCGCTTTAGCGGCAGAAAACTGCCTCTAAAGCGGCGATAATGGGCTTGATAATATGCCCTTGAGAATTCCAATAGAAGCCCATGTTGACACCAGAGCATGGGCTTCTATTGGAATTCTCAAGGGCATATTATCAAGCCCATTATCGCCGCTTTAGCGGCAGTTTTCTGCCGCTAAAGCGGCGATAATTTTAACGCCGTTTCTTGATAATATGCCCCAAAGTTCTATCCCGCTCCCTACCCCCGCCCTGATCCCTAAAACATCGACCCTGTGCCCTGAAAACTATCCCGAACAACCCCTCAATCCCTGAATACTACCCAAACCTGCCCCCGACCCTCAAAACACCCTGAGCCACCCCCAACCCAGAAAACTACCCCAACCCATAATCAGCCAAAAAAACAACCCCGACCGGTCCCAGCCTAACTTTAAATAACCCCGACCCAGCCCCCAGCCCAGAAAACTACCCCCGAGCCACCCTAAGCCCACAAATCAACCCCGTCCCACCCCCAACCCCACATACCTCACAACGATCTCTTCCTACTTCCGTCCGTCTGCAAGCCCTACCGCGCATATGTCTTAACCACGCACATGGTGGTTAAGACATATGCGCGGTAGGGCTTGCGTAGTTCAGCCTTCGTTGTTAAGGCTGATCGTTGTTCAGCCTTCGTGGTTAAGGCTGTTTCCCCTTGAGAGTCTTCCTATTCATGCAAGATTTTGTTCCTGCATAGTGCTTCTTGTCCACTGCAAGATGTGCTGGTCTTAAGTTTCTGGTTGCTGTCACCAGTAAACGCCTGGTGTTGATAGACACCTCAAGTTCCAGACGAGGATGTCCTCTCCTCGCACAACAGAGCAGCTTCTTGGTCAGCGAGAGTGATTTCCTTTCCTACTCTCAACCCTTTTCTAGGCTATCTTTTTCCCCTTGTCCTTTTTGTACTATTTCAGAAAAGGATACTTTGTCCAATACAGATAACTACATTGAGAGCGACTTAAGAAGCTCCTCATTTTTAGAACCTGCTATCACAAAACAAAAGAATATTTTGCAGGCTAAAAATGAATGAAGTGGAGAAATGAAAGAAAAAACTCATTAGGACCCAGTTGAATGACCACATGATGACAGAATGTCTAAAGTTTAACACCAGTCCTCCAGGTTAAAAAAGTTAAAAAAATCCCTAAAATATTTACGGATGATCACAAATATACAGAAGACTTTAGTTTTGTTTCACATAAATGCTCTTGCCATTAATTGTTGTTAGGCATAGAAACAGCATTTGACACATTGAAAAACTTTTGAAAGAGATTGCTGAATACGAACAACAAACGCTGGATGATGATAGGTTAGACATGCCAAGATCCTTTAGACAGTTTCTGAATTCTGAATGTCGACAGATTACCTTAAATACCAAAACTGCTTAAACCTGATAAAGACACAGGGGCAGATTTACAAGAAGGTGCCGCAGCGTGGCACCGCAAGCCCTTTGGCTGCGCCACGCTGCAGCACTTTCAGAGCACAGGAATGCGACATATTTACAATGATATGTTGCATTCCTGTGCTCTCCCCTGCGCTGGCGCACAAACAGCTGCCATGCGCTGGTGCAGGCACCCTTGCGCACTGGTGCAAATATGCCTGCATCATGGGGAGATTGTTTTTGTGTAGGAAGAGGCACCTTCCTGCACAAAAACAATCACTGCAGGCATTTTCCTCTTTCAATGCGTGCTGTAGATTGCAGCACGCATTGAAAGAGGAAAAAAACGAGGAGAAATTAAAACATTTCTCCTCGTTGCGCCTCGCTATGCCACCCGTAGGGTGGCGTAGCATACTGACGCATTTCCAGGTTTACGATTCCTCGTAAATCTGGAAATGTGTCTGGTTCCATGGGTGTTGCGTGGAAACACCCACAGCAACACCCATGGTACGCCCCTTTCTCACAAAGTGCTGCGTGAAAGGGGCTGTCTTTACAAGGACAGGAAAAGCCACGCAGGGTGCCTTTTCCTGTCCTTGTAAATATGGGGCAGTGTAATGCGCTGCCAGTGCGTCACAAGAAGTGACGTACTGGCAGCGCAAGGGGCTTGTAAATCTGCCCCAAAAAGGTCAATGACTATAAAGTCTCTTACTCATACCTATTTGATGAGTTTCACCATCAAACTCCACAGCGCAAACAGAGAAGATAGCAATTTTTGTTTTTAAGACCACTGCCTTATTTGACGCAGATACTGAATCTGAACAACAACGGAGGACCTCATCTGACCTTATTTGTGATTTACAAGGACATTTTACTGCTTTTTAAGGACCAGACAAAGGCAGTTGAAGGGCAAGACGGAAAGGCAGATGAAAAGGCTCACACCAACAACCATACCCTACGAGAGACAGACAGACACGCCATTTAACATACAAATGGTGGTGACTCATGTTCCTCCCACATTATAGAATGGGATTCCTATCCTCAACCTTTTAAGTATAGGCTGACTTCCTGATAGATTTCAATCTTATTTAAGGCCTTTTTTTGTCCCTAACACCCGCCTTGATTTTTGTCACATTGAAGACAGATCATCAATTATTTTTCAGGAAACTCTATTTGCATTCTTATTAAAAGATCATCCCTATCAAGGTCTAACCGATGTGCCAGGCCTTCTCTCCCCCCCTCTGTTTACACTTTCATGTCAGACCAGATAAAGTTAAATCTTTTGAACAATGTATCCTGATAGAAGTTGACTATTAGTGCAGGACATAAGTACACTCAGTTCAACGCCAGTAAAGCTGGAAAAGAAGCATTTAAAAACCTGAGCCTTAATTCTGATCCCACTATCAAAGCAACAGACAAAGGTGGAAAGATCATTATTTCGAATTCTTCTGACTAAAAAAATGAGTTTTATGTCAATTATCTGTCCTCCAACATTATAATAACATTAGTGATGACCCGACCAATGAAATTTCTCTGAACGTCAAAGCCATTACCAAAGAGGACTTGAAGAACAGGTACTTGAGCCACAATAAAAACCTTATCCTCAGCATATGCATCTCCGTGATTCAGGTTATCTATATCTTATCATAAGTGCGTAAAAACTTAAAAAATCCTCAAGTTAGATTTTGTCGTCTGTGGCTCTATCCTAGAGCCCTTTTGTCAATACATTAATTTCTTTCTTAAACTGATTGTCTAATCTACTAAGGTTTTATATTCATGACAACACAGATTTCATTAACACTGTTAACAGTTTTGCTTTTGACTTGACAAACAAAATTCTTGATATACAATCACTACTACTAATATTCCTCAAAGAGATGCTATCAGGGTGATCTCTCAAGTCCTTAATACTCATCCTATCCCCTTTCAAGTACTGACTGATTTTCTTGTAATCATTTTGTAAGTGCATCTTGTAAAAACTGTTTCCAGTTCCAAGGAGATTTGTGTTACCAGTCTAATGGCCTGATTTTGGCTCAGCCAGACAGAATTTTCTATGTCAGGGAATTGGGGAAAAGTACTCAATAGCCCAGACAGAGTACCTGCCCACCAAATTTAGAGATGTTTGCCAGCCCAGCGGACATCTCTTGCATTGGCAGGAACTGCCATGCAGAGGTTCCTGTCAATGCTTTGAAAGTTTGACAAACAGCTCCCTCGCCATGACAGAGCCGTATAGCAAACTTTCAATGTTTGTTTTATTGTCAAAAACAAAATCCAAAATGAAAACAGCAATGCCCCCTTCTCTGTGGGAGTTTTACTCCCATAGTATGGAGGCCATTTTGCAGTTTCACAGCCCCTTACCACCACGGACAGTGAAAACATGCCATTTGATTAGCCACTCTAAATAGGGCGGGTGTACAAATGGCAAAATCTCCAAAGGCCCTTGCTCCGTCAAGCCATCGGAGGTGTATGTTGGCAATGGAGATAGAGTACTCTCTGCTGTCGATATACTGAAGGTTCACCCAAATCTAAATGAGGAGGACAGATGTTCAGTTTGGCAGAGAGCGTACTCCTTTGCCTTTCCAACAGAGTACCCTCTATGCAGAAACTCTAAAGCAGGCCCTATTTGTGTAGCACTGGGGACAGTGGGCCCGATTCACAGAACTAACTTACGACAAAATCCTAAACTTACTACCATTTTGGTATTCACAGAATGAACTTACTCATTTTGGTATTCACAGAATAAACTTACTCATTTTGGTATTCACAGAATAAACTTACTCATTTTGGTATTCACAGAAGACACTTACACATTTTGTGTAACTTACACATTTTGTGTAACTTACTCATTTTGTGTAACTTACACATTTTGTGTAACTTACAAATTTTGTGTAACTTACATTTTGGTATTCACAGAAGGCACTTACTCATTGATGAGTAAGTGCCTTCTGTGAATACCAAAATGAGTAAGTTAATTCTGTGAATACCAAAATTGTTGTAAATTCATTCTGTGAATACCCAAATGTGTAAGTTCATTCTGTGAATACCAAAATTGTTGTAAGTTCATTCTGTGAATACCCAAATGTGTAAATTCATTCTGTGAATACCCAAATGTGTAAGTTCATTTTGTGAATACCCAAATGTGTAAGTTCATTCTGTGAATACCAAAATTGTTGTAAATTCATTCTGTGAATACCCAAATGTGTAAGTTCATTCTGTGAATACCCAAATGTGTAAGTTCATTCTGTGAATACCCAAATGTGTAAGTTCATTCTGTGAATACCAAAATTGTTGTAAGTTTAGGATTTTGACGTAAGTTAGTTCTGTGAATCAGGCCCTCCCTGTGCTCCTCTTCTAGCTAACATTTTTATCGACCCATAGGAGCAACAGTTCCTCTTCACTGACTTTAGCCCCTACAGAGAATATCTCACCATATTGGGACGAAACTCATTGCAGGTGTTCCTTGATTGGCTCAATCTCTGTAGTATAGAAATACAGGTTTAGCATGAACTTTGAAAATACCAGCAGGCCTTTTGAGTTGACTGTTAGGTCATGGGATGGCATATTTGGTGCCACTCTCTTAAAAAAACTTAGGGACCAAACTTCTTCCTGTAGGGCCAGTGTCAGCTTCATCACAGAAGTTGTTTATTGAAGAAGAAATAATTTAAAGAATCAGATTCCTTAATTAACCAACTCTTGGAAAGAGGATGTCCAAATATATTGGTAAAACCTGCATGCATAATACACTCGGTTTGCCCGACTGAAGAAATACATCATCCACCTAATAAGGAACCTGACCCTGATAGAATCTCCATGTTCTCCACATTCAGTATTATGAGTACCTCCTTTCAAAAGGAGATCTATAAACATTGGCCAATGGTAACCTACTTGGTCCCCTCCTTGCAATACCCACTGTTTGACTTGAAAGAACATAAGAGATCATGTGGTTAGGGCTCCGTTTATGTACCTAGACAACCATCCTTTACTTTCAAATTCAACCTACCCCCATAGTAGATCACATTAAATGTGTTTTTTGCAAAACATGCTCATATACTATGAATACTTAAGTTTTCAAACCAAGAGACCAAGGGCCTCATTTAGGGGCATGTGTACAAGGAAACTGTAAGAGCGCAGTGTTAAGCCAAAAAATGCTAACGCCGTGCTCCGACAGTTTCTAAACGCAGGGATGCGCTGTATTTACAAGAATGCGGCGCACCCCTGCGTTACCGCTAGCGCTGGCACTAAATTTAGCTTCCTAGCACCAACGCAGGGCCTGGAGAGTTGCGGCGAATGATTGTTTATGTGCAGGAAGTTGTCCCTTCCTGCACATAAACAATCAGTAATGGCGATTTGTAACTTCTATGTGTGCTGCTTTATGCAGCACACATAAAAGTTGTAACGCCCACCACAACACCCATTGCTCGCCCCTTTCACACTAAGTATAGCGTGAAAGTGGGTTTTATTTACAAGGCGGCGTTAAGCCACGTTAAGTGGCTAAACGCCGCCTTCTCAATAAGGCAAAGGACTTAAAAAGTGACATTCCTGTATCGTTAAGTCCTTGTAAATATGCCCCTCAGAGTTTGGTAGACAGGCTACTCTGTCACAAGTGCCACAGGATATAATGCACTTGTAATAAGGTGAACGGGATGTCCATCATGTTTGTGATGGAATAACTCATGCACCAAACTCGATATCAGACCCCACGTTTTCATACCTAAAAATCATACTAGTTGTAATCCCAACAATGCTATTTATGGTATCTGGTGCCCGTGGGAAAAATTGTGTATTGATCATGCTAAAAAAAAGTTAAAATCTGCATTCTTCATCATATGAGTTAGATTAGTTGCAAAACTACAAACGCACCTTTGGTTCAACATTTCAGTGAACCTGAACACCTCGTGGGTTCTATTTGATACTTGTTGATTCACTCTGTCCACAAGAGACCCCAAAGAACAATTTTCACCAATTTTATTAGTATGAGAGAGCACAGATGGATTGATCTGCTTGGAAAATTAATTCACGACTTAACCCCTTTATTGCTGTGGTTCTTAACCCCCCCCCTCCCCATGCTGAGCCCTTTTTGGGCAATTTGGTGGTAGTTCACTCTTAGGCCTCCATAACATTTTGTCCACATAAGCTATCTATGCCCAATTTGTGTCCTGTTTTTTTTCCCCAACATCCTGAGAAGTCCAAAGGTACACAGGATTTGTGGATTCCCCTGGAGGAGAACGAGAAATATAGCTAAATGTTGTTTTTTGGGGGATAAATGGGAAAAAATGCTGTTTTTTCCCTACAAATGGCAACAACAAAGGGTTTGTGGTGCTAAAATCACCATTTTCACAGGTTTCAGGAACAGGCGGACTTAAATGAGAAAAACTAATTTTTCAACACAGTTTTGGCATTTTACTAGGTGATAGCCTATTTTTTCTATTTTTTGTGCTTTCAACCTCCTTCCAGTTAGTGGTAAAAACGGCTAAAAAAAACCATGACGGATCCCAGAAAGCTATATATTTCTGAAAACTAGATAAAATACTGAATTCAGAAAGGGGTCATTTGTGTAGATTCTTTAAGTTTTTCCTATAAAAAGTAACAGTTGAAATAAAACAATATTGAATTTGAGTTGAAAAAAATAGCCACTTCATCTATAAATTCTTCTTACTATGGCATATTTTCAAAAGCAATATACTGTTACGTTTGCTGGACCCTTATGGTTGGGGAATATTTAGGGCTTGCAGGTTTTCCAAGAACCAGAGGTACCCAGAGCCAACAACCGAGCTGTACCTTACCATGGTTTTCCATTGTGTACCGACTATACAGCAATTCATATGGTAAATTATAAAGACTGGACAAAGGGTATGAAGAAAATCTCAGTATTTCTGAAATGTACACTAGATAGTCAGGTCAGGAGAAGTGGTTGTTTGTACATCTCTGAACTTACAGGCACCCATATTGGCATGCTTTTCAGTGGGCATTTTGTAAAATGTCTTCTGTGATAAACGCTTGCTTACATTTGAAAGGCACAAACATAGAGATATTCCATTGGTAATAACAAATTTTCTACTAGTCTGTATTTCCACATGCTCCCGATAAAAATAGTACCCCACTTGTGTGGCTGGGCCTTGCACCTGTGACAGAAAACACCCCAAAACGTGACCTAGGAGACATGATATTTCACCAGCAGAATGCATGTTTTTTTACAAGGTGGCTAGCTATGGATTTCGGGCCTCAGCTCAGCCGGCACCTAAAGAAAACCTACCAAAACAGCACATATTTGAAAACTAGACACCTGAGGGAGTCCAGGTGGGGTGATTTGCGTGGCTCATGCCAGGTTTTTTTACCCAGAATCCCCTGCAAAGCTCAAACTTTGCCTAAAAAAACAAGTTTTCCTTGCATTTCTGTGAGGAAAAATCCTGGACTCTGCAGATAGTCACAGGTTTTCTACCACCCAGAGGGGCATATTTACAAAACAGGAGTATCACTTTTTCCGACATTCCAGTGGCGCAATGCCCTGCTCCTTATTTACAAAGTGGCACTAAGTCTCTTTGCGTGGCTTAATGCCGCCTTGAAAATATGGCCCTCCAAGCCACAGTTTTCTGCGGCAAAGGGGAGTGCACTGGGTGTTGCTGTGAGTGCTCCCACGCAACACCTATTTGCTTTTTGACACTGCTCCAGATTTACAAGGATCTGTAAATCTGAGGCAGCGCCAAAAGCTAAAGCCTTTCAAAAGGATGTGTAGAGTGGCGCAACGAGGAGAAATACTTTTTTTCTCCTCATTATTTTTTTGCTCTTTCTATGTGTGCTGCATTTCTTCAGCACACATAGAAGGAGCAAAATGCCATTAAGTATTTTTTTGTGCAGGAAGGTGTCTCTTTCTGCACAAACACAATTATTCCTGTTTGATGGATCCACGCAAGCCACAAAATTCCCTGGACCCCCCCGGGTGTCTAGTTTTAAGAAATGTCTAGGTTTGATAGGTTTCCCTAGATGGCCCCCGGGCCCGGGACAACCAATGCATGTGCCCCCCTTTCAAAATCAGGTTGTTTTATGATAGATCATTTTGAAGTCTCCACAACATATTTTGGTCCCTTTCCTGTCAAGGGCACTTGGCCCACTCACAAAAGTAAGGTAGCATTGTTATTGGAAGACCTAGGGGAATGCTGGGTGGTAGGAATTGTGTGCCGGCCCAGCTATCCCACAACTGTCCCATACAGAAATGTAAGGAAAAACTATGTTTTTGTCAATGAATCAAATTCTACAAGGGCTTCTGGGTAAGTGAACCTTGTGGAATCCATACAAAACATAGAAACAAGCAGAAAAACACCAAAACATTATTGCACACCCATCCACTAGTCAATCACAGGCATACTGGTTGGGTTTGGCACGAAGGTAAGTAAATGGTTCATAGATAAAACTTAATTCACCAATGACTTTCCCCCAAAAAATCTGGAAATGTAATTGTTCATAATCTCAACATCATATCAGAGAACCACTGACTTACAGTTCATGAGCTGTAAAGCCATGGCAAGGCACCAACCGCTTTACAGTCCATTCACATGCCTTTCATGTGTTACACACAGAAAACCATTAACATTGCTAGCTGCGGACCCAACACAATACAACACTTACATTTATAAACAGTACCATTCAAGCGCCCATCACTCTCATATGCCAATAGGACTAACACACCAATCACACCACCATGCACCCAAATATCAGTCAACTGGCAAACACACCTCAAGCAAGTCAATACCCACACAGGCTACCAGCCACAAACACACTGCCAGTCCACACACACCGCCAGACAAGCACCACTCCATGCACACCACCAGCCAAGTGCCAGTGTACACACACCACTAGCCAAGTGCTGGTCCACATACACTACCAGCCATACGCCAGTCTTCGGACACTGCCAGCCAAGCACCAGTCCACGCACATGTCAGCGAAGCGTCAGTTCTCGCACTTCACCAGGCAAGCGTCAGTCTGCAACACACCCAGCCAAGTGTTAGTCCACACACACCAACAGCCAAATGCCAGTCAACGCACACCACCAGCCAAATGCTAGTCCACACACACCACCAGGCAAGCACCAGTCCACACAGACTGCCAGACAAGCACTAATTCACACACACCACCAGCCAAAGGTGAGTCAACGCACGCGCCAAAGAAGTGCCAGTTCACACACACCATCAACCAACCGTCAGTCCACGCACACCACCAGGCAAGTGTCAGTCCACACACACCGTCAGGCAAGCACCAGTCCACATTCACAACCAGCCAAGAGCTAGTTCACACACACCACCAGCCAAGCATCAGTCCACACGCACCACCATCACTATGTTTTTTACAATTATTTTTATCCTCCGCTGGGGGAACAATCGCACCCCCAGAGGAAAAAGTAATTTTTTTAAAGTATGCCCATTAACCACATGGGCCGACCCCTCAAACTCTGGTCCCTGGTGGCCTGGTGGCATTCCTGCTTGTGGATCGCACCACTAGCACGATCCACATGCAGGAACAAGTTTGTGAGAGGCACCGCTGGAAAGGGGAGGCTCTCCCCTTTCCAACTATGCCTCCCACAATAGTGGAGAGGCATCCTAATGGGTAAAATCCCCGCCGGACACGCAGCAGCGGACTTATCGGCCTGCTTCTGCACTCTGTGGGTGTTTGTGATGTCAACGCGTCTCATGATTCCACGTCTTCCCTGTCTTTTGCTTTGAAAATTAACCCTCCCGGTGTTGCCCAATGACCGATTCTGGAGGCTATGTGGGTGTCGGCCAACGGGCAACAGCCAACACCCGCCTCAAATGGGTTAATGAGAATGAAGAACTGTCTAGATTGATCAACACATTATAAATGGTGGCTGTTTTTACATTGAATACTATTGAACGCATTGCCTTTTCCCCAATTATATATAGTCGGTTTTTATTCTTTATGAGGATTGGAGAGTGTTAGACCTGGCATCATTGGCGCGGGTCTCCCTTCCTCTTTTCGCTTCCTATCTTTTATGTTGGCTGGATTTAGATGCTCTGGGCGCTGTGCCACTGCCAATCAGTGCCACAGCGCGAATGCTCCCTGTGTAAAGATAACTGTATGAATTGGGATAACCATAATTGGCTCGTTTGGTTTACCTGTCAGTCCCTAGTATAAGTGCACTGTGTGTGCCCAGGGCTGGTAGACCAAATACTGCTTGTGGGCCTGCAGCGCTGATTTGCGCTACCCACCGAAGCAGCTTTTAAAGTATGTCTGTGTAGCATGTTCTAATAGCGAGTTACCCTCCATTTCACTGTTTACTATTGTGAGGCTATCCGTTCTCATAGGCCAGAATGGGCAGGCTGAGTATTACATCCCATAATCCTACCTGCCCCCAGGAACCTGATAGGAAATTCGAATTTGATATGTTTAAGCTCAGGACATTTAGATACATCTTTTAGTAAGGATCATTTGCATAGCCCGTGTTCGAAAAGGCCTCTGCTAGAAACTAGGTATTTTCTTGCCTAAGCTTTCCTGTAGGCTTTGCTAGTGTGTGTATTGGCCGTCTGGTTTTGGAGCAGCAGGGCCAGCTGGGTCAGACCTGGCTGGAGAGAGAGATCGGCATTTAGAGTATGGGGAGGGGTGACTCTTTGATCTGAGCAGGGCCGTGCCTGGCAAGGTGAATGATGGATCCACCTCCCACTGGGCGTCTGATAGCAGTCCCCCTGATTCTCAAAGGGCAGGATGTCACCTCATAAACCAAGTGCTCCCCGACCCCACCGAACTGGTTCTGGCTGGATTCAGTGATTTGTGACTTTAGAGAACAAAGACTTTTTAGGTATAAAACGCTGCGCTGAAACCTTTTTCAAGTGTGTTCCTTCTGGATGTCAAGACGAAACTCTGTCCGAGTGAACAGAGGAAAGGACTTTGAAACTTTCACCAAGCTTGATGAAGAAACTACCCGAGGGCCTGAATTGAGAGCGCCTCCTGCTGAAGTCTCAGGGACATTAGACTTCACCCCGTCAGCCGTCTGAATTCCTGTGCGAGGGATTCTACTTGCAGGTGAAGACTCCGTCGAGTAATCCGGAACCTCTAGTTCTTCTGTGAGGAACGTGGACTGGTTACCCTTGTTAGCTCTGTGTGGGCCGCCGCAGCTAAGAGACAGCTGCTGCCGCTGAGAGCCCGCCTTAATTTGAACCTTCGGAACCTTCGCTGAATCTGTGTGGGCCGCCGCAGTTAAGAGAGAGCTGTAGCCGCTGAGTGCCCGCCGTTGTGCCAGCCTGGTCGAGATCATCCTTTGTCCTGTGGGCCGCCACAGTTAAGAGAGAGCTGTAGCCGCTGAGTGCCTGCACTTGTGTCAGCTGTGCATCATCGTGATTCGCCCTGCGGGCCGCTGCAGCTAAGAGAGAGCTGTTGCCGCTGAGTGCTCGCACCTTTGCCAACTTTGCATAATCGTGATTTGTCCTGTGGGCCGCCGCAGCTAAGAGAGAGCTGCTGCCGCTGAATGGTCGCACCTTTGCCAACTTTGCATCATCATGATTTGTCCTGTGGGCCGCCGCAGCTAAGAGAGAGCTGCTGCCACTGAGTGCCCGCACCTTTGCCAACTTTGCATCATCGTGATTTGTCCTGTGGGCCGCCGCAGCTAAGAGAGAGCTGCTGCCACTGAGTGCCCGCACCTTTGCCAACTTTGCATCATCGTGAGTCGTCCTGTGGGCCGCCGCAGCTAAGAGAGAGCTGCTGCCGCTGTGAGCCCACCACGGAGCTGCACGACGAGAGTCATCGCCACCACCAGGCCGGGCCGCCGCAGCCGTGTGCTGCTGCCGCTGAGAGCCCGCCTGTCCCCGAGTGCCCGAATCATTGTGAGTGCACGTTGCGGACCACTGCAGTCAAGAGTTGTGGTTGCTGGGTGTCCGCCTGTCACCGTCTCCGCTTCTTCGAGAAGCTGCGTGCTGTGTCCCCGTCCAACGGCAGGTATCTGGTGCGCAAAGGGTCACGTAGACCCAGGCCTTGAACTCAGTCAGTGCCAAGTTCTGGTGAATACGTTATTGCCTTTTTAAGTCCCTACTGATTTACGTGCATTGTGACTGGTTAAAACGCTTTTGAGAGTCTTGTGTTAAACCTTAGATAAAGATACTATTTTTCTATACCTACTTGAGTTGTGTCCTTTTGTGGTGTCGTTACTGCCTTGTTGTGCATGGTCATAAATGCTTCACACACTGCCTCTGAGATAGGCCTAACTGCTCGTGCTACATTACCACAGGGTTAAGCAGGGGTTATCAAAGGGGGTAGCCCACTTGCCCTGACTTAGGAAGAAGGGTCCCTATTTGGACATTGGCGCCAGCCATTGCCAACTAGACCCCCATTTCTAACAGAGAGATTGACATAATTTTTCTAATTTGTTGACTGTAAATTGTCTTCATTCTGTTGACAGTTATAAGATCTTAAGCTTGTTATTTAAGAATTGCTTTTTCTGTATTAAGGAGGTAGCTCATACTATTCATGTTTTACTTTCTCTGTCATTTGTCTTCTTTTCATTCATGTATAGTCTTTTTCAAACTTTATGAAGAATTTATTGGGCTATGTTTTATTGCAAAAAAGGAAAAGAGCATTACCTCATCATATTCAGTTTTTACTCCTCACAGATTTCGGCCCTTTATCACAACTTGGGGTTTGTTTCGACCATTATGCGATGCTATGATGCATAGAGGTAACACATTACATGATCTTCTACTGGGTTCTTATGACCTGCATCATGTGATGATGGGATGCTCTTGCTCCATATATCAAGTGACATGTGAACAAGGCTTGTTTGTTTTTTCTGTTTACTGTGACCAGTTCCAGTTTTGATTTGAAGGGGAATTTGCCCCTCTTCCCAATCGGAATTTAATTTCTCCATCCATTACCGATCCATTATACTCCCATCAAGTCCTTGACAAAGACATTTGCTCTGTTTGGTGCCAGCCCTCTATTGTGAGTTGTCGTGTGGCACCCTGTTGTGAATATCTTGAGTTTTAATCCTGCAGGATCACTTCTTTGGAGAGGTAGGTCCCCATCCTTTTCCCCTTCTCTCTTTAATAATTTTTGGGGTGTTTATGGTCCATTCCAAAGCAATTGCAACAATCACTTATGTGTAAGATTTTTCTTACACAGCCTCTGCTCCAACTTTAGTGATGCCCTGAGGTCCTGGAAAGCGCCTCTACATTGAGGGCCTGATACATCAAGGTATTTTACACTTTAGAAGTACATTTACACTTTTGAGTAAGTTTATTTCCTTTCAGTGTTCATAAACAGTAAGTGTAAGTTACTACTAATAAAAGTAGCTGGTCAACACTACACATGGCTAGCCACTGGTACTTCAGCATGCTCCCTTAGAAAACAAAGGAGCCAGATACGTAAAATAGAACAGCAAAGGAAATGATATTGAATAAAATTAAATTATTTTTATAGTTAAGAATATAGATATAATATTATAAAATACATAAAAATAGTACAGAATTATTTTTTCAATATAAAACAAATATGTTAATAACCTATCTTGAATTAAAAATATTGTAACAATGAAGTTTATTAAAAATAATTACATTAATTTTCATTAATTTTATACATCACTTTTATTAATTATTAACATACATTAAAAAGAAAATTATTTCAGCGTGAATTTATTTTTTATCTTAAAATTCAGAAAAATAATTCATTTTAATTTAATTTAATATATTTTCATTAATTAAAGTCTTAGGGCCTGATTACGGCAGTGGTGGTAACATTGGCGCCGATGTGGCGGTCTGATCGCCCAATTATGATGTATACGATCCCATAGAAGAAAGACTGGCGCCACACCTTAGACACCACCTGGAAATCTCGTCCACCATTGGCAGTTTTATAGGCTGTTGAAGGGTAGACAGCCTGTTTCACTGCCCACCCAATCACGATGCGGCGTACCTCCGATGTGAATCCAGCGGCGAAAGCACCACACCTGGGCTGGGGGAAAGGTAAAGATATAAGGCAGAAAGTCACCTGTACTCACCTCTACACACCTCAACACATGCCATAACACCATGGAGCTGGCTCTTAATGTCCTCTCGCTGCTTATCCTGCTTGATGCCCTCCGACACCATCGCCACTGCAACCGTCAGTAAGACATATGCCTACTCATCACCGTTGACTCTTCAGCAAATAGAAGGCCCGGCATGGACCTGCCAAGTTATTTTGGTGCCCGGGCCCAAACATTTCATGTGTGCCCCTGATCCCAAAGAATAGGTGATGATTGTGTCAAGCGCTGATCCATCATGCCCCCTATGGCCAGGCTACAGACACTGCACAGGCACACCTTGCTATATATGACATGTGAACAAAACTCAGAATCATGGATAATGTAGTGTTAATTGATTGGTGTAACAGAACAGCAGTACCCCATCAGTACCCCACATATTATTTTCCGTCACCCCCCCACATTTCACACTTGCAAGGTCCTGTTGTCACATCACAGAGACTGTTGAAGGTATGTGTCATAAAACTGAAATACACCCCCTGCACAATATCTGTAATAATCCCCACACATCACCCACTTTAAAAGGTCATGGTTGCTACATCTGGTAGCTATCAGTGTGAGCACAATACAAAGATCATATTGTAAGCACTCCCTGCTGAATATCCTAGCCTCAACAAGGGGGGGTTGTCCTGAAAGGCTGCGGCCCTGGCCCACATAAAATCTTGCACGTGCCTCAAAACCTACATGTATTCTGGACCTGTATCATGAATTATATCAGGGTCAATCAATACCATCACCAAGTGCCATGCATATGCAGACAATGTGGAAATGCAAGTCAGAAAGGCAAACACAGCAGGAACAGGATTTGTCTCACAAATACATCAAGTATGTGTAAGCTATTCACACTAAAAAGGGCACATCTTCAAAAACCAGTGTACAAAGACATGACAATTCAACACCTTCCATGTGTGAAAGTAACAAATAACTACCTTGTACACACACACACATCCAACCTACATCATAGGGATAAGAGCAAGCTAAATGATGGACAGATTACCTATGTCAAGATGTCCAGCACTGTCCTCATCACTGTCGGCATGCTCCTGGAGTGCAGTGGGGTCTCCTCAGTTTCAGAGGTGTGTCCACCTGTTATGAGCAACTGACCTGATGGAAAAAGGAGAACATTGTTATTGATAGAAGTGTGAGATCTGCCTCCAAATCTTGTCACAAAGTTAGTAAGACCTATAAGGAAAAACAATAGGTAGAGGTTTATGCGTTGATGTTTTCAGTGTTAAAACACATGTTTAACAGACAATTTGTTATTCCTCACACATTTACTACTGATAAGCAGCTCATAGCATGTCCTGAGTTGTGGGCTGTTTGGTTATAACATATACATCACATCTACAATGCATTATATTCAATACAGTCTTTTACAGCAGAGTAAAAGACAGTAGATGACACAACTTGTTTGTATCTTTGCCAATACTGATCATGTGAGCAGTGCAGAGTCAAAGGGTCACCTGCCACTTCATATATGTTGATTTGGGTTCATGTCTTTCGCTGTTGGACAAACACACGTGTTGTGTGGTCCATCATGGCATATATATTTTCGGTGATGTGACCAGAACAACATACATAACAGTATGGTGACATATCTTTGAAGACGGCATTGGGTGTAGATTGGTCACTCCATGGGACTGGAAGGCTCAGTTGTTATTTGTGTTACTTGTGCCATTGTGCACAACCACAGTTTTATCTTGTTCTGGATGGCTGACAAAGTTCATCATGGTAGTTGTAGTAATTTCAAATTGCAAATAGCCTACAATTTCTTGCTGGTTAGTGTGACATACCAGCAGACATTGTTCTGTTAGTATGGTCCATAGCTGTACATTGGGGCAGATAAGATGTATCAGGGGTTAATTTCCTTTGTAATACACTTACAGGCATCATGGCATGGTGTGGAGATTGTTGCAACGTACCCAATCTGTGACACAAAACATTCACATATTATGATTTACCTCTCTGATACTCATATTTTGCTGATTGTTAGTTAGGGACATATTTGCTACACCAATTTTTGGGACCTGGTATGTGAACAAACAGAGGGATTAGTTTCCTGTGAGTTTGTGATGTTTCACTTACCAGACTCTGCTCCCCCTACTTATTCCATGAGTGCCTTCAGTATGGAGGATGGCCAAGACTTTCTCCGCACAGGGTAGAAACTGTACTAGTATACTGTGAGGGCCAACACCAGACTTCAGGGCCTCCAGATGTTGCCTAGAGGCCAGGTTACCTACCCTGTACCTGAGGGCGTTCCAGGGCTACCTAATATCCACCTGTGTGCTTGGGATTGTGCCTACCTCATTGACGTTGAGGAGGATTCTGTCCCACATTTCCCTTTTCCTGCTGAGGCGAGTATGTTGGACTTGTGCCCCAAACAATTGTGGATCTACTCTAAGGCTTTCATCCACCATGACAGACAGCTCTTGCTCTGAAAACTTGGGATTTTTGGTTTTGGGCATTATGAAAGGGTGAAGGGAGTAACACTACAATAAAAAATTAACAGACACACAGGAGAAAATAGTGATGGAGCAAGGAAAGTTTGTGGTGAATGAAAAGTGAGCTCAAAGAAAAAAAATATATTGAACCAGGCTTCTCTGACTCCATATTGATTCTGACTGCGCTGTGGAGTGGCAAAGGATCATGGTTTCAAAATGGTGTGTGTTTTATAGTGTGCTATGCAGGTGACTTAAACTGGGATGGAAACACCAGATGAGTTGTATTTGTGTTCATCCATTGGCCAGTACTGCTGTTTCATGGTAATTCAGTGGACGAAAGACTACTGCCCAGACAGCGTAGGCATACTAGTCATGTGCATTGTGGACCGCCAATGCGCTGGTGGTAGGATCTTCGTTGTGGCGGTCTGCTGCTCACACTCCACCCATCATAATATGGTAGGCGGAAGACTGCTGCCTTGTCTGTCTTCTCGGGACCGCTACCACGACGGTTCGGGAGGAAGACCGTAATCGGGCCCTACATTTAAAATTTATTCAATAGTGCTGTAGTATTTTTTTATTTTGTTCTATATTTAGAGTAAATATAAAGGTCATTTACATACATATTTAACTTAAAAATATTTTTAGTATTTACTTCTGAGTTAATTAATTTTCCCTATACTTTACCATGGGGCGACACCACAGGGAAATCTCCCCATGCTAAAATATAGGAAAAAATAAAAATGTTTATGTTGAACTGCCCTTCTGGTTGAGCACAGAGTTTGATTGAGGACAGGTCCTGTCGTCAACTCCGCAGTGCAAAATACTTTATTACAAGCTCTTTATTACGAGCATTTCCCTGTGACCAGAGGTTATGCAAGTTCAATCGGTTTTATGGAGGTTATGACATTATCCCGTTTTTGCAAGCTTTTAAGGCAATGGTGCAAACAAAACTTCTTTATAGTACAGAATTTTTTCACGAGTGGATATTATGACTGGAATAGGCTGGAAGGCCAGTGTCTGAAAATACTTTTAAGCATTTCTCAATCGTCTATGGTTCAAGCGATAGAGACAGAACTTAAGCTTGTTTCTTGGTGTTTTATCTTCATGAAACTGTGGATACGATTTTGGAATAGATTACTACTGAAGGGAGTGGACAACACTTCCTATTTATGTAAAAATTCGCTTTTAAATTGTGAATTGTCGTGGGGTGAAGGTGTAAGAGACCTGTTACAGAAATCTTTTACTTTGCTCTCTTTACATTTTCCCACCTTAGGAGTACCCCTAAAAATGTCCCGGACGGACTTGAATTTGAAAATGAAGATTTTGTCAAGAGAATATATGACGAGCTATTTATGCTCGAAAAGGCCTGTCAACCACTTAATTGATTCATGATGTAAGAAGGATGTGTACCGCTACAATTCAGGATTGCCTGACCCAGGTCTGCGAAACCCTATTTTGAAATAGTTTGGGTTTTAACCGACTATTGTATGGTACAAACTTACCCAGCATGACTCTCAAAGTTGTGGATATTGCAATTGAAGTATGAATATGAAATGTCCAAGTGTGCACATTTTTTTAGATTGTTGGTTTAGCATTGGGGTACGGCGTAGATTCTTAAAGCCCATTTTAATGAAATACAATATCAAAACACGCCAGGTAGCTTAAGGTTTTTATGTGCTATGCGTTCATTAGAGGTAATAATTGCAGCTAGGAAATGTTTACAAACAGTAGAAAAGAAAAATAAGGGGGATTAATTTATTTGGTGTTAACGTGTTTGCATTTTAATGTATTTGTAGTAATTCTTGTATTTGAGCACCTCAAAATATTGAGATGAGTTTTTAATGATGTTGGAGATGTCTATATTTTACAAATGGAATAGGTTAATGGACTATGGTCCCAATAAATTTACTTTTTGACTGACTTACTACTTTATTACAAACAAAACAAAATACTTTGCACAAAATGACCAACATATACAGACTCTTAGGCAGCAATACCAATAGGGGCACCCTTTAAAGGGCCTGTCAAGCTATAGGGGCAAACAACAACAAAAATCACAGTCACCTTATAAATTCTAAATGTATCTCAGACCCCCTATACCAGACATACCTCTAACAGTTTGCACACTGAATGCCCCTTTTTAAGGAGGCATATGAAGGTTGGGCAACAGTGTTGTCAGTTTTTTACAACTATTGTTTCTCTAACGCTGATATATCAGATGGCTGGAGAGGTTCAATTTTATGTCCTATATTTAGGAGTGGAGATCGGACTTCAGCCGTATATTATAGACTGGTTGCGCTACTAGATATTAAGGCAAAAGTCTATGCCCGAATTCTATTAGAACATTTAGAATCCTGGGTGACTGAGGAGGGCGTTTTGCCGTTTTTTCAAACAGGGTTCAGAGCGGGGGTATCCACGGTAGATAATATACAAGATCTTTCTGTCCTCAGGCACCATGCCCTCCAGAGGAACAGACCACCTCTCCTGTGCTGTTTTATAGATTACAGTGCAGCTTTTGATAGCGTGGAGAGGGCTATCCTCTGGAGGAAGCTTGCGGCATGGGGTATTCCAGCGAATCTGCTAAGAGCTAATACATCATTATATACAGAGACCTGGGTGCGGGTGAAAACTAGCGCAACATCAATAACACAGAAAGTAAAAACAAACTGTGGGCTCAAACAGGGTTGTATCCTGGCACCCATGTTGTTTACCTTGTATACGGTTGACCTAGGGAAAGCACGGGACGGATGTTGTTTGGTTCCCACGAATTTAAGCTCAGTCCGATTACAAATAATTCAATATGCTGATGATATTGTGGTCATGGATCATACCAAGTCGGGCTTGCAAAGGGCTTAAAATGCTTTGGGTAAATTTAACAAGGCCAACCACCTATTGGTAAATCAGTCCAAAACGGAAGTCCTGATTTTCGGGGGTTACCAAAGGAAGAAGTTGGTAGCCTGGCAATTGGAAGGTAAGACCATTACCACCGCAAGGCATTATAAATATCTGGGCGTGTGGTTTAGCGAATCTGGTTCTGCTGTTGCCCAAGTCAAAGATCTTAATAAGAAAGCAGCAGCTATTACTTATGGAATTGGCCAACTGAACCCCTTATTAAGTAGCGCCTCTGCTTCCCCTATTTTAAGAGTAATTAGGGCAGCCTTAACCCCAGCCCTGCAGTATGGTCACTTTGCATATCCTGGTGCACTGGACGTTGAGTTGGAATTATTCCATATTAAAGCATATAAAAAAATATTCCACCAACCACGATACCTCCGACGCTCCAGATTAAGGGGTCGATTCCGATCTCGGCCGGTAGGGCACCTAACAGTATTTGTCTGGAAAAAAACCCAGCCGAATGCGTGTTTCCTGACCGATTCGTACACCCGTCCGGACGAACAAGTACGATGCGTATAACAACCCATTTCCCGAGAGAGCCGTACTCACCCAATCCAGCTCCTGTTCCCCGCCCGAGCCAGATCAGTAAACGCCGAATCGAGTCGCACGGAACCAAATACACAGCACCTTCCGGCCGGACTAGTACGATGCGCGCTCCGTACGCGCCGAACCAGTCGCTACGTCCGGCACGTTTCAGCATTCGGGAGAGCCGCACATAAGCTCCGTTTCGCGCCACAAGACGATCCACGGCTACGAGACGAACAAGCCAGCGACGAGTACGAGTCGAAGACACGAGAAACCTGAACGAGACGACCCAACCATGAATCCCATCGCGCAGGTCCTACCTATACTCTACATCTATTACCGGGACCGGTACGGACGCGTACGGCGCAGACGGTAAGTCAAACACCAACAATACAAACAAACTACACGTACCCAAAATATGTCACACACACATAGGGATGCACAAATGACGTACACTAGCAACAGCACAACCATAGGGGTGGGATGGGCATCACCAATGCCATACACACCCATAGGGGGATGGATGCCTACCATTACCACCACCCCTACTCAGGGGGGGCTGGATGCCTGCCACTACCACCACCCCTACACAGGGGGGGATGGATGCCTACCACTACCACCACCCCTACTCAGGGGGGGCTGGATGCCTACCACTACCACCACCCCTACTCATGGGGGCCTGGATGCCTGTCACTACTACCATCCCCACCCATAGGGGGATGGATGTCTACCACTACCACCACCCCTACTCAGGGGGGGCTGGATGCCTACCACTACCACCACCCCTACTCAGGGGGGCTGGATGCCTGCCACTACCACCACCCCTACTCATGGGGGCCTGGATGCCTGCCACTACCACCACCCCTACTCAGGGGGCTGGATGCCTGCCACTACCACCACCCCTACTCATGGGGGCCTGGATGCCTGTCACTACTACCATCCCCACCCATAGGGGGCTGGATGCCTACCACTACCACCACCCCTACTCATGGGGGCCTGGATGCCTGTCACTACTACCATCCCCACCCATAGGGGGATGGATGCCTACCACTACCACCACCACTACTCAGGGGGGGCTGGATGCCTGCCACTACCACCACCCCTACTGAGGGGGGGCTGGATGCCTACCACTACAACCACCCCTACTCAGGGGGGCCTGGATGCCTGTCACTACTACCATCCCCACCCATAGGGGGATGGATGCCTACCACTACCACCACCCCTACTCAGGGGGGGCTGGATGCCTATCACTACCACCACCTCTACTCAGGGGGGGCTGGATGCCTGCCACTACCACCACCCCTACTCATGGGGGCCTGGATGCCTGTCACTACTACCATCCCCACCCATAGGGGGATGGATGCCTACCACTACCACTACCCCTACTCAGGGGGGGTTGGATGCCTGCCACTACCACCACCCCTACTGAGGGGGGGCTGGATGCCTACCACTACCACCACCCCTACTCAGGGGGGGCTGGATGCCTGCCACTACCACCACCCCTACTCAGGGTGGGCTGGATGCCTGCCACTACCACCACCCCTACTCATGGGGGCCTGGATACCTGTCACTACTACCATCCCCACCCATAGGGGGCTGGATGTCTGCCACTACCACCACCCCTACTCATAGGACGGGTAATGCATGACACAACCAGCATACTCCCACATAAGGAATGACAGAAAATTACATCCCCCCAACACCATGACAAGCGTGTGTAGTCTGTGTCAAATGCCTACAACACTGAACATGACATTGAACATACAATGTGACCCACTATCACATGTGTCACACATAAATGTGTGTGGCCTCCACAATGCAAGCAGACCATGACCACTGTGGCCATGGGGTCGAACACCCCATCATCACAGTGACCAAAAGGTAAGTATGGGGTCCATAGCTGATGCACCTCTTGAACAGTGTGGCCATGGGGCCTAAAGCCCCATCACCACAGTGACCAAAAGGTATGTGTGGGGTCCATAGCTGATGCACCTCTTGAACAGTGTGGCCATGGGGCCTAAAGCCCCATCACCACAGTGACCAAAAGGTAAGTGTGGGGACCATAGCTGATGCACCTCTTGAACAGTGTGGCCATGGGGCCTAAAGCCCCATCACCACAGTGACCAAAAGGTATGTGTGGGGTCCATAGCTGATGCACCTCTTGAACAGTGTGGCCATGGGGCCTAAAGCCCCATCACCACAGTGACCAAAAGGTAAGTGTGGGGTCCATAGCTGACTCACCTCTTGAACAGGGTGGCCATGGGGCCTAAAGCCCCATCACCACAGTGACCAAAAGGTAAGTGTGGGGTCCATAGCTGATGCACCTCTTGAACAGTGTGGCAATGGGGCCAAAAGCACCATCACCACGGTGATCATAAGGTAAGTGTAGTCATGGTAAAAGCTGCAAAAGCCAAACTGTATGGATGAATCCTGGTCACACAACAACAAACACATCAGTGGCATAGTAGTGCTTGTGTCCCATAGCAACATAGATTGGGCGGGGCAAACAGTGCAGTGTCACAGAAACATCGTTTTGGCCATGTGCATACAAACATCACCCATGGGGGACCACATTGTCAATATTCACAAATAACACAATGACAGAAGTGACCATCATAATGCTGAGCCACATATCTGCACCAATGGACACACAAATGTAGATATCCTGTGGAGACTGTCGATGTCAGGTGAACAAATACCATACCATGGCATCAATGGGACATACAAACCATGATCATTGTGCTGACTGATGACCTAGGAGTCCCAGGGACAGCTGGGGAAAGCCACCAAACAACATACAGACAATGGCACACTACAGAAATGCCAATGCAGTGGTGCAAATGCACAAACACAAACAGGCAGACTCACACTGCATTTCAAACACAACAGGTGATGGGGGGGGTGTGCCAGTGTCCCCAGGCAACCACACAACACATGAGGAGGCCTGAACTCCAATCACACAGATGTGTATACAGTGCCATACAAAAGTTACTCATGGATCGGATACCCCTATGTGAGCAATCAGGCATCGTCAGCTGAGAGGGAGGCCAAATTACACATGTCACACTGTAGTGTAGCTCCTATTTCCCTTATAGGCTCTGCGCATTGGAATAATATATCCTATAGGTTTGACATAGAACTAAGGTCGGTATGTCCCTATCGAGTATATTAAACTTAATTACCTTTGCCAGCTAGCTCAGAGGCCACTAGAAACTTCTTGACAACAAGAAGGGATTAGTTTCTGGCAGCCGCAAAACATGACCACTGTGTTTCCCTTACAGAATCAGGATGTGTCCCAGAGTCGTAGAAACAATAGATAACTATTTCACTCAGCTCAGTTGTGCATGATTCAGTTACGTCTCAAAGTTACACAGAAATAACAGACGGGCGTTTCAATAAAAGGTTTATTGAACAGTCTTGTTTCTGTTGTAAGTTAGATGTGCTGTTACGATCACAAGACAGTATGCGAGATAAATAATGTACAGAATGAGCAGTAGAAATAAATAATACTGCGTTAGCATTATCTTTTCAGCATATATGCATTTACATAAAATGACACAGCCTAAAAATGCGAGTACTCATACGATGCGTTTCTATCCTAGTTCTACCCAGTGTGCCTAACCTTTCCTAGGTGTAGGGAGAAGTAGAAGTAGGTGCTGTATTCCTGACTAGAGTATACTAAGAGTAAGTTACGCCTAGCATGCCAAGAGTCTAGTATGCCAAGAGTCCCTCTAGGTTCTAGTCTGCTCCATACCTGAAGAATGAGAGAGGTAGGAATCTCTATCCGGACTCGAACTCCAACACCCCGCAAGGGAAGTTAGATCACTGGAAGCTGGACTCTCTGCGTGCAGGAATGACAGTGTCTTCTCAGTGCGTCTGGCCGGGAATCGGGCTCCTCTGAAGTCGAGGTCTCCTCTGATTTACAGGGGTTTGGGAAGGTATATTTATACCTGAAAATGTTAGCATTGACGTGAGTTGGGTAGCGAAAGACGTCATGAATGAATCCCTTAAGGAATAGAGGTTCATGCATAATGTATGAGTCCTTGAAGAAATCAATAGTCCTGGGCAAGGGAAACTCCCGCAGCCTGAGGGTCTGTTTTTTCATGGACTCGTTGAGACGCTAGGGTGGACGGATGTCGGAATCCATGCCTGTATTTGGTATGCATGGTTTATGCCTAAATAAGGTCTGGGATTTTATGCCTATATAAGGGCAGGTTGGATTGTGCCTATATAAGGTCATGATTCTAGAAAGCCCGTTTATGGACACCCTATAAAGTATACAACACCCACTCCTCTTTTGTGTATACAACAATACTAAAATGCTAAACATTTAAAATGCTAAACATTAAAATGGAGTACCGCATATTAAAACATATCCTAAAAAAGCTTTAAAAGACACATTAAAATGCAAATGTTTCTGTACATCATTAAGCAGTGCTTTTCATTTCCAGCATAAGGTATGAAATAAATGCATTTGGAACGAAATATAAAAGCAATATTTACATATGACGAAAATGATCGATAAGGTTGTTCAAAATCAAAGTCATTTCCTATCATGAAATTTAAATGAACTGGTTTAGACACACAAGATGACTAAGTGTCCCTGGAAGTACTGCCAAGTCTGTATTATAAGGCTAGTTCTACTTTAAGCAGATTGGAGTGCCATTCTCGTGTAAAAAAAATGGGACAAAAGTTCAAATTTGGTAAAGTTCCAAGGTTTCTAAAAATGAAGGCCAAATTGTTGCTGTTGTACTGGAACAGAGTATGCCGAATCAGAGTCAGTTTACGGGTCTGGTGTAAACATGAGATCATCTATTTCAATAGACAAAACATCTTCCACTGTCGTTGGTGTAAGTTGGAACACCTCGTGTAAGAGATTGATCGCACAGAGATGGGAAGCATCGCTCTCAGCATAAGTCGCTGCAGCAATGTTCGCGCTCGTTGTTACCTGTGTGCCTGGAGTTGTTTCTCGTACCTCAGCAGCAGCAGGAGGCGACTGTGAGATCTCAATGAATGCTGACATCAGGATTGGAAGCCTCTGGGGACAACACAGAGCATGGGCCGTTATCGGGTCCAGCAAAGTATCGACGTCCTTTGGCGCAGCTGATGGATATGTTAGACAAGCGTCCAACACGCATTCTTCACCGCATAGCAGGCAGCGTAGAACAGGTAAGATGCAATCATGCCAGATTGGTCGGAATGACAGGAACCACGTGGTATTAAGGTCCCGTAGACGAGTCATGCCCAATAGCTGTACTATTCGCTCACGGCACTTTCTTTCAAGGAGAGCTTTCTCCATTTCGCTCGGAGTGATTTCAGCGAATTGGCTGGCCATAGCGCAATAGCAGACAGATGAATAAAATTCCCGCAACAAGTGCTAGAATTAATGGTATGCCACCAAACACCGAATGTGCAAAGTTCGGAATGATTCCAAGTATTGCCTGGAACGGTGCTAAGAGACCGGTGCAAATGCTCTTAAATACATGTACAATTCCTGTTGTATCTGACATGTTAAAGATACGTGATATCATTTCTACGAAATGTATAGGGCAGTTTGTACATATTAAAGTCTGTATCTCAGCCGAAGTCCTTGCAATTTGTAGATCATAGGTTTCTTTGGCCGAGGTCAAAGGCACTGTTTGCTGTACAAGCATGGCTTTCATTCTGCTTAAAGTATCAAATCTTATAAAAGAGACGTTCAGTGAAGGCCATAAAGGCGACTCCCTGACTGTGTCTATTGGGGGAAACAATACTTGCATACAGCAAGTGACCCTGGAGTTGACCGTTACTAGATATGGGATGCCTGGCAACATTCCACAGCAGCTCTGATCATTCAACATGAGGTAACTCCCATTCGAAAGTTGTCCAAACTTTGGATTAATCACAGCAGCTGGTGAACCGTGCTGATGGCAAGACAAGTTTGCCACAGAACCATTACAAGCTCCGTGCAGAATAATGTCCTGACATATGAGTGAACCGGTCAGTGCATGTTTACAGTTAGTACCGCTAAGAAACACTTCACGATCCCCACTCCAACATCTATGTGTGTACGGTAAATTCCAAGATATCCTAATGTATTCCTTACCCAACCTTTCATATTTGCCTGCTTGCATCCGTCTGAGGCAATACTGAAACTGAAAAGTTGTCACAGGTAATGTTATTTTGCCATGAATAACCCATTCTGTAGCTGGTTTTTCTGCCACTGTAAATGGTAATTTTTCCAGTTTTTCAATGCTCAGCACTGTATACCTCGCTCCTCTTTGTGCCAATTCGATCTGTTTATCAGTGAGATTGTATTGTGCAAACAGAGACGACGTGTTGATGAAACGCCAAGGCACATAGCCCGCTCGCAAAGATTGCAGCGTCCATGTCAATAACACTATAGAACATAATTGAGATTGACCTTGTTGTAACATAGCCAAATCTTGTTCTAGAATGTCGATAGCAGAGGATACAATGCCATCCAATGAATAAATCCTGGAGGACAAAGTTGTTAACCCATTGTCGACCACAGAGAGTGTTTTCTCTAAATTAATACGATCAAGTTCACGTATTCGTTCTGCAGCCTCTATCTGTGACACTTTCCATGCTTCGTTATAAGCAGCATAGATGCCGGCATATATGAAACGTTTTTGACGCGGTTTTCTTGGTCCAAGCAAGAATTCCCTAAGATCTGCGTCATGTGCAAGTAAGGTTAAGTGTTGCTTCACATCCTGTAGTGTAGATTTATGCAGCCAATCGAGGCATAATTTTCCTACACTGTATGTTGTTGCTACCCCCGGATGTTGTCTTTGGACATATCTTGGGTCTGGCCTATGAATAGTAAAGCCCTGAGTTTTGTTCAAGAACCTTTCCTGACAGTTATTTGTGTCTGTGGGCCAGATCAACCATTTCTTCCAATTTGGATGAGTTCTGTTGAGTTGTAGTATATTGTCAACTGTCACCACTGCCTTTGTATTATTATCATTGGCAGGTGTTGGCACAGAAGGTGTTTTCATCTCTTTTATCTTGGCTAATCCAAGACAAGATGTTTGTTGGACGGTGTCATTCAAAAACAGTATTTGTTCAGGGATGATACAGGCTCTAAATAAAGCTTCTATACCCTGTACTTGCCAATCTTTACTACCCCAGACAGTTTTTGCCTCAATTGTGTCTTTCCATAAGTCGAAACCCTGTGTAGACAGTTGGGCAATAAATGCTTCAGAGTAAATCTGTTTCGTATTTGTTAACATAATTTTCAGTCCTGTTTTGTTTACATTTTTATAGTAAAACGTTTCTGGATCAGATGTATTATAACCTGAAAAATATGGAAACTTACTAGCAAAAGTTTTCGAACTACCTTGTGGTGGTGTAGGACAATGTTCCCATTGATTAAACATAAACACATTTCTTGGATATGCAGTTTTGTGCAAATAATGATGACCATAGTGGTTATAACAATACAGTTCTTCATAATCAGATGAACCCTCTAAAAATTCATTTTTAGAAAATGCAGCAGATTTTTCTAGATCAAACATTATATCGGTCACAGTCTCAAAGTCCCAATCATCTGAATAGGTACTGGACGTAATTAAATCACTCAGTGAAATTTTAAATAAATGTGGAATGTTCAATTGTTCACTTGGACCGAAGATTTCATAATCTGTTTTGTCCCACACTATACCATCCTGTATAGGATACAGCTGTGATGTTCACTGATGACAAGTCTCTTGCTTCACGATGGGAAGATTTATGTGGTTTCAGAAGTACGTTCACGTCTTTTCCTTCACTGTTCACATGGATGTATCTGCCACTTATAAGCATGCTTACTGTTGTTATCAAAGCTAGCCAGAGCAGGAAAATAAAAAGTCCAGATGTAATCCAGAGTTCAATCCATGGAGAAACCAGATAAGTCTTTTTCAGAAAGTGAATAAAGTCTTGTACTTGCTGCTTGAGTTTTGATGATGCTGGCGTCGTTTCAGGTTCACTTGGATCCTCTGAGAACGTATCAAAGTTAATGAAATAGCCAGAAGCAGTTCTGTCAATTGTTTGAATTGTATCAGGATTTGTTGAAATCACAGGAACCAGTTCTTCACGAGTCACGTTGGTGTAGACAGGTGTATTTGGACAAACTGTTATTTGGTTGTCAAGAGGGATGAGTTCCATAGCCTGGTTGCTTAGTCCTTCATTTGTTACAGCTGAATTCTCGATCGTGATCAGTCTTTCAGTCTGAACCTCTTGAATAGTAGCGAGAGAAGTGCGTCTGCTACTAGGTCGGAGTCCACGAGGCCTACTGCTTAGTATTGGCCACATACTGTGGTTTGATCAGGTCGATTGACACAAATCTTTTCTCCTTTCATCCAGCAAGGGGCGGCAGAAGTACTGTCCTTGTTCCTTGAACAGCTAGAACAGGTACCGGTTGTCTGTAAGAAGGTCCAAATTCCTTCTTGTCCGCTATTTTTTCTCTGACTAGATCCCCAACTTTTGGAATCCAGACAGGCCTTGCTGGGACCGCCGATTTTTCCCCAGTGGTGGTTGGCTGTAGGGATATGTTGCTTTGTTTCGTTCTTAACTTGTTAAGATCCTGTAAAACAGCCAAACGATCTTTGATATCAAATTCTTTTTTGTTCACCACTGTGCCTACGTGTTCTAAGTCTGGAACCCACATTCTTGTCCCAAATAGGACCTCATATGGAGTGACCCCCCCTAGAGAACTTCTTGGCAAATTATTAAGAGCGCGCTGGACGCTATTTAGGTGTTTGACCCACCCATCACCCGAGCCTAATACCCTAGCTGTTATAGACTGCTTTATGTCCCGGTTTTTCCTTTCCACAACAGAATTTCCCTCAGGATGGAATGGAGAGGAGTACCGCAATGCAACGCCCAGACTGGCCATGGCCTCCTTGTAAGCCCTAGAGCTAAACGCAGGACCCTGGTCAGAATGTAGCGTGCCTATTGCGTATGTGCCGATAAAGACTCGCAAATCTTTTATAACAGTTCGAGCGTCAGCTGAGTGCTGAGGCCATAACCATAGGAACCTAGATTTAGTATTTGCGGGAATGCCTTTGTCCAGTAGGACGCTGGCGATTAGACAGCCTAATGCTGTCTAACAGTGGTGTCTGCACTGGGCTGCCGCATTCGCTGCATGGTGTCTGGTGGCTCTCTCGCTGTAATTTACAGTCTAAGCAATTGTTGATGAATATGTGAATGTGTGTATTCATTCCAGGCCACCAGTACATCTCTTTTAACTTCAAAATTGTTTTTGAGATCCCTTGATGTGACAGACCCTCCCCCAAATGTGTTTCATAAATCAAGGCTGCTCTTCGTTCCATGTTTGGAATTACCCTATCCCCCACTCCAGGGATTCGAGCAAAAGGAACGTTATTCGCATCAATTACATAAGAGTACTTGACTGGAAACTTTTTCGGTAACGCTGCACTGCTGCCTTTGCTTGAAGCATTGACAGCTAACATTATCTCACCGTCTATTTTTGCTTTTGAACGAGTGATCACAGCTACGGAAGCCGTCTGAACAGCCCCCTTTGCGGCTTCATCAGCCAATGAATTCCCTGCAACGTGAACGCCATCACGCTGATGACTCAGTGTGTGAATCACGTGAGCCTTTGGTAGTTCGTTTTTCAACTGAACTACTTGTTCCCAAAGCAGTTTGTGCTTAATTGTGCCACCTTTCGCATCTTTAAAACCATTTTCAAGCCAGGTTCGTATATAGTCATTATACGACTGAACACAGTAATAGGAATCGCACACTATCAGTGTGAGGAATTCTCGATCCGTACTCTCAAGTGCCAGTTTGAATGCCTGTAGTTCAGCTCGCTGAGCTGTACAATCACCTAGTGACTGAGTTTTTGTGACCATAGGTCTGAAGATGCCATTTCGCATGCGACCTTTAACGATTGCACACGCTGCACTGTAAGCTTGCTTACTCCCTGTTGCGGGCTGTGCGGATCCGTCAGTGTAAATTACGAATTCATACTGATCGAGAGGCAGAATCTCAGTGGGCAGAGGACATTCTTGTTCATATTGGAGAAATGCCTGTGTTTTTAAATCTGGATCAAAAACATATTCAACATCAGTTGCAGCAAGAGAATTAACCCATTGTATCCATCTCGGATGTAAAGCTTTAGCCTTTGGAATGCTTGCTTTTGTGACCGCTTCTAAAGCCGGTACTGGGGTAACGACAATTATGCGTTTCCCTTGGGCTAAGGCTCTTTCTTTTGCTACAGCTGTCAGAATTCTTTCAGTTGAACTGAAGCGCATTTCCGCTTGTGTATACAAATGTGATTTGTATGCAATTGGTACTTTCTCACCCTCATTAAAGGTTAAGTAAGTGAATCCACATTGACCCGAAATTATTCGAATCACCAAATTTCTTTGACTTACGCGTGTTTGTAAGTGATTTGTTGCTAACATGTTAGCCTGGAGTGAACGCAAAATTTCTGTGTGTTCCTGTGTCCAGTTTTTGATTGTGAAATCAGGTTTGATTAATGCGTAGAGAGGTTTAACCCTTTCTGCATAGTTTAGAATGTACGTTCTTCCAAAATTTAGGAATCCCAGGATTGATTGTAAGTTTTTTAGCGTTTTTGGAGGTTGGAGCAGCGCACATTTCTCTAGAAAGTTAGCTGCCAAGCTCTTGCCTTCACTTGAAAGCTCATATCCTAAAAATAGGACATTGAGATGGGCAATTCGGGACTTTTTAAAGTTGAACTTGTAGCCCTCAGAGGCGAATCCCAATATAATGGTGCTCACCCTGTTCAAGTGTGTTTCCAAGTCATCATCCGTCAGATAGATGTCATCGACATAGGACAATGCCTCGTTGTCATAAATTTGTAGTAACTCCGTTACTCTCGCTGAGAATAAACCTGGGCTGTTCTTGAACCCTTGTGGGAGTCGACAAAAGTGACGCTGGGTCCCCATTATGGAGAATGCCGTTAAGTACCTGCTTTCAGGTGCTATATTTTGACAAAAGAAACCATTTGAGATGTCTAATGTTGTTTTGTATTTTTTACGCACAATGTTATTCATTAATGCTGTACTATGTGCATTTTGCACTGCAAAAGTTTTAGAACAAGTGTTTAAATGTCTGTAGTCCAAAACTAGACGATAGGTATTGTCTGGTTTGGAGACAGGAAACAAAGGATTGTTCATGGAGGAGGTGCATGTTTCAATCACCCCTTGATATTCAAGTTGATCCAAGATCTCCCTGACCTGTTTTTTAGCTTCTTGCTTAATAGGATACTGCCTTTGTGCAGTAGGTTCATGTTTCAGATTTATTTTATGGTGAGGTGAGTCCTCATCCCATCCTACATGATTTTTATATAATGCTGGAGCCTGGGCCACTGCCCATTTTCTGGCATATGTATATTTTAAGTGAATTGGTATGTGATTGGAGAAGGCAGGCATAATCATGTCCTCGCCGTGTGGGCACTCCCTGACAAATTGTGGTGGCCAGTCTTTTTCTGCTAGAAGTATGTCATAACCCTTTGATAGTTTTTCCCAAAAAAGTGCTTTAACCTGTCTAGGTTTGTCTCCCTCCATCAAGAGTGTTATTTCATATAACCTTTGTGGAGTACTAACCCTGGTATCTACAGTCTCTACTGTAATGTACTCATTCAAGTCCACTATCTCCAGAAGTTCCATCAGGTTCTGGCGAGCTATTGTGACTTCTGCTGCACTGTCCAGCATTGTCTGAGCCCATTCTCCGTTCCTGAGTTGTGATCTCAGTATTCTCGGCATGTCTTATTTTTAGACCTGCTACTTTCTTTTTGGAGAATTGAGGTTTAGTTTTAATTTTTGTTGCGTGCTTGTCGTCTTTCGATTTCACGCGTTCTTCTCTATGTTCTGTTCGTCCTCTTCTTTCCGAAGTCTGTGATGAGACCTGAAAGGGACGAGAGGAACGTGTATCATTATCTTGATACCTATCAGGTTTTCTCAAATTATCCATATTCCTGAGGTTGTACCTCCTTTCAGAGGGCTCCTTTTGAGGAGACCTACCTCGGGATTGAGATCTTTTCTCATTTGAATTTTGTTTAGTAGACTCCCACTTCTTTTTAGAAGATGTAGGAGTTTGTTTAATTGAGTCCTTCTCAGGACTTTCAGATAGTTTTGGTTTAACTGGTCTCCCACCCAAACTATCTCTGCCTAATTCTGCATAAGATTGTTCTATAATTCTGGGTAGCTCTGTTTGATGTTCTGTAACATCAAATTCCCTTAATTTTTGTCGGATCGCCACTGCTGCTGCCTCCCCTTTAATATTTGATAATATTATTGTTGAGACCTGGTCGAAATTTCTCAGTAATTTCATACCTAAATTTAAAGCAGGCTCTGCCCCGTATTCATTTTGAATTTGTTTTAGGACATCTGGTATTACCGCTATTGACGGAATGCCGTGTGTTTTACTGTAGATGGCAGCAAAGACTGAGCCCCAAGTGGTGCAGTCTTCCAGTTGTGGTGTGATCCCCATTGGTAAACTAATGGTTAGGATTCTGTGTTTCTCATGCGGGCTAGTATTTGGAAATACTGCTTCGATTTGAGTAATTTTTGAGCTATCCAAAATGGAATTTGCTCCCGCTTAGTGGGCATTTTACCCATGACTGCGTATAGAGTCTGTGGTGTAATTTTTAATGTACTCCCCTGTGGAGGAGTATGATTTGGAACTGTTAATGGTGGTTGGACTGTGAAAGTCCGCATGACATATTGAACCAATTGTCTGTAGATTTTTATTAACTCTGTGAGTTGATTAAGTAGTTCCTCGTCTGACATTATTTCGATGTCTGGATGAGGTGTGTAGCCGGCTAGAATCGGCCATGTTGCTCCTGGTCTACCTAGTGGACCGAGCCTGGTTATATTTCTGTTATGTTTTAGGGCGCCTTTAAACCAGAGCTGATGCTCCTGGTATGTTAATGGAATCTCAATATCCTCGAAAGGAATGTATTCCTCTGGTGGTTCATCTTCTTTGTAGAAGTGAAACAAGTGTGTTACTGGGTTGGATTCAGGAAGAATTACCCATGAATAGAATACCTCTGTCTGAAAGGATTCATGTGCCTCAATCACGAAAACTGCTCTACCTCCTCTCGGTGGTAGGCCATGTTTTATAAGTTTTAGAGTAATGGCTCTTCTTAAGTTTGGAGCGATGTTAATGACACCCTCCTCGGTTTCATTTAAACCGGTATTGTTAAAAAATGCTGCTTGGGCTGGATCAGCCGCAGCTACACCGTTTCCGGCGTTATTGTCTCCGTCAGGCATTTTGTTTTTTGAAAGATGTAGAACAAATCTCAAGGAAACAAAGATAAGGTGCACAATATTGTGGAACACTGTATCCTTCAACGTTGAGCAAACCAAACAGCTAATATATAGGGTACTGCCCTATGTAGCCGTGGCGGATACTATCCCTGCCCACTCCAGACGTCTTTTGGAGTATATGGGTAGGGGTCTCTGAGAGAGAAAAGAATATATTGCACAGCTGAGTTACTCAGTATCTAACGTTGAATTACTGCCTTACCAAACGTTGGGCGCGATGTAGTGTAGCTCCTATTTCCCTTATAGGCTCTGCGCATTGGAATAATATATCCTATAGGTTTGACATAGGACTAAGGTCGGTATGTCCCTATCGAGTATATTAAACTTAATTACCTTTGCCAGCTAGCTCAGAGGCCACTAGAAACTTCTTGACAACAAGAAGGGATTAGTTTCTGGCAGCCGCAAAACATGACCACTGTGTTTCCCTTACAGAATCAGGATGTGTCCCAGAGTCGTAGAAACAATAGATAACTATTTCACTCATCTCAGTTGTGCATGATTCAGTTACGTCTCAAAGTTACACAGAAATAACAGACGGGCGTTTCAATAAAAAGGTTTATTGAACAGTCTTGTTTCTGTTGTAAGTTAGATGTGCTGTTACGATCACAAGACAGTATGCGAGATAAATAATGTACAGAGTGAGCAGTAGAAATAAATAATACTGCGTTAGCATTATCTTTTCAGCATATATGCATTTACATAAAATGACACAGCCTAAAAATGCGAGTACTCATACAATGCGTTTCTATCCTAGTTCTACCCAGTGTGCCTAACCTTTCCTAGGTGTAGGGAGAAGTAGAAGTAAGTGCTGTATTCCTGACTAGAGTATACTAAGAGTAAGTTACGCCTAGCATGCCAAGAGTCTAGTATGCCAAGAGTCCCTCTAGGTTCTAGTCTGCGCCATACCTGAAGAATGAGAGAGGTAGGAATCTCTATCCGGTCTCGAACTCCAACACCCCGCAAGGGAAGTTAGATCACTGGAAGCTGGACTCTCTGCGTGCAGGAATGACAGTGTCTTCTCAGTGCGTCTGGCCGGGAATCGGGCTCCTCTGAAGTCGAGGTCTCCTCTGATTTACAGGGGTTTGGGAAGGTATATTTATACCTGAAAATGTTAGCATTGACGTGAGTTGGGTAGCGAAAGACGTCATGAATGAATCCCTTAAGGAATAGAGGTTCATGCATAATGTATGAGTCCTTGAAGAAATCAATAGTCCTGGGCAAGGGAAACTCCCGCAGCCTGAGGGTCTGTTTTTTCATGGACTCGTTGAGACGCTAGGGTGGACGGATATCGGAATCCATGCCTGTATTTGGTATGCATGGTTTATGCCTAAATAAGGTCTGGGATTTTATGCCTATATAAGGGCAGGTTGGATTGTGCCTATATAAGGTCATGATTCTAGAAAGCCCGTTTATGGACACCCTATAAAGTATACAACAACACAAGCTTGTAGGAACAGCAACTAACACAGCAAGAGACAGACCCACCACAGCACTACCCCCAGGGACACCACATTGTGCTGACACTAGCCTGCATGACAATCCCACTGTGATGACAAAGGTAGATGTCGTTCACACTGTGAACCACAGCCATGTGTCCTGAGCAACAAACTACCATCACACCTACACAAGCTCCAATCAATCAGCACGGCCTGCCAGCCAAGGCCAATATGGAGGTAGGGGTCTAGCCGTGCAACAACTCACATTTGCACACTCAACACCACACACCCTGATCTCCACCAATGTGCAGCAGTGAAGCTCACATGGACTGGTGACAGTGCACATGCACCCATGACAATCCCAGGGGTGGTGGGGGGAACTAAGGTGCAGATACCCATCACACATGGCCAGTCAACAAGACTCGTCAATGTCTGACACACAGCACAGTACGCCGTACATGGGCATGATGTGAAATCCACCACAATCAATGGGATCCTGGCCATAGTCACACACCTACGAAGAAGCCAAGGTGACACACAAAGAACACACGTACACAACTTCCAACATTGCAGCTCTGACCCTGAGGAGTGGCAGCAGTCACACACACACCGTGTCACAATCACTGAAAGCTACCACAAACTGAAATTCACATGACTTGTGTAAACAACAAGTGCCAAGGGGAATCCTGAATGTGTCCCATCACTGTTTGCCCACATCCCCAGCCCTGACAACAAAGACAACCTGGGATGACAACCTCATGAACATTAGTTTGCCATGCAACTACATCACAGAGAAACCAGGTCCAAGATGCTGGATGAACACAGACCAACTCTGCAAGCAACACAAACAGGAACATCCCTAGGGACACAGCCTGTGTAGGAAAAGGGAAGGGAACACGCACAGACATGCTTACACAACACACAACACGGGCACACGCAATGTCACGGGATTACACACTGCCATGAGGGCACTCCACTCCTGTGGAAGGTCCGCTGTGCCAAACCTTGTCTGTGCACGACTCAAACATGTCAGCAGGACACTCCGTCAGTGAGTCAACAACTACAACACACAGAAGGCTCTGCTCACATCAGCCTGGGTATGGGAGTGTCACGTCAGTCATCTGCATACACCCAAAACACGTGTCAAGCCAGTTGCACTGTATACACAGATGAGTCCTTCAACATTGATGTGCAAAACTGCATGTCCAGTGGAGATGGGCACACAGTCAGGGAAATCGGAACATTGAACAGTGGTAAGCCCACCAGATGTGCATCAGTGTAAGAGAAAGATGTTCCTTTACAAATGCAAAACGTACATCCCTGTGTCAAATGCTTAACATTACACCCTCAGACTGCAGCAAAGGATGCCATAGATCCAGAGTAGAACAGGACACATATCCCATGGACCACATGGAGTCCATCACAGCAACACTTCATTTTCCTGATCTGAACACTATAACAACTGCAAATGCAGGATGCTACTCATCTACATCATGTACATCAAAAGAAACACCTCAATTAAACAAAAAGAGGCTTTATTCAGCTAATGTAAAATTAAAAGTTGACGTCCAAAAGAAACTAAGGCCAATGGCCAGTCCAAAATCCATGTCCCAACAGGGTGACAAGTGACAACTGGTCACCCATTGCTTGCCTGCACTGGTACGGACAGGGGACATCCCCCTTGGAGGGGCATACAAGGGGCAGGCCAGGCACCGCAGGGACAGGATCAGGGGATGGCAGAGTGAGGCAGTGAAGGGGTGGTGGGTGCAGGAGTGTCACCGGCAACTGCAGTGGAGGTGTCTGACTCAGGGGGGCCAGCACCACCGTGCTACACAAGTCAGTTGGTGTGGGTGCTGCAACCACTGCAGTGGGCTGGTCTGATGTAGTGGACTGGGTCCCCACTGCAGTGCCCAAGTCAGACGGGGTGGTTGTGGACTCCACTGCAGTGCATAACTCCAAGGGAGTGGAAGGGTGGGCAGATGAGGTGGGCAGGACAGAGGGGGGGACCCGGTCCCCACACCAGTGGCACTAACAGGCAGAGCGTCTGGGTTGGGTGTGGAAGAGCAAGTGGCAGGGGGGGAGGGCCTAAGCAGTATGGGGATGCGGTATCGGTGTGTGGGGGAACCTGGGGCAGGGTGTGGTGGGGGAACCTGTGGAGTGGTGGCCTGGGGGATGGAGGAGAGAGACTGGGTGGTGGAGCTGCGTGGTGGTGGTGGTGGGGTCTTGCTCTTCCTGGTCCGGGGGGACTTCCTAATGGGGCCCTGTGTCTGCCTGCGCCTGGGGGAGGGTGTCCGGGGGCGAGGGGCACTCCCCTCTGTGTGGGTGGACTTCCTCTTCCCCCGGTATGCTGGATCAGCAGGATTGGAGGGTAAGAGGCCGAGGTCACACAGGAAGAGCTGCTGTGTAGGTGGGGTAGCAGGTGAGGCAAGGGAAGGGGTCTTGGAGGGAGAGGATTTGGAGGACTGCGGAGTGACTGTGGATGCCTGTGTGTGTGTGTGTTCCCCATCCCCTGTATCTGTGGTATCAGTCCCCTGAGGATGCTTGTGTGCATGTCTTGCCTTTCTCTTGGGTGTGTCTGTGCTGCTCGTGTCTGTGTGTTTGAGTGATTGTGCAGGTGTGCATGTGCTTTGGACAGGTAGGGTGGCAGGAAGTGTGGATGGGGCAGAGGTGGGAGGGGTGAGGGACTGTTGGAGGAGGGACACTGCTGCCATCAGGGAGGAGTCCATGGACCTATTGCTCCTCTGTAGGGCAGACATACCCGTCGAGATGCCCTCCATGAACGACACCAGCTGTGTCAACAGAGTGATGTGTGCATGGAGGACAGTCAGCATTGCTGTCTGCCCTACATGGAGCTGCCGAAGGAGGTACACAGACTCCTCACTCAGGGCAGCAGGGGACACAGGGGCAGGGGGTGCGGTGCCTGGCATGAAGGAGACACGCTCCTGAGCACGGGAGCCTCCACGGACCTCAGGAATGGGAGCCAATGGGAGGGCGGTGGTGGTGGTGGTGGTGGCGGGGCCAGACAGGCTAGCTTGACTTTGGTGGCTGCTGACACCTGCCTCCACAAGGGAGTTATCCTCCAAGCTGCTGTGGTCCTCAGCTGAGGTGGATGGTGCTGAGGACTCCTCGGTGTGGCTCCCCTCGCCCTCCGTGCCACTGGGTCCCTCTGACCACTCGTCGGACGCTGACCCAGTCTGGCTCTGCTGCTCCTCCTGGTCCGTGGAGCTGTCCCCTCCTGTGGCCGTGGATGTATCTGCAAACAATTAGGGAAACAGACAAACATCAGTCACCTGCACTGAACGCACACACCACAGTAAGTACAGCACATCACAGAGCCAGCCCAGGCATCCTTAGTTGAACATTGCCTAAAGTCCTCACACAGATTTGTGGAAGCCAATTGTCAGTCTGATGGTCAACCATGGGACTCACACCCCTCCTGCCCTTGCACCCATCTGTCTGGTGCCTGTCTGATGGTAAGACCCCAGTGTGGACACATGCACCACCTACACAGGTGTTGGACATTGCAGGGAACACGGTGAAGTATGTGAACATGCACACAACACATCTCTTGCCACTAAGTCAGTGCAGGTGTCCGGATGAAGGGATGGCCAGAGTCTAAATAGAAATGCATGTGATGCATACCAGCACCACACACCATGATGCACCCATGTCCGGATAGTCAATGCCACAATGGGGTGCATGTTGCACATGTCACTCCCCTGCAGGATCACTCTTAGGAAGTTTAATGCCATGACACAGGCATGCGTGCAAAGTCATACATCACTGTCTCCAGTCACATGGGCATGGCAGCCAGCCAACAACAGTCTGCACTGTGTCACAATCCTAGGACATGGGGAATGCAAGTTATGTAACTGACAAGTGCACATGTCCATCCCCCAAAAACCACATCATCAGTACTACTACTTGTCCACGTCATACCAATTGGACATATGGGGGACATGAAACACAACTCTCTGAACATGAGCACCTCACAGTGTGCTGTGAATGAGAAACAGCTGCCTGAAAGTCACAGTCGCATACACCTGTGTGCACAGTCAAGTGATCAGACACCTAAAAATCACAGAAGTATTGTCTATCATGGTCACATCTCCGCTGGCATGCTGAGCCCTAACCGATAAACATACCAGTAGTCCTGACAACGAGGACACAGCACAATGACACAGAGGCAGACACCTGAGGGAACATTTCACTGATCACAACATGCCAGATGGTACACGGGAGTGGGAGTACAGAGTGTATTGTATGCCCTGGAGTAGGCATGACTGTCCAGCTCCACCTGTAAGAGGAATGAGTCCTGGACAGTAGGCATGTGGCTAAGCACGTGTGACACACTTGATACACATACTCCTGAGGCCCAAACATTGTTCCCACCGGCAGCATGGGTGTGTGCCAAATTCCCCAGGGACATGTGGTGATTCAGATCAGCAAGTGGACCACATATCAAAGTTACACCCAGATTACATGTCAGAACTTAGGCATTGTGTAAGCAATTGACCCACACATGAATCCCACAACATAGTCACGGGAACAAATGCTGTCCCCCACCTTGAGCGAAGCTAAATGCAATGACACAGTCCCCAAGTGACACAATTTCCTGACTGTAAGGGCCACACATATGCGTATCAGAGGAGAAGTGGGCATGAGACAAATGAGGGACATGGGTCCTGGACCACATGACTGATGTACTGTGGAAGTTTAACCAGGCCAGAGGAGGGCACATAGCATGTCAGACAAAGTGCACAGTGCAGTCATGGACTCACCCCTCCTTGCTGCTGTCTGGCCTTCAGCTGCCCATCCAGGTCAGGGAAGACCACCGCCAGGATCCGGAGCATGTGGGGGTCAGGGTCCGGTGTCCGCCCCTCCTGCGAGGAGGCGACAGCTTCAGCTGGACCCTTGCAATCCTCCGGGCCCAGCCACGAAGGTCCTGCCACCTCTTCTGGCAGTTGCGGATCCTGCGCCTGTAGACCCCCACGGATCTTACTTCCCGGGCGATGGTCAGCCAGATTTTCTGCTTCTGGTGGGCATCGACCTGTGAGGATGACAAAGTGAAAAAGGCCATTACTACACATGCAACATATCCGTGCATCACACAGTTGGATATACATGTCTCAATCACAGGGGCATATGATGTACATAGGCAGTGCAACAATGGCTATGAACAGTTTGCCAGCAGTCACTACATGGTGTCATTGCATGGGGAGTAAACCTTTTTGGAATGCACTGTTACTGCACTGTACCTGTTCAGTGCATGTAACTACACACTTTGGTGTGTGACAACTACTCAGTGAGCATGCTAGCCAGTGGTGTGCACACTGTAAGTCCTGCTAGTCAGACAACATGCACAATTGGTAAGGCAGTGGACAGCACACTCACCTGCTCCCCTGGTTTCCCATACAGCTTGCTGTACTGTGGAAGGAGGCTGTCCAGCAGGGCCTGGTTCTCCTCAAGGCTGAAGGCTGGGGCTCTATCCACAGTACGTGCCATTGCAGTAGCCAGAGGATGCAGAGACAGCAGCAGTGTTGTTGGCAGATGTCGTCCTGGAGCATGTAGTGCAGGCAAGTGAGCTCTCAGGGGAACAGCCAGCATTATATGTGTGCTGCAGAGGCAGATACTGTCCCATGTGTCCAAAGTGATTGGTCCAAGTCGTTTGCATCTTCTGAATCTGACCAATCCATGGAATAGCAGCACTAATACACGCCCACAGCATCCTTCAAATCTTCAAATTCATGACATCCATGATTTTGCAACATTGTTGTGGCTGGCCAACTGAATTCACTGCATCAGACTCGTTGGAGCCACGAAAACGCGTCCGTTGCCATGCCAGGCCCCAGCCAATGCGTGCGCACCGATCGGTCCATTGCTGTTCAACGCGTATTTCGGGGTACAACACGTACCCGCACACATCATATGCAATGGGCTGGCCGGGCACACCGATCGGTCCATTGCTGTACAACGCGTACCCGCACACAACACATGCATTGGGCCGGCCGGGCACACCAATCGGTCCATTGCTGTACAACGCGTATTTCGGGGTGCAACGCGTACCCGCACACATCATATGCAATGGGCCGGCCAGGCACACCGATCGGTCCATTTCTGTACAACGTGTACCCGCACACAACACATGCATTGGGCCGGCCGGGCACACCGATCGGGCCATTGCTGTACAACGCGTATTTCGGGGTACAACGCGTACCCGCACACATCACATGCAATGGGCCGGCCGGGCACACCGATCGGTCCATTGCTGGACAACGCGCATTTCGGGGTACAACGCGTACCCGCACACAACACATGCATTGGGCCGGCCGGGCACACCGATCGGTCCATTGCTGTACAACGCATATTTCGGGGTACAACGCGTACCTGCACACATCACATGCAATGGGCCGGCCGGGCACACCGATCGGTCCATTGCTGTACAACGCGTATTTCGGGGTACAACGCGTACCCGCACACATCACATGCAATGGGCCGGCCGGGCACACCGATCGGTCCATTGCTGTACAACGCGTATTTCGGGGTACAACGCGTACCCGCACACATCATATGCAATGGGCCGGCAGGGCACACCGATCGGTCCATTGCTGTACAACGCGTACCCGCACACAACACATGCATTGGGCCGGCCGGGCACACTGATCGGTCCATTGCTGTACAACGTGTATTTTGGGGTACAATGCGTACCCGCACACATCACATGCAATGGGCCGACCGGGCACACCGATCGGTCCATTGCTGTACAACGCGTATTTCGGGGTACAATGCGTACCCGCACACATCATATGCAATGGGCCGGCCGGGCACACCGATCGGTCCATTGCTGTACAACGCGTACCTGTACAGGTCAGTCGCATATGTCACCATGCTTGTCACTGGTGAACATATGCCAGCCACATATACCTGCCAGAGTCCCAGGGGCACACCTACAACACCACACCCACTCCACACTGTTTCCTAAGGCATGTAAGGCTGCATTACCTTTTCTCTGTATGGGGGTTGACATGTGGTTTCTGTGGTGGCACTGGTGGGCATCCACACCCAGGCTGTGCATGTGTTCATGGGGTCAGGGTCCTTTGTGTGTTGTGCACATGACCACTGTGATGTGCAACAGTTCATTTCAGAGCATGTGGCATGGTCACATTTCCAGGTTGTGTATGTGTGTGACATGTCACATACCCCCAGGGTCCCATGGGGGAAGGCATGTATGTAACAGGATGACCCATTGCCACAATAGTGATGTCCCTCCACAGTCTGTGTGCATGTTGTGTTTCCGATGTCTCTGATTCCATGTGCACGATGGGAGACAGTCTCCACAGCAACGTTGTTTGTGCATGGACTTTGATGTTGTGCGTGTGTGTGTCACTGACGTCCATGTCTGTCCTGTGGAGGCAACAGGGGCCACTACCTGTGGGAGTCATGTTTGTTTTTCTGACGTGTACATGATACGCCATGTCATGCCAGTGTCCATGTGGCAAGACAGGGTCCCTGGGAATCTACCTGTCAATGTGCTGTGATGCCTGTGGCGCATCTGTCCAGACATGTCACTGTGGTGTGTGTGTGGAACGTGACAGCAGTAAATGGGTACTTTGATACAGCCTAATGGTTTCCCATAGCACAACCTGGTACCTGTTGTGCACAAATGTTGTACTGAGAACTTAGATGATGGCCATGTAGGTGCGAGTTATGTCCGAACAGAACGGCACACACATCAAGTACTTGTGTCTCGTAATGATGTATCATGTGAAATTGAGTATGGTGAAAGGCACATCTGTGGGGTGACTGACAATCTTTCTTTCTTCATCCTATGCACTGCAGGGCTCCAGCTGTCCATAGACCATTCCCTGACCTGGCAACGATGGTGGAACGTGACAGCATCCGACGGTACCGCTTCACCAGGCAGCTGATTGAGGATTTGGCAGTGCGCTTGGCACCACATCTGCAACCCGGCCGGCCATACCCTACGGCGCTGACACCCAAGGTGAAGGTAATGGCAGCCCTACACTTCTTTGCCACCGGTACCTTCCAACACACTGTGGCGACTGATGGTGGGATGTCACAGACTATGTTCAGCCGTGTGCTACGCGATGTTTTGGTGGCTATGTTGAGGAACCTGAACCAGTTCATCTATTTCCCCAAACGTCGACAACTCACTGACGTTAAGAGTGACTTTTATGCCCTGGGGAGGATGCCACATGTAATTGGCTCCATTGATGGGACACATGTGGCTTTGATACCACCACAGGCACATGAGCAGGCCTACCGTAACCGTAAACACTACCATTCGATCAATGCGCTGGTGGTATGTCTTGCAGATATGACTATCACACATGTGTGTGCCCGTTTCCCCGGTTCTGCTCACGATGCCTACGTGATGAGGAGTAGTCGCATCCCGAGGATGATGTCACAGATGCCGAACCAGCGTGCCAGGCTTGTCGGTGTGTACTGACTTTGTACCATTGTGTGTGTTCTGCTATGTTGTATTCCGCCCACTTTTTGAACTCAGCTAATGTGCAATTGTCTGTCTGTAGGTGACTCCGGATACCCCAACATGCTGTGGTTGCTGACACCCCTCAGGAACCCTGTGACACCAGCCCAGATGCGCTACAATGAGGCACATGGTCGGACCAGGAGAGTGATCGAGTGGACCTTTGGTCTCCCGAAGAGCCGCTTCCGCTGCCTGGACAAGACAGGAGGGGCCCTCCCATATGCCCCAGCAAAGGTGTGCAAGATTGTCATCGTTTGCTGCATGCTCCACAACCTGGCAGTGCGGAAGGAGTTGCCTCTCATCCTGGATGACGACGACCAACGTCCGCCACCTGTGGAGGATCCTGGCCTGGACCACGATGCCAGTGATGATGATGATGATGGTGGTGATGTCCGCACACAGCTCATCACCAACTTCTTCAGCTGAATGTGAGTATCCAGGGAGATGCAATGTGAATGATGTGAGTTTGCATGATATGTGTGGGTGGTGCCCTTGTGCTGTTTTAGTGTGGCCATGTGCCACTTGACTGGATGCGTGCAGCGATGTGTCCTTACAGGTAGTCTGTACTCCCCAACAGTGTTGACATGCAAACGTGCTTTTGTGTAGGTATCTTGTGACATGTTTAGGGCATGAGTATTGCAGTTCTGTCCTGTTCTTCAGTGGTTTTGACTGTGTGTCATGTCTGTCCTTCACAGGGTGCTTACAGAGTTGTTTGGTCAACTTGGATCCCCCAACACCATGATTCAGCTTTCAGGGTGGCAGCAGTCGTTTCCCTACAGGTGATGTGCCACACACCCCTGGACTTCATATCTTCTGCACTTGTTGAATGTGTGGCCACTGCCACGTGGGATTAACTTGCATTTGTAGTGGTAACAACATGTTACAAATGTGTAATCAACCAGTGCTTCACTTTGGGATGTGCGTTGTCTGTGGTCACACATCTGACTGACATTTGCTTACTGCACCTGTGGGCTAGTTGACACAGACTCTGAATAGGTGTGGTGTCTGTGCATTCCACTGTATTTCCTGCCAACATCACTGTGGGCGATGAGTCCGATGGCCCTGGTGTCTGTGTTGTGTAGCCCTAGTGGTGTGTCTCCCTCATATGTGTCACGTCACCATGACTCACACGACGGTGTTGTACTTGCTGTAGCAGTTAGCATACACAGTGTAATTTAGCAGAACATCATCACCATAACAGTATCCACATTTGAATAACAACAGTGGCAAGTATGGTGTACTAGTGATTTTATTTACAGAAATGTGTGTGTGTATAGTGCATAGGATGGTGGGTGCTGTACATTGTGATTGTGATCCAAAATTCCCAGATGAGTTGGAAGTCTTGGTAGCAGAAATGTCCTGAGTGAAGTCCACAGTCATATGATACATTAGTCCAACTTGAACTCCCCATGTCATGTGGGAAAGTAGTGTTGCATTCGACAGGGTGAAACGTTTGCACACAAAGGAGAATTTCCGGAACAGGTGTTGGCTTCCTGGGGGATGTACGTGGCCATCAACCTCTCAGTTTTCCTTCCTCGGACGACCCCTCTTATTTGGGGGGGGACCCTCACGTGCAGGCTGCTGCGGTGCAGGGGACTCTCCGCCAGAGTCCTCCTCCCTCCCTGTGGCAGTGTCAGTTGTTGCAGCACCAGATGTTGTGGGCACACAGGGAGGTGTGGCCATGTTGGTGCTAATCTGGCGGAGGCATGTCAATATGTCCCTATGCACCGCTGTGAGTTCTTGCAATGTATCCCACTTGGACTCCATGCCCGACATGTGTGTCTCCACACGGGCCATGTGTGTCTCCACACGGGCCATGTGGGAGTCCAAGCGGGCATGATGGGCAGCCTGCTGCTGTTGTATGTCCTTGAGGATCCCCTGTCTGACCTCTCCGGTGCTATCCTGGTACGCATCAGCGATGCGTGGCAGTTGTGGGTCATCATGCAGTCCAGACCCCTCTACAAGCAGCGACCTATGTCTACCACCCCTCCCACCACCCCATGCGACACGTGCAGGACCTGCGGTGGCACGCACAGGTGACCCGAGGCCCACTTGGGGGTTGTTAGTGGTGTTGTCATCCGTTGCTCCACAGTGGGCCTGGGACCCTGTGCTGTTGTCAGTGGTGGTCCTTGGTCTGTCCGTGTCGGCGGGGGTGGTCTGTATGTTGGCCGTTGTTGGAGGGGTGGGTGCAGGGGGTGCAGATGTTTGTCCAGCTGGTGCTGCATGATGACTCAGATCGGAGGTGCCAGGTAGGTCTTCGCCATTCGAGGTGGGCAGAGGCTGTTCCACACCAGTGAGCTCTGTGTCCCCCGGAGCCTGGGACAGGGACTCCTCCTCGCCTGCTGCTGTGTCCCCATCATCGACTCCTGTATTTGGAAGAGACACACATTGTATGTAATGTTTCTACAGGCATCAATGGTTCACACACCTGACAGTTGTGACTGTACCTCTGGATGCGGGCATGTACATTGCATTGTCCCAAGTTGTCACAGTAAGAGGTGGATATTGGTGTAGCACATTGTCATGCATACCTGGGGCATTTCACTATGAATTTTGAGGTGTGTGCATGGCCAGCATTGGTTGTATTTGGTGGACATCCAGCCATCCTTCTCCACCTGGCCCAGTTATCCCACCATGAAGCATGCCACCCTTGCAGTGGGTTCAGGTTGACTCTCAGGATGTCATTCAGTGGTGTTGTGCTGTTTGTTGGTGCACAGTTCCCAGCAGGGCCTTGTGCTCCCCACAGCAGTAGCCAGTGTCAGCCATCTTGTAAGTCCTTGTCCACTCCCTGTGATGTGAGCATGGTTCAGAGTGGTGTTGATGGGCCAATTGTGAGGCTGAGCAGTATCTGTGACTCCAACTCCCATCATGCTATTGGCTACAACCCCTTCCCAGCATGCCCGTACTTCCTTCCTTTGGACTGTGCTTCCCTGTGGGGTAGTGTGCCTGTGCTGACAGGAAGGCTGACAGTGTTGTCCTTGCGTTTGTTTGGCTACAAGTCCCAGGTGTGTCCCTGTGCTTCACACAGCATTACCCAGCGTGGTGGTTCTTTGTGGGATCTTCATTTGGTATGTGAGGCATTGCATTCTCCCAGGTGGGTTATGTGGAGTTTGTGTTGAGGGGGTGTGTGAGGTGAGCTGCTTGTAACTATGGTCAGTGCTGTGAGTCCTCCTTCCCACCCAGCCAGATATCCCACCATGCAACGTGCTTGCATTGCAGAGAGTGCAAGTTGCCTTTCAGGATGTCAGGCAGTGGTGTTGTGCTGTTTGTTGGTGCACAGTTCCCAGCAGGGCCTTGTGCTCCCCACAGCAGTAGCCAGTGTCAGCCATCTTGTAAGTTCTTTTCCACTCCCTGTGATGTGAGCATGGTTCAGAGTGGTGTTGATGGGCCAATTGTGAGGCTGAGCAATATCTGTGACTCCAACTCCCATCATGCTATTGGCTACACCCCCTTCCCAGCATGCCCGTACTTCCTTCCTTTGGACTGTGCTTCCCTGTGGGGTAGTGTGCCTGTGCTGACAGGAAGGCTGACAGTGTTGTCCTTGCGTTTGTTTGGCTACAAGTCCCAGGTGTGTCCCTGTGCTTCACACAGCATTACCCAGGGTGGTGGTTCTTTGTGGGATCTTCATTTGGTATGTGAGGCATTGCATTCTCCCAGGTGGGATATGTGGAGTTTGTGTTGAGGGGGTGTGTGAGGTGAGCTGCTTGTAACTATGGTCAGTGCTGTGAGTCCTCCTTCCTACCCAGCCAGATATCCCACCATGCAACGTGCTTGCATTGCAGAGAGTGCAAGTTGCCTTTCAGGATGTCAGGCAGTGGTGTTGTGCTGTTTGTTGGTGCACAGTTCCCAGCAGGGCCTTGTGCTCCCCACAGCAGTAGCCAGTGTCAGCCATCTTGTAAGTTCTTTTCCACTCCCTGTGATGTGAGCATGGTTCAGAGTGGTGTTGATGGGCCAATTGTGAGGCTGAGCAATATCTGTGACTCCAACTCCCATCATGCTATTGCCTACACCCCCTTCCCAGCATGCCCGTACTTCCTTCCTTTGGACTGTGCTTCCCTGTGGGGTAGTGTGCCTGTGCTGACAGGAAGGCTGACAGTGTTGTCCTTGCGTTTGTTTGGCTACAAGTCCCAGGTGTGTCCCTGTGCTTCACACAGCATTACCCAGGGTGGTGGTTCTTTGTGGGATCTTCATTTGGTATGTGAGGCATTGCATTCTCCCAGGTGGGTTATGTGGAGTTTGTGTTGAGGGGGTGTGTGAGGTGAGCTGCTTGTAACTATGGTCAGTGCTGTGAGTCCTCCTTCCCACCCAGCCAGATATCCCACCAGGCAACGTGCTTGCATTGCAGAGAGTGCAAGTTGCCTTTCAGGATGTCAGGCAGTTCTTTTCTACTCCCTGTGATGTGAGCATGGTTCAGAGTGGTGTTGATGGGCCAATTGTGAGGCTGAGCAATATCTGTGACTCCAACTCCCATCATGCTATTGCCTACACCCCCCTTCCCAGCATGCCCATACTTCCTTGCTTTTGAGTGGACTTCACTGTGTGTGAGTGTGACAGCAATGGCAAGATGGCTGACAGTGGTGTCCTGCTGTTTGTTGGTGCACAGTTCCCAGCAGGGCCTTGTGCACCCCACAGCAGTAGCCAGTGTCAGCCATCTTGTCAGTCCTTATCCACTCCCTGTGATGTGCGCATGGTTGAGAGTGGTGTTGATGGGCCAATTGTGAGGGTGACCAATATCTGTGACTACAACTCCCATCATGCTATTGGCTACACTAACTTCACCAGCATACACAGAATTCCTTCCTTTAAGTGAGCTTCCCTGTGAGGTGGTGTTCTAGTGGTGGCAAAATATCAGGCAGTGTTTGTTGGTTATATTTGTACCACTGCCTTGCTCTATTTGTTGTTAGGTTTGTACATGTCATGACACAGTTACATATCACTATGAGATGGCATGTATTGTGTTAATCTAACTGACATACACATCTTGGGATGATTATCTTTTGGTTGCTGTTGATTTGCTAGGGGTGGATGGTTTGACTGTCCCCTTGAGAGTGATGTGTGTGTATTGGCACACAATATTGTGTATATTAGTTGTGTACTCACCAGGCTCTGGGATGTCTGTTAGTCCATATACGCTCACTGGTGGTAGGATGGCCCGCACCTTCTCCTCCCAGGGCCTGAGGTATACTGGTTTTGCAGGAGGGCCACTGCCGGTGTGCTGGCTCAGGAGGTAATCCTTCTTGAGTAGGTCTCTGACCCTCCTGCGCACATCATACCACCTGTTCTGGATGTCTTCCTTTGTGCGCAAACATGGTGATTGTGCGTTCACCCTGTCGACGATCCTCGCCCACATCTTGGTTTTCTGCGACATGGGGGTCTGTTGGACCAATGTGCCAAACAACTGTGGCTCTACCCTCAGGATCTCGTCTACCATGACTTCCAATTCACTATCTAGGAACTTTGGATTCTTCTTTAGGGGCATGGTGATGGGTGGTGGTGGTGGTGACTGGTGTGTGTGTGTGTGTGTGTGTGTGTGCAAGTGAGGGTGTGTGTGTGTAGGTTTTGCTGTTTGTGTGTGAGGGTGCTATTTGTTGAGGTGCTAATGGTGTGTGGCTTTTGTGTTGGATGAGCTGTGTGTGTGTCTGTGTTTGCTGTATGATGGTGTTGTGTGCTGGCAGGTCAGTGGAATTTACAAAGGATCATGGTAGGGATTTGTGGGCTTTATGTAGGTGGAGTTGGGGGTGTGTCCTTGTTCCATTTTTTTCTCCCCCTGTATTTATTGGCTTTGTCATTGCTTGTTTGGCCCCTTTTTTTTGTAATTTTTTCATTAGTGATTATTGTGCATGTAGGAGTCGTTCTTCTGACCGAGTAGGACGTTGCAGTTGTCTCGTGCGCGCCTGTCCGAGTCGTTCCCGCTGTGTTTCAGCTCCGTTTCATATGCGGCGTACGCGTCGTTCGCGGGGTATTGTGTTTGTTCGGCTGGCTTTTGTATGCGTGTTGATCGTACGGCTTGGGCTCCGTGCAAGTCGGTCTGATTTTGCACCCATTGCATCGTACTGCGCGGGTCGGAGTTCGCGGGTACGTTTCGTTCGGGTTGTTTCCTGGTGCGTGTCGATCGGTGCGATTCGCGTGGTTTCCCGGCCGGATAGCTTGTTTCCGGCCGGGTCGGTCGTTCGCCTTGAGTTCCGTGCGAGTCTGTCGTGATTTCCATGAATTTCATCGTACTTCCCAGGTCGGACTATAACCCCGTACTGAGTCGGTCGGTATTTTTTCCGGCCCGAATCGGATTCGGCCCCTAAGACTTGAGCTAGGGTTAGTAATCCAATCAATAGAGTGTAAGGCATCCATGTTAAAATATTTTATCAAGTGCAAGACGGCTCCCAAGAATTCGCAAAAAAATCTTTTGCAATCGATTTACGAAAAACCGGGTAACCCATGGTCGAGACCACTTAATGAGGCGATCAGGATACTTAAGATTGAGGAGTCTGCCTCAGGGAACAACGATATCCCACATAGGGCATGGAAGACAGCTATTAATAAGCAAATGAAAGTGTCTTCATGGGAACAAGACTTATGTACAGTTGGGTACAGCCCTTAACGGAGTCATATAATGTCAGGAAGCCACAAAAATATTTTTCGGACTTCATTAATGCAAACACTAGGGATAAAATCCTTTACATGAGAGTGCTTGTGCTACCAATAAGAGATTTTAACCCACGCTGGGCTGGCTTAGGGGGTGACAGTTATTGTAGGCTATGCCACAAATATCGAGAATCATGGTTTCATTTGTTATGCTGTTGCCCTGCTCTAGAACATCAAAGGAGATTATTGTTAAAACCTATCTTTTTGCAGAGGTAGTTCGCTCTTGCGCACAGGCATCTTCCTTTTGCTTTAGCAGCAGCCCATCTGTGGGACTGGGGAGATGTGCTAAATTTGTGAATATTTTAAAGCAAGTATTGTCGAAAGACCAGGTGAAGGCCTTTCCATTAAAACAACGTCAGTTAACAATTACAGCATTCATAATTAGTACTGGGCTACCTGCTTAACAGCTGGGGTGTAAGTAAGAGCGGATTTGGAGAAAAATGACCCACTAGGATGGATGGTCACCGATAGCGAGGAACAAACCTTCTTAGAAGGAATATTGGACATTTCAAGGACCCTACAAGAAGATTCCGGTGGACATTTTTATGGGAACCTTTGTTATTTGGCATTTCCCGCAAGAGAGGGAGGTACCAGGAGGGTAGGTCAGAGATAAGGAGAGGGACAAGCTCAGCAAGCACTAAGCCTAAGCAAGTATATTGGAGGATTTAAATATGATAACATCAGAGGGCAATAATTAATCTGTTCCCTTAGATCACATTGATACATTGGGCCCATGGAAAGGATTTAGACATTATTGCATTCCGGCTCACCGTAACTATAAACCAGATCTGGGTACATATCGCTGAAATGTTATTATGAATATATATATTGAACATGAATTTTAGTGGATATGAGATTATGTTTTACTTTTATAAAGGAAACTGTGCTTTTAGATTGGGGCAGACTGAGGCACATGGCACTTTAGAAAGGTATATTGCTGACTACCTGAATAATGGAATATCTTTGATTTTAGTTTTAAGTATTTGAAAATTTAGATTTATCATTGTTGATTGTCTGTTCATTTTATACTTAACTGTTATGGATTTAATTAACTGTACAATAAAAATGTTACTCACTCACCGCATGCCCTAGCTTTTAAAAGCACCACATAACTCTTTGAGCCTAATGTAAAGATGAAGAATGCATTAATAACATGTCAAGTCTATTGGCTTAATTGAGACTGTCTTGATACAAACAATACTGGTACATAAGCCCCTTTGTACAAAACATTTAAAAAATGTGAAAACATTTATGATGATATCGGAAACATGCACTTATCTTAGCTTATATTGATCTGTCATTCCTAAGGGTTTTGACATCCATATAACAGAAAACAACACAAAATAGCAAACATTTCCAGTTAGAAATATATCTCTATCTTTAACAATGTTGTCTCACAACCACAGATAAACCAACAAAATATGCCCATGCACTTCAAAGCGTTTCGACCTCTCAGCTGCCCCTAGGCACAAACAGGTTCTTCTTGTGGTACCCCTGCTTCTCCAGGGCACCACCAAGGAAATATGCATATTTTATAAGCCACATAAGGACCTGTTGGGAGTGACTTTGGGACCCACGCTGCACTCTTTAATTCAGCCACATGCCGCGGTATTTTCCTTTTTTATCCTTTTTTTGTGCATGTATTTTCATTCTATTTCAAAGTGCCTGCTGACGGGTTTATTCAGCCGCGGTCCGTGCAGGTAACAGCGGTGGGGCGGGTAAGGGGGGATTTCAAGGGATGATGCCTAGGGAACATTTATTCATTATTTAATTTTCCCCCGGCATCGTCCCTTGAAATCCACCCTTACCCGGCCCCATGCCCTGTCCCACTCACCCCTTGTGTTAGTGATCATGGTTATTCCCCATTCACTACTGGTAACATCCAGGGTATGTACCACTAGTAGTCCGATTCTGAAAAGTCCACTGAGATTGAAAGTCAATAGTGTTCCAGCACACACGCACTTGAATTAGCAGCAAGATCCCTCAGGGCCATAGCTAAAAAAAAAATCTTACCCGTTTCAGCAGGAGGGAAGCATATGGAGTCCTGGAGTACACCTGTATCCGGGCACTCGCAGCAGCTCCAGTCCAAGTCAGGTGACACGGTTGCATGCGGACTAAGAAGCTGCACTCGGTGGGTGCAGGCTCTCTCGCGGTGGCACTCTTGCAGTGATTGTAGGGTTTCTGCAGCTTCTCTTGCAGGGAAGTGTTCTCACTCTTCTGATAGGGGGGTGGCTACAATGATCCTGTTCTTTGTCCCACACCTGGGTGGCAGCTCTCCCATTGCATCTACTCTTATCCAACAGGGTATAAGCAATCTCTGTCCTTGGTGCTTTCAGTGACCTCCTGCGATATACAGGGCCCTCACCCCTCCCTGTCCCGGGGCTTTGTCCTGGTCAATATGGCAAAGCTATCTATGGCTGCCCCTCCTGGCTTATGGGGATGCCACACCATTGCAGTGCAAGGTTTCAGCCCTTACTGCACCTCAGTTTTTACCATAGCAGCCCCTCCTGGCATACGTGGTCGCCACACCACTACCGTGCAAGGCTCTGGCCCTTACCTAATGGCAGTCTTTACCACCGCAGTTCTTCCTGGCATACAGGGTCCCCACACCACTACTACACAAGGCTTTGCTCCTTACCGCATGGTCGTCTTTACTGCAGCTATCTTCACAGCGGCCCTCTCTTGGCAAAAGGGGGTCGCCGACTCAGTCCTGAACATGGGCAATGACCCAATCGGTGCAGCAGCCGTTTCCTCACACCTCACACAGGGAGTCCACTTAACAGGACTCCCCACTGGACCTTGCTTCCTCCAACTCTCTCCTCTTCCTCACAGTGCACACTGGTCTTGGCAAGCAGGCAGGTGCTTGTGTTCCAGGCTCTAGGGTAGGTGGTCTTGGATTCCCTGGATGACATCCCCTCATCCAGCAGGGAGACTAGTAGGCCTTGGCTCCCAGTACTGGTCACACAGGCAGAAGTCTTGCAGAGCTTCCTCTCCTCTTACAGACAATCTGGCTGCTTGGCAGTAGAGGTGAGCGATATATTGCACTCCGCCGGCGGAGTTGCCAGAGTTTTGGTCACTTCACATTACCCATGTAACTCGGAGTTCAGGCCAAATTCCACCAACCGCCGCATGGAGAGTTTTTTCTTGCAAGCGGTTCACCAATGGTAAGTCGATGAGACTAAGTGAGAAATGGTGTTCCCTAGCGTGATTTTTGGATGTTAGGAGGGCACCCAGCGCGATTTTCTCAATGCGGGCGGTCGCACCAGTTCGCAGTGAGGAAGCTGCCACTTGAGTGGAAAATCTATACGAGCAGTAGCAAAACCAACACAAGAAGCAGCACCCTCAGGCATGCTGCGTTGTGCCGTTTGGGCTAATTTGTCAGCACGGACCTACCTCCCAGCACTAAAATCAGCTCAATGTGCCGATTTCTGCCCATTCACAGAACTCCACAAAATCTCGTGGAGTTTTTTGTATAACTCCACGGAATTCTGCGGAGTGGAACTCCACAAGTTCCACCCACCCCTACTTGCCAGATGAAACATTTTGAGGTCTCAACCTCTTCTTCTTATAGTCTGTTTCCAGACACCAAATGTGATTTAGGGTCTAACACTTTGAAGTTTTATGTTGGAGTTTTGCTTCTTTTGGAATGCATGCTCCTCTGCTCCTTCTTCCTCTTGAAAAGCAGTCTGTCAGAGCAGGGATTTCTCCAAAGCTTATAGTCCAATGGAGTAGGCAGAGTTCACATCTGGATGTCAGCCACAGGGATATGTGCATCAAAAGGTTAGCCCAGGGCTCACATTCATGCTCTTTATGATTCTCTTATCAGCCTCATGTCCTTCCTGAGATATACTTAGGCATCTTACTTGTGACCTCTCGCTGAATCAAAGAGCACCCTTTGAAGTGTACAGGGGAGCCTTGTCTTCTCCTCCCCAGTGTGTCCCCCACCCAGCCTAAAGGAATGCAGCAACCCACAAATCTGCCTAGGGGAATCTGTCTACCTCTACTCCATGTTCCACCAAAATAGAATCTAGGACCCTCCATGTATTGTATCAGCTGTAGGCACATTTACACTCAGTGCATGTATACAGCATACACGCGCTGCACAGTACTGTATCCTGAATGTATTGTACCATTCAGAGACACACATACGTTCAGCACTTGCATTTAACATGCGTGCACTGTATTCTTTATGTCCTTTATGTACTGTACCACTCATAGGCATAAATAGAGTCAGTACATCCACTTATCCTGCACGCACTGCACACTTAGGGGCCGATTCCGATCTCGGCCGGTAGGGCTCCGAATCGGATTCGGCTTTACCGGATCCGATTCGGAGCCCTGTTTCCCGACCGAACCGTACGCGGGTCCGGCCGAGCGAGTACGATGCGAAATCGCCGACCGACTCGTCCGGGCGTCCCGACCGCTCCGACGGACTCGCTCCCGGCTCGAACCTCTCCGACCGACTCGCTCGGACTCGACTCGCACCGCGCAATGGAGACGTTTCCCAGCCGGGTAAGAACGATGCGCGCCGCGAGCAGTCCGACCGAGCCGCGCACTCCGGCTCGTAAGAGCAGTCGGAGCAGTACTTCGGGGGTCCGTGTCGGACCCCCTGTACGCGTAGCCACGCGAGTCGCACACAGGGGGACCCATGGGTCCCCCTACCTGTGCGTGTACGGCGCGAATCGCTTCGCCGCCTACCCGCTGTAGGGGCGCCCTTGTCCGACTCGCACCCATTGAGTCAATGGGAGCCCGCGTACGCGTTGTACGACCGGCTCCCATTGACATCAATGGGAGTCCGACCGACTCGAGTCCGATAACATACGGACGCATCGTACTCGTTCGGTCGGACTGCACGGGTCCGATTCGGTCGGAAATCTCTCCGGGTCCGGCTCGGTCGGAGAAATTTCCGGCCCGAATCGGAATCGACCCCTTAGTATATTGTACCACTCACAGGCACACATACACCTGGCACATGCACTTATCCTGCATGCACTGCACAGCACTACATCCTTCAGGTACTGTACCACTCTCAGGCATGCATACATCCAGCACATGCATACACCATGTACTCACCGCTCTGTACTGCACTATGTCTGTATTGTACCTTTCCCAGTCACACATACACCCTGCACAGATACACCACGTCTGCACTGTGCAGCACTTCACACCACCCTGATGTAAGCAATGTGAGTTAAGCACACAGCAATGGAGCTTTAAAAAGTGAGTGAGCCTGTGGGCCTCACTCCATTGGCACAGGATTAATAAGACCTGTTCACTCCTACTGATCATTACACAGTATGATGCCACCCCTGCCCTCATGCTGCTTAACTCCGGGTGAAGGCAGTAGCCTTCCACCACTTTGAAGGTAGTGCTTTGGGTGCCTATCCAACAAGACAGCAGTCCATGAGACAGGCCTATATCATGGTGTACACGCATGATCTGTGTTTGCCTATGACAACAAAAATCAGCATTAGGGATCCAGACATCAGTACAGTAGGGCACCCAGGCCAGGGATGCATATCTATTACCATGCAGAGAACATTTATGTCCCAACATCTCCCAAAACTTCCGATCCTGGAACCATGTAACGCTTTTTTATCAGTTTCAACAGGCGATCTCCAATTGATCCTTATGTACAAAAACATATACATTATTTTGTTGTCTCTGCTGAGACAGACAGATTTTAGCCCATAGTGGTGGAATTGGACCCCCTTGTCACTCAATTCTGAGATTAACAGATTTATTTTTCTTTTGTTGACAAACAATTGCACACCTTGGATTGGTGTGAGGTTTATTGTATATAACAGCTTAAAACCCGAACCTCATTCAGGCTAGCTCAGGGAACTTCTGCGTAAGTCAAAGTACATAAATGTGTGTAGGTGAAAACTTCCCACATAAAACTAATATTTTATATTCTCTCAGGACCCAGAAAAATATAGAAAAAGAAACGTCAAATTTTGTTCTACTTGAGTGAATCCAAACTTTTATGTTTAGTATGTGCAAATAAAGTTTAAACAATACAAAGTTACCCTTCAGCCAAACAGAAGGTGAATATTTGTTGTTTAGTTCCCAAAGTAATTAGAAGATCTATGCAGATCATAGTCAATATAAACTGGGTCCTGTCTGTGATAGGGCTGAGCAGACAGCAGTCTTCCTCCATCAGCTTGCAGGTGCACAGACAGAATATCGAGTTTTAAATGTCGACATACACAAATATCGAGTTGGAAATATCGTGATGCAGAAATATCGACAGCAAGAATATCGTGGTCAAGAATATCGACTTGGAGGTAAGAAATATCGTTTTTAAAAATATCGAACTCATTAATATCGTTTACAAAAATATAGTTGCTCTATAAAAGAATGTGAACTATTTTTTGTATAAGTATTGCTTTTGTTTTTTAATATATGTGTTAAATTTTTTGTAGTTATTAATTTTATTTTAATTAAATTTTGCGTTTTTTAGTTCTGTAGCGGGTTGTGGGTTTATAGGGAATAGGGTGGGAAGTAATTTAATTATAATAAATTAATTATTATTTTTTATTTATTAGTATTTATTACATTTAGATTTTATAGTGTTAATTGTGGGAATGAATTTATTATTAATTATTTATTAATTTGTTGTTAATTATTATTAATTAATTAATTGGTAATCATGTTAATTGTGTCATTTTTTTGGAGCGGGCTGTGGGTTTATAGGGGAATAGGGTGGAAAGTAATTTAATTATAATAAATTTATTAATATTTTTTAATTATTATTATTTATTTAATTTACATTTTATAGTGTTAATTGTGGGAATTAATTTATTATTAATTATTTTTTAATTGCTTGTTAATTTTTATTAATTAATTAATTGGTAATTATGTTAATTGTGTCATTTTTTTAGGAGCGGGTTGTGGGTTTATAGGGTAGTAGGGTGGGAAGTAATTTAATTATAATAAATGTATTAAAATATTTTATTTATTAATATTTATTTAATTTATATTTTATAGTGTTAATTCTGGGGATTAATTTATTATTAATTATTTATTAATTGCTTGTTAATTATTATTAATTAATTAATTGGCAATTAATTATGTTAATTGTGTTATTTGTTTAGGAGTGGGTGGTGGTGTTTATAGGGGAATAGTGTGGGAAGTAATTTATCTATAATTAATTAATAATAATTTGTTAATTAATGCTAATTAATTAATTAAAATATAAATATGGCAATTGTGTAATTAATTTTAGATGTGAGTTGTGGGGTTTATAGTGGTAAAGGGTGGGAAGTAATATCTTTTAAATTAATTAATTAGTTGTTAATTGATATTAATTTATTAATGTTAAATTAGTTATGGGAATTGTGTATTGATTTTTAGGTGTGGGTTGTGGTGTTTATTGAGGTAGAGGGTGGAAAGTTATTTATGTTTAATTAATTAATAATTAGTTGATCATTAATATGAATTCATCAATTCAAAAATATTTATGGTAATTGTTTATTTTTATTTTGTGTGTGGATTTCAGTTTTATAGGGGTAACGTTTGGAGAGTAAAATATTTTTTATCTGTTTTAATTTGTTTTTTAATGAATTATATTTCTTTAATTGATAATTAATTATGTTAATTATGGAAGTACATTTTAGATGTGTGTTGTGAATTGTGTGCTGTTATACGGTAGGAAATAAAAAGATTACATTTATGTAATAATTAATATTTTTGCTTATAAATAATTTCTATTAAAAATAGTTATTTGTTTGTAAATTATTTTTACATTTAAAACAAAAAATCTTTCTAGGTATTTGTTAGATCTTTTCAATATTATAGTATGTTTTTATCTTTTGTACATTTTTAATATTTTTATATATGTTTTCTTATTTTGTTTTTTAAAATCTTTTGTGTTGTAGTTGATATTTTGTTTGTTTTTAATTTTGAACTGACTCCAATGGGAATATTAATTTTTACCCCTCTGCTATCCAACACTTTCCCTACTGTTGCACTCACTGGAGTGTGAATAGTGATTTATACCCCTCTGCTATCCAACACTTTCCTTACTGTTGCACTCACTGGTGTGGGAAAAGTAATTTTTACTCCTCTGCTATCCAACACTTTCCCTACTGTTGCACTCACTTGAGTGGGAATAGTAATTTTTACCCCTCTGCTATCCAACACTTTCCCTACTGTTGCACTCACTGGAGTGGGAATAGTAAGTTTTACCTCTCCGCTATTCAACACTTTCCCTACTATTGCACTCACTGGAGTGGGAATAGTAATTTTTACCCCTCCGCTATCCATCATTTTCCCTACTGTTGCACTCACTGGAGTGGGAATATTAAGTTTTACCCCTCAGCTATCCAACACTTTCCCTACTGTTGCACTCACTGGAGTGGGAATAGTAATTTTTACCCCTCCGCTATCCAACATTTTCCCTACTGTTGCACTCACTGGAGTGGGAATGTAAGTTTTACCCCTCCGCTATCCAACACTTTCCCTACTGTTGCAATCACTGGAGTGGGAATAGTATTTTTAACCCCTCTGCTTTCCAACACTTTCTCTACTGTTGCACTCACTGGAGTGGAAATTGTAATTTTTACCCCTCCGCTATCCAACACTTTCCCTACTTTTGCGCTCACTGGAGTGGGAATAGTAATTTTTAACCCTCCGCTATCCAACACTTTTTGTACTGTTGCACTCACTGGAGTGGGAATAATAATTTTTACCCCTCCGCTATCCAACACTTTCCCTACTGTTGCACTCACTGGAGTGGGAATTGTATTTTTTACCCCTTCGCTATCCAACATTTTCCCTACTGTTGCACCCACTGGAGTGGGAATAGTTATTTTTATCCCTCCGCTATCCAACACTTTCCCTACTGTTGCACTTAATAGAGTGCAAAATCTAAGTTTAAAGACTATTAAATATTTTAATGTTTTAATTTATAATATAATTTTTTTATTAGATTTTATGTTATAGGTGTATGTATATATATATATATTTATTTGTAAATTTGTATATATTTATAAACTTTAAAAATAAATTAAAATTAATAGTTTATTATTTGTTTTTAAGTAAATATATATATATATATTACATTTTATATATATATGTTTAAGTTTTTTTAAATTAAGTTTATTTCTTATATTTGGTAAAATGTATATAAATCCAAATAAGTTTTTTAAAGGTAATTTTATTATTTAATATATTTAACATTATTTTTTACATATATAAAAAAATCGATATTTTGAACATCGATATTTTTTACATCGATATTTTTTTCTCGATATTTTAATACTTGCCATTACAAATATAAGATGTCAATATTTTTGACATCGATATTTATGACTTGATATTTGTGTATGGGGATATTTTGGGCGTCGATATTCTATCAGTGAACCCAGCCTGCAAACGTGTGTGCAGTAGCAAGTGCAGAACCCTAGCTAGGTGCATGTTGTGCCGTCCTCACAAAAGGTAAACTCTCAGAGAAGTATTCCGTATACTTTTTGCAGTTTAACAAGGTTGAATAGATTAAAAATACCTGATCGTGCATTACAAATAAACAAACAAAGTGGCCTGTGTGGAAGGTAAAAAGAAATGGGGAAATAACAATGTTCATAAATGGCAAAAATAAGGAATTTCACAGATCTTTGTTGATGAAAAAACAATTTCTACACCCCTGTCCTGGATACTGCTTCTGCTTTATTGCTGGAAAATAAGAGTTCCCATTATTGCTAACAAATTATTTTGCTTATGTTTGTTGAGCCCCCCAACCCTCCCCAAAAAAGCCTATAGATCCATTCTGAGAAGCCATTCAACTAATAGAGGATGGATGTTCAGAACAAAAACAGCTACCTAGAACTATAATGTCCACTAAGAAACCTGCATAACATTCCGATTGATTTAACGATTGATTCATAAGATCTTGAAATGTGGGAGGGGTTACATGCAAATAAATGGCCTTGCTGAAAATTGAAAAATGCCCTATGGAATTGAGAATGCACTCCTTTCTTCTCTACTGGTCTGATGAAGAAGGCTTTCTCTGAAATTTATCAAGAATAACTGCAAATGCATTGTGATTCTCCCTGGCAATCAATGGATTATCTTCGATTAAGTTTCCATAACTCAATGTAGAAAAGAAAGGAGCCATCAAGTTGCTGTCTTAGTACTGTAGTACAGTTTCCATTGCTGGAGGACTCTTCAATAATGCATATCTGTAGCATGTTCAGCATTTCCTGATGCATTCTGTGTTCATGGTATCTGTTAGTCTATAGGGTGTTAGTCATGCCCTGATCGCCTAGGCTCATATACATTTTTTCAAAGAGACTTTATTTCGATCACCGAGGATCATAAAAGTACACCATAGAGCTAGACAATTACAAACACACAATACAAATAAAACATTTCAATATAAATAAACATACACAGTCTATTTACAGTTACTCCAGGGTTGGACAGTCAAAGTGCATTAGTAAATTGTGCAAAGAGAAAGGAGAAAAATTTCTCAATAATAGCAGCATGATTATAGAAATAGCATAATTGTTTACAGTTTCAAGCTTCATCACGGTGTAGATAGCAGAAAGATAAAATATAATTAAGACCATTGAGGATAGACAATAAATGCCTATTCGCACTACAGTAATATCGATCAGTCAAAGTGCATCATTAATTGTACGAATACGTCCTTATTTATACTTAAAAAGCCTCATCTTGGGAAAATTTATATAGAAAGATTAAAAAAATACATATACATTTAGGAACCCACTCTGGTGTTCACCTAGACTTTCCCAAAAAGTAGGTGGTAAATCCATTATTTTAGCAATACCCAAGAAGATAAGAAGATGATCCCAAAGATCTGCTCTAAGAAATAAAGTTCCTCATTTGGGTCCTCCTTAAGCCAGCATCACTTCAGTCGGTTCGTCAATTATATGCAAAATGTTTAGGTCAATGATATGCAACATCTTATGCAACATGTTTCTTTTTGCGTATGTTTGATAGACAAAACTAATTTCTCCTCAACTTCTCCTGTCTTTTTAGGAAAATTATGTGGAAGCTTTGAGTTCATTTAAACAGTGTCCTAAATCAGTTATTGAATGGATGAACAGTAATTTTCTCAAGCTCAACTCTGAAAAAACTGAGATTCTATTTTTTTGGAACCAAATGTTCTCCTAACTCTTACTATTGGAGCTCGGGGCTCCTCCTACTCCCACTCCAACAGTAAGGAATTTGGGTATCAAATTTGATTCTAATCTTTCTTTTGAACCTCAAATCAAGGCTATTTCTTCTAGCTGCTTTGCAATAATTAAATCTTTTAAAAGGATGCTGCATTTGGTTCCAGAAGATACTCGTAAGATCATTGTTCATTCTTTGGTAACCTCTAAGCTGGACTATGCGAAAAGCCTATATTTGGGTTTACCAGCTTACTTGATTCAGCCCTGTCAGAAATTGGGTCTCTAGTTGGCAGCGGAATGGACCCTGTCCAAGTAGAGACCACTATCCTAGAAGGGTGCCTTGCACTTCCCCCCTGACTTGTCACTCATCTTGCAGGCAGGAAAGGACCCACAATACACATCTGAGGTCTTCCTCATTTGAGTCTAATAGAAGTGGGTGACAAGCCTGTCAAAGGTCTTGTCTTGCCCCAAAAGTCCTGCCAGGGGTACATCATGAACCAACCCCAGTAGGAAGGCCCTTTAGAACTAGGGGACCACCAACACACGGGTTGCACCAGGCTCAGCGGCCTTAGGCTCATATACGGGAGCCCATTCACCCAGTAAATCAGATGCTTGCCGGAGGCGTCACCAGCTGCCTCGGTCTCAGCCTGCTGCTGCAGACCCACAAGAGAAGGGCATTCCCTCTTTGCCTTGCAGAACTCCTCCCTGGTGGGACCCCCTTCCTGCTGCCAGTTGGACAGATCAGGCAGGTTCCCCAGTTTGGCCAAATCCTCCCCTGTAGCTTCCGGGGCATCTCCCTCAGGGTCGGCCTCTTCCTAGATTGTGGGAGTTTCAGGAGTGGGTTTCCCGTGCCCCTTGCCCTTCCTAATTTTGGCAGGCACCTGGGCCATTCTTAAAGGATCCAGGTCCTCTTGACTACCCTCTCGGGCTACCATAGATCGTGTGACCAGGCACACCCACTCAGGAAACCCTAACATATCCAAGTGGGACCTGAGCTCCACCTCCTTCCAGGCAGTATAATCCAGGTCATTGCCAAGCAGACAATCCACAGCCATGGATGGACTCACAGCTACCCTCAAGGAACCTGAGACCTTCCCATTCAAAGTTAACCAGAGGCGCTGGTTAGTGGTTCTCACGGCTGTGAGCTGCAACAACTTGGTGGAACACATTAGGGACTATCTGCTCCGAGGACACCAGATGACAGTGGATGGTGGTCATGCTAGCTCCTCTGTCTCTCAGAGTCTCAACCCTCTGCCCATTGATGGTGACCCACTGCCGGTACTTCCTAGTATTATCAGGCATGTGGAATCTCTGCACCGTCTCTCCGTCATCCAGGGACACTAGGGTAACCTCTACTCTGTCCCCCAAACTATCTGGGACAATCTCCTCCCCAAACGCTACACTAGATAACCCCGGTTACTGCCCACTGGTGGGGCGCTGTGCCTGCTTGGGACACTTGCTATCTCCCTTGAAGTGCCCTTCCTGTTGGAACTCAAAGCACTTCAGGGGTGCCTCCCCTGCAGACCTACTGTCATGGAACAATTTTTTCTTCTTCTCAGTTAGGGTATGTGAGTCTTGACCATTACAACTATTTTTGGGCCCTTTAGAGAATTCCTTGCTTTTGCTTTTGTCCCTCTCTTCCTTTTTCTAGTAAGGACCCTGCCCACTCTTGTGATGATCCCCCCCAGATACCTTCCTGTGGAAAAAGTGCCTTGCTGCACCGTCGACGGGACCTGATGCGTAGAGCAGAGGAGGCGATACGTCATTGTCAATCCCACTGGATATACGCAATGTATCGGTTCCGAGCCAGCCAAATCAAGATGCGTTGTTGTCGGCTCCTTCAGATGTAGGTGATGCGTTGTCGTTGAGCCATACAGCTGGCAGTGCTATATCTTCTTCCTCGGCGGCGATGCGTTGGCATCAAGGGGAGATGTGTCGGTTCCTACCGGGGCAATGACAGCTATGGGTGGGTTTGAGTGGTTTCAGCACAGAAAACCCACTTCCAAGGGCCCAGGACTGGATTGGCACCACTTGACCAGGCAAGACTCACAGTTGCCAGAGTCCAGGTGTTGTAGGAGGGGTGTTGAAAGTCTTTGATGTCCCTGAGACTTCAGAATAGGAGGCAAGCCAACAAGCCCTTGGAGTCACTTTGGTTCTGGGGTTTAGAGATGCAGGTCCAGTCCTTCTCACTCCCAGGCAAGGAGCAGCCCAGCAGAGCAGGAGTCCAACAAGGTCCAACAGTGTCCAGCAGAGTGACAGTCCTTTCAGCAGCACAGCAGTCCTTCTTCCTGGCAGAGTATCCACAGGTCCAGATGTTTACTTAGTTGGTGATGTCAGAGGTCCAGTACTTATACCCAGTTGTGCCTTTAAAGAGGGGGAGACTTCAAAGAGAGGCCTTTGAAGTGCACAGAGTCCCTGCCCATCCTGCCATGGCCCCAGACACGCTACACAGTCCTGTGTGTGGAGACAGGTACAGCCTATTCAAGTGTAAGTGTCAGGTCTCTGTCCCATCCTGCCCAGGATGGCCCATCAGGATGTCGATGGCCCATCAGTCACACCAAAGGTACTTTTGTGTGTGGCTGTCTGGAGGGAATTCACAAAGCTCAGCTCTTACCCACCTTAATTAAAAACAATGAGATGGAAATGTCATCATCCACAAGGAATCTATCCATTGCACAGCCGCTGCCGCCAACACCACCCCCATCATGGAGCACCTCAACTTCCAACTCAACACAAACGTAAAAACCACGGTCAGAGGCACCCTCACCTACAGACCACCAGGACAACATCCTGCGTTCTGCAGGCCATTTCCGACTTCATTGCCCCACTGGCCATTAACTCAGAGGACTTCATCTTCCTCGGAGACCTCAACTTTCACCTCGATGACCCCAATGATGCCAACACAGCTACACTCCTCAAGGGCATGAACCGCTTTGGCCTCTTCCAATTTGTCACCGACCACCCACATCGCCAGGCACACGCTGGCCCCCTCTTTACAGCCAGAAACAGAGTCAGGTATAGCCATGTCAGCGAACTCACATGGTCGAACCACTCAGTCGTCCACTTCTCCATCACAGCTACCCCCTGTTGTCTCCACTAACCAGCCCAGCACCTCTCTCAGGAGCCGGAGCAAGGTGCCCAAAGACCCATGGACAAACACCCTCAGCTCCTTCTCACTGGAGACTACACCCAGCCTCGAAGAGGCTGTCAAATATTTCAATGCAAAAGAAACAATTGAAAAAGAAACAATTGATGGACGGAATGCTGGACAATGCAAACATTCACCCCCAGTCACAAGGATCTGGGTTTAATCCATCATTCTTTTGCTCACCACACCACCCCAGTTTGGACCCAGCCATATGCAAATCAGTCTTGACCCTGTTCCTTGTGGGAACAGTCCAGCCCGAACTGCCAAGCCAGGTCCTCCCTGGACCGGAAACAAGCATCCTAGGACCGGTTTCAGGGCATCACCCTTCTTCAGCCAGGCTAGCTTGAATCCAGTGGTGTAGTGAGCACGGGACCCACGTCTGGGCATACCCTTCCCACTTAGGGCGACATATGCAAAAGAAACAATTGATGGACGGAATGCTGGACAATGCAAACATTCACCCCCAGTCACAAGGATCTGGGTTTAATCCATCATTCTTTTGCTCACCACACCACCCCAGTTTGGACCCAGCCATATGCAAATCAGTCTTGACCCTGTTCCTTGTGGGAACAGTCCAGCCCGAACTGCCAAGCCAGGTCCTCCCTGGACCGGAAACAAGCATCCTAGGACCGGTTTCAGGGCATCACCCTTCTTCAGCCAGGCTAGCTTGAATCCAGTGGTGTAGTGAGCACGGGACCCACGTCTGGGCATACCCTTCCCACTTAGGGCAACATATGCAAAAGAAACAATTGATGGACGGAATGCTGGACAATGCAAACATTCACCCCCAGTCACAAGGATCTGGGTTTAATCCATCATTCTTTTGCTCACCACACCACCCCAGTTTGGACCCAGCCATATGCAAATCAGTCTTGACCCTGTTCCTTGTGGGAACAGTCCAGCCCGAACTGCCAAGCCAGGTCCTCCCTGGACCGGGAAACAAGCATCCTAGGACCGGTTTCAGGGCATCACCCTTCTTCAGCCAGGCTAGCTTGAATCCAGTGGTGTAGTGAGCACGGGACCCACGTCTGGGCATACCCTTCCCACTTAGGGCGACATATGCAAAAGAAACAATTGATGGACGGAATGCTGGACAATGCAAACATTCACCCCCAGTCACAAGGATCTGGGTTTAATCCATCATTCTTTTGCTCACCACACCACCCCAGTTTGGACCCAGCCATATGCAAATCAGTCTTGACCCTGTTCCTTGTGGGAACAGTCCAGCCCGAACTGCCAAGCCAGGTCCTCCCTGGACCGGAAACAAGCATCCTAGGACCGGTTTCAGGGCATCACCCTTCTTCAGCCAGGCTAGCTTGAATCCAGTGGTGTAGTGAGCACGGGACCCACGTCTGGGCATACCCTTCCCACTTAGGGCGACATATGCAATAGAAACAATTGATGGACGGAATGCTGGACAATGCAAACATTCACCCCCAGTCACAAGGATCTGGGTTTAATCCATCATTCTTTTGCTCACCACACCACCCCAGTTTGGACCCAGCCATATGCAAATCAGTCTTGACCCTGTTCCTTGTGGGAACAGTCCAGCCCGAACTGCCAAGCCAGGTCCTCCCTGGACCGGAAACAAGCATCCTAGGACCGGGTTCAGGGCATCACCCTTCTTCAGCCAGGCTAGCTTGAATCCAGTGGTGTAGTGAGCACGGGACCCACGTCTGGGCATACCCTTCCCACTTAGGGCGACATATGCAAAAGAAACAATTGATGGACGGAATGCTGGACAATGCAAACATTCACCCTCAGTCACAAGGATCTGGGTTTAATCCATCATTCTTTTGCTCACCACACCACCCCAGTTTGGACCCAGCCATATGCAAATCAGTCTTGACCCTGTTCCTTGTGGGAACAGTCCAGCCCGAACTGCCAAGCCAGGTCCTCCCTGGACCGGAAACAAGCATCCTAGGACCGGTTTCAGGGCATCACCCTTCTTCAGCCAGGCTAGCTTGAATCCAGTGGTGTAGTGAGCACGGGACCTACGTCTGGGCATACCCTTCCCACTTAGGGCGACATATGCAAAAGAAACAATTGATGGACGGAATGCTGGACAATGCAAACATTCACCCCCAGTCACAAGGATCTGGGTTTAATCCATCATTCTTTTGCTCACCACACCACCCCAGTTTGGACCCAGCCATATGCAAATCAGTCTTGACCCTGTTCCTTGTGGGAACAGTCCAGCCCGAACTGCCAAGCCAGGTCCTCCCTGGACCGGAAACAAGCATCCTAGGACCGGTTTCAGGGCATCACCCTTCTTCAGCAAGGCTAACTTGAATCCAGTGGTGTAGTGAGCACGGGACCCACGTCTGGGCATACCCTTCCCACTTAGGGCGACATATGCAAAAGAAACAATTGATGGATGGAATGCTGGACAATGCAAACATTCACCCCCAGTCACAAGGATCTGGGTTTAATCCATCATTCTTTTGCTCACCACACCACCCCAGTTTGGACCCAGCCATATGCAAATCAGTCTTGACCCTGTTCCTTGTGGGAACAGTCCAGCCCGAACTGCCAAGCTAGGTCCTCCCTGGACCGGAAACAAGCATCCTAGGACAGGTTTCAGGGCATCACCCTTCTTCAGCCAGGCTAGCTTGAATCCAGTGGTGTAGTGAGCACGGGACCCACGTCTGGGCATACCCTTCCCACTTAGGGCGACATATGCAAAAGAAACAATTGATGGACGGAATGCTGGACAATGCAAACATTCACCCCCAGTCACAAGGATCTGGGTTTAATCCATCATTCTTTTGCTCACCACACCACCCCAGTTTGGACCCAGCCATATGCAAATCAGTCTTGACCCTGTTCCTTGTGGGAACAGTCCAGCCCGAGCTGCCAAGCCAGGTCCTCCCTGGACCGGAAACAAGCATCCTAGGACCGGTTTCAGGGCATCACCCTTCTTCAGCCAGGCTAGCTTGAATCCAGTGGTGTAGTGAGCACGGGACCCACGTCTGGGCATACCCTTCCCACTTAGGGCGACATATGCAAAAGAAACAATTGATGGACGGAATGCTGGACAATGCAAACATTCACCCCCAGTCACAAGGATCTGGGTTTAATCCATCATTCTTTTGCTCACCACACCACCCCAGTTTGTTTGCTGTAACACTTTTCGCCCTAAGTGGGATGGGTATGCCCAGACGTGGGTCCCTTGCTCACTGTGCCACTGGATTCAAGCTAGCCTGGCTGAAGAAGGGTGACATACCCCGAAACCGGTCCCAGGATGCTTGTTTCCGGTCCAGGGAGGACCTGGCCTGGCAGTTCGGTCTGGACTGTTCCCATGGGGCACAGGGTCAAGACTGATTTGCATATGGATGGGTCCAAACTGGGGTGGCGTAGTGGGCAAAAGAACGATGGATTTAACCCAGATCTTTTGACTGGGGGAGAATGTTTGCATTGTCAGCATTCCGTCCATCATTTGTTTGCTGTAACACTTTTCGCCCTAAGTGGGATGGGTATGCCCAGACGTGGGTCCCTTGCTCACTGTGCCACTGGATTCAAGCTAGCCTGGCTGAAGAAGGGTGACATACCCCGAAACCGGTCCCAGGATGCTTGTTTCCGGTCCAGGAGGACCTGGCCTGGCAGTTCGGTCTGGACTGTTCCCATGGGGCACAGGGTCAAGACTGATTTGCATATGGATGGGTCCAAACTGGGGTGGCGTAGTGGGCAAAAGAACGATGGATTTAACCCAGATCTTTTGACTGGGGAGAATGTTTGCATTGTCAGCATTCCGTCCATCATTTGTTTGCTGTAACACTTTTCGCCCTAAGTGGGATGGGTATGCCCAGACGTGGGTCCCTTGCTCACTGTGCCACTGGATTCAAGCTAGCCTGGCTGAAGAAGGTGACATACCCGAAACCGGTCCCAGGATGCTTGTTTCCGGTCCAGGGAGGACCTGGCCTGGCAGTTCGGTCTGGACTGTTCCCATGGGGCACAGGGTCAAGACTGATTTGCATATGGATGGGTCCAAACTGGGGTGGCGTAGTGGGCAAAAGAACGATGGATTTAACCCAGATCTTTTGACTGGGGGAGAATGTTTGCATTGTCAGCATTCCGTCCATCATTTGTTTGCTGTAACACTTTTCGCCCTAAGTGGGATGGGTATGCCCAGACGTGGGTCCCTTGCTCACTGTGCCACTGGATTCAAGCTAGCCTGGCTGAAGAAGGGTGACATACCCGAAACCGGTCCCAGGATGCTTGTTTCCGGTCCAGGGAGGACCTGGCCTGGCAGTTCGGTCTGGACTGTTCCCATGGGGCACAGGGTCAAGACTGATTTGCATATGGATGGGTCCAAACTGGGGTGGCGTAGTGGGCAAAAGAACGATGGATTTAACCCAGATCTTTTGACTGGGGAGAATGTTTGCATTGTCAGCATTCCGTCCATCATTTGTTTGCTGTAACACTTTTCGCCCTAAGTGGGATGGGTATGCCCAGACGTGGGTCCCTTGCTCACTGTGCCACTGGATTCAAGCTAGCCTGGCTGAAGAAGGGTGACATACTCCGAAACCGGTCCCAGGATGCTTGTTTCCGGTCCAGGGAGGACCTGGCCTGGCAGTTCAGTCTGGACTGTTCCCATGGGGCACAGGGTCAAGACTGATTTGCATATGGATGGGTCCAAACTGGGGTGGTGTAGTGGGCAAAAGAACGATGGATTTAACCCAGATCTTTTGACTGGGGGAGAATGTTTGCATTGTCAGCATTCCGTCCATCATTTGTTTGCTGTAACACTTTTCGCCCTAAGTGGGATGGGTATGCCCAGACGTGGGTCCCTTGCTCACTGTGCCACTGGATTCAAGCTAGCCTGGCTGAAGAAGGGTGACATACCTCGAAACCGGTCCCAGGATGCTTGTTTCCGGTCCAGGGATGACCTGGCCTGGCAGTTCGGTCTGGACTGTTCCCATGGGGCACAGGGTCAAGACTGATTTGCATATGGATGGGTCCAAACTGGGGTGGCGTAGTGGGCAAAAGAACGATGGATTTAACCCAGATCTTTTGACTGGGGGAGAATGTTTGCATTGTCAGCATTCCGTCCATCATTTGTTTGCTGTAACACTTTTCGCCCTAAGTGGGATGGGTATGCCCAGACGTGGGTCCCTTGCTCACTGTGCCACTGGATTCAAGCTAGCCTGGCTGAAGAAGGGTGCCATACCCGAAACCGGTCCCAGGATGCTTGTTTCCGGTCCAGGGAGGACCTGGCCTGGCAGTTCGGTCTGGACTGTTCCCATGGGGCACAGGGTCAAGACTGATTTGCATATGGATGGGTCCAAACTGGGGAGGCGTAGTGGGCAAAAGAACGATGGATTTAACCCAGATCTTTTGACTGGGGGAGAATGTTTGCATTGTCAGCATTCCGTCCATCATTTGTTTGCTGTCAAATATTTCAAGGCATGGATCATCAACTGGGCCGACAAAATCGCCCCCATTAAACCCAAGGGCCCTACTTCAGCCCCACCCTGTTCAATGCCTACATGACCCAACTGGCCATCTTGTTCAGGACCCGTCGACTGAATATCATATCATGTAAAGATGACACCCAGCTAATCCTCTCTCTCTGCAGAACCCTCCACCACCAAGGACAACTTCCACCTGTGCATGACCAACGTCGCCCACTGGATGCAGTACAACTGCTTCAAACTTAACATTGACAAGACGGAGGTACTCATCTTCGGGAGCAACACATCCCCACAGCACGACTCCTGGTGGCCAGCAAACCCGGGTCCCTCAGCCACACCTACAGAACACATCAGAACCTCGGCATCATACTGGACAGCAAAGTCACCATGAAAAACCAAATCAAATCCCCCAGACAACTATGCTCCGCATCCTTCTCCCTCACCTAGACCCCCGATTCAGCTGAAGTAAGAGCGGTGGCTGCTCTTTCTCCTACCCGGCTGCCAGAACCTGGAATAGCCTCCCCCTACATCTCTGGACCTCACACTCCCTGCAGGAATTCAGAATTGACCTAAAAACTTGGCTGTTCGACTGACTCCACCCAGAAGCAGAAACCTCCAGCGGCTGGATACCCTCGTGGGTGACAAGCAGCACTCTACAAATCCCATTTGATTGATAGATTGAATGTGTATTCAGAGACAGGCAGAAAGCACCAAATGGCTAAAGTAAGAAAATGCTAACTTTCTAAAAGTATACACATGGGGAGTGAACCTAACCCTCGTATCACTTAGATGCGTTTATCCAATTCACGCTAAGATCAAACAATGAATTACTTATGTATGATCGGATCTTTTTATTTTCCTTTTTCTTTATAAAAGTTCAAAGAGATTTTTATGGAATATTCAAAACATATGAAAAAGTACACAATGCAGTCATAGCACATTTATATACGACATTGCAATATAGTCATTCCAATAATGTCCAAACAATTTACACATAACAAAAACAATGCAACATATCTAAACGATTCGAATCGAATAGCAACAAACAAAGCAACACTATTTTGTATATCAATATTGAATGATATAGAAACATTTACTCATCCTACAACACCCTGAACTATCAATAGGAGGTGTCTAGGACAAACATTGGGAATACTTAAAAGTCCTACAACAGGGGTGAACAGAATTGTAGTATAACCCTCAGTGAGGAAAGGAATTCAATTAAACACTCCTCGATGTTTGATGGATTGCCAACGCGTTTCGAGTCCCGGGCAATACGACAAGGGGCTCTCTTCAGGGCTTCTTAATTTTAAAAACGATGGTGTTGTCCCACTGGAAGTCTCTGGTGGGAAGTATTTCTTCTGTCACGCTCAATTTTCGCAGAAAAAGTAGATGGAATAATTTCTTTTTTTTCTTTTCTAAGTCAAGGTCCTTCGCTGTTTTCACGATTGATGACTGTGTGGGTCACTGGCGGTAAAAGGTTTTCATCCGCCGCCGCTGCCATTGAAAGTATGATAGGGAAATAGTTGCTAACGTTCACTGGGCCAAGGCTGGTCAACCCATCAAAATAAGATAGACCACTCCCAATTACTATTGTTTTAGTATACAGCACCCCGAGGCAGGTATGAATTAATCGGCCATGAGGCCTTATTGAAAATCATTGAGACAAAAGATCTTAAGAGAGACACTATGCATATGTGAACAGGTGAGCCAGACTTAGTAATTTGAGGAGCAACTCTGAATGTCTTTCGTAGTTGGGAGGAAAACAAATCCCCACTGAAGGCCAGACCAAATCCTGAAAGGTGGCGTGTAGCAGAAAGCAATCGACATGGAGAGTTTTGTGCCTCATGTATTTTATTGGTGAGATAATTAGCTGTGGAAAGCAACAATACATTTTTACGTGTTCTCAGTTGGATCTTTTATTTTAGTTTGTCTGACCTTGAATAGGATTGTCTCCAAGCATGGCCCAACTGTCTTGTCCACATCTTATGCGCCTCCAAAACTTTACAATCAAGATATCTGATCCTTAGCTTTTCTAATACAGGGTTGTTTTAAAGACACTTTATTTCCAAGCGCTTCTTTTAGAGTTGAGGATGGGTAAGCAAGCATAATGACGAATATTAATAGCATGTTGTGGGCATCCAAGACATTAGAAGGGGACATGTGGGATGCTAGGTAGGGATGGGTGGTGAACTCCTCTCCGCCAGCGGACTTTTTTCAACTCCACGCTGCGCTGGGAGTGCAGAGTTTGGCAAAAATCTCAGACTCCGCCAAATGGCGGAGTTTGCCCCCGCTGCCCACCCATAAAAAGTGCAGATAACTTCTCTAATGGCCTACAGATGGTGATTAGCTTTTTATGCGCCCCCGTTGGTAGGTAAAAACACTATTTAGTGGACATTTAGAATGCCTACCAGGGGGAAGCGCCAGTCAACTTCCTTTATTAGGTGGCACTGCTTCGTTAATCACAATCACATTTTATTGTAGTGCTAACAGCCAAATTTTACTGGGCTTCTCCAGAATGGGCACGCGCAGACCTCGCAGCCATTACTGCACCTTTGACATTTGGCCGAGCAGCTGTCGACCTGCTGTACTCTAGCAAAGAGATGGATGTCTGGAGCCACCGCCGCTATGACCACTCACCCGGATCAAAGCCTCTGCAGAGGGCAATGAATTATCGTAAATTATCGTTAAGTGGCTCCTCGGCGGAACCCCGAGATTTTGTGCAGATGACTGACGTCTTCCTAAACAACGAGCATCTCTTTTTCTGGTGCAGGAGCACAAACAGCTCCTTATTGTGTGTGTGGGCCGTCTGTTGCGGGGCAGTTCATTTTTCTAACCAATCAATGGATGTGCTGAGAAGGACAACACCCTGCACGTACCGCCCCTTTTGAAACCAGCTTTCTTCTCCATATATTGAAGTTGCTTAGTCACCTTGTCACACTCCGCGCTATCCCTAATTAAAAAAGTTTCCAACCTCAATTACTAGCTTATTTTTTTCCAAAGAATGAAAGAAAGCTGTCAGATTAATTAGCAATTACTGCGCCTCGTTTATTCCTGCTCAAAGACCAGAGGTGATGCGCAGCAGCTGGCACTTAGAAGCCGGGCTCTGAGGAAATGTTACACCGTATTTTGAAAGGGTGTAAATGCCATGTGGGACTCTTTTATATGAAACAGTACCTGGTACTACAGTGCCTGTGCTGTCCGGCCGTAATATTAAATACTGTAACTCGCCTTGTGATTATTATTAGCACAGGTTTGCCTTTTCTTCGCACTATTGGTAACTGGTGTTGTTACTGGTCTCCTTCGGGTCACAACAGGAGTCAGCGATGAGCGCACGACTGCCTGATTTACTTGACTTCACATAAATTAGGGTGGAGCGGCACTCCGCAGAATTCCACAGAGGTTTTACGCAACTCCGCGGAATTTCGCGTGGTGCAATCCGCGAACTCCGCCCACTATTAATGCTAGGATGAATCTATCAATGTGTAGCAATTTTACATCAGTACTTGATGATAGTGGCAAACAGATGTTTGAGCACCAAACACATATTTACAAAAAATGAAAAATTGGGATTGCAGGACAAGCACAGTATTTTTTAAATAAAAACTTTTATTTCAGGAATTGAGTTTATTTTTCCAAAATGAAAAGCCTGTATTTGATTGTGAAATGTAAGTATTTTCATAAACTGAAAAGCTGAGGTCTAAATTACTACATTTACGAATACATATGTTTAAAGCTGATATATTGGTGATAATCACAAGCTTTAGTATCATACCCTACACATGAGACTGTTGTCCCAATCTATAACCTGAGCAATAACACTGCTGTGTGTAAGTACAAAAGTATTCAAATTCTGCTGTCTGCAGTCTGAGATTGTGAGACTTTTGTAATCTCTTTACTTTTCCACCGTGCAACTCCCAAGGAGGCTCTCTTTTATAATGAATGACAGTGAATGTTTTTGAAAGGGGTATAACTGAAATATAAATGGAAGTGACATGTAGAAGTAATAAAGACACTATGGAACAATGATAGGTCCTCTGAATTGCATTTTCAGAACTGTGATTAAAAAATATACATTTGGCGACTATGCTTCCAATATTTTTGTGCGGTGAATGAACCCATAACACTACTGAGGAAGGTCAAGCTTGATTAGCAAACAAAAAAGTATTGAAAGATTTAATGAGTCCCCCTTCAGAACATATAGCTTTTTAGCAAATGTATGTGTGATTTGCACTTTACAAAGCACTCCTTAGCTAAATTTTCCCAAAATGTCATCAGGGAAAATTTCCCAAGTCCTATCCATGGAGGAAGTCTGATTTACTTGCTCAGTTTAGTTCGGAGCAGATGTTTATGCCCCACAACTTTCAAAGGTCATTAGATGATACTGTAATTTATGAGTCTCCTTTATAGATCAACAGAACGTGGATTCACTGATAAAATATCGATGTAATAAACATCGATGTTCTAAATATCGACTGCAAAAATATCGACTGCAAAAATATCGACTCCAATACAGGTAAGTACAAAAATATTGACTCAAACATGTCGAGGTAAAAATTAAAGATGTAAAAAATATTGATTTAAATATATATATAAAATTAAACAATATATAGTAAATATATTAAATATTAATATTATTTTTAACAAAATAAATTTAATTTAATATACATTTAACTAAATATAACAAATAAACCTAATTAAAAAAAATAGAAACACACAAACATAATAATTTATACATATACATATATTTACTTTAAAATAATTTATTGACTATTATCTTTATTTAATTTTCAAACTTTAAAATTATATAAAACAATATATATATATATATATATATCAATAATTTAAAATAAAAAAAACATTCTATGATAAATTAAAACATTAAGGGGCCCATTAGGATGGTGGGCGGTAGCACCACCGCCGTGCTGGCGGATGCAAAAACCACCAGTTACCGCCCGCATGCCGCAGCCCACACGCCCGCCAAATTACGATGTGAAAAGGCAGCCAAACACCGCCGGCAAGCCAGCGAAGCCGTCCGCCATCAAAGTGCGCCCGCTCACGTAGCGGCGCAGCCCAATGGAGACACACCGCCAGACGAAATCACGTACCGCCCGGCGTACAAATTACGATGCCGCAAACAAACAGCTCCCACGGCTAAGAGACACCGCACGTGAAAGTGAGGCGGAAACCCGAACGCCGAGCACAGACACCGAAGAGGCGACCCCCCCGAGCATGAATCCAGCACTGCAGGCCCTCCCCATGCTCTACCTGATGCAGCACCCAGGAGTCAACGCACCGCGGTGACGCAGGTAGGCAGACACACAACAGGGGCACGCAAACAGCGCACACAGTGCAAGGGCGGGAAAACTGTATATGCCCCCCCCGACATCCCTGCGTGGACAAGACACATCCACCACTGCACCCACAAATGTAACACAGGGCAAAGTGCAACATCTCGCAACTATCATGGGCACACCACCTGGGACCAGGAACTAACGACCCCGTCACGGCACCGCAGCACAGCGGCGATGACGCAGCCACACATGCGCACAACTCAGCGCCCAACCATAACGCCATGTATGCGTCGCACACAAACAACACAGGGACACAACCAAGCACCACACACACCAGCCACACCCAGAACGCACATGACACGTGACAGGCCTGCCACAGTCATGTCCCCAACGCCCAATTCACGGACAACACCCAACGTCACACAACCGACGCCCACATGTCAGTGAAGTCACGCAACATCTGGACACACCCCTGTTTGACAAACAGGGCGAAGCACACAGCAGCGGCAACACCACCCAGTAGAACATGGGCCCCGTCGGGAAGAGGTACGCCAGTACCACACAGAAACACCCATACCACCCTGCACCCATGAACCAGACATACAAAACGGAACACCAAAGAGCCCGGGGACCGACAACAGGTGGACTCAAGAATGACACCCACACACAAGGCCCAACGCATAGCGGAAACACAGCCTGCCGCCCACACACGGGAGAGCAGACAGCACTGAATGACCTTCCATTCCAACTCCGAAACCACATCCCGACTAAACAAGCCAGCGAATACAGCCATTGTCCCAAAAAAGACCAACACAGGCATGCAGAGGAAACCGACCACAGGGCAGATAGCGCATATCACCTAAGAACATACCGAACGGGAAAGAAGAAAGTATAAAACTCCCCCATGCCGTTCCCATGCAAGTTATCTGGAAGGAGTCACACACCACTGACCTTGAACATTCAGAGAAGCACGTGGGATGAGGGCCCGTGTCCTCCGCACAAGCTAACAGAACACAAGTCCTGCCCCCTACGACCATCACAGACCTCACAGCAACCTCGGAGCTTGCACACTGCAGACTGCACACACAGCCGGAGCACGCCACCACATCGCCCCGCAGCAAAATGGCACCTACAACACACCTACCCAACTACGCCAGACAGGTCAAGCTGTACAAACACAACCTGATACAGCTACTGGGATGCGAACCCCTATCCCTGCTGAACGTAAGTTACCGACTGACTTACCGCATCGCATTGTTCAGCTGCGTCATACCCGTCTTCTACTGTCGGAGGTGTCCCTTCCACCATCCTGTGGAGTTGTGCCTCTCCAACCCGGCATGTCCAAGGGCGGACCTGCTACCACTATTCCACCCTCTGGACGCACACGACAGGGTCTGTTCAGCCTATGGGGGCATGGCGTATGTGGCGTACATCGGACCCACACTGCAATGGGACCACTGTGCCTCCACACGACGGATCATGGATCACAGCTACATCGAATGTCACCCAGCATGCCCCATCATGCTCCTACAAGGGACAACTTACGGACAACACCGTGACAGCCACCATCCGCTACATTGGCTGGCAAACATGTATACCACCAATGAAATGGAAGCCCTGCAGGAAGCCATCGCATACCTGTCAACCTGTCAATTCGTAGGACCCCGACGCAATCCCCCAATTGAGCCATGATGTCCGACACTGTACCCATGCTTAGCTTCCGCACGGACTGGCCAGTAACCACCACAACAGCCATACCAAACGACCTGCAACTGATACCACACCATCAACGACACTGCCATGACATCGGATGTGTCCGGGACATGCACTCCGTTCCCCATCACATCCAGGAACTCTGCATGTATCCGGGGAGGCAGTGGCATGGGATATGTGTATCGCACCCACATGGACAGAACTGCACGTACAACTATGCCATGACATGGATCCTGCGCCCATGGACATATGCACCGCACAGTGGACAGGAATCGCCCGGCTGGAGTATGTGAGAGCTGCACCCCTTCTCCCCCTCCCCGGAATTCCCGTAACAGGACCTTTGCATGGACGACAAGTGCATACAACAACAACACGACCCCAGTGACTGTGACATGTCCAGTATCCACCATATGGCAACAACAAGTGGGACGCCGTTGCATGCACGTAAGCCCATGCCCTGATGTCAACTCACACGCACGCGTGCATGAGTAACAACAGCAGCACACCTGTCACATGGAACTGAGATGGACTGTGCCCATGATGCCAAGCGGTCTGGTAGGCTAAATGTATACCGTCTGTGTCAAAGTCCGCAGCACCGCAGCTACTTGCAAATGAACATTAGCACAGCAACGGCCAAGCAGATGTAACTCTGAAGCCCACATCCCACATGCAACAGCTAATCACATGTACCCCTACACCCTTAGCTATGTGTAATCCTGCTCAGTATATCCTCCACATGCATACCGCTGCCAGTAGTGTCCACTATACTGCATCACAGAGGACATAAGTCACAATACATGGTTTGAAGAAAGAAACTGTCTCTGCTGATTCCTTTCACAAGTACGAATGTGAGATGATGAGAGTGTGTGATGTATACGGCAGTCGTGACATGACTATGTAGTCCACTGTCATTCGATGTCCACGCAAATGAGTAGCACAACTGTGGAAGACACACATGTGTCGTGTGAAGCGGGAGTGACGCTTCGCTCAGGTGGGTGGGTGTGACGGGTAGATGCGCACATGCTAAGTTGAAACACGCTGTGTCGGGAGGGGTCCGGAACTGCACATTACCGCTTCCATGGGCAATGTTAAAGGCCACCCGTCGGGGGGGGGATGTGAACACGTGTGTGCACAGCAGCCGGGCACACGAACAATGCGGTATCAGGCGTACACGTCAGCCCACCCTCTGTGGACAAGCTGGATCCTGTTGTTCGCCCGCCAGGCCCTTGACAAGGCACACACAGCCCCTGCCGACCAGGTGTATCCCCAACATTGTCAACCTGCACAGGCAATCCAGGGCATGGGATGGCAGTGGAGCATGGTGGGGGAGAGGACTCGGTGCGCTCCTCCGGGACACATCACGCAGGCAAAACATCCTCAATGTGTAGCATGGCTCAAGTCATATGGAAGTATTGGGGGACGCACACATCACGAGCAGGAGTGACGTCACGGAAGGTGGCTCGCACCATCCCACCCATTGCCTACATCCCCACACACATCACATGCCGTTGCAACAGAGAAGCCAGCGCGTGCGCAAGCACCTCCGAGCCCGCCCCAGTGAGGCAAAAGAGTTAATGTGTGGGTCCATCAGCCCTAGATGGACGCGGCATGGGCCGCTAGGGCAGCTACATCCTCTGTGTGTCGCAGGTGGTGTATCCGGACTGCGGAGACTGCAATGCATTGTCTAGGTTGCCCGGGTCTCGAGTCGGGGCACCACGCATGTGGACGGCGTAACGCCACTAATCATACCGTGAGACAGACCACATGTACAACTGGACCCACACATACACTCCTTGGCCTCTCTGGGGCGAGCTTGGAGCTGCTTGTGCATGCGCTAGCTTCTCATGTGCAAATGCATATAGGTGTGAGCGAGGGGAGGCCATGAGGACAGTGCAAAAGATAACTGTTTGACTTTCAGTTAGTTTAAGGAATGCCCCTGATGTGGTCAGAAAAAGACATGTCTCGTGTGCATTGCAACTAGTAGATAAGCCAATGACCTACCCATGTCTTGCATGTAGCCCCGCACCTAGCCCCGCACACTCGACACAGCGAAATGAGTACCAGCACCACATACATCCCATTCGAAGCACTGACTGGGGGTGATAACCATTGGACAGTCTTGTGTAGTCCACCCACGTGTACATGTGGGCCCTCCATGAACCATGTCACCTGCGGCAAAGTGATGTCATGGGCAATGACGGAACTGAGCAGAGCTGTCTGCCCCACGCACAGACGGTGCATCAGCTCAACAGGCCCAGCACAGAGTGCAGCAGGGGTCACATGTGCAGGGGCAGTTGTGCCTGGTGTGAATGAACATGCACATAGACAGCACATCGAGCAATGTGTAGCCTGCCCACATCTACTGTCCATTGTCAGGCTGACCTAGAAGAAGATCACAAGGCAAATTATCTGTGTGGGTGTACCCACTGTGACCAACACTGCGCAACCATCAGCGTACTCGCCCTGTGCATGGCCCACCCCGCAACGAAGGTCACATTCAGTGCCACTATCTCTCACACACATCCCTATCACGAGTCATGGTGTGTCCAATAGACAGTGCAGAGTAAGCGCTCATCCGGGGTGTCCTGAACAGGAGACACATGTAACCCACTAGGCAGTCGGTGCTGTCACCTACTGGCATTGTGCAGTCAATGTGCAGGCCAGGCTTGCTGGGACTGAGAGGGGCAGCATGGCCCAGCCTGACATTCACACGAGCAACAAGTGCACTGAGACCTGCACTGGCAATTGCAGACGTTGGCCTGCACCCAGCTGGCCCGGGACGCCTACCTCCATAGTGGAACACGCAGGGTGCAACCGCGAGGGTCATCGGAGTTGGCCGTAATGGCCTGGCCCATGTTGGTGACAGTCCGCTGATGCCATGTGCACCACACAGTATGATGTGCGCACTGCATCTGCAGGTGTGGCCATGATGTGCGTGTGGGTGCAGGTGCACAGTGGACGGGGCCACAACATGCCGTGTGCATAGGCAGGGACGGCCAGTGGCCGGCCCCCACATGTCTGTTAGCATGTCATCATCTGCACATTGGCATGGGTGCATGGTATACGCATATGCACACGCATGTCATCCCTCACTATGTACATCTGCCACTTGGCACGTGCAAGGTTACGTGTCACATGTGATGTGTATTTGCAAGCACACAGCCGTGTTGGCATGGGGCTGTCAATGTGTACACCTGACAATGCTTCTGGAGGTGTGATCCGTACAGTGCTGCACATAGGGTGCAGTGGTGACACCAATGACTGTCTCATATCCCCTCGTGCCACAGGTCCCACTTGTCTTGGCCGCTCAGCCTGTGCCCACATCGTCGTTGGTGTGTGCCATACTCATCCAGCCTCGGAAGCAGTGTGATGCACAGCAGCCAGTCATGTTGCCGTGGTGTTGTCGCTTGCCGGATATGCAGTCAGTCCCCATCAGCACGCCTCACAGGTCATTGAGGCCTGGATCCTCATGCGCATGCACATAGCAATGGTTTGTGTCACTGCCCATTGCTATTGGTGGGAGACCTGTGTAAGTGTATTGTGGCTGTGCTGTCCCTGCATGACAGCTGTTCTGTGACTCATGTTCTTGCTCTGTCATATCAGTGATGTGTATGTGAAAATGCCATGTGTCGTGTTGCTTTGACATGTGTCCACTTCCATCTTTCCTAGGTGGAGACCAAACATTTACCGCCCTTACCAATTGTTGGCGGACATGGAGGATTCTGAGGTCATCCGGAAATTTCGTCTGGATCGACCAACCCTGCATCGACTATGTGCCATGTTGGAACCCCACCTCCGTCCTCGCAGGGTGTATCCGACAGCATTCACCCCCACAGTGGGCAGTGGAGGTGGGATGTCCCAGCCCATGTTCAGCATGGTGCTGAGGGATGTACTGGCAGCCATGATGCTGTACAGGAACAGGTACATCAGATTCCCCAGGGCACGTGAGTTGGCGGCAGTGAAGGGTGCATTCTATGCCCTTGGACGGATCCCACACGTCGTTGGTGCCATTGACTGCACCCATGTTGGCCTTGTCCCACCACAGGCCACTGAGCAGCTCTTCCGCAACCGGAAGCACACGCACTCCCTGAATGTGCAAGTGGTGTGCCTTGCGGACATGGTCATCTCCCACGTGTGTGCAAAGTTCCCAGGCTCGGCCCATGACGCGCACATCATGCGAAACAGCATATTACCACAACTGATGACCCATCTGCAACAGGACCGTGGCTGGATTGTCGGTGAGTATGTGGAGTTGTGTAGCGTGCTGGCTTAAGGATGCTGTCTACTGTCCTGTTTGAATTGCAACGGTTCTCTGTGTCCCCCACGCCCAGGTGACTCGGCTTACCCGAATGGGCCCTGGCTGCTCAGTCCATTATGAAATCCTCGGACCCCAGCAGATGACCGCTACAATGAGGCACATGGGAGGACCAGACGTGTGGTCGAGCGTATCTTTGGCCTCCTCAAGACCAGGTTCAGATGCCTGGACCGCACCGGGGGGGCGCTGGCGTACTCCCCACAGAAGGTGTGCCACATAGTGGTGGCTTGCTGCATGCTGCACAATCTGGCCATTCGAAAGCAGATCCCCCTAATTGTGGATGACGGAGATCAACCAGGGCCCCAGCCTGCACACCAGGACAGCTCCAGTGAAGAGGACAGTGGAGAGGATGAAGCTGTGAATGTGCGTCAGCAGCTCATCGCCCGCTACTTCACTTGACGGTGAGTGACCATGTACGACGGCTGATGTGGCTGTAGTTGTGCAGGTGTATGTGTGGTCTGTTACTGGGGCCTTTTGTTCACTGAGTGCTGTGTGTCAATGGTCCATGTCCAGGTTGGTATGCCACTGTCAGTGGCTGTAGCATTGTGCCCTGTTGCTCTCAGAGATGTGTGTGCATTGCTTGTAGTTGGTGACAAGTACTGTGTGATGAGTGTGTGACACACTCATTGAATGTACTCTTGTTCTGTTTTTCACCCCTAGGTCCCTGCAGCCTCTCCTGTCCCATCGACATGCCACACAGCAGATGCTATTCTGCTCATGGTGGCGATTGCACATCGTGGAATAAACACAGGACACATTAAGCCAAATGTGATCAAGGTGTATTTATTAACAGCGGTGACATGTGATTGTGTGCAAGGTGATGACAAATGTGGTGCATGCTGTGACAATGAGTTGACGGTCATGGCTGCGTGATGGTCAAGGTGTACCCATGGAGTTCTATGTCCACAGTCCAACAGACACATGCCATTCACATGGCAGTGTGGGCTAGGATCGTATTCCAAGTCAATGCAGTAGGTGGTCAAGGTGGCTGGCTGACTCACTGGCGTTTGGTGCGGGCGAAGTCCTCTCTGGACACCTGTTTCCACTTCGGACGGCCCCTTCCACGTTTGGGAGGGGGGTGTTGATGTTCCGCTGGTGGTGGCTGAGGAGTGCTCACTCGCTGTGGACGCAGGGGAACGTGATGCTGCACGACCCAGCGCCACAGCAGGTGGTGGCGGAGGTGGTGTTGCTGGCCTTGCTTGTGCCCTCCCCCCCACCACCAGCTGGCCCATGAGGTCCGCGATTCGGGCCATGTGGGCGTCCATGGACCTCAACACCGCAAGGACCTCCCGCGTGTCACTTGCCGACCTGGCCCATTCGCCTTGGGCCTCCTCATAGGCCCCAAGGACTCTGTCTATTGGCGGCAGGGCTTGGCTCCCAGGCACAGTTGGCGTTGGCCTGGCCCTGCTCCTCCTACCAGTACTGCTGCCACCGACCTGCCCACTAGCCACATTGCTCACCACGGGCCTCGCTGTGGCTCCCAGGGTGGACCCAGTCGGCCGGACCACCACTTGCGCTGGGGCTGGGGCCAGTGATGACGTGGTGGTGGTTGCGGCAGTGGGAGTGGCCGCAACGAGCGTGGGGGTGGCCGCCACAACAGTGGTAGTGGCCGCTACGACACTGGCAGCAGGGGGCTGTGAGTGGTCATCAGCCCTGGATGATGGGTTGGTGGGTGGGAGGGTGCCTGGGGTGCGGTTGGGCCCTGCCACACCAGATGGGCCTGCTGGGTGGTCCGTGTCCGGATCGGAGGACAGATCCTCCACATCCGTGAGTCCTTGTTGGGGGCTTGCAGGCTGGCTGTGCTGGCTGCTGTCTCCATCTCCAGCATCCAGCAGTTCGTCACCTGTGGGGGGAATGAGATATGTTATTGTGTTGCACATGACAAAGTATGTATAGGTTGTCTGACATCCACAGTTCGTGCACAGTCGTGCACAGGTTTCCTGGAGCCGTGTGTGTGGCTGTGCTATTTGTTGTTGTGTGGGCATGCCAATGGGACTGTGTGCTGTGGACATGTGGCATGGGACGGATTGGCAATGCCGATGGGTGTGTTGCTGTGCTCCTGCTTTTTGTGGCTCTGGTGTATGCGGACTCCAGACCCATCGTGGAGGTTGGTTTGTACTATGCTCTTGGGGTTCATATGGAACGCTTAGAAACGCAGATGGCATAATGGGGGTCAGCCCCCTGAAACGCATTTGAGATGAACTATGCTTTGGGGGTTCATATGGAACGTTAGAAATGCAGATGGCATAATGGGGGTCAGCCCCCTGAAACGCATTTGAGATGTACTATGCTTTTGGGGTACATACTGTGGGTGTAGAACGTGACATGTGTTGTGGCAACATGACAGTGCATGGTCTGAGGTGTGTGTATGTCTGACATACCCTGCATATTTGCTGTCTGTTGTGATTTCTGGCCATGTAATTGGACGCATTGTTATGAGTGAGTGATGGTTGTGTGCCACACGACGTATTGCAGATGGTCCAATTCCTTGGTGTGCGTGCTGCCCTGTGCATCACTGCAGTGCTCGGGGGTGTGTGGCCCATGTTATGTGTGTAGTTGCTCACAGTGTGACGTGCGCTTCATTCACTTCTGGCACATGATTTATCATGGGCATGTTTCTTTGCGTGACTACTGTATGTGGACCAGCTGTTCGGATGACATTCCTTTCATGTGACTGGGGCTGACGGATGAGATGGATGGTATGTTGTATGTGCATTGTGTGTCTGTGTGTTTGATGGGTCCAGTGGTGTTCGTGTGCATTTCTGTTGTTCCACGCTGTTGCGTCTAGTGTGGTATGTCTTACATGGGCATAGTTGTGGGATGTGTGGTTGACAGGCAGTGGGGGCTACATGGACAGGACTTCGATGGTGTTGCAGTTGTGTGTGATGGGTTGCACTGTGCCTGCCGTGTGGTTCTGTTATCAGTGTGACTTGTGCATGCAGACGTGGCTCCTTGGGTGTTGCTGTGTCTGTGATGGGTCATGTGGGGTGTGACTCTGTGGTTCATGTCCGTGTGCACATTGTTCACATGGTTGTGGCAGGGAGCAGTGCTGCGTGTTCCTCTGCTACTTTGCATGTCCCATGTGTTAGTCGTAATTCAGTCCTCATGCCTCCAGTCACCCCGCCCTGTCCAGTTTCCCACCTGCAGGTTGTTTTTGAGCGTGCACTGGACTGGATGCAACATGGTTATGGGCGGGGGGTGCTCCATGTTGCAGGTCTGTGGGGGTGGGGGCGGTGTTATGGGTCGTGGTGATGGCTGGACACCCACTGACACCGTTTGTCCTGGGGCAGGATGTCTACCTGTCGGCTGCCGGTGTGCACTGCAGTGGCTGCTACGTGGGTGTGGGGTGTGGGCTGTGCTCCTCCTTGCTGTGCTGTGGGACTAGGGGCCTGGTGGGTGTTGTACTTCAGCTGTCCCCCTCCCACCCACTGCGCTTTGTGTTGCTGCTACTTACCTGTTACTTGTCGGTTAGTGCAGCTACGGCTGCCACATGGGTGTGGGGGTGCTCCGCCTTGCTGTGCTGTAGGACTAGGGGCCTGGTGGGTGTTGTACTTCAGCTGTCCCCCTCCCACCCACTGCGCTTTGTGTTGCTGCTACTTACCTGTTACTTGTCGGTTAATGCAGCTACGGCTGCCACATGGGTGTGGGGGTGCTCCGCCTTGCTGTGCTGTAGGACTAGGGGCCTGGTGGGTGTTGTACTTCAGCTGTCCCCCTCCCACCCACTGCGCTTTGTGTTGCTGCTACTTACCTGTTACTTGTCGGTTAGTGCAGCTACGGCTGCCACATGGGTGTGGGGGTGCTCCGCCTTGCTGTGCTGTAGGACTAGGGGCCTGGTGGGTGTTGTACTTCAGCTGTCCCCCTCCCACCCACTGCGCTTTGTGTTGCTGCTACTTACCTGTTACTTGTCGGTTAATGCAGCTACGGCTGCCACATGGGTGTGGGGGTGCTCCGCCTTGCTGTGCTGTAGGACTAGGGTCCTGGTGTGTGTTGTATTTCAGCTGTCCCCCTCCCACCCACTGCGCTTTGTGTTGCTGCTACTTACCTGTTACTTGTCGGTTAGTGCAGCTACGGCTGCCACATGGGTGTGGGGGTGCTCCGCCTTGCTGTGCTGTAGGACTAGGGGCCTGGTGTGTGTTGTACTTCAGCTGTCCCCCTCCCACCCACTGCCTCTGTGTTGCGACTACTTACCTGTTACTTGTCGGTTGGTGCAGCTACGGCTGCCACATGGGTGTGGGGGGCTCGTTGTGGCGCTTCTGGAGTACTAGGGGACCTGTTGGTAGTTACGTGGCTGGCTGGGTGTACACATGCCCCCATGGTTTTGTTAGTTGATATGTTTGTGCTGTGTGTGGGTGGTGGTGCCTGTTGCATGTGTGAGTAATGTGTTGTGTATTGTGTACTGGACATGGGGGTGTTTGTCCCTCGGAGCTATGGCATGGTGGTAGTGCATGTGAGTACATAGCGGTGTGCTGGTATACATTTGTTTGTACTTACTGGCCTCCACTCCCCCTGGTAATCCGGTGAGGATCTCTGGATGGATGATGACTCGCACCTTCTCCTCCCACGCTTTGAAGGTCTTGTAATGCGCGGGATTCCCTCCGCCAGTCGTGGCAGCCAGCTCTCGGTTTTTGCTCTCCTTCTTCTTGACCAGGCTTTTGATGTCGTTCCACCGTTTGTTTATCTCTCCTCTGTTTCTGGGTACGGTCCCGACTGCATTGACCTGGTCTACAATTCTGTTCCACATTCTGTTTCTGGTGGCTAGTGGTGTGTGCTGGACCTGGTTGCCATAGATTTGTGTGTGCACCTTGACGATCTCGTCGACCATGACCGTCAGCTCAGTGGAAGTGAACTTGGGCATTCTGTGTGATGCCATGGTGTTTGTGGTGCTGGTGCGGTGTGTGATGTGTGTTTGCAGGGGGTTTGTGGTGCCGGTGTTTGGTGGTGGTGGTGGTGGTGGGTGTGATGTGTGCGTATCTGTGGTGTGCTGCTGTCCTTGCTGTGTCACTGTGTCCTCTCCTCTCCTCTCTGCTTTGCAATGTTGCAAGGGGTTGTGGTCTGTGGAGGGGCTGCTTTTGTACTTACCTGTTTGGGTGTGTCCTGATGGTCTGTTGTTTTCAGGTGTGTTGTGGCCGGTGTTCTGGGCTTTGTGTTTATTTGTTTGTCCAGGGGTGGTGTGTTTTCGGGATGTGTACTTTGTCTGTGTATTTGTGTGTGGATTGCTGTGTGGACTTGTTTGCCTTGTTGTGTGTGTTTGTTTGAGTCCGGGGCTGTTTCTGTGCAGGGACGTGGCCGCCATGGCTTCTGCCGTGTCCATTTTCTTCAGTGTTGTTTCCGCTGGCGGGCGGTGTATTTGTTGTTTTTCCGCGCTCATGTCGGTGCAATCGTAATTTCACGTGCGGTGTCTCGACCGTGAGGGCGGGCGGTTTTGTGTTGTCGTGCGTCTTTCCGTCCGTGGCGGGCGGTTTGACTCCGACTCGGGCATGGGCGGGCGGTATTTTGTGTGTTTTTTCCGCCGCTGGCGGTTTTTGGTTCGAGGCATCATAATTGCTGGGTCGGTATTCAGAAGGTGTAGGCGGGCGGATTTTTGCAGCTTTCATGGGTGGCGGATTTTTTTACGCCCGGTATCGTAATGGGCCTTTAAACTATTTAAAAAAAATTAAACTTACATTTTCCAATACAATAAGTGCAACAGTAGGGAAAGTGTTGGATAGCGGAATAATTAAATTTACTATTCCAACTCCAGTGAGTGCAACAGTAGGGAAAGGGTAGGATAGCGGAGGGGTAAAAATTACCATTCCCACTCCAGTGATAGCAACAGTAAGAAAGTGTTGGATAGCAGAGGGGTAAAAATTACTATTCCCACTCCAAAGAGTGCAACAGTAGGGAAAGTGTTGGATAGCGGAGGGGTAAAAATTACTATTCCCACTCCAATGAGTGCAACAGTAGGGAAAGTGTTGGATAGCGGAGGAATTAAATTTACTATTCCAACTCAAGTGAGGGCAACAATAGGGAAATGTTGGATAGCGGAGGGGTAAAAATTACTAATCCCACTCCAGTGAGTGCAACATTAGGGAAAGTGTTGGATAGCCGAGGGGTAAAAATTACTATTCCCACTCCAGTGAGTGCAACAATAGGGAGAGTGTTGGATAGCGGAGGGGTAAAATTTACTATTCCCACTCCAGTGAGTGCAACAGTAGGGAAAGTGCAGGATAGCGGTGGGGCAAAAATTACTATTCCCACTCCAAAGAGTGCAACAGTAGGGAAAGTGTTGGATAGTGGAGGAGTAAAAATTACTATTCCCACTGCAGTGAGTGCAAATGTAGGGCAAGTGTTGGATAATGGAGGAATTAAATTTACTATTCCAACTCCAGTGAGTGCAACAGTAGGGAAAATGTTGGATAGCGGAGTGGTAAAAATTACTATTCCCACTTCAGTGAGTGCAACAGTAGGGAAAGTGTTGGATAGCGGAGGGGCAAAAATTACTATTCCAACTCAAGTGAGTGCAACAGTAGGGAAGGTGTTGGATAGCGTTGGGTAAAAATTACTATTCCCACTTCAGTGAGTGCAACAGTAGGGAAAGTGCTGGATAGCAGGGAAACAAAAATTACTAATAACACTTAAACAATTTAAAAAAAGCAAATAATATTACACATTTTTAAAAATCATAAAAATTAATAAACAATATTTTAAAATGTTTACATTAAATATATTAAACATATAAAGAACACATATTATAATATTAATTACAAATTACAAAAATCTACAAATAATATATAAAATAAATTAATAAATACATACATTTAGAAACAATAATTATTTAAAAGTAGCAAATATTAACAAACAAAACAATTATTTAAAACATAAATGTATTTATTTTATTTCCTACCCTATAACACCACAACAATAACAAAACACTTCAACATTTTTAATTACATTTATTTCCATAATTAACATAATTAATAATCAATTAAAAAAATTGTATTAATAAAAAAAACATTAATTGAGTACACATGCTTTAACACTATAATATCCACAACACACATCTAAATTAAACTATAAAATAATAAAACACAATTAAATATTATTTTTAAAAGAAAAACTATTAACAACTATTAATTAAATTATTAAAATTCATTTAATACCCACCCTTTACCCCTTTAAAAGTAAAATCAACACACACAAAAATAAACAATTACCCAAAATAAATATCAAATAATTAACATTAATTAACAGCTAAATATAATTAATTAAACACAAATTACTTCCCACCCTTTACTCCTATAAAAGCCACAACACACACCTAAAATTAATTACAAATGTACCAAAATTAATAACCAATTAATTAATAAAAAATAATTAACAACCAATTATTAATTCATAAATTAAAAATAAATTACTTCCTACCCTTTACACCCATAAACACCACAACACACACCTAAAATTAATTACACAACTACCATAATTAATTACCAATTAATTAATTATTTTTTATTTATTTTATTTATTTGCAAAGTTTTATATAGCGCTGGCTAGACCCGTAGGTATCAGAGCGCTTTACATTAGGATGAGCGAGTTACAGTTTACATAGTTACATCAGTTGAATCAAAGAATCACATTAGGGTCAGCGAGTTACAGATAACATAGTTGCATCAGTTAAATAAAAGAATCACAGAGGGAGGAGGAGGGGGAGGGAAGGAAACATAAACGGGGAGACAAGGAAAACAATGTCAGATGACCGGCTGGGTAGGTGACGGCCAAGGGGGTGAACCAGAGCCAGACTCCTCTATAGCTGCATAGGACAGCTCCACCGGGCATCTGCCAAGGTTGCTCCGGCTCTGCGGTAGGAACAAACAGTATTGGTATTCACCCAGGGGGCATCGTCATAGATCTAGAGAGCTAGTGACAGAGCATTGTTCAGTAGTTTGGTCCCTTGAGAGTCAGGGTGGGAGTGCCTCTGCTAGGTAACAAAGGAGATTCTGATTCTCCCTCCAGATGCATAGATATTTTTAATGGCTCTCTGATTTCAGTGTATCCCCGGCTCGGGCGCCATTAATTAAAATTAATTAATAACCAATTATTAATTAATTAATAATAAATTACTTTACACATTTAACACTATAACATATCAATTAAACAAATATTAATAAATAAAAATAAATTTAATATAATTAAATTACTTCCCACCCTATTCCTCTATAAACCCACAACCCGCTACAGAACTAAAAACGCAACATTCAAATAAAAATATATTCATTTAACATATTAAAAATATAAACAATTCTTATACAAAAAAAATACCTCACATACATATAAAATATATACTGACATACATACATACCAATAATAAAAACGCTATTTTTAACAACTTTGTTTTGCAAACGATATTAAACACTTCGATATTTTTTAAATCAATATTACTTACCTTCAATCGATATTCTTGACCACGATATTCTTGCTGTCGATATTTCTGACCCACAATATTAATGACTCGATATTTGTGCAACTCGATATTTTGTACTTGATATTCTGTCTCTGCACCCAGAACGTGCACGATTATTAGCATTGGCACTATAACATTTTATAAAGCACTTACTACTCCTGTGTGGGACACTGAAGCTTGTATCCGAGCAAAGCCTTCGCAAATCCTGAATATTGGCCTATTCAGAGTTTGCGGAGTTCCTTTTTTTCCGTATTGACACCTCAACAAAGTTCTTTCCAGAAAACTGGAAACATTTCCTATCAAGTGACAGTTGGAACAGAAAATAAATGCACTGATTTGAATTTTTATTTACGACTTTGAAATTGGATCAGAAAAGTCCTGATTTTTACATGAAAATGCACATGAGAAATATACTACCTATGGGTAATTAGTGTAAACTTAGCGAAAATTATGGGAATGTTACAAAAGAAAAACTTGGGGACAGATTTACAAGAAAGTGGCGTATCTGTAGAGATGCCTCACTTTCCCTGCACCACCCTGAGAAACCCTTGCACCACCATGGATGCGCCGTATTTAAAATACGGCGCACCATGGCGCAAGGATTGACAGATGCGTCAGATATTCTGACGGAACTGTTGGGGCAAAATTCACGCAATGCTGGAGTCGTGTTGCAAGCACGACGCATCTCCAGCAATGCATTTTGAGGCCTATTCCCACTACACTGCATCACTCCTTACGCCTGCTTCAAGCAGGCGTAAGGTTTTGATGCAGTGGCGTCCTAGAAGTGGCGCGGTGAAATCTTGTAGATTTCACTGTGTCACTTTTACAAGGCTTTCCTGCATGGGAACGCCCACCCTGCATACATTATACCTGATGCAGGTATAATGTGACGCAGGGCTTTACAACGTGACGCATCTCCCTAGATGCATCGCCTTGTAAATTGGCCGCATTTTTTACGCCGCCGCTGCGTCACAAAAGTGATGCAACGGCGGCACAAAAGTGTTGCAAGGGACTTGTAAATCTGCCCCTTGATTACTTCGCACCCGTGTCCAAAGTAAGCAAATCTACCTTATATTCATCTCCATTTGATTCACATACCATGACCAATTCACAAAGGCATTTTGGAGCATGCATAGTAGTACTTCAGTAATACTCTTGCGTGCCATTGTGATTCAGTCCAATACCTACTATGAATATTACACTGTGTATTACGTGTTTGGAGCTGAGAACTTCCTACCACATAGATTTATTTGTAGCTTATGTATTCTTAGTCACTTAAATCCAATACATCTTTAGTGTTCTATATTCAAATTTCTGGCAAAAACTGAAAGAATCAAAGTGGTTCTTCATGGTAATTACATAGGTTTCACTGTGCCTTCAAAGCAGTACAGAAAATCACGGGCAATTTGTAAAACAAAGAACCAGGGCTGTGTTTATATTTTGTAATGAAAGGCCTGCGAAGATTTTCTGTTCTAACAAAGATTTGAATATCCAACTGAGAAAAGATATTAAATATGTCCACATCAAAGCAAAGTTAATAACCATCACCTGCTCTTAGCACAGCACAATTTACTTCTCAATCTTTTTACTGTCTTCAAGGCATAATTAATAAGAATTTCAAAGAAAACCTAGCAATTTATGCTACACCTTGGCAATTTAATGTTACATTTAGATCTCATTATGAGCAAACTGTTTATAACGAAAAAGGCAAGCCACACCTACTGCCAGTTTCTTTTTTTAGTTGGGTTGACATATTTTGCAATGAGTTAGTCCCTTTTATGCATTACTGCTTAAATGCAGAATGAGCATGGGTGCTTTGCATGTCAAGCATGTCAGCCATGGACAAGAAAAAGAACTGGGAAGACATATTCTTTTTGTATCAAACATTTTGAACCTCATTCTAAAGGCTCCTGCCAAATGATGTGCTAATATCACATGGGAAAGTATCAGTATTTGGGGGTTCGGTGTTTACCTGTTGCCATGTTACAGCACTATTCAGAGTTCCGCAGGTCGGAATGAAGGACTACCACAGTGCAACTGCATGTTTTCCACCATATCTGATCTGAAAAACTCAAAACATTTGGCACATTGATATTACAGAAGAGGCTGCAGACACATAGTGCTGGTGATATCACACAGGATTCATTCTATAATTTGCATGGATGAGAGCTCCATGCAGGTGAGTGAGACACTTAGGGGCCGATTCCGATCTCGGCCGGTAGTGCTCCGAATCGGATTCGGATTTACCGGATCCGATTCGGAGCCCTGTTTCCCGACCGAATCGTACGCGGGTCCGGCCGAGCGAGTACGATGCAGGCACCCGCGAAATCTCCGACCGACTCGAACGCGGCTTCAACACGCTCCGACCGACTCGCATGGACACGACTCGCACTGCGCTATGGAAACGTATCCCGGCCGGGTAAGTACGATGCGCGCCGCGAGCAGTCCGACCGACTCGCGCCGTCCAGCTCGAAAAAGCTGTCGGAGCCGGACTTTGGGGGTCCGCGTCGGACCCCCATGTACACGTAGGTGCGCGAGTCGCACACAGGGGGGACCCATGGGTCCCCCCTACCTGTGCATGTATGCCGCGATGCACATGGACGCGTACACGCTGTAGGGGGCGCCCTTGTCCGCCCGCACCCATTGAGTCAATGGGAGCCCGCGTACGCGTTGTACGACAGGCTCCCATTGACTTCAATGGAAGTCCGACCGACTCGAGTCCGATGGCATGCGTGCGCATCATACTCGTTCGGTCGGACTGCCAGAGTCCGATTCTGTCGGAAATCTCTCCGTGTCCGGCTCGGTCGGAGAGATTTCCGGCCGGAATCGGAATCGGCCCCTTTGCCTCTGTACCGGCACTATCTTTGTGGTACACTGACTGTGCTTCACAAAGGGGTGATGCAGTCGGCACTTTCTTGAAGTCAGCCCTCCGGAGGGGAAAAGCTGTCCCATGGACCTCCCTGCCCAGACATCCAGTGGCAGGCAGGTGAAGCCACTCACTGCTTTTGCCTGCAGAGGGATCTCTGTCCCCCTTTGAAAGCACAGGCTGGGCACCACCTGCACTGGAAAAGGCTGACTGCTTCATTCAGCTGGTCCATCTTTCTTTAAAGTACTGTGCCTAGAGCAGCATGAGTTTGCAGATGCCCAAGAAGCAGAGCAATATCAGTAATAGGGAGCACTGTCCCTCTTTTTGCCTGGTGCACCTCATTAAAAGTGCATCTTGCCGCAGAGTGGGACTGTGCGCCCTTATTAGCATAGCTGCTGATCATCATCCAAATGAGTTATTTGAAAATGTGTTGTAATCCCAATTCAGGTGCAAATACTTGTTTTGTTACAGTTGGTATTGCCACCGTCTTTGGAATGAGGACCTTTGCCGTGGTATTTTTTGGTGCTATTTAAACCTTTCTATCATCACATCGCCAGGATACTCTTGCGGATTAGTGTGCTTTACAAATGCACATAACATAACTTTTAGAATTGGACCTTTTCTGCAGGGTCATCCCCAGACATTTTGCCTTAACTGCACCTATTTTTGCTGAATTCGTTTTTGATGGTCATAGGACTCTGTGCACGTCACCACTGTTAACCAGTGCTAAAGTGCTTGTGATCTCATCTTAAAACATGATAGAATTGACTTATACCCAATCGGCATATTTAATTTACTTGTAAGTCCCTAGTAAAGTGTCACTACCTGTGGCCAGGGCTTGTAAATTAAATGCTACTAGTGCACCTGCAGCACTGGTTGTGCCACCCACTTAAGTAGCCCTTTACACATGTCTCAAGCCTGCCACTGCAGCCTCTGTGTGTGCCATTTTAAATTGCCATTCCGACCTGACAAAATAAAACTTCTGCTAGGACCAAACCTCCCTTTTTAATACATATAAGCCACCCCTAGGGTAAGCCCTGGACAGTTCAGAGGGCAGGGTGCAATGTATTTAAAAAGTAAGACATGGATATTTACGTTTCACATGTACTAGTAGTGAAAATTTCTTACATTCGATTTTCACTACTGCAAGGCCTACCTCTCCAATAGGATAACATTGGAGTTAACTTATTATATTTAATAAGCTGTAATTTCCAAATGGGAACAGGTAAGCCATTATTGTTTGGTGTCTTTGAAATTATAATCAAGAAACCTAACATGGTGAAGTCGGATTTTTAAATACAATTTTGAAATCACCACTTTTTATAAAGTTGGCATTTACCTGCCTTAGCCATTTGGTGCTCGGCACCTGTCTCTGGGTCACATGACTTGGTGTGGGTGGCAGTTGGTCTTTGTGTTTTGCTCCCAGACAGTGAGACAAAGGTAAGATAGGTGTTGGCATGATGGGCCACTCTGAGTTAACGAGGGAGGAGGAGCTATCACCTACCACACTTACGCATCAAAAAGGTTCTGCCTGAGCACTCTCACAAAGAGCCTGTCACTTGTCTATTGTGACCCCAGACAAGATGGTGCCAGGACAGGAAGGAAGGGGATGCCTAACTCCTCAGGGGGGTGGAAACCACCAGAAGCTTCTACAACTTAAAAGGCACTACTGGGTATAAATACAGGACCTCAGACTCTAACTCTTTAGTACACTTTTGGTCCTGTGTTTACTCTGCCAGGAAGAAGGACTGCTGTGCTGCTGAAAGGACTGCCACTCTGCTGGACACCTGCTCTGAAGGACTGCTGACCTGCTGCCCTCTTGCCTGGATGAAAAGGACTGGACCTACTTCTTTTGAACCCAGAGTGACTCAATGGGCTAATTGGCTGGCCTCCTGATCTGAACCCTCAGGGATACAACAGGCTACCTACAACCTTGCACTTGGACTCTGCCATCTAATCGTCTACCCTGCCAAGTTGTACTACCCCAGTCCTGAACCCTTGGAAGTGGGCCTAAGGTGCTTTTCCAGCCTCTGTAGATCCAGCAGAAATTACGCATCTCCTCTGCTGCACAACACAAACCCAAGCAGAACAGCATCACTGCTACTGCGTAGATTGGACTTGTTGCAAACACCTGCAACACTGCCGCAGCCCCATCGGAACCCCCACTGTGCGATGCATCCTCGGCACAGGCCCTTGCATCCCTCCTTGACAGCAGTCTTGACTATGATGCTGGGCTCTGCATCGCAGCCTTGCAGCTCTTAAGAACGAACACATCATCCCGACTGCGCCCCACATCCTCACCGCCGGACTTCGCTTCGCAAGCCCCATCAACGGGATCCTTGACAATGATGCTGACCCTCACATAGCAGCCTCACCACATGCCAGAACCAATGCATCGTTTTGGCTGAGCAATGCATCTACGACACAGATCCTCTCAACCCTCCACAAACCAGGTTTTAAAGTACTCTGTACAGTGATACTAACTGGGTCCTTGCAGTCAGCCCGCGTTCCATCATATTCGTCATAAACCTGTGATTTTGTCTCGGGCGACCAGATTCCATAGATGGTGCTTTTTGCTTTTTGATGCTATTTCCCCTAAAATCTTTAAACTTGAATGTCTTCAGTTCTACTGATTGGATTTTGTCATCTTGGTCTTGTTGTATTTATCAAAGAAAGTTCTATTTTTTTTAACATGGCGTGGAATCTTTTTTGTTTGGTGTTTGCATTTTCTACTGTTTGAAGTATTGCACAAAAACTTTACAAATTGCTTCTAGGTTAAGCCTGACTGCTCTGTGCCTAATTACCAGAGGGATGAGCATAGGATAATTTAGGGTTGGCTTGTGCCTCACCCTGACAAGGATTGGGGTTGCTGCTTGACCAGGGCTCACTCCCCAGTCAACCAACAACCCAATTTCTTCAAATAACATAACATTACATAACATCATTACCTGTTCTGCATTGGAGAAGCTTTTTCCCTCCATTAGCACTTGCAAGTTTATATCAATGTTATCTCCAGTTTCCATGCATGCGTGAGGGATAATGTTTCATTCACTCATTACTCGACCCCAAACGCAAGTCTATGGCAGAATTTTGAAGACTCAACTTTGTTCCTCCTACAAATTCTAAGGACCTTATTATAAGTAGATTGCATAGGGTGGTTTATCAAAAAAACCTAATAACTACAATTACCAAAGGGTGAGGTATTTATAGGGTATAATAAATACCTCATATTCTGGTTTTGAATTTCTAATTTAAGCATAATACAAAGAATCAGCATCGAAAACACAGGTTTGCATGTTTGACCTTTTTATCTGGGCCTTTTCCTGCTTTAATTTTCAGCATATTTGACCATCCAGAATGTATCAAAGGAAAGCTATGAGGGTGTGATATTTATCACACAACTCATAATTCCAATCCCTGTGAAAACTCCAATTTGTACAGGAATCAGAATTGTTTCACAAAATTCTGACCAGGGCCAATTTGGAATGCCACAATTGCCAACAGGCTCCAAAACCTTGAATAATAACACAGCTGAGCTGCCTTTTTTTAGTTTGCTTGAGTGGATCAATGTACCAGGCAAGTTAAGCCAGATGATCTCTCTTCACTGCAATGCTTTCAAACTTCTCTTCTTGTCTCTTAATTTCTGGCTTCATTCACAAGTGTGAAATGTCCTGTTCTCCACCCATGAATGCAACTGTGTTGGATGTTGAATTTGCTATTGATTTTTTTTTTTATTGCGTAACTCAATCTTTGACCCGCAATTCTCATTCACATTTAGCTGTCTTGATAACCCATCTTGAAATCCAAAACTATGAAGAGCCCCATTGAAGTAGCACTCTCCAGTAAACTGCTCTCTCCTCCCGGCCTAAACTAGGCATTCTCTTTCAGACCTTGTCAGCAGTCAGCAATGTCGACAATCATGAGAGCTACCTTTTTCTCTATGTATTGCCTGAGATTGCTAAGGCGTGAGGTCTACTAATTCAGATACTTACTATTAGCCAATTGAGCAACAGGAGATATGCAGGATGAAGTAATTGTCACACAACCCGTAAGCCTTGCCTAATGTACTAGGATGCTCTTCACACATTGCTGGTAACATGCATGGTGTCAGCAAGTACTGTAAAAGTTGTGAATGATTCCAGAGTGTCTACATTTCATCTGTTCAAAAACTATGCATTGTCAATTAGGATTTATATCACTTCACAGGGCCCTATAAACAAAACATAAATTTATGACCACATTACCATATTATACATGTGCCAGGAAATCACAAAAGGATTTCTGGCAAGTGTAAAGCCAGTTTCCTGTGCGGAAACCTCCACCATGAGTGCGGAATTCTCCGCACATATCAATCTCACTACTGGGGTGGGAACATGGGCATTGTAAGAGATGGTTAGTCTTGGAAGTTTGTAAACACCCACAGATCATTCAGAATCATTCTATAAACTGGTGGGAACCTGGGCATTGTAAGAGATGGTTAGTCTTGGAAGTTTGTAAACACCCACAGATCATTCAGAATCATTCTATAAACTGGTGGGAACATGGGCATTCTATAAACTGGTGGGAACATGGGCATTGTAAGAGATGGTTAGTCTTGGAAGTTTGTAAACACCCACAGATCATTCAGAATCATTCTATAAACTGGTGGGAACAAGGGCATTCTATAAACTGGTGGGAACATGGGCATTGTAAGAGATGGTTAGTCTTGGAAGTTTGTAAACACCCACAGATCATTCAGAATCATTCTATAAACTGTATTCTAACTAAAGTGGATAAGGAAATACTTGTCGAGACAACAAGGCTACACAGAACACTGAGTGCAAATGACAAATAAATCAATAAAAACATGTTCAGAATGTTTTAAAAATATATCTGAATGAGATTCTTTTCATGACACAATATCTTTGGTTCATCATCAACCAAGAGAAATCTGCAGCAATTCCCAACCGACAAACAGACACTTTGGATTTCCTAATGAACTATGAACTTTTTGTATTCAATCCTCCAGAGATTAAAATCTCTAATATTAAGAAGTGTTTTGTACTCCATTAAACACTTGACTCCTCCGTTCATGCAGTGACCCGAGGTCCGCTATATTGAACATCCCCAAGATTAAAAATGTTACTTTTATTAAGGGGTTTGACTTATTAGATATCATTTCATTGGATCTAGAAACATAACCAGAGCTTCTGTACTGACTTGAACATCTAAACACCTGGAACAGCAGGGTCGCTTTGCACTACTTTGTTACTCAATTTGAGTCAGAAAATATGGTGCAAGCCTAATAGGTTTGCGAGAAGGATGTGGCAGTTCATGACTTCATGAAAATGGCCTCAATAGGAGTGCACTCTGCAGTTTAATAGCTTATAAGTGCATGTAGGGTCCTTTGCAATTCAATGTTTGGCAAAAAAGGGGTTGCTGCCGAGTTCAGTTCTTGTACACTATATAACAATGTGGCAGTTGTCTGATGTATCATTCACCTGGGAGGATAAAGATCCAAAAATATAGCAAGGCTATCAAAGAGCTTCTGGGAGTATTGTCTGAATTACAATATTTCTGCCCAATCAGAGTATCTCCAAGTGATGTACAATGCAGTGGCAGATTGGCATTTCCAGACGTTACCAGGATTTTATTGATTGGCTTCTGCACGGACTGGTGCGCAAGAAACTTTATTTGCTGTGGCATCGAATCTCAAAAAATGTCTATGTATTCTATCTCAAGAATCTGAGAATAGATGAGTGACTAAGCAGCAGTAGGAAGGGACAGCAGCTTTTAACTGTCAACAGAACTGAAGCCAACCTCAGCACCGTGCACTCACTCATTCAGATATTAACTCATCCTCTTATTTAGCCATTCAATAATACAAACATTCATTCACCCGTCCATGCACCCATTCATCCAGTCTCCCATGCACTTATACACTGAATCACTCATTCATGTACTCACTCATCCATTCATCCATCTATGCTTACATGCACTCATCCATTCCTCAATTCCTCCATCAGTGCCTTCATACATTCATCCCATTTGGGTTAATTATTGAATTCACCCACTCACTAATCTGCACACCCAAGTGCACAAAACTGCCAATTATTAGAAAAGAACTGTAAAGTAATAATCGCACATAAATATTACTTTATGAAGATGTATTCATCTACAACACCACCTATTACATTCGGCTCGTCGAAGCAGCCGCCTGGTGACAGCACCATCATTCCAAACAGGAATGTGGGGGCATATTAACTATAAACGGCGATAAACATCGCAAAGCGCGCTTAACGCTATTACATTTATCGCCGTCTATCGCTGGAATTTATCGCCCGGATAGCGCGTTATTAACAACGCGTTTCTCCAAGGCGATAAATATTCCAGCAATAGCGGCGAAATGCAGGAATATCGCTGAAAATCCAGCGATATTCCTGCAGCGATAGGGAAAACCTTGATGATAGAGAGATGTGGATTCAGCCATAGAATCCACCTCCCATTATATGTATAGCTAAGTCTGGATTTTTGCAGACGTTAGCTTATGGCGATATCCGCGGTTAGCGTGGATTTTCATGTCGGTATTGGTATCCTGGACCAGCTTGATAATAGAGAGAAGTGCAGTTGGCGATGATTCCCGTGTTGTTTTGGGAGGAAACGCCTACTTTGCATCTCATTAGAGATGTGAAGCGAGGCGTCAGGAAAACGGCTGCTAACATGCGCTAATGCATGTTAGCACCGCCTTGTAAATAGGGCGAACATTTTATCTCTGCTTTTTTGGCTTTTAAAGCCAAAAAAGCGGAGATAAGGCGCTTGATGATATGTCCCGTGGAGTGCACACCGTGGCAGCACAGCGCAAGCAAACACAGCAAGAACTTTCACAGTTTAGGAGGTCCTATTCTTCCTTAAAAGAATAAATCGAATTTTACCCTGTGATTAAATAAAACTCAGAGTTGACCCTTGGGCTCTTCCGGCACAGTGAACGGTGAGTAGCAACAAGAAAGTAGTGCAGCTGTGAGAACTTGCAGGCTGGGACTGCACACTGAGAGGGCCCAGGACAACAATGCAGCTGTGAAAGTGCAGCAAGAGCCGTGACTGCACTGAGGGTAGCCCGATAGAGCAGTTTGTCTGTGAGAAGAATCTAAGAGGTCTAATGCACACAATTGTTCAGCACAGCATTCGCTACTATCCGATGAGTCACGTGTGAATATATCAATACAGCAGAAAAAAGACCCCATGATTGATAAGTGTTTCTAGGTGAATGGGCATTTCAAGAGCGTGTAGGGGTGTCTGCCAGGAGTGTGTGTCATTTAATAATCGATACCAATATTGACTTCAGCAACAGTTTGTGTAAAAATCTCAAGCATTGTGTTGAAAATGGAGGAGTTTGAACAGCACTGGGAATATGCCGTAGAAGATGGAGAGCACAGATTGGGCAGTTAAGAAACCAGAGACATGTATTCGGACCAATCATCTTCCTTGGGTGTATGCTCTGAAGCTGAGGTGGCGGAAGGGCCCGTGGACTGAATACTGAGGGCCACTGGTATTCTGTGCATGATGTACCAGGAACCACAGACTTCACTTCTCCCTCTAGGCACCGTTTACTAATTATGTATACTTTACAGTATGTCTCAAACATGACTTTTGTGCTGATATTTAAAAAGCATGGCATCCATCCTGAAACACCTTTGTATACTCGTCAGCATCCACAGATCCCCTGTGCGTTATTCTAGGGAAGGCAAATCCCCTATCAAACTGTTTGTGATGTGAAAACAAACAACAAAGTGATGGAACGAATGCTTAAATTAATATGAGCCCCCAGCGATCGGTGAGGCCTTATTCCAGTCCATGTTTTTATGCCCACTATACAACTCTGCACAGAGACCAACAATATGTAAATCTCTCTTGGTCTTGATCCAGCAGTAACAATGCAGCTCGAAATGAAATACCAGATCCCCTCTAGACGGAAACACAAACAATGAAATAATTGCCAGTGTTTGAGATTAATTCAAGCGTTCTAGGAATCACATTTTTGTTTTTCACTGCGAAAGGGTCATAAGCCAGTGTGGTGACTCTTTCCATTTTATGGAGCATATATTAGGGGTTGCGAAATTCAAGTAATTTGCTTTTGCATAACTGCATTACATTCCTGCAAAATAACGTCAAATTACGTAACTACACAAAATGCAAATTTGCCATTTCATGCTAGCTCTATATTTTAGCACAAAATGCATCCTTGTGTCAATTTTTGGTGTGAGGACGCATTTCGTACTAAACATGTGCAAAAAAAGGAAAACCACAGAAAACAGCCACTTGAATTCTGTTGTTTCCGTGCCTGCATGTTAAATAATAGGGCATAATTACAAAAAGTGGCATCATTTTATAATTTGGAGTATTTGGCGTAACAATTGTAATGCGAAATTCACAAAACTAGGGGAAATTACCAAGAAATTGCGATAATTATCGCAAAGCGTGCTTAGCGCTGTTTTTTTTATCGCCGGCTATCGCTGGATTTCATCGCGGAGATAACGCGTTATTATCAACGCTTATCTCCAAGGCGATAGAAAATCCAGCGATAGCGGCGAAACCCAGGAATAGCACGAGAAATCCAGCGATAAATTCAAAGCGCTAATGAAAAGCTTGCTAATAGGCAGGTGAGGACTTAACCTTACAATCCACCTCCCATTGACTAGAATGGTTAAGTCAGGTTTTTAGCAGGTGTTAGATTCCAGCGATAATCGCGGTTAGCGCACATTTTTTTATTGCTTTGCGGGCATTGGTAATAGGGGGAAGTTGTGTTTGCGACTGTTTTCAGTCGCTTTAAGTTGGGAACGCCTACTTTGCATGTCATTAGCGATATATATCGCTGACATGCAAAGCGGCACCAAAACGGTCGCTTTCGCCATAAAGCTGTCGCTAACAGCTGTTAGCGACAGCTTGCTAATAGGGCGATAGAAATATCGCCCCTTTAGCGGCAAAAAGTGCCGCTAAAGCGGCGATAAGGCCTTTACTAATATCCCCCAATGTGAATTACACTGGTGCAATTTACATTTCAGCCAGGCATAAAATATATAGCAGGGAAAGTGTTCAGGCAAAGTGTGGTCATTAGCCCATACAGACTAAACAGTATCTGAAGCTGGCACATGGAAATTACTCCTCCATCAGGCTAGAAAATGTAAACACTGGCTTTACGTAGGAACAGTGTCGCCGGAACTGCCATGCCAAATGGTTTGAACCGCAACACAAGCAACCCAAGACTGGTTTTGGCACATTTGGGCCCCTTCATTCGGGTGCAGCTTTTTCTAGTTGCACAGTCATCACGTGATCCACGACTGGGCATACTTTCACACTTAGGTCATCACAATAAAGAATATGAAAATTTGATGGATGGAATTCTTGAATTAATCTCAGCCAGATGTAGTTACCCGGGCCAAATCCAGGTCCATCATTGTATTGCCGACTGTGAGGAAATGCAGTTCATTATATGGTGTGATTGTGGAATGTATGATGATACAACGCATGCATTCACATCGCATGCTATTAGATCGCGGTTTTTACCACGCAAGTCGTTACAACGACTTTCGTTGGAGGGCGCTGGACTTAGGAGTAGTTTAATTTACTATTCCAACTCCAGCCTACGTACAGTAGGGAAGGTGTTGGATAGTAAATTAAACTATTCCTTGTCCTATAGCGCCCTCCAACGCAAGTCGTTGTAACGACTTGCATTGTAAAGACTGCGATCTAATGGCATGCGATGTAATGCATGCGTAGTAAAGGTTGTTTCCCGTGGTTGTGCGACCTTGTGTGTCATAAACTCACAAACTTGTCTTGGGTCTACTCAGGCTTGTTTGTAAAATCTTAGTCCAACCCTGGATAGATGTGGCTTTGACAGTCAGGCCTTAACAAAGGAACAAGTACAAAGCATTTAGAATTACCAAAATAATTGAATAAGAAAGAACTGCGACATAAAGGAAACTCAATACCAATTTATAAATATAGATCTAATTTTTATGAATTTTTTGACAACAAAATCTACCAGAGGTTTCCGGATAGATGAATTTTTAAGTAAATCATAAATCAGTGCTTTTCAATGTATTGGCAACTCCCATTGTTAGTGGTTACTTTGGAAACTTTTGTAAAGTTGGGTTCGGCTACTCTGGCCCACATTTGGTGACCAACTGTGGCAAGGAGCCAGTCAGGGGGGCCACTTATATATTTGTCTCCAGTCACAACAAAACCAGTGGTTTTCTTTAACTGTGGCTATTGTCCATATTGGATGACCAAACTGTACTTTGATGATTCTCCCAGGTCCAGAAGACATGGGTGCAACTTTTGAGAGTTGGGGTTTGATCTTCTGAGCTGCACTTCGGCGGTCAGCGGTGAACAAGAAATTGTGACTACCAACTTTGCCAAGGAAGGGTTCTTCAGCCAACTGACTCTTGGAGTACACCTCTTTTGTCTGTGGTTGAGGGATGACTTTTCTCTGAGTACTTACATCAAACAGAGGCAGCCCTAATACCTAAACCTGGGGCAAATAAATATTATATATCAATCAAGAAGAACAGGCTCGTACAGATAATTAAGCCATTCCATTACTAGTTTGTGTGGAAAAAAACAATTGGTTTTTTAAAAGAACCCTCACCCACCAACCTAGTTGGTGGCATGCTTCATCATCGGGTTCCCACCCAAGGTGCCGAGTGCCCCCTGGGTGTGCTGCGACGCCTGAATTACAGCAGAGGTGGTGTTTTTTTTGGGCCAAGTGAGGTGGAGTGATATGTGAGTTAAAAGTAAAACTATCTATAGGGTCCCCCTCAGTAAGGAGAATTATTTTATTATCGGGGCCCTATGACAGGGTTAAAAAGAAAAGGTGGATACGTCTAGAGGATTAGATTCGGCTCATGTATCCTGTAAAAAGGTCAGATCGTTCTACATGTTTCAGCCAGACATTTCCATATGCTGGCTTTCGTCAGGACCAAAACGTGAAAACAGACTGAGGGAATACTAACAGTCTTGTGTGAATCTACTGCGCACACGCTATGGTGCGCAAGGTGAGAGAAAACCTATTTGTTTTCTCCTAATTTTTTAAGAACTAACTTACCGTTGTTTTGTTAGAACTTGTCATCTGTAAAAAGAAAAGCACAAACAGTAATCAAAGACACACATGTACACAGTAAAACATATACATGAGGAAAAACATGCACTTGTGTGCATCACACAGTGTCCGACTTCATCAGATTAGGTCACTATGGTGAGGATAGCTATACACCCATGTGTGCATCAAGCTTTCTGGTGAACAAATGCTAGGCATGTTTAAACTGTTGTGAACAGGTAGGCCCCATTACTCAGACTAGTCCCCGTGCTGTCAGGGGAGACGCTGTACAATTTGGTGTAACTAATAAGAAATGGCATTTGTCGAAAAGAAAAGGTTTAACCCTTTTGGTGCTTGCGTAGGCCAATAGCCGACGCAAGCACTACTTTCCTGGTGCGGCGCACGTCCAATGGCCGACACCTGGGAGGGCCCCCTTTAATTCTCCGGTGCAAAGCAACAGAGGTTGTTTTTCTTTTTCCCCTAGGGGAGACGAGGAAGGCTTTCCGCGTCTCCCCTCGTTCCCCCTCCTGCCCATCTGTGACGTCAGCGCACCGCGAGGCGCTCTGATGTCACTGATTTCCCCACCGGAGCGAAGGACAGCCGCAGGTAAGGCTGCGCTCGACTCCGATGGGGAAATCAGGCCGAAAACGGCCTCCCCAGCTTTCAGTGAGGGCTCGTTTGAAAGGGGAGAGTCTCCCCTTTCAAACGAGGCCTTCCTGAAAGGGTTTCCTGGCAGTGGATCGTGGCAGCGCTGCGATACATGGCTAGGAAACCCCACTAGACACCAGGGAAGTCTTTGGGGGGGGGTCGGCCCTCATGGGAATGGGCGACCCCCCCCAGGGGCATATTTTTTCAATTAACAACTTTGGCTTTCCCTGGGGGGGCACGATCACCCCCCCAAAATGTAAAAAAAAAAAAAATGGTGGCGAAATTGGCAGGGGGTTGGTCCTCCTGCTCAGTGGCCGACCCCCCTGTGGGGGCAATTTTTTTTTATAGTTATGTACTTTCCATGGGGGGCACAATCGGCCCCCAGGGAAGCCATAACTATAAAAAAAATATAGAGAAAGGGAGATCTCTCTCTCTTTATATGTATATATATATATATATATATAGAGAGAGAGAGGGAGAGTCTCTCTTTCTCTCTGTAGATGACATACGTATATATATATATATATGTATAGATATACATATATATGTATTCACTGAAAAAACCATAGGTTTTAGGGAAAGTTATACTTAGTTGGACATTTCACTCGTACAAAAGCAGAGAAATTCCCCCGTTATAGTTAGTTCAGCTAACTATAACTCGCGCCACCGCAATGCACTGCTGATGATGTCACATATTACATCACTCATGACATGGTCAGTGACATCACTGATGACCTCACTGATGACATCTCAAATGACATCACTGATGACATCACTGATGACATCATCCAGTGTTAGACTTGGCATCTTTTGGCGTGTTTCCCCTGACTTTTGCTTTCTGACCTCCCGGTTTTGACTCTGTTTTTGCTGGTGTGATGATTCTGCGCACTTTCCTCACTGCGGTCCAGTGGGAAAGTGCAAGTGCTCCTGTATAAAATGTGTTATGGATTGGTGTTTCCATGATTGGCCTATTTGGTTTATGTGTCAGTCCCTTGTAAAGTGCACTGCGAGTGCCAGGGCCTATAGACCAAATGCTGTTGGTGGGCTGCAGCACTGGATTGTGCCACCCACGCAAACAGCCCGTAAAGTGTAACTCGGGCCTGCCATCGCAGAGCCTGTGCGCAGCCTGGGGCTGCCATGTCGACTTGGCAAGTGCACACACTTGCAAGTCCCTAAACCTTCCCTTTGCTACATGTTAGTCACCCCTAAGGTAGGCCCAAGGTACCCCTGTGGGCAGGGTGCGTTGTACGCGAAAGGTAGGACATGCCCTGGTGTGTGCGGCATGTCCTGATAGTGAATTACAGCCTAGTTCGTTTTTCACTATTGCAAGGCTACCTGTTCCCCCTAGGCCAGAACGGGCAGTTTTGATTATTACAGCTTATAATCCTAACTGACCCCGGGAACATGGTAGAAATTCGAGTTTAGTATGCCTGGACTCAGAATGATAAAATGCAGCTTTTAGTAAGGTTGGTTTTAACATTCTGTGTTTGAAAATACCACTTTTAGAAAGTGGGTATTTTCTTGTCTAACCCTCCAAGCCTGCCTCTGCGAGATTGTGTATTCCTTGTCTGGAGTGTGAGTGACAGGGGCTGGGGGATGCCGGGAGACAGGGTGAGTCAGCACAGGGCTGAATAGCAAGATCTACATGTAGATGGGTGGGAGGGGTCGCACCTGGGCCCTGAATAGGACAGTGCCTTCCCTCCACAATGCTGGCTCCACCTCCTGTGGTGCGTCTGATGTCCCTGGCCTACTCACTGAAAGAAGGGACGGAGACTTGTCAACAAAGTGCTCCAGAACTGGTTTGGACTAGGCAAAGGCCTCTCTGCCTTCAGAGAACAAAGGAATTTGGGATATAAATATTGGGGCCCTGACCCCATGAATTTAGATCTCGCTGGAATCAAGGAACCTGCCAAGACGAAGAGCTGGAAGAGCTGCCAGGAGGAGTACTGCCCCTTTGCTGTGTTGTTGCTTTGTTGGGTTGGCCTGCAGTTGCTGCTTCTGTCTTGGGCAGTGAAAGGACTGGACTGAACTTTCTCCAAACTTGTGCTGAGTATCTCCAAGGGCCAGAAACCGAGCTGGCCTCCTGTTAAGAAGTCTCAGGGACTGCAAAGACTTCACAAGCCTCTGGGTACCGCTTCTGGAACGCTGTTTCAGTTGCCACAGAGGAAGGAACCGCAACCGACTCCGTCCACCGAATCCATCCCTGGCCGGTGACCTGTTTGCACCGCAGACCGCATCGCCCCGCTTCGCATCGCAACCCTGGTCTCACCGTGGGCGACGTCCAACGCCGCCAACATCGAGCCGCTGCTTGCACCGTGACCTGTGGGCACCGCAGTTCGCATCGCATCGCTTCACTGAACCAACCGGACCCGACCGACGAGGTCGCTGCAACTGGCTCAAGAGTCGTGACCGCACCGCATTTGGGGCACCGCTCGCACGTCTGCGACGCACTGCTCCGACTCGCACCGCAGTCCGACGCCAGCTCCCGCACTCCGGCTAGGTCGCCTGCATCGCAACCTGTCAGCACCGCATCGAGCATCGTCTCACCCTGCATCGCACGCCTTGGACTCACCGACTCCGTCTGCACGACGCTCATCGAGCCGCTGCCTGCACCGCATCGAGGGACACCGCACCTTGCATCGCTCCGTCTTGCACCGCAACCGCGACGAACGCCCGACCGGCTCGTACACTCCGTACCAGCCACAACGAGAAAAGGTACTGTGACCGAGTCTGTTCATGACTCTGCTGGCCCGTATCGACGCGGTCGGCTGGAACTGTTAGACTCTGGGGTTTTCAGCATCACGGTAGGCTCGGACGGAGCTACCGACTCGTACGAACTTTGCTTTTGTGCTATTCCTGCAAAGAAGAAGTTACCGTATCAAGTATTTATTCGTAAAGTATAGTATTGTGGATTTTTGTCGTAATTGGTCTTGTCTTGAGTATATAAAATATTGGTTATTTTTCTAAACTGGTGTGGTGTCCGTTTGTAGTGCTTACACTGTATTACTGTTGGTTATGTGCAAATGCTTTACACACTGCCTCTGAATTAAGCCTGACTGCTCGTGCCAAGCTACCACGAGGGTGAGCAGGGGTTACTTCACGAGTGTAACAACCCTTACCCTGACTAGGAAGAAGGGTCCCTACTTGGACAAAGGTGCAAGCCCTTGCCAACTAGAGATCCCATTTCTATCATTGGTTGTCAGCGGTGAGGATAGGACTTGTGTTTGCACTTGACTTACAGTGATTGGTGTGCACTACTACCATATCACAAACCATTACGTACCACATACTAGTTCTTTTTCTTTTGGCCTATTTTTGATCTTGCCAGTTTTCAACTCACGACTTTTGTCATGCCTGAATCAATTGCATCATCCGTTGCATCTCTGGAAGTTATCTTTGAGGAGGACAGGTTGGAATCCTACGCCGTAAAGGAGTTACGAGCGATTTGTAAAAACCTGAAAGTCCAAATTAAAGGCCTCACAAGGAAGGAGGAGCTACAGAAGGCGCTGAGGGCCTGGGTAGCAGCCAGACATGCCAATGGGCAGCCTGGTGATCTCAGTGAGGAGGCGGAGGAGCCTATTTCCAGGGTGGATGTGCTTTTGGGTAGGGGGAACCCGCCAGGTCAGGCAGCAGCAGTCTGTCCCCAGAGGAGCTGGAGGACAGGCGGGAGGCAAGGCAGTTTGAGCTGCAGAAGCTCAGACTGGAGAGTGAGCGGGAGGAGAAGAGATTGGCCATAGAGGAGAGGAAGATGCTCTTAGAGCATGAGAGAGAACTGAAGGAGCTAGAACTTAGGAGTAAGTCAGGCTCAGATGGTGGCAGCAATTCGTCCAGAAAGGCAGACAGGATTGTGCACATTCCCAAGAACGTAGGCAAGGAGTTCAAGAAGGGGGATGACATACAAAGGTGGTTTCAGGGTTATGAGGCAGCCATACACATGAATGGGGTCCCTGAGGAGAATTGGGGAGCAGGATTGTGGCCACTTTACCCTGAAGAAGCAAGGGATGCTCTGATAGCTTTGGGTAAGGGTATCACCTCACCTATGCTGACATGAAGGATGCCCTTCTCACGAAGTATGGTCTTACTCGTGAAAAGTACAGGGATCAGTTCAGGTCCAGTAAGAAGTCTGATGCCAACACTTGGTTGGAATGTGTGGATGTGTTCTGCAGGTCTCTGGATGGTTGGGTGAAGGGCAGTAGTGTAACAGATTTTCAGGGGCTCTACAACTTGATTGCATGGGAGCACTTGTCTAGTCTATGTTTTGCAGATCTGCGCCAGCACCTAGTTGATAGTAAGCTAACTGACCCCAGGAAGCTTGCTATGGAAGCGGACCGCTGGGTGAGTACCAGGGTCCACAAGAAAGCGTTTGGGGAGACTCAGCCAAAGGTGGGCAGGGTCCCCAGCAGAAAGGTGGGGGGGACAAGGGTAAAGCACAGGAGTTCTCTAAAGGGCCCCAAATTAGTACCCAGGGTAAAGGTTCCCAGCCCCCGGTGATAAGAAGAAAGGGGTCTCCACAGGGAAGCCTGTTGAGGCCGGCCCCCGTAAGTGTTATGCATGTGACCAGGTAGGTCACTTTAAGGGGGACCCCAAGTGCCCGAAGGGGACACAGCCGCCCACCGGTGGACAGTCCAAAGTGTTGGCTAGTGTAGCGCTTGGGGAGGAGGGGTGCCCACAGGAGGGTGGGGATCCCGCAGAAATGACCCTTGTCTCACTAGGGGACAGTGAGATGGTCCCAGGAAACCAGGTGCCCCCTAACACAAAGAAATATAGCACCTGGGTGACCATTAATGGGAACAGGGTAGAGGCTCTCAGAGATACTGGAGCCAGTGTGACCTCAGTCCGGTGTCACCTGGTGTCTGAGAAGCAAGTAGTCCCAGGAGCATTCCACCAAGTAGTTGCTGTCGACAACTCTGAGCGCCAGTGTATGGTGGCGCAGGTTCCCTTTGAATGGGGGGGGTCTCAGGTCCCTTGAGGGTGGTTGTGAGCCCTACCATGCCTGTAGATTGTCTGCTAGGAAACGACCTGGAGCAGTCCTCATGGAAGGAGGTTGAGCTCAGGTCTCACTTGGAGATGCTTGGGTTGCCAGAGTGGGCATGCGTGTCTACTCGGTCAATGGCGGCCAGAAAGGGTGATCAAGAGGACTTGGAGCCTGAAACAGTGGCCCAAGTCCCTGCCAAGAGAAAGGGCAGGGGCGCGGGAAACCGGCCCCCGAAGTTCCCACGGACCGGGAGGAGGCGGACCTCGAGGGGGACGCCCCAGTGCCTACAGGGGAGCAGGTAGCCGAACTGGGAGACATCTCTGAGCTGACCCATTGGCAGCAAGAAGGGGGTCCCACCAGGGAGGAGTTCTGCAGGGAGCAGAACGAGTGCCCTACTCTGGAGGGTCTGCGGCGGCAGGCTGCAGACCAGGCAGCTGGTAATCAGTCCGGGTCACATCTGATCTACTGGGAGAGCGGTCTCCTATACAGTGAGCCTAAGGTTGCTGAGCCTGGGTCAGCCCGTGTGATGGTGGTACCCCAACGCTTCAGGACCTTCCTACTGGGTCTGGCTCATGACGTGCCTTTGGCAGGACATTTGGGGCAGGACAAGACCTTTGACAGGCTTGTCACCCACTTCTTTTGGCCCCAAATGCGAAGGCAGTCAGATGCACACTGTAGGTCTTGCCAAACTTGCCAGGCAAGTGGTAAGAGTGGGAGGAAGGTCAAAGCTCCTCTCCAACCTTTTCCGGTTGTTGGAACACCCTTTGAAAGGGTAGGGATGGATATTGTGGGGCCACTGGATCCCAAGACAGCCATGGGCAACAGGTACATCCTGGCTTGGTGGACCATGCCACCCGGTACCCGGAGGCAATCCCTCTCAGGACAACGACGGCGCCAGTGGTGGGCCGGGTGTTAATGGGGATCTTTTCCCGTGTGGGATTCCCCAGAGAGGTGGTTTCCGATAGGGGGACCAATTTCATATCGAAGTATATGACATCCCTGTGGAAGGAGTGTGGTGTAACCTACAAGTTCACCACTCCTTACCACCCACAAGGAAACGGTCTGGTGGAGAGATTCAACCAGACCTTGAAAGGCATGATCAAGGGTCTAACAGAACCCATGAGGCGTAAGTGGGACGTCCTCTTGCCATGCCTACTCTTTGCGTACAGGGAGGTGCCTCAGAAGTCTCTTGGGTACAGCCCCTTTGAGCTCCTGTATGGCCACCCTGTCAGAGGACCTCTGAGTTTGGTGAAGGAAGGCTGGGAGGCGGCTCCCAGGAAAACTCCCCAGGATGTATTTAGCTACATGCTGGCCTTTAGAAACCAAACTGCCCGCTTCAGGAAACTCGCTCAGGCGAACCTAGAAGCAAGCCAGGAAGAAATGAAGAGATGGTATGACCAGAACGCCACTCTGGTCGAATTTCAACCTGGGCAAAAAGTGTGGGTAATGGCCCCAGTGGCACCTTGTGCCTTGCAGGACAAGTGGACTGGGCCATATGAGGTAAAGGAGCGCAAAAGTGACGTCACCTACCTGGTGGATTTGCAGGCTCCAAGGAACCCTTTGAGGGTCCTGCACGTGAACCGCCTCAAGCCCCACTTCGAGAGGTCCGAAGTGAGTATGCTCTTGGCGACAGATGATGGGGTGGAAGAGGAGAGTGAGCCTCTCCCTGACCTCCTGTCTACCAAGGAGCATGATGGGTCAATAGAGGGTGTGATCCTCTCCCCTACTCTGACTCAGGAGCAGCAGGAGGACTGTCGCCAGTTGTTGGGACAGTTCGCCCCACTGTTCTCTCTGACCCCGGTGTTACTCACTGGTGTACCCATGACGTGGACACCGGTGACAGCCATCCTGTGAAGCACAAGATTTACAGGTTGACTGACCGGGTCAGAGCCAGCATCAAGGAGGAGGTCTCTAAGATGTTGGCGTTAGGGGTGATTGAGCCCTCTCACAGTCCTTGGGCCAGCCCAGTGGTCTTGGTCCCAAAGGCTGCGGCGCCCGGTGCCACTCCAGAACTCCGGTTTTGTGTGGACTACCGTGGGCTCAATGCTGTCACCAGGACTGACGCGCACCCCATCCCCAGAGCTGATGAGCTCATTGATCGGTTGGGAGCTGCCCGGTTCCTCAGCACGTTTGATTTAACGTCTGGGTACTGGCAGATTGCCTTAACCGATGGGGCCAAGGAGAGATCAGCATTCTCAACCCCAGAAGGTCATTACCAATTCCGGGTGATGCCCTTTGGGTTGAAGAATGCCCCGGCCACCTTTCAGAGGTTAGTCAATCAGGTGTTGGCCGGGCTGGAGGATTTCAGTGCCGCCTACCTGGATGACATTGCTGTGTTCAGTTCCAGCTGGGAAGAACATTTACAGAACCTTGAGAAAGTGTTGAGGGCTCTGCAAGGTGCAGGCCTCACGATCAAGGCCAGTAAGTGCCAGATCGGGCAGGGTTCTGTGGTGTACTTGGGACACCAGGTAGGAAGCGGCCAGGTGGCGCCCCTACAACCCAAGATTGACACCATTCTGGCTTGGGAGCCCCCAAGACCCAGACAGAGGTGAGAGCCTTCTTAGGTTTCACCGGCTACTACCGGAGATTTGTTAAGGGCTATGGCACCATCGTTGCCCCCTTAACAGAGCTGACCTCTAAGAGGCAGCCCAGGAAAGTGATCTGGACTGAGTCCTGCCAGAAAGCTTTTGATGCCCTGAAGGCAGCCATGTGCACGGCACCCGTGCTCAAGGCACCTGACTTCTCCAAAGAATTTGTCGTGCAGACTGACGCTTCAGAGCATGGTGTGGGAGCGGTGCTCTCACAACTGAACGAAGAGGGCCTGGATCAGCCTGTAGTCTTCCTTAGCAGGAGACTACTTCCCAGGGAACAGAGGTGGAGTGCCATAGAAAGGAAGCTTTTGCTGTGGTCTGGGCGCTGAAGAAGTTGAGACCATACCTGTTTGGGACTCACTTCCGGGTTCAGACAGACCACAGGCCCCTCAGATGGTTGATGCAAATGAGGGGGAGAATCCAAAACTGCTGAGGTGGTCCATCTCCCTACAGGGAATGGACTTTACGGTGGAGCACCGTCCTGGTACAGAACACGCCAACGCAGATGGTCTGTCCAGGTTCTTCCGCCTTAGTGAAGAGAACTCCAATGGGGTTGGGTAGTTCTCCCTACTTTCAGCTGGAGGGGACATGTGTTAGACTTGGCATCTTTTGGCGTGTTTCCCCTGACTTTTTGCTTTCTGACCTCCCGGTTTTGACTCTGTTTTTGCTGGTGTGATGATTCTGCGCACTTTCCTCACTGCGGTCCAGTGGGAAAGTGCAAGTGCTCCTGTATAAAATGTGTTATGGATTGGTGTTTCCATGATTGGCCTATTTGGTTTATGTGTCAGTCCCTTGTAAAGTGCACTGCGAGTGCCAGGGCCTATAGACCAAATGCTGTTGGTGGGCTGCAGCACTGGATTGTGCCACCCACGCAAACAGCCCGTAAAGTGTAACTCGGGCCTGCCATCGCAGAGCCTGTGCGCAGCCTGGGGCTGCCATGTCGACTTGGCAAGTGCACACACTTGCAAGTCCCTAAACCTTCCCTTTGCTACATGTTAGTCACCCCTAAGGTAGGACCAAGGTACCCCTGTGGGCAGGGTGCGTTGTGCGCGAAAGGTAGGACATGCCCTGGTGTGTGCGGCATGTCCTGATAGTGAATTACAGCCTAGTTCGTTTTTCACTATTGCAAGGCTACCTGTTCCCCCTAGGCCAGAACGGGCAGTTTTGATTATTACAGCTTATAATCCTAACTGACCCGGGAACATGGTAGAAATTCGAGTTTAGTATGCCTGGACTCAGAATGATAAAATGCAGCTTTTAGTAAGGTTGGTTTTAACATTCTGTGTTTGAAAATACCACTTTTAGAAAGTGGGTATTTTCTTGTCTAACCCTCCAAGCCTGCCTCTGCGAGATTGTGTATTCCTTGTCTGGAGTGTGAGTGACAGGGGCTGGGGGATGCCGGGAGACAGGGTGAGTCAGCACAGGGCTGAAGAGCAAGATCTGCATGTAGATGGGTGGGAGGGGTCGCACCTGGGCCCTGAATAGGACAGTGCCTTCCCTCCACAATGCTGGCTCCACCTCCTGTGGTGCGTCTGATGTCCCTGGCCTACTCACTGAAAGAAGGGACGGAGACTTGTCAACAAAGTGCTCCAGAACTGGTTTGGACTAGGCAAAGGCCTCTCTGCCTTCAGAGAACAAAGGAATTTGGGATATAAATATTGGGGCCCTGACCCCATGAATTTAGATCTCGCTGGAATCAAGGAACCTGCCAAGACGAAGAGCTGGAAGAGCTGCCAGGAGGAGTACTGCCCCTTTGCTGTGTTGTTGCTTTGTTGGGTTGGCCTGCAGTTGCTGCTTCTGTCTTGGGCAGTGAAAGGACTGGACTGAACTTTCTCCAAACTTGTGCTGAGTATCTCCAAGGGCCAGAAACCGAGCTGGCCTCCTGTTAAGAAGTCTCAGGGACTGCAAAGACTTCACAAGCCTCTGGGTACCGCTTCTGGAACGCTGTTTCAGTTGCCACAGAGGAAGGGAACCGCAACCGACTCCGTCCACCGAATCCATCCCTGGCCGGTGACCTGTTTGCACCGCAGACCGCATCGCCCCGCTTCGCATCGCAACCCTGGTCTCACCGTGGGCGACGTCCAACGCCGCCAACATCGAGCCGCTGCTTGCACCGTGACCTGTGGGCACTGCAGTTCGCATCGCATCGCTTCACTGAACCAACCGGACCCGACCGACGAGGTCGCTGCAACTGGCTCAAGAGTCGTGACCGCACCGCATTTGGGGCACCGCTCGCACGTCTGCGACGCACCGCTCCGACTCGCACCGCAGTCCGACGCCAGCTCCCGAACTCCGGCTAGGTCGCCTGCATCGCAACCTGTCAGCACCGCATCGAGCATCGTCTCACCCTGCATCGCACGCCTTGGACTCACCGACTCCGTCTGCACGACGCTCATCGAGCCGCTGCCTGCACCGCATCGAGGGACACCGCACCTTGCATCGCTCCGTCTTGCACCGCAACCGCGACGAACGCCGACCGGCTCGTACACTCCGTACCAGCCACAACGAGAAAAGGTACTGTGACCGAGTCTGTTCATGACTCTGCTGGCCCGTATCGACGCGGTCGGCTGGAACTGTTAGACTCTGGGGTTTTCAGCATCACGGTAGGCTCGGACGGAGCTACCGACTCGTACGAACTTTGCTTTTGTGCTATTCCTGCAAAGAAGAAGTTACCGTATCAAGTATTTATTCGTAAAGTATAGTATTGTGGATTTTTGTCGTAATTGGTCTTGTCTTGAGTATATAAAATATTGGTTATTTTTCTAAACTGGTGTGGTGTCCGTTTGTAGTGCTTACACTGTATTACTGTTGGTTATGTGCAAATGCTTTACACACTGCCTCTGAATTAAGCCTGACTGCTCGTGCCAAGCTACCACGAGGGTGAGCAGGGGTTACTTCACGAGTGTAACAACCCTTACCCTGACTAGGAAGAAGGGTCCCTACTTGGACAAAGGTGCAAGCCCTTGCCAACTAGAGATCCCATTTCTAACATCCAGTGACTGTGTGTTTCTGTAAAGTTTAAATATGTTTAATATATATAGGGAAAGGCGTATTGAAGAATGAGTGGGTGTATAAATGTCTGAATGGATGATTTAGTAGGTGCATGACTGACTCTATAAGTGAGTGATTAAACGTATCTTACTGAATGCATGGGTTAGTGACTAAACTGTGTGAATGTCTGTATCCGTCTGTCTGTTGGTGTGTAAGCGGCTGCAAGGGTTTGTGAATAGCTACATGAGTGTCTATATGGGTTATTGATTGGTTGTCTGAGTATCTGTATGGGTGCCTGAGTGTTTGTGTGGGTGGGGTGTGTGTGACTCTGTGCATAGATGTGTGAGTGGGTGATTCACTGGGTGCACGGTTTCAAGAGTGCATCTGTGATTGACTGTATGGGTGGGTGAGTGTGTGTATGGGTGTGTTAGTGAGTGAATGTATATCTCAGTGGTACATGTGTGAGTAACTACATATGTGAAAGGCAGTATATATGTGTGTTGGAGTACATAAATGGCTATAAGTGAGAGTGTATGATTGTGAGAGTGGCTGTATGGATGAGTGTGTGCTTGTATCAGTGATTGTATAAGAGCGTAAGAATGTGCTAGTATTTGTATGAGTAAGATGCATCAAATTATCACATGGATGATGTCATCAGTGATGTCATCAGTGATGTCATTTCAGATGTCATCAATGATGTCATCAGTGACGTCATTTCAGATGTCATCAGTGATGTCATCAGTGATGTCACTGACCATGTCATGAGTGATGTAATATGTGACGTCATCAGCAGTGCATTGCGGGCGCAAGTTATAGTTAGCTGAACTAACTATAACGGGGAATTTCTCTGGTTTTGTACGAGTGAAATGTCCAACTAACTATAACTTTCCCTAAAACCTATGGTTTTTTCAGTGAATTTCAAAGGGTTTTTAAATGCTAATTTCTAACTATAACGTGCCTGAAACCTATGGTTTTTCAGTGAATTTCAAAGGTTTTTTAAATGCTAATTTCTAACTATAACGTGTCTGAAACCTATGGTTTTTTAAGTGAATTTCAAAGGTTTTTTAAATGCTAGTTTCTAACTATGCCTACAGAGGTAGGACATGTGAAGAAAGAAGAAAAAACGTACAGAAAGAAGCAAAAGAAATGCAGAAAGAAGCAACAGAAGTCCACAAAGACGAAGAAAAGTGCAGGAAGAAGCAAGACATGTGCAGAAAGAACCAACAGAGGAGCAGAAAGAGGCCTTGTTGCAAAATCATCCTGTGCCCACAACTTTTCAGACGGGTACTGGTGGTAACTGAGTCTGACTAACCAGGCCTAGAGCCAGTGCTATGCTAAAAGACACTTAGAATACAGTGAAAACACCTACATACACTAGGGAACACTATGCGCTGGGGTACCCCTGTGATTAGCATGACCTCCTCTGTAAGGCCCTTGTACATAATAGGGCAGGGGGATTAAAACTACCTCTAAGTCAGAGGTGCAGAAATATGCTACTTTAACTAGTAGTCACGTTTGCAGAGTGGTGGAGAAAGGGTGCTGGGCGTCCAACCAACGCTCAGGAATTCTGCAGCGTAGGACTTACAGGAGGTACCAGGAGGGATTCTTGGCCCCCAAACTCCTTCAGGACAAAATTGGACTTCATCCCCCATCCCGTAGTCTGCCACGAGGCACGTTTGCAGAGTGGTAGAGAAAGGGGGCCATGGCCTCCGAAGACGTCTTAGCAATCCCACTGTGTGGGACTTACTGGAGGTAACAAGAGGGGTAGTTGGCCCCCATGGACATCCTTGGGGGCCAACTTCCCAAACTATTACCTCCAGTCAGTCCCACACAGCAGCACTGGTAAGTACTCGTACCAGACCACGCCCACTTTGCCCACCACTCTACAAACGCGCTCCCTGGCGCGCTCTTGGATGGGGATTGAAGTCCCCTTCACTGCTGGGGGTCCTTTAGGGGCCAACTAGCCTACCTTTTACCTCCAGTAAGCCCCACGCAGTGGGATTGGTGTGAGGTAGACAAAGGCCATGCGCCCTTTCTCCACCACTCTGCAAACGCGCCCCCTGGCGCGTTGTAAGTTGGGGGATTAAATCCCCTTGAATCCTGAGGGTCCCTGGGGTCCAACTAGCCCACCAGGTACCTCCAGTAAGCGCCACAGAGCTGCATTGCAGAGAGGTGTAAAAAGGGGCAACGCAGTGCAGTGGCGCTTACTGGAAGCACCTGGTGGGCTAGTTGGCCCCCAGGGGCCCTCAGGATTGAAAGGGAATTAATTCCCCAACTTAAAAGGCGCCACAGGGCGTGTTTGCACACATGTCACCTCAGGCTCCGCCCCTCCCTTCAATACTGTGCAAACACGCCCCGTGGCACGTTTTAAGTTGCGGGATAAAGTTCCCTTGAATCCTGAGGGTCCCTGGGGTCCAACTAGCCCACCAGGTACCCCAGTAAGCGCCACAGAGCTGCATTGCAGAGAGGTGTAAAAGGGGCGTGGCCTGGACCACCTCTCTGAAACGCAGCCCTGTGGCGCTTACTGGAGGTACCTGGTGGGCTAGTCGGCCCCCAGGTACCCTCAGGATTGAAAGGGAATTAATTCCCCAACTTAAAACGCGCCACAGGGTGTGTTTGTACACATGTCACCTCAGGTCCCGCCCCCTCCCTTCACCACTGTGCAAACGCGCCCCGTGGCACGTTTTAAGTTGGGGGATGAAGTCCCCTTGAATCCTGAGGGTCCCTGGGGTCCAACTAGCCCACAAGGTACCTCCAGTATGCATCACAGAGCTGCGTTGCAGAGAGGAGTAAAAAGGGGCGTGGCCTGGACCACCTCTCTGCAACGCAGGCCTGTGGTGCTTACTGGAGGTACCTGGTGGGCTAGTTGGCCCCCAGGGGCCCTCAGGATTGAAGGTGAATTAATTCCCCAACTTAAAATGCGCCACAGGGTGTGTTTGCACACATATCACCTCAGGCCCCGCCCCTCCCTTCACCACTGTGCAAACGCACCCCGTGGCGCGTTTTAAGTTGGGGGGTAAAGTCCCCTTGAATCCTGAGACTCCCTGGGGTCCAACTAGCCCACCAGGTACCTCCAGTAAGCGCCACAGAGCTGCGTTGCAGAGAGGTGTAAAAAGGGGCGTGGTCTGGACCACCTCTCTGCAACGCAGCCCTGTGGCGCTTACTGGAGGTACCTGGTGGGCTAGTTGGCCCCCAGGGACCCCCAGTATTGAAGGGGAATTAATTTCCCAACTGAAAAAGCGCCACAGAGCGCGTTTGCAGAGTGTTGCTGGGAGGGGGCGGGGCCTCCGGCACTATCGCGTTTTTTTTTGGAAGGGGGGCTGTGTGGCCCCCCTTCTTTTTACTTTTTTTGGGCCCTTAGGACCCCATCCCCCAGGGCCTGACCCCCATTTAAAAAAATATATATATATTAACGGGAAGGGGGCCACGTGGGCCCCCTCCCGTGGCCAATTTCGGCCCCGGGACCCCATCCCCGGGGCATGGCCAAATATTATTTTTTTTTATGGAGGGGGCTGCGTGGACCCCCTCCTGAGGCCTCTATTGGCCCCGGGGACCCCATCTCCCGGTACCGGCCTTTATTTTTGTAAAAAAAAATTTTTTTTAATTTTTTGGGGAGGGGGGCCACGTGGCCCCCCTCCCGGGCCACTTCTAGCCCCGGGGACCCCATCCCCCGGGGCAGGCCCTATCCGTTGGGGACCGTGGGGGGAGCCCCAAAGCCCCCACGGTCCTGCTGGCTCCCCGCGTCCTCCGCGAGCCGGCATTGCTTTTCCACATGGGGAGCTGCTAACATGCAGCTCCCCTTGTGGAAAAGCAATCTGCTTAGCTTCATTGAAGCGAGAGCAGGTTTCACTGCTCTCGCTTCAATGAAGCAAAGCAGTTTGCAATGACAGGGCGGGAGCCGCGTGGCTCCCGCCCTGTCATTGCAAACAGCAGTGTCCCGGGGGTGGGCACCCCAGGACACTGCAGGAGCCGGCCCTGGGGAGTGGCGGTCCCCAGGGCCATCACAGGCTCCAGGAGGGGAGCCGCGCGGCCCCCCTCCCACCTATTGCACAGCCCAGGGGAGGTGGTGGTCCCCGGGGCTCGGGGGTCTGTTGAAGTATTCGAACATATGCCATATGGATTGTGCTGCCTATGTAAGCTTTCTGACACGAACACTGAAGCATGTAGACTACAAAGTCACTCCTGCAGGTCAGATGGTATCGGATTATCCACAGGCTTTTAAGTAGGGGGGACCTAATCTGCCTCGTATTCTGTCCTATCGTGCAGGCTTTGCATTTTGTGCATTTGTAAAGTCCTGCACTCGCCCGCAACCACCCTTCTGTTGTTTTTAACTCTGGGCTACTGTTTACCAGGTACTGTCGCATCGACCGTGCTTTTCTAAAGGTGACTAGGGGTCTCCGAGACACCACTTCTCTCATTATAGGATCCTTCCTTACCAAGTACCAGTATATATATGTGTCTGCTGTACCTGATGGAATTAAATGGAATTTCTTGCATCCCAGAGTGACGTGTCTTACGTATATGGAAAGGAGTTGTGGTTTATACATATGTGTATATATATATATATATTCAGAAACACAAAGGATGCCGCACTTCAGAGATTGGTTTCAGAGTTGCTTTATTTTCACCACCACTGGTGGTAGTGGTGGTGAAAATAAAGCAACTCTGAAACCTATCTCTGGAGTGCGGCATCCTTTGTGTTTCTGAATTTAAATATCGGGTAAGGATTCCACCCGTTGTTGCCTGCACCAGATATTGAGCGCGTTGACCTTGGGAATCAATTGGTTGGAATATATACACATATATATATGTTTCCTTGCAAATAAAAACCCAGGAACCGGAAAGTAAGTTTCCAATAACATGGCAGACAGATGGAGCAAGCGCGAATCTGCACTCAAGGATTTGTTCAGTGAAAGTGGGGATCTAACAGAAGGACTAAGATTTAGTCAAACATTAAGCACACCAAATACACCACGAGTACAAATGAAAGAGTTGGAACAAGCCAGGTTGATGGAGGTTAATAAATGGTGGGAAAGCGTAACCCTCAAGAAATATATTGACTGCAAGCGTATTCCGAGGGGCCTGAGAATTTTCGTGCTACCCACTCTAAGTGATCTTGACTCTGACCTCCTGCTCAAATGGCAGAGTGACACCACGGATTGTTCCATGAAACTATTGGAGACCTTAATAATACATGCTGAAAGGCGACTCAAAGAGGCAATGGAGAAAATTGCCGTACTGGAGAAATCCATTGAGAAATTCTGGGAAACAGCAGAGGGTAAAAAGTCTCTGGAAGAACTGGAAAAAAGACTGGAGAAGCATGAGAATGAAATTCAGTTAAAAAAAGTGAAGAAATTCAATAGAGATAGGATTGACTATGCCTCAGGCAGAGTCTACACATTTGCACGTCGTTTTGATTCCAACTACAAAAAACAAACCATGGAGCAAATTCAGCTGCAAGATCAAACAAGAATGTCCAGCGTGGAAAGCTCTGAAGCGAGCTCGGGGGACGAAGGATCAGCACTGGGAAGATCAAGGATGGATTTTCCCGGGGAGATGCGATTGATGCGCATGACGACAAAGGGGAAAAGGAAGAAGAGCTCCACCATCCCCAACCGGACTGGAAGAACGAAAAGAACAAGGCGCAGCAGGAAGAGGCAGGGGAAGAGGAAAGGAAAAGAAGGGGAAATAATAAACAAAGAACCAGCAATGGAAAACAATCTGGTGATCAATCTTTCCAGGAAAAAATTGAACATGAAACACATGAACCTACTAAATAAAGGACTAACGTTTTGCCCCAATTCTGGCATGGATTTGGCATCCACGCGTGTAGATCTATATAAATTTTGCAGAAAATTAAAATTGAAAAAATATTTTATGAACAGGTCCACCCGTTTCTCAAGAGTAGAGCATGGAACATCACCCATGAATCTCACAAGTGAAGACATTGAGTCCTTGAGAACCATACAGAATCTGATGAATGAGGAAACTCAGCAAGAATCTATGCCAGATGCTGCAACAGCAATTGATGTATGTGTTGCTTTGGGCATTGAGACTAACATGACCGCCAGGAGTGGTTGTAAAGGAAAATCAAAATTTTGCCCACAGTTACCACCAGGGAACAGGGTGGATGTCTTCCAGGAACTTGTGGCAGAAGACCTGAGGGACATCTATGTAAAAGAAAAAGAGTACAATAATCCGACAAATACCAACATGTCAAGGGATGACTGGTGGGCATTATCAGATCTCCGACAAGACAAGAGTATAATTATCAAACAATCTGACAAGGGTGGTAATGTCGTTGTGATGGACCGGAATAAATATCTTCAAGAGGTCAGAAGACAGTTGGGAGATGCCACCAAGTATGAAAAGTTGAAATCCAATCCCACTAACGACATCAAAGTGATCTTCCATGAGAAATTAAAACAGTGGCATGGAATAGGCGTAATTGATGATGATGAATTGCGTTATCTGAAGACAGAGCACCCCATCTTGCCGACTCTGTATGTACTGCCCAAAGTACATAAGAGTTTAGAAAATCCTCCTGGGCGGCCAATTGTGAGCTTGTGTGGCTCGCTGCTTGAGAATACCTCCAGGTTCATTGATATTTTCCTCTTCCCCTATGTTGCTGATCTTCCATCATACCTACGAGACTCAATGGATTTCCTCAATAGAATCAATAACACACATTGGAAACCTAACTACATCATGCCCACAATTGATGTGGTCTCATTATATACCTCCATCATCCACAAGACGGTCTAAAGGCATGTGAATATTTTATGAGATCGAGATCTTTGAGTTTATTGAGCCACACCAACATGCTCCTCGAAATGATGTGCTTTTGTCTTAATAACAATATTTTTGTATTTGATGGAAAATTCTACAGGCAGAACCAAGGAACTGCTATGGGGACATCATTTGCGCCAACATATGCCAACCTCACCATGGGCTTCTGGGAGACAGAATGCTTGTGGTCAGAAAACAACAACATCAACCTGGAGAGGGTGGTGCTCTGGGTCCGCTATATAGACGACCTGTTTCTCATTTGGGAAGGAGAGGAGGAAGAGCTGAAATGCTTTTTGTCATCTTTGAACACCAACTCCCTCAACCTTCAATTCACATACACGTATAGTAGAACCTTGGTGGATTACTTAGACATAAGGGTCTACATTGAAAATGAGAGAATGTGCACCACCCTCTTCCGAAAGACCACATCATGCAACAGCATTCTGCATGCAAACAGTGCACATCCAAAAGCCCTAAAGTGGAGTATCCCCTATGGAGAGTTCCTGCGGGCGCGCAGGAACTGCTCTGAGGAGGAGGAGTTTGATAAACAGATGTCTACAATGCTGGATCGTTGCCAAAGAAGAGGGTATCCTTTGACAGTCTTGGAGAATGCACGGGAAAGAGCAACCAATGCCAAAAGAGAGGATCTATTGTTACCCAAGAACACTAAAACGTCATCTGAGTTGAATGTGGAACCAGTGAGATTCATTATGGATTTTAACAGCTCAAATCAGAGGGTGAAACAAGCGCTCAATAAGCATTGGAGTGTCCTCAAGAAAGATCAGGAATTAAAACCCTTCATTAAACAACAGGCTAACGTCACCTACAGAAAAGTACCCTCACTGGGGGGACTATTGACACAAAGCTACTTTTCCAGCAAACCTGTACACCAACAAAAAACAACATGGTTATCACAGAAGGGCTTTGTGAAATGCACAAGATGTAAAGCCTGCAATTATGGCCGCAATATGACAGAAGTAACGACCATCCAAGGTTTGAAAAAAACAATTAAGGAAAGGATCACATGTGAATCCACTCACGTGGTTTACCTTTTGGAATGTAGATGCGGCCAAAGATACATCGGAAGCACTGTGAACAAACTTAAATTGCGCATCCTCCAACATTTGCGAGCCATATCAAATAAGGACTTTACGTATGTGATGGCCAAACATATCTGGAGAGAGCATGAAGGGTTTTTATACAAAAACACACTCTCGTACTCTGGCATTGAACATATAACAGCGAACATCAGAGGGGGAGATAGAGAGTTGACATTAAGATGTGCAGAATCAAGATGGATTGTCAACTTGGGCACAGAGATGCCGTGGGGCCTAAATGCAGATGCGGAACTATACACCTTTTTGTAAAGCGTTTGCCAATCTACCTGCCTCAGAAATGGAATCCTTGGGTTTTATTTTGAAATTTGATGTGTACAGAAATGTCAATCAATGGGCCCAATTAATGCTTTCTATCTCCCTCCTTTTTACAACCTTTTTACAAATCTTTTACATTATTTTACTGATTATTGAATATGTGTAATTAATGCATTGGTAATCTTTTGATACGGCGAGTAAGTTGATTATTTATGGTCATATATTTCCAAGAAAATTATTATGAAGTGCATTTTAAGCAGAATATCCTCCATTAGCAGACATTAATGATGGGGTTTGACTCCAGTTCACACAAATCAGTAATGTATATATTTGAGAATGTGGATTCAAATTGTCCTGTTGAAAATTGCTATGGACTATTGCATGGAGTTTAGCTGAGGTGACATTATACAGAGCATAACACGGAATGAGGTTCTACGAATAAGCACTAAGCACTTTATATGTATGGTGGAAAGCATATAGTACTCTAAGGTATATTGGAGAGCAGATACTATGGAACCAGTGTTGTGGCTGACAGTATAACAAATATCTGTTCACCTCAGCTCGGATTCAATTTAAACAGCCTCCGTTTTATAATAATTGGAGTATGGATATTTTATCAAGGTTGAGGGCTGTTTTTATATAATCTAGTTTTCATATAATCTATTTTTATATAATCTGTTTAGTGACCTCCCCCCCTTAGATTTTTTACTCTTCGGTAGAGGGCACATGCATTTTGTATTTTTATAAGCACAGGCACTTTAAGACCTTTTTGATATTTCTCGCAGATCTTTTCCTGTAGCCCAGGGAATATGCACATTGCACTTTTTGGCAGTGTATGTCATCTCAATTAGCATACAAATTAAAACCTAGAAGCAAACACATATAAATAATCTTTAAATAGTTTGCATGGTAAAACTAGAGGATGAGTCATAGAGCACCATGGCGTTTTTGGAGGTATAGAGATATCTCATACAATCAACATGAGACTGTGAGTCTGGGGCTCTTTCTGTTATCTGTAGGAAAATTACATACACATAAAGGATTACATTGTGTACTTCACAAATTTATAACATGTGTATAGTTATGTCACTTTGGAAAAAGAGAGAAAAAAAGAAAAGAAAAAAAGTCATTTTGTTTACTTCTAAACTATATATGAATCTAATTTTGAATGTGGCTCCTTTAAGAAACTGACCTTGTTTTTAATTGGTGGTGGGGGAAATGAACTATGCTTCCCCTTTAAATGGACACTTTTGTGAGCACACTTTGACCCAGTAGAAGGCGCAAGCCGAAACGCGTAGGTCATCCTTTTGTATGCACCCCTGCACTTTGCTGTTGTAGGCTTCGTATGGAGAGGCTTACTGTTATAATTAAATAAAGCCCCTTGAAGTCAGCTCCTGTGAGTGCCGTGCTTCTTTATTGCCCTGGAAGTGTGTGGAAAGCTGAGCCCAAGTGGAGGGCAACCATTTGGAGCAAATGTGTAATATATATATATATATATATTTACAGAGAGATTTCTCAGTGCTGAAATTATGAGACTGTGAAAGAACTATAATGGGTCTCTTTGAAGTTACATGAAAGGCAGTAAAGTGTGGTACTGCTGCAGAGTAAAAAAGAAATTTCCCGCTAGATAGAGATAGCTGACTTTTGTCTAGTGGCAATTTTGATGTCATAAAGTAATGCAGAGGGCATGCTGGAAAGAACAGATCTGTATTATGTGGATAGCTAAGTGGATTAGTAAAGCCACGCATTAGAAACACTTTAAAACAGATGAAATGTATGTGAGAGAGGGGCTATAGAGAGATGAGGGTCACATTTGCTGGATGGTAGTGAGGGAATCAAAGGAGGTCATAGTGTGCAATTGTAAAGCACACGTTCACCCGTAGGCATCTTGCAGCTGAATAACAGATATTTATTGAAAGTCATGGGAGGGCTCCAAAATGATTGTTGCACTGGCTTCCACCAGCGCTAAAGGTTGCGATGATGGGTATGTGGCAAGGTAAAGTAATACCTTGTCTTTTTTCTCTCTTTCTTAGTCTTTTTGGAGAGCGTATGGATTTCGCAAAGGAAAGGTAAGGTGACTTCGTCATTACTGACTGTTGCACACTTCACTCACGCACACACCCACCTACACTTTGAAACCAACAACCTATCTGCCTTCTACGTAGGATAGTGTTTTAAAAGGATTGTTTTAGGCACTAGCAGAGATGGCGTATCATTGGATGAATGCTGTCCAGGCCCTAAGTTTGGTTCTGGAGTCCAGCTCTGAGGCAGGATCAGAGACTGAGACAGCAGATACTGAGACAGCATCTGAGGGAGAGGACAATGGAGCAGAATCTGGGAGTGATTTATCAGTCGGCGCAGTTCCATCTGATGACTCATCTTTCAGCGATTCTGAAGGAGACGATGTCAGTCATGCTGTCCCTTTGCCAGCACAGTCTGTGCAGCGGGACACCTGTAGCAGGTTAGAGCAACTCAGAGAGCAGGAACGTGCGGCCGCAAGCACAGACGGAGCGCTATCTTGGCAGCCTCCCAATTTAGTTCAGCCCCAAATTCCGCCTTTCACTGGTGATGTTGGATGTAAAGTCGATACGGCTAATTTTTTGCCAATTGACTACGTCCATCTCTTTTTGGATGTTGACTTCCTTGATGAAATTGTGCAGCAAACAAATTTGCGTGCTGAACAATTTCTGCAGGAGAATGGAGGCACTCTTGGGCCTCATTCTAGGGCACACAAGTGGACTCCCACTTCTTTAGGGGAGTTGAAGATATTTTTGGGCCTCACGCTTAAAATGGGGGTAGTGGATAAACCAACCTTGCTATCCCACTGGTCTACTCGCACAGTTTGGTTAACCCCCATCTTCGCACCATACATGAGCAGAGATCGTTTTTTGCTATTGCAACGCATGCTGCATTTCAATGACAATTCTGATGCATTGCCCCGGGACCATCCAGACCATGACAGGTTGTTCAAAATTCGGCCTGTCTTGGAACATTTGTCTGCCCGGTTTCCAGAGGTTTATACTCCTGGAAAGAATATAGCCATTGATGAGTCCTTGATCTTGTATAAAGGGCGGCTGCTGTTCAGGCAGTGCATTCCGAGCAAACGCGCTCACTATGGCATCACGCTGTACATGCTGTGTGAGAGCTCGACTGGCTATGTGTACAGCTTGAGAGTGTATACAGGTAAGGACACAACTCTTAACCCTGTAGGTTGCCCTCCCACTCTATGGGTCACAGGAAAGATCGTATGGGAGCTTGTCCAGCCACTCTTTCACAAAGGTTATAACCTTTATGTGGACAATTTCTTTACAGGAGTAGAGCTGTTCAGTGAGCTCTACAAACCTGGCACCATGGCTTGCGGTACAATTCGTTGTCGCCGCAAAGGATTCCCGCAGGAGCTTGTTTGCAAGAAGCTCCAGAAATCCCTGAGCACTGCTTTGCGTTCCAAAGAACTGCTCGCAGTCAAGTTCCCAGATAGGCTTGACATGTACGTGCTCACTACAATTCATGCTGAGAGCACTTCCCCTGTCACGGTTTGGGGTAAGATGGCCGAAGTCCACAAGCCCACCTGTATACTTGATTACAACAAGTACATGGGCGGAGTGGACAAGAACGACTAGGTTCTTCAGCCATACAATGCGAGCCATAAAACTCGCACTTGGTATAAGAAACTGTTTATTCACCTTATCCAGATGGGAACATACAATGTGTTGTTTATTGTCAGACCACCACAGGAAGACTCATGTCTTTCCTTGACTTTCAGTTGCATGTGATTGAAAGTCTCACTGCTACAGAAGCAGCAGCCTCCACTTTATGTGTTCTGGAGGACGTGGCAAGGCTGCAAGAGTGACACTTTGCTGATAAAATTCCTGCAACACCCAAAAAGGAGCGACCATGTCGCCGTTGTAAAGTGTGCTCGATGCAGGGAAAGAGGCAGGAGACTCGTGTTTACTGTCCCCAGTGCCCAAGTAAGCCTGCCTTCTGTTTTCCTACTTGCTTTATGTTGTATCATACTAAAGCAAAATACTGGGAAATTGACTGAGGTGGAGCTGCCAATAGGTAAACCTTTCAATTGGTGTGAATGGATACCTACTGTCTGTGGGCCACTCCCTCACTATGCAAGCAGCTGCAGAATATTTGTTCCTCTACTTCAGGAAATCATGGGCTTCTCAACACCTGTATATGCTTTCAGAACATGGTAGTTGTTCTGTTTGCCAATTGACAAGTGCATTATAGTCCCCACGCTGCACATACTGGTGGACAGAACATACGCCACGTTGTCACAGAGTACCCTGTTTGGCAGAAAGTTAAAGGCTTGACTGGATTTTGAAGTGCTTGTTAGGAAACTTATATATACTACACAAGGACCACCCTGATTGCCATTGAGAACCGTAGTAAGTGTTTTAAGTCAAACAAATATCCAATGGGACTTATTCACAAACCTTTTTACTTGTTTTGAAACTGTGCAAACTCAATTATTAACTTGTATCAGAACCATGTTATTGAAATGGGATACAAGACACAATATCTTGTAGAAAGATTGTTCTCACATCTTTAATTTAAGAAGTGAAAACAATCATCATACAAGATATTGTGTCCTGTACCCTTTCTCAATAACATTGTGTATGATGCAAGTTAGTAATTGAGTTTTCACGCTGTCAAAGTAAAAGTGTCGGTGAATGAGACCCACATGACATTTGTTTGTCTTATTACTTTAGGGAACTTAGGCAATATACCCCAGCATGTTTGCCTTAGTTTCAAAGGTAGATATGCTTGCTCAACTCGAGGAATGGCTTTGCGGCATACTCGGGCACCCCCCAACTTGCATCCACAAACTGGAAGGAGTTGGATTTAGCACACTGAGAGCATTGATGGCACGTGACAGAAACGTTTTCTCGAGCTTCAAGTAGCTAGAGATGGAAGGCATTAGTATAGGGTCTCTTGACAATTAGACAGGATTAGTCTGGACTCTGATGAGGACAGACACACGAACGGGTTAGAACAGCTTACGGTAGGTGCGCTTTCCGAGGAATATTGCAAAGGTAGAAGGCAGATAGTAAAGGTAGTACAGATACACGTCATGACTTCATCTTCACCCATGGATTCAAATCCATTGCTGCCACTCTCGCACTGAATTTACTATAGTACTTATTGGTCAATGCTGCTTGCCATGTTCATCCTCCATTAGAACTTAGTAGATGGTCAGTTTGCTGTATGATAAGTGCATTACAGTCACTGTACATAACGGTGGATTGTATATATGCTACGTTGTCACGGACAACCCGTGTTTCACATTCAACCGTTCTTCATAGTTTATGATGTTCTCTTTAGAAAGCTTTTGACAATTTCCAGCATGTTTGTCTTAGTTTCTAAGGTAGATATGTTTGCTCAGCTCAAGGAATGGCTTTGCAGCATACTCGGGCACTCCCCAACGTGCATCCACAAACTGGAAGTAGTTGGATTTAGCACAGTGAGTGCGCTAAAGGCGCATGAAAGACATGTCTTCCTGAGCCTCATGTGGCTGTCATGGGAGCCATTAGTAAAGGTTCACTGAGCATGCGTTCGGTAACGTTCAGGAAGAAGGAGGCGGAGACTTGACAGGTGGTAAAATGTAGTCAAACTCATTATGTCTTTTGGCGTATGAATGTGATGGGCCCTTGCATGGCGGCGGTATGTTTATGTGAGTGCAAGTGATCTGGTTGATTGGGCTCTCGGCTGGCGGTATGGAAGTCTTGTGTGTGGTGCGTGAATGGAGTGTGAATGGACCATAAAGTGGTTGGTGCCGTGAAGTGGCTTTAAGGCTCCCCTTCAGAAGGCTTGGCTTCAATATTTATATACTTTGATAAGTATTTGTGCTTTGAAGCCAGCGTTTCTGGAGGTGCTAAAACCAACCAGTGTAAGTGGTGGATTAACTTTATCAAATTAGTGTCAGATTTATATTTGTGGCGGTTTAATGGCCTTTTGTAAGACCTTTTTTTGTCAATATGGGTAGCAGGGGACTTTGAGCCCTAGCTCAGTCGTCATCTAGGCAAACCTTCACATTTTTTAGTAGTAGACAAGGAGGGAAGTACAGGTGTGAATGACTTGCGTGGCTCCCACTGTTTTATTTTTTACCCAACATCCCCTGCAAACCGCAAATTTAGCTCAAATTCAAAATTTCTTCACATTTAAGTGATGGAAAGTTCAGGAATCTGTGGCGAGCTACAAACTTCCATCTACCTAGTGTTTCCCCAGCTCTTCCGGTAAAAATAGTACCTCACTCGTGTGGGTGGCCCAGGTACCCGTGACAGGCAAGGGCGCAAAACGTATTGAGGAGACATCAAAATTGCCTACAATAAAACGACCTGGTTTTGCAAGGGGGGTCACCTGGGTTTTTGGCCCCGTGCTCGGTGGCCATCTAGGGAAACCTACCAAACCCACACATTTATGAAAACTAGACACACGGGGGAGTCCAGGGAGGTATGGCTTGCGTGGACCCCCAACGTTTTCCTACCCAGAATCCTCTTCAAACCTCAAATTTTGCAGAAAAAAACACTTTTTTCTCAAATTTCTGTGGGAAAGTTGTGGGATCACCGGGCTGACACAAATTTCCTACCACCCAGCGTTCTTGCCGGTCTCCCAATAAAAATGGTACCTCACTCGTGTGGGTTTCCCAAGTATCGACGACAGGCAAGGGCCCAAAACGTATTGAGGAGACATCAAAATTGCCTATCACAAAACTACCTGGTTTTGCAAGGGGGGTCACCTGGGTTTTAGGCCCCATGCCCGGCGGCCATCTAGGGAAGCCTACCAAACCCACACATTTCTGAACACTAGACACCCGGGGGAGTCTAGGGAGGTATGGCTTGCGTGGACCTCCCAATGTTTTCCTACCCAGAATCCCCTGCAAACCTCAAATTTTGCAGGAAAAAATCCCTTTTTTCTCAAATTTCTGTGTGGGAAAGTTGTGGGATCACCGGGCTGACACAAATTTTCTACCACCCAGCGTTCTTGCAGGTCTCCCAATAAAAATGGTACCTTACTCGTGTGGGTGGCCCAAGTACCCGCGACAGGCAAGGGCCCAAAACATATTGAGGAGACATCAAAATTGCCTATCGCAAAATGACCTGGTTTTGCAAGGGGGGTCACCTGGGTTTTAGGCCCCATGCCCGGCGGCCATCTAGGGAAGCCTACCAAACCCACACATTTCTGAAACTAGACACCCAGGGGAGTCCAGGGAGGTATAGCTTGCATGGACCCCCCAACGCTTTCTTACACATAATCCCCTGCAAACCTCAAATTTAGCTGGAAAAAAACACTTTTTTCACACATGTTTGTGTGGGGTCACCATGCTGGCACAAATGTCCTACCACCCAGCGTTCCCCTTCGTCTACTGAGTAAAATGATACCTCACTTGTGTGGCTGTCCAATGCAGAATAGGCTAGAAACGTATTTTTTTTTAAATGTAGCGCTTAAAATTCGCAGTGCTATACCCTTAATCCCTATGTTTTTGGCTCTTCCCGGTCACAGGCCCTTGGCCCACCCACACAAGTGAGGTGTCATTTTACTCGGGAGACAAAGGGGAATGCTGGGTGGAAGGAAATTTGTGCCGGCACGGTGACCCCACACAAAAATGTGTGGAAAAAGGGATTTTATTCTGCAAAATTTGAGGTTTGACATGGATTCTGGGTAAGAAAACGTTGGGGGATCCACGCAAGCCATACCTCCCTGGACTCCCGCGGATGTCTAGTTTTCAGAAATGTATAAGTTTGCTAGGTTTCCCTAGGTGCCGGCAGAGCTAGGGTTCAAAATCCACAGCTAGGCACTTTGCAAAAAAGGG